>BSBK01001469.1:2825000-4323329 GCA_027943335.1 Chamaecyparis obtusa | reverse complement strand
AGGAAAAGGTACAACTAACAATACAAGAGAGGCAAGTATAGACATATCAAAAAATAATTACATTTATAGCCAGTCGGATCATATTCATCAATCTTAAAATGTAATTTATAGTAAAGAGTTTGAAGCTTTGAATGCTATTATGTATACATTTACTATCTATTTTATGGATACCATAATGTAACAACTTGTGGTTTGGTAACTGGAACAATCTATTTGTAAAGAAAGTAAACTCTAAAATAGCAACACCAACACCTAGTAGACAAATCCCCAATTCCATAGCTCACTAGAGCGCTACAGGGTGTGTAATCAGCTCACTTTTCTTAAGAGAATCTAACAACTCCCTCTATGAAAGGCTAATCAAATCAATAACTTAAATCAATTAAAGCCCATGATAAGGTCCTTCTAAGGACATGCGGCTTATTCAACAAATATTTCAAACAAGATCTTTAAATTTAATGTTGCGCATAATTGATGGTATCACTATTTTTTTTTTTCTATTTTCCATAAATTATTTTTCCCAATCTTTCTGTAACTACCTATTTTCTTCCTAGAAATGCTTCTTTATGCTATGTACCCTTTTCCAAAATCAGAAGAGAAGAGAATAGATAATAATAATAATAATAATAATAACCTCTTTTTCAAGATCTTTGTTTCTTCTTGATTAGTGCATTTTCCCATGATGCAAACCATAACCCATTCGTACTTCTTTTAATGCCCATGATGGCTGGTAAGTGTTTTGCCTCTTCTATCTTATTTGTAGATAGTAGTTTTACATTTGAATTTTAAAATTTGTTTGTGTTACTTATTCTTGATAACAAAGCGTAATTCATATTTGATTTATTTTAATTTCATTTTCATTAAAGTTATACCTAATAAATTAAATCTGTTATATTATATATTTAGAAGGATAATTAACATTTTCCTTATGTCACCAATTTACTTTTAAATATAAACACATTTTTTCAGTGTGATTTTACACTCATGAATTTTATAGATATAAGAAAGCAAAAATACATCTTTTCTCATTTGTAATTGTTTCATATAAATCACTTCAGAAAATTCACTATAAACACTTCATCAATTAGAAAATAACTCATGGAATATAAAATTCATTTTATGATAACATAATATAGAACTAATTATACAAATCACACATTTGATCATATGATGTTAGGGTAAAAATAAAATGCATAAGTATAACATGCAATGGAAACTATATGGTGTGTGCCAAATCATTAGAACCCATAACTACCAAGGAGCTAACCAGCTCTACCTAGGCCACACCCTTGTACCTGTGAACCAACTCAACCACTAAATTTGACAGACATAAGTTAGTATCGATAAAAATTGCAATCAAAATCAATTATACATCATATTTCATTTCACTATCATGGCATCATAAACATGAATTAAAGAATCTTTCCTTGCATTATATAATAATTAATTCATATCAACTTAAGTGAGCATTTAATTCTTGATATAAAATCATCACTAAATAAGTTGAGTAATCATGTCATGATATAAACCATTTCATAAATATGTCATTTAAAGTAAAAATCATCATCATATAGTTGTAATAAAACATAATCAAGTGGTCTCATCATAACAACATGCCTCATAAAATGTATCATTCGAGAAGGTAACTCATCATCACCTAGCCAATATATTAAAGCATAATTGACTAAGAGTCTAATAATGCAAAAAACATAATGACTAAAGTCTAAACACACACATAGTCCCAAAAATAGGGAGAAAAAGGGTCTAGTCTTGACATTCTTCCACACTAGGAAGAGACATCGACTCGATGTCATACGGAATAAATCAAAATAGTCACACCACACACAAATATATACATAGATGAGTAAAACATATAAAAGTATATGAAAATAACTAAGGAAAGGATATCTTTATATCCTCCGCATCCTCCTAGGTGGCAATATCAACAGAGAATTGGTTCTACTAGACCTTTTACTGCAAAATATCTTTGTTGTGCAACTAAATGGTACACTAATTAATAATGTGAGTGAACTTCACTAGAACCACCCTTGGATCCTGAGCCTACAAAACATGCCAATCAAGGATATGAGATACGTCATAATGATAAGGTTTAAGTAAAGAAACCATAAAAATATCATGGATTTAGGCCAAAGCGGGTGAGAGAGCAACTTGATATGCAATCAAATTAATAACTTCAAGCACATTGAAGCGCCCCACACATCTCGGTGCAATCTTTGAGGACTTTTCAAAAGATGTTGAACTTTTGTGAGGTCTAACATGCAAGAACACCTTGTCTCCTTGAAACTATTTGAAAGTGTGTTTTTATCCACATAACTCTTTTTTTGGTTAGCTACTTCCTTCAGTCAACTTTGTATCAATGTCATTTGTTTCTCCATTTTCTTCAACATGTCAGGACCTAGATCACAATCCTATCCCAACTAATAGGAGTATAAAACTTTGATGTAGTACACAATCCTCTGTTAACAATAAAACTCAATTACCAGATAAAAACACAGATTTGAAACCTTCAATATTGTTCATTCATCACTGACTGCCTCTACAATTCACTGTGAACTCTTAAGTAACCAAAAACTCGAAAAAACCAGAAATCTAGAAATTACCATTTTTGGCAGTTTTTTCCCAACAAGTGTTTTTTTGCCATTTTTGGTAATTTTTGAAACAACACCTAAAAAGCTAAGATTTTACCTAAACATGCCCTCGACTAAGTTAGAAAGAATTTCCAACTAATATCTGAGATTTAATAACATAAATTTAGATTTATTACAAAATAGAACTTTCTAAAAACTAGAGAAAAAACACTAAAAGCTGATTTTGGAGCCCGAGATGAAACTTTCAGCTCTTGAAAATGTGCCAAAATGGGTCCCAATAAATCTAAGATCTTTGGAAAAACAAATGCCACCACCCGAGGCACGCACCCAAAAAATTTCAGTAAAACCCCAGACCTAAGTCAAAAGTTATGACCTTCGGAAGTTTCTGTATGAGATTATCACCTACAGAGGGCCCTGTATCATTCTCCCCTGCTTTAAAGGAATGCAGCTCCTGCAAGTGGGTGTCTGTGAATTGCTGCAACTTTGTGGGGTCCAACTTCATCACTTCCCATTCTAAGATCCAGGTGCTATCTGTTGCTGGTAATCCCTCCCACTAAATCAAGTACCTATTGTAAGAGCCATTCTGGGTGACTGTAGACTACTGGTCCAGAATGTGGGCAATCTTTTCCTTCTTTTTTCTTGGAAGGTGGTGCTGCCAATCCACCTCATATGTACTGTTTGGCTCAAATAGTTCGCTATGAAATGCATATAGATTAGAAACATTAAAGATAGGGGAAATATCCAGATCATCTGGTAGACAAACCTCATAAGCATTATCATTGATCTTCTTCAAAATTCTGCAAGGACCTATCATTTTGTATTTTAGCTTATGATATGTGCTAGTGGGAAATTGCTCATCCCTCAAGTACACTAGCACTAAATCACTTGCATTAAATATTTGTCACCTTCGACTGACATCTGCAGCACCCTTATAGCGCTCATTGCTATCCTGTAATTTACTCCACACATCTTGTTGAAGTTGTTGAAGGTGTTCAACAAATGCTTCCCCATCATCGCTAATTCTATCTTGTATAGGGAGTTGTACAAGGTCCAAAACACCCAGAGGATTCTTACCATAGACGATCTAAAAAGGAGATTTTCCAGTTGATCTGTTAACAGAACTGTTGTAAGCAAACTTTGCTTGAGGCAATGCCAAGTCCCACTGTTTGGGCTTTTCACCAACAATACACCGTAATAGGTTCCCAAACTTTGATTGACTACCTCAGTTTGCCCATTAGTTTGGGGATGATAGGCACTGCTAAACTGCAACTGTGTTCCCATCTTCTTCCATAAGGTCCTCCAGAATTGACTCAAAAATTTAGTATCCCTGTTAGAAGTGATTGTCTTTGGAATGCCATGGAGTCTAACAACTTCTGAGAAAAATAAGTTGGCTATCCTTGTGGCATCATTAGTTTTTTTACAAGCAATAAAATGAGCCATCTTAGAGAATTTGTCAACAACTACAAAGATAGAATTTGTACCTCGCTGGGTGTGGGGAAGCCCCAACACAAAATCCATACTCACATCTATCCAAGGCTCGATGGGTATAGGTAGGGGTGTATACAGTCCTATGTTTTGGGAGTGACCCTTAGCTACTTGACAGATTCTGCACCTTGCCACGTACTTAGGAATGTCCCTTTTTAGTTTTGGCCAGTAGTACTTTCTTCAACCAAGGCTATTGTCTTGTCCTTCCCAAAGTGACCAGCCAAACCACCACTATGAAATTCTCGGATAATATTTTCCCTCATGGAACCAGCAGGTATACAAAGTTGTTTTCCTCTAAAGAGGTAACCATCCTGCATAAAGTATTCTACTCTCATGTGATCTAAAAGATTAGTTCCTAGTTCTTTAATCTTCTCTATAATTTCCCAAAAAATCATCATCAGCCTCATACAAAACTTTAATAGCATCAAAACCAATGACCTCTATCTCCATTGTGGTTATGAGTGTAACACGCTGACTTAGGGCATCAACAACCTGATTATGCTTTCCAGACTTATGCTTCAAAACAAAATTATACCCTTGCAAGAAAGACACCCATTTAGCATGCCTACTATTCAATTTCTTTTGTGTGTGTTAGCACTAGTAAAAATTTCATGGTTCTACCCCTTTTTATTCTGGTCTCTGCAGTATTTTCTAGGTTTCTGGCTTAAAACCCTTGTTAATTTTCAAAATGTAGCCGTTGGACATTTAAAAAATTCAAAATACCCTAGTCCTTTTCTATTTCAGTGTTGCTTTTTCATCCCACTTAAAACTTTTATCTGCATGTGCCTTTTAAAAATTCACTTTACCTTGTGTGCGGTTAGGTTTTTCATGTGTCGGTGGGGTCCCCTTTAATTTTTCCTATGTCCTCAGTTATTTTTTCCTAGGTCTGCATGCCCAGCGGTGATTTAATATTTCCCTAAGTCATGTTTTAATTTTTCCTAAGTTCTTGACTTCATTATTTCCTTGGGCCCCTCTCTGATAGTATCTTCATTCGATGGTGGGCGTATCTTCTCATGAGATGTGTTAGAGGTTTGCGAACTTAAGATGGCCGTTGATTCATTTCCATGACGTAACCCTTTCAATGCAGGTGGGTCCACTGCTAGGTAGGTTCACGTGGTGGTCTATCATTCATCGAAATATCCTATAAGGCACGGCGGGCTCGGTATCTCAATAAAATGATTCCTAATCGACGATTGGCGTATAAGCGCATAGAATCTTTGGAGCCTTTTAGATCTTGCGCCAGCCGTCCGATCTTCCAGGTGGTATAAAGTTTTCGATGGGTCCTAACTGCCAGGTGTGCCATATTAACATTTTCCTATTGGTCCATGGGTAAACAACTCAGCATGTGTCAGTGGGACCTGATTTTCTGATGGGTCAGAGGGTCCTGACATCTGTAATCCATGCAATGATGGGCGTAAGTTCTCATGAAATCTGTTAGAGGCTTGAGATCTTATGCCAGCCGTTGATCTCATTCGTCTCAAATGTATCTTTGGCAATGGTCTCGATGTTAGGTGGAGCTGATTCAGAGTGTTTTGATTGGTCCACATGTTGCTGACTGTATTGTGTCAGTGGGGCCGGTTTTCTTTCAAGCAGGGTAAGATTCTTAATTGACGGATGGTGTATGTTCTGATAGAATCTCTAAGGTCTATGCGAAGATGAGACAACCGTTGATCTTCCAGATGTGGGCCCAGTTAGTTTCTTAGTTTGTTGGTGGTCCAGATAATTTTGTTTAGTAGTTCCGATAAGTTTCAAGGGTTTTGCTCATTCGCAAGAAGATTTGGCAGTATTCTAAAGAGTTTGGTGATTCGGCGGAGGAGGGTCATGTAATCGCTAAATTTTTTTAGCAGTAGTATAAAGTGTTTTGCGAATTGGTAGAACCCTTCAATCACCAGTTCACCAAAAGTGACCGAGGTTCTTTTTAAAAAGATAAATCACTAAGCCCGCAAAAAGGAAGGATCTGACGGTCAGGACTTAAAGTTGAATCAGTTTTAAATAGGGACTGCTCATCTATTGTAGGCACCCTAAAGTGACCATTTATATTCAAATTCAAATTTTTGCAGAGGGTTTGCAATGACAGAAAGTACCAAAATTCAATTTTTTGAGCAGCTAGAGTGGGTGAAAATAGTTGTCAATTGTTGCAGTGTGGTCCAGGCTGCCATGGGTAGTTGCAGAGGAATGTCTTGCCATGAGAAAGTAAATGAGGTAGTACTCATGATATGTTGCAGGGGTCATTTTGGCTAGATTTCTTGGGGTTTTGTGATGATTTTGTACTTGGGACCGGTACAGAACTAGATAGCTATTGAAATTGAACTATTTTGAGCTTACCAGCTGTGGCTTGGTCCCTGTTGTGTTTGTGTTAACTCCTCAGTGGTGTTAGGTGGTTTTGAATATTTGAATTAGGAATGATCATTATGCTTGTATTGTTATCCTGGTATGAAGGAAATTTTTATGATCATTCAAGGTTACGGGGGAGTTAGGTATTCAAATCTTTTGGTTGTGAGTCCTCTTCTCAGTCTGAATTGTAATGATTTGTTTTAGTATTTGTTGACAGTAGAAAGAAGGTTGCAAGTCTAAGCTGTAATTTGCAAGCATGGTTTGCTTGGACTGATTGTATACACTTGAGGATTCTTCATACTTAATGCAGATACATGATTCTTCTCTCTCCTTTGTGTCAACGCAAATAGATTTTGAACTTTCTAGTTCATTGCATATAAATTTATGTATGTGTCTTCATTCTTGAGTTCTGATCTAGGATTAGATGAAATAATGCTCTAGATGGGACATAGATTTATCTCTTGTCTATGTAAGGATATTCTATAAGTAGTAAAGGAGATTGTAAATGTGTTTATGGCTTTGAATCTTAGATATACTTTGGTGTGTGTGTATAGTTTGTCTAAGAGATTCTGCCCAATGGATGAGGCACTGGCCTAGATGAGTACTTCTTTATTAACATATATTGATTGAGGTTGTTATGATTCAAACACATAAATTAAGAACCATTCCTAAACTTTAAGTCTTTGGTTGTAATGTTCTACCCTATAGTAATGGAGAGTCAATGAATGTGAGGTTAGCATTTAGCACTTTCTTACTATTCAATCTGTTGTTTAGACCCAGTCTTTGGTGTGTGAAGTATAATTTTCACTGGGTTAGGTGCACCTGCCTTGGTTTTGTAGAGCCTAAAGTAGAAGAGGGAAGTCTTGTACCTATAGTTGGTCCAGTTACCCTAAGATCCCTATACATTTTGGAGCTAACCATTCCTAAAATCTATCTGAGGGTATATTGGCAGCCTAGGAGCATAAGCATCATTTTGAACACCAACAGTGTGTTCACATATTTTAGGGCCAAATGATTTGTAAATAGTACAAATTCTTATGGAACCAGATAATGCCTCCAATGCCTTAATGCTTGAACAATAGCATAAAATTCTAAATCATAGGTAGAATAGTTCTTCCTTGCATCATTTAACTTTTCACTGAAAAAGGCTATTGGTTTACTTGTCTAGCTAAGAACAACACCTATCCCAACATGGGAAGCATCACACTCTACTTCAAATAATTTATCAAAATTTGGAAGTGCCAGTATAGGAGCTTCAGTTACCTTTTTCTTCAAGAATTGGAAACTCTGTTCAGCAACTGTTGTCCATGTGAATTCCCTTCCTTTCATACAATCTATTATGGGTGCTACAATACTGCTAAAATTCTAAATGAACTTTCTATAGAAGGTTGCCAATCCATGAAAACTCCTTACCCCTATTAGGATAGATGGACTAGGCCATTCTAGGATTGCCTTGACCTTTTCTGGGTCCATTTGAACACCATCTTCAGAAATGACGAAGCCCAAAAAAGTCAAGCTGTTTTGCATGAATCTGCACTTCTTCAAATTTGCACAGAGCTTCTCTTTCCTCAGTATGCTCAGGATGATCCTTAAGTGTTGTAGGTGTTCTCCTTTGTTTCTGCTATAAATTAGGATATCATCAAAATAAACTACAACAAACTTACCAATGTAGGGTCGTAAGACAGTATTCATCAACCTCATGAATGTACTTGGTGCATTAGAAAGCCCAAATGGCATAACCAACCATTCATACAAACCATCCCTAGTCTTAAAAGCTATCTTCCACTCATCTCCTTCACGAATCCAAATCTGGTCATATCCACTTCGCAGATCAATCTTGCTGAAGTATTTGGCCCCTGCTAATTCATCCATCATGTCCTCTATACGAGGAATAGGAAACTGATACTTGATAGTAATTTTATTAATTTCTCTACTGTCAGTACACATCCTCCATGTTCCATCCTTCTTTGGGGTCAACAATGCAGGCACAACACATGGGCTCATGCTTTCTCTAACCAGGCCTTTCTCAACTAGTTCTGTTACTTGTTTGTTGAGGTCTGCATGTTGTGTTGGGTTCAGTTGATAAGCTACTTGATTAGGAAGAGTTTCTCCAGGAATCAGATCAATATAGTGTTGTATATCCCTTTTTGGTGGGAGGTCGTCAGGTAGCTCATTTGGAATAACATCAACAAATTATTCTAGTATCTTTATTGCATCATGTGGTATTATGTCTTCTAGTTCTTCTCCTCTTTTTACAACCAATGTATAGCAACACCCTGTCACCTTCATTTCTTTGACAACATCCTTTGCAGACAACATGGTCTCATTCTTCCTTTCATCCTTAAGTGGTAAGAGAGTCACTTTAGAGCCATCCTTCCAGAAGGTATATGTATTTTTCTCTCCGTCATGCATGATCTTCCTCTCATACTGCCATGGCCTTCCCAACAAAATATGACAAGCATCCATAGGAATAATGTCACACCATATCTTATCCTTATAGATTTTTCCTATAGTAAACCTAACCAGACATCTTTTATCAACAGTAACCTCATTTCCTTTCTTAAACCATGCAATACGGTAAGGGCAAGGATGTTTCTCACATTGCAGATTTAATTTCTCTACCATTTCCTTAGCTACCATATTCTCACAACTACCCCCATCAATAATAACTTGGCACACCTTTCCACCAGAAGTGCATCTAGTTTTGAAGATGTTGGTTCAAAGCCATGAATCATCAAGGTTCTTTACAGGGACTTCTTCCTTCTTTGGGATGATCATCGATCTCCTCATCATGAGAGTTTCTCCCACATCTAGTAGGACTTCTTGTTCTATTCCTGCTTCTATGAATTCTGGCTGAACTAGGTTCACTCTAGGTTGTCCTCCTTGATTTCTTTTTGGCATGTTATAATTTGAGCATTCGAAGGCTCTATGTCCTTCTTCTCCACACCTAAAACAAGTGAAAGGCCTTTGGTTTTCCTAGCCTCTTCCACCGCTGTAGCCTCATCCTCTTTGAAACCCCCTTCCTCTTTCTTGATTTGGAGGATCTTGCTTGGTGTCTATATTTTTTTCAAACCCTTGAAAAGAATCTCCTTGACCATTATTAGAACCTCCCCGAAATGGAGTTGAGGTACCCCTTCGACCACCTCTATTCCTCTAGATATATTGCCTATTCTGCTTTTCTTCAGCCTTTAGGGCTAGTTGGTAGGCTTCCTCCATATTGTCGACACGATGCATGCTTAATTCATCCTGGATAGAGAATTTTAGGCCATTCATATATCTAGCAGCCATCTGCTCATTATTTTCTTGATGCTCTATGTGCATGGATAACTTTTAGAATTCATTTGTATAGTCTTGCACTGAAGACAAGTTCTGCTTCAAATTCTGGAACCTACGAAAAAGGGTTTGTGAATAATCCATGGGTAAGAATTTTTCCTTGAGCTTTTTCTCCATCTTGCTCCATGTTTTAATCTTTTCTTTTCCCTTCCTAGTTCATTCCTTTTGGAGGTGATCCCACCATATCATTGCATGTCCCTTTAATTTTGTGCATGCAAACTTCATCTTCTTCTCTTCTGTCATAGGCTTCCATTCAAAAAATTTCCCCATCTCGTTCAACCAGTCTATTAATTCTTCTGGCTTAAGACTACTAGCATAGTCTGAAATGTCAATCTTGATTTCTTCACTCCTTCCTTCCAAAGCCCTGAGAACTCTATCTTCATAGGTCATTTCTTCCAACCTCTCTTCTGTATTTTCTTCATTTTGGTCAGCGTCTCTTGGATTTCCCTCTTCATCAGATTCATCCCCTCCTTGTATTCCTTGATTATCTATTTGCTCACCGATTCATTCAATTTGCCTCTGCATATCCATCATTAATCTTTGCATCGACATGACACCTCCTCTTCCTCTTCCTCTTCCTCTCCCAGCCATCTTCCTGCTCTAATACCAAATGATGTAGCACACAATCCTTTGTTAACAATAAAACTCAATTGCCAGATAAAAACATAGATTTGAAACCTTCAATATTATTCATTCATCACTAACTGCCTCTACAATTCACTGTGAACTCTTAAGTAACCAAAAACTTGAAAAAACCTGAAATCCAAAAATTACCATTTTTGGCAGTTTTTTCCTAGCAGGTGTTTTTTTGCCATTTTTGGTAATTTTTGAAACAACACCTAAAAAGCTAAGATTTTACCTAAACATGCCCTTGACTAAGTTAGAAAGAATTGCCAACTAATATCTGAGATTTAATAACATAAATTCGGATTTATTACAAAATAGAACTTTCTAAAAACTAGAGAAAAAACACTAAAAGTTGATTTCAGAGCCCGAGATGAAACTTTCAGCTCTCAAAAATGTGCTAAAATGGGCCCCAATCAATCTGAGATCCATTGGCAAAACAAATGCCACCACCTGAGGCACGAACTTGAAAAATTTCAGCAAAAACCCAGACCTGAGTCAAAAGTTATGACCTTCGGAAGTTTCTGTATGAGATTATCACCTACGGAGGGCCCTGCATCAAACTTACACCCATAGAGCACTTCAAGTGGTGCCATATCTAGAGAAGTATGGTAAGAGTTGTTATACATAAACTCTACCAAGGGAAAATACTCTCCCCACTTGTAATGTTGATCCATGAAGTACATTCAGAGAAAATATTCTATCACCTGATTTGCTCTCTTAGTTTTCCCATCTATGTGAGGATGATAGGTAGTACTAAAGTTCAATCATGTCCCCAAGGAAGCATTCAAGGTTTTCCAAAACCTTGATGTCTGTAATACCCCAAAAATGGGCTATAAGTTCATTAATATCCTGCATCTACATATCGAACGAAATTGACATCAAAGTCCTAACCTAAGGCACATCTAAACATCATCGAATCATAATTGATTATCTTAAATTCTGCATCGGGGAATATTCCTAGTAATATTCCTAATCATCATAATTATCTTTAATTTTATAATTATTTGGCAATAAATCACATTTATCCTAAGTTTGATTAATTGAATATTTTCATATTTAATTAATTAGATTTAATATCTTGCCACTTAATTGTTTAATTAAATTTAATTCATCTATTATTAATTGTATTATTTAATTTTGACAATAAATCAAAATTCCTATCTTTAATTGATTAAATTCTTATTTAATTAATTAAAGCATGTTGTCATTATTTAATAATATAATTTTTAATAAAAGTTTGATAAAATAGTTAATTAACCCATAAATTAATTATTTTATTTCAAAAATCAATTAAGTTGATAATAAATCACTTTATTTATTTATTAAATCATGTTGTCATTATTTAATAATATAATTTTTAATAAAAGTTTGATAAAATAGTTAATTAACCCATAAATTAATTATTTTATTTCAAAAATCAATTAAGTTGATAATAAATCACTTTATTTATTTATTAAATCATAATTATCCATGTGCACATTCAAGGACCAGTTAAACTCAAAATTGGAAAATCAATGCAAGTTGTTAGCTTTTTGAAACTCAACATCTTTTTGAGTTTTAAAGTTGATCTAAACTTCTAATTCGAGTTGAATTGTGCTTTTGCATGATTTTTGTGACTTAATTATCTTTATTTAAAAATAACTCAAAAATCAGCCTGAGTTATTTGAGTGATTTATGGCTTTTTCCATGCACCTCCAAAGCCCTGGATTTCTATAAAAACAAGGCTCAGCTCTTCATAATTCATCTCATATTTTGCACAATCACGCTGGAGAATTGGAATTGAAGAATCAAAGCTCTTGCGAATCGACATCTTTGTGAGATCAATCTTATTTTTTGCATTCATATTGCATATCATTGTTAGATTAGCATTGCATATCAATTTTCAATAAGCATTCATAGCATATCAATTTCATCTAGCATAGATTCATATCAATTTTTCATTCTTATTGCATAGAAAATCCAAAAAAATAGATTAATTGCATTCAATCTCATATCTAGATCAATTGCATTCAAATCCTTCATTTAGGTGTCGTCTAGGTCACTGATCTTGATAACAATCTGAGAACATCAATCTCGCACCTATTAGAAGGCAGTAAATCGCTTGGTTAAATTAGATTTTAATTTTGCACGATTTTGATTATAGCTAACCTCTAATGTTTTACTGAAGTGTTGTGTCTACAGATCAGGTACAATTTTCAAACACACAATGTCATCCTTGTATCCCTATTAGATATGATAGTCTTTGGTACCCCGTGCAATATAAAAATCTCTTTCACAAATTTCTTTTCCAAGTCTAATGAACCATCTCTTAAACTCCTTGGAATGAAGTATGCCACTTTGGTTAATTTATCAACTACTACCAAAATGACATCATGCTTTTTTAGGTCATGGGAAACCCCTAAATAAATTCTATACTGATTAATTTCCATTTATATTATGGAATGTCATTAGGGTATAATAATCTAGTTGGATGGATATTCTCAACATTGACTTGCTAGTATTCTAAATACTGGGTTATGTAAGCTATAACATCGTGCTTAAGCCTTGACCAAAAGTACAGTGCCTCATATTGACAATCATCTTATTCACTTTGAGCCACCCTAAAAAATGGTTTGCAATTCATCTCCTCAAGTACCAATTTCCTTAACCCTTCTTGGTTGAGAGCATATATCCTATCCCGATATCTCATAATGTCATCATCATCAAATGTGTAACTATCAAAATGGTAATTTCATGGGTCTAACTCTAAAGATGATTTGAAAATCTCATAATGGTCATCACATGGAAGATTTTGTAATACCTATTGCCTCAGGCATTTCCTCGTAGTAGAGATAGTAGACAGATGCCTCCTTTTTCCAAGGGAATCCACCACTCTATTTTCTTCACCTTCAATATAATCTATGCCAAAATCATACCCACTCAGAAAATCTAACCATCGTCTCTATCTAACATGGAGATTGGGCTATATAAAAATATTTTTTGAGTCCCATGCGATCAGTTTTTAACTTAAATGGATTACCCAAAAGGTAATGTCTCCACATCTGTAAGACATGTACAATCACAACCAATTCCAAGTCATGAGGTTCATAGTTTAGTTCATTCTATTTCAATTTCCTAGACTCGTAGACCACTACTCAACTATTTTGCATCAATACACCTCCCAAATCTTCACCTGATGCATCTGTAATCAAACTAGGAGCTATCCATTGGGATCAATTATAATTAAGTTAGGGGCTGAAGTGAGTTTGTATTTTAAAAGCTAAAAATCCTCTTACATTCATCTATCCATTCAAATCTCTTCCATTTCTTCTGAAGGGATGTAATCGGTGCTACAATTTTGGAGAAACCCTTCACAAATTTCCTATAATAACCAACAAGTACCATGAAACTTCTGAGTTCCCTCACATTGTGAGGATCTTACCATTCTACAATAGCCTTTATCTTGTCAGGGTCAATTCCAATTCCATCTAAAAAGATGATGTGACCCAAATAATGTATATGTTTCTGATAGAATGAACACTTGGATAACTTACCATACAACTTCCTATCTGTTAGATACTATAAGACTATTTGTAAATGTTCTTTATGGTCCTCCATGTTATTGGAATAAATCAATATGTTATCAATAAATATCCCCAAAAAATCATCTAGGTAGTCTTTGAAAATATTTTTCATCAATTTCATAAAAGTCATTGGGGTATTCATTAGACCAAAATGTAGGACAACAAATTCATAGTGCCCAGAGTATGTCATGATTTTTTTTATTAAGGAAAAAACCCGAAAACCCTTTACAAGGAATATACAAAAGATATATCAATAAAGATCCCGATTATGAAATAAATATGTTGAACCTACAACTGATTGGTGAGATTGTTGAAACAATGATTGAAGATCACATGAAAAGTGGTTGTATAGATATACGATATGTTAAATCAGTATTATGTTGTCATTGATGTCAACTAGTTTCATATTAGTTTGACAAGTACTTATCTTGTAAGTTATCATACCGAGACATCTGAAGAATGGTGAAAGAAGGTCACAATAGATGAGGATAAGGAATGCATTGGATAACTTATTGATGAGTCTTTGATCTCACTATATTGACTTTAGTATGTTGTATTCATCTATTATGGAGAACAGAACTGAAAGACACAAAGCAGTGTTTGTTGGTAAAATAAAATAGCTTAATGTTTACCGAGAATCTTAGTGTATACACTAGTGTGTTGTATACCAAGCACAAGTTTAACCGATGAAGGTTTACTGACGCATTTCTTTGTTAACCAAGGAAAATAGAATTGAACTAAATGATTAGTTTAGCCGATAAAATTGATGAGCTAGATTCACATGATTTCAAGGTGAAAAGTCAAAGTTTGTTACAAGGATCTACAGCTAACAAAATTCAAGGAAGATTTGATGGAGGTAATTTAAATGTGTTATTGGCACATCAGCCGAGGAGGTTTTAAGGAGTAAAATCAGTGGATATGATTAAGCGGCAAAATCTGATGGATGAAAATTAAACGGCTTACATGTTTATTTAAGAGGAAAGAAAATACATTGTATTTTATCAGAGACGAGGCAGAAGAAGGAGATACTGCAGGAGTGAAGCGTGAACCAGTATTCATGCAATTCTAATCATACAGGTTACTGAACTAAGTTGCAGAAACTGAGCCACATAGTGAACAAACCAAGCTACACAGAGGAATAACCAAGCTGCACATAGCATATTACCGAGTGATTGTAAGTGGAATTGATGTTAAGATCTGAAGTGATATATTGGTCAGAAATATTTGTAAGAGAAAAACATTGATTTGTAATCTACAATTTTTTGTATTAAGGAAGATCAACTTACTGTTACTTTCTAATAATTGTAAACAGTGTAAATCTCTTAACTGAGTGGACTTTTAAGTCTTATTTATGTTTCATTCTAACAAGTGAAACATTGTTATCTTGTAAACCCACACAGTGAGTGATATGGTGGTTGAAAGATGACTTCTAGTGCAAAATCCTCTAACAAGGTCACACCTAACAGTGTGTATTGTAACCTTTAATAGGGTTGGGTCCTCACAGGCCTCACTTCAGAAGAGTGAAATTTTTGGGTTGCCGGTTCCCAGGTGGTTTTTCCCTTAACAGGGTTTCCATGTTAAATCATTGTGTTATGTGTTGATTGTGATATCTGTTTGCTGTCATAATTTACATTTTAGCTATTTGGTTTAATCGGTAATTACTAAGAGCCTTAACTGAAGATCGGTAAAAACACTGATAGTGAATCATATATTTGTTTACCGACTGATAGAAGTTTGAGAAATAGTATTTTGGATTATTCATTTTGTTTTGTGACTTGGATAACTGATTCACCCCCCCTCTCAGTTATTCTAACAAAATAAACCACCATCCAGAAGAGAAAAAGAAAAAAACACAAGATAGAACCATCCCATCCTCAACAAAAAATTGACATCACGTCGTAAAAAGACAACTTACTAAAAAAATAAAGAAAACAAAATTAACCCAAATTTTTTAAGGTCTTAACGACCTCCTCCTCAAGCTGGTTTATCTTTTGAGAAACAATCTTCAATTACATGATGTGTTGTGGCATGAGAATGGTCTTCTTCTTCAGGTTGTCTCTAATTCTTTTACCCAGACCTGGGAACTCACCAACAGTCGCTACTTTCTCCCGCTGAAGGTCAACAATGGCTCTTTCCAAATGTATATTTTATAGATTATCCACCAAGGCTTTCATATTCTCAGTTGAAGATTTAAAAATCTTGTGGCTATGTTCCATGATATTCCTAAGAGTGGAGTTAGTCTTGGTGATCCTATGATTCATTTTATTTATCTTGTTATAAAATATTTCCCTAGTTTTCTCCTCATCCTCCACACACTTATTGAGACAATCTATCATCACCTTTTTCTCATCTTGTTTCCAAAGAGGGCAAATAAAAGGGTCATTTTTTGTGCCAATTGGCCCCATAAGTGAGAGAGCATCATGAGCCACTTGCAAATAACCTTTATTTCCTTCCTTCAGTTGCATCTCCTCAAACTCAGAAGATATAGAACATTACTTTAGGTGGAGGTTCTTAATTTCATGGAAAGCCCATCTCATTAGTCTAAAAGAATAAACAGAAACACATTTAGTTGTTTTCAACACATCAAAATCCAATTCCCTCTTAAACTCAAAATCGCAGAGACTTAATTCCTCCAAGGATGGTTAGGAATATCCCTCCATATGATGAAAGGACTTAGACTCTTCAGACCCAGAGGGAGAAAGTGATCAATGAAACTATAATAATCAACTAAAAAAAGGGACTTTAACTTTCCCTTTATCACTCTTTCCCTTCTTGTTACCCTTAGTAACAAGAGACCCTTTTCCTTTTTTTGTATCTTTCTCCATTATGTTTTTGGCAGGGGAGGTCGATGTCACATCTTATTCTTTTGAGCTCTTTCCCTTATTTTTTCCCATAGGAATATACTTAAGGACATTCTTATGATTTTTAGCTATGGGAGGAGGGGCCTCCTCTTCATCCTCCTCTTTAGTCCACCCCTCTCCCTCCACCATACCTTTTTCTTTGCTAGTACCAACCAACTTCTTCGTAGGTGAAATTTTAGGTTTTTTGGCTAGAGGGCGAGGGCTCCCTTCATCATCCTTCCATGTCTCCCAACCCTCCTCATCCCTAGCAGACCTATCCATCCCTTCACCTTCAACAATAGGGATAAATCTAAATGGGGTCTTAGAATCCCTAGCTCTAAAGTGCTCATAGATTAACAAAATTAGACCTTGGTGCAAAATAGGGTTTTTAGGGTTCTTCCTATGATCATTAATGTTGGAGGTAAGCATAGAAAATAAGTCGTAGGGAAAATAAATAACCTTATGCTCGAAATGACTGAGCATGAAAAGATGATAACCATACACCCTAGTAAATCTCCCATCAAGGCTGAAATACTCCATTATGGGCTTCATGGCTTCTCTACGAATAAGTTTTATCTGCTTAGGATCAAAGTAGGTGTTGTTACCTTTAACCGGATTCTTCCTTTATTCCTCAATTTTGGGGAACTTTTTAATCGCACTATTTTACAATTTCTTATCTTTGAAAACATTAATGCCCTTCGTAGGGAGGCCATTCACTTTTGCCACTAGATTTTCATCAACCACAACCTCTTTACCAAATAGATTAAGCATTTCAGTCCTTCATTCTTGCAAAATGATCATGGTAACCTTCTAATCATAGCCATGGAGATTTTCTAGGTAGGAGGTAACATATCCCTTTTTCAGATGATACCATATTATAGGGTAAGTGCACCAAGATGGTGAACAAAAAGGGGGTGTATAAGTGGCCACTTTTTTTTTTTTTTTTCTATAATCAGGGAAACTTGAACTTCACAGAGATATTTGAGGGTCATGCACTCAAAACTAGGAGTTGTGTAAATAATAATAATTGTATTAATCTGAATCTAGTTTCTAAACTAATTTTTTTAAAAATGGATAAGATTAAGAGGGTCAAACCTCTCGCGCACGAAAAACTGCTTCTGATTTTTTTAGAAAAACATAGCATAGTTGTTTTCGTGTGCTTCAAAAAATATATAGTTAGATTTAGAATTTTGCAAAACCCTTTGGTATGATGATAGGTAAGAATGAGATCTAGAATTTGTGTATTTGTTTGTAATTTTTTGTTGAGTATTTTATTTTTTATGATTTTTTGAAGTGACTACATCCTGAAAATATGGTACCTATTCGTGTGTTGGGCATAACTTGAATCAAAATAATCAAAATTGCAAACTTTTTTTTAAAAGTGTATAGAATCTAGTGTAGAACAGTAATATTTTTTTTTTGAATTTGATCAAGTAGATCAACAATTATTAAAAAAATGGTAGACATCTATCTGGGAGGAATGTGAAGATACTGGTAAAGAAAATTAAAGTTTACTATGCTAATTTTGTCCAAAAATAGAAAAATTTATATGGTCAGAAAGCTTACAAGATGTGTGAGATGATGGTAGTAATTTTAGAGATACCCACTTGATTATTTGTAAAGCTGATGATGACGAAGTTGAGAAATTATGTTGAAAGAAGAAAAAATGTGTAAATGGACAAAATTGGAAGGAAAATGAGCTTGCAAGCCTAAGGGTCGCATTCCAAACCTTTTACCAAGCCATAAACGTACAGGTTATTGTGTACAAAATAAGCCACTCAGGTTTTCATAAGCAAAGTCATAATTTTGAGTTCTACAAAACTCGTACGGGTTATGAAGATATAAAAAAACATTTTAAGTTTCACATAATATGTCTTCAAAAATGCGTACGGGTTATGAAGACATTAATTTTTTTTCTTGTAAATGTGTAATATAATACATATTTGTATAGATTTACATATATGATATGTTTCTATGTAGGTATATATGTATATTTATAGTTATATATACATATATTTATATAGATATATGTATATATATCTGTATACATGCATGACTCTTCTTATATCCCCTCCCCCCCTTCCCTCTCTCTCTCTCCTTATCTTCTCCCTATCAAAAGAGTGGGTTGACCAATGGTCTTGTAGACCTTTACAAACCCTAGATACATATCAACCTCCTCAAGCACTATAGCTAAACCAGATGGAAGCATGAATGGATTTTAACCATGTATCTAACCTAGTTGAACCAGGTAATTTATCAATTTATTACTTAGTGAATTATTTTTCTCATCTTGTATACATTTTAAGGTCAATTTATTAGTTCTTTATGTTGATGTTAATTATTACTTATAGCCTTCTACTAAATGCAGGTCATGTATATGCAGTCATTGTAGATGAGAACACTAAAGAAGGAACATATTACTTTTTGTGTCATTGTATTGAGGCCAAAAATAAATTGACAACTATAGTCACTGATGGAGAGAGTATTGAGTACCCAATAGGTTCCATTATTGTGACAGGCACATGGCTTAGAAGGTACCTTTGTTGTGTCGAGTTGTATTGAGACCTCTTAAAATCAATTTATTATACTTTGTATTGATATTGGCATTAACTTATTTTTTATAATAAAATGCAGGTACCCTATCAAGAATTCTAATGTCTGGTTGTTTGAGGAGTTTGAGACACAAAAATATTTTTCATTACTCTAACCTTATTGTTGCAATAAATATTCAATTGATTAACTATCGTTGTAGACCTCTTAACAAGAATTTGTGGAAAGTTCATGAATCTAAGCACAAGGCAATACTTGACATAAAAAGGGTTAGAGATGATCTAGAAGGTTCACTTGATTGATTTTGGGCCATAAAGATGAATGATTATATAATATGGTAGAATGATTTTGACAATTCATATATGATTCTATGTGCATATGAGCTATAATGTGCATATTTAGATGCCAAATTTTGTATATAAAAATAAAAATCAACTGTAATGTGCATATTTAGATGCCAAATTTTGTATATAGAAACAACAATCGACTGTAATGTGCATATTGAGATGCAAAATTATATATATAAAAACAATAATGAGGTTCATCATGCGTATTAGATACAAAATTTGAAATATTAAAATGCCCATGGGGTTGATTTGCAAATATTTAGAGCCCACATTTTGTATATCCTAATTTGTACCATTTGATTATAAATACATATTTAATTTTGTATACTTACATTTGTATCATCTTAATGCCATGTAAAGCACAAAAATTGTGATCCCTTACTATGAAATTTTGTATCCTTATATTTGTATCATCTTAATTTTGTATCCTTACATTTATATTGTCTTAATTCCATGTACATTTGTATTGTCAAATGATGTAATAGTTGGAGTCATTGAGTCAAAATTGGTCAAATGTGTCCAAATTAAAATGGTGATTCCCTAGGGTGAAGGGATAGTGTTGAAGGATTGCATCCTGGTAATGAATAGTTTGTTCCATTAGCTCTGGTTGGGAGGGTAAATGCTAGTGAAAACCTCATTTCAAACACGAAGTCACTAGAACATTCGTGACCATGCCAGACCAAAGTGTCCCCAAGGTGCACTAAGAGTGATTGGGAAGTGATCTTTTGAGGCTCATATCTCAGACCCCGTGAGAGGTATTGACAAACTGTGAGATGCTACATGTTCATGTTTCTAAGACCTACAATAACCTCTCTTTGTCCTAGGAGATTCAATTTTTTTTGAATTTTGCATGCCAATCTCACTTGACGCCAAAACTTGCAGTGAGGGTTTGTTGAAAGATGCACCACTAGGTTTCTTCCAAACCGTTCATCCTGGCACTAAATAGTTTTCACCATTAGCTCCATTTAGGTAGGTAAATGCTAGTGACAACCTTGTTTTGAACACAAAGTCACTATAGCATTCATGACTATTCCTAACCAAAGTGTCCCCAAGGTGCACTAAGCATGATTGGGGAGCGATCTTTCAAGGCTCGTATCTCGGACCTTGTGAGAGTTATCAGTGAACCGTGAGATGCTACAAGACTATGTTTCTAAGGCCTACAATAAACTCTCTCCATTCTGGGAGATTTAAATTTGTTTGAATTTGGCATGCCAATCTTGCTTGAAGCCAAAAATTGCAGTGAGGGTCAATTGAAAGTTGCACCACTAGGTTTCTTCCAAACCGTTCATCCTGGCACCGAATGGTCTATGCCATTAGCTCTAGTTGGGTGGGTAAATGCTAGTGACAACCTCATTTTGAACACAAAGTTACTAGAACATTCACAATGGTGCCAGATCAAAGTATCCCCAAGGTTCACTAAGCACGATTGGGAAACGATCTTTCGAGGCTTGTATCTCAGACTCCATGAGAGGTATTGAAAAACTGTGAGATGCTACAAGACCATGTTTATGAGGTGTACAATAAAATATCTCTATTCTGGGAGATTTGAATTTTTTTGAATTTGGCATGCCAATCTCGCTTGACACCAAAACTTGTAGTGAGGGTCAGTTGAAAGTTCAACCACTGGGTTTCTTCCAAACCATTCGTCCTAGCACCGAATGGTCTATGACATTAGCTCCAATTGGGTGGGTAAATGCTAGTGACAACCTCATTTCAAACACAAAGTCACTAGAATCTCATGACTATGCCATACCAAAGTGTCCCCAAGGTGCACTAAGCATGATTGGGCAGCAATATTTCAAGGCTCATATCTCGAACATCGTGAGAGGTATTGTGGTGCAGGAGCACCTAGGCTAACCTCCATAGTTATGCTATTTTGGCTTGTATCTAACATTAGCCAAGTCAGAATGGTGAGATGATTGGTGTGTTTGATTGGAACCTTAGAAGGTCATTGCAATTGTGGACTGGGTGAGTTAGTGTTAGAACTAAGGTCACCATTTAGTCTTTGTTAGTTGCTTTTAATTAATCTTAGGCTTAGAAGCTTAGTGTTGGATTTGAGTTATCAATGTGTTCTAAACACATGAATGATGTATGAAAGATGCCTTGAGGCCTTAAATGAAGTTGGTTCCTTGAGATATAGAGGTTAGAGGTCCTAAAAGTTAGGAAGGTGGCATGAAAGCAAAGATGCCAAATATTGTTAGAATTTGTCATGACAACATTTGCAATAATGGCAAATGTTGCATACAACTCGGTAACATAGGATCCCCTAAAAGATAGGAGTGGGAGATCGACCAACATAGCCTAAAAACATGGAGAATGGCATCTAATATTATTGGAGGCTTGAATATTGAGGAGATAGATTATTGTAACAAGTTTGTGATTAGTAAGAAGAGCTTTGCAACTTTGTTTTGTGTGGATACCGAGCTTTTCAGTGTGACAGTGCTATCTAATGGATTGAATGTCCCGATTTAGTGATTATTTTATGTTCATAGGATAGTTCTAAGACTTTTTCCTTTAGTAAGAAAGTATATTTAAGTTGATACAGTGCTTTGAATAAATTGTTTATAGTTTAGAAGTTTCCCTGGTCCTGTGCTAACCAGTTTGTCTTTTCATGGCTCCCCCATGAAATCTAGCCATGGAATCTTCCTAAGGGTAAATGAATATTTTAGGGGAGCCATTAGAATGTACATCTGTACATATATAGAGTTAGGATTCATGAGGAGTTGGATAGCTATTTTTGATACCAAGCCCTAGGCAAGCAGACAGTGCCGGGTTAGAGATTTGAAGGTGAAGGTTTGAATATTTCTTGCAGGGAATGAAAGTAAAATATAGGGAAAGTACAATTACAGGTGTGATATGATCAAAACATGTCATGTTAGAAGATTTGTGAACCCAAAAATCAATTTGGTCGAGGTTTGAACAAGAAACGAGTGAGGTCCTACAAATTAGGCCTTTTAGCCTTATTAGACCTAGATTATAGGAATTCTATGTACGGATGACCTAGGAGTTTAAAAGTTATAGAATCCTTTATAAAATCCAAAAGGGTATCCAAATCCCTAATTATTTTAGCAATTTTTTTGAGAAGTTTTGGCAAGAATTGGCAAAAGGTATTTGCAAAAGGCTACAAGGAAATATGCCTAATTAGGCCTCCTAAAGACTAAGTCTTGAACCCAATTGAAAAGGGCTTCAAGATCCTTCAAAATGAATCCAAAAGGAATAAAATGGAATGTTTCTGATATGTTTGTCATCCCTGCAATGAAATTCATGATTTGTGTAGAGATGGCACTTAGATCCTTCTAAGTGTAGGTGAAGAAGTGAAGTATCTAAAGGGTGTTAGTCTTTCAAGGTGAAGCACAAGGAGTGAGGCTCTTGGAGAGGAGCTAGATAAGGCCTTAGTTAATCATCTAATCCTTTGGAGATCCTAGAGGAGAGTAGGATCATTGATAGAGACAAGCTAGGTCTATTAGAAGTTGTGCAAGCAAATCTCAGAACACTCACATCATATCGACGAACTGTGAGATGCTACATGATCGTGTTTCTGAGGCCTACAATAACCTCTCTCTATTTTGGGAGATTCAATTTTTTTTTGAATTTGGCATGCCAATCTCGCTTGACCCCAAAATTTGTAGTGAGGGTCAGTTGAAAGTTGCACCACTGGGTTTCTTCCAAACCGTTCATCTTGGCACTAAATGGTCTGCACCATTAGCTCCCGTTAGGCAGGTGAATGCTATTGACAACCTCATTTTGAATACAAATTCACTAGAATGTTCATGATCGTGCCAGACCAAAGTGTCCCCAAGGTGCACTAAGCACCATTGGGTATGTCGATGAGTGTTTTGGTGTGTCAAGGGGCAAAGTGGAAACTTAGAGGAAATATTTGGTTTGAGATAGAGTGTTTAAGCCTTAGAAAAGGATCTAAGAAAAGATATTTCTTGTGAGGGTCAAGTTGACAAAGGTAGTTGTCAACTTGACAACTTTAAAAAAAAACTTGTAATTGTTAACAATTAGTTTGTGAGTGTTGTAGACAGTTTTATAGTTAGTTGTTGTCGGTTTTAGAGTGTTTGGGGATCTATTAGAGGAGATTCACGTGAGTATGGTTTAGAATGTAGAGTGGTGTGATAGATAACTAATGTAAATGGTTCCAAATCAATAAACAAATTTATATTCTTGCAAACAGGTTCACTGGCCCATGGGCACAATCATTAAACCAGGGCATTTGAATGCATTGTGGAAGGAGGGTTTGGTACCTAGAATGATAGGTCATTGTCTCAATAAAAGTTTGACAAAATCTGGATGTAGAAGCACCATCCCATGAATGTTCTTTCTGATTCTCATGGAATGATGTGTCTCTAACATTTATAATAGAGTTTTAACATGATACATTACAAAAGAGTTGATTTGAAAAGGTGATCACTAAATTTGTGAAGTGAACTTTGAAGGATTTTGTTGGTTGAGAGCATTAGATACACATGAATACAATGTAGCACATAAAACATGAATTCACTTAAATGATGAATTACACATGTGAACGCATGTAGCACATAAAGTGTACACATAAATTTTCTTAAGTCATGAAGCATACATGTAGCACATGGATTATAAAGAATACATATGAATTCACTTAAGTCATGCACATAGCCTATACACATGAATTTAGGCTACGAAGAATGTACTTGAATACACATGAATATACTTAAGGTATAAATCCTACACATAAGTACATACACACAAACATATTTACATACTAACAATGAACAAATGAACACACAATTAACAAATTGGATTGAATATATCAAGTTTTATATATATCAAAATGAACAATAATTATGTACATATCAAAAAATGGCATACATTCCAAATCAATAATAGAGTTACAAAAATGTGGAATCAACTATGTCAAGGTCGATATATACAATAAAAATGTTGAATATATACAAAATTTAGTCATTCAATAACCACAACCAGATTTGTATATCTCTATCAATATCTACGACTTTGTTGGATCATCAAAATTGGGCCTCTTCAAAGAAGTAGGTGGATCACTAGGTGTCTGCACAAGAATAATTCAAATGCTAAATCAGATATATTTTCTCAAAATAACATCAAAATAACTAAATACATGATTGTAATATGTTGGCAGTTGAATTGTTGGTTACCTCATCTCTTCCTCTACAATTGGGTTGTTCCCTAAAGCTGATGGTCCCCATCTTGCACGAGCTGGACTCCTAACAAAATGTAAAGCTAGAGGATCCATGTGAGGTTGTGAAGAGGATTGTAATAGGTAAAATAAAATAAAATCAAGTTAATGACATATATGTTAGGAAACACTAAACAAATTATAAAATTTCTTCTACTCATATCTAAACACATATGTTTAATATGTATATAGAAAAAATGCATACCGAAACCTCAGATGGCTCTCCTGTACTCTTAGGAGGCATCACCACTTATGAGGCAGCTATGACCAATTCCTATATGAACAATAATAACATATGTCATATTCATAGAGGAAGGATTTATAAGAGATTTAGAATGATCAAGAATGCAATTGAAAGTAAATATAAAAATGTTACCTCTCCTCTCTCCTGAACATCAGTGACATCAGGTGCATTCATTAATTCTATAAAACCCAACTATTTCTATACATAGAACAAATAAATCAGGTACATTCATTAATATAGACTACAAGTACATCTTTAATCATGAATAATACATTTTAACAAATAAACTTATACTCTATTGAATTACCTTTTGTTGTTTGGGTGTCCTCAAGGATTTGTTTCTCTTTCCTAGTGTCCTCAAGTCAAGTGTCCTCAATAATGAATGCATGAAATCTACCCTTGCAATGTGTACATGCATGAGATACTAAAGCATCCTCATTCACGTAAGTATCTACCCCAACACATATACCCTGATAATTGGGGCACATATGCTCAATGGGTTGGGCTGATCCAAATGATCCCTCTGATGATGATGGAGGTGGCATAGGTGCTGATGCAAATGGTGCATCTGATGATGATGGAGGTGGAACAGGTGCTGATTCACAATCTTCTGTGACAAACTGTGTGCCATGCTTAATGATGACATCATTCAATGATGTCGCTGCATGAAGGGTCTTTAAATCTATGGACTCCTTCACAACTATTGGGACCACAACATGAACCATGGGTTTTTTATCTAGAGGCCTCCTATGTTGTGGTTGTACCACCCTATGGGCCCCAAGTCTATCCTGCACAGAGCCTCCCCCTCTACCCTGGAACGATTGGACGTCAAATTAATTTGTCTTCTCGCTAAGGATAAACTCACAATATAGCTTTATCAAGAAATATAGAGGCACCTCCCAATTATTATAGGGTTCTTGGTCAAAGACCATATACCACCTATCCCAAAAAGATGCTTTCATCCTATTGTGAACACACCAATGTATAGAAAACTGACTCGTATTTAGTTCTAGGGTGTTACTAGTACTAGGATCATTAAAAAGAGCACATATATCACTTTTAAGAATGGCCTTCTTTTTCACTTCATCATATGACAAGCCATCCACATAAAATGCTCGACAACTATCCCTCCATGAACCCCATTTGGTAACTTCTCTAGAAACCTCATTTACACTATTGGTCATTCTTTCTAGCATCAAGGTGAGGATTGGGTGGTCGTCAAGACTAGATGACCTCAACCTATTGACCAATATAGAAATTTGGGCACTATTTTGTGTAAGACATTTTATGAGATCATCTTGTGTGGAATTTACATGACCTAATGGAGGACGTGGAGGGTTTACGGGTGGTGCTAGTTGTGGAGGAATATTTTATGGTTGTGGTGGAGGATTTTGTGGTTGTGGAGGAGGATTTTGTGGTTGTGGTTCTTTCTCATGTTTAATATTTTCTTCTGTTGCTTGTGCATGAGGTTTTTGTTTTCTCTTTCATTTTGGGGAAGTATTTGTAGAATCTGACATCAAAATTTAAAAACAAAACATAAATCAATTAAAAAACCCTAATTCAAATAAAATAAAAACAAAAACATTTGAAACACTAAAATCTTACCTTTTCAATGAGGTGCCATTGTTTCCAATCGATGAAAAATTCAAATAGAATCAAAACACGCTCCCATTTGGCAGAAAAATGGCTTCCTCAAGTGACTGTTCCTTCATTTATGGCATTGGAAATGGTCCAAAGCTGTAGGTTTTGAGGAATATAATGTTCCTCAAAACGCGTATGCATTTTGAGGTGCTATTGGTATTTTTTAATACTTTTGGCTAGGCTTGGTAGAACCAAGCCTAGCATGATTTTGAATTTTGTATAACCCGTACGGGTTATGAAAAATTTCATTTTTTTTTTTGGATTTGGCCACTAAACTATCCACCATCTTGGTGCACTTACCTTGTAGCATTATTTTTTCACTCCTCGTAGCTAACTGGTTCCACCCTTCTCAAATCACCACCCATCTTCACACTAGCGGAACATGACATAGTCAGATGAACTTTCTGAATTACGCTAAACTAAAGGAAAGAAATACCCATAAGGCCAAATATTTCCAACAAGGCATGCGAGTAATCAGTAGAAATAATTAACTTCTTCTCATTTAGATGATCACCACCTCCAACATTGTGATACTCCTAAGAGTTATTTTATTGTCATTAGTTATGAGGAAGTCATATTATTTGTCAAAGTCATTCGGTAATGAAGGAAAGATAATTTGGTAAAGTAGGAAAATCTGTTTGGTTAAGGAAATAAGGGAACATGTCATTTTGGTAAAGGAAAAGAAAATTTAGACACTAAGCACCAAGCACTGAGCTAGACTGAGCTACATCATGATCCAAATCGAGAAGATAAGATGATTATCGAGCTAGAGGAAAATGTGTTACCAAGCATAGAAGGCTAACACAAGGAGAATCTTTAAGTACATTGAATTTGGACACCGAACAAAAAATAGTTTACAAATCTTAAGGAGATTGTATGTTAGAGAATTGGAGATGTAAACATAATGATTACACATGATTACATGGTGAGATATGTCAATGAGAATAAAATATCATATAGGCATTGGAGGAGTAACCAATGCTAGCACTGCTTGTAGAGATGGTTCTAGAACATCTAGCACCGCTTCTAGAATTGTATTTAAATAAATCATAATGTGAAGATCACTCTGCATGCGCAAAGGAAGATTTCATGTGTGAAGCTGAGTTACACAAAAGGTGATGAACGTAGAAACCACTAAGTAAAGAGCAGTAAAGAGAAGAAAGTGATTGTGATTCAGAATTGAATCTATGGAGCACTGAATTGATATTGTGAGTAGAACACAGTATGAGGTAATGAGTTATTCAGCATAAAGAGTCTGATATGTATATGATTGATGCAATTTTAACAAACAAGTTTGTGTTATTTATTAAAAAGTAATTAGAACTGTAAAGTCTCTTAATTGAGTAGATCTTAACTAATCTTGTATTGTAAATCCTTTAACTAGGTATAGTTCTTAGATTAGAATTGTAAAATCCCCTTACAAGGTAGACTTAATAGGTCTTAAGACTCTTAACCGAGTTAATACTCTTAACAAGGTAAGCTATCAAAAATAGCTAACAGTGTAGCTCTAACCAAGAAAACTTTTTACTATAGTTGTGAAGTTTTGTGTGTGTCATCCCCACCGCAGTTTTAATCCTCTAACAATGATTTCTGTGATACCAAAATGAATGTGTTATGAGTTATGTGTTATCTTTTATATGTTTTATATGAAACATGAAAAAGTTATGGAATCAGTAAATGTTTAAGGAAGAAAGTTCAAATAGTTTAAAATTGTTTTGCAATACTGATTCACCCCTCCCCTCTGAGTACTTACCTTTCCATACCTAATCCAATAATAGGTATCAAAGCTTAGTCTCTTATTAAGAAGTTTAATCACCTAAGATGAAAGATCTGGAGGAATGGAGAGCTATAGGTATGAAAGGGTGATTGATAATATGGAAATGGAACTGAGAATGACTAATGAGAAAATTGATGAATTAAGGAGAAAACTGATGCATTCAATCAACAAGAGGAAGGAGATAGCACATCAATTGAAAGACACTCAAGATCAAGTTGAAGAACTTGAAGAACAATCAGAGGGAAGCATGCATGATGAGTATGATGCTATGATATTTGGAATTGTCTAAAAAAGAAAAAGAAACTATCTAATCAGGTGAAAGCATTGAAAAGAGAACAAGAAACACAATCAATAAGGATGTGTGAAATTCTAGAAAAAAATGAAAAGATGAAGATGAAAAAAGAATGGTGGAAGATGAGAGAAGACAAATGAACACAAGACTGGATGAGAAAGATAGGGAAATATTGAGGTTGACACAAATTCACTACAATTTGACAAACCAACTAGTTAGTGCAAATCAAGATATTGAAAGAAAAGTTGGAGAGATTGTTGAACTGAGATCTGAGAATGAATATCTGAAAAATGATTTGAAATCTGAGAAAGATGTTAATGAAGTCTTGAAAAGGAATGAAGAAGTACTAAAGATATTGGATGGATAGCTAAGAAATTAGAGACAACTAAGATAATGATGCTACCCCACTGAAGATAAAGAAGCCTACATGCTATCATTGTGGGAAACCAGGACTCACATCAAATGTCCGCAGGAGAAAAAGAGGTAATCTTCCAAGTACTCCTAAGTTTAATGGTTACTTCTACACTTGCAATAAGTTTGGTCATAAGGCATTTGAATGTAGATCAATAACTACTAACAATCAAAGGAAGCCAAGCTACAAGGGCTACTATAAAATTGCAATAGATATGGTCACAAATATGAAGAATGAAGGTCACAAAGAAGGAATGAGAAATGGGTCCCTAATTGACATAATGATGCAAACAATCGATAAGGACCAACTATACCATGAGATTATAATACAAGAATCACTTGTACTACATGTGGAATATTTGGTTACATTTCTGCAAATTTCTTTAGGTTTCATGGTATGAACAATATAAGATCATGGAGAAACTCTGGAATGGGTTGTTTCCATTGTCACAAGGTTGGTCACCTACCCAAAGATTGCAGGTACCAAGGTAAAGCCCCAACAAAGGAAAAATCGAGTGAAAAGACTCAAGTTAATATTAATGATGAAATAAGAGATTAGATGAATAAGAATTGGAGAAGGAAGTCTCAAGATGATGGAACAGAACTTGGAACAACTGATGTCACCACATCCATTGGATTGGGTGCACCTATATTCACTTAATTAGTCAAAGGTATGTGTAGGAGTCGATAACCTAAATTCTATATTAAATTGGTTCCTAAAATTAGTGCAAAGATCCATATTAGCATACTAACATGCATTTGGATATAAGGTGTGAAGTTAATATTTCATGTGATGATCAGTAAAGTGTATGAGCTATTTTGTTCCATTCAGTGTAGGAAAGTGTATTTTGGTTATTGGTGTCATGAAGTAGGTAAGAATCATTTAATGAAAAAATCTATAGCCGTGGGAAGCCCTAACCCAGGAAAAACTATAAATAGAGGGCATTCTATTTCATTTCTACCTTACATTTTCACGAGCTCTTGAAGTATTTGACTGAGAAGCGAACATCGAGTGATTCCAAGTGATCATTTGAGCATTCCAAATACCATTAAACACATTCAAGGTATTTCTATTATTCACTGAGCTATGTTCACGAATTCAATTTTTCTATTTAAGTGAAACTCTTGTGTTTAAAGATTATATCCGAGATCAATATGGCACCTAAGATACAAAAACCAATCATTATTGAGAAGATTGATCCTGTGGATCCTAAGTACAAGCTGCCTCCTGTTGTTTCTGTGGAATTTGACAAAAATGGAGCCCTATCATCAATCTCACCAAGGGTTATACTAATTGAAGACTTCCGTGCCTTCATTCATTGTAAAATTGAAGATATATGCGAAGCAAAAATTGACACATCATATAGGAATGTGTGTATAAATGAAAAATTGAAAGGTGACCACACACATTTGGAAACTAAGTGTTTGGTCCATGCTATGAATGCACCAACAATATTTAAACATGAATGGATTAGGATAGTACTAAGCCAAGTGCATGATCAGTTCATGTGGCTTGTTGGACCAGTAAAGATTACCAAATATGTTTTGCACATAGTCACCGGATTTTCGGTCAGTGATAGACCGAGGTCATACAAGAAAAATGATAAGAATAAGCTATGTGAGATTACACAAGAGAAATGCGATGGAAGAGGATTGAAGTTATCTATCATTGATGATCTTGAGTTGAGATTTGCAAGCAATATTATATCATACAAAATCTTTCAGTCATCTCGGGTAGATAGTGTACCCTATGGAGCAGTTGACATAGCATATAAAATTTTATTAAGAAGGATACGAAGATAGACCTTTGTGAGATATTGCTGAAGTAGTTGGATGATAATATGAATACCATCAGGAAAGAAAAATCAAATACATTGAAGTTCAGACCACTTTTGGTATGTATTTTCTTCTGCTTTTAGAATTTATTTCCTACAGTCGGTGAAGTAAATTGGAAAGCAGACAAACCAATCACACACCAGATTAATGATTATATTCAAAGCATAAGAGACAATTTTGATTTGGTCACGAATGACTATTTTGTCAAATTTCAAGAAAGAATGCATAAAAGATTCATGATTACACCCCAGTTAGTGGAAGAATATAAAGATGAGATATGTTTTGAAGTTGATACCGACACATGTATTGTAAGAGATATGGAGCCAAGAACCAAAAGGCTGCCACTTATGGGATATGAGATGAACATTGATGCTACCTCTATTCAAATTAAAGGATTCTTAGAGAAACTAATTGAGAGAAGTTCATCTCGGTATGGTACATTAGAAGAAGTAAAAGAGAAAATAAGAATAGGTATATTGATACCTAAGGTTATTAGAAAGACAAGCAGAATGATAAACACCTTGTCAAAGAATCTAGGTATTGTTGTTGAAGGTGAAGATATTGTTGAACCATCCGAGATCAAGGGGAAGAAGACAAGAGTAAAGAAAGAGACCCCTAGTCCAATTGGTGTTTGACCATCAACAAGGTCTTCTTCTACATCGAAAGAAAAGAAGAAAGAAGAGGTAGAACTGATAAAAAAAAGACTTATATTAGAGAGAATAAGGATACTAGAAGGCCTATAAGGAAACTAAAGTTGCAACAATAAAGTGACACTGAGTCTGAAGACCTATCATAATTTAAGGTTGTACAAAGTAAAGTACCTAAGGTGAAGAGTCTTGATGAATTTCTCAAGACACTTGAAAAATATGGAGGTTATTTAGTTTTGAAACAATTAAAGTGTGAAAAGAGGAATGATGAAGATAAAAGTAAAATTGAAGAGACTATCATTTCTACTTTACACAAACTCAAAACAACACCAGTTGAAGTGGCACCGAATCTTGAAGATGAAATTTCTCAAAAAAATGATGCTAGATGGAGGTATGCTCTAGCAGCCGAGAAAGAAATGAGAGAGAGGTCCCTAGCAATTGTTGTCCCAGACCTAACAAAGAAAGGAATCAAAGACACATTGCTAGAATATTCAAAAAAATCTCGAGTAAAAAGAAGAGCACTGAACATCATGGTCGGTAAGCTAGAAGAAGTGAAGAATAACACTGATGGTCTTTGGAGAAAGATTTTCTCTATTGATCAACTGACTATTAAAGAAGTCAAAGATCAAGTAGGAAAGGTAGATACAATTCACTTGATAAAAAATGAAGAATAAGTTATAATTGAGGACATAACTGATCAAGACCCTGATGAAACAATACAAATCTAATGAAGACATCATGGAAACCGAGGCCATAGAAACATAAGTAATGGACATTGATGATTCTACTAAGGCAAGGCTAATGGTAGCAGATCCTATTATTGAGAAAGTATTGAGTTTTCTTGAGATTGAAGAAGTAATCTCAGAGGTGACAAGAGAAATAACCATCAAAGCTGATGCTCCAATGAGAAAAAACAAGTGACTGAAACATAGGAGACCAAGGAAACAAAAGAGACTGAGTCTACACAAGGTCAGAATCAAGAGTCGGTAACTCCTATCGAAAGTGTAGAACAATAGAAGGAACTAGAAAATAACAAATAAAGGAAAAAAATGAAGAAAAGAAACAAGAGAAATAGCAGAAGGAAGAGAAGAAACACAAAGAGAAAAAGAAATAAAAAGAAGAGAAAAATGAGGATACAACAAGTTCACAATCTGATACAAAGAAGACATCTTGTGAAGGGAAAGACCAAGAACAAAAATCATGAAAAAGAGGTTGACATTAGCCAACCCATTGTTATTCCCAAGGTTGATATTTCAACCTTGTGTCCAAAAGGAACTCTCAGAGTTCATAGATCTATTGAAGAGAAAAGTTGCACAAGAAGCTCATAGCAAAGAAGCAGGAAACTGATGTTTTGGAGTAAGTTAAAGGAATATTGAATGAGATTGTACTTGAGACCACTATAAATGAAAAAGGAGATATTTATAGATGAAAGAATTGGTAAATCAAGTAAACCATCCTAGTACTAATACAACCGAATATATGATGCAAGTACATAATAAGAACATGTAGACAAAAGTGATTGAAAAAATTCTTCAATTAGTTGCATTAGATAAGGCAACTCTTTTTGAGTTAATTAATGAATTGGAGATTGAGTTGAAAACAATTCTTTCATTATTTCAAAATTTTTTCTTAATTTCAAATTTTACAAAAGATATAAAAGAGAAGGATAATAATGTAGAAAAGGAGCTCATTGGGAAATTATCAAAAGTTTCCACTGAGCGCAAGTCTATAAAGGAATATTATGAAAGGATAAAGAACTTGATGGGAGTGCAATTTGAGCTAAGAAACGAGGAGAATTAGATCAGAATGGATCTTATAGAACTCCAAACAATTTTGATTCCCCATGTTGAATCATTTCAAAAATAGGTACACAAGGCCAAAGACTTAGTCAACACACCGAATGTTAGTGCTATGGATAGCATGGCGATTTTGACTGCTGATTTAAGTGAGAAAATCATAGTGTTAGAGACACTAAAGGATACATGGAAGGCATTACTGAAGGATGCTACTTTCAGGTATAAAAATAATTTTGAAAAGATTCCCACAACATATAAAAAGTAAGTTCTTATTTTGGAATTTTTGTTAAAAAATGGGGAAATATGTAAAAGGAAAATATGTATGAATATAGTCAGTCTATGGAAAAGAAAGGGGAAATATAGTATATATATACAAAATAAGGATGAATAGATATGTTAAAGGACATTTCCATGTAATTCATATACTAACCTCCCGAAAAATATACCATTCAACTTCATGAAGCTGCTTGTGTGAAACTATTTCTGTAAATGGGGATAATAGTCATACACCTTCATATTGGGGGTAGGTAATTCATCGAAGAGACCTTTCCACTCTCTCGTGCACTCTAGAATATAGAACATGTAAGAGGTCATATAGAAATTACTTCCTCCTGAGAAATTGGCCAACATATGATGAATTTTATTAGCAATATTGTCAGCCTAGTCAATGAATTTCTATCCTCCTAGGGTTATTTGGATGTAGAAATACATCTAGTCTTGCCAATAATATGCATGTTGTTCCCCTTGATTATGTTGAGTAATATAACCAACTCCATGACTTTTGGTTTGAAATGATCTTTGGTAAGAGGTTTAGGAAGCCTAGACCCTCCCTTTTGTGCCTTTAACAACCAATTTTGAGCGATCTTATTCCTATAGACTTGTCGTTTAGTAGAGAAAATAGACTAAGAAGAGGGAATAGTCCAACCCTTGTAGGGATCCTTCTCAATAATACCCATCATGGTTAGAATGACATCTCCATTTATATATACCAAAGGGCTCCCATCTATCTTTTTGATGCATTTCTCTTCCATGATGTAATGTTTAGTGCATTCCACTACTAGTTCTAGGCACATAGTCACTATCAGAAATAAAACAACTTATGCCAGTCCACTCTAGATTACCTTTGCTATCATGGAACTTGGGACAGGGTTCTTAACCTTGCTCCTAATTTCTTCTAATTCCCTCGACCGTATTGAAGTGTCGTCACACTCAGGTAATGAAATTTTTAAGAAAGAGGTGCACCCAAAATTTTAGAGTAGAGGTTTCATGGTGAATCAATAAAAATAAAGAGGAATAGAAAAATGCAGAAGCTCTACAAGGAACTTTTAACTTCAAAAATATAAACAACTTCAATTTGAATCAAGAGCACCGGGAGAAGATGACTAACCGGTTATTTCACACAATTCTCTAAGCTTTGAGAGGGAAAAAGATACCTCAACTACTCTGTTACCCTTGCCTTCTCCAAGAGAAAATTTTCACCACAATAGATAGAAAATTTAAGTATCACCCATTCATTTACAAATTCTTCACAAGATTGCAGGAGATTTCCAATTAATGATGAAATGACGGCCAAAATATTTAATCAATGATGACATGAGGTTTTATTTAATCATCACATTAATTGTCATACTTTATCATGAGTGAAATGACACTTAAATTTCATTTCTCATAATGATTATATCCATGCCATGTGCAGATGCCATATTCTCTTCTAACTGTCATTTCCATCACATCACCACCGCCTTTTCTTCCTCTTGGCTTGAGAGCATCCATTGAACTTTGAACTCCAAACTAAGAAAGTTCAAAGGCCGAGTTCAATTTGGAACAAGACACGAATACCCCTTGGTATGTTAAAAAAAGACAAAACAATCGACACTAAAGAAAACTAATGATCATCAAAATGTAATATGAACTGAAAGGCGTAGTTGAACCTTGAACTTTGAACTAGGATAGTTCATGGTTTGAAGTTCAATGGAGAGCTACGTTTTTCAAAATATGTCACCTAGTTTACGTGAAAAAGAAAGGAAACAAAAACATACCATGAGGTGATATTGAACATTGAACCTTGAACTAAGGCTAGTTCAAGATTCAAGTTCAACTGACAAGAGGTATATGCAAAAGGATGAGAACCAACTATGACGACAATGTATTTCAAAAAAAGGGGTATAGGGTGATTTTTGAAAGAGAGGGAGTGACAAACAACGAGAAAAAATTAGAGGTAACACAATCCAAATATTTTTATCATCTAGTATATTTAAGTTATTATCATTTATTTTTACCTTTTGTTTATTTAATTAAATTAACTTTCATTTAATACACTTTAGATTAATTGAAACATCTCTTCAATAAAATCATATTTAATCCCCCTAGCTCTTTGTGCTAGTTAAAGTGAGGCAGTGAAAGGGAAGGTCCATCCCTTGAGACTTTAATCAATCTCAAGGAGGTCGGCCATGAACATAAGAACATCGAGTAATGTACCACAAGAAACTATAAAATATGAATCTTCACCGCAAACCAGATCTTGCCACCCTGGCTATAAGAACAGGAAACCAATATAGGACCAGACCTAATCATAAGACAAATTTATATAGAAACATTAGATCAAGATGCGGTCAAAGACATAAGATCTTCGTGATATCAAGAAAAAATCATATAAACTGCATAAGATGGCATGCTAGCTGGATCGACCGCACCTAGAAACAACATAAACTGCCCAACTAGAATAGTAAACAAATAAACGGAAAGGAAATCATTTTGATTGATGCAAGATTTCCAATGAACCAAGGATGCTCTTGCATAACCATTAGCCAAACAAAATATTTCATCAAGATAAGAATAAGAAAATGAAGATCCCTTAGGTCTAGATGAGTTATATATGTTAGATTTTGATAATCTAGAAGGGATGGGTGAGCATGTCTAGGAGCCCCTCAACGAAAAAGTATAAGAGGATGTTAAGATGCAAGAAATGCTTGAAAACATAGATGACCAAAGAGGAGAGAGTAACGAGGAAGAAGTTCACTTAAGAACTATTGAAGAGACTTAAGAAGAAATAAATATGGAAGGGGAAAAACCTATGGGAGAAGAAGAATAAATAAAGGGGAAATGAGAAAGGTAGAGGAATTTATTGAAGAATAGGAGAGGGAAAAGAAAACTTCCCCTCCTAAGTAGGAAGAGGATAAATATGAGGCATCTTATCCATTTGAGCTTGATTCCACACCTCCATCACGATAAGTGTCCTCCTCTCAATAGGTTGAAGAAATAGGAGAGTAGGAGGGTTTATTCAAAATGGAAATGTACTAGTCCCTCTTTGCAGTTGTCACACCTACATGGCTAACTAAGTATATCTATTTGTGAAAGAGAATGTATAGAGGAATAGATGAGCATGACTTCTCCATGGCTACAAGAGCATTCTAGAGGGGAGAGTCTAGTTAGAGGAAAGTATAGTAGGTGTCATATGTCATCACAAACAAATAAGGGAAATTGAAAGATGAAGTTGAAATCCCTATAGTGCACAAGAATATAGAGGAATTGACTATAGAATATTGTCTTATAGAGGAGTTAGATTTGCAGGTCCCAACCCAAAGAGATAAAGCATTAATGTGTCTAGCTATTACATCCATATTCTGAAGGTTGGATAATGACAAGGCCTTGGAAACAAGAAATAGGAATATGTGTGATGATATTATTCACCTTCATGAACTTACAAGATTAACTAAGAACAACAAGAATTAGAGCAAATTAATCTAACAAATGTACAATTAATCTATCAATATCTCATGGATCTCTAAAATAAAGTGGAAAATGAGGCTCTCAGCTATGATCCTCACTAGTGACACTCTAAAGATGAGAATTAAGCTATATGATATGCAAATTTAGATCTATTCTATCAAATTCTAGCTCTATTTGAAGAATAATCTATGATAATCAAAGCAATTAAGCAATTTAAGCAAGTAAAAATGCAAGTGAGTGGTGTGGATGCAAATTGCAAGAGCTTTGCTGCAATTCTCAGATATGTGGTGGATGAATAATGCCTCAAAATGCCTTCTATTTATAGGATTTTCCCAAGGGTAGGGGGTAGAGTGAGTTGATCATGGTTATACTTGGGTAAGGTCAATTGGCTTTTCTTTGTCCATAAATGGGGGGACAAGGAGGGGACAATCATTAAAATGGTTTCAAAAGGCTGGACCATTTCAACAAAAGTGAGTGATTTGTGTCCATTTTGTCTCCAATTTGCTTTGTTGAGGGAAATTATGATTTATTAATTAATTAAAGTAATTAAATTTAGCCATGAAGGGTAAGAGGTTCATTTTGATTTTTGCTTTCAACAACTATGTCATTAATTGAATCTAATCAATTTCATAGTGTTTTTCCCCTTTTCAAGCTTTATTTAATCATTTAATCATTTAATTGAATTTTCCTTTGATTTGAATTGCCTTTGTTCCATTTATTGATTTTTCATGCTATTTTGATGATTTGATGCACCTTTTGATTGATTTAAGCTTTTGGCCAATTTTCCATGTCTACAAATGCCCCTCTTTGAGTCGATGTGCGAAGAACACTGATTGAAAAATTCTCTTGGTATGATGATCTGATTCTGTGATTCCTTGATACCTCTGATATTTGGTACGATGATATGATACTGTCTCTGATAGTGATATGCTGCCTGATATGATATGATAAACTGATCTGATACTGATTTGCCTCCTGATATGAAACTGATATGATATGATACTGATATGATAACCTGATATGATATGCCCCACTGATAAATAATTTTGATGTGATGCCAATTTGATACTTTGATGCCCCCTCAGAAATAAAACATATTGGTTCCTTGATTTGAAAGATTTTGATTGATTGGTCCAATATGTTTTCATTTCTAAAAAATATTGATGATATGCCATGACTTGCAATTTGCATATCCAAGATAGATAGGTTTGTTGTAGTTAAGCAAAACAAGTGATTAGGATATCAAGATAATGGTACCAATGAATGTGATTTGTCAATCTGATAAGATAGTAAAACTGATATGGTAAATCAATCAGTGTGAAAACTGATATGATCGATACTGCTTGCTTCATTCTTAGGACAAAGAGACATGAACAAATGGTACTAGGTGTGATTGCTTGATACTTTGATAGGATTGATTGACGTAAAATGACTCACTGATATAGAATACTGATATGATTCCCTTGATTTGCGAAATAGGTACATTTCCATAAATGATATATATACGGACCTTAGCTTCTTAGATATTTGGATTTAAGTCATGGGTTGACCCAGCTAGAGTACGTGTTATTGAGATGATTGATTATGGAGCTCCTTTAGTTTGTTGATATCATGATATTTCAGTTATTGATCAGGACTTGGATATATCACTTTGATGACATTGTATCTTTGATTAGACAAACTTCATGGATCTGTGATGTTATGGACACTTATTTGATTTATGGACTTTCCTTGATTCTTGATTGAACCCCCCCATTTGATGATTGATCAAGATTTTGATTGAATGAACCCCCTTGTCCTTGGAAAAATACTACAAACAAATGCACATGCAATTAATCTAACATGATAATGCAATTAACCTTCCATGATAATGCAATGCAATGCAGCTAAGTGTCACTAGCTGTTAGCAAATAAATGCCTTGAGGATAAATTTTCATCATTGAGCACTTTGGGACCGGAAAGTTGATACAATCACCACTACCCATTGACATGATGATATGAATACCGCTTTGATTTTTGCTCCTTTGGTAACCTCTGTTTTGCTTTCTCTTCGATATGACTATCACTGATTATAGACAATCATGAGAGTACGAATACTGATTTTGTCAGATTCTATGTTGCAAGTGGATTTTGGCATTTAGATATAATTAATCTAAATATCCAAGGTATCCGTTTGCGTAAACAAACAAAGGTGAACTCATTGTTTTATGAGATAATCCTTGATGGTTCTTTAATGACCATGTCTTTAGATGAATTCACATAAGGCAATGAATCTTCCTCCAAACATTCACTTCAAAATCAAGAAAAATATCATGTCTTCATCATCGCCAATCTAGTTGAAACATCATTGATTAGCTAAAAAGGCTTGATACCAATCGAATCAATATAAGTAAACAAATTTTTAACCAACTTTTCAAAAGAATCTATCCAAGTGTTTTGCATTGTTTTCTGATCTTCAAATAGTATTTCCAAGTGTTTTGATCATTTAATAATGTTTGATTTTTAATCCCGAATAATAAAGTCAATTAAGGCTCAAGGATTTGTTGTGGTAATCAATTTCTTGGTTGGTGAACAATGATATCAATCAAAGGTTCACGAAAATCTGATCTCTCTTCTGAAATTCTGATCTCTTTCTGCTTGTGACTGAATGTTGATCATTTGAATCCTTTTAGGTACCAGCTTTCCGATTTGCTCTTTGCTGCCCCCAAGTGGATGAATAATGCCTTAAAATGCCTTTTATTTATAGGATTTTCCCAAGGGTAGGGGGTAGAGTGGGTTGATCATGGTTATGCTTGGGTAAGGTCAATTGGCTTTGCTTTGTCCATAAATGGGGGGACAAGGAGGGGACAATCATTAAAATGGTTTTAAAAGGCTGGACCATTTCAACAAAAGTGAGTGATTTGTGTCCATTTTGTCTCCAATTTGCTTTGTTGAGGGAAATTATGATTTATTAATTAATTAAAGTAATTAAATTTAGCCATGAAGGGTAAGAGGTTCATTTTGATTTTTGCTTTCAACAACTATGTCATTAATTGAATTTAATCAATTTCGTAGTGTTTTTCCCCTTTTTAAGCTTTATTTAATCATTTAATCATTTAATTGAATTTTCCTTTGATTTGAATTGCCTTTGTTCCATTTATTGATTTTTCATGCTATTTTGATGATTTGATGCACCTTTTGATTGATTTAAGCCTTTGGTCAATTTTCCATGTCTACAGAATATGAATTCAATCATTATTGAGCTAGTGGATTACATTAACCCAAGTAATTTAGTGCAAAGCATTCAAGAGGTGATAAATTCCCATAAATATACTCCCCAAGTAGATCCATTTTTTAAATATAATACAACCTGATGGGAAAACATTAAGAAAGCAAGGGAAGTAGTAATAATGGTAACTTTTTTATTTGATCAATTAGTGACTAAGGCATTGATCATTTTTATAATATGCTCACAAGTTATGAGGATACTAATATTGGTCAAGTCATGTTACTCTGGGAGGATTTTCTGTCAATTTTAAGAATAAATAAGAAAACCTATGTAGATAAGTTTCTTGTAGTAGTAGAACTTTAGAATAAGATATAATCAACCTACCATTAGTCTAGCTACAAATAATAAATATTCCATTTAAGGATTATAATAAGAAACAACATGCCATTTTGGATAGAGGTGATTTTGTAAATATATTAATGCAGAGAGAAAAATAATTTGTGGTAGCCCTCTCCTGTACATTTGTGCAAAATAAAAAGCATGCTACCACGAGGAGTATTAATGAGACTGTGAAAGAATTGAAGGGATAATTTTAGGTGGAATGTGCCAAAGATTTTATTTATTGGATGATAAGGATAAATAACGATTTGGGAATGTGCAGGATCATGGTATGCCAAAAAGTGGCGATGTGAAAAAGAAGTCCTGATTGATACACTCTTTGATAAACAACTATAAGTTTCAAACAATATAACATTTTTAAAATCTGAGATATACATCACATTATATGCTTCACCTAATACAATAATAATAAACAATTCTTTCAATTTGATGTAGTTTAGACTAAGTTAAGGTGGTCAGACACGAGAGTTTTTATATTCAAGAAAATATGTAGTAGAAAAATCATAATTAATTATTTACTTAGAAAAAAAATATAAAAAAATATACATCACATCCGTACATGAGTCTACTACTTTTATCTAGACTATTATTAAAAAAATATTATCATTTGATTTTGTTTAGTGTGGTTAGACATACACCTACTTGTTATCTTTCTAGTCCTGATTGATAGACTTATTGAAAAATAGTTATAACTTTAAAACTGTATAACATTTTTAAAATCCAAAACATGTGTCACATTCTGTGCTTTTCCTACTACAATAAAAATAATTTAATTTGATAAAGTTTAGACTAAGTTAACGTGGCCAGACACAAGAGTTTCTGTATTCTAGAAAAGTTGTAGAATAAAAATCATCATTAATTATTTACTTGGAGAAAAATTACAAAAAAATATGTGTCACTTCCAGACATGAGTCTACTACTTATATCTAGAATCTTGTAAATTTTTTTTATCATTTGATTGTGTTTAAGGTGGTCAGACATACACCAAATTATTTTTTTCTTGAAATTTTCGTATTACTACATTGAAATTTAAAATTTTCAACATATAGAATAATTATTTTTAAAAAAAGGCCTAGTATCTTAGAAATTAAATTAAATTTTGTACAGATTATCTTCTTAGATATTTTTGATATAATATTTATAACTTGTTCAAATTTTTAGGTCAACTTGTTGATGTATGCACCCTAAAATGGTCGCCTAGACTTTGGGCCCTCATTCAGCAATTTATCAAATCCCTGAATCAATATTTTCAAATATCAACAATATTAATTATATCAATTTCCTTGATCAAATCATAATCAATTCAATATTTCCTAAGGTTTGAGCCTTATTTAATTTAAAAGAAGAAAAAAAATAAAAATCTTATTTAATTAAGAGAACATGCTCCTTTTAAATTAATTAAAAATCTCTTTTAATTAAATAATAAAATCACTTTATCCTAAGCCTTTATTTAATTAAAATAAATTTCCTCCCCTTTTATTTAAATAAAAAAGCCCCACTTTTCTTCTTATCCTATGTTGCACAAATAAAACATTATTCTCATTTTATAAAACGAGAAAAAATATTTTTTGTCTCATATGGACACTAAAGTCAACTCCTATTTTTCTATTGGAGGATATTTGTGCACAAGGATCAAGCTTCTTTTTTCCTCCACCGTTGATTAAGTCTTTTGCCTCTTAATCTCAGTGGTCCATTTTTATCTCATTTCTTATAAAAGGAGAGCTTTCTCCTTCATTTTCATATCTTAAGTTTTTATGCTAATGTTATGCTGCAAGTTTTCTAAGTCATTTGGAGCTCTTTGAAGACATTCTTGCATTCAAGCTTTGAAGACATTGTTGTTGCATTTCATTTAGCTTGTTTTCTTACATCATAGTTGCATAATCATGACATTTTTAGTATAGATTTCTTTTATGCAATAGATTAATCTCACATAGCTTAATAGGAGGATTTGTAACACTTGTATTTTCTTTTCATAGCATAGCTTGCATCTTTCATTCTCATAGATTAGTTTGAATTGCATTGCATCTATATTGATTTCATTGGAGATATTGACATTGTTGCCCTTGTCTTTGATTTGAAACCTCTCATTGTGTGGTTGACTAGCAAGGTCATGAGTTTATAGCTCTAGCTGAGAACAATTTTACAAATCTTGCAACTCCATGCATAAAGAGCTATGGATCGATTTGTGAGAGCTCATTGTTGAGTTTTCTTGCATGTAAGGATTCATAGAAGTGTAGTCACATTTTCACCATACATTTTTGGTGCCCACTATGGGGCAACCCACTTTTACATGTTGATTTTTGATTATTTTTTGGAGCTAACCCTTGTGCATATTTGTTTGGAGATGGAAAACTTTAGATTTGAAAGATTTGATCATATCTCCCAAACAGCTTATTGTTTTGGTCTAAATAGTTTTTTGCAGATTGGAGACATATTAGAGAAGCTCCAAAACAAATTTTATAATTTTTAGAGATAATTTGTAATTTTTATGATTTTTTCTTTATTTTTCATAAAAAAATGATTTTTGACGCAAATCAGCATATTTTTTGGAAATTTTTACATTTCTAGAAAGGTCTTGAAATTCTACAAGGGGTCTGTTTATTGTGTTTTTAATTTAAAGATCATATCATAGCTCATTTGGTCAATTTATAAAAACTAATCTATTTTGGGAAAGTGGCTCTCTAGGGCACAAATGAAGAGATTTTTTTGAAGTTTTTATATTTTTGGAAAACTCTCTATTTTTTAGCAGGGGTCTTTGTTTTGTATTTTCATTTTTTTGGCCAAAATCATATCAAAAAAATTAGATCTTGTTGACTAGGTCAAATGCAAAAAAAATAAAATTTTGTGATGGGTATGCACTTATTTTTCATTGTTCAATGCATGATATGAGTTATCATTTAGATTATTTGCTAGCTATTATTGCTCCTAAAAATTGATTTTTAGATCTAACCCTAGGGTTTGCATAAGTTGGATATACATTGCATATCTTGTTTGCTTATTTTCTTGTCCTTTTCATTTGAAAGTGCTCATACTTTCATGAAAAATGCTTAAAATAAAGCGTTGAAATTGAGGTACTTTGTTCCATCTCTACAACATTTGGATTTTGGGATTAAAATTGAACCTCTCATGTGTTTGGCTTGAGTGTTTACATGCTTTCATAGAACACATTTCAATTGATGCTCTTAATGGAAAATGAAAGAACATAGATTTGTTTTTACAAGTTTGTGTAAGTGAATGCTTGTGTTTAAACCTTAAGTAATTCTTGGTTCCAATATCAAATATCTCATTGAGTGATTGAGGGCATGAATTCATTCCTTGTTTACATATGTAGTTAAATGCACCACTTTGTAGACTTACTCTATGTTTACTTGGAAAGTTAAATATTCTATTGTTCAACCCCTTTTCATTTGTGAGTAGTATTGATAAACAATTTTAGATTACTTTTGATGAGCTTGTTAGCTAAATTGGGTGTTGGACTCGCTTATTTCTAATCGCCCCTCATTATTTTCTCTTTGGGTGCAAGGTCAGCATTCATACATGGGGGAGGGGTCTACTTCAAAAGAGCGTTAAGTGTTCCACAAAGTTTTCCCTTTTTTATGCTTTCTTGATCTCATTAGTTTTCTAAGGTGTGGACTCACTTTGAGTTTGTGTGAAAAGTTAAATGTTCCACTTTTGGACTCACTTTGAGTTTGTGTGAGGAGTTAAATATTCCACTTTTGGACTCACTTTGAGTTTGTGTGAGGAGTTAAATGTTCCACTTTTGGACTCACTTTGAGTTTGTGTGAAGAGTTAAATGTTCCACCTTGTGGACTCACTTCACATTCACTTGAAGAGTTAAATGTTTCACTTTTGGACTCACTTCACATTCACTTGAAGAGTTAAATGTTCCACTTTTGGACTCACTTCACATTTACTTGAAGAGTTAAGTGTTCCACCTTTAGTGCTTTAAATAATTTTGATAGTGAATTACTTAATTTTATTTTTAGAAGGCCTACTTGGGGACACACCACCTCAAGGGATGACCTTAACTCTCATGTTCTGACGGAGTATAAATAGCGGGTGGTGAATCGAAAGACACCTCTCTTGGGAATTGAGTTTGATATCACTCTTGGCTAAGCCTCAAAGAACTTTATACCTTTGAAAAGTGAAAGAGGAGATTTGGGTTACCGTGTCCCCCCGGCTGTGTGATTTTAGATTCTTCTCATCTACGAATTTGGGCCTCACGTACCTTGCGTAGATCGAGGACTCCTTTTAGAAAGCCACATATATCCTTGTAGATAGTTTGTTAAGGTGTTTTTGTGTTCTATGTGCTTGCTAAAACATTTTCAAGAACATACACAAGTAGAACCTTTAAGGAGTAGAAATACTAAGTCACTATACTTGTTCATGTGCAAGGTTGCTTTGCCCCTTGCTCATTGTTTGAAGACAATTGCTTGCTTGAACTCCTTGATTGCTATCTTATGTGCTTGATAAAATGCTAAAAATTTGTTAATGTGTCTGATTAAATCACAAAACAACTGAATTCCTGAGTTGAAACACCCGACTTTTTACAGCTTGCTCGATTTTCTCTTCTGTTGCTCCTATGCTTGATTCCTCCTCTTCTATAACCATGAATCTTGACTATCTGGTTTTGGAACCTTTATTAAGAATAAATGATCTTGAGCTCATTGACATATTCGAAAAGTGTTGTTCCTCCAAAATTCTCATGAGTGACGAATTTATGACAAAAATAAAAGAAAAATTGATTAAATCAGACGCCTTTTCTAGAATCATACTCATGATCTCATCCAAATATTCTTCATCTTCTAAATCTGATCATGATTCTTCTAAACACTATTCACATTCTTCATCTTCCAAATCTTATCATGACTCTTCTAAACATTATTCGAATTCCTCATTATCCAAGTCTTCTTCCTACACTAAGTCTTTAATTTTCTCTTCTTCATGATCTCATTCTTCTTCTACTTTTCCCAAGAGTCTTACTTCTCTTCAGAAGACATACCATAAAGTGCAATGTGATATTCCTTGTGATGTCTCTTCCACAAAGAGTGATACACCCACCTATGATGACTATGATGACTATGATGATGGACAGTGTAGTTATACCTATGACACCTCTATTCCTAAGAGTCCTCCTAGTCGTGTCCTTGTGCTTACTGGAAATGGGTCCTCATATTGGAAAGATCGTGATGGTGATCCGTATGATTCAAATTTTGAAAGAAACTTTGATGAGTTTTGTGAACAATGCTTTGATTATAATCCAGCTACTATTGTTGAGGAATATAAAATGCACCGTGCTGATTTGAAATGTAAATATTATAAGAATCCTTCCTCTAAGAACATTCATGCTGAAAATAAAGATGACACTCTCAAGCAAGATCATGTTAATGCTAAACCTTTGTCTTGTGATGGTTCCCTTCCATCCTCTACTTCATCCAATGCCCGTACATCTCCTAAAGCTTCCAAGTCTTCCAAATCTTTCACAAATTTTTCATCCAACAAAGATTCTAATGCTTTTCATGCAGTTCCCTATAGTTATCCTCAAGGGCTACCTCTTAAAGAAACTCAAGCTAACCTTCACTTGGCTGAAAATACTTTCAATAATGCTAAACCTAAAGAGCCTAAGCCTTTAAATGCTATAATGCCTATTTTAGCTAGTCTTTCAACATCTCCTCCAAAGTCTTCCATACAATTCCAACATACTTCCTTGTCCTTAGAAGTGGCTCCATGTCAAGAGGACCCTAAAAATGATAAAGAAAAAAATATAAATAAAGATCAAAATCAAGAACCCTCCATGTCATCCAATCTTTTTTTTGACATCTCTGATCTGCTTCATGGTTCTTTTGATCCTCTACGCTCTTCCGCATTCATTCCACCATCTCCTAAGAAAGATCAAGCTACTACTTACACCGTTGAGCTTATTGATAAACAAAATAACTTTACTACATTTGCACTCTCCAAAGATGAAACTTCTATTAAGGTTATTGAAAATGATATTGTTACTTCCAATATTAAGCCTATTGAAAATTGAGAGAAAGTTGATACGCTTATGCTATCCAACGATCCTTGTCAAGATCAAAGTCTTCCATCTTCTTGTTCTACCACTCCATGTTCGCTTCCACTTTCTACTCTTCCTAAGTCTTTTCAAGCTTTGAACGATCCTATCAAAGAAACTGCTCCTATTCAAGATGTCCAGGATCTTGTTGAAAATTCTAATGCTCACTCTAAAGATGTTGATGAACTTATTGATTATCTTTTTACATCATCCACTTCCATCCTTGGACCTCTTCCACCATTGCTAAGGACTTCATGTCTGCCTTCCATATTGGGTCCTTATGTCCCTTCACTTTCCCCTCCTAACTCTCCTAATTCATCATCCATCTTGGGTCCTTATGTCCCTCCATCTCCTATCTTTCCTCAAGATCAACATAGATGCATACCCTTGAATCCTTTTCATCCACCCACCCATTTAAACGAGTCATATTCTCCTCCTTCCATAAGTCCCAAGTCTTTTGGAAGTAACTTGAATGTTCAATACAAGAAAAAGAAGCAATACAAGAATCCATCAAAAAAAGATCACCATGTCTCCTCTAATCGACATGCAGGCATAAAGTCAAAAGAGATATCTAAGAAGAAAACTACAAGACAAGTATGGGTTCCAAAATCCATCATTGAAGATATTATCTCTAAATCATCCAAAGGAAATAAAAAGCCTAAAGCTATATGGATTCCAAAATCTCTCTTGAAAGAGTCTCATGTTGAACAAAAAGTGAAGTTGACATTCAAGCTTCCAAAGGCTTCCATTTCATCTTCTTCTAAAAACATTCTTCCATTCCATGTGCCTAAACCACAACCTCTGCTAAATATTCACCATATTCCTCCACGAATTCCTTCATTCAAGTTTCCTCCACCCTCTTGCCACCCTTCAAGGTGTGTGTTGATGTTGATCTTGCCTTCCTTTTCATCTACCCTTTCACAATCCTTCCATTCATTATCCTTCTACCTTCTATCCTTTTTCTTCATTTGCCTATTCCTCCTATCTTCCAACCTCACTCGCTTTACATAAAACCTTATCCTCAATTTTTCTCTTCCATCTTTTTCCTATTAGCATCTTTGAGCATATCATTTTGAATCTTTGGCATATCATGGTTTATCCTTTCAAGGAGCATTATCTAAAAAGCTTGCCTTCTTCCAAAAAATAAAAAATTTAAAAAATAGAAAAAAGAAAAAAGAAAAAAATGAAAAAAATTGAAAATGTGTCATGGTGAAAACTTAGAAACAGGCACCTTGGTAGCAAAAGTAAAGAGAAATAAATTTTTTATACGGTGAAAACCACTCCCTTGTGGCACCTTGGATAAGTACCGTGATGAAAACCTGGCAATCAGGCATCATGCATAGTTCTTCTACATATTTCATCCATTCCATCTTCTCTCTTTGATCTTGACAAGGTTGAACTATACGCGAACAATTGGCTATCTTGTGAGCTATCTTATGATGGTCTTGCTTTCATTCCTTTCATGTTTAGCCTTCATACTTATTTTCCTCCATTCATTCTAGCCTTTCGCTATCTTTTTCCCTTTTGGTCTTGATCCAATATAAAAAAAGAGAGTAAAACACGATGCTATGAAGCCTCTTGACATGTCTACTCCTTTGGACTGCATCATTTCTTTCTTTTGCATTACATCTTTGTGACTTATCCTATGCTGGCCTTTTATTGCTTGTCCAAATGTGCTTTACATGACAATTTTTTCCCTAGCTTGGGTACTCTTGAGGAGTTTGACCTTGAGGATTTCTTCCCTCTGTTTGCTTTCATTCTCCTTCATTCTCTTGTCTTCCACGAGCTTGCTCATCCATCTTGTCCCTCACCTTCCTAGACATTGAGACTACACGATATGATCTTGCTTGGGAGTTTGATGCCCATTCTGTTTGGGGGCATCCTTTGTACATATTTTATTGATCCTGAAAAAATACCCAAAAAATTCATAGATGATGCTGAAAAAATCTTAAAAAGTATAAAAAGTCTTGAAAAAATATAAAAAAATAAAAAAATAGCGAAAAAATTCAAAAAAAAAGAAAAGAAAAAGTGCCTTGGTGAAAACCTGGAAACAGGCGCCTTGGTAGCAAAAATACAAAAAAATGAAAAAAAAGATAAAAATTGCAATAAAAATCTAAGTGGTGAAAACTTGGAAACAGGCGCTACTTGAGGCCTTTGCACTCTTATTTGTTAGCATGCGTCCTCGACACTGAACCTTTCTCCATCATGTCTTGACCTTATTTGATGTAGTCTTGAATTGGTCTTTATCTTTGTCTAGGGGGGATAACTATTAGCATAGATCCTTTAGGTGCATTTGTCTCTTGGGGCATTCCACAACAGGTATTTTTTAGCACCACCCCAAACAGTGTTTTTCAACACTACCCTTGTGTCGAGTGTTTCTTAACACTTGTCAGATGTCTTACCCAATAGTCTACATATGATGTGATATTTCTCATTGATAGATGTGATAACCAGAGTCTGACTCTATGACCAACACACACGCACTTAGACAATCAACTTGCTTGAGATATGTTGACTTTATTTTTCTTTGTGTGCTATCTATGAGGATTTCTTTGATAAGTGGTCTCTCCCTGAGAAGTTTTCAATGATGCATAGCTAGAAGACTGAGAGTATGAGAACATGTTTTCTTTCTTTATTTGCTTATGGGTATATTTTGTTGATCCTAACTGTCATGAACATTTATGCTGGTCTTACTTGACACTATGGATTGACAAGGTATTATCCTTGACAATTTTGTGAGTGCATGCTTCTAGTTATCCTGACTTTCATGTGTCTTGATACAAGCATAATCTTGCCATATCAAACTTAGGTAATCTCACTGCATTAGTCATCTTGACCTCCATGTCTTTGATGCCTAGGTGGGATTTTCACATTTCTATCTGATAAAGATCATATTCATATCCACATAGTTATGCTAGTATGCATTGTATGATCTTACGATGCTACCAATAATTCTTGATGATGATAATTAGATGTCTATCAGCATTGTGACCTTGCAAGTCAACCACTTTCATAGTAGCTTGCATTCTTAAGTTCATCATAGTTTAGTTTCTGCATCTTGCATATGGAGAGAGCTCTCCTTTTTATCATCTACGGATTAGTTGGTCAACTGTGCTCATTTTCTGATTCTTCTTGATCATATCTTTCATTTCTAGTCTTTCATGTCACATCATTTTCTATCCATTTTCGGACTTGAAATTAAAATTTGAGTCGTGTTTCTAAGTTTTCTCATTCTTCTACGCAGTTGACTGACTTTTTGAGGCATAATTCTTCGATCTTTGATGGAATTTTTTCCTTTCCATGTCTTCCAAACTTCTAGTCTTTCATTCACCCCTTTTGCTTCCTCTCTCTGAGGTTTGACTTAATCTTTATCCTATATCTTTTTCAGTCAAACCTTGTCAACCTGGGACATATCTTCACTATTTGATGGTTATCCTATCATGCTCCATCCTTTGATTATGATTTATTGTGACTTGATCAAGTTTATCAATTTGTTGTTCTCCTCTATCTGATTTTGATTTCAATTTCGAGGGGGCAGTACCTATCAGCTTTAATCTTTGATTCAACTTTATCATTCAGCTCAACTTGAGATTCTTATTTTTAGACTTGATTATCACCTAGCAGCGACGGTGGTGATTTTGTCTTTCGATTTTTATCTCCTATTTTTCAGACTTGATTATTGCCTAGCAGCGACGGCGATAGTTTTGTCTAAGGCTTGATTTTCACCTAGCAAGGACGGTGTTGGTCTTGTCTTTCAGCTGTTGTTTATGCTTGTCCCAATGTGTTCCCATCTGTCGAACGCACATCTGGGTTGTTTTGTGATCCCAAATCGATCTCACATTTCAATTCTTCTCTGACTGCATGTGTTCCTGAAATGATCACACATTAGTCAAGATGGGCAAATGTATGCACCCTAAAATGGTCGCCTAGACTTTGGGTCCCCATTCAGCAATTTATCAAATCCCTGAATCAATATTTTCAAATATCAACAATATTAATTATATCAATTTCCTTGATCAAATCATAATCAATTCAATATTTTCTAAGGTTTGAGCTTTATTTAATTTAAAAGAAAATAAAAATAAAAATCTTATTTAATTAAGAGAACATGCTCCCTTTTAATTAATTAAAAATCTCTTTTAATTAAATAAAAATTTCTTTTAATTAAATAATAAAATCACTTTATCCTAAGCTTTTATTAAATTAAAAGGAATTTCCTCCCCTTTTATTTAAATAAAAAAGCCCCACTTTTCTTCTTATCTTATGTTGCACAAATAAAGCATTATTCTTATTTTATAAAAAAAGAAAAAATACTTTTTGTCTCATATGGACACTAAAGTCAACTCCTATTTTCTTATTGGAGGATATTTGTGCACAAGGATCAAGCTTCTTTTTTCTCCACTGTTGATTAAGTCTTTTGCCTCTTAATCTCAATGGTTCATTTTCATCTCATTTCTTATAAAAGGAGAGCTCTCTCCTTCATTTTCATATCTTAGGTTTTTATGCTAATGTTATGCTGTAGGTTTTCTAGGTCATTTGGAGCTCTTTGAAGACATTCTTGCATTCAAGCTTTGAAGACATTGTTGTTGCATTTCATTTAGTTTGTTTTCTTACATCATAGTTGCATAATCATGACATTTTTAGTATAGATTTCCTTTATGCAATAGATTAATCTCACATAGCTTAATAGGAGGATTTGTAACACTTGTATTTTCTTTTCATAGCATAGCTTGCATCTTTCATTCTCATAGATTAGTTTGCATTGCATTGCATCCATATTGATTTCATTAGAGATATTGGCATTGTTGCCCCTGTCTTTGATTTGGAATCTCTCATTGTGTGGTTGACTAGCAAGGTCATGAGTTTATAGCTCTAGTTGAGAGCAATTTTAAAAATCTTGCAACTCCATGCATAAAGAGCTATGGATCGATTTGTGAGGGCTCATTATTGAGTTTTCTTGCATGTAAGGATTCATAGAAGTGTGGTCACATTTTCACCATACAGTTGAAACCTGATTTTATGAATTTTCATTGCCACTTAAGGGCCTAGTTTGGCATAGCATGATCCTGCACATACCTATCTATTGAATTTGTATAAGGAGCTATCCTAGTTTGAGCATGCAAGTAAGAAGTTGAAAAAATTCAAGAAAAATCAGCAGGCTCAACTAGAGTACACAAAAATGGAAAATATGAATGATGTAGTCAAGGTGGAAAAGGCATTGGGTGCTTCTTTACCAAACCTTGTAGTGAATTTTTGAAGTCATGGGGAGAGATTTTGAAGTTCATTTCATAGATTTTGACTACTAAGTAAAGAAAAACATAGCTACAAAGCATTCACATTTTTGCTATTTGAAGGTCATTTTCATACATTAAGTCCTCTTCAAGTTTCATGTTTTTGTGTCTTCAATCATTTCCAAGGTCAAGCTAATAAAGGGGTTTAGTTTTCTCAAGTTGGAATTCTAGAAAATCACACAGAAAGTAGATCTGGGGCAAGTAAATTATTGCAGTTCAAATTGGAGTTTCATCTCAAAATTTTAAAGGTAGTTTTGCTAAAACAAGAGTCTTTTTGAGTTATAAACTCATGGAAATCATTTTCAAATAAAAATGTAATAGTCTAGGAGTGATATTAGGTAGTTTGACTGTTGATTTTGTTTTGTTTTGACCTATAAAATTGCCCAAAAACCCCAGTTATAGATTTTTAGTTGTAAAATATTCTTTAAACCCAAATTTTTGATGTAATAAGGGTTGGGAATTGTTAATTTGAACTTCATAAACTTATGTTGCATTCACAATGTGTTTAGCTGCTGAATTTGTATATTTGAATACAAATTTCAAATTCAAGAGCCATGTGTTTGTTCATGATTTTTACTTAGTAATTTATATTTTTGGTATTAATTATTAGATGCTTATTTGTTGTGGCGGATAACTTGATTACATCAAATTTGATGTTTCCTTGAAGGATAATTTTTTCTTGCATATGCACATGGGTGCAATGGCTTTGCAATTTGATGAATTTTGAGAAATCATACACTATTTCATTTCCTTTAATGATAGCATAGTCTTATTATGAGTTATGGATTTTTGATTTATGATTACGTGGTTTATTTGATCTAAGTTAACCTTCTTTATGTAATTTAAGTATTTGAATGATTGATGGTTATAGTAGGTTATCCACTTCATTACAATTTCTCATAACCTTATTATCTTTTTCATTTTGTTTGATGCTTGGAACTAGAGTAACTATTAGTGTAGAATTTATAATTCAACTATTGTATTGAAGATCTTTTGGTGTAGGCTTCTTATCTTGAAATCTCTAAAAAGTTCCTAAAACATAGCAAATATAGATCTTCTACACTTGTTTGCATCCACCTTCTATCGAACCAACAAAGGCCTACCTTTATACTATCACATAATCTTCATTGACTTGTCCAACATGGTTGTGACTCAACCATTTAGAACCTTGGGAGAGATTGACTTTACTCTTTCAACAGAGATTTTGATCTGGAAATGTCTGTCATTGTATCATGTAAATATTATGGTCACCTCTTAAAGCTCTTATGAACATCATCATTTAATGAAATTAATGTCACCTCTATAGGTTGTACCTCCTTTGAGATTCTAAAGGCCTAGTTATATCAAAGGGAAATTGAGAGCATATATCAAACAAGGTCTTAATAGCCCTCTCATAAAATATGATATTATACCAAACACAAAATTCATTTTAGATTCATCTTAAGGCTACTAACAACTGAACAACCAAGGAGTGAGAATAGGAGTTTCCCAACCACTACCTTGATTGTGGTTGGTATAAAATAACCAAGCCTCTTTTAAAATAATAAAAATGGATTACTTGATTTGATACTTTTGAGATGGGATTCATAGCCCAGTTGTATTCCAAGGCTAAATATTGAGCTTCATTGGAAAAAAGTGGAGAAGTGTATATCTTATTTAGTGTGAAGGAAATTTTATTATTCTTAGAAAATAAGGTTTAAATCTCCATATGTTATCTAGATTAAGAATTTAGTGGATGATAATTTGTGATTAACAATTGTAGTATTATAAAAGACTTTGAAAATTATACGAAACATCAAACTTGTAAAAGCAATGTATGCCATTACAAAACTGCTTCATTATATTCAAACTTTGAATGTTTAAAAAATCATATAAAGAATATCAATAATCACCGTACATCCCTTCAGATTCATAACAAACAGGTGGATGTGGATAAATGACTAACAAAATAAAAGAATTACAAAAGTATTTTTTTATTGAATTGGATACCCCAACTTGGTAAGGTTGTAATTCCTAGCTTGTTGAGTGAAATTCAGATTTCTTTATATCATTGGAAAGATCTCCAAGAGACCTAATTTGAATTGTTGGGAATGTGACCTATAGAAACCTTTCGAAGAAACTACAAGAAGTCATTAGGAAAAAATTTCTATGAAGGCCTTTGAAAATGTGATTTACTAAAATATAGAAAATATAAAAAAATAGAGTGTTTTTTATTATTTTTGATCATTGCTTATCTAAACACCACCCAAAGGCTCCTAGATTGGTTTAGGATCAACATGTGACTCTTTTTTATCACGCTCATAATCTAGGGTAAGTGAGATCTAACTATATTGGGGCTTGTTGGTTGTTAAATATTGTTAGGGATAAAAATCCTAATATTAACAAATAGTAAACTCTCATTTTTTCAATCATTGTCAATTATTCATGAAAGTTCCAACATCTTTGCATAAAAAGGAACGTGGAGATTAGGGTGTCTAGTGGGAAGAAAATGGAATGTTGGAGGATGGACAATCAATTAAAGAGTGGGGAGATCATCCAAGGATGGGATTTATGAGAAGTCAATAATGGGATTTTTTTAGGTCCTTGAGTGTTTGCTAGAATAAAGGGACCTATCCTACAACTTTTAGAGGATTGAGGTGATGGGTGTGGTTCATAGACATGACAATCTCTAATTAGATGACCTTAGAAATAACAATAGAAACATAATTTGTAATACTTAACTGGTTTATTTTTTCATTACCTTCATACCCTTAGAGATGGAATGAAAAGGGATTAAGTAAGGCTCATTTCAATGCATGCCCTTAATTAAACCCATAGATTTATCTAATTTTTATATTAGATGATATGTCCTTAGTATCTAATAATTATAAGGAAATTATGGTAGCGGAATGACTTCCTACACTAAGCTTAAGAGGAAGGTCATGTAAAATTTTCTTAGATCTTTACAATAATTACGAAAACATAATATAAACATGCATACCGCAACAAAATTGTTTACATGGGGAAAACTCCTTTGAGAAAAAACCCCACACTTGAAAAGTTGCTCAATATATTATTTAGAAAACAATAACAGATTACATACACTTGTAGAGCAAGCTTCTCACAGGAGTATCACCAACATAGATCCAGAGGCAATTCAACAACTAGCAAACTCTTAGAACACATCATAATGCCTCTCATGTGCCTAATATATATGACATACAAAATATGAAACTATCAAATGGTATTACAAAACCATGGGCTAAAACTGCCAATAATGGGACAAAAATTATCTACTATTGGATGTATTACCTAATGATAGATGATCAAGATTCACAATGACAAATAATTATGCAACTTCCAAGTCAGAGGCAATGCCCCCAAACCCCCATCACTCACCTATCAACAATAACTTTTTAATTATTACAAGGTTGAAATATCATTTCCCCAAAGATAACATCATATAAAAATAGTGAAAAAGATACTCTACTCATATTGAATAGTCATATTTATAAACCTCTTCAAGATAAAAGTAAAAATTCAACAATTATACATTAATAGTATCCCTCTAACTATCAATGTCTCATATTAAGGGTGGCGTGAGCATAATCTAGATCTACAAATATGCTTAATAAAGCAATCTCTACTCAACCCCTAAACAATTCATTCACTCATCCCTGGTTTTCCCAATTGTTAAGAACCCATTTGAAAAGGGATTTTTCTAAGGTTACTTCCTCTTGGAAAAGCACAATAATAGACCAAGCTTTGTATTCTACATGTGCAAGACAACTCTTTACATATGCTTAGGAAACCTCCATAAATTTGGACATTACCCATGTAATTTGAGAGAAGTGATGTATGTGTTTCAAGGGAATCGGTGGATCAAATGAAAAACAAACAAGTCCATACAAATATTAAAGACAAAACTGGCCTTAGTTAAATTTTCTTCCAACCCAAGCACGGACTAGTTGTAGAAAATAATGAAGTCATATACTTTGAGTTTGCTCTTTCCCCAAAAACCTAAGTTGACCATCATATTTTAGTAAGAAATGGTGTGAGAATATCGACGTTAGAATGAACATGACAAAAACAATCTTAATTATAAAAGTACAAATAATTGCTTATAAAACAACAATTTGAGCAGTATTAATGCATTTATTGATGAAAGGATTGTTTAATTGTGTGGAATGAATGTTTGTTGGGGAGGAACGCAACTTTAAGATCGGTGCATATCTTGACAATTTTAGAAGAAGCCAAAGAAGATATCAATATTTAACAAGACTTTAAATGTTGTATATTGATCTCTTATATTTTCACATGTTTGAAATAAATGTAAGAGCATATCTTCTTGTACTTGCAAAATTTTTGTTGTGTAGCTGTTGTCCAAGAATATGGGATTTGTCATACTGGTTTTTTTCATGAATTTGAACAAATTTATTGTCTTAGAATGAATGTGATATCGTTTGTAAGTTCAGATTCACCTTTTCATTAAAAATATAAAATAAATTAGTATGAATTTGAGATCAGTTTTGTTTCTAATTGAGATTAAGCCAAACGAAGGTTTGATCATGGGTTTGAAAGCTTTAAGAGGAGAATAGCCCTAATAAATGGTTTAATGAAACATATGAATGAAAATAAGTTTTTCCAAGGATTATGCTTATATATTGTAGTATTAAGCTGATTAATTTTATTCTACATTTATTATAGTTTATGGATCAATTTCTAATATTTAGTTTCTAATTAAATAATTAGAATAATTTTTTATCTTATTTATATTGAATTATTATTTTATTTTTATTAGTTAAAAATTTATAATTAACTATTGAATTGATACTGCTGTCAAGATTTTGTAATTTATATATTAATATAATAGATAATTGAAAACGATATTTCTCAATAAATTTTTATAAACATTTATCAAAGATATGTATGCTTGTTAATTATTGAATTGATAACCCTCTCAAACTACTATAATCTATAATTCATCCATCTCACCAATAGATTTGAATACTAATTACATTTTCTTGATAATATATAAAATATTGCCATGTAAAATTTACTTCATTAATAATAAAAATTGATAAAGTTCTATTTATTTAATGTTCATAATTTTTATATCTCATATAAAACGTTGTTATGCCTCTATTAATTTAGAAGTGTAATAAAGATATATAAATTATATCTTATTTATATTAAATTATTATTTTATTTTTATCAGTTAAAATTTATAATTAATTATTAAATTGATATTTCAGTCAAGTTTTTGTAATTTATATATAAATATAATAGATAATTGAAAAAGATATTTAGGGAAGCTAAGGGCAACAACTTGAGCTTCTTTACGACCCCTATAATACTTAATACCAGACTTCTCAAGACCAATAATCTCATAAATAAGATCCTCATTAATAGTAAAAGATTTTCCACAAATAGAGACTTTACTTTCATCCCAAATGTATACAAATTCTTTGGAAATATCTTTGTCAAAACCATGAAGTCTCTCCATATAAGGAGTGATGCCCCCTTCTTTTAGTTTCTACCAAACAATGGCCTCCTTCCACTTGTAGACATTCATCTCTTCTCTTTTTAATTCCCCTCCCTTGTCTAGGCTAATCCAAGAGCTAAGACTTTCAGGGAAACAATACTTCACAATCCTTTCATCATAAGAGTTAAGAAGCTACGAAAATAGAGAAATACATACAAAGCCAACCAGAAATAAAATGACCCAAAAGGCTTGCGATTTAAAAATAAAATTAATGCATCTCTTCCCTTTCTAAGAAATGAAGGCATTCATACTACATAACATGAAAATAATTATCCCTTTCATCATAGCTTCATATCATTCTGGGATAATGATGGATCTACTCATATCTTATAAGGTTAATAGCTTTCTTATCTAAACTAGTTTTTCCCTACCAACTAATGATGTCATCCCAACATACATCCAAGTTGGTCAGGCTGTCAGTAACTGCATTAATTTCACAGTATGCGTAGGTGACATGGGTCTATGCAAACCTACTTAAAAATTCATTTATCTACTCCATTAGGTGGCTTATAGTCCATGATGGTTTGTTAATGTCCTTAATGCAGTTAATAATGTTCATCGAGTCTCCCTCAAGTCATAATTTATTGCATCGTTGATCTATCACAACCTTACAAATCTAAAGTGTTTCCATGGATTCAGCCACGCGGATAGTCTAGATACCAATTAGATTGGCCATGACAATAATACATCTACCATAACAATCTCTAAGGATGCCACCACATCCCGCCATGCCAGGATTACCTTTAGCTGCCCTATCAATGTTGGCCTTTAACCAACCATTAGGAGGAGAATTCCACATGGCCTCATCTCTTTTACTGGTAGGATCCTTCATTATAGCAGAAAAATTCTAGCTACTAATCACTTCCCTATCTTTCACACCTTGCAAAAGAGACATACATTGAATATAGGTAGAGTGCACATTCTCGATGATATTCCTTATGATCTTTGCACCAAGGATAGAGGAATTAGAGTAGGCATCTCTAAAGATCCTATCATTATGCTCCTTCCAAATCCTCCAAATCAAATGAGGAAAAGAATGAAACTAGATCAACTTAGCCATCTTTTGAGCAAAATGCGAAGACCATTGAGAAGAGATTTCCTAGAGAGAATTAGGCAAAATCCAAGACACTTGCAACTTAAAAAAAAAACAAAGACCACACCTGTCTAGTATAAGAACAGAAGATAAAAAGGTGGGAGGAGGACTCAACTTCCTTCATACAAATATAACATCTATTGGGTATCATAAACCCTCTTTTAGAAAGGTTCTTAGTGGTAAGCACCTTATCCTATAAGAAAAGTCAGTAGAAGATATTGAATTTAGGGATAAGAGTAGAAGACCACTCCTTTTCCCAAAAAGGGGAGGACTCATGCCTATTCAAAAAAGAATAGGTGGAAGAAATAAAGAAGTAACCATCCAGAGTGGGAGCCCAAACAAGGTGATCAGGAGAATGATTTATGATAAACCAAGTCTTCAGAAGAAGGTAGATAGGACCCAAGGCAGGAGAAAAATGCAAGAGATTAATCCACATGTGATCCCTCTAGTAGTCAGCAACCAGAATGCCAACCAACAACTTGCACCTCTTCGATCCCTAGAAAAGTTCAGGATAAAATATTAGCACCTTATCCAATATCCAAGGATCATCCTATAAATTGATGTTTCTACCATTCACCAACTGCCAACGAGCATCTTTTGCAACAAGAATTTTTGAAAGCGAGATACTATTCTAGATGAAATATCCTACACCCTAAGTTGCAAAGAGAGGAACTCATCCATCATAGGAGAGACATACATATATTTATACTTGAGAATTCTATTCCATTCTTTCTCTTCTTCAGAAATTATCCAAACCTATTTGGCCAATAAAGCTTGATTAACATCCTTACCCTTCTTATCCCAAGTCCACCATATTTCTTTGGTTTATAGATGCTCTCCCATTCCAAAAAATGAAGGCAATCTTTCTCTTCTGTTCCTGACCACAAGAAGCATTTATGATCTTCTCAATCAGATCAGCCCCCTTGTGAGGGATACAAAAGAGGCTTAGATCATACACAAGAAAATTTTTGAGGGTGAACTTGAGGAGCTAGATTTTACTAGCTTGGTTGATGAGAGCTCCTTTCCATCCAGCCAAATTTCTATTAAATCTATCAATAATCCCAATCCAAAAATATTCAGGTGGCTTCAAACCCATAGGAAGACCCAAATAAACCAAAGGGAGTTGTGCAATATTACATCCAAGAATTTTTTCTATCCAATGTTATCTAGGAGCAGGGGTATTGAAAAATAATAAAGAGCTCTTATCCCAATTGATTAGTTTCTTGGAAGCAGTAATGTAAGTAGACAAAATAGATTTTGAATTCCTATTTTCCTTGATCGTAGAAACCCCCATTAAAACAATATCATCCATGAATTGTTCATGGGAAAAAGTAATATTCCTTGAGGTAGGTTGAAGATCTTGCAAGTTCCCATCTTGAACATTTTTGCTGATAAACCTACCCAGACTATCAACCATAATAGAAAAAAAAGATAGGAGAAATGGGGTCTCCCTAACGCAGGCCTCTTGAAGGGGAGACAAAGTTTAAAGACACACCATTAACAATAACAGAAGGTGAATACATAGAGATGAGTTGAAAAATAAGTTTGGTAACCTTCTCATCAAAGCCAAAAGTAGAGAGAACTTTATAGAGAAAGACCTAGTCAACCCTATCATAGGCTTTAGAAAGATCCAGTTCAATAAAGAAACCCTTCTTTTTAGACACCTCATGTGAGTGGATATTTTCATGAACTGCTATAATAGAATCCAAAATCTAGCTACTAGGAACAAAACCATTTTGCTAAGGGGAAATAATAGTTGAAAGAATCGAGAGGATTCTTATCGTGAGAACTTTGGATATGATCTTATAGAAAGAGTTGCAGAGGCTGATGGGCCTACACCCATCAACCGTATCCACCCCTGGCCTTTTAGGAATGAGAAAAGTAAAAGTATAATTAACTTCCCTCAGAAGAGATCTCAAACCGAAGAACTCTTTGACTGTAGCTAAAACATCCTTCTCAACAATAGACCAAAATTTTTGAAAAAATAACATAGGAAATCCATTAGGCCTTGGCAATTTATCTCCTTCAAAAGAGAAGACAACCACTTTATCTCTGTAACAGAAGGAATCACCCTGATCTTAGCATTGGTCTCCCTATCAATCACTCTGAGGATTTCAGAAATAAGAGTCTCTTGTTCCTCAAAGGAAAGATTAGGATCAACCGAGAGGAGAGAAGAAAAATAACTAGTCAAATCCCTCATGATATCTTCCTCCCTCTCAAGTTTACCCTAGTTACTCATAATATAATCAATTCTATTATATGTCTTATGTTTTTGAGCTATCAGATGGAAAAATTTGGTGGTCTTATCTTGAGCTTTTAACCAAAGATCTCTCGATATTTTTCTCCAGAAAACCTCTTCTTTAGTAATAATATTTGTAGTCTACCATCATCAAATTCTCTTTAGCCTTGTTTTCCTTAGATAAACCCTCCCTCTGAAAAATATCATGAAGACCTTTGAGTTCAGACTGGATAAGGGACTTGGACTAAAAAGTGTCACCAAAAAATTCCTTGTTCCAAGATCTCACTTTGTTCTTAACCAAATTTATATTTTGAACTACTCTAAACATGGTAGTACCATCAATGTGAAGGTCCCACCGCTCAACAATTCTTTCCTCCAAATCAGGATGAAGAAGCTACATTTTTTCAAATCTGAAGGGGCTATTCCTTCTTCCAGAAAGGGAACTAGCCATGAAGGAAATGGGATTATGATCTAAACCAACTCTATGCAGAGAAAAGAGGGAGAAGGAATAATTGAGAAGCCAATCATGAGAAATAAGTGCTTGATCAAGATTAACTTGGATCAAACCCATTCCAACTCTTCTATTAGTCTAGGTATAATTCAAACCTCTAAGGTCCACATCTATCAATTCTTGGTTTTTGATAAATCCCATGAGATCCAAGCTACTATCCATCGAAAGAGAAGAGCATCTATACTTCTTTGAATCACTAAGAGGGGTATTAGAGTCTTCCATCACCATCCAACTATCCTCTAGGAACCCCCTTCTTAAAATTTCTAATCTTCTCCAAAAATAAACCCAGCTAGACTTAGTATTATGAGCATAGATGTTAAATAAAACCCAACTAGAACCATCCCTCACATGATTAAATATAATATATATGATATTAATACTAGCCTCAATGATATCACCATGAGTCATGCTCATATTTAAAAAAGTGGCAGTTCTACCAGAAGCACCTTTAGAACTACAACCAATCACTCCACAATTCTTAAACAACTTATTTTTTTCAACTTTCTCTCTTGACATCTTGGTTTCTTGGATAAGAATAATACCCAGATTATGATCTCTAACAAAATTCCTAAGAACATATTTCTTATGAGGGCCATTCAACCCTCTAATATTCTAAGATATGACATTCATTTTCTAATAGAGGAATAAATGTATGGAATGGTACACTATCTACCATCCGCTATACTTTGTCTACTTTCCTTCTCCCTGACAAATTTAGTAGATTTTCTTCCCCACTAAGACTTTGGAGTACCACTATCAACTTTCATTTCCTTGGTAGTCAAACCTCCTTGCATGTTCCCTTGGCCATGGTTCCCCTTTCTAATTTGTTTCTTCTTTTTATAGACCATATTTATCTAGGGTTCCCCTTCCAATTCCTGAGAATACTTAGGATCATCCACCAAATCTCCCCAACATCTCTCTTCATTTGGTGTTTCCAATATCTCCTCTGAATTAGTGATCAAAATAGTGTTTTGATCTTCCTCAGATTTAGAAGACTGTTGGATATTGCTAATGCATTGGGGATATGGTTGATACATTTAATATTTTTAATCACTACATTGAGTGATGTTGGAACTGTTGTTGTTGTCATTCGTGTTTTTTCATTGATGTCAACATATGTTTCTGTGAAGACAACAGGCTGGTTATTATACTATATGAACACTTTACGGATGATTCAAAACATGCAAAGTCAGATGAGAGTACATGAAGATGTTGTGATCTTATATCCAAGATCGCATCATGTAATGTCATGTATTGGATGAGTTACAAATGTTTTGGTGAAGACTAGTTACTGGAAAATAAAATTGGAAGTTGACAGAGTTCATCTCTATGTTTCAGGTATATCTTACAGAAGGTATAGATTCAGTGTATGCAAGCTTAAGAGATGACAGACAAGGTATTGAATAATTTTCAATGGTTAGCACAAGGTATTAAAATCAAGATGACGTTAGCTGCGGTGTGTGTTCTGGAGATGACCTATTTGGAAGATGACTTGAGGGTTGTAGCATGTATTATGGATGATGAATATGAATTGTATGATAAGGATTGAGAAACTCAAAGGATATGACATGAAGCAGATGGTGGGTAACTGGATAAGGATTCCTATGACAAGAGATGGAAAAGACACTCAAACCTCAAAAGGACCAAGGGATGATTGCTGAAGCACTGAGCTGGATAGGTCACGACGACTCAATGGATAATTGACACAAAGGATGAGACCTAAAGACACATATGTACAAATTATTTTAGGTGGAGACATGACTGACGCTATGGTACAAGACTCAAGATAGGATGTACAAAGAATCTAGGGATGAAGCTGAAGTTGCAAAGTTATGCAAGATGATGCCCCATTTAGGCTAGAAATCCAAGATGGATTGATGGTGGATAAGCTCAATGATGGTGTTGGAATTAGGAGAGATAGGTAATGAGAGGGGAGGGGTGAATTAGTGCCTTCAAAAACTTTACTTGTAAACCTTTTAGATCAATAAATCTAAACAGTAATAACCGACCAAAATAACTTGACTTTAACTGCATGTGTCAATCATTTATTAACTAATGAAAGTAAACAACATGAAATCAATATGACAATCACATAAAAAAAGTATTTTGGTAACGTAGAAACCCTTGTTAGAAGGTAAAAACTGCAGTGGGGATGACACCCACAAATTCTTCACTACTGCAGATAGAAAAGGTTTGCCTGTTAGGGCTACAAGTTTTGATCAGTTCTGGTGATCTCACCCTATTAGGAGTGACATGTTAGATCAGCTAGATCTACCTAGCTATAGGATTTTAACAACACTAATGAAGTGTGCACTTGGTTAAGAGATTTACTTAAGACTGTTAAGTCTACTTTGCTAAGAGATTTTGTCCAAAACTCTATTACAATGGTCAGAAAGCAATAGGTAATTATCTGCTAATTGACAACTCAATTGTCTGATTACAGATCTATACGTTCTGATAAATATCACCTCACTTGTGATGAATCTCTGCTCTAAACTAGTCGGTAGCCTCTTTTGATTTTGCTCAATCTGAATTCCTTTGTACTCTATTGTGCTTTGTTAACTAATAGACTTGAAGTTAGGCAATTGCTTCAAGTGCTCTTTTATTCATATATCAGCTCACACCAAAAATGATGCGAACACACAAATATATAGTGTTCTCTTTTTCCCACTTTAACAAAATTAGGTTACACAACATAGTCATAACCCTAAGATCTACGATGTACAAAAATAACCTAGATCAACTATTACAAAAGATATACATTACATCTAATGAATATCATCACACTAAATATTCCTCGATCTTGGTAAAACATTTTATGAACCATTGTAACTGTTTACATAGAAGTATGTGCCATTTCAAATTACTATGCCATTTTCTGTGATCCTTGATAAATACTATATAATTTTCTCGGTGTATACTGAACACTCAGTGTTTACTGTCTGTCGGTGTCAGTGATGCTGTTGCTCAGTAAACTGTATGGTGCTCGGTGTGTAAGCTTTACAAACCAGTCTGTCTTGCTTCTTGTTACCAATTTGCTCAATGTAAGTGACTAAACGATATGTATGATAACCTTTGATACTAATGACAACCATAAATTCTCAAATAGAGATAACAATCTCCCCCTTTGGCATTAGTATCAAAACTCTAATGTATATAGACAAAATTTTCTATATATAACTTATACTTCCGCCATATACATATACATATCAAAAAATTTCTATAAGTACTAAGTACTCCCCCTCGGTGCATGCTCTTGGTATTCTATAGTATACGTAGCATCTATGTACATATTTGGCATAATGACATACACATTGATTTTCCCTCTTTTTGATAGTAATGCCAAATACAAAAATTAAGTAGTATACTCACATCTTATCAAAAATATGCTCGTGGGTTTTCTTTAGTGACTCCAAGAGGTTTTCCCATTCCTCTTTCAAGTTGGTGAGAGCAATATGCTCAAGAATGACTTGTGTATACATGTCAAAGATGTTATCTAACACCAAAATTTTTGGTGTTGCTACGAGTTGTTCTGCTTTGACAATGTGGGTCTCAAAAATTTTCAAGTATGGTAGGAGTTCTTTCTATAACTCAATAACCTGATCTGTTATGTGCTCTTCTTGTTTCTTTAAATTTGCTATTAACCACTGGAGTTCTTGAACTCGGTGAATATGCTTTGAGAAAGCATTTGGCTCGGTTAATGTAGCAGTTATACTTAACTTTATTTTTGCTTCCATTCCTTTGATCTTTTCACTGACTTCAATAGTGAAGATGTCTAAAGTACAAAGCTTCAGTAGATACTAAAAATTAAATGAGTGATAGATTTAATCTCAGTGATTACCTCAAATAATGTCAACTTCTTTATTGCCACTTTTGGCTTATTCTCTCTGCCAGTTTATCCTGTATCCTGGATTCTGCCCTTTCTTCAATCCGTTTATCTGCATCAGTGTTCGGGGCATTGATCTTCTCAGAAAGTGTAGCAAGTTGATCTATGATAGGAGTATACTCATCAATGTTTACCTCAAGTAAGACCTATTGTAGGATATCCCTCACATTGATTAATACTTCTTTTCATTTGTGTTCTTGCTTCAACTTCTCTTGTGCTGCCTTCCTTGAACATAATTCCCCATATTTACTCAATTCTTCGAGGCTTAGGATCCTCAGGTCACACTTAGGGATAACTATTACTTAATCTAGGGTGATTGGCCCTTTTCCTTTATTTTTCTTTTTTGGTGCTAGAGGTGATTTCTTCTAAAAAATAGAAATAGTTTTGTCTCCAGACTTTGGAGTGTCCTTCCCTGTTGACACACTTTCTTCCTTCTTCTACTCCTTAGTAGCTGTAGTCTTGGTTGATGGAGTGGGAGCCTTGGATGTGGTGTCATGTGGGATCACCTCAGTTTCCTTTATCTCAATTGTTTCCTTTGTCTCAGTAGAAGGTGCCTCTATTTGATTAGGCTCATCTGTCTCTATAGGTTTCTCAGGTTCTTGTACCTTAGTTGCATCTTTGTTTTGCTTGAGGTCTGAGCCTTCAAGTTGTACTTGTGAAATGATCTCACCTACTTTTGCAAGTACAATAAGCTTACCTAGTAGTGATGTAAATATGCATTTAGTGTCTAGTGCTTCATCTTGATTAGGTGTAATATTCACATCCTCATCGTCCTTGTCATTAGGATCACCATTTGTGATGTCCTCAATGAGTACATCGTCATTGGTTTTCTTCTTCAATTGGATCTTTGCTTGATCTGGTGCATCCTGTGAAACTTTTATTTCTTCCTTTTGCTCGATGATATCAATTACCTCGATAACTGATATATCGGTGTTCTTTGGTTTCTTTGCTGTGCTGTCCTCAATACAAATACCTTTACCTTTAGAATTTTGTCTCTTCTTAGAAAATTTTAAGAATGCTTCTTTCTCAGCCTTTTCTTCAACTTTCAAAATTGATGTCCATAAAGAATCACTTGTTATGTCCATATCTGCCACATTTTCATCCATTATCATCATTGCTCGGTTCTTGATCATAAATCTTACTTTGTATTTAGTCATGTAATCATTGAGTTCTTTGTAGCTTAGGTGTGGGGCTGCCTGAACTAGAGATCGTTCTCTCTTTCTTTTCTCATTGTCATCCAATGCCTTCAGTAATGCACAGGCAAATTCCATTAGAACTTTCTTGAATTTTATCATCATTTGGATGATGACCTCTTCTAACTTAGTTTGATCCTCTATTCACATCTTGTCAAATCTGTTTATTCCCGGATCAACAAGATCTCTGTTTTCAATTATGTCTTCAATAATGTCATCTAGTGTTCTTACCTTGTTGCTGACCACCTTAGATTGATTGATGTCATCTTTAATCTCCTCAAGATATTCTTTACTTCTTAACAATTTTCTCCTTTTCTTTGGTGCCTCAGCTACAACCTTGTTCTTTATTTTCACATATTTCCTTGTCGGTGTAGCTGCCCTCAGTTTTGTAACTTTTGTGACTTATTTCTTTGGAGGGGATGAGGCTGTAGTTGATGATCTTGTCCTTGTACCTATATGTACTGGAAACTACTTCTTTTCTTGATCTTTGGGTGGAGGAACCGGTGTGGGATCTTCTTCTTCTTCAGACTTAGTCTCCTCACTATCATATGGTTTGTCAGCCAACTGTAACTGACCTTTGGTTGTAGCTTTAACCGGTGACTCCTCGGGTGCTTTAGAAGTGTCTCCATATCTAGCAGTAAGATCTTTTCTCATTTTCTTTGCCTTTCTACACATTTTACCGATCACTATGTCTATAGTGATTCTAGATTTGGCCTCTTCATATGTTCTGAACCTAGTGGCAGTGGGATCCTTTGGTAATGCAAGTAGTGCATTAATAGATTTTAGAGTGAAATCTTGGTTCATTTCATAACCCATCGGTGCCAACCATTTAAATCTAGGTTCAACTACTCTTATCATAGTAAAGTCTGTGTTGACTACAAAACATATATCATTCTCAAAATTTTTAACTAATTCCCTCAGAATTCTACTCCTTTGATGCATTTTAGTCTAAAATTCTTAGAAATATGCATCAAACTCTGCATTTAACTTATCTCCTAACGTATTCATCATGTCATTGATTTGTGTTGTTATCAATTTATCTGATTGCCAATTTACTTTACCAACACTAGGTACATATTTTTGTATATAGAAAAATATACAAACAAGTAATGTTCTGAACTTACAGGTATTAGACTTCTTTGTCCTTATGGTCTTCATATTTTCCTATAGTTGATGAAATAGTACCTCAGCAAGATCAATCTGGTGATCTTTCTTCACAATTTTGTATGCCATGTCTACCACGCTACAAGGTACACTGTTAGGTCTTCTCAATTGAAATATCTTGTACCCGATCACATGTGCTACAAATTTGACTGCTAGGTCTTTGATCATTGAAATCTTCAATGCTCTTCAGTCCCATTGTGCTCCAGTATTTTTCTGAACATCCGATCGAGATGAGCTTCAAAAATCTTTTACCTTGTCGGTTGTAGGGTAGCCAGTAACCCTACTAATAATTTTCTTGGTGACCTCTATTGGTTTATCCAGCTAGAATTTTCCATCGTGATATCCGCTCAAAGTGATTCTTATCCAATCTATCTTAAATGATTGCGGGTAATGTGTCACACATGATAACCCTGATTCCTCAATATTCTTGTGTTCTAGTTTCAATTTACCATTGGTGCCATAGATTTGTTGATACACTGCAATAGTTTCAAAAGCTTCAATTTCCCCAATCTTGCAGTGAATATACACTCTTACATCTCCTGTCAACAAAACCCTATCTGGTATGCTTGAAAAAGAACCCATTAAATTTGTCTGTGATGCGACCTTGGGATGTGGCTTAAACTTAGGTTCTTCAAAATGTACCCTTACAATTAGATTAAATTCCTCCTCAATAATTTGTGAGTTGCTTGCAGACAATGTTGATGCCATAAATCGATTCTAGGGTTTCGGAAAGCAGCCTGATAAAAGGTATTTGATAGAAAATGAACTTACTTGGTGTCGTCAAAGAGTGATGTCAGTTCGATAAACAGTAGTCTTGAATCTTTTTGAAAATCTTCTAGCTCAAACTCTTCTTTGTCAAATCTCCACTCTTCAACATTGCAATGTAACAATGAACTCTGTTTCCCGTGTATTTATAGACTTTTCGATATTCCCGCTCAAAATTTCATGTAATAAATGCTTGACCTACTTTTAGTTCATAATAGCTGTCAACTTGGTGATAACTAAAAATTTCATTTCTCTCGATTAACACACAATTTCTTCTTTGGTTGATACATGTTCTCGGTTAACCTTGTGTAGTGATTACTGATGGGTAATCAACTCTTGGTCTCTCTTTTACCGACTGTATAACATTGTTAGCTCATAACATATATACCTTAGTGCATCTTTATTCATGCTGATTTTGTATGAGTACATCATGCATAAGGAACTGTATGTAAAATATGATCATTTGAAATGTCATTCCCATACATACCTATTTCACCTTAAGTGGAGGTACCGATGTCACCCAATCTAGTGGATGAGATTTCACTGACAACATTACTTGACTTAGCATTCTCATTAGATGCCTTCTTCCACAAAAAGTTTCTTATCTTCCTGATATCTTCAATAGTATGACCACTCTCAAATATATGATTCTCATTTGGTGCTTGGTCTCTGCAATTCTTGCTTAAATGACTGACTCTATGATAGTGCATACAGGCCATTCCAATGCTTGTCCAGCTTCTTGATTGTCCAATCTGACTCTTTCTGTAAAATTTTTTTGCAATGTGCCCATACCAACCACATACCTCACAGTTAGTCCATGTATTATAATCCCAAACATAAGAATTACCTTGTCTCTTCAGTTGATAAGGCTTTCACTATGTTTTCTGCTTAGGAGTCCATACTTGCTTCATTTTTGCCTTACACTCTCGTGCAGTGTGTCCATGCTTATTACAAGTATAACATACCTTCTCCATAGCAAAATTGTTAGCATCATTAGTTTTTAGTTTAGCTCTACATTCATGAGCTTGGTGTCCATATTTTCCACAATAGTAACAATATCCATCAAATTTAGGAATAGCAGGAGGTTTACCTTGTGCTCTGCTTCTACAAACATTAGAAGTATGACCTGGTTTGCCACAGTGATAACATGTCAACACTTTAGGTCTCTGATTTTGATTTTTGTTGACCTTTTAAGCTTGTTGTCATGATTCTCCTTCACCAATATAACCTATACCGACTCTACTCCCAAATCTTCTTTGATTGACTAGAAAATCTTCAATCTTCTTAGAACTATCTTCAGCAAGTTTCTTCATTTCATTATGCTAATGTTGTGTTTTCACTTCATTCCTCAGCTTTTCATTCTCCTCTCTGAGTATTGCAACATCTTCTAGTCTTCTTGAAAATTCTCCATTCACTCGGTTTACCTCTTGATTCACAGTCATCATTTGATTAGATACTTGGAAGTGACGATCAGTGAGTCTCTGTATTTCACTTTCTTTTGTTTGGAGTTGTTCAATCATTGGTCTTCGGTCTTCAATAGCCAGATTCCTATCTTGTTTAGCTTGTCTAGCATTGTTCATGATTTCCACCATTCTCACCATCTAAGATTCTTGACCCATTTGAAGTTCTTTCACTTGTTCAGATAGATGCTGATTCTTTTCAGATAAATCAGTGATTATGCTTTTAGATCCATCAGAGATGCTTCCAGAGCTAGATCCAATATGATCAAATATATCATCAATAGGTTCTTCATGATAGCTGATTTGATTTTGCAGAATAGCAAGGTTCTTCCTTTCAACCACTAATTTCTTCAGTTCTTCCTTGGCTTGTTTATACTATTCCACAAACATTTGCATATGTATCTTCTGATTCTCAATAGTCTTGTCAATCTTGTATCTCTCCATGACTTAGATCTTTACCCTTCAGTGGTTAAAATTTTCAATAAGAGAACTGAGCTCTGATACCAATTGTTGGAATTAGGAGAGATAGGTACTGAGAGGGGAGGGGTGAATCAGTGCCTTCAAAAACTTTACTTGTAAACCTTTTAGATCAATAAATCTAAATAAGAATAACCGACCAAAATAACTTGACTTTAATTGCATGTGTCAATCATTCATTTAATTAATGAAAGTAAACAACATGAAATCAATATGACAATCACATAACACAAGTATTTTGGTAACGTAGAAACCATTGTTAGAAGGTAAAAACTGTGATGGGGATGACACCCACAAATTCTTCACTACTGCAGATAGAAAAGGTTTGCCTGTTAGGGCTACAAGTTTTGATCACTTTTGGTGATCTCACTCTATTAGGAGTGACATGTTAGATCAGCTAGATCTACCTAGTTATAGGATTTTAACAACACTAATGAAGTGTGCACTCAGTTAAGAGATTTACTTAAGACTGTTAAGTCTATGCTGCTAAGAGATTTTGTCCAAGACTCTATTACAATGGTTAGAAAGCAATAGGTAATTATCTGCTAATTGACAACTCAATTTTTTGATTACAGATCTATAAGTTTTGATAAATATCACCTCACTTATGATGAATCTCTGCTCTGAATTGCTCGGTAGACTCTTCTAATTCTACTCAATCTGAATTCCTCTGTACTTTGTTCTGCTCTGTTAACTGATAGACTTGAAGTTAGGAAATTGCTTCAAGTGCTCTTTTATTCATATATTAGCTCACACCAAAAATGATGCGAACACACAAATATATAGTGTTTTGCTTTTTCCGCTTTAACAAAATTAGGTTACACAACATAGTCATAACCCTAAGATCAACGGTGTGCAAAAATAACTTAGATCAACTATTACAAAAGATATACATTACATTTAATGAATATCATCACATTAAATATTACTCGATCTTGGTAAAACATTTTATGAACCATTGTAACTATTTGCATAGAAGTATGTGCCATTTCAAATTATTATGCCATTTTTTGTGATCCTCGGTAAATATTGTATAATCTACTTAGTGTATACTAAATGCTCAGTGTTTACTATCTTTCGGTGTCAGTGGTGTTGTTCCTCGATAAACTGTATGGTGCTCGGTGACTAGTCTGTCTTGCTTCTTGTTACCGATTTGATCAATGTAAGTGACTGACTGATATGTATGATAACCTTTGATACTAATGAAAACCATAAATGCTCAAATAGAGATAACAGATGGATGATGTGTCCTAAAATGACATGGATTTGGGAAGGATGCATCCCAATGATGATGATTGGATTGAGATCAAGGCTTGAAACAAGACTAAGGATGTGATTGGATTGGTTGGCTTGATATTGGATGTTGGATAGCTAGAAGATATGGATGAATGACATTGGATTGCATGTGGGTAGCCTATAGGTAGATACCAATGACAAGGGAAGTACCAAATGATGGAAAGATGGAGGAAATGTTGAGAGATAGATGTAGATAGAGGATTTCTTAGGATTGTTGATAGAGGATTTCTTGGGAGCTACAGATAGAGCAAATAATGGGAGATTTGGTTAGAGGATTGGTGGGAGATTGGATGGAGGCAAATGCTTAGGATTCAGATAGAGGAAAATAATGATTTGGATGGAGGAAGATTTGGATTGAGAGATGGAATATTTGGATGGAAAAAGGTCTCCAAGGAATATGTCACCAAGGAATAAGATACCCCCTTGCTTAGGATAATTAATGTATTAAGAGGAATTAGGATGGGGTACAATTGGATGGAAGATATGCTGACAAGAGGATGAGGAAGTTAGATGGAATCTAGGTAGAATGGATTGAATAGAAGTTAGGTGGCCAAAAGATGTGATGGATGCCAAAAAGGTGCCCAAAAGTATGTATACCTGATGGTCTCTATTTTTTTATCAAGATCCAAAGGAGGATGATGGAGGTGAGAGAAAAATGGGATGGAGGAGATGCTGGATAGGATGTGATAGAATGGAATGGCTGCAAATTGTAGAGAGGAACTGGGAGGAGTTACGCATGATGCCTGTTTGCCAAGTTTTCACCATGATACTTGTCCAAGGCGCTTGAATTGCCAAGTTTTCACCATTAGACAAATATTTTTCTCTTATCTTTTTTTATATTTTTCTCTTGATTTTTCCAAAATTTATGGATTTTATGATTAGTTGCTGATGTTTTGTTGATCTTTCACTGATATTCTGATTTGTTGCTGACTTTCTCTAATTTTTTGATTTGTTGCTAAGCTGCTGATTTGTTGTTGACCTTTCAATTTGTCTAGATGTTGGTACAACTTTATTAGGATGGGAGGATTATGCAAAGGCATGGATGGGATGGAGTAGATGGGAGATATGGTGGTAGAAAGTGTTTAGATGAAATGATGGAAAGTGATAATGATAGGGAGATATTGTTAGGACCAATATTGGCACATGTTGCATGGAAGGTGGATGTGATGGAAGATTTGTGCTAGGAGATCTTGGGACATAGGGACCCAAAATAGATTTAGGAGATGGAGGAGGGGAATGAGTAGTTAGTGGATTAGAAACTTTGGATAACATTGTGGATGTTTCTTTTAGATACATTGTATTTTTTTTCGTTGGGATCCACATAGTCTTTGCTTTAGCTTTGGTGGGCCTTTGTGGCCATGTAGTAGATTTTGTTTTTGCTTTGATGGACCTTTGTGGCCATTGGGATGCATTGGATTTATTGATTGGATTTTTCTTTGCGTGAGCATGTCTTTTAGAGTGGACATGGAAATCTTTGGATTGTTTCAGATAGTTCCCTTTATGCATTCTTGACATGGCATCCAAATTGCGAGAAGCATTGGAAGAAATATGAGGAGATGTGCGAGATGCAGGAAATATGAATGGAGGGATGGAAGGAGATTGGCAGATAGGAGATATGGGAATGTTCCTTTGTTGATCCTAACTAGGGATGTTTGGATTGTGGATGCAGGATTGAGTAGGATAATATGGGGGATGATATTTTGGAATGTAAGGCCCCAAAATGGATTTGGTATGTGAAGGATATGCAATGGTAGATTTTGGGATATAGGAGCCCAAAATGGATTTAGAGGATGAAGGAGGAATGTGATAGGTTGCTCTAGGCTACAATGATGGAGGAGGAGGAATAGCTTTGTATTATTTGGAGGGATGATGGGAATAGGTGATGGTGGATCTGGAAGGATGCTTGAATCTAGCTTTAGCTGTACCAATATTTTTGGAGGAAGTGCCTTCTTTGGATGTATGACTGATACCACATGTTTTTGGATGTTTCTTGTCTTGGGTGGGCTCTAGATTTCCTTGTTCATAAGTGCCTAGGCCTTTTCCTTGATAATTCCATTTCTTGAGCATTTTATCTAAGCAAGGATACTTCTGACTTGGGGAATAAAACAAACATCCAATTTTAGGTTCCATAGTGGAAGATATGGAACTTATTGCTTTTGCTTCAAGTTGACTACCATTGATAAATGTAAGTGGACCAAGAGGATAGAGTGACATTTGTGGGATAGTTTGGATTGGAGTATCCTCAAGTGTAGAGGATGGGATCATGGGATCTTGACTAGGATTTGAGGATGGTGATGGATCTTGAGATGGAGGAATTGGGATTGTAGGATCTTGGATTGGGGGTGATGGAAGAAATAGAACATGCAATAGAGGAAGTGAAGGGATTGAATCTTGATTTTCATTTATGGGTATTTCAACATGCTTTTGGACAAGATATGGACTAGGTTGGATTGGTGCAGATAGAATGATGGTGGATGTATGGATGGACTCTTCAGATGGGGTGGATAGAAGGATGAGAGGCTTTGTAATCATGATGGATGGAAGAAGGAAGAAATCTTCAGATAGTATGGATGAAAGGATGGGAGATTATGCAAACATGTTGGTAGGAAGAAGGATAAACTCTTCAGATGGTATGGACGAAAGGATGAGATATTCTACAATTTTGATGGTAGGAAGAAGGGTGAACTCATGAGGCTCATTAAATGTGCTTTGGATAATGCTAGGAGATGGAAGAGGATCAATAAGTGGGACATATGGAAGAAGGATAACAAATGGGAGAGGTTGATGGGCCTCATCAATGATGGATTTGCATGAAGGATTGAGATGGCATGACTCATCAACTTTAGGAGATGGATTTTTTTGGTGGCTTTCTTGTAAAAATCCTTGGAGACTTTTATGATGGCGAAGGATTGGAATGTGTATAAGATGGAGAGATAAGATAGTCCTGACATGACGATGGGGTGGAAGATTTTGAACCTTCTTGAGGGGATGATGGTGCATATGAGAAGTTGGAGTATGGCATAACTTGATAGTTCACACAGGTAGGTTTATAGGAATCTTGTGAACTCGCTTGAGTATTTGGTGAGATAGGGGTGACTGGTTGAGATATGGGATATGAAGAGGATTGAGGGATGCATTATTCTTGAAAAAGGGGATTTGTGGAAATGTAGGCAAGAGTGGAAGATGTTGGATTTAGATATGGTATAGTGGATGGTGGATCAAGATAGGATAGAGGATTAGGGTAATGGATTAGAAGACTAGGATTTTGGATTTGAAACTGGGTTGGAGGATAAGTACATGGAGGATTTGAATAAGGGATGTATCTAGTAGTGTTGCTATGAAAGGATGCTGTTTGGGATACATCCATAGAAGGAGATGGAGGTATGAAGGATGCATATAGAGGATATGTAGGCTCAAGATAGGAAGGTGGTTTGGATGAATAAGATAATAGATTTCCCGTTTCAAAGGTAGGGTAAGGAGAAATAGTGGATATGCATGAAGGCATGATAGGATAGTTTGGAGGAATGATAGGATTGTGGGGGATGTTTGGAGAAATCTTGCTAAGGTTTTCAAAATACTCATCATGATCAACAAGATTCTCATCATCATTGGGATAAGATGGGGGAATGATTGGATTTTGGGGGATGTTTGGAGAAAGCCTTATAAGGATCTCAAAGTTCTCATCATGATCAACAAGGCTTTCATCATCATTGAAATAGGATGGAATAAGAGGAGATACATAAAAACCAAACTCATCATAATGGTTTTGAGACATGCTGACTTGAAGATGAGTTAAATAAGGATGAAGGACAAATATGAATTGGAAGACTAAGGCTTTGGATTGGGATGACTGACAAGATCAGATTAGGATTGGATTTGGCTTAGGATAGGAGGAAAGAATGACTCCAGAGGAAGATGAAAAATGGGATGGAGAATGACCAAGATAGCTCTGCTAACCTAGGAAAGGGGGAGGACAAGACTGGATGCAAGATGACCAAAAGACCATGATTAGGAGACTAGGATAACAAGATTCTGCAAGTATGGATGACTTATGCATTTGGATTGATATGTCAAAGGATTTGATGTATAGAACTCTTCACTTTGTGTATGTTCAATAGATATTTTTCAATGTCTAAAACTTAAAAAAACACATCAAGAAGAACTACCTAGGAGATAGGTTAGTATCAAAATCTTTGCCCACAGCTTGATATCCCAAAAAAGGAATACAAATGGTGAGTGTCTTAAGGTGATCTGGGAAACCACTTGGATTGATCCTTGCACAAAGATTTTGATACCTTTGGGAGTAGATTGGGAAGCCTCTGATTAACAAGTATCTAATTTGGTCCGTGGTTTCCTCCCAATCAGTTTGAATGCATATGACATACTTAAGAGCCTAGTTGACCGTGCCAAATAGTAGGGATATTCACATACCTAGGGCTACCATCAAAATGCATCACCCAAGCTTGAGTGGATGAAGCAAGAGTTTTCTCAATGCTTTATTTCTATACCAGCTAGGGAAGTACTAGTTTAAAGTCATTCTCCAAAGAGAAAGCAGTTTTCTCTTTGGGCAGGCTTTGCTAAAAGTAAGACAAATGAACTTGTTTGAGTTCAAGTGTTTTACATCACTTAGATTAAGGGTATGTTGAGATGGGAAACTCCTAGATGGACATCATGAAGTTTATTTCCCAATTTGATTAAGTTATTGAAATAAAATATTGAAAGAAAAAATGTTTAAGATTTTGAGTTGCTCTTTCCTTTTTGAAAACAAGAAATTTTGAGAGATTTGAAATTTCTTTATTTGGGCATTCAAGATTGAGTTTTTGTGCTTTAGGAAATTTCATTTTGAACTTTGAAATGAAATAAATTGGGAAATGATTTTATTTCACTTTTAGGACATTAAAGATGGTGTTTGATTTGGACTAAAAGAAAAATGAGTCTTTGGACTTTGGTTCATTTCTTTAGATTTCACTCAAGATTGGATGTTCTAGAATTTAGTTTTTAGACCCAAAATGAAGTTCGTAGATTGATTTTATGCATGAAAACTTTGAAATTTTTTAAGATTTAGCAACAATTAATTTTTTTTACCAATATCAAGGCTTTAGGACTTAATTAGGAAAGTTTAGGAACCTTTAGGATCTTTTAGGAACCCATTTAGAAATGAAGTGCAAATTTGCTCCTAGATTGCATGAAACTTGAAACAAATTTGAGATTTTGCAAAAGAAGTTCACTCTAACTTAGGAAAAATAATTTATTTGGATTTAGGAACATTTAGGATGAATTTAGGATTAATTTGGATTCAATTTAGAAATTATATGCATATTTCTAGTTCATTTTATGCACCCAAAAGTAAAAGTGTTTCCTACTTTGTATGAAGATCACAAAAACACCTAGTTTGAAATATTGAGGTTCTTTTTATCCAAATGAAAGACTTTAGAAGTATTTTTTAATGTTTTAAGAACAATTAGAAATTATTTGATCTGATTAGGAATTTTTAGGAAACATTTAGGAAAGATTTGTAGATTAGTCCCTTAAGGGCACTCAAAAATGACTAGGAGTTCATTTTAAGCCTGAAAATGAAGTGTTTATGGTTCCTAATCACTCAAGAAAGTTAATGAGACTTAAGGAATTTGAGTTTTTATGAGAAATTATCCTCCATGAAGTACCTTAAAGATTAATTTTCATAAATTACAAGGTTGAAGCCTAGGGTCACTAGGATCCCCAAACATGCCCAAAAAGTGAGTAAAAACCAAGTCTAGGGCCTCAAAAAATCCCTCTGGCTCCCATATGAAAATTGGAGCTTGTAACTATTTCAGACTAAAGTACTAAATGACACTCCATGAATTCCCATATGACAATTCATTTTTTTTGACACGACAGTTAAGCCAGAAGGCCAAATATATCTTAAAATGCACTCAAAACTGGCCCATACAAAAATTGCATGATGGGTAGAAATTATCGTATGACATATGGGCACTCCCCATATGTCAATTTATAAAGATGATCAATTTTTTTACGAAAATGCAACAAAATTCATCTGAGAGGTGTTAAAAACTGAGTTTTTCACCAAAAAAATATAAAGAAGGCAGTTTTGAAGGCTTGTGGGGTCCCATCGGGTGTTCCAAAATGTGATCAGAGAAAACCTAACCTATTTAGAACAAGCTTAGACATCCAAACATTATTCTAAGATCATATTCCTAACATATAGAGAAATCTATTTGCAAAGTCATTCAGATAGAACCTAAACAGGAGCACCCTGTCATTGTTTGATTTGTTCTTGATTCAGGGATGTGGGTGTGCTCTCAAAACAATTTGAGCTTATCAATAATGCTTATTAGGAAGGATTGGGATGGTTTAGGAACCATGAGAACCCAATAATGGCACAAAATTAGGTATAGAACACTTGTTTTGCCCCTAGAGTCTCAAAGAGCCTAAAATGAAGATTGATGCAATAATGCTTAAGCTAGATTGATTATAGTCCAAAAAAAACATGATATGATGTAGATATGATTAGAAAATATTAAAAAATAACTAGATTAAATCCATTAATCTTTTCTAGGATGATTTATGAAAGCACAAAATAGAGTTAATCTAACAATTATGCTAAATGCTATGCTAATTCTAGATATAAATGAGCATGATAACAATGAATGAAGATGAAAGCTAAGGTAAAAATTTACTCTTGGAAGGAGGAGTATTTATAGGATTTTTTTAAGGGCTTTGGTTAGGAAGAGGACTTAGGGTCAGAGTCAGGGTTTGGGGTAGAGTCTGAGGTATGGTCAAAGGGACAAGGGCTACGGTTGCTCACACATGTGTGAGCAACACTAGGAAAGTGTTCCTAGGGAACCAAGATGGAAGAAGGGACATGGGTATCATTTATGGCTTGTAAGAGCCTTTAATGATGATGTAAGAGGCCATTAATGAGTTTGTAAGGCTCATTAATGAGAGGGTTTGACCAAAAGTCCAAGATTGAGGGTTTAGGCTAAAAAGGGTAGGAATCACCTTCTAAATAGGTTTAGGAAATTTTAGAAGAGGTTAGGGCTTTCTAGAAGATTTCTAGGGTTTTGAGGAATTTAAATAAATATTTCATTCATTTAAAGGATTTTGGCCAATTTATTAAATAATTAATAAATTTTGGTGGGAAATATGTTTAAATGAGATTTAAACATTTCTAGAAGAGATTTCTTAATTAAATGTGTCTAATTAAAATGGGATGAATTAATGGCATAATAATAAATAAATAAATAAATTAATTAATTAACAAATGATGATATCATCAGGGGTTTTTGGAAAATAAAAAATACTTTTATTTACTAATGGATTTTTAGGTGTCTACACACATATTGTCAAATAAGAGATCCAAGCTACTAAATCTTTATTGATTATATAGATATTTACAATCATGGCCTTCTAATGCCCAACATACATAACAATAAAAATATCCATGGCTTCCAATATCACATGATTACAAAACAAATTTAACACACAAAATATTCTTTATATCCTATAAACCTTGAACAACCTTTAATTCCTTCTAGCATAGTCCCGAGAGATTTTTAAGCTAAGAAATATAAAAAAATAGAGGAATACCCGAAACAAAATTCACCTTAAGCTCTAACACTTAATGTTGAGAAATATATAGGCTCTAACACCAAATCTTTGACATTCAACTTATATCCAAATAATCAATCAATTGATGATCTACAATGCTTTGACTACTACAACATGGAAATATGAAACTTTATACAAATTATTCCTATTTTTACTTTGCCTAGGCCTTCCTAATGGTGCTTCATTAATACATCATTATGTTTATTATTTGATGTCGATTATGTGCGTAACCACAAACCCTTCTCCACATTTTCTAGTTTTTAATTAATGTAGAAAATTCATAAATGTGGATACATGCTTTCTTAAGTTTCATACTATATTCTTTTACTCAACACAATGTCTTTATAGATGATAGGGCTAATATATTGTTTCAAGATATAACATGATTTTACACTAGAATATAGAAAAATATAAATTATACTATTTCTAATCATACTATTGCATATACTTATTTTTCATTCCCTTTAAATTATTGCTATTTTTAAGTGCCTTATATAGTTTCAAGTTCAATCAAGTGAAGTGGCTTTGGAGGTGTAGCACCCACAAAGATTTCTAGACCACTAGATAAGGACACTTAGACTATGACTACCTGGTCTTGTCTCCCTTATAAACAAACACTAGATCTCCCCACCATGAGTAGTAATTTTTCCAATATACATCTTCTCAAAACCACTCTCATAACTAGGTTCCATTTTCTACTTCCACTAATAATAGGAAACCATTTGGTTGGGACCTATCACCTTATAACCATAGTATCACCTTATAACCACAATATCACCTTATAATCATAATGAGTGTACATTGCCTCCTTCTTAGTCTCTTGCATCATATCAATGGTATGGATAAGGCATATTAGATTAGGGGAATCTTCCTTGTTCATCTTTTTCCATATCTTTGTTAAGAAATGTGCAAAGCCAACAACAAGATGATCTTAAGGATCGAGAAGAAACTATGTTAGACTTAATAGATGATGGAAAGGACTTGTCAAGTGAAGAATGGAATAATCTCAATTGACAATATCCTCTACCCAATATTGAAATTGCTCCTGCTATCTAATTTTTCTAATTCTTTTAGATATTTTATAAATTGTTGATTTAAAATGTTGTTTCCCTTATTAGACCATACTTACACTATTTATGATTGTTTGTCATTGTTAAAACCAAATATCTCTTTTGTTTGAAATATATTCTACTAAATGTTTGAACTTTTAATTTTAATAGGCAATATTTCTATTAAAAAAATAAACCCCACAGTTTCCTTCACACGTTACATTAAAAGGTAAGTAAATGAAATGGCTACTATGACTATGAATTGAGACTCCACCACCCAAAACAATGAAAGGAATCACAATTCCTTAGATTTAAATGAACCTCAAAGAGTAGAGATCATGTGTATATGTTCTATTGGGAAAGTCCTAAATCATAAGAAATAGATCCATAAACTATGCATAGCCTTGCGATCCTAGATTTATGTCCACACATAATCCAAGAACATAGAATTATGTGCCACTAATTACCACAAGCTAACGATTTCCACCGCATGAGAAAAATTCCACCAATGGTCAAGAACATGCAATGAACAAGCTACTCAAGAATAGATGAATCATAACTTAAGAAAAATAGATCTTAATGAAGTGCAATCAAGGGAAAGAGATAAAAGATATGTCCTAGATAAGATTCAATATCTGCACATGCTAACTCGAACACATGATGAACCACCAACACGATCTCACAGACAAGAAACAAGAACAAAAAGAATGAAACTTTTTTTTTGGTTATTTCAAGATTGAGATAAACCCAAGATGCTCCTGCATCACAGAAACATCTCATTGAAAGTAATAATGAGTTATGCATTGCATTCATTACCAAAATTACACTAAAATTGAATACAGATTCTCATTCACCATAAACTACTTCTGTAGATTCAAATGAATAGCTATATTAGGTACTCCCAAAAAATCACTTTCTCATTACACTCAATATACCAGAATAATAAGGGTGACCAAGAATAAGGCCTACTAAACATAATCCACATCAGACAATTTTACATAATCTACACCTATGTAACATGTCAATGGATAAATACATACTCACTACTTGAGTCTCAAATAAATAAAATATAGATTCAACCTTGCAATAACATCATGCAAAATAGAGATAATCAAGTATAACATATGGATTTACAAGACCTGAACATGGACCATTTTCCAAACAAACACATAAGAGTCACCATAGATCAATAAGAACTCTCCAAGCATCCATGCAAATCTATAATTATTTTCATATAAAACACCTTAGAAATATAGTTTTATAACAAATCTACATTCCACAGATTTTAGTTAACATGTAAAACCTATGAAAATATGTATATCCATAATCTACTTAAATATCTAGATGTTCACATTAAATATGTCATTTGAATAATGAAATAAATGTTGATCTACAAACCCAAAAACAAATGAAATAAGAGAAAACTACAACCCAATAGGAAAACTAAATTGTCCAAGAACTTATGGAACATATCACATCCATAACGCATAAAGAGGTTAGTGGTTTATTTTCTAGAGCTTTCATGTAACCAAGAGCTAAAACTAGAAAGCCAATATAAGCACTCCATTTTGTAATCCAAATATTAAGTTTTTATCCATGTGGCCAAGATGTCAAGAAAAACCAATCCAACATGAACATCTTCTCATTGCACACATTCACAAGGTAAAGGAATGAAACCATAAAAAGAAAGAGAGGATACACACATATTATAAAATAAGAGATCCAAGTTACTAAATCTTAATTGATTATATAGATATCCAAAACTAGGACCTTCTAATACCCACATACATCACCATGAAAATATCCATGGCTTCCAATATCACATGACTGCAAAACAAATTTAACATCCAAAACATTCTTCATATCCCTATAAACCTTGAACAACCTTTAATTTCTTCTAGCATAGTCCCACGAGAGTTTTAAGCTAATAAATCTATGAAAACAAAGGAATACCCAAAACCAAATTCACCTTAAGCTCTAACACTTAATGTTGAGAAATATAGAAGCTCTAACACCAAAGGTTTAAAATTCAAATTATATCCAAATAATCAATCAATGGATGATGTACAAGGCTTGGACTATTACAACATGGAAATATGAAACCTATATGTAAATTATTCCTATTTTTACTTTGCCTAGGACTTCTTAATGGTGCTTCGTTAATACATCATTATGTTTCTTATTTGATGTCAATTATGTGTGCAACCACAAACCCTTCTCCACATGTTCTAGTTTATTAATTAATGCAGAAAATTCCTAGATGTGGATATATGCTCTCTTAAAGTTTCATACCAAATTCTTTTTTTGATGAATAGAGGCCTTTCCATTAATTAAAATAGTATAAGTACACTATCCCAAATTCTTTTACTCAACACAATGTCTTTATAGATTATGGGGCCAAGTTTTTTAAGATATGACATGATTTTACACTAGAAAATAGAAAAATATAAATTTCACTATTTTAATCATACTAATGCAAATACTTGTTTTTGTTTCCCTCTAAATTATTGTTATTTTTATGTGCCTTATATATAGCTTCAAGTTCAATTATGTGAAGTGGCTTTGGAGGTGTAGCACCTACAAAACTTTCTAGACCACTAGATAAGGACCCCTAGTCGACCATGACTACCTTCTATTGTCTTCCTTATATAGAAACACTAGATCTCCCCACTAGGAGTAGTGGTTTTGCCACTTTATGTCTTCTCAAACCCACTCTCATAACTAGGTTCCATTCACTACTTCCACTACTAACTAGGAAACCATTTGATTAGGACCGATCACCTTATAACCACTGCCTATTTCTTAGTCCCTTGCATCATATCAATGGTATGGATACGACCTCTTAGATTAGGGGAATCTTCATTGTTTATCTCTTTCCATTTGTTTGTTAAGAAATGTACAAAGCCAACAACAAGGTGATCTTAAGAATAGAACAAACTCAATCGACAATATCTTCTACCCAATATCAAAATTGCTCTCGCTATCTAATTTTACAAATTCTTTTAGATATTTTATAAATTATTGATTTAAAAAGTTGTTTCCCGTATTAGACCATACTTACACTATCTATGACTATTTGTTCTTATTAAAACCAAAATATCTCTTTTGTTTCAAATATATTCTACTAAATGTTTTAACTTTTAATTTTAATATACAATATTTTTATTAAAATTATAAACCCCACCGTTTCCTTCACACGTTACATTAAAAGGCAAGTAAATGAAAAGGCTAGTATGACTATGAACTGACACTCCACCACCCAAAACAATGAAAGGAATCACAATTCTTTACATTTAAATGAACCTCAAAGAGCAGAGATCATGTGTATATGTTCTATTTAATTGCTAAAAATTTAAATAGTTATATATCTAAAAAGTATAGATCTATGACACAAAAGAATGGATTCCAATATGCAATTGGCAATGTTAAAGGAATCTGCAAGCATGACAAACACAAATGACAAAGATCAAATCCATCCAACTGCAAAAGCCAAAACTACCTTTTGTTAGCTCTTCTTCCTAACACTTGCACATTACTCATAAAAGTATGACTTGGATTTGGAAACTCAAACAATTTTGACCATTAAAAACAAATAAAGGATGAAAAAATATGAGCAGCGTAGAAGAATGGTTCCCTAGGATAGATCATTTAATTAGAAGAAAAGCATATAAGATCACCAAGTTGTAATTAATTTTTATGACAATCTTCACACATTTCGGTGCCCATTTTAAAAATATGTTGTTTAACCTACTTGTGCTAACTTTATAGCTATGGAATCATTTGTAATTGACTACATGAAACTTTGAGCCTGCCTATATTGAGTGGAATGAATGTTCGTTGCAGAGGAAAAGAAAGCAACATCAAAATTAGTGCTTGCTTTGACCATTTCACAAGAAATCTAGAGAAAAAAACAAGCTTTAAATATAAAAATTTATGAGGATTTTCTTACATATTTTCACTAGCTTGGCAATCTGTGGCTAATTAAATAATTTTAATTAAGTACATCTTAAATATTGGGTCTTCTTGCACTTCTCAAAAGTTTGTTCTATGTAGTTGTCAACGAATGTGGGATGGATCAGATTAAGACGATACTTCTTTCTCCTTATTAATTTCTTTTTTTTGGGAAATTCTTCAATTTCACAATCTTTATTTTAGTGTAGAACCATTTTTTATAGAACATAATAAGGAGGCTTTGTTGTAACCAAAAGTTCTCCAAAACTTTAGTAGGCTTGAGATTGGATGTAAAGCCCTTAGAAATCATGTTTGAAAGAGTAATTTGAAAGAATTTTTAAGACTACATTGAAAGAATTAAACATGCTCCACATACTAGAATGCCAATTATGAATTAAACATGGTCAACATACTAGAATGCCGATTATTTGAATTTGAAAGAATTCATGGTTACAATAAGATAATTGCATAAGCAAATAGATATCTTACAATAACTTCAATAACATTTTCAACATTTCTTAGATAGAAGGAGAAAATATATAAAAAGAAAAGAAAAGAAAAGAAAAGAAGAATAAGTAAAGATGATTTACTCATCTTTACAAAGATAGAAAGAAATCCCATGGATCTAATGAAGGACCTAATATAATTATATTTTAAAAAATAGTAAATTTTGCATGGTTATAAATTTTAAAATAAAAATAATATGATAGTAGTTGTGAATTAGTAGATTTATAAATTGTCATTTTTTAGCAATAATTGTTTTTATTCATTTTTTTCAATGTTGTTATTTAATACTTTTTGGTTTGATTGTATTAGAAATTTTGCATCAAAATTTTAGATCATTCTCTGCGATTCATCATTTTCCTTCTTTATCTCTTTAATATCTTAATGATAGATCACAATGTATGATCTGAAATTTTTATGAAAAATCTTTGACAAAACTTAAGGCTTTGATTAAATGATTATTTATTGATTTCACTATCTGTGGTTTGCTTAAAACATATCCCTACTTTGTAACAATAAATACTAGAAATAGCATGAACAAGGACTAATCTTTATCTATATCTAATAAAATGGAGATTATCAAATGATGGATTGGTATATTTCTCACCAACACAAACTAGTGTGAGGAAATTAAGATACTGGAACAACTTCCTAAACTAACCTTGAGAGGAGGGTTATGTAAAAAAATTCTTAGATCTTTACAACAATTAGAAAAAATAAACATAAATCACATGCATACCACAACACAATGATTTATATGGGGAAATATTTTTGAGAGAAACATCCCACTCCAAAAGCCACCTACTATATTAGTAAAAAATCAACAATCTAGATTATGATATACTTGTAGAGCATGCCTCCTACAAGAGTATCACCAACATAAGATTTGGAGATAAATCAATAGTTATAGGACTCGTACACATAAAATCCATCTTACACATCCAATATATAGGAGACACCATACATAAAATCATTAAATAGTATTACAAAACCAAGGGCTAAAACCACCCAAAAAGTGGTGACTATCTTATCTCCAATCCAAGATGTCTTATGATGTGTCAAAACACACACCAACAGGTGTAGCTCCATTTTTTAGCTCATTTATCTTTCCAAAAAAATTAATATTTCCTATTCTAAGAGACCTTGTTGGGCAAGAGACACTGATAGATATTGATTGTATATTGTCATTGATGGAAACTATATCTATTTCATATGGTCTCCCAAAATATTTTGTGTATGCTAAGGGATAGGTTGAATATTTGGCTAAGTATGGTCAAGTAGACAGTAGTATATAGGTTCAACAATATGATCGGCATGGATATGTTCAGTTGAATTATGAGTAGAGAACGCAACAAAGCATTGTATAGAGTATATTTTGTGATATAATATGATCGTAGAATTTGATGTGATGTTTTGGGTATGTTTTGATGATTTGAGTATCAGGTTGGAAGAGGAATATGAGAGACAGAGTTAGACAATAGATGGATCGATCAACGATCCTATTGGATCGATGATCTGATTAGTTTGATCATATATTTGGGTTAAGAAGACATGCTACATGTTATCTAAAGCTCAGTATAGGTTAGCATGATGATTTGATTGGTGTTTTGCTTGAGGATATACACGTTACCTATTTTGTTTTTGGAGCTAATAGTGGCCCTGTTATACTTTGGTAATAGGTATATAAGGTCGAGTTTTTGCATTGATTTGAATAAAGTTGATGATGTGATGGTTAGATATTATTATGTGAAGATCAGAGATGTTTTATAGAGACTAGATTGATGTACCTACATGAAATTCCACAGGCATATGTGATGCTAATTTTAGTTTAGCATTTTGGATTGTAGTCCAAACACTTTTGTAGGCAGTGAGATTTGTAAGGGTTGTAGCCCTATCTTTTGTATTGAGAAGTGAGCTCCATGTGTGTGCCTAATGCTTGAAGAATTTCATATTGTACTACTACCCCTAGCAAGGTTATTTATATTTCTGTAGATATATTTGTGGGCTCCATCCCCACAGTGGTTTTTCCCTTAACCAGGTTTGCACGCAAAAATCACGGTGTCATGAGTTTGTGGATGTGTTCTCTATTTTGTTCTTTGTCACTTTTAATTACAATTGGATCTTGGTTAGGCAATCAAATAATTAAGGTTAAAAAGAATCAAACATTGATTCACGACCCCCTCTTAGTGTTTCTCAATTCCAACAATTGGTTTCAGCTCCTAGTGCCTTGGAAGAAGTCTAACAACTTGAGCAAGGTCCAAATGGGTGAATTAGTAGTTTATAGTAGTGTTCAAAAGAAACTTATGGTTTCACTTGAAGATGTTGACAAATTGAATATTGAGAACTTTGAATTGAAGGAAAAACTCAAAGAAGTTGAAAGATTTATAGAGAGCATGAAGGAACAATTGAACAAATCCAGAGACAAGAGGAAATAACTTATTGATCAGTTACAATTGACAAATGGTGTTGACAATTTGCCAAATATGAAAGAAAAAATAGAACATGGTCATGTTATCTTAGAACATGGTCAACTTGTTAAAGATAGATAAATTGAAGCATGAAATGGAAGCCATGGTGATGACAATGACCAAGGAAGTTGAAACAAGGAAAAATCTTGAGTAGTCCTTGAAAGAAAAATACGAGGAATGTCACAAATTGAATTGTGAAATTGGACAATTGCAGCTTGATCTCGAGGAGTCCAGATAGAATGAACAAGAGCTTTAAAGGGTTAAAACAATTATGAGGAGAGAACTTGCAATAGTAAATGAATTCAAAGAAAAGCTCAAATCCATTTTGGTGAAGCTTGATGAGAAACTTGAGAGACAAAGACTAGTTGGAGACAAGCATATGTTAGGCTTTGAGAAAGGAGAAAGTTTTGGATTAGTAGGACAGAAAAATTCATCAAAAAATTAGATAGAGAAACTTAAGGAGAAACATGTGAAACAAACAAACTTCAATGGTAGATTATTTACATGAAACAATATTGGTCATAGAGTGAAAGAATGTAGAATAAAATTAATTGTTGTATCATTCTCTGGTTATTATTACACCTACATAAACTATGGTCACAAATCAAGTGAGTGAAGAACAAAGATAAGACAAGGAAATGTTACCTATTTGTTGGCACCCACTTATTCAGTTGCCCTATTTTTTTATTCAATATCTTTGGTCTTATTTCCCCAACCTTCTAAAAGGTCTAAGTTTAAGTCAGTTTCAATGAATTCATTAAATCGAGCTAAACCAAGTTCAACATGGTTCAACACAGTTCAAGGGCTCACCTCGATTCAATCATTTTCCAAGCTTTCCTTACAATATTATGTCAGCAACTATAGTCAACTCCCTCGCACCTTTGTGAAACCTTTGAATCAGTTTCCCAATGGCTCACCTTAGTTCATCGGGTTCAAGTCCCCTTTCTTAAATAGCCATGTCAACCTCACGTCAGTCATGTCTTGTGTAGCACAGTCTTAGGAATGCACACACACCTTAAAAAGAAGTGAACTAATTTGAACCATGTTCCATCAAGTTCAAATAAGTACGGATGACATATGACCATGTCTCGAGGAGAAATGTGAATGATGATGTGACGTGGAATAAAGTAATTTGATGGGACACACGTGTGAGCTCAGAGGAATTATGGAAAGGTGAGCTATTTAAAATAAGGTAATCATGATTAAAGGAGGTACATGGAGACTTAATAGTTAATTAATATTTACATTCCCAAATTTCACCTCACCATTATTTCACACGGGCAATGGATTTAGCAATTAAATTCCCAATATTTTCCATGAGGTGAGTTGTTTTTACAAGAAATATTGGTAAACCTTTTTCTTAATTTATCAGTAGCAAGTAGCAAAGCGTAGAAGGTTTTTTAGGGTTTTCGGGTAGGAGCTCTACACTATTTTTATAAGTCGTCAAGGTGAGTTCTGCAATCCTTTACTGTTGTCAAATTGTGGTTTACATTACATTCCTCTTATATTAATTAAGATAGGACTAGTAGAATGAGGTTTGCATTCAATATTTTTGACAATGCAAAAGACTTGGTTTGTCAATCCCAAATATAAGGTGACACCTCCCTAGCTAACTTTGACATAGAAGAATTTAAGAGCAGGCTTAGAAATTCACTAGACAAGCCTTTTACCCAAGAAATTATTGAAAGAGGTCTTGTAGAAGGTACCACATTTCCCTTAGGGGTTGCATGTCCCATGATGGTAAGAGATTGTGTGAATAGATATGACGCTAGACGTCAATGCATTTGCAAAGACAATGGAGAAATACTTATATCCATCAATAGGGACATAATTATTTCTACTCTAAAAATCCTAGAACAAGAAGTCTATTCATATTATAACCCCATCATGTCACCTCATAAGTATGAGAAAGAGGATTCCACCTATAAAAACACTATAGCTTGTAATTGGTTACTCAAATTCCAAAAAGGGAGTTCTAGGTTTCCAAGACCGCTTACCACTGATCACATGAATCCATATGTACGAGATTTGGTTGTACCATTGCATAAGGTAAAAGGGTCAGGTTGTGCTAAGATTTTCTCTAGATGGATGTACTAATTTATTCAAATAATTTTGGAGGGACAACAATGGATTGAATGGGGGGAAGTAATTTTTGAAGTCATGATAGAATAATTAAATTTAGCTCATTTCATCTCACAAGACTTTTTCATGTCATCCTATTTGATCTATTTCCTTTCTTGCACTAGAGAATGGACAGGTTTGCCTCATGAGCCATGGTCCCATGGGATTAACATATAAGAGTATTACCGACTGATACAAAGAGATAGGGCTATAGAAAACTATAGGAGGTTAAATGATATCTTCATAGGAAGGTTATTGTTTGAAGTCATTGGCTTAACACTAGAAAGGATCTCAGACAAAGCCAAGCATTTCATTAGCATTTATGAAAGCTACTATATCCAATTCCCACGCTTTACCTATATCGGTGTCGAAGGATATGAGGGAAAACCTACTAAATTTCCAAGGAATGTTATGGACTATTTCATTTTAGTAGAGATTTGTAGACAATTGGTGACGATGATCAAGAAGTATCTATCTGAAAGAGAGCATTATATTCTCTTTCCTTTGGAACCAAGATTGTATTATTGTAAAACCTTCTCATATGTTGTGGGTATTCGATATGATTTGAACATATTTGAGTTCAAATAATATCATACAAGGAAAGGTTTTGATAATAAGGGGTATGCTCACCAATACTTGAATCTTTGTGATCAATTTTAGACCATGAACCATTTACAAGACAACTAGGAAGATTGTATAGATGAATTGGATGTTAGGAAGAGACATTAGAGAAGTTTTAGTTTACAAAAAATACAAGACATAGGGCTAGGATTAGATGTTTATCATGTTCACAGTGATAGTGAAGAAGTGGTTGATCCTAAATGTGAGGAAGTGAAGAATCATCCCCTACTCGAGGTTAGTTGTGCTAAAGAGGAAAAATATGATATTGACATAAAAAAATCCAACGTCATGTGGAGAACTAAACTATGGCTTAAATAAAAGAAAATAAAGGGAAACATAGACTCTAGGAAATCCAAGCCCTTAGGGAAAATCACATATCCTCAGTCAATCACACCTTCTGATATTAATGTTGAATCTTGTGATGTAGTTAGAGTCAAGTAGAAGCTAAAGGGATCCTTGGGCTAGAAAAGAACCAAAGATTCTCATGACCGTAAAATCACTTTCTTGAGTGACTAGATCAAGATTAAAGGTTCACAAAAGAAAGATTTAGAAAATGAGGTGATAATAGATTTGTATTTGAGAGAAGAGCAAGGACAAAAATAGTTTCCCATGGATTCTATGAATATTCCCTTTGATTTAGATGTAATAGTTATGGTGAGTGCCACTCCTAATAATCCTAATACTACCACCATGTCAATAGAGGGCACTCCCACTTGGTTAACCACTAGAATTAGTAAGAAAAGGAGCATAGTCTGTCTGAAAATTCTAATTGGTGACATGGTGAGAAAATACACCAATGAGGAGGTAAAACCTAAGAAAATGAAGACTAAATCCCGGATCAATGTTGATCCAAAAATAGGGAATTAGATAGCTGAGGTGGCAAAGCCTATCATAGAAGAATAATGTGAGTATCTCTTTGTTGATGATTTCTTAGTTGAAAAAGTTAATTTGGGTATTGCTAATAGAGAAGTAGACAATCACCATTTTGAGATATCTGCTAAGATGATGCTAACTAGGTCTTAAAAGGATGAGAAAGAAAAGGAGTTGAAGCAAACTATAAAGGCTATGGTAGGATACGTTGACTTGTTTAGTATCTCAGGTCCTCAATCTTTCACTTAGGCTCTGCAAGCCTTAGATCCTACCTCCACCACAAGCCAAAAAAAGTTGGGTCAAATTAAAAGGGGGAGAGGATCAACAAAGGATTTTGATAAATGGGTTGAAGATATAATTATGGATTTTGAGTAGTAAATCCTTGATTCCAGAACTATCTGTAATGATCTCATAGAGATACTGTTAGAGTAAAGTATTAATTATATTAATTAATATTTACTCCCTTCTTAAGATGTCAACTTCCTTTTGCTTTAGTTAAAAGCACATGCACTAGTTGGTCTAAACTCATGCATTAGTCATGTAATAGCCAAACTGATTATTGCATGCACTAGACTTTTCCTTTCAAGGCTTTTGATCTCCTTTATAAGGATGATCCATTGTACATTATTATTCGTTCATTATTGAGGATATTTTCTTCGTCATATTCTGAGTCAAACCCTTGGCCTGTTCTTCTCTCTACTTCCTTGTAACAAGTTTTTTGTATGTAGGTGATCTTGGCGTTCTATGGATTTGTATTGCTCAAATCCTATAGATACTTACTGAGGTTCAAACATGAATGTCATCCTGAGAGAACGAGGAGGAGAAATGGATTGAAGTATCTCTATGGATCCAAAAAGTTCAAAGGTATGGGGTACACAAGTTCCTATCATAAAAACCCATGAAAGAGATGGATGAAGCTAGGTTGGCCATTTGTAAAAGCGATATAGATTAGAGAAACACCATGGCTAAAGTTGGGCATCAAGATTTCATGAAAATGGAAAGGGAGCTACATGCATTGGCCAAATGTCTAGACAGTGATATGAAGTGCATCAATGCCACCTACATCTAGAATGATGGTAGAGTTCAACAGGATATGGACGTAGTGGTCAGGGAATTCAAGAAAACAACCATTGAGCTAAAGGAAGAAATAACCCCTAAGGTAGATTATTTATCCAAATTGATGAAGGTTAAGTCTATGATTTTCTTTCTCAATGAGAAGTTACCGACGCATGCATATAGGCTTGCATAAATGAAATGGGAAAAGGATGCCTAGAAGTAAAGAATTCCATCTATCAAGATGTCAAACCCATCCTTCGCTCAATAATTCATGAATACTCATAGGAAATTGAAGATGGAGTATAATGCACGGGTAGAGTCTAGAGGATCAGAAAGCAAGAAGTCATCACATGTGGCTTAATCATATTTTTCCTATTTTTAATGCACTTTTTGAAACAAGGGTTATGTTAATTTGGTTTTCAAAACTGATTTACATTAACTTGCATTTCTTCTGAAACCAGAGGAAGTTTTAAAGATTAGTTATGGTTAAATTATCATATAAATACTGGGATGAACCAATGTTTAAGGTTCAAAATTTTGGCTTTTAATCAAACTCTATTAGTAATACAGTAGATAGATCTTGTGGATTCTTTTTTGGAGTTAAACTAGAAGACTTTGATCTGTGAATAAAAGTATAGTGGATTGATCGATACTAATATAAATCAGTATGTTCATATTATAGTTATATCTTCCTGTGTGACAAATAGAAATTGTTGAGGAATTAATTTACTTTCCAGTTTATGTGGAAGAATTTGAATATTTATTTGTATTTCTGATTGAGAATTTCTCAATCATCTCTTGGAAGAAATATGTAAATGCAAAAAACTATCATTTCCTGTATGATTTAATTTAGTAACCTTATAATTCATGTCTTTAGTTCAAGTTGATGATTGGATGTACTAAGTCTTACATGATTTCTAGTAAAAAACATACTTGAATTTTAGTGTAGTTTGATTCAATGGAAATCAACCCAAGGAGATGTACTAGGTAAAATTCAAAGGGAAAGAAAATATAATTACTTACCCAAATATTGTGGATAGGTGTGTTTCCTAAAAGGGCATAAGTCAATGTTGTTAGGAATGGGAACACTGAGAGGGGGGGGGGCTGAATCAGTGTTCACTGTATTTTATCTTTTTGCTTAATCTCAAACTGAACTTAAATACTTAAGTACTAAAATGAACATCCACATAAACATGAAACATGAAATAACCACATAACACCAATATGGTTATGGGGAAACCCCAATAGGTAAAAACCCCGATGGGAATTGACACCAACTAATATTATGTACTAGTGTTTTATGATCCTTGCTAGAAGATCCTTAACCCTGTTAGGAGTTTCTTTACAATGTATTAAGTATAGTAGACCTTGTCAAGGGTCGGACCCTGTTAGATTCTTTTACAATAAACCCTATTAGGGGTGTGGACTCACTATCCTAGAGCTCACTACTCAAGTAGTGAAGGATGCAACTTTTTGATCTCAGATACACACTATATCTGCTAGATGAACTATTACTATGACATTGCTTGTCTGATCAGTTCCTTTGATGCACTGATGCTTTGACCTCTTGCAAAGATCTAATACATCTTATAGAATCTTCATACACTTCTTCTCTACTTATCCTTTTTTCTCTGTCAACTTCCTTGCTAATTATAATGGGTGCATCTCATATTTATATGCACATCCAAAACAAATAACTAGGTTATCCCTTTAATCGATTACATACAATGGTTCCAATTCAATTGGCTCAAGCGTGTTTACAAAAAAACATAATTACATGTTGGAAACCTAATTATAATAGGTGCATAGCCTTTACATCATAAGAATATAACTGCAAATCAAAATGCCAACTGTCGGCTGCTTACTCTGTTCTTTTTTGGCACACACTGGCTGTGTAAGTTTAATTGTCTGTAACTTTGTCATACTTGCATATCTAATCATGCGCTAATAGACTAAGCATGAATATACTCTAACAAAATTATCTTCTAGGGTGTATACCATAACTTGATTGTATGCATGTGCGCTAATGCTTTGAGCTTTGGGTACTTTGTACACTGTCCAGTCTTTAACACTTAGCGATTTCTGATCTTCTCCTCAAGTGCATTGACTCCAAAACACTATATGACTTTGTTGCCATAATGAAAACACTATACTAATTCATATACACTAGTATAGACAACTTGCCAACAATCTCCCCCTTTGTCATTGATGGCAACAAAGGAATATGGCCAAGTTCCTAACTGTCCCTTAATACAATTTTTTTTTGTCTTATATCTCCTTATACATACCTAGTCTTATATCTCCCTTATACATATCTATAACCCATATTCTATACATACTCCCCCTTTGACATTAATGAAAAAGGTGTTTCAAAATTGTATCTACAAATCCTTACTATGAGAGAACATCTAGATATGCTATCTGCGGGTTTTGGATCTCCTTCTTCCAAAATGTGATCAATGAATTAACAATCTAGAGATGGGTGCATAGTGCATATTGTAGCTTCTCCATCTTCTCCAAATCTATGCTAGGACCTTAATCATATGTCACCATGGTGGCATCGATATCCTTGATATTTTGATTAATTATATCTAATGAGGGCGCAAGAGTATTCATTAGCTATGTTTTCCTTGCCCTTATCTTGGATATCTCCTTTTCTACCTTCTCAATCTTATCAATTTGCCCTTGATATACTTTTTTGCACATGTTTACATCAGTGGAGGGGTCTTCTACTAATTTATTTACACTTTCTATCATTGTTTTTGCTTCTTGTGTCTTCTTGAGATGATCATCAGTAAGCTTGTCTTGATTCATACAGTCAACAATAATTTTTCTGCCTTTTGCTGCAAATTCCTTCAAAGTTGCTTGTCCAACTTTGAGTGAACTGAGGTCAAGTGAGAAGTTCCCGATCAATTTACTTAGCCTTTTCTTCATGTATTTCTCTTCTACAACTTGAGATTGTTAATCTCTATTGAGCATTTAAGGTTGTCATTAGTATCAAAGGATAGTAAACAGGTCGGTCGTTTACTTATATTGAGTTGGTCAGTAACCAAAAGTAAGACAAAGTAGTCAGTAAAGTCTTTACACCGAGCATCACACAGTTTACCGAGCACTAACGACACCGACACCGATGGTCAGTAAACATTGAGCATCGCAGTATACACCGAGCAGATTATACAGTGTTTACCGATGATCTAAGAAAATGAAATAGTAATATGAAATGGCACATTCTTCTATGCAAACGGTCACAAAAGATCATAAAATAGTTTATCAAGATCAAGGAGCATTTATTGTAAAAGATACTCATTAAATGTAATGTTTATCTTATTGTAATAGTTGATCTAGGTTATTTTGCACCGTAGATCTTAGGGTTATGATTATTTTTTGTAACCTAATTTTTGCTAAAGTGGCAAAAATAGAACACTATATATTTTGTATGTTCACACCATTTTATGAGGTTGGTGAACTAATATATGAATCATGGAGCACTTGAAGACATTGCCTAACTTCAAGACAATTAGTTTACCGAGTAGAACAGAGTACCGAGGATATCAGATTGAGCAGAATCAGAGAAGGCTACTGAGCAGAACAAAGTAGAGAACCATCATAGATAAGGTGATATTTTAATGAGCACTTATAGATCTATTTCAAACAATTGAGTTGTCAACTAGTAGATAATTGCCTATTACTTCCTGACAATTGTGATAGAGTTTTTTGATAAATCTCTTAACAGAGTAGACTTAATAGTCTTATGTAAATCTCTTAAGCGAGTACACACTTCATTAGTGTTGTTTAAATCCTATAACTAGGTAGATCTAGCTAATCTAACATGTTACTCCTAACAGGGTAAGATCACCAAAAGTGATCAAAACTTGTAGCCTTAACAGGCAAACCTTTTCTATCTACAGTAGTGAAGAATTTATGGGTATCATCCCCACCGCAATTTTTACCTTCTTACAAGGGTTTCTACATTACCAAAATACTTGTGTTATGTGATTTTCATATTGATTTCATGTTGTTTACTTTCTCAAGTTAACTAGATGATTGATTTATACAATTATATTCAAGTTATTTTGATTGGTTATCACAGTACACAGTTATAGATCTGAAAGGTTTTTCAATTAAAGTTTTTGAAGGCACTGATTCACCCCTCCCCTCTCAGTACCTATCTCTCCTAATTCCAACAATTGGTACCAGAGCTCGGTTCTCTTGTTGAACAATCTAACCATTGAAGGGTAAAGATCTAAGTCATGGAGAGATACAAACTTGACAAGACTATTGAGAATCAAAAGATACAAATATAGATGTTTGCGGAACAGTATAAACAAGCCAAGGAAGAACTGAAGAAATTACTAGTTGAAAGGAAGAACCTTGCAATTTAGCTGAATGAAATCGGTTATCATGAATAACCTATTGATGAAATATTTGATCATATTGGATCAAGCTCTGGAAGTATCTCTGATGGATCTGAAAGCATAATCTTTGACTTGTCTAAAAAGAATCAGTATCTATCTGAGCAAGTGAAAGCACTTCAAATTGGTCATTAATCTTAGATGGTGAGAATGGTGGAAATCATGAACAATGCTAGACAAGCTGAACAAGATCGGAATCTGGCTATTGAAGACTGAAGACTGATGACTGAACAACTCCAAGCAAAAGAAAGTGAAATACAAAGACTCACTGATCATCACTTCCAAGTATCAAATCAGATGATGACAGTTAATCAAGAAATGAATCGAGTCAATGGAGAATTCTCAAGAATACTTGAAGATGTTGCAATACTTAGAGAAGATAATGAAAAATTGAGAAATGAAATAAAGATACAAAAGCAACATAATGAAATGATGAGAATAGCTGAGGATAGTTCTAAAAAGATTGATGATTTCTTGAGTAATCAAAGAAGATTTGGAAGCAGAGCTGGTATAGGCTACACCGGTGAAGGAGAATCATCACAACAAGCTGAAAAAGTCAACAACAATCAAAGTCAGAAACCTAAAGTGTTGACATGTTATCATTATGGAAAACCAGGACATACATCTAATGTGTGCAGAAGCAAAGCACAAGGTAAACCTCCTGTCATTCCAAAATTCAATGGATATTGTTATTACTATGGTAAGTTTGGACGTCCAGCTTATGAATGCAGAGCTAAGAAGAATGACATTGCTAATAATACTACTGAGGAGAAAATATGCTACACTTGTAATAAGCATGGACACACTGCAAGGGACTGGAAGGCAAAAATGAAACAAGTTTGGACACCTAAAGAGAAACTACAATGAAAGCCATATCAACCAAAGAGACAAGGTATCTCATATGTTTGGGATTATAATACATCGACTAATTGTGCTGTATGTGGTCAGTATGGACATATTGCAGCAAACTATTACAGAAAGAGTTAGATTGGACAATCAAGAAACTGGACAAATGCAGGAATGGCATGTATGCACTATCACAAGGTTGGTCATGTAAGAAAGAACTGCAGAGACCGAGCACCTGATGAAAACCATATATTTGAGAGTAGATATAACATTGTAAAAATTAAAAAGTTAAGGAACACAATGTGGAAGAAAGCATCTATTGAGAATGCTGAGTCAAGTAACACTGTTAGTGAAACCTTGTCCATTGGATTGGGTGACATCAGTACCTCCACTTAAGATGACAAAGGTACGTATGGAATTGACATTTTAAATGATCCCATTTAACATACAATTCCTTATATGTGATGTACAAATACCAAATCTGCATGAATAAAGATGCACTATGGTTTATGTGTTGTGAGTTTGAAAATGTCACATAGTCGGTAAAAGAAGAAACGCGAGTTGATTACCTGTCGGTGATCACTATACAAGGTTAACCGACAACAGTGCAAACCAATGAAGAAATTCTATATTAACCGAGCAAAGGAAATTGTAGACATTACCAAGCTAACAGCTATTTTGTACCAAAAGTTAGGTCACGCATTTAATGTACTAAAGTTTGAGCGAGAATATCGAAAAGTCTATATATACGCACGAAATAGAGTTCATTGTTACATTGCGATTTCAAAGAAAAGAGATTTTACAGAGAAGAGTTCGAGCTAAAGATTTTTCCAAAAAAGATTCAAAGTCACTGTAGATCGAACCGACAACAATTCTTTGACGATATAAAGTAATTTCATTTGCCTACCAAACACTGGTTATCTATTGCTTGCCGAAACCCTAGAAACAATTTATGGCATCAACAACGACTATAAGCAAATTGCAAAAGATTAAGGAGGAAGTAGAATTAATTGTTAGGGAAAATTTCACTGAGGAAAAATTCAACCACATCCCAAGGTCACAGCACAAATAGATGATATGGGTACATTTTCGAGTATTCCAGATAGGGTTTTGTTAATAGAAGATGTTAGGGCCTATATTCACTGCAAAATTAGAGAAGTATGTGATTTTGAGACCATTGCTGCTTATCAACAAGTCTGTGGACCAGATGGAAAGATAAAATCCGAATACAAGAAGATTGGGGAGTCAGGGTTATTATGTTTTACATACTTCCCACAATCTTTTAAAAATGACTGGATAAGAATCGTGCTAAGAAGATTTCATGGTGGAAAATTTTGGTTAGATAAACCTGTTAAGGTCATAGAGAAGATTATCAATAGGGTTACTGGGTACCCTACAACTGACAAAGCCAAAGCCTTTCAAAGTTCATCTCATCCCGATGTTGAAAAGAACACTGGAGCTCAATGGGATGGTAGGGCACTAAAAATTTCAACCATCAAAGACCTAGCGGTAAAATTTGCAGCACATGTCATCGGGTACAAGATATTTCAATCTAGTAGACCAAATAGTGTGCCCTGCATCACCGTGGACATGGCATATAAAATTGTGAAGAAAGATCACCAGGTAGATCTTGCCGAACTGCTACTACACCAACTGCAAGATAATATGAAGACAATAAGGTCAAAGAAGTCCAACACATGTAAGTATAGATCACTACTTGTCTGTACATTTTTCTATTTGCAAAAATATGTACCTGGTATCGGTAAAGTAAACTGGCAATCTGACAAACTGATAACTGCACAAATTGGTGAAATGATGAAAAGTCTAGGAAATAATCTGAATAAGGAATTTAATGCATATTTCAAGGAATTTCAGGCAAAAATGCAACAAAGGAGTAGAATTCCAAGGGAATTAGTGAGTAAATTTGAAGATGACATATGTTTTGTAGTCAGCACAGACCACTCTATGATAAAGGCAGTAGAACCAAGAACAAAATGGTTAGCACCAATGGGATATGAAATGAACCATGATTTTGCTTTGAAATCTATTAATGCATTGTTGGCATTACCAATAGATATCATTGCCACTAGGTTTGGCGTATATGAGGAAGCTAAGTCACGAATCACTACAGACATAGAGATCAGAAAAATGTCTAGAAGGGCGAAGAAAATGAGAAAAGATCTCACAGAAAAATATGGAAATGCATCTGACTCATCTAAGGAGTCACCGGTTAAAGAAACAACCGAAGGTCAGTTACAGTTGGCTAACAATCCCTATGATAGTGAGGAGACCGAGTCAGACAAATAAAAGGATCACACACTGGTTCCTCCCATCAATGTTGAACATGAAATGCAGCTACCAGAACCTGAAGGAATGAGGACACATTTGTCAACTATAGCACAATCTACTGAGAAAGAAGAAGCAATAAAAGTAGCAAAAAGAAGAGCAACTACACCGATGAAGAAATACATAAAGAGAAAGAACAAGAAAGTAGCTGAGACACCAAAGAAAAAGAGGAAATACATAAGAAGTAAAGAAGATATAGAGGAGACTGACACTGAAAATGATCCTAATCAATTCAAGTTAGTTCGTAATAGGGAAAGTACAATAGAAGAAATAATTGAAGATATAATTGAGAATGGAAATCTTACAAATCCAGGCATTGGAAAATTTGACAAAATGTCAATTGAGGACAAGACAAAGCTAGAACATGTTATCATTCAAATGATGATTAAATTCAAGAGAGTACTAATGGAATTCACATGTCAATTGCTGAAGGAACTTGATGACAAAATAAATGAGAGATGGACTATTGCACTAGATATAGAGAAAAGGAAAAGAGAATGATCATTAAGTTGTGCAACCTCACACTTTAGCTATGCTGTTGTAAGTGAATACATGACAAAGTATCAGGCTAGATTTCTAGTAAAAAATAGAGCTATGCAGATAATGGATGAGAATGTGGGTGATATGGATGTCACATTTGATTCTCTATGGACATCAATTTTGAAAGCATAAGAGAAAGCTAAACAGGAAGCATTCCTGAAACTGTCTAAGAAGAGACATAGTTCAAAAGGTAAAGGTATTTTCATCGATGATAACAAAGGAAAGAAAATAGAGGACATTGGTATATCAGTTACTGAGGTAATTGATATCACTGAACAAAAGGATGAAATAAGAATTTCACAGGATGCACCAGATCAAGTAAAGATCCACTTGTAGAAGAAAATCGATGATGATGCACTCATTAAGGACATCACTAATGGTGATCCTAATGATGAGGATGACGAAGATGTGACAATTGCACCAAACAAAGATGAAGCATTAGACACTGATAGTGTGTTCACATCTCTACCAGGTGAACTACCTATACTTGCAGAGGCAGTTGAAATACTTTCACAAGTACAACCCGATGCTTCTCATCCTGAGAAAAATAAAGATACAACCGAGATACAAGCACTTGAGCAACTTGTAGATACAAATGAGCCTACCAAAATAGAGGCACAGTCTATAGAAACAAAGGAACCAGAAGAAACAAAGTCGACCGAGGTGAACCCACCTGACCCTAAAACTGAGACTCCCACACCATCTACCGAGGAGTAGAAGAAGGATGATACAATGTCAATTGGGAAAGATACTCTGAAAAGTGGAGAAAAAGCTATTGTTATAAGTGAGAAGAAGTCACCTCTTGCACAAAAGAAGAAGAAGAAGAAAGCCAAAGGGCCGGTCACCATTGATGAAGTTATAATTATACCAAAATGTGACCTGAGAACCCTAAGCCCCGAGGAACTAAGTAGATATGGGGAATTATGTTCAAGGAAAGCAACACAAGAAAAGTTAAGGCAAGAACATAAACAAAAAGAAGTGTTAAATGATGTGAGGGATATTTTGCAACAGATAATACTAGAGACAAATATTGATGAGAATACTCCAATCATAGATCAACTTGCTACACTCACCAACAAAATCAATGCCCTTGATACAGATGTAGACAAAAGAATAGAAGAATGGGAAAAATCAAAGATTCAGAACAAATTGGCATAAAGGATTAGCACAGAAGTGGCATTGAAAAAGGTAAAATTATCTGAGGTCATTACCGAGGTAAAATCTATCACCCAGATAATTTGTCAATTTTTTATCAAGCTTTGTACTTCAGACACCTTCACTGTAGAAGTCAGTGAAAAGATAAAAGGTTTAGAAGAAGAGATACAGTTGAGTACACAAGCACTTATAACTGAGCTGAATGCTTTCTTAAAGCATATTCACCGAGTTCAGGAACTCTGGTGGTTGATAGCAGATCTAAGGAAACAAGAAGAGGAAATCATTGATCAGGTTATAGAGTTACAAATAGAACTCAATCCTTACCTAAAATTTTTTGAAGCACATATTGTCAAAGCTGAACAACTATAGCAACACCATAGATTTTGATGTTAGATAATATCTTTGACATGCATGCACAAGTCAGTCTTGAGCATATTGCTCTTACCAACTTGAAAGAGGAATGTGACAACCTCTTGGAGTCTGTAAAGAAAACCCATCCAAACATTTTTGGTAAGATGTAAGTATACATTCTATTTTTTGTATTTGGCATTATTATCAAAAAGGGGGAAAACATGTATATGCCAAATAAGTATACTTTGATATGTATATACTACCGGGAGCATGCACCGAGGGGGAGTACTTTGTACTTAGAATTTTTTTTTGTGGATATGTATATGGCGGAGATATAAGGAATATATAGAAACATTTTGTCTATATACATTCAAAGTTTTGATACTAATGCCAAAGGGGGAGATTGTTAATCTCTATTGAGCATTTAAGGTTGTCATTAGTATCAAAGGATAGTAAACAGGTCGGTCGATTACTTATATTGAGTTGGTTGGTAACCAGAAGTAAGATAGAGCAGTCGGTAAAGTCTTTACACCGAGCATCACATAGTTTACCGAGCACCAGTGACACCGACACTGACAGTCAGTAAACACTGAGCATCATAGTATACATTGAGCAGATTATACAATGTTTACCGATGATCACAAAAAATGGCATAGTAATCTGAAATGGCACATTCTTCTATGAAAATGGTTACAACAGATCATAAAACGGTTTACCAAGATTGAGGAGCATTTATTGTAAAAGATATTCATTAAATGTAATGTTTATCTTATTGTAATAGTTGATCTAGGTTATTTTGCACCGTAGATCTTAGGGTTATGATTATTTTTTGTAACCTAATTTTTGCTAAAGCGGCAAAAATAGAACACTATATATTTTGTATGTTCACACCATTTTATGAGGTTGGTGAACTAATATATATGAATCACAGAGCACTTGAAGACATTGCCTAACTTCAAGACAATCAGTTTACCAAGCAGAACAGAGTACCGAGGATATCTGATTGAGCAGAATCAGAGAAGGCTACTGAGCAAAATAGAGTCGAGAACTATCACAAATAAGGTGATATTTTGATGAGCACTTATAGATCTATTTCAAACAATTGAGTTGTCAACTAGTAGATAATTGCCTATTACTTTCTGACAATTGTGATAGAGTTTTTTGATAAATCTCTTAACAGGGTAGACTTAACAATCTTATGTAAATCTCTTAACCGAGTACACACTTCATTAGTGTTGTTTAAATCCTATAACTAGGTAGATCTAGCTGATCTAACATGTTACTCCTAATAGGGTAAGATCACCAGAAGTGATCAAAACTTGTAGCCTTAACAAGCAAACCTTTTCTATCTACAATAGTGAAGAATTTGTGGGTATCATCCCCACCACAGTTTTTACCTTCTTACAAGGGTTTCTGTGTTACTAAAATACTTGTGTTATGTGATTGTCATATTTATTTCATGTTGTTTACTTTCTCAAGTTAACTAGATGATTGATTTATACAATTATATTCAAGTTATTTTGATCGGTTATCATAGTACACAGTTATAGATCTAAAAGGTTTTTCAATTAAAGTTTTTGAAGGCACTGATTCGGCCCTCCCCTCTCAGTACCTATCTCTCCTAATTCCAATAGAGATGCAGATTCTTCCAAGCTAGAAAAACTAGTCTTAAAGGCTATGAGGATGTTTCTAACATCATCAACTGAATTCACCTTAGACACTTTCTTGTCCGAAGGTAGTAGACTATTCAATAAGTTGATTGATTCAACAAACAATGGGTTCCTCATTACCTATTTCTCTTTGGCTTTCTCTATAGCTAAGATGCTAAACTTGATCAGGGTTTCTTCTCCCCATGAATCCAAACTAGTTGTTTCAAGTGTCAAACTTGACAACAATTCTGCTGAGGGAGTGATAGGAGTGCTATCCATCACTTCTTGTTTTACCTTGATCTTTTCAACTGATGGTTCATCTTTTTGCTCACTTCCTTTTACCTCTTCTTCTCCCTTTTCTTTTTTAGCTTCCTTTTCTTTTTCTTCTTCTTTCTTTTCTATATCTGTTATGTCCTCAATCAATATTTCTTGTTGATTAGGAGTGTTACTACATAAGTTCTTAGCCTCTTGAGTGCTTACAAAGGCTTCTTCAAACTTATCCGAATCCATTTTTGTGGCTGCCAAAGTGATTTTTACATTAAAAATAAAAATTGAGTCTTCTTTTAATGTCTCTGATATGGGCGCTAACTTATCTTCCTCTGATATTGTTTCAATTGTAGGCACTAAGTCTTGGGGACCTGTCATAGGTACATTAGTAGTCTTTGACTCTTTTGCAACCATAGTGGGTACTTGAGCTTTGGGCGCAGTAGCTGGATACATGTGCCTATCCATGAAGACCTTCTCAAATGCCTTCTTTGTTTCCTTAGCAACCAACTCATAGTTCTTGTCCATTATGTGCAGGGTCCTTGACTTAGTTCTGAGATGTGGCTTTACTAGATCTAGTAATAGAGATTTCTCCTCTAGAGAGCATACTGGAAGGGTTTCATCTAAATCTTTTCTCTTATCCTTAGATCCTCTTCAATGGCCTGTCTCTTTTGGAATTCTAAGATGTTCCACACATTATCAGGAATCATAGTCTTTAGTTCTAAGACTATCTTCTTAAACTTCAACATATGTTTGACAATCATTCCATGTATCTCTAATTTATCAATCTCACTATATTTCTCATATAATTTTCCTACTTGATCAATTTTGCCTTCATCAACAATCCTTGTATTTAACACACCGAGACTAGGTTTGAAACTTACTTCAGGAGGAGCTTGAGTTTTCCTTCTATTCCTTGTTACTCGTGAGGATGGATGACCAGTGCTAATCTCTTTCTTCCTCTTAGGAATTTCCTTATACTCAGGAGGAGCAATAAGGTCAATGGTTTCTTTGGGCGTAGAAGGAGTAACATCAATTTTACCCTTCTTATCATCTGATTTTCCTATTTTTACCTTCTTCAACTTAGGATCCTCTGATTCTGTCTTTGCCATTGTTGTGCTCTCAATTTACAAAGAAATCTTCTCTTCCCTTGCTTTGTCTAAGTCTTCTTGTGATACACCATGAATTCTCAAGATTTCTGAAGTAACCTTGGCAACTTTACTTTTTGTTGCTGCGCTGTTTAGAACATCATCAACTTCTCTAGTTTTCTCTTAATAGGTTCCACATCTTGGCTCATTAAGGTCTTTAGGGGCTGAAAAAAATACTTGTGCATATGCTTATAGGACTTTTTCATCAACCTCATATCCAAGTGGATGGATCCACTTTGTCCTTGGTTCAACTACCTCCATGCATGTTGTGTCTACCTCAACCATGAAACAAATAGTATCCTTGTATTTTTCAACTATCTTCTTTGGAATTTTGTATCTCATTTGCATCTTGACTCTAAATATCTTCAACTCTAGTGTCATGTAGTCTCTTAGAGTGCTCTTAGTAGATGCCTTGAAGGATATCTGTGGCATAGTAGGAATAGTCTTGTCTAGGTACAAATCAAACACTTTTCCAACAATATGGAAGTACATATATATGATCAAAGACCCCAATCTAAATATCTTGGTGTTGTCATGGTTGATGACGTTAATGTTATCTATTAGTTGTACACACAGGCTTTCGCTAAAATTGAACTCTCCATCCTCTTTCACAAGTCTTATAGCTACAAGAATTATGGTTGTAGAAACACTATTCACCCTGCTGGTGTGCTGGAACCTTTATCCTAGTATCATGGACATCAATTTGATGTCATCTTTCTCAATAGGCTCTATAGTCATTCCACACCTATCACTTCTTGACTTGCATGTTTTCTCAACAATTTTCCTTACATCCTTTCCCGCTGGAAGAACGACGCCTATCTTTGAGAGGCTTGTCATCTCATGAATTAGGCAACCAGTAATTTTGACCGGCACTTCACCTATCCAAAATAGGTCATCATGAATCCTGCTCAGTAGAATCTTGATCCATTTTGATTTGTAGAACTTATAATCCGTAGCATACTCCACTATAGGGTGATTATTCCACTACGCATACTCATCCATGAAGGTTTTGTCTGGTTTCATCATTGTTTCCATGTGCACCCTAATTTTGTCCAATCCTATTGGCTCTTTCTTACAATATATGTATTCCCTAATGTCCTTGACATGCATAACACCCATAGGCGTGTTGGGGAATGCCCCTTCTAGGTCATCTAATGTGGATTTGAAAGGGTGCCTCTTAAATACATATATCTTCTTTTTTGCAACATCAAATACAATAGGAGTAGCCATCACTTACTTGTAAATCACTTTCTTAATGGTTTCCAAGATATTCTAGATTAGCGTGATGAACTAGGGTTTCTGCAACTGATCAAATGTATAGCAAGTCACTTGATGAATCAAACTACAATCCTTCACAATCAAATTCTAGGACTCTTCTTCTCTCTAATCACTCTGAATTTGAACGAAATGAGAGATTTACAAACTTTTATGTACTTTAAATTAGAAAAATTGCCATTAATGCTTGTCGCGTAAACCAGGCTGTCACTTGAAAATTTCTAACTTTCATTCTTCAAATAATCAGCTAGTGTGCTCATGCATGAAGGTTCTTTAAGTCTCCAAAAGCTTAAGTCCAAAGGTGCATACTCTAAAAGTGAATATACTAGCCATGTAGGGTTCTAGAGTTGAATTATCTCCCCCTATGACCCTAAGCGTCATTCATCCAGATGTAGAGGGTACGTCCACTGTGGATGCATACAATACATTCTCATCAACCTTATCCTTCTTTGCTTCTGACCAAATCAAGCTCACATCCTCTAAAGCTTTCAGAAACTTGACTTCTCCTTTAGGATTCAATACTAGTTCTTTAGGGTTTTGAGGCTTTCCTGACCTTGCATCCTTGATCTAAAAAATGTTGAGATATATCCGACCTTGTTACAAGAGTGACAAATGACTGGAGGCCTTATATTCCTCGGTGCATTACATGGGTCACCATTTTACATTGTCTAGTTGAGTGACCATTATAGTTACATATCTGACATGTAACATTCTGAGAACTTCTTACATTTGGTTGATTCTAATTTCTCTGGTTATGTTGAATCTTGTTCTTATGACTTGTCTTACTATTCATAGCTCTATGACCAAATTTATTTCATGAATAAAAATAACCATTGAAAGGTCTTACCTCTGTACAGTTCCTTGCTATATGTCCATGTTTATTACATGCATAACAAATTCGATCTACTGGCTTGTGCTCATTTTTGGATGGTTCAACATGATCTTTAGTTTGACTTCCAGTCACCTTAGCATTTGAGGTTTCTTCTGGTGCTTTCATTCTTTCTTGCATGTTATCAATCTAATTTTGTGCTTCATTGTATCCAATGTAGCAAGTATCTCCTTTAACTCTTCTTGCATAAAACTAAGATGCTATCAAATCAGAACTGGTGTGAAACTTATCAATGTGATTCTTTTCATCTTTCAATTTAGATTCCAATCTTTCATTGTTGTTCCTTAGCTCCAAGATTTCCATGTTTGCTTGCCGCAATTCTTCATTCAGTTGAAGGTTCTCTTTGATCTGTTCATCATAGACTTCTTTATTGTTAGCTAGCTTATCATCTAATTCTTCAATCTATTCTTTTAGAGATAAATTTTCTTCATTGAGATTTTTTATCATAATCCCTAAATCACTGGTAGAGCATTCTTTCAAATCTTTTCTTAGCCTTTTTGATGACTACTTGACCATCACTGACTTTTTCTTTAAGTTCTTCAATTTATTTTTTAGATCCGTCTAGGTCTTCAAGAGCAGCTTCAAGATTTCTTTTCAGATGTTTCATTTTTTCTTTGTCCATGATCTCCTCAAGTTGTTAAACTTATTTTCTATGGACCAGAGCTCTGATATCAATTGCTAGGAATGGGAACACTGAGAGGGGGGGGTGAATCAGTGTTAACTGTATTTTATCTTTTTGCTTAATCTCAAACTGAACTTAAATACTTAAGAACTAAAATGAACATCCACATAAACAAGAAACATGAAATCAACACATAACACCAATATGGTTATGGGGAAACCCAAATATGTAAAAACCCCGGTGGGAATTGACACCTACTAATATTTTGTACTAGTGTTTTATGATCCTTAACCCTGTTAGGAGTTGCTTTACAATGTATTAAGTACAATAGACCTTGTCAAGGGTCGGACCCTATTAGGAATCTTTTACAATAAACCTAGTTAGGGGTGTGGAATCACTATCCTAGATCTCACTGCTCAAGTGGTGAAGGCTGTAACCTTCTGATCTTAGATACACACTATATTTGTTGGATGAACTGTTATTGTGACACTACTTGTTTGATCAGTTCCTTTGATGCATTGATGCTTTGACCTCTTGCAAAGCTCTAATACATCTTATAGACTCTTTACACACTTCTTCTCTGCTTATCCTTTTTTCTCTGTCAACTTCCTTGTTAATTATAATGGGTGCATCTCATATTTATATGCGCATCCAAAACAAATAACTAGGTCGGCCATTTAACCGATTACATACAATGGTTCCAATTAAATTGGCTCAAGCGTGTTTACAAAAAAAAATAATTACATGTCGAAAACCTAATTGTAATACGTGCATAGCCTTTACATCATAAGAATATAACCGCAAATCAAAATGCCAACAATCGGCTGCTTACTCTGTTCTTTTCTAGCACACACTAGCTATGTAGCTTCAACTGTCTATAACTTTGTCATACTTGCATATCTAATCATGCGCTCATAGAATAAGAATGAATATACTCTAACAAAATTATCTTCCAGGGCACATACCATAAGTCATTCATACACATGTGCGTTAATTCTCTGAGCTTCAGGTACTTTGTGCACTATCCAATCTTCAACACTTAGCTGATTTCTGATCTTCTCCTCAAGTGCACTAACTCCAAAACACTATATGAATTTTTTTCCATAATGACAACACTATACTAAGTCATATACACTAGTATAGCCAACTTGCCAACAAATGTTAATAGTATGAATTTTTAGGAAACAAATCTATTAGCCAACAAATTTTTGGCGACTCAGTTGGGAATCAGACAATAGAAATATTAAGGTCAGTATTGCATGAAAACATTTTATAGTCACACAACCTAACCTAGGTTTCCAAGACACCCAAGAAGATCTTATCTCTAGATTAAAAACATTTTCTTGGAAGTACAGATAGAGTACTCAACAACACCACCAAGTTAATCATGTCTTGGAAGAAGAGAATGGCTTTGGTGAGATTCTGATAAGAGATCTTATTGGATAGAACTTGGTAGTTGTGGAATGAGTTTTTTCTATCCTTAGAAGAAATAGACAAAATCTTGGACACATCCAAGACCAAGTGAACATGGATCGATAAACTGATTGATAAAAGATACACCAGGGGAGATAGAAGTAGAGGTCTGGTTGATGGAGATTTTGAAGCTCTTAAGAAACTTCACTTTGGACCTAGAATTATGACAAGAAGGAAGAAAAAATCAAGCAACAGGTCCTCTTTGTTGCCTAAAGTAACTATTTCCCCTATAGTGTTCCAAGCTTTAATTTTACTTAGAACCCTAGCACCTTCTTACATCAATCTGCAACCCCTGAATATTATATTACCTACAATGGCACAAAATCAACCATGGGGAGCCACTGTTGGTTCCTTAAACTTAGGAGAAAATTTGAATATTCTTTCCAAAGGATCCCAAGAAATTTTGCAACAGTTCAATGCAGATGGGAAGACCTCAATAGATGATCACTTGAATGCATTTAATGTGGCTTATGGAGTGTTGGAAGTTCCCACTAAAGATGTAGTTATCAAGTTATTTGTTAAAACCCTCATAGACACAAAAGAAGATAGGTTCCATCATCTCCCTAATGCCTCTATCACTAACTGGAATGATATGGGGACAACCTTTGAGGCTTGGTTCAAGGGTGTAGATGACGAACATTCCCTTCTACTTCAGTGAACCAAGTTAAAGAAATAAACCCACAAACACATGAGAGAGTTCATTTCTAAATTCAAAAAAATATTCCACAGAATTCCTATGATCCAAAGGCCCAACAAAAAAAATAGGAAGGGATTTTTCCTTAATACAATGCCACCATATATTAGCTTTCATGTCATAAGAAGTAGAGTAGAATATTTGGCAGTAATTCAGACTCTCTCCATTGAACTATAGGATGACCTAATAATAATAGGGAAATGGAAGAAAGAGGTACAAACACCAAATGCTCAACCTTCCACCTCATCTGATCCCATAGTTTAAAGAAATCTTAATGATGTAATCACTTTAAAGAGGCAATTAACCAGAGTAGGAGCTTCATACCAATCACAATATCAAGACATTGGTTGAAGAAAATTCAACCAATTACAATTAAAACATTTTAGAGGTAATTTGCCTTTGTACTTTCCTTTACCTCTAGGTAGTCTCTCAGCTAGCAGTGCCTCTAACTCTTCTTGATCTTTCTCTTCATTCAAAATATTATCATATTCATTTCCATATGAACTAATATGAATCTCTTTGTCTTTTCTATGTACCAATACTTATAGATGACTTGAATGTAGTTTCAATGGTCGGTAGACCATTATCATAATTACTTAACTCAAACGCAATCAACTTATTGATTAGGGCTTCAAGAGTAACAAAATTTTCTAGTATAGATCTCAATTCTTGAATAGAAGATACTCTAGTAACATACTTAGAAGAAAGAGTTCTCAATATTTTACTTACCACTTCTTCATTAGTCAAAGTTCCACCAGCACCTTTGATGGCACTCACAACTTCCTTGATTCTACTGCTATATTGTGTAATGTTTTCTTCATCCTTCATCCTCATTTCATCATAATTTCCCCTAAGACTATCAACCTTAGCCTTTTGTACATGTTGATCTCCTCTATATATAAGTGTAAGCCTACCACACATCTCTCTTGAATTAACATAGTCCTTACCATCATTGAATTCAACATCGGAGAGGGAAAGAAATTTCTATCATAATGTAGTTGTATTCCTTCTTTTCTCTCATTTGATCAACTATCATAGGTCCAGGAGGTGGTGGAGTGTAGTCATTAGTCAAAAGATTCAATGTAGATTCTTCAATCCCAAATAGATACAATCTCATCCTGCTTTTCCATGTAGATAAACTTTCCTTGTTCAACTTAGGTACTTCTCTCCTATACATCTTCAGATCTTTTACTCAAGTCTTTTAAAATTATCTCCTCGGAGTACTAATCTATGATACCAATTGTAGGATTATATAGAGGTTAGGGGGGGTGAATCAGTAATCCATGATTCCAAATACTTAAAAAAATTTCTCTAATTAACTTGGTAGCAACTTGGTAAAACAAGCTTCACTATTTATCGACAATAGTAAATAAACAATCAGTAAATCATTCACATAAATCATGCATCACATGTAATACCAATATTTAATGTGGAAACCCATATTTGGGAAAAACCATTGTGGGACTTGTCACCCACTAAGAAAATACTCTTCTGAAGTACACTTGGTTAAGAGCCAATCTGGTTAAAGATTACAATACACACTGTTAGGTGTGACCCGATCAAGGGATTTACCTCAGATCTATTAGGATCTTCACCTTGTTAGGAGTGGCCTAGTTAGAGGGCTTCAAAAACTCTTTGGAATGTTACCTTTTCAAGGATTTTACAATAATATTGTTAAGTCCACTTTTTTAAGAGATTTCTCTATTACAAATGCTAGTAAGCAATAGTAAATAAATTGACCTATATATTTGCAACTATCTTTTCTTAATTAGATCCTTTGTGCACTCTTCAATCTTCACTTCAATTCATCATTATCAATTGGCTTCAACACTTCATCAAATCCTTCTTTTCCACTTAGAATCTTTATGTTCCTTCTTCACTATATTAGTCCGTGACCCTTCAATTATTCAATTTTCCAGCCATTTTTTCATAGAAATCCATCCTTTATTTAGATTATTTTTTCCTCTTAATCTCCCCTATTACATTTTCCTTTAGTCAATCTTAACCATCCAATTCATTATACCTTGAATCTAGACCTCGGTAACACATTTTATTTTCACCTTGGAACTTGAGCTTTCTTGAAAATTGTTCCATCTCTCTTTTCCATTTAGATCTTTTCGTAGATCTTCACCTTGAATTTCCCTATCCATAGATCTCTTGTAACTAACTTTCCTTTTCATCATGATCATCCAACTCAATATAGATAATCATTAAATATTTATTCAATCCTTATTTAATATATGTTCCTCACTCAAAGTCCTCCATTTGTATTTTGGTTAACTTCACTTAGTGCCTAAACCTTTCCTCATTGCTCAGTGCCTTTGGTTCCTTTTCCTTTGTACCAAGTGGCATTCCCTTCTCGATAGCCAACACAACTTTACTTAATGACTTGAAAAATCTTCATCATTATGCTTTACTAACTTAACATAATCATATGTTAGGTAGAAAACAATTATATCAACATAATCTAATCATTGTCTAATATGTATCAGTTACCCATTTAATTTATTCAACTTCACAACATCACATTTCTTCTTCTTCTTAACTCATTCAACTTATATCATTACCGAATGATATGACAAAATAATATAAACTAGAAATCAATTTCTTGACATCAATGACAAGACAATAATTGGTCTAACCTTTCTTCTATCATGTATTCCTCTAATATTGGTTAGTCTTCATCATCATAACCACTAGATATTCAATCTTCAATATTACAATAATTTATAGTAAGAATGACAACAAAATAAAACGTAGAGCCATATAAATATTCCAAGTCATGCAATAAGGAAGGTAATGATTCCAAGTACAAAGACAAAATGATATAAAACAAGCTCTATTAGCCTCAGCTAAGAGCATGGGTCCCTCAAGATCCCAACAAGACAAACAAAATTGTGCTCATGATGTTGTATCAACACTGACATCAATAGACCAAGATGCGATCTCAACTCAAGCATCAAACAAGAAACACAAGGAAACAATGGAAATTCAATTGTGCATAAGGTACTCTCAACTTGCATCATTTCTAGGAGTATGAAATAAATGGTGGATCTAATTTCAACACATCAAAAATACACAATGGTAAAAAAAAATAGGATTAATTCATAATCCCAAATTACAAGAAAATCCAAGAAACATGCATGGACTAAAATCTAGTCTTGAAGGTCACCACCATTGATGGTCATTCAAAATTAACTAAAAATTGAAACTTTGATTTAGGAAAAAGGGATAAAACCTAGTGGTTTATCGACACCAAAAAGCACATCGGTCCAATAAAATTCCTTTTTGAGGCACACATAAAAAAAATAGGCAGCATAACACCATAAAAATTATACATATGAAAATGCAAAATCATGGAATAAATATGGAAGCTCAAATGGACATAGAAATAACTCATACATGTGGAGAAACACAAAAAGTACATCATATGGATCATTCACATAAAACAAAAAACAATTGAATTGAAAAAGGGATGAATTTTGAGGAAAACCTACCTCACATAATGGAGAAAACCTAAAAAAAAAGAATAAAATTCAAATCCCCATGGAATTGAACAAGATCTTTGGCAAAGAGAATTAATTCCAACATGAACTCAACAAGTCAGTACCCAAAAAAATATGACGAGTGGATCAAACCCAAGAAAAAGATCAATTTCTCCAACACAATTTAGAGCAAAATCCCAATTTTCTCAAAAACTAAGTGTGGAAAAGAACTCTTTTTCCACAATATATAGTCACTTTTGGCCAAAAATTCAAAAGGGCTAAAATCATATCACTTAACTAAAAAAATAGATACTGTTGGCATAATTGATGAAGTGATGGTGTATATTTTGTGTTGAGATGATCAGTTATTGTGTTGTCATTGATGTAAGTATTGACCTAGTGTTCTTAGTGTGTTGCCAAGTATGTTAGAAGGATGAACAATGTGTTTCAAGTGGTTCCAGTGGTCATGATTCTTAAGGGATACTTGGGGATGTAGTTAGATGATAACGTATAATCACAATTGTTGAATGTATGATTTGTGTAAGTTATGATTGATTGAACTGTGATAGGGCAACTGCTAGAACAGTCTGTGACTGGCAATGAGTGATTTGATTGGTTTATCAAATATATTATGTTTTAGGTGGCGTGATCATATAATTATGTTGTTGATGTTGTGTTGAGCTCATGGTTATGACTCTAACTGATTTGGATGAATGGTAAGCATGTTTTGTGGTGACAAAAGTTATTTCAGTGATTGGTGACAATGTTCTTGTGTTACCGATGCTAGATCTTCTATTGACGACCAATTTTCATATTGCGATGAAAAATTTGTGCTCCCTCTATCATGCTAATGTGTTAAAATTCATTTATGGTGATGAGTTGTCATTGCATTGATCGAGGTAGATGTTTTATCAAGATGAAAGCTGAGTTGGTCAAAATGTGTTTGACTTTTCTTGGTAAAATAAATTATATGGGTCTATCCTCTGGCTGACATATTAGGTAAAGATGGTTGTTATATTAGGATGTATTTTTTGGCATGATCTCTCTTGGCACAAATATTGGAGAAGTGATTTCAATGTGTTGGATGATCCTTTAGGGCGGTGGAAGTTTTATGGCTTGAGCAGTGATATTTATATCATAAAATCAAATATTTATGTGTGTAGATCATGATTGTGATAGTGTGATCAAGCCAGGGTATTCAAGAGTTATCTAAGGAAAGAATGTATGTGTTACAGAGGATTTGATCAGCCAAAGGAGTTTTTATTTACCAAATCAAATTACTTTTTATCTCCTAACAGTTACAAAAGGCTAAATCTCTTAACCGGTTAAATCCTAACAGATCTTATTTGTAAATCCTTTAACAGGGTGGCAGTTTAGCTAGTGTCTATGATCCTCTTACAAGGCTTCTCCTAATAGGGTAAAGCTCCTAAAATGTCTAGAGGTAAATCCCATAACTGGGTGGCACCCAACAGTGTCCTTTGTAAACTCCTAACAAGGTTAAGATCCTAACAAGGCATACTTCACAAGAGTACAAAATTTGTGAGATTCATCTCACACCTAGTTTTCACCCATTTGGGTTTCCACATGAAAAATATCTATTTTATGTGTTGTATGCATTGTGGTGGTTTTGTTTATTTGGTTTAAGTTTCATTTACTTATTAATCGGTAAACCAGTGATGTTATCTTTGTGGTAAAGATTTTAAAAACTTTAAGATATTTAGATTATTGATTCACCCCTCTTCTTAGTAATCTTGGACCCTTAGGATTAACAAATGGTATCATAGAATTGGTCCTCTTTTTGGAGAATCTTAAAACATTGAGGTGAAGATATGAGAATGACGATGAAGGAAGGTCCTAAGTTCACAAGGGAGAACTACTTGGTGTGGATTGGAAGAATGAAATTTTATCTAAAAGGTATGGATAACTAGTATTGGAATCATGTTGTTAACAAGTATGTTGTACCTACCGAGATTCTTAATGTAGATAAACTAAGGGAACAACAAGAGAATATTACAACTATGGAATCCATTGCAAGTAAATTATTTGATGCAGAGTTTGTTGATATCCAAGATCTTGAAATTGCCTATGATGTGTGGGATAAATTGAAGTTAGTGTATGGTGGTGAAAAACATGTGTAGAAAGATAAGGTTGACAGCTTGAGAGGAAAATTTGGTGACATGAGGATAGTTGAAGGTGAAAACATTGAGAATTATGGTCATATAATTAAAGAAGTGGTTGCTTCTATCAAAAGTGCTGGTGGAACTATGGAAGAAGATGATGTGGTAAGTAAAGTATTGAGAACCTTATTACTTCTTTATGCCATTAGGGTTTCTATTGTTTAGGAATTAAGATATGTAAGAACTGCAAGTGTCACCCTTGATGCATTGATTGGAAATTTGACTTCTTTTGAACTTAGTAATTATGATAACAGTTTTCCAAGGGTTGAAGTTGCATTCAAGGCATCTATGTCTCTTTCACCTACAAGGAAAGGAAAGGAAGTTAATCATGAGTCTTCTTATATGTCAGATTTCTCTATAATTTTAGAATAGGAATAGTCTACATCAAAATCCTTTTGATGTGTTTCCCTTTATACAAAGGCATTTTAAATGGTTACTTTGGTGCATTCTAGGAACAAAATTCCATCCAACTCTCATTTTGAACTCTCTGTAGTTTTTAGATCAAGACTATCTTCTTTCTTCTTGCACTCAAACAAAGCTTTACCAAAATCACCTTGAATACTCATAGCTTTCAAGATTCTCGATCACATCTATGCTCATGCTTACCACCTCAAGAGGCAGGCCATAGCCGTGTAACACTCTCCTATCTCTAAAACTATTTGCAAGTTTATTGTTAATATTTATCATGTTTATAATATCAATCATAGCTATAATATCATTATCATTTTATCTGTATTGGTAAGGGTTTTCCTTTGTATAATAATAAAATGTAAGCCAAGTAGATTTCTCCTCCTTTCCCTAATGCACAATTGGAAGGAAATTGTTCCAATAGGCTCAAGTAGGACTTGATCACTAAATGGGTTAATGATCCTTCACAATAATAAATTTATTGAGATGATATAGAAGAAAATAATATGATGATGCAAAATAGATGGTTAAATAAGAAAATATAAGCATTTTCAAAAAAGACTAACTGATAGAAAACATACAAGAATCTACAGTAACCTGAAATGGAGACTCGAGAGTTATATTGACTTGTAAACATAATTTAAAGTTGATTTGTACTTTCTAGGTCAAGTCTTAGCAGGTGTGCCACTTGTACCTGCATAGAAAAATAAAGAAGGCTGGGTATGTTAGAGTAATAAAGTGTTTACTTATTAATTAAATCATATTGATTTAATTACTAAGTCACTTATTATCTCTTTTTGCTTAAGCTAAACTTTAGGCATATAATAATTAATTTCTTTATTAATTATTATTGTGCGACCTAGGACTTTCCACCCTTTTAAGGTTTCAGATCTCTTTTATAAGGATTGTGCTCTCTTGTAAACATAACACATTCATTATTGAATTGCAACTTTTGTTTTTCACATAAATGATTTCTCCTCTCTCGTGGATCAATGCATTCAGTCCTCCATAGCTTTTTCTTTTCTCTTTCTATGATAGGTGTTTGCATGTAGGTGTTCTTGGGAGCTATGGGTTTTTTTCTCATCAAATCCAACATGGTATCAGAGCTTCAGATTTATTTGCCCCTCTCCTCTTCTTGAGAGATTTGGCCGTGTTTGTCAGATTTGCATTTTTAGAGGGATTTTTTTTAATCTGGGGGGCCTCTCTTTCTGATTGTCTTGGCCTCAAATGGACCTCATGGTTGTGTTCAGAGCACCCAAGAACCCCTAAATCCATATAAATTTTATCTATTTTGGACAAAGTTAGAATCCGTGGAAAAAACAAATTTGCACCTGACCCTAGCACAGATCCCAAGATAGTTACTATTTTTTGGAGCACTTTGGGCTCAAATGGACCTCATCATTGAGCTCACAACATCCAAGAACCCCTATTTCAATATAAAATTCATTTGATCGGACAACGTTGCAGGGAGTCACAAAATAAATTTGTGTGTCAAGTCGTACGGCCTGGGCACACAATCCAATGCAAACATTTTTGGGGTGTAGAGCTGCTAGCGGTCCCACTAGGAATCTCCACTAGTGTCTACCACCAACATAACTACTAGTGGCCCGCTAGCAGGCCACCAAGGGAACCGGCATGGTCCCCGTTGCAGTTACTGTCGTGGTGACCGCCAGCATCAACTGCAGACCACTAGAAATTTCCACTAGCAGCCAACACCTTCCGTCAAGGCCAAGGTCATATGGGGACTAGCCCCTAGCACCACCGCTTTGGAGCCAGCCCCCTAGTCACCCACGTGATCAGGGACCAAATTTTTTCAGCCCCCTGGTGTTTTTTTGTGGTGACGTCCATTTGGCCATCAAATTTAATGTCATGAAGTGTTGGTGTCAACACATGTTAGCATCATTTTGACACCATTTTGGGCCCTCCAAAGCTACCTGTGGTTTTTTTTCTCATAACTTGAGCATACGGTATTATTTTTTGGCAAATGAGATACCGTTGGAAAGCTTGTTCAAAGGCAAATCTTTTTGGCATTTTGGATTTTAAATTTTTTTCCTCGATGTTTCACACCAAGAGTTCAAAGTTAGAGCTTCATTTTTACCTTCCCTCCAGCGCAACTTGTGGTTTGTTGCTCATCACTTGAGCATACGGTGTTGAAATCAAGAAAATGAGATATCATCAGAAAGAGATTTCAAAGCTCTATCTAGATATGGAGGTGTTTGAATTTCTTAGTTTCTTTTTTTGATGGTTTTTTTACTATCAAAGACAAACATTCAGTTTTGCACTTCGAGAGCTCTATCTTGTGCATATGGACTCCGTTTTGGGTAAACAATATATCATTGGATAGCTTATTCTATGATATTTCCAGTACTATGAGTAATTTTTTTAGATTCTTCTCCAAGTATATTTTATTCATTGTTTTGAATTTCTGCACTCTGGTGGATATCTTGGATGTTTCAAGTCCTGGGATCTCTTCCCTTTAGGGAATGGCTCTTCTTAGGCTGTTATTTTGTTTCAAAAGCCTTTTCTCTTCTTTGAGAAGTGTATAATTCACTTTTGTAGCATTCTTTTATGCACACGCACTGAGATAAAGTTCCCTTCTATTGCATGTATGGGATCTTGCACATGTTTGTGCTCTTTGTACTTGCACTCCATCATAAAGTGTCAGGGGGGTTTGATGTTTACCTTTGTTTTCCATCTACTTTTGTCACGTGAGTGTTTCTCCAACAAAATTAGCCTTAGGTATCTGTATTTGTGTTTGTACTCTCTCTGTACCTTCAATGTTCCTAGTTCTTCTTCATCATGTAGTTCATTTTAGACGTTCTTTTTAGTGTACCTATCATTTCTCCCCTGTCAGCATTATGGGGGAGTTTCTCTTGTTGTTTCTTCTACTTCCTTGGTTCGATAGTGTGAGCTATGTATTCAATATTTGTTCCTATGTACTAGGCGGATGTAGTGGCTGGGTACCTATGCATTCCGGTGAGATGGATCATTTACCATATAGACACTCTTTCTTTCCTATTTTTGGAAGCACTCTTCTAGCTTTGATTGATCAACTCTTCAGACTTTGGTATTTTTATGCCATCTGTATCTTTGAGTTTAGGTGTTTTCCTTTGTTTGCCTCCTAATTTGAGTAGTGTCATTTGAGGGCACTCATGCAGATTACAGTATTCTATATCTTCGACTTCACTTGTTTGTCTTTGTTTGCCTCCTGATTCGAGTAGTGTCATTAGAGGGCACTCATGTAGATTACAGTCTTCTCTACCTGATCATATTTTAGTGGAGGATCTTCAGATCAGTAGTTACTTCTTAACAAAGTTTGTAGCTTCTTTCTTCAGTGATGTTGTACATGTTCATCCTTGTTCCTATTTTCTAGAACATTCCTAGTTTTGGAAGCTTCTTCAATCCTTCAGACTAGTCCTCATCTCTTTTTAGAGTAGAGTTTTTCCCATGTGGTTTTCTCTATTTATCCTCTTTTACAAAGAATCTCTTTTGTACTTGGGTACCTGATCAAGCCTTTTGTTGTCAAGACCTATTTGCTTTCAGTAGTTCTTTCTAGGTTTTTAGCTTCTCCCAAAGTTCATCTTAAGGGGGGTGTTAGAGTAATAAAATGTTTACTTATTAATTAAATCATATTGATTTAATTACTAAGTCACTTATTATCTCTTTCTGCTTAAGCTAACTTTAGGCATATAATAATTAATTGCTTTATTAATTATTATTGTGCAACCTAGGACTTTCCACCCTTTTAGGGTTTCAGAGCTCCTTTATAAGGATTGATCTCTGTTGTAAACATAACACATTCATTATTGAATAGAAATTATTTTTTTTGCACATCAATGATTTCTCCTCTCTCATGGATCAATGTGTTCAGGCCTCCATAGCTTTTGCCTCTCTCTTTCTGCGATAGGTGTTTGCATGCAGGTGTTCTTGGGAGTCATGGGTTGTTTTCTCATCAACTCCAATAGGGTAGAGGGGTTTTCCTTGGTCAAATCCTTATTTGGAATCAACCTTAAAATGAAATGAAATAAATGAAAGTGTGTTGTCATATAGTAGAGGCTAGATTTAAAAAATAGAATACGTCATACCTTGAAAATGAAAATTATTCTTTGAATGTGATCAAATATGTTGATGCAATATCTTTGACTTAACATGAAAAACCAAAATAAAATCATGAAAGACAAAACCTTATGTGATGGATGTTTTATTTTTCCATAATGCTTGATTGGGGAGAGAAGAAATAAGATTTAGACATGGGTGTATCTCCTTGATAGATAACTCCTTTACTAGGCCTTCATTGATGGAAATAATCTTGATCCATGGGGAGGAACACCTTGAATACTTGAGAAGTATAGATCTTGGATTCTTGCCTTGATTTATTGAACTTGAATGGTTGATAATATTGATCATAGTTACCAAAATTATGAGAGATGGGGTGTTAATATACCTCTCGCAACATATTAGGGGTTAAAACTCAAGAAGAAGTCCTAATATCCTACTAAACCACCAATATGGGGCCCTAGTTCAAATTTTAGCCCAAACCTTTGGGAAAAAAATGCCCTATATATTGTGTTCCTAGGAATATAAAATACTGGGTGTTATGTTCCACCTAATGGGAGCTAAAATAAGGACCATATATCCTAGACAATCAGGGGATGTTAGATTACAAGGTATAGTTGATTTCAAGGTTGAGACAGAACATGAAGGTTGCAAATGGTAATATAGGGTTGAGGTAATAAAATAAATTATTGGATTGGAGAAATAATAGAGGAGAACACTTATAAATATGGGCGTACCTCAATATTAAACAAGACAATCAATGGATGTTAGATTACAAGGTACAGTTGATTTCAAGGTTGAGACAGAACATGAAGGTTGCAAATGGTAATATAGGGTTGAGGTAATAAAATAAATTATTGGATTGGAGAAATAATAGAGGAGAACACTTATAAATAAGGGCTTACCTCAATATTAAACAAGATTGAAATGATAGAGGGCCTATATTTGAATTTAGGTGTCCATTAAGTGTAATATGATGTTGTTTAGGGTGAAAATAGTGTGTTAATGAATTTAGTAATGTAAACTATGTGAGATGTGTTCATTAATTAACCATGTCTACACTAACATTCAAAATGCAATAGAAAGAGGGGCTTCCAGGCATAACTCTCTATATAGCCTAAGTTAGATTAGCAAAAACCCAAGAAAATAAGGGGATGTTAATGCTAAACTCAAATTATATTAAGGAAGTACAGAAGCAAGTCCTATTTCATGCAATGTTAGATTTGATTAAGGTTGTGTAAATGTACTTGTAAAATTGAACTAATTGATATAGCAAGATAAGAAATAGGGATCTAGGTGCTAAATGTAAGCAATCAACCCAATTAAGATGTGAAAATAGATCTAAGAAAAGATATGAAATAGATAATGAAGTACTAACCTTGAAGTATGAAGAGAAATATGCTATTCTGCTCTAAAAACTTATATTTTGGACCTATAGCTAAATTTCTGACTGTGGATCTGTGATCATGGCTAAAAACCTAGAAAATGTTGAAAATCTCAAGCTACTGGTAATAGGTCGACCATGTCACCATGTTCTAGAATAGGTCAACCAAGTCACCATGTTCCCAAGGCACCTTACTGAAATCAACTTGGACTTTTCTGGTAGATCTTTGTTTGCAACTTCCAGATTTGTACCTTCAATTCCCGTATCCTTCTCCTGCACACAAAGAACTAGGTTTTTGGGGTTTGGGTGGATAAGGGCTTACCTTGGCCAAGCTCTATATTGAGGAATCAACCTTTAATTGAAATTTAAATGTAATTATAAAGGAAATTCTAACATGTAGTAGGATTGAATATATCAAAAGTAAGAAACAATTACCTTTATAGATGCAATTGTGTTTGATATGTGATCAAGTATGCAAATGTAATAGCCTTGACTCAAGGAAACCAAAATGAAGTCAAAAGAAGTCAAAAAATCATGTATAGGAATGTGTGTGACATGTCATGATGAAGGATGAAAGGACTTGAATGATGATGGATCTCCTCCTTAGAAGCCAAACTCCACTACCACCTTGAAGGAAGAAGCTTGATGCAAGAAGGAAAAATGCTTGAAGATGCTTGCTCTTAATCGCTAGTAGAATGATGATTTAGCTTGATTTGATGATCTCTTTGATCAAAATGAAATGCCCAAGCCTCATTATATACTGGTTTTCAAGGTTGAAAATAAAGTAGGTTGACCTAAAAATAAAATAAATGAATCGGCAAACCCGAGATGCTTCAGGCCCCGCACTTGAAATCCATTGGGGAAGAGGTCAACTTGGCTGATCTCTTCCTTGGGAACAGGTCAACCAAGTTGACCTTGACCTATTTCCTAGAGGGGTCCCAAAATGGGGCACCCGAGGCCTCAGATGGAGTGCAGAAAGAATTGGAAGATAATAATCTTGTCGGAAGATATGGCCAAAAAGGTGATAAAATAAAACCTAAAGGACCATGCCAAAAAATGAGAGATGACCTAGAAATGAGAGAGAGAGAGAGAGAGAGACCAAAACCATGCAGCTAAGGAGGGCTAAAAGGTCTCAAAATGAAGTGCATCCATTTTAAAATGGTACAAATGTCCTACTATGAAACAACACTAAGGTGGGTGCTAAATAATAATAAAATTATACACCAATTACGTGGTTACAATTTAAGACAATACATCCTTCATAGCATGGATTATTTCTATTACAAAATATTTTAGTCAATCTATCTATCTAGTCATCTGTGTAGGCAGAAACACCAAAATGAGAGTTTGACTCCTAGGTTACAAACCCCTATACAACCTTAACAATTTTCCCTCTCTTAGTATGTGAAAATGATGAATAGGTGCAAGGAGAAAGGAGATTCATTGGAGCTAATCCTAGAGATTTATGTTCTATGTTTGTATAAATGACAATGTGGTGCACAAATATCCGCATAACACACTAGTGTCTAGGTCGAGGCTTCCCTAGTTTAAGGGTAAGTGGTTTATGTGCTGCTCTATTATTTTCTATAATTCAAATATTAATACTATATCCCTTCTCTTAGTTGTTTCATGTTTTTAAAAATCATTAGTGTAGCTTAGTATAAAGACAAAGTTTCTCTTTATACATTAGCTCCCTAGCTCAGAAGAGCACTAGAGTTTTGTGAGGTAGTAGAGGACCATTTGATCCTTAGGGCTTTACTGTCTCAAGAGGAATGAATTTTCTCCCCTACACTTTGCATTTACTGATACAAATACAATGTATTCTTTTCCTATCAATCTTCTCAATTCATTGTGCTTTTCATTTGGCCTCTAAATTTGGGTTGGTTATCTCCACAACCAACTCTTACATTGTGCTCTACCTCCATAAATTTATATAACCAAAATGGCAAGAATATATGAATAAATAATTTTAAAATAATTTCTTCAAATAAACTCTTGGAATCCAAATATACTTTCCAAGAGTGTTGATAATGGATAAAATGTACATTGCATTGCAAGGTAAATGACACATTAATCTTAATAAAGGCATTACCGTTCAAATCAAGGAGTTTGGTATGACAAGGGGTAATCTTCTAAAGGAATTCTCTCTTCCCAAGGAGCTTAATGTATTTCTTCTTTGTGAGGAGGTATTCTACAAGAAGAAATTGAGAGATGATTGGATATAGACTGATATAAGAGCACCTCATTTTTTCATTATTGAGTCAAATATTGGAGTTGAAACTGTACCAAAATCAAGTATTGGAAGTTAAACATTTGCTTGATAGATGACATACATCATGGAACACTTTCAATGCAAACAAGTTGAAATGCTTCTTAAATGGTACTATGATTTAGTCTAGCTCGAAATAGTTTGGCATGAATAGGCAAAGAAAAATGCTTGGACACCTTTAAAAATGGACCACCTCAAGGGCAAAATGTTAACCACTATAAAAATGTAGGAAACAATACTAATTTCCAAAGTCTTATTAAAAATACATTTGTAAAATAAACAACAGATACAAACATATAAATCAAAAACAACTTCTCCCTCTCACCCCATAACCCGCCAATTAAAATCATCAATTTTTTAAAGTTTAATTACTACAAAATCTACCAAAAAATTAGTACAAACAAAAATAAACGGTATTAAATTAGATCCAATTTAAGACAAAACATATCAATAACATAAAAAATTCACCAACAATTGTAATCCAGAACCTAAGTTCAGAATATACACATAAACTAAAATTACAAACACAATTTTAGTAACATCCAAGATGTAGCTTTGATCATGTTTATTAATCAATTTAAAATAAAAAATTTTGTATTCCGATTTTCAATTAATCAATAAACATGATCAAAGATGTATTCTAAATACTATATAAACAACAACATCTATACAACCACCATAGACTAAACTTATTAATTAATTTAAAATAAAAAAATATTATATTTAATTTTCAATTAATTAATAAACATGATAAAGAAGCATCTTAGATTTGTATAGACAATAGTCATGAATATATAAGCAATACATATCTAATCCATGGACAAATATTGATAGCTAAGACCTTGAATATATTTACTTACAAGGAACTAAGGTAAACATAGTACTTAACCCATGATGGCATTTCATACTCATTGAGGGATAATTGTTTAGCTTATCCTCCATGTTGGGAAATATAGTATATCAATTATACAAGATGGCCTTTCCCTCCCATCTAGGGCAACACTCATTTACTCCGTAAACACAATAGAGATCAAATGTGTGGTATTTTGGCCGCCCATGCAGATTGATTTTGTCCTTCAATCTCTCAATTCTATGGAAGTCAACAAAAGTAATGATTGCACACAAGATTAAAGCAGGAAAACATTAAAAGACTAAGATTGAGAATCTGCTGACAAGAAATATAATGATATGTAATCCAAGCATTAACAAGAAGAAATGCATAGATTGTGTTCATACAATTTATTGACAAGAAAGTATACTCAATAGTTCAAGCACTAACAAAGAAAAATGATGTTTGTTGGGGAATAATAATGATAACCCAAACAATTAGTGCGAGGGACAAAAGTTTGACAGTAAGAGTAGTGGAGAAGATGATGAGCTTTTTAATTCTCTTTCCCAATTCTTGTGGGCTGCACACAAAACCCAATTCAATTCAAACACAAATAGAGAAAGACAATGTGGGTGCACGCATTTTCTTGGTTATTGTTGCCAACTCTATAAATAGTTAAATACAAAGCCAGCTCCTTACACTCATCATTATCTTCAAAGAATTTGGATTCTCCATGAGGTAATAAATGGGTTTTTAATTTTCTTTATAGCTTGAAAAAGTAGGTTGAAGCCTCTTTTAGTTTTCCTCAAAGTTTGCCACCCCTGCAATCTTGCTCATTGTCCAAGGTAAGTCTTCTTTTGCTTTTGGCTGATGAAATTCAGTCTCAAGGTTTTGTCTGTTGCATTCCCCTGCCCATCTGTCTCATGAATATAGCCTTTGTCAGGGTTGGAAGGGCACAGATACCCATGGACTCTTAAATTACTGAATCATTTGCTTCTCATCTCTGTGCCTCTGACTTCTTCTTCTTTTGCCTTCTTTTCCTCATTACCTATAATTAGGAAGAAAGAAGAGGGATCTTAGAACAGAACAAGTGATAGAAGTAGTCTGAGCTGCTGCTTCCTTATCAATAACAAGAAGTAGTCTGTGTCAAGGGTGATTTCATGGGAGGAATGGAAAGGTTAACAAAGAAGAAAACTAACATGGGTCACCTTGGAATGGCACATCACATACTCAATCAGAAGCTTTCCAATGAAACTGACAGCCACCATTGCCAAACTTCTCATGGTGTGTGAGGATATACTCAATACATATTATACTTTTTACAAGCATATATATGTTGAACTATGGTTGTGAGCATATCTTTTGAATACAACAAATGACTTTTTAAGATTTTGATGATCTTTCTGTGCGTATACACTTCAAAGTTCTTACAATGACGATTTTGATTGTGAGATGTACTGACAATACTAAGGTTTGTTACATTCAAATGGTACTTAGGTCCCTGAACTTTATTTTTGTTTGTGGAGTGTTGTGTTCATGATATGTAAGGGTGTTATATGCAATAGGCTTTCCACAATTCATTAATTTGAATAAATTTTGTTTTGGGTAAACTGTACATTTTCATTTGCTGATGTTCTGCTCAGTGATTCATCATTAGAAAGAACTTAAAAAAGGTTGTTTGAATCTAATGGTATTTCTTGTATTCAAGTGTCTGGTTATCAGGAGATATGTTAATCATCTTCCAATGCACATTAAGCTCTGAATGTTATTGTAACATCTGTGTTGGATTTTGAGTGTCTTTCCACCATTGCTGCAGTGTTGTTTCTGATTAAAAGAAGTTCAGGCTGGATGATATTGAAAGTTCTTCCTTTTATATACATGTTCTTGGTATTATCTAGTTGTGGTTTGCAAGGACCCAATAAGAATTTTGTATTACTAAGTTTTAGTTCGCTAATATCTGCAAGTTTACACTTGAGGTTTGACAGATGGGCTTTAAGGTTTATTCAGATTTTAAACCTCCTCATCCTTTTTGCAGAGGTAGAAGTGCATGGAAATGATGTCATGAACATGTTAGCACCACAATCCTCAAGTGGGTCAAGATGGAATCCAACAGCAGAGCAAGTCACAATACTGAAAGAGCTATACAGATCAGGGATGAGGACTCCCACTGCTGAACAAATACAGCAGATCTCCTCACAACTCAGGCGCTATGGAAAGATAGAAGGGAAAAATGTCTTCTACTGGTTTCAGAATCACAAGGCTAGAGAAAGACAGAAAAGAAGGCGCTGCAATAATAATCTGCTTCAAAAGCCTGCAACCAATTCAGACACTTGGATACCAGAAGATGATGATTCTTCCCCTCAATGTAAGATCATCTATATGTATAAATATTCATTTGTATAGCAGATTTCATGAAAGATCAATCTATGTATGTATATATGGGTATTAACAAATTAGAGTGAGCATATTCATCTGAGCATCACTTTGTTAAAGATCTCTCTATTTATCTACTAATATACCATTTTGTAAGCAGAATCATGAAAACTGTATGTGGTTGATATTGGTATTGAGAAAGTATGGTGGACATATACTCTTTGTATATAACATTTCTCTTCAGCATTTATCGCTGAATATCTTTTTGATTGATTATTTTTCTGTCTTTTGTTATTTCTAGATTTTGTTGTGTATATGATTTTGCATCTAACATTTCATAATCCATCATCAGTGTGGTAGAGAGAATGAGGAAATTATTTATCTGTTTATATTTCTTTGTTTGTTATCTCAAATGTTATGTTTCATTTTGCAGTGTATGGAAGTACAACATGCAGGGATTCTAATAACAGTAGGCCTTTCTATGCAAAGGAAATGGAGACTTCCCATAGTTACAGAGATAATATAAGCAAATGGGTACAAGGTTTTGGTCAAGGATTACTGTATAATCCTATTATGGACAACACCAACAAAACAGGGAGAGTTGATGAAAATAGAAGAAGTATTGGGTTTGGATCAAGTGGGTCTGATTTGAATAGCACAGGAGCCTTGTCAAAACAAAGAGGGTTCATCATAGAAGAAAATGAAAGTGGTTGTGGTAGATATGAGCCAGAGACACTGCAGCTTTTCCCTTTGCAGTATGAAGGAAAATGCCATGACAAGCCAGCCCAACAATACTGCAATAACTGCAACAATAATTGCAGTTCATGGTTGCATGAAGACAATGATTATTGTAGAATGAAGGATCCACTAGATCTGTCTCTCAGTTGTTGGGAATAGCAAGGCATCTCTAGAGAATAAGAGCTCAGCTGCTCTTCATTGCATTGATCTGACAATTATGGAGGTGCATCCTTAATTAGTCCTGACATATGTAAGACTCTATAAACTACATGTCGTCACACAGGATGTGTGTATACTATGAAAGAATAGATACTGAGGCTATTGCATCATGATTATGTGCTGGTGGTTTAGTAATCTCAAAAGTGCTACTTTGTAATGGGAAAATATCAATTCCTCACCATCCGGCCCATATTTTAGTCCATTAATTTTTATGGAGAAGAAATTTAAATTGCCAATTGTTGTTAAAATGTAGCTCTATGTGAGGCTTAAATAAATAGAAAGGAAGTTCATTAATATTGTTTCTTAATTATATAATTAGCATTTCCTAGTAAGTGTGATTTTATTAGAATTAAGAAATTAATTTTAAATTTAGTTATAATGGGAATTTTTAAGGTCTTTTAATGATATAGATGAGCATAAAGATGACAATGATGATAAAGATGGAGAAAATGAAGGTTTTTAAAAATCATGAGACGTCCTCTATATTTTTGCAAAAATCTGAGGATACTTTGAAGACATCCCATCTATTTTTGCAAAAAATAGAAAACCCTGAGGATGTCCCCTGAGCATCCCCTTGTCCCCAAAACATTCAAGAAACAAGGAAACATCCCCAAGTTTCCTTGATAAAATCATTTCCATAATTTACAAATCTAATGCCTATATAGGAAGATTTTTTTTTTTTTAACTTACTATGATATTGTTGGAGATTTCTTAGATATGTTTTGTCATTGATGTCAACATATTTCCTTATTTTTAACAGTGTTCTTGGTTTGTTCAGTGAAGCATTTGGATCGGTATGGCTACCGTATTGCAGATCTGATGTTGTGAATTTACAGATGGTTGAAGGGATGTTTGTAGTTGGTCTATGTCAACTTACAAAGATTCACATCATGATTTGAGGAAGTTATGTATGATTTACCAATCTCTAGTATTATAGATTTTTTGGTTGTTCAGGAAGTGACAGTGTTACAATTTTTGGATTGATGAGGATCGATTATGCAATATTTTTTGTTGTTAACCTAGTGGTGATTTTAGGACATGGATGTGTGTCCTTAGATCAAATGGTTAGTGATTTGGATGTTGAAAAGCTATTTTTCTTGAGTGACAGAGGTTGATGTTTGGTATTGTTGAGGGACAGTGCAAAGACAACTATGAATTTTGAGACATAGTTGTTTATGTTGTTGATGTGACATTTCACGTTGCTTTTTGATATTTCTAGATCGTGTCCTATTCATGTTGCTAGATCTATCTACTACTACCACTAATGAGAAGAAGGAATTTGAGTATTGTTGGAATTGTTTCTATTTGAGGTGTTGAAATTTATGTTTGTCATTGATGTCAACATATGTTTCAGTTGGCTTAATCAGGAGTCTCAAACATACGGGTTATGACAGGAACAAGAAGGTTTGACAAGGTAGTATAGACAGTGTACGACGTTCCAAGGTATGCGAGATTAGATTTGTGAAGCAGAAGGAGTGTAGAGCTTATGTCTAAGGTCACATATCATTATCTTGTTGTTTTCATGAGTTATGAGTGATTTTGTGGAGACTGGTTACATTGTAGTAACAAAGGATTATGACAGCGATGGTCTTTGAGTTTTTAGGATAACTTGGATGCGAGAATGGATTGTGGTATGCACACTAGAGGCTTGATAGAAGACACATGGGAGAATATTATGTGATATTCTTGGGTTGCTAGGATCGTGGAGACGTTAGATGTGGTGTGTGATCTTGCAAAGACCTATTTGGGGCCAAATGGAGGAGATAACATGTTCAAAAGGTTTCTAGTGTGGATTGTGGATCTTAGTGCACATTTGATGATTTATATTTGTTGTATAGTTGTTTAAGATATTGTGTGTATCTTAACAAGGGTCTATGTATTCATTTGAAATTCCCAACTGGCCGACCTAATTGCTTGTTGTAACTTGTATAAAGGAAAGTCATTCCTTGAGTGTTGTATATGATTTTCAGTGTTGCAAACTTGTTGTTGTGAGGTCTTCTGGATGTAGAGAAGAGGTAATTCATTGAGCACTTCATTGAAACTGTATAGGAAAAGAAATTGTTGTAAGTCAGCTCATTTTTGTTATTGTATACTCTTATACATTTATTTGGATAGTGGATCTAGAAGGTGGATTTAACCTTCACTTTGGGCAATGTGCTCACACAGTGAGCCTATCTTTGTAATCAACTCCTAATAGGTTTGGAAAGACTCCTGATAGGGTATGTCCTTTAACATGGACTTGTACTGAATGTAATAATCAACTCCTAATATGGCTAGGTCTCCTAACAGGGACATAATACTTTAGTGCATCATTAGTGGGTTCCATACCCATGGATGTTTTTTCCTTAATAGGGTTTTCCTTGACAATAAATCTTTGTGTTATGGTATTCTGATTTTGTGGTGTTCTTGTGGTTATATTACTATTTCAATTTGTTTAAAGTAATCAAAATTCAAGTTTATGATTTGGCACACAACTAATTCACCCCCCTCCCCCCCTCTTTGTATTGCTAACAATTGGTATCAGAGGTTCTAGTCCTTAGATAGGAAGCTTAACCATTTGAGGAGGTCCTAAAATGGCTTGCTACAGGAAGGAGAGCCCTTAAGTTTGATGCTGAAAATTTTGACAACTAGAAAAAAAAGATGAGGACTCATCTGATCTGCATGGTATTTGATTACTAGATGGTTATCAAGAAGGATTAAGAGATCAAGGCATAATCTGAGATAGTTGATGCTACTAAAGATGAGAAAAAATTATTTCATTGCAACATGGTTGCAAGGGAAGCATTGATCAGTGCACTTTCAGAAGTAGAATTCATAGAGGTTAAGGAACTTGATTTAGCAACACAAGATTTGGATAAGGTTAGATTCTTTGTATGAAGGATACAAGTACACTAAGAGGGCAAAGTTACAGAATCAGAAAGCAAATATGGAGAACTTGAGGATGCGAAATGATGAGAATGTTAGATAATATTTATAGAGCATAACTAAGGTTGTTACAAGAATTAGAAACTTTGGAGGCACATACACTGAAGAAGAAGTGATTGCAAAGATTTTGAGGTCTTTGACACCAGTTTATAAGATAAAAGTTTAGGAGATTGAGGATATCATTCCACTCATTGTGAACTTCAACAAAGAGAAGTTGAATCCTAAATTAACCACCTCTGAGACCATAGAGTTGCAAGAGACATTACCTAAAGTGTAAACTGCATTCAAGGCTATTGTTCACAATGATAAGATGACATTATCAAGCCTCGTGAGCACTAGCAGAAGTAACATACATGTAGAGCTTGGAGAGTACGCTAGTGATTGGGCTTAAATAGAGGAAGAAGAGAGAAATATGGATGATCTTGTGGCTCTGATCACAAAGAGGGAAAAGAGAGTTAAGGATAAGTTTTAAGGAAAGTTACCCTTAAAAAAAATTTCTTGCAATAAAATTGGTCACTTTGCATCCATATTTCCTACTAGGGTTCCTAAGTACAAACCTAAGTTTTACAATAAGGGTAAGGAATTTTATTATGCTAGTGAGGGATGTGTTTCTACTGATTCTGTTAATAAAGATGACGAACATGTTCATGAAGAGAAATCTTTAGTTTCACATGTGGAAAATAAATTAGAATGGATTATAGATAGTGGTTTCTCTCATCACATGACTGGTGATAAAGACAAGTTTGTTCAGCTAAAAAAATATGATGGTGAAGTGGTCAGATTTTGTGATAACACTCCTAAATTGATCATTAGTAAAGGATCAATCTCTCTTGATGGAAAAACTAACACTGACAATGTCTTGTTTTTTGGTGGCCTTAAACATAACTTGTTGAGTGCTGGACAACTTGTAGAGAAGGGTTACCACTTGTAGTTCAAGGATAGAAAATGCACTATCAAAAGTGAGATAGGGGACAAAGATAAAATTTCAAAGTAAATCATTTTTAGAAAAGGGGAATTTAGATTTGGTGCATACATATCTATGTGGTCCTACAAAGACAAGGTATTACTATAGTGATGTGGGTTTCTTTCCTTAGACAAACGTCTAAAGCTTTTGATAAGTTCTAGACTTATAAGGGAAAAATTGAGAATGAGTCAGGTTTGAAGATAAAATGCTTGAGATTAGATAGAGGTGGAGAGTTTACATCTGATGCATTTAATTAATACTGTGAAGAACATGACATATATAGACAAATTTTTGCACCTAGGACCCCACAACAAAATGAGATAGCAGAGAGAAGGAACATAACCATATTGGATGTTGTGAGGACTATGTTGATTGAAGTCAATGTGGCACACATGCATTAGAGAGAAGCAATCAACACTATTGTCTACACTTTAAACAGGGTTCAAATAAGAGAGGGCACTGGTAAGACTCCTTATGAACTATGGTTAGGTCATATTCCTATTGTGATGTATTTCATAATTTTGAGTAGCAAGTGTTATATCAAAAGAGATGATGAAATAGAAAAGTTTGATGCAAGGAGTGATGAAGGTATCTTTCTTGGATATTCCACTAAAACTAAGGCATATGGATGTTTCAATCTGAGATTAAAGAAAATAATTGAAAGTACCAATGTGAAGATTGATGAGAAGTTTCAGATTCAAGAAAGAATGTATGAGTGTGATCCAATCCCTAAGATTGAGAACAAAGAGGTAGGACAAATTTTTGAGATTGACAATGGTATACAAGTTTTCTTGAGTGAACAAAAGGAAGCTCCTAGAACACTAAGGTATGTTTTGATAGACAATCTTGAAAAATAGATTATTGGTGATGTTAATCAAAGTTTGATGACAAGGTCTAAGGCTATAAATGAGCTCTGTTTAATCTCACAAGTTGAACCAAAGACTACTGATGAGGCTTGTAAAGATGAATCATGGATTAAAGCAATGCAGGAAGAGATGGATTAGATATAGAAAAATAATACTTGTGAATTGGTTCCTAGGCCTAATGACAAAAATGTGATTGGAACCAAATGAGTTTTCCGAAAAAAAATGAATGAAGAAGGCATAGTTGTGAGGAATAAAGCTAGATTTCTCTACAAAGGCTATTCACAATAGGAAGGTATATACTTTGAAGAAATATTTTCACTTGTTGTGAGGTTAGAGGTAGTAAGATTGTTACTTTCTTATGCAACACATAAAGACTTCAAGGTGTATCAGATGGATGTGAAGTATGCATTCCTAAATGGTGATCTTGAGAAGGAAGTATACATAGAGTAGCCTGATGGATTTCCTTTGAAAAAAGTTGGTGACATGATTTGTAGGTTGAAGAAGGCATTGTATGGACTAAAGCAGGCACCAAGGGTTTGGTAAGCTGGGCTTGACATATATTTATTGTATCTTGGTTTCAAAAAAGGTAGTGCAAATAGTAATATGTATTTGACAACTAGTACATATGGTATTTTGATTTTTGAGGTGTTTGTGGATGACATTATCTTTGGAGGTAATGATGACATGAGAAATACATTTTTTCAAGAAATGAAAAGTTTGTTTGAAATGTTAATGATTGGTGAAATGAAATTCTCCCTTGGTCTGCAAATAACTCAAAATAAACATGGTATTTTTATCTCACAAACCAAGTGTCTTAAGGAGCTTCTAAAGAAGTTTGGAATGGATGATTGTAAGCCTATTGGGAAACCTATGGTGATTGGGTGTAATCTTTCCTCTACTGATGAATCTAAATTTTTTTTAAGACTAAGTACAGGTCCATGATTGGAGGTTTACAATACTTAACATACACCAGGCTAGACATAGCAAGTGTAGTTGGATTTATTAAGAGGTTCCAAGATAATCCTAAGAAGACTCATCTTGAAGATCAGAACATTGATTGGAATGCATACATGGATAAAGATGAATCAAAAGAGACTTTGTTTGGAAAGGATATTGTTCAACTAAAAACTAATAATATTTATAAAGGATTAGTAGCATTGGAGAGGATATTTGACAATAAGGATAGGGTAGAAATGAAATCAATTGAAGCGAGCCTTGATGATATAGAGAAGATAAACCACATGTAATGAGCATACCCCTAAGGAATTTTACATTGGAAAGAAACTTACCCCTAAAATTAGAGATGATCTAATAGCTTTGTTGAGAAAGTACAGACATGTCTTTGCATGGTCATATGATGACCATAGAGAATAATTATTCCAGCATGAGATTCCTCTAAAACTAGATGAAAAACCATTTAGGCAAAGACAAAGTCCCATAAATCCACCTTTGGACCCAAAGCTGAAACAAGAATTGATGAAGTTAAGGGATGTTGGGCTAATTAAGCCAATTATACATTCAACATGGATGTCTAATCTAGTCGTAGTCAGGAAGAAAAATGGTGACATTATACTTTGTGTAGACTTTAGAAACCTGAATATATTATCACTAAAGGATAATTATGCCCTACCTAACATGGAAGCTTTGTTGCAGAAAGTAATAGGAAATGAATTTCTATCCATGATGGATAGATTTTAAGGTACAACTAGGTAAAAGTCAAGGAATCAAAGCAATAGAAGACAACTTTTATAACACCATGGGGAATATATGTGTATGCAAGGATGCCATTTAGGCTCACCAATGTAGGGGCCACTTTTCAAAGAGCAATGAATGTAGCTTTTGAAGGTTTGATTGATTTTATCTTGGTTATATATTAGGATGATCTGATAGCATACTCGAAAAGGGAAGACCATTGCAACCATCTTGAGAAGATCTTTTTAAGGGATTTGGAATATGGCATATCCTTCAACCCTAAAAAGTGTCACTTTGGAGTAACAAAAGGAAAGTTATTAGGGAATATTATTTCAAAAGGAGTTGGATTTGATCCAAAACATGTAGCTTCTATTGATAAGATTCCACCTCCTAAAAATTAAAGGCTATCCAATAATTTTTTGGTCAAATAAATTTTGTGAGAAGATTTATTTCAATTTTTTTTGAGATAGTAAAACCAATTGCTAAAATTTTGAAGAAAGGTGTATCCTTGGAGTGGACATTCGAGGCTTCTAATGCTTTCTCTAGAATTAAGAAAGTGATTAAGGAGGCCCTATTTTGAAGTCTCCTAAATTTTCTAGGCCTTTCATGATTTTTTCCTTTACACCATTTCTAACAAAAAATTTGTTGTCATGCTATAGAAAAATGAGAAAGGATACAAGTAGCCCATTGCATTCTTCAACAAGACATAGCATGATACAAAAATCAAATATGATATCAATGAAATGCAGGCATACACATTGGTCAAAGATGTGAAGGAATTTAGACCATATTTGGTGGGAAAAAAGTGATTGTGTATGTTCCTAATGCTGCAGTCAAGGATATATTCAGGCAATCAAAGGTCACTGATAGAAGATGTGGGTGGATTATTCAAGTTCATTAATTCAACATAGACACTCAAATCACTAAATTATTTAAAGGCCAAGGTCTTGCAAAATTGATGGTTGAAGCTAATTTGGAAGTTGCACAAATAAATTAGATAAGTATAGAAGATGCACATATAAGTATAGAAATATGTCCTTGGTACACAAATATTATTTATTGCTTAAATAATATGAGAAGTCCTTATGGGTTCAGTGAAAATTAGAAACAATCCTTAAAGTTGTAGTCAAATAGGTATATATTAACAGAAAGTGATTTGTACTGGATGGATTATAATGGGGTATTCTTATTTTGTCTTAATGAACACCAAGAGGCATCAATATTAAGGGAAATGCATGATGAGGCATGTGCGATACATTTCTCTACAAAGACTACAACCCATAAAATAATGAAAGAAAGGTATTATTGGCCATGCATATTTAAATATTGTTATAATTATGTTAGGAAATGTGAGCCTTGTCATAATTTCTCTAATAAGATGAAATTTCAAGGGGCCTTGCCTCTCAAACCCATACAGGATGAAGAACCTTTCCAGATGTGGGGAATTGACTTTATAGGAAAGATACATGATAGGTCTAGTGGGGGGCATAGAGGCCACATACTATTTTAAAAAGTGGGTAGAGGCCATTCCCACATGACAAGAAACTATCAAAATTGTCATCAAGTTCTTGTTAGATAGTATCCTCACAAGGTTTGGAGTCTCATTGAAGATCATCATTGATAATGCAATGTGTTTCAGATCAAATGAATTCATGAACTTTTGCAAAATCTATGGAATAGATGTGTATAAATGAATTCATGAAATTCTATAAAATCTATGGAATAGATGTACCTTGCTCTTCACCCTATCATCCCCAAGGAAATGGACAAGAAAAGTCCAGCAACAAGAACTTACTTATAGTAATTAGGATAATGCTAGAAAATTAAAAAAAGGGCATGGGACTCTAAATTGAAATTAGCATTATGGGCTGATACGACTACTCCTAAGAGATCCATTGGATGTTCCCCTTTATGAGTTGGTATACAGGAAATAGGAAAGACTCCTTCTGAATAATTTACTTCTAGTGTATAGATTCATGTTAGAGGAAGATATGAAAGAAGTTGATTTTATGGGGGAAAGATTTGAAAAACTTTCAGAAATGGAGGAAATCAAGAAAGAAACTTAGATACAAAATGCAAAGATTCAGACAGAAGTGAAGACATTAGATGATAGAAAATAAGAGGATAGGACCTTTAACGAAGGAGATTGGGTCCTGATGTGGAATGCAAGATGTTAGGACAAAGGAAAAAATGGAAAATTCAATGCATTATGGTTAGGGCGATATATTTTCTCTAGAAAAGGAGGAGAACATTTGTACAACCTACAAAGTATACATGGAGAAATCCAAGAAGTTTCAGTGTGTGGACAATTATTGAAATGTTTTTTTTATTAGAAGTTTCTTTATCCATGCACAATAGAATTTAAGATAATTGTATAAAAGTTTAGGTTTTCTATTTTGTTATAGTTTTGTTTGTTTTTTTCTAATTTTTTTTTTGGTAGTTTTGTTTCTCCGGAGATCTAGATCCTTGCAAGAATTTGAGATATTTCTCATCCCCATAAAGAGCCGCTGATAGGGCTTATTTTTACTCAATAATTTTTTCACATTTTATGCCCTAGTTTTTCTTTAAAGCCTCGCATATTTGTTAAATCTTGGGGTATGAATGCAAGGATTTTAAGGATTTCATTATTAACTATGTCATTTGTATGGAAGGAAAACACAAAAAATCAACACCCTTGTATGAATAGGAGCATACTTAGAGTAGTATCTACAATGATGTGGATCTCATTCATTTTCATGGTGTTATACAAAGTCCAAATGTCTTGTGGAACTTGGTAAAGGCATAATTGATTTGATAGAAGTAGTGTGGAAATTCATCTATGTGGCATCCTAATTGGTCAATGTTGACTAGTCAAATTTTATCAAGCAAAAGAACACTTCTAGTAATCTGTTGGTACTTTTTCTTGCAACCTCTTTTCCTAGGTCAGAACTTGAGACCAAGTTGTAGGACTGAGAACTTGGAACACAAACTCAACAACCATCAGCAGAAAAGAGACAAGAAAAAGCCAACTTGATAAGGTACCAAGACCTTCTACTCTTTGAGCTCCACATCACTCAGGTGGGTATACCTCATCTGCACACACATAACTTCCTTGTGACAAACAATAGCTTGCATATATATAACTATGGAATAGCTTTCAAACTCATAGGTAACAAATACCTCAATGTTTACCAAATCCTATGCAGTATCCCACTTGCATACAGTAAGTCTAAAAACTAGAAATATTCCACTCTTCCTATCAACATGAAAGGGAAAATGTTTTCATTTATATATTTGGGTGGAATGGATCTCTGAAATACCCCACATCTCTCATAGACCAGTGCCTTATCCATTGGGCAACAGAGTCATAAAATATTGCAACAAAAAGATATGAATAAAGAAGACAACATAGTCTAATATGTTAATGTCTTACATCAACATACATCATTGATCAAAGTCTACTTAAGAATCCACCTGTGTATTTAGATGCACAATTACCTATTCAAATAGTTTAACCCTCCCCTTGGAAGAGACCCATAAATAGATAATAGATTAATAAACATCCACTGAAAGACAAGCTTGAAATACCCTTGATATCCCAACTCATACACATCTAAAGACAAATCATAAATCTCAGTTATTCCCTTGAAATAACTTTATTGAAAACTTACAACATAAGAGACCAAAACACCCTTGATGCTTTAACTCATGTGATTTAGGAAGAAAAATGGAGACAACTTGATAACAATATGAAAATGTTGAAATCATATTCATAAGATAGACCATTACAACACATATTATTCTTTGAGACCAAAATAGGAAGAAGAAAACCCTATATGAAGAAAAGAGGGTAGTATTTATAGAAAGAGCCACTCTTGGAACCAACTCTGGAAAGTTACAGAGAATTTGGAACCCTTCTAAATGACCTTGGAAATCCTTAAAATGGATTGCAACAATCTTGGGATCATTTAAGGAAAAACTAGGGTAACACAACTATTACCAACCACTTACAACAACCAGGAATCAGGTAATTTACTACAGAAAAGACATGCCAGAAAATCTAGAGTAATCAGATCCAAAATTTGATCTTCAATTAAGGCAAACCCCAACTGACATGCCACAAGGCTAGGAAATATTTTCATGAAAACCCTTTGTACCTTCGACTGTAATAAATGGCCAGAATGATTACCCACATCCATGACATGGGCACCCTTTGCAGACAAGTATCCCTTCAAAATCATTCTGGGTGGTGAACAAGATCAGATCAAATAGATTGGTTGCCTTTGCATTTAATATCTAGTCCTTTATTGCAATTAACCCTTATTCTCTGTTAGACTGGATCATAATTGAGCAAGAATCTAATTATGCATCAGCTTTCACCTACCTCTACCGTTCTCAAGCTTGAAAATTTGTTGCTTATGATTATAGAATGTATCAGATCTGATTAGGGTTTAGAAACTTGACTTACCAACTTCAATCCCTCCGAAAAATCCTTAAATAATTTCAAAAGTGTGGCCGTAATGGTTACTTGATCAAGTTTAAAACATGGTCATTGATCTTCAATCTTCCAATCACATCATGTAGCTTATGAAAATCAAATAAAACCTTTATTTGACTTAAAACCTTATTTTCCACATCATTTCCTTCAGTGATCAATTAGGAGCAAGCATGTTAGCAACACTTGAAAACCAGACCCACCTTTTTCATTGGTCTTTCTTTAGACAAGATCGGATGGCTATTGAGATCTCATGATCAATATCCTTCATGCACCTCTCGATAAGGCTTCACGCCCTCCATCAAATCTTTCCATTCTTTACCCTTAACTGCAGCAAATCCCTAACCCCATCATATGGAGATCATGCGACAACAATATTTCTCATGATCTCTAAACTTTTGTCTTAACCATGGTTTGGTCTAGAGAACCAACGACCAAGGAAAATCTCTCAATCTCTGAAGGTTTATCTTAACCAGGGTTCTGTTATGAGATCTAGAGATAACACATATCTCTAAGTCATTGGACACTTTTCTTAACTCAGGCTTTGTTAGGAGACTCAGCGACAGTCGTCGATCAAAATATGCATCAACGATCATCACTCAATCATCAAATGTCTCACGGCTTAACTATTTCATTACAAGACTTGGAGATAACCTTAACTTAATTTTCCTTTTATCCTTGTCACCGAATCTCAGAATGCTTAGCCACTAACCACAGGTATCTGGACATTAAGAGACAAGCACAGTCGCCAAGTCGTTGAACAAATTATCTTAACTGTCAAACATCTAGAGATCAGGAGATAACTGTAAACAGTTAAGTCTTTCAATTTATCACTGAATCTCCAAATGAACTTATACATTACCTTCACATCATGAGATTCAGAGATAACTGTCTTCTGCTAGGCTTTTAACCTTGTCACTAGATCGCCAAATGTTAAGACATCACTGCCAAGAATTGGGAGACCCGAAGATAAACATTTCCCATCAAGTCTTTGACTTTATCACCTGATCTCCAGATGTTAAAGACTTAACATCAAACTTTACAAGATCAGGAGATAGCCTTCTTGCATGATCTCAAAATGAAAAGACTTAACCGTCGGACATTGGGAGATTGAGAGAACAAAGGAAAAGATGAGCACGTTCATAAAAGGGACTTAAGTGGCTGGAAAAGGTAATGAAGAAATAGAAAAGGGATAGGGTTTTGTGGACTTAGAAATTTTTTTTGAAACCCTAGAAACATAAATAATACCTATTTCTTCATACCCTGGGTGATTTTAATGGATTTTGCAGGATGAGACCATTTTCTTTGGATTTTTGGAATGACTAGAAAATGGGCTAACATATTTGAATGCAAGGAAGTTAAGGATTTCATTATTAACTATCATTTGTATGGAAAGAAAACACAAAGAATCAACACCCTTGTATGAATAGGAGCATACTTAGAGTAGTAGCTGTAATGATCTGGATCGCATTCATTTTCATGGTGGCATACAATGTTCAAATGTCTTGTGGCACTTGGTAAAGGCATAATTGATCTGAGAGAATTAGTGTGTAAATTCATCTATATGGAATTCTAATTGGTCAATGTTGACTAGTCAAATTTCATCGAGTAGAAGAACACTTCGAGTAATCCAGAATATCATCAATTGAAGTAAGTAGCTTCTTTGAAATAAAATCATCAAAATAAGGATTTGGAAAATAGAAGATGAAAAATATCAATAATGTGGGTTATCAAATAAGAAAAACCATATGGTAGTAAAAAAATACTTATTCAATAAGTAAAGTCATAGAGATGATTTTCTTATGAGGTCCAGTATTAAGTATTGAAATAAATACAGTTTCAAATAAGAGTTAGATGTATCGATTGATGGAGGTATTTGAAAAAGGAAGTATGTGGTGGGACCCTCCCTAATACATTAATTGAAGTAAAAGGAGATTTCAAGCATATATTTTCCATAACCTTCAAAACTAGTGTCAAGTAAAGAAGGCCATCGAATAAGATTAAAAGGACTATGTCGAGGCTTCAAGCTATTCAAAAAAGGGAATCTACCGCTAGGACTCATTTTCCCTAAGTATTGAATAAATTAATGTTTTGAAGTGAATATGGTTGAATAATGATGACCAAGGTTCTTCAAAATATGGTGGGGCCACTTCACTTGATGCATCAAATAAAATATTATGTTGAGTAACCCAAGCAAAGATGAAAAGGTACAAAAGTTATTCGAAGAAAGAAGGGTTTGACCAATGACATCATGTCAAAAAATATTTTGTTGGAAAGTGGTCATCACATGCACACATACATGCACATGTAGGCACATGCACATATGGAATGTTCTCATTTATGGAAACACTTATCAGATTTATGATCGCACATATTGGATATCATAAATATGTTTGTATGTAGTTGGTGAAGGAAAAAATGCCTAAGTCCACAAACTATTCCTGTGACCCAGTCTGATAGAAAAGTGTAGAGAACTTCCCATAAGCTTCATAAAGGCATGCGATCTTGGTTACATGCTTGCAGGAGCCAAGTGAATACATGTGTAAGGTCACACATGTTAATGTTGAGGTATCAAAGAGATATGATCAGTTGATTGGATGTGAAGATGGTAAACATAGTCTAACTTGTTGGTGACCATTAAGGCTAACTTTGTGAGCAACTGGAAAGTTATTTTTGGATGCATTCTTGGATCTAATGCTGACTAAGGATGGTAATAAAGTGTGAAATTGCACATTAAATAATATGATTTTTAGCTAGAGTAATGTCAAGTAGCTTTTGTAATATATGTCTAACAAGGTATAAGTATACAAACACTTTTGTAGAAGTGTGTGATGATGATAAAGATGATATGGATGGATGCAATCTGTGAAGTCTTCTAAGAGGCAGAGAAGAGATCAAGAGAAAGGAGAACAAGAGGAGTTCTTCAAGGAATACTTTGTTAACTCTTTGTATTCAGGACAATAGATTTGTTGCACCTATTATACACCCCTAATAGGGTTTGTTTGCCTTTAACAGGGCTAGACTCCTAATAGGGTTGATTCCTTAATTGGGATCACATTGTAAAAGGCTCCTAACAGGGTCTGTCCTTTAACGAGGACCTACCTATTTAATACTCGGCTCCTAATAGGGTTAGAACTCTTAACAAGGTTATTATATCTATAGTGTAGATATTTGTGGGTATCATCCCCACCGGGGTTTTTCCCTTAAGAGGGTTTCCTCAAAATATAACTATGGTGTTATGAGTTCTTGTATGATTTTCTTTGTTGCATGTGTATTCATTTTATGTTACATCTTTGGGTGGCTGCAAGAAATTGAGTCCCACTTTTGGGCAAAAAGTGGAAGTGTTTTCCCTTTTTTTCAAATTTCTTGTCAATTGATGTCTGAATTTGAGGCACTTAGAGATTGAATCTCAAAAAAATCTAGTAATAGAAAATGTACTTCTTGAAATCTAATTTTCAAATATGTAATCTTTTTAAATACCCACATGGTATAAATTGCTTTTTAGTAGGAATGTTTAAAAACCATGTTTTTAAAATGCCTGTTTCAAGACCATACCATTGCCATGTACGACCACCATATTTTGACTTAAATAAATGAATTTTTGTAAATCCTTCTAGGGAAGTATACCTAAGACACCAAATATTGATGAGCATATTTTTCCTTATTTTTTATTGAATATATATATATTTTATTAGTTTTTAATTAACTATAAAACATATTTTCAAAACCTTTGGTGTACGGACACCATAATTTGATGAGAATTTCACATTTTTTCAAAATTCCTTTTTTTTTATCTTCAAGAGAATTATATCTAGATTGATGTCATATAATTTATTTTCCAAAAAACCTAAAAACAAAAAAGTTATTAAAGTTTTAGTGAACCTCGCTATTTTACGTTTAGGTACCACTTTTAACTAATAAATAATGCAAAAATAGAAAAAATAATCACATCACTATGAAATTTACATTTTTGAAATCAGGATAGTAAGAACTCTAATGGGTTTTTGTTTTGTAAAAAGATTCGATTAGGAAGGCCCTCAAAAAATTATGGCAAGGCAGAAATCTGGCATTCTAGTGCCTTAACCAAATTTTTGGAGGTCAAGGCATAGGCTTGGTTCTACCAAGCCTAAACCAAATTGATTTTGGAATGAAATCTAAGGCAGATGTGTGCTTCCTACTCATGTCTTAAGAAATGGGCACCTGTTACTTAAATTCAAAAAATGGGCTCCCATTTTTATTTAAAAAAATTGAAGTCTTAAAATGCATTTTTTATTCTAAAAAAAAAATTAGAAACGGGTGGTCGTTTTGAAAAAAATGGGCACCCATTTTTTGAATTTAGGATCGGGCACCTGAACCTAAAATGGGCGCCTATTTCGAGCGACATCTTTTATTTCTACAAGACATCCACGGAATTGGTACCCAACTTTGTGCATTGACCCCTTTATATGTTGGTTAAAGAGGATAAAGAAGTTTAAGAATTTAGTAAAATATTGTAACACTGATTCACCCCCCCCCCCCCCCCTCAGTGTTACCAAATCCTAACAGATTCACCATCAGGTAATTTGGAAAAATGGATGGCGAAGGGGAAGTTTATTTGAAAATGGGTAACATAATAGAATGCACACGTGATAGTTGTCCAAAGGGATGAAATAAATCATCGAGTAAGAAAACATTTTGAATGACTTAGAAGATAAGTAACATGAAGCATTTTTTTGTTTCAAGGCACTAAAGTAACAAATGGATTAGAGAATCTTTTGTATCGGATGATATCAAGTTTTGAGTAACTTAAAAGAGGGTTCCATGATGGTTTGAAGGGACAATTGTTAGTAAAATAATAAAATAGATGACCGGGCTTGGAAGGAGAAGAAGGGATGAACCACTCATGGGAAAATAAAAGGCATTGAATAAGTTATACTATAACCCAACGAAGGTTGGTGGTTATTCGAAACGAGGTTTTATCAAGTAAGGGAAGATAATATTATTCGAAGCTGATTTAAAATAAGTTAGGGAATCGAATAACGAGAAATATGAGAGAACAAATGTTTCTAGTTAATTAATAAATAACTATTACAAAGAGGGTCAGAAAGGATTACTCAATGGCACATAATCATTCAAATCAATGTTGAGCATGAGTGGAATTAAATGTATGACTTTCTGAAATAAAATTTGAGCTGTATTTATGACAGTTGTGTTTGATTTTCCTTACAGAAGTTATAAAATCAATCTTATGACAAGAAATTCGCACAAATTTTCATAAAGTTAATCTTTGGGAGTTGTAGAAGTTGGAGAATTATAGAGTTTCATTAAGTTGTAGGAGTATCCTAGGGTGAATTGTTGAGCTTTTAGACAAGTCGAAAAGAATGGAACCTTCATCATCAAAGAAGCCTATTAGCCCATTTTCCAGTCATTGCAAAAATCTAATGAAAATGGTCTTATCCTACAAAAAATCCTATGAATGACCAAATTTCTACTTCAGGTGTATGAGGAAATAGGGTTTATCCATGCTAGGGTTTCAAAAAATTTGTTTAAGTCCATAAAACCCCATCCCTTTTCTATTTCCTTGTTACCTTTTCCAGCCACTTAAGTCCCTTTTATGCACGTGCTTGATCTTTTCCTTTGTTCTCTGAGTCTCCTAATGTTTGGTGGTTAGTCACTTAGCATTCAACAATAAGGGTTTTCTCCAGGTCTCTGGTTTTAACAGTTAAATCCATAAACATTTGGCAATCTAGAGCGGTGGTAAATGTCAAGCAGGCTCAATCGATATGCAGTGCAAAACCCGACGGTCATTGGATGCTTCAACACAAAAGGATCAAGGGGTGGCTTTTAATCTCAGGAATTGCTCAGGGTTAAGTCAAAGATCCAACGACTTAGAGATAAGTGTTATCTCCAAGTCTCCTAATATAACCATGGTTAATTGTAGTGTCTTGAGATTATGAGAAAGTTGTGGTCACTGAATCCCATGACCAAGCATGAGTTAAAGTAAATGCCTAGAGACTGGGAGATGTATTGATCGCTAATTCTCATGATAAAGCATGGGTTATGAAGAGTATCTAGAGATAACAAGATTTTCCTTGGTTGCTGATTCTCATGATAAGACCCTAGCTAAGACAAAAGTTTGGAGTTTGTGATATTTACCTTTTTCACGTGATCTCCAGATGATGTAGAGTTAAAGACTTGTCGTAGTTAAAGTTAAAATCATTGCAGGTCTAATCTGATCCAATGGTTGGTGTGTTGCCACTATGAAAATATGAACAAAAGTTAATGATTGCAGGTTCACGACAGTCATCTGATGAGAAAGACCAATGAAAAAGGTGGGTCAGATTGCCTGGTATTGCTGATGTTCTTACTCCTGATTGGTTGCCGAAGGAAATGATGTGGCAAATAAGGTTTTAAGTCAAAAAAAGGTTTTTATTTGATTTTTGTGTGTCGTCCGATGTGCCAAGAAAGAAAAGGATCGACGGTCATGTTTTAAATTTTGTTGATTAACCATTGTGGCTAAACTTTTTGAATTCTGCTAGGGTTTTTCTGTGGGATTGAATCAATGAGCCAGAAATGACAAGCCAAATCAGATTTGTTTTGTTCCAAGGATGGTTACAGGTGAAAACTGATGAAGAAGATATTAGGTAGCCACCATGATCTAATTTATTTCCTGAAGTGCCATTCTAGTTTAATGCAGAGGACTAATATTTTGAGAAGGGCAACTGGGGTATGGTGGTTGTCAGTAATTTCCATACCTTGGTACATGCAAGATTAGTTAAGACTATTTTGGCATTAAATTTGTTGCATTCAATAAGAAATCTTTTAAATTTGTACCTACTGTAATACCCCAAAAATGGGCTATAGGTTCATTAACCTCCTATATCGACATATCGAATGAAATCAACATCGAAGTCCTAACCAAAGGCACATCCGAACATCATCGAATCCTAATTGATTATCTTAAATTCTACATCAGGGAATATTCCTAGTAATATTCCTAATTATCTTAATTATCTTTGATTTAACGATTATTTGGCGATAAATCCTATTTGTCCTAAAGTTTGATTAATTGAATATTCTAAATATTTAATTAATTAGATTTAATTCTGCCACTTAATTGTTTAATTGAAGTTAATTCTATTTATTCTTAAATTGTATTATTTAATTTTGACAATAAATCCAAAATCCTATGAATAATTGATTAAATTCTTATTTAATTAATTAAAGCAAGTTGTCAATTTTTAATAATATTGTTTTTGAATAAAAGTTTGAAAAATAATTGATTAACCCATAAATCAATTGTTTTATTTTTCAAAATCAGTTAAGTTGGAAATAAATCACTTTATTATTAAAATAATTCATAAATAAATCATGCACAATCAAGAAAAGTAGACAACTATCAATTATCAATTAAAGCTAAACTCTATTTTGAGTTAAACTCTACTTTTACATGTTTTTGTGAGTTACATATCCTTTATTTAAAAATAACTCAAAAATCAACCTAAGTTATTTGAGTGATTTATGGCTTTCTTTCATGCACCTCCAAAGCCCTAGATTTCTATAAAATTAAGGCTTCAACTCTTCAAATCAGATCCATCCACGAATTGCACACGCATGCTGTCGAATTGGAGACTGAAGAATTGATCTTGAGAATGTGAGTTGTTGTGAGATTTTCATTTGTTTTTGCATAGTTTCCATATCATTTAGAATATTATTGTTAGATCCTTTTAGCATATCAATTTTCATATTAGCATAGATTCATATCAAGTTTTCATTATCATATTATTGCACAGAAAAACCAAAAAAATAGATTAATTGCATTCATTCCATATCTAGATTTTACATTCAAATTCTTTGTTTAGGTGTCGTCAAGGTCACTGATCTCGATATAATATGAGAATACATACTTGCATCTACTAGAAGGTAGTAAATCACCTGGTTAGTTTAGTTTTTCATTTATTGCACAATTTTGATTTCAACTAACCTCTAATGTTTTACTAAAGTGTTGTGTCTACAAATTAGGTACAAAATTCACACACACACCTACAGTTGGCATGTGATGATGAAACCCAAATATTGTAATGAGATTTGATCTGATCCTTCCCGAGTTTTCAGGCTTTCCAATCTATTTTAATTTCTTGTTATTTTTGGAGGTTGAAATTGTTGTAAGACTTAGTTTTTCCCTAACTTTTCCCATGTTTGTAGCTTGTTGCAACCCTATTCTATAAAAGGGTTTCCAAGGCTGGGAAAAAGGGTTCCAATTTCTCTGTAATTTTTAGAGCTAGTTCCAAGAGTGGTTCCTTCTATAAATACTACCCTCTTTTCTTCATACAGGGTGTTCCTGTTTCCTTTATAGTTTCAGAGAAGAATATTTGTTGTAATGGTTTGTCTTATGAATGGGATTTCAACATTTTCATATTGTTATCAAGTTATCTCCATTTTTCTTCCTAAATCCTATGGGTTAAAGCATCAAGGGTGTTTTGGTCTCTTCTGTTGTAAGTTTGCAATAGAGTTATTTCAAGGGAATAACTAAGATTTAGGATTTGTCTTTAGATGTGTATGAGTTGGGATATCAAGGGTATTTCAAGCTTGTCTTTTAGTGGATGTTGATTAATGTATTGTCTATTTCAGGGTCTCTTCCAAGGGGAGGGTTAAATTCTTTAAATATGTAATAGCATATTTGAATGCATAGGTGGATTCATGAGTAGAACTTGATCAATGGTGTATTTTGATGTAAGGCATTAACATATTAGAGTGTGTTGTCTTCTTTATTCATATCCTTCTATTGCATTGATTTATTTGACTATGTTGCCCATTGGATAAGGCACAGGTCTATGAGAGATCTGGGGTATTTTAGAGATCCATTTCACCAAAGATATAAATGAAAACATTTTCCCTTTCATGTTGATAGGAGGAGTTAGAGTATTTCTAGTTTTCAAACTCACTCTATGCAAGTGGGATATTGCATAAGATTTGGTAAACATTGAGGTATTTGTTATCTATATGTTTGGAAGCTATTCCATAGTTATATATTTGCAAGCTATTGTTTGTCATAAGGAGTTATGTGTTTACAGATGAAGTATAACCACCTGAGTGATGTGGAGCTCAAAGAGTAGAAGGTCTTGGAACCTTGTCAAGTTGGCTTTCTCTTGTCTCTTTTCTGCTGACAATGTTGAGTTTTGGGCTCCAAGTTCTCAGTCCCACAACTTGGTCCTCAAGTTCCCACCTAGGAAAGGAGGTTGCAAGAAAAATTACCGACAAAATTGGTGACTTTGCTAGGGGAACATAACAAAGTAATAAAATTTGTTGAGAATCTCTGATTATATCACATATCATCAATATTTTACTAGCTAGGTTGATTTGGCCCATCCGAGTGACCAAAAAAGCCAAGGGAAAAGTAATAGATAAGATGAACACAATTGACCTAGAGAATACAAAGAGACTTTAGTTGGGAATACTTTTATTTAGTGCACATCAAGAATGGGGTATGAAATTGAACATAGATATACAACAACTTGAGTACGATGTCACGGATTTGTTTCCCACTTTTCTTGAGAATGGTTTTCCAATGCCATTGGACAATTGGAAGCGTCTATTCATGGAAGGCATAACAGTCAGATTGTCAGAATTATGTACCCACAAGGATATTTCTATTCATGTGGTGGCGATAATAGACAAAATGTGATGACAAGAATTTTCACTTGAAGTTTCAACTAGACATGTGGAAGTTTACAAAAATGAGGAATATACAGCTCATTTTTCAAATCTTAATATATTTTTGTTAAGATCATTTTTGTTGTTAAAGTCTGTAATGAAAGGGTGCATCTGTTGTAAGTAGTTATGGCCCTTGTCTATATAAGTAGACACATTTTGCATTGTAAAGAGACACACATTAAAAAAGACTCAATAAAACAGGCAAAAATTAGAATAGAAAACAAAAGTCTAAGTCTATTCAAATTTTTTAAACTCTATTTCAAATATTAATTATCAGATTGCTCTCTTTTGAAGGTTCTTAGATAATTGTCTAATTAACTGGTTCCCTTGTGAATTATATTTTCGATAAATATAAGCTACTTTGAGTCTTTGTGCATAATACATTATTTGGTTATATTTCAATTTGATCATTAGAATTATATGTGATTCATTTCGTATCTGTTCTGTTTTATTGATCTCTTCCACTAGGAGTTAAAATTCAATAAAACTAATTGGAATAATAATTAGTAATCAAAGGCATTCAAGATCAAGTCAATTGACAGGATTATCCTAGTGGTAATCTTAAAAATTATCTCACAAAGGTTATACATTAAAGTTAATGAAATAAAAAACTCTATAGCCTAATAGGAAGAAGACATTGATCACATTATTCAACATATAAATCAATTCATTATCCTTTCAATCATTTATAATCTATACAACACATATTAGCATTTATTTTTAGTCAGAAGCAATTTGATATCAGAAGCGCTCTATATAGTTCATAATTTAATTTTCTTAAGATATATTTCCAACTTAAGAAAATATTTGAAGAAAATAGATTATCTTCTATAATTAGCCTCCAACCAATAAAGTTGAGCTATAGGCCCACTCATCATGGTACTGCAGAGCCTAAAGAGTGGGGGAACAAGATCATAATCGATCATTCTCATTTGTTGGCCAAGTCAGTTGGAAAGTCCAAGCATTGAGTTAGGCATGCTCACGAGATTTCCAATCTGTTGATTTGGGAACCAACAAGTCTGTAGACACCTAAAATTGTCCTTTGCATTCTAATATTAATTTTTATTAATATTTTCCTTTAACATTATGGTTAATTTTAATTGATTAGCTATATTGTTATATTCTTCCATTTATTTAATTAAATTTATTTTAATTATATAAATTAATTTTCCCTTTGTATTTAAATTTTATTAAAATATTATCTTTAATATATTAATTTTTTTTACTATATTATCCATTCATTTCCTTTTATAAAATAATTTTTATTTATTTTATTCCTCCACTAGCCTAAAATTCATCTAAACTTTGATTAAATTAAATTTGTTTTAATTTAATTTATTTTCCCTTTTCCCTAATCTTTCCTTTAGATAATTATCCTTATAATTGTGATTAAAAGGTGGATTACCTCTAATCATGTGCACAATCACCTTTTCCAAGGTGACCACCTCTCCATCTCTTTTCTCCACCAATAATTTTGAATTCTCCTCTTTTCCCTCTAAAAGTAGAGTTTGACTTTTGCATTACCTCTTAATCCTAGTCATTCTTTATTTTTGCCTCTTCATCTTAGCCACTTCCCTTTTGCCTCTTAATCTTGGTCACCCATTCCTTTTCCTCTGAATCCCCTTCATCCAATCCTATTTAATTTCTATAAAAGAAGGCCTCTCATTCATTTGTAAGATAATCTAGTAATGATAATCATCAAGCATTGTACTAGAGCACTTAAGAACTCACTTGAGTACATAACATTCAACATTCTAGTATTAACATTTTTAGTTCTTTATTTCTATTAGCATAGATCTTGAAATGGCATTGTTAGCTTAGATTTCATTTCTTGCATAGTAGAATAGTTTCATTTCCATAGCTTTGTTAATCTTGCATTTTGCATATACATTGTAAGAATAGATTTTGCATTTCAATCTTAGATCCTTAACCACTTGCTTGTGTATTTCTTCCTCATAGATCTTGCACTTGCAATTATCTCATGAGATTTGGGACAAGTTCTTCATACTTGTTCTCAAAACCCTCACTTTTGAATCTTTGTAGTTTTGCACATTAGATTGCATTTTGATTTCAAATCATTGTGTTGGGAGAGCATATCCACAAAATCTTTAAGATCAAATCAAACAAGGTTTATTGGGTGCCCTTGTTTTAGCTCATCGAAGGTTGTAGTAGAAATTGCTTGTTTTGTTTCATTTTAGAATGGCTAATATGTAATGTGATTTCTCTTAATATTTTGGTGTTTCTACTTGTTGTAAATAGGTAAAGATTTTTATTGTATACATTTTGGTACATTCGGTGGGACCTATGTCCTGATTTAATCACATTTATATTTTCATTTTTAGGATTTTTAGTTAGACTTTTGAATTTGCATATTTCCACATGCAGAGGCATCTTCACATATCTGCATTTTTGCATCTGCGTCTTTGCAGATTAGTCTTCGCAGATCCTAGACTCTGCAGATTTGAGTTTGCACTCTAATTCTCTGATTGAGAAGTAGTTTGCATTTTGCACAATCATTTTAGTTCATTTAGTTTAGTTTTTATTCTCTGTTTCTAGGGTTGCTAATTATTGCATTGTCATCTTAAAATTTATTTTCATACTGATAGTGTCATTTCATTGTATTTTTAGCTTGCCCTAGTTGCATGTTTGTCTCTGGTCATACATATGGATCTTTTCTTCTAGGTCTATGTCTGTACTACCCACTTTTGTGCTTGTCAACTTGAGTCTCCACTCTGGTTCATTGCACATCAAGTTTTTAGGGTTAATTTTCATTTTTGTGAGAATTTGGGGATTTTTTCTTTTTCTTTTTTGATAGAGATTAACATTGAGAGGCATTTCATTCTATTAGGAACCAATTTTTATTGGGCTAAATTTATTTGTTGCATGATGTTCTGCATCTACATCTATGCTTATGAACTCAAGTATACACACTTGAGTCTTCGCACCCAAGTCTATGCACCTGAGTCTATATACTTGAGTCTGCGCTCTTGAGTCTATGCTTGTCAATCTGTGTATGCACTTTGTAATCTAAGTCTCTACTAGAACTTAGTTTTTACATGTTTATTTTAACTTCTTAAGGTAACTAATCATCCTTTTTGCAAATTTTGGATTATTATTTGTATTTAATACTAGTTTTGTAGGATGGTTGACCAAGATTTAAAAATTTTGAGACTACTAATTCACTTGTTTGGCAGGACGTTATTTGAAGGCTTTGAATAATCTAAAACTACTAATTTATTTGTTTTGTAGGTTTCCTTGGTGGTCTAAGTAAGCATTGTGTGTTCTTTAAGTTAATTTTATGGGCATCTAGTTTAATTAGGAAGGTTTATTTCTTGTGGTTAGTTGAATAGTAGGAGAGTATGCTCTTATCTCTTTAGAGATAATTAGAAATCTAGACCTACTTTATTAATCACTTAGAAGTGAATCTTGGGTAAATGAACATGTGTTTGGCATGTTTGGGAGAAGTAATGGAGTATGAGAGTATTCTCTTATCCTTTAAGGAAAATTAAAAATCTAGACCTCCACTTGTTATCCACTTTTACTTGTTCATTTAAATTTAGAGAGCCTTTCATTGAGGGAAAAATCTTACAGGTACAACTCAAGTGGGAATAGGTGAACGTGTCCCTTCCAACCAGCTATAATCAAAAGCCTCTTTGAGATAAATGTCTCAGAGGACATAAATATTCTAAGAATTTATTCTTATGCTTGATAATTGTAGGTATGTGAGGCCTTAATCCTATGTGTGTGACTACATTATCTAAGTACTTGTAGGGATATAGGCCTCAATCCTTCTTACGAGACTACAAGGGATAGTTTTGAATGGATGCCCTTACTAGACACCTTCTAGTTCCCACACATAGTTTACTTTTTAGTTTCATATTTCCAAACTCTTTTAGGCCACTTTCTATGTGTGCATTGATTATTTAATCTTTATTATGTGATTTTGGATGTATGACATTACATGGTGATTTATGTTGGATTACAGAAAGGGGGGGGTGAATCAGTAATCCTAATCACATATACCTTAAAATGATTTTCTCTGATTAACTCAACAGTAGTTTGGTAACAACTCAACTCTCTATTTACCGACAATAGTAGATCAACTTTAATAATCAACAAATCATTCACACAAATCATTCACAACATGTAACACAAATATTTAACATGGAAACCCAGCTATGGGAAAAACCACTATGGGAATTGTCACCCACTAAGAAATATACTCTTCTGAAGTACGTCTGGTTAATAGCCAATCCAGTTAAAGATTACAAAACATACTACTAGATGTGACCTGATTAATGGATTTACCTCAGATCTATTAGGATCTTCACCCTATTAGGAGTGGCCTTGTTAGAGGGCTTTAAACACTCTTTATAATGTCACCTTTCTCAAGGATTTATAATAAGACTGTTAAGTCCACTATGTTAAGAGATTTCTCTATTACAAATGATAGTAAGAAAGAGTAATAAAATTGACCTATAGATGTGCAACTATCTTTTCTCAATCAAATCCTTGTGTGCTCTTCGATCTTCACTTCAATTCTTCATTAGCCATTGGCATCAACACTTCATCAAATCACTATTTTCCTGCTCAGAATTTCTTTGTTCCTTCTCTTCAGCAATAGTCATTAACCCTTCAACTATTCAGTTTGCCAGCCATTTGTCCATACAAGATCATCCTTTATATAGATAATTTTTGCCTCTTAATATCATGTATTACATTTTCCTTTAATTAATCTTAACCATTCATTTCATTATACCTTAAAATCAGATCTCGGTAACACGTTTCTTTTTCACCTAGGAACTTGAACTTTTCTTGAAACTTGTTCCATTTCTTTTTTCCGCTTATATCTTTGGATAGATCTTCATCTTGAATTTTCATAACTATAGATCTCTTGTAACTAACTCTCCTCCTCCTCCTCATCATCATCCATCTCAGCATAGCTAATCATTAAATGTCAATTTCATCCATATTTAATATCTTTTTCTTACTCGGTGTTTTTCACTTAGAATTTTGGTTACATCGCTCGGTGCCTAAACCTTTCCACTTTATCGAGTGACCTATCATTTTACCTTTACCTTACCGAGTGACATTACCTACTTATCTTACCAAGTTGTAAAATCATCATCTCCATACTTTACCGACTTAACATAATCATACGTTAAGTAGAAAATAATTATATCAACATAATCAAATCATTGTCTGATCTGTATCAGTTGCCTATTTAAGTTCTACAAATTCTTAACTTATCATCTCTTCTCCTTAACTCATTCATCTTATATCATTACCAAATGATATGGAAACATAATATAAATCATAAATCAATTGCTTGACATCAATGACAAGACAATAATTGATCTAACCTTTCTACTATCATCATGTATTCCTCTAATCTTGGTCGGTCTTCATCATCATCTCCATCAGATAATCAATCATCAACATTATTATCAATTATGGTAACAATCTCCCTCTTTGGAATTGATGGAAAAACTAACAAATTTAGTTTTCAATTGATGATGGTACACTTCACTTTCATTCATATTCTATACTCCCTCTGAGTAGTAACTTCTCCTTTTCTGATCTTCCATCTTTAGTCTTTCTCTTTTTATCAATAACACTTTCTATTCTGATTCATCTCCATTCATCTTCTTTTTATACTCATCTCATTCTTTTGTTCTTCTAATTTGTCTCCCTCTTTGATATACTATTCTCCCTTTTTTCAGTAAACATATCCTTCATCATAATTTGTCATCAATTGCTATTCATCACTACTTCTTTATTCTCCCTCTTTGACAACAATGCCAAAGAAACAAAAACTTCTCAGATATACCTCAAGTATAGATTTTCCATTATAGTCACAAAATTCCTTTTTCACAACTTCAGGCTTCACCTAAAGAGTGAAATACTAGCATCAACTCACAAGATAGATATTCTATCTAGTCCTTGAATTGATGCAACATGCATCTTTCCTTAATGTACATTTCATAGGGGAAGAACCCCTAATTACCTCAGAGATACTCAAAATCATCCTTCGATAGTCATTTAGTAAATATATCAACTATCTGTTCTTTTGAATTCACGTACTCTAATGTCACATGCTTATCATGTAGTTTCTCTCTCAAGTAGTGATACTTAATAGATATATTCTTTGTCTTAGAATGCATCACATGGTTCTTAGATATGTTAATATCACTGGTATTATCACAATAGATTGTAATAGGATCAGTAATATCTTCATGCATACCTTCCAGTAGTTGTTTAATCCATATAATATTAGAAAAATTCATAGTTTTTGCCACATATTCAGCTTCAATAGTAGATTGTGAAATACGGCTCTGTTTCTTGGTTAACCATGTCACTAGCCTTTCTCCCAAAAAGAAAACTTTGCCACTAGTTCTTTTCTTGTCATCAATATTTCTTGCCCAATCAACATCAGTATATACCTTAAGATCAAAATTTCCTCTTCTTGTGTATAATAGACTAAAATCTTCAATCCCTTTCAAATATCTGAATATCTTCTTAAGTTCAAACAAATGTGTTTCCTTGGGGTTTTCTAAAAACCTTGCAACAATACCAACTGAATGTGAAATGTTAGATCTACTATGGACAACATACTATAACTTACCAATCATTGATTAGTAAAGTGTTTCATTTACTTCCTTAGTATCATCTTCTTTTGATAATTTACAACTATTAGCTATCAGTGTTCCAACTGGTTTAGAGTCTTTCATATTAAATGTTTTCAGGATCTCCTTAATATACTTAGATTGAGTGATGTAGATCCCATCCTTAACTTGTTGTATTTGAAGTCCAATTAATAATTTGATCTCTCCTATCATAGACATCTCAAATTCCTTTCTCATTTCCTTATAAAATGACTTAGACATTATCTCATTACCATCAAATATAATGTCCTCAAAAATATCTTAGCAATTAGTATTTCATCATATTTATCACATTTTAAATAAAAATTGTTGTTATCACTAGTCCTTTCAAATCCAATCTTAACTAAATAAGAGTGCAGTCTTTCATACGATTCTCGGGGATCCTATTTCAGTCCATACAAAGTTTTATGCAGTTTGTAGATTATATTCTTATTTCTTTTGTCAACAAATCCATTAGGCTATTCAATGTAGACTTCTTCGATAATACCATTAAGAAATGCAAATTTAACATCTAGTTGATAAACTTTAAATCCTTTATAAGAAACATATGCAAGAAATATTCTTACTCCTTCTAATCTAGCAACAGGGGAAAATGTTTTACCATAGTCAATGCCTTCTTCTTGTGCATACCCTTTGCAGACTAATATTGCTTTATTTCTGATCACATCTCCTTTCTCATTGAGTTTATTTCTGAAAATCCACTTTGTTTCAATCACATTATTATGTTTAGGTCTCGGTACCAATGACCATGTGTTATTATTTTCAATCTAATCTATTTCTTCTTTCATTGCATTCATCCAATCTTCATTTTCTAGTGCATCCTTTACCAATCTAGTCTCAAATTCAGAAATCAAACATGTGTTATCTTTCAACTTACTTCTTGTCATGACTCTTGCATTCTTGTCTCCAATAATTCTACTTGGTGAGTGGTGTCTTCTCACATACTTTTCTAACAAAGGTTCAGTAGAATGTTCTTCAGTGTTTTCATCGCTCGATGGAGGCTCATTTTTCTCATCGGTTCCTTCTGGCTATTTCTCGATTGTATCAACTGAATTACCATCTTGTACATAAAAAAATCTTTTATAGTCCTCAGGTTCCTTTTTCTATCCTCTTCATTATTTTTAGCAAATTCATCAACTCTTACATTTTCACTTTCAACTATTTTTTTAGAATCCTTGATTAGACATTTGTATGCTTTTCTCTTTGATGAGTAACCAAGAAATATTCCTTCATCACCTTTAGAATCAAACTTTCCATTTCTATAATCTTTCAATACATAACACCTACTTCCAAAGATTTTGAAATAAGTTGCATTCGGTGTGTGTCCAAACTATAGTTCATAGGGTGTCTTGTTGGTACCTTTCTTCAACTGTATTTGGTTGAGAGTGTAGACTAAATTACTTATAGCTTCTTTCTAGAATGTTTGTGAAATATTTTTATCAATCAATAAAGTTCTAGCACAGTCAACAATATTTTTTTTCTTCTCTCAACTATCCCATCATGTTGTGGAGTCCTTGGTGCAAACACTTGTCTTTTAATTCTATGCTCATTACAGAAGATAGTAAATTCATCATAGATAAATTCACCTCCTCTATCAGATCTCAAACACTTTAGTTGTTTACCTATTTCCTTCTAAACTCTTGCATTATACCACTTAAACATTATTAATGCATCAAATTTTTCTTTTAGAAACATAACATACATCATTCTTGAATAATCATTAATAAAGAAAATAAAGTACCGATCTCCATAATAGCTTTGAACTTTCATAGGACCACAAAGGTCAGTGTGAACCAATTTCAAAATACCATTTTTTAGAAGAAGATTTACTTAGAAAACTTGACTTGGTCATCTTACCAACTTGACATTCTTTACACATAGCTTTATCAAGTTTTCTTAATCTCAATAGTCCTCTAACTCTACTCTTCTTACTCACTTTGATCAAGTTATCAAAATTTACATGACACGGTCTCTTATGCCACAACCATACATCTTCAGTTTTAGAAAACAAGAAACTCTTTGCATCAGTATCAAGATAAAATAAATTACCTCTTGATTTTCCTTCAGTTCCAATTAGATCTCCATCAGCACCATAGATTTTAACTTTTCTATTCTAAAATTCCAATTGGTGGCCAGTATTGTTCAGTTGTACTGCAACACTCAAAACATTATAGTTTAATCCTCTAACCCAATATGCATCATTACATTTCATCTTTTCATTTAACATAATAAATCATTTACCTTTCACAGGAAATGGAGCATCATTTCCAAATCTGATAACCCCTCCATCATACTCTTCTAGGTTCTCAAACTTATCAATATCACCAGTCATATGATGTAAACAACCACTATCAATAATCCAAGGGTCTAGTTTACTTACATGTGACACAAGTTCTTTTTCATCTTCATAATTTTACTCATTTGATTATTCTTTTACTACAACAAAGACAACTTCATATCCTTACTCGATATCATCAGATTCATCATCAGTTAAATCTTCCTTAGCTAGGTAGAAAGACTTCTTTCCTTTGTCCTTAAATTCTCTGAATCTTTGGTGTCAGTTATCTCTTTTATCATTCTTGTCATTGTCATGACATCTAGATGCAATATGTCCAATCTTATTACAATTGAAACATTTCAATGGTAACTTTCCTTTATACTTTTCGTTGCCTCTAGGTAGTCGGTTAGCCAATAGTGCTTCAAATTCCTCTTGTTCTTTCTCTTCAGTCAGGATACTGTCATACTCATTTCCATATGAATTACTATGATTTTCTCTTTATCTTCTTGATGTTCCAATGCTCACAAATGAATTAAAGGTTTTCTCAATGGTCGGTAGACTATTATCATAATTACTTAACTCAAATTTAGTCAACTTACTGTTAGGAATGGGAATACTGAGAGGGGGTGGGGGTGAATCAATGTTCACTATAATTTAACTTTTCACTTTAATCTTTATGCTAAACATAAATGCTTAAGAAATGAATTAAACATTCACATAAACATGAAACATGAAATCAACACATGACACCAATATGATTATGGGGAAACCCAAATAGGTAAAACCCTGGTGAGAATTGATACCCACTAATATTCTGCACTAGTGTTTTGTGATCTTTGCTAGAAGATCCTTTACCCTATTAGGAGTAGCTTTACAATGCTTTAAGTACAGTAGACCTTGTTAAGGGTTGAACCCTATTAGGATTCTTTTACAATCCTCCTTGTTAGGGGAGAGGATGCACTGTCCAAGAGCTCACTTCTCAAGTGGTGAAGGCTACAACCTTCTAATCTCATATACACACTATATCTACAGGATGAAATGTCACTGTGACACTACTTGTCAGATCAGTTCCTTTGATGTGTTAATGCTTTGACCTCTTGCAAAGCTCTAATACATCTTCTAGTGTCTTCACACACTTCTGCTCTACTTATCACAACTCTATTTTTACTTCCATACTGAATACAATGGGCGCACCTTATATTTATGCGCTCATACAAAATACACAATTAGGTTGGCCCTATAACTAATTACAAACAACACTTCCAAATTAATTGGCTTAAGCGTGATTATAATTAAACATATAAACATGTCAGCAACCTAAATACAATAGGCACATGGCCTTTACAATATTCCATTAGAATCGCAAACCAAAATGCTAACTGTCGGCTCCAAGCTCTGTTCTCTGCTAGCACACACTGGCTGTGCAACTTCAACTAGTTGTAACTTTCACATCCTTGCACATTTGATTATGCACTCATAGACGAAGCAAGAATATAGTCTAACCAAATTAAATTCTAGGGCACATGCCATAATTATTTTGTACACACATGCACTGATGCTTTGAGCTGTCGAAACTTTGTATACTGTTCAGTCTTCAACACTTAACTAAATTTTGATCTTTACATCAAGTGCGCTGACTCCAAACTACTATATGACTTTGTTGCCATAATGAAAACACTATATCTAGTCATATACTTTAGTATAGACAACTTTCCAAGAATCTCCCCCTTTTTCATTGATGGTAACAAAGGAATATGGACAAGATGCTAACTGTCCCTTAACACAAAATTTTTTGTCTTCTATACATTTTTTATACATAATCTTCTTATATCTCCCTATACATATTATACTCCATATTCTATATACAACTCCCCCTTTGACATTAATGGCAAAGGTGTACCAAAAAATTATATCTGCACATACTTACTTAGGGAATACATCCGGATATGCTATCTTGAGGTTCTGGATCTCCTTCTTCCAAAAATTTATCAAGGAGTTAACTATCTGGAGATGGGCGCATAAAGCATATTGAAGCTTCTCCATCTTCTTCAAATCCATGCTCAGACCTTGATCATAGGTAATCATTGTGGCATCTATCTCCTTTATGTTCTAATTGAGAATGTCTAGTGAGGGTGCAAGAGCATTCCTCAACTGAGTCTGTCTAGACCTTATCTTTGCCATCTCTTTCTCTGCCTTCTCAATCTTGTCCAATTGACCTTGGTAAAAATTATTACACATATTCACATCAGTGAATGAGTCTGTTACTAAACTCTTCACCTGCTCAATCATAGCTTCTACTTCTTTTATTTCCTTAAAATGGGCATCAGTAAGCTTATCCTGATCCATACAGTCTACAATGAATTTCCTTCCTTGATCAGCAATTCTTTCAAGGATGCTTGTCCTGTCTTGAGTGAATTTAGATCTAGAGAAAAGTTTCTCATCAACTCATTCAATTGCTTCTCCAGATACTTCTCTTCTGCAACCTTGGATGTAGATTCTTGAAGGCTTGAAAAATTGCTTTTGAATAGTGATATGATGGTACTTACATCATCGACCGAGTGTACCTTGGACACTTTCTTGTCTTCTGGAAACAAACTGTTCAATATGTTCACATATTCCACAAGGAGAGGATTTCTCATGACTTGTTTCTCCTTTTCTTTCTCCATAGCCAAGACGCTAAACTTAATCAGGTCTTCCTCCTTACATGAGTCCAAACTAGATGTGTCAGGTGTCAAAATTGACAACAATGCTGAGGAGGGAGTGATGGGAGTGCTATCCATCACTTCTAGCTTTACCTTGGGTAGATCCAGAGAGGTTTCATCTTTATCTTGTTCTTTCTTTTCTTCCTCTTCTTTTTCTTTCTCTTCTTCTTCTTCTTTCTCATCTGATATATTTTCAATCAATACCTCTTCTTGATGAGTGGGAGGAGTGCTGCTGCATAATATCTTAGCTTCTTGTGTGCTCACAAAAGCTTCCTCAAACTTGTCTAATTCTATGTCAATGGCCTCCATGGCTATCTCCACATTATCAATGATAATGGTGCTATCCTTGAGTGATTCTGATATGGGCATAGACTTGTCTACCTCTGTTTGTACTTCCACTGTAGACGCTAAATCCTGAGGACCTGTAGACTGTTCCATGATAGTCTTTGCTACTTTTTCTTGCTTGATAGGTGCTTGAGAGATGGGCACAAACATAGGTTTTATGTGCTTCTCTAAGAGTACCTTCTCAAAAGCCTTCTTTGTTTCTTGAGAAATCAGCTCATAGTCTTTGTTCATGAGGTGAAGTGTCCTCATCTTTGTTCTTAAGTGTGGCTTTACTAGATTTAGTAACAATGACCTTTCTTCAATAGAGCATACTAGAAGAGTGGAATCAAGAATTTTTTCCCTTATTCTGAGATCTTATTCAATGGCTTGTCTCTTCAAGGTATCCAATATCTCCCATACTTTATTATGAATTTCTGTTTTCAATTCAAGAACTATCTTCTTGAACTTTATCATGTGTTTGATAATCATACCATGTATTTTTGATTTGTCAATTTTACTATATGTTTCATAAAACTTTCCCACCTAATCAATTATGCCCTCATCAACAATTATTGCACTCAAAGTTTTAAGACTTGGTCTAAATCCTGCCTTAGCAGGTGCTTGACTGGTTTTCTTGCTCCTTAATGCTCGCGAGGATGGATGAATAGTGATGAATTCTTTCTTTCTCTTGATTATTGATTCATACTTTAGAGGAGCAGTAGGATCATTGGTTTCTTTGGGTGCAAAAGGATTGTCATCAATCATATCCTTCTGACTGTCATCTTTTTCAATTTTTATTTTCTTCATCTTAGGATCTTCTTGATCTTTTTGTTGTTGTTGCGCTCTTCAATTCCAAAGCAATCTTCTCTTCCCTTGCCTTGTCAAGGTCTACTTGAGACACACCATGTATTCTCAAAATTTCTAATGTGATCTTAGATGATTTCCTCTTAGTTGCTGTGATGTTCAGTTTAGCATCAACTTCACTTGTCTTTTCCTCATAAGTTCCCCACCTAGGTTCATTAGGATCTTTGGGGGATGATAGTAATACATGTGCATATGCTTCAAGGACTTGTTCCTCTACCTCATAGCTAAGTGGATGAATCCACTTAGTTCTAGGCTCAACAGCTTCCATACAAGTAGTATTAGTTTCAACCATAAAGCATATTGTATCCTTATACTTTTCCACAATGTTCTATGGAATTCTGTATCTCATCTGCATCTTAACCCTAAAGGTCTTCAATTCCAATGTGATATAATCCCTTAGAGTGCTTTCAATGGATGCTTTTTGGATATCTGAGGCATGGTAGGAATGGACTTGTCCAAGTACAAGTCTGATATCTTTCCAACAATATGAAGGTACATGTCGATGATTAGTGATCCAAACCTGAATATCTTTGTCTTGTCATGCTTGATGGCCTTGATGTTATCAATCAACTATGTGTGCAAGATCTCACACAAGTTGAATTCCCCATCTTCCTTCACAAGTCTTATGGCTGCTAGAATAGTGCCTGTAGACACACTATTCACCCTGCTAGTGTGATGAAATCTATACCCTAGTATCATTGACATCAATTTGATGTCAGCTTGCTCAATAGGCTTGATGGTCATATTGTGCCTATTGCTCCTTGACTTACATGTTTGTTCAACCATCTTTCTGACATCCTTTCCCATAGGAAGGATGGCACCTATTCTAGAAATGCATGTCATCTCATGAATTAAGTCATTTCTATTTCTAACTGGTACATCACCAATCCAAAACAAATCATCATGAATTCTACTCAACAAAATTTTTATCCATTTTGTCTCATAGAATTCATATGCCATAGCATACTCAAAAATTGGGTGATCATTCCATTTAGCATATTCATCCAAGAATGTTTTGTCATGTTTCAGCATGGTATCCATGTGCATCTAAGCCTATCCAATCCAACCGGTTCCTTCTTACAATAGATATATGCCCTAATATCCTCCACATGCATGATGCCCATAGGTGTGCAGGAGAAAGCTCCCTCTAAATCATCTAGGGTTGATTTAAAAGGGTGCCTCTTGAAAACATATATTTTGTTCTCAGTGACATCATAAACAATGGGAGTGGCCATGACTTACTTGATAAATGCTTTCCAACTGATCTCTAAGATAATTTGATGACTTTTGAATTGGCACAACGAGCTAGGGTTTCTGCAACCAACCAAATGCACTGCAAACACTAATAAATCAATCTCTCAAGACTTCACAACAACTTCCAAGGATTTTTCTTCTCTCCTATCACTCTGAATTTGAATGCAATGAGAAATCAAATGACTTATGTGTACTTTAAAGTGAAAAAATGCCATTAATGCACATTGCGTAAACCAAGTTGTCACTTCAAAATTTGCAACTTGAGTTCTGCTAACATTCAACATGTACGCTCTTGCACGAAGGTTCCTATACACTCCAAAAGCTTAAGTCCAAAGGCGCATACTCTGAGGATGAGTATACTATCCATGTAGGGGTCTAGAGATAAATTAGCTCCCCCTATGACCTTGAGGGCCATTCATGTAGATGTAGAGGGTGCGTCCATTGGGGATGCATCCAATACATTCTCATCAATCTTTTCCTTCTTTTTCTCTGACCAAATCATGCTCACATCATCTGAGGCTTTGATAAATTTAACTTCTCCTACGGGATCCAAAACTGGTTCTTCGGCCTTTTAAGGGCTTCCCTATCCTTGCATCCTTGATCTACATAACCTTGAGATATGTCCAACCTTGTTACACGAGTGACAAATAACTAGAGGTCTTATATTCCTTAGCACATTGATATGAGTCACCATTCTGCATTGCTTTTTTGTGTGACCATTATAGTTGCATATCTGGCATGTAACATTCTAAGAACTCCTTACATTTGTCTAGTTCTGATTTCTCTGATCTTGCTGAATTATATTCTTCTTACTAGTCTTGCAATTTATAGCTCTATGACCAAACTTGTTGCATGAATAACAGTAACCATTAAAAGGCTTTACCTCTGTACAATTCCTTGCAATGTGTTCATGCTTATTATAAGAAAAACAAGTGCATTCTACTTTCTTGTGCTCATTCTTAGTTGGTCCACCATTATCTATGGTTTGATCTTCAGTCTTTTCAGCATCAGTAGAGTCCTTTTGTGAATCCTTTCTTGCTCGCATATTGTCAATCTGATTTTTTGCTTCATTGTATCCAATAAAACTAGTGTCTCCTTTGGCTCTTCTTGCATACAACTAAGATTCTATCACATCAAAACTGGTGTGTAATTTGTCAATATGATTCTTTTCTTCTTTCAATTCAGACTCCAAGCTTTCTTTGCTATTCCTTAGCTCCAAGATTTCCATGTTTGCTTTCCTTAGTTCTTCATTCAACTGAAGGTTCTCTTTGATCTGTTCATCATAGATTGCCTAATTATTAGTCATCTTATCATCAACCTCTTCAAATTTTTCTTTTAAGGATTTGTTTTCTTCATTGAGCTTCTTGACCATTGTCCCTAGATCACTGGTAGAGCATTCTTTCAAATCTTTCCTTAGCTTTTTGATGACTAATTGAGCATCACTGAGTTTGTCCTTTAGTTATTCAAATTCTATTTCTAACTTGTCCAGATCTTCAAGAGTAGCTTCAAGATTTCTTTTCAGATGTTTCATTTCAGCTTTGTCCATGATCTCCTCAAGTGGTTAAACTTTTATGCTGAGGACCAGTGCTCTGATACCAATTGTTAGGAATAGTGTTAGAATTTAATCTTCCTTGGTTATTTATGTATTTAATAGGATAAACCAAGGTATCCTAATGTATTTTGTCCTCTAGTCCAAGTGGGAGGACATGTCATTTTGTAATTTCCTTTATTAAGGAAAATAGATATTCCTCCTTATGAGGAATCCTACACTTGTCTCACACACTAGTGAAATGTGGCATACATAGAATTGGGAGTTACAATGTAACTCCTCTCTCACATCTCTATTAAGATATGGCTCTCTTCTCATTCTCATATGAGATTCTTCTTCTTCTTCTTGATTATCATTGTATGAGCTTTGCTCTCTCTCTCTCTCTCTCTCTCTCTTAGACATTTTGTTGCCACTTTCATTAATATCACAATGTTTTTTTTATGCTTTTCCCCCTTAAAAAACCTTGTCTCTTTGTTGCTTGGTTTTGGTGAATGCTCCTAGTTCTTGCACTAATTCATGGTAATTTTTCCTATTCCTAAGCTCATAGATTAAACAAGTTCCAATTGTCTCTATATTTTGTTATTATTTTAACATGGTATCAAAGTAGGTTGGTTTAATCATTTATTGAGTGTACAGGTGGAGGAGCTACCATATCTTGGAGCACTCCAAATTGGAGACTCTTGAGAGAGTTCTTTACTAGTTTTTTGTACTAATCTGATTAAGAGAGAAAAATCAAAAATTTTTTTTGGTTTTGACTAGTTTACCGCCAAAACCTGTTTAACTATTGGTCTCCTTTTCGTAGGTTTGGTTGCATTTCTGATAAAGAAAATTATACCAATTTAATTTTATCAAACGCTTACTACTAGCTTATTAAATTGATTATAATATTAAATCTTATTTTTCACTATTATACTTTAAAAGTTTAAAAATTTTACCTTTTTTAGTTATTTCCATTCATGCATGTCTAGAATATTTGTTTATAATTATTACTTCTAATATCAGTTTCTTTTTATCACTTCATGTATTAAAAAGAAAGTAGAATCTGAATTGCATTTATCTCACCTTCATAACCATTTTTTTAGTTTCTAAGTTTAGCTCTATTCCTGCATACGTTCACTTAATATCATTGTTTGTTATCAAGTGTTTTATTTCCAATTTCAATTACATGTGTTTCTTTCTATAATCATTTCTTGCACGTGTTTCTCTCTCATTCTCTGTTCTCTGAGCATTGCATGTAATTTGCATGTGTTTTGAGAGCTTGTTTTATTTTCAGCTAACATCTCTGTCTATGCATGGGTTATCTTCTTTTTAGCTTAGCCTTCAATTCAATAAATTCATTTTCTTTTCTTTGCATTTTTTTCAATTTTTTGCTTCCAATAAGTTCGTGGTTCAAATCGATAAGTTCTTGCATATTGCATTGTTTCATCTCTGCATGCATTCTTTGGGGATGATTTTGTGTGTAGATTGCTAAGGTTGATCTTTAAAGAATAATGAGACAATATTTTTTCTTCAAGAGGCATTACTCATTACTGATGCTCTGCTTACTGTGCAATTTAAACAATAAAGAAGGATACGGTTTCTTTAGTATTACTATATCAAAATTACCAAGTCTGCAATATAGGATAAACTATTCTTGTGTACTAATTTTTTTTTGATGCATGCATTATATAGATGCTGGACATTGTCATATACGTTGTGTACTCTTTCAAGGTTCTATATTTGCTACCCCTATTTTATTAAGAGTTTATATGCGCATTTGTGCTGTTAGCAGCCATTAAACGTCCAAAAAACACCATTGAATCATTACACAAGCTATAAAATATTAAACATTGATTTTTTTACTCTTATAGGAACCTTATACTTTGTCATCCCTATTTTGTTTTGCTATTCTCCTAATTGTTCGCATTTTAAGATGACTTTTACATATCACTGCAATTGCACATTGTCATATCAGTAAACATATAATTAGATACTTATTTGGCTGCACATTGTCTTGTCCATATGTTGAGTTGGCCATTGCAGTAACAAAACTCAACGCATTTATGAGAGTACCATAAGTTACTAATTTTGGTTCAAGTTTTTTTTTCATCAGTTCGCATGCATACATTTTTTTTAAGGAAAAATCTTTGTAGTTACTGTTCATTGCTATTTGCTGAAGTTTATTTCTCTCTAGTTGTGCTATTATGATCTAGTGGAAAGTTGTTTTCACTGGTTGTGTTTTTCATTGCATTGCAAGTTCGGCAAATATAGATCTTGGCAACTTGTGTGGGACATAGATTTGTTTAGTCGCACCTAGATTATATCTCATTATTATAACTTGGTTTGCTATTTGCGCTGTCTATACGTTTGAAAGATCCTTAGCTCGCTTATTGCATTGGTTGTGAGCTTTGTGAAGCTTCAGTTATCTAAAGTCGTCGAAAAACTTTTTTTCTATTCCTTCAGCACACCCGCTTTCTTTACCCATTTTTTGGTAGTGGTGATCTATGTGGTGATCTTTTTGGTTTTCACTTTGCTGTTCCTTAACTCTTTTCAATCCCCTCTACTCTTTCACTTGTGCCTTCCTTTTTTTCTTTTTGTTGAAGTTTATTGTAGGGGGCGTTTGTTTCAGTTTATTTTCTTTCATCACCAGCCGCTTGGATTGTTGACTGCATAATCTAGGTCACTACCTCCGTCTCTCTCTCAAGATTTCTTCCCAAGCCTGCCATTTCTTTTTGTCGACTTCATTATGGAAAAGCTGGAAAGGGAGTAGGCCAGGAATAATTTTGCTGTTTGGATTGCCCTGAGTTCGCTTCACTCATTTCTTATGTTGTGAATTTCTAGTAGGGCCAACCCTCCAAAATGTCTTTTACTTTGGTGATAGCTGAATGAGATTTGGTGATATGAATGTACGTAGGAATTGGTATAACAGGTTATGAATTGTAAGGTAGTAACTTTCATGGTTTGTTTTGATTTTAGTTCATTCTAAAATGTGTTTTTTTATTAAATGCTGAGTTTCAATAAAAATAGTTTACAGAAGTTAGAACCGACGGATTTCCATAATGTTATTTCTTGAATGTTCGGAGGATAAATATACTATTATTTTTGCAGCCCATTAGTATTGAGTGCACTCATCATTAGTCTCCTTTTCGTTTAATGTCATAGATACAGAAGTTAGAATTAACAAATTTTCAAGTGTAGTCAGAAGTTTTTTCAAGTGTTGTGTATAATCTTCTTTTCATTGAAAAAGTTAGAACTTTTTTTGCTTATTAGTGAAATAAGTTTGTAAGTTTTTTAATGTTATAGTTGAAATTTTGGCTAAATTTTTTTTCTAACAACTATTTTGCAGGGTTGTGCTATTCCTTTATTAGTTGTTTTTTCGCTTTGCACACTAGCGATCCTTGTGTTATCTGTTAATCAATAACAGCATAACCGAGATCCGTTAATTTTCTTTTAGTCCTTTAGTTTCAATTTTTTTTTCTGTAGCTATTGTTTTTTCCTTGCATGCCTCATTGGTGTAAGCTTTTATAGCTTTATGCCATTGCATGCAAGTATATTCAGTTTGAATTAAGATCCTTTCTATTTTCTGTTAAGGATTCTCTATTTTTTCCCTAGTTTAGATCTTTGTATTTCATCATGACTACCCTGATGCCATAAATTAAATTAACTAGTACTAACTACCATGCTTGGAAAACTCACATGACTTTCATATTTAGATTTAGACACATTTTAGAGATTGCAACTAATGCCAGTTCGAAACCCGCAACCTCTGCTCCTCAAGTTGACCAAACTGCTTGGCAGACAAAAATGAGGAATCACTTGGTTTAATCAGGATTTCCTAAGTCCTAAATTGTATGTCCTAATTTCCACTTGTACAAAAGCCCATCAGGCTTGGGATATCTTGAAAAATACTTATGATAGTGCAGATGAAACTCAAAAAATCCAGCTTCAAGACCAACTTGAAGACCTTAGGTATACTGATTTCAACTCTGTTGATGACTTTCTGCTTAAGTTTGATTCCGTTAAAGTTTTGCTAACTAGTTTACAAGTTCCTCTTTCTGATTTAAGAATAATTCATATTATTATTTGTAAATGTTTGCCTAGATAGTTCCAACAGTTTATCACAAACATTTAGTCTCAATTAGCTATTCCTTCTTTAGCATCTCAACTAACTTATGTTATTTTTCAAAATATGTTGCATCAAGAGGAAGCTAAATTAATTCAGTTTGGTATTCTTAAAACTCACGAACATGCTTATGTCTCTAACAATAGATCTTCTAACACTAATCAAAATAACAATAGATCTTCTAATAATAATCAAAATACCCAAAACTACCAACGATCTAACAACACTAATAATTTGAATAATAATTCCAACCATCAATTTAATAATCAGTACAATTCTAGGCCCTCCAATAACTATCAGAGTAATAATCAATCAAATAGGCCTCACTACACCTATTGCGGTAAATATGGTCACTTAGTTCATAACTGTTTTAAGAAACAAAAAGATGACCAACGTAATTCTCAAAATTATTCAAATGGAAAACCTAATGGAAATCAATCTCATTCTGCTTTTATTGTCTGTTTGAATGCTTCTAAACCACTTGAATGGATCATTGATAGTGGTGCATCTCAACATGTAACTTCTCATAAGGAGGTTTTTGATTCTTTGCAACCTAATTCTATGAATATTCCTATTTCTTTAGCTAATAATCATTGCTGTCAAGTTGAAGGAACTGGTAATGTTTCTATTCCAAATGGTAAATTACATGATGTGCTTTATGTTCCTGATTTGAAAGCTAACCTTATCTCTATTCCTCAATTATGTCAAGATTATAAGGTTGAGTTTCATAAAAATAATTGTCATATCATTGATCCTAACACTGATTAGGTAGTTGCTAATGCTAAATTAGATGATGATAATCTCTTTAAATTTTATCAATTTTCCTCTCCTAGATACTCTTTACTTACTACTGTTGATTTTCATATTTGGCATGAGAGGCTAGGACATTTAAATTCTTATTATATCTCTTTAATGAAAAAATAAAATATGGTAGATGGACTACCTAAGCTTACTACTTCTAAGTTTGATTGCAATGGATGTATGAGTGGTAAAATGCATAGAGAATCTTTTCCCCATAAATCATCTTGGAGAGCTAATAATAAGTTAGTTCTAATTCATAGTGATCTTTTAGGTCCTATGGAAAATACTTCTATTTCAGGTTCTAAATATGCTTTAACTTTTGTTGATGATTATTCTCGTAGAACTTGGATTTATTTCCTACATAGTAAAGATCAAGTCCTTAATACTTTTGCTGAATTTCATATTTTTGTAGAAAGACAAAGTGGTTGTAAAATTCATATTCTTAGGATAGATAATGGTACTGAATATGTTAATCATGCTTTCTATTCTTATTTAAGATATTTTGGTATCAAACATGAGCTTACCGTTCCTTATACACTAGAATAGAATGGTGTGGCAGAATGAAAGCATAGAACAATAGTTGAAATGGGTAGATGTTTTTTACATGCTAGAAATATGGATTATAAATTTTGGGCTGAAGCTATGGCATGTGCCACCTATATTCTTAATAGAACTCCTACTAAGGCCCTTCCAAATAAAACTCCTGAAGAAGTTTGGTTAGGTAGAAAACCCAATTTGTCTCATTTACATATTTTTGGCTCAACTGCTTATGTTCACACACCTAAATAGAAAAGGAAAAAGTTAGATCCAAAATCCTCACCTCATATATTTGTTGGTTATTCTAAGAACACTAAAGGTTATAGAGTTTATGATCCTCTTAATAATAAAGTTCACAGAGCTAGAGATGTTTGCATTGCTGAAAATGGTGTTCATGACTATTCTCAGATTTTAGATTCTAATTTTAGTCACAGCAACATAGTGCTTGTGGAGGACCAACCTCCTTCTCTCAACCCTATTCCTCACATTTCTATTTCTACACCTTCTGTTTCTGCTCCTAAAGTTTATGTTCCTTCTGATAATACTAATAAATAGAATAATGATGAAAAAATAGATAGTAATGATACTCCTTCTAATGCTTTTGTTCCTTCTAGTATTAGCAGTGATGATGATGATGATGGTAATAATCTGTTTACTCCTCCTAGTAATGTTTCTGTTAATTCTAAGAGAAATCCTAAATGGTTTGAAGATTTACTTAATGAGGGTGATGATTACATTTCTAGAATGGGTGGACTTAGACCTAGAAGGATAAATTACTGCAATTATGCTCTTATGTCTTCTCTCTCTAATTCTAATGATCCTCAAACCTTTGCTCAAGCTAAAAATCAACCTCATTGGCAAACTGCTATGCAAGAAGAATATGACTCTTTAATTTCTATTAATACTTGGGATTTAGGTACTTTACCTCATGGTAAGAATATGGTTTCTTGTAAATGGTTATATAAAACTATGTTAAACTCCAATAATGAAATTAGTAAATTTAAGGCTAGATTAGCTGCACGTGGTTTTTCTCAGATTGAAGGAATAGACTATAATGAAACTTTTTCACCTGATGCTAAAATGCCTACCATTAAAGTTGTCCTTGCTTTAGCTGCTAAAATGAATTGGCCTATTCACAAAATGGATGTTAAAAGTGCTTTCTTGAATGGTGATCTACATGAAGAAATTTATATGTCTCAACCTCCTGGTTTTATTCAACAAGGTAATGAACATTTAGTCTACAAACTAAAGAAGTCTATTTATGGTTTAATACAATCTCCTAGAGAGTGGTATTCCAAAATTAATGCTTTCTTTATTTCTCAAGGTTTTAAAAGAAGTCAAAATGATCCTAACTTATATATCAAGCATAGTGAAGATGACATTATTATTATCATTTTGTATGTTGATGATTTAATTCTTACTTCTAGTTCTAACCATTTAATTTCTGATATTAAGTTCCAACTCAACCAAAAATTTCAAATGACAGATTTAGGTTTTTTACATTATTTCTTAGGAATGCAAATTTGGCAAACCCCTAAGGGTATTTTTATCTCTCAAAGTAAATATGCTAAAGATCTCCTAGATAGATTTCATATGAATGATGCTAATCTTGTTCCAATTCCATGTGATTTAGGAACTAAGTTAATGATAGATATGGAATCTCCTTTCATAGATGCTACTCCTTATAGAGAACTAGTAGGTAGCTTAATTTATCTAACCCTCACTAGACCTGATTTATCTTTTAGTGTTGGTTTAGTTTCAAGATTTATGTCCAAACCTCAAAAAACTCATTTCAAAATTTCTAAAAGAATATTACGTTACATTAAAGGTACTATTAACTTAGGATTATTTTATGCTACAAATTCTGATTTTACTTTAAAAGGTTTTACTAATTCAGATCTAGGTGGAGACCCCAATGATGGGAAATCTACTTTTGGGTATTGTTTTTCTCTTGGTTCAAGTTCTATATCTTGGAAAAGTAAAAAAGAACAATCTGTGTCTCTATGTTTTACTAAAGTTGAATATAAAAGTTGTACTCATGCCTCTAAAGAATCTCTATGGCTTAGAAGAATACTTGAAGATTTGGGTCTACCTCAACAAGAACCTACACCATTGTATTGTGACAATCAAAGTGCAATAGCCTTGGCAAAGAATCTAGTTTACCATGCAAAATCAAAGCACATTTCTCTCCACCACCACTTCATTAGAGAGCACATTGCAAAAAAGAAAGTTTCACTCATCCATTGCAAAGGTGAAGATCAAGTTGCAGATATTTTGACAAAACCTCTTTCTAGAGAAAAAATTGAATTTCATTGTAACAATTTGTGTTTGATACCCCTTGATGTAATTACCCCAAGTAAAGATTAAAGGGGGGTGTTAGAATTTAATCTTTCCTTGGTTATTTATGTATTTAATAGGATAAACCAAGGTATCCTAATGTATTTTGTCCTCTAGTCCAAGTGGGAGAACATGCCATTTTGTAATTTCCTTTATTAAGGAAAATAGATATTCCTCCTTATGAGGAATCCTACACTTGTCTCACACACTAGTGAAATGTGGCATACACAGAATTGAGAGTTACAATGTAACTCCTCTCTCACATCTCTATTAAGAGATGGCTCTCTTCTCATTCTCATATGAGATTCTTCTTCTTCTTCTTGATTATCATTGTATGAGATTTTCTCTCTCTCTCTCTCTCTCTCTCTCTCTCTCTTTCTCATTCTCTCTCATTCTTAGGCATTTTTTTGCCACTTTCATTAATATCACGGGGTTTTTTTTATGTTTTTCCCCCTTAAAAAATCTTGTCTCCTTGTTGCTTGGTTTTGGTGAATGCTCCTAGTTCTTGCACTAATTCATAGTAATTTTTCCTATTCCTAAGCTCATAGATTAAACAAGTTCCATTTGTCTCTATATTTTGTTATTATTTTAACAAATAGGAGCATTGAGAGGGGAGGGGGGGTGAGTCAGTGTTCACTGTAATTTAACTTTTCACTTTAATTTTTATGCTGAACATAAATGCTTAAGAACTGAATTAAACATTCACATAAACATGAAACATGAAATCAACACATGACACCAATATGATTACGGGGAAACCCAAATAGGTAAAACCCTGGTGGGAATTGATACCTACTAATATTCTACACTAGTGTTTTGTGATCCTTGCTAGAAGATCCTTTACCCTGTTAGGAGTAGCTTTACAATGCTTTAAGTACAGTAGACCTTGTTAAGGTTAGGATCCTATTAGGATTCTTTTACAATCATCCCTGTTAGGGGAGAGGATGCACTATCCAAGAGCTCACTACTCAAGTGTTGAAGGCTACAACCTTTTGATCTCAGATACACACTATATCTGCAGGATGAACTGTCACTATGACATTGCTTGTCAGATCAGTTCCTTTGATGCGTCGATGCTTTGACCTCTTGCAAAGCTCTAATACATCTTCTAGTGTATTTTCACACTTCTACTCTACTTATCACAACTCTATTTTTACTTCCATACCAAATACAATGGGCACACCTTATATTTATGAGCTCATACAAAATACAAAATTAGGTTGGCCCTATAACTAATTACAAAAAATGGTTCCAAATTAATTGGCTTAAGCATGCTTACAATTAAACATATAAACATGTCAGAAACCTAAATACAATAGGTGCATGGCCTTTACAATATTACATTACAATCGCAAACCAAAATGCTAACTGTCGGCTCCAAGCTCTGTTCTCTGCTAGCACACACTAGCTATGCAACTTCAACTAGCTGTAACTTTCACATCCTTTCATATCTGCTTATGCGCTCATAGACTAAGCAAGAATATAGTCTAACCAACTTAACTTCTATGGCGCATACCATAATTCTTCCGTACACATGTGCGCTGATTATCTGAGCTACTAGAACTCTGTATAATGTCCAGTCTTCAACACTTGACTGAATTCTGATCTTTACATCAAGTGTGCTGACTCCAAACTGCTATATGAATTTTTTTCCATAATGACAACACTATATCTATTCATATACTTTAATATAGACAACTTGAAAATAGTTATCGATTAGGGCTTCAAGAGTAATAGTATTGTTCAGTATAGATGTCAATTCTTGAATTGTAGATACTATAATAGCATACTTAGAAGATAGAGTTATCAAGAGTTTGCTTACCACTTCTTCATTAGTCAGTGATCCACTAGCACCTCTGATGACACTCACAACTTCCTTGATTCAAATGATATATTGTGTGATGTTCTCTTCATCTTTCATCCTCATCTCATCATATTTTTCTCTCAGATTGTCAACCTTAGCTTTTTGTACATGCAGATATCCTCCATAGATAAGTTTAATCCTATCTCACATTTATTTTGAATTAACACAATCCTTAATATCATTGAATTCAACATCAGAGAGGGAAGAAGAAATCTCTATCATAACTGAGTTGTGTTCCTACCTTTCTCTCATCTGATCAACTATCAAAGGTCCAGTAGGTGGTGGTGTATTCATTATCAATTAGGTGCAGTGCAGAATATCCAATCTCAGATAGATACAATCTCATTCTTCTTTTCCATGTTGAGAAACTTTCCTTTTTTAGCTTAGGTAATTCTCTCCTATACATCTTCAAATCTTTTACTCAAGTCTTTAAACTTATCTCTTCATAGTACTTAGATCTAATACCAATTGTTGGATTATGGAGAGGGTGGGTGAATCAGTAATCCTGATCACATATACCTTAAAATACTTTTCTCTAATTAACTCAGTAGTAGCTCGGTAACAACTCAGTTCTATATTTACAATAACAATAAATAAACTTTAACAATCAGTAAATCATTCACACAAATAAATAACATGTAACACCAATATTTAATGTGGAAACCCAACTATGAGAAAAACCATTGTGGGAATTGTCACCCACTAAGAGAAATACTCTTCTGAAGTACACCTAGTTAAGAGCTAATCTAATTAAAGATTATAAAACACACTACTAGGTATGACCCGATTAAGGGATTTACCTTAGATCTGTTAGGATCTTCTCCTTATTAGGATTGGCTTTGTTAGAGGGCTTTGAACACTCTTTAAAATGTTACTTTTCTCAAGAATTTACAATAAGACTGTTAAGTCCACTATGTTAAGATATTTCTCTATTGCAAATGCTAGTAAGTGTTGGAAAAATGTTCAGTGCTCCTCTCAGGATTTGTGACATGGTTTAACAGCCTCCTATGTCTTCTATAAGTCTAGTGAATGTATCAGGCATTAACAGGTCAATATTTTGGTGCAACAAGAACCACTACTTGTAACAAGTGGTATTAGAGCTTGGTCACAGGTTCAAATCCCCTCGGGTATCGCTAAGGGGGAGATTGTTGGAAAAATGTTCAGTGCTCCCCTCGGGATTCATGACATGGTTTAACATCCTCCTATGTCTTCTATAAGTCTAGTGGTTGTATCGGGCATTAACAGGTCAATCTTTTGGTGCAATGACAACCACTAATTGTAACAATAAGCAATAGTAATAAAATTGACCTATAGATGTGCAGCTATCTTTTCTCAATCAGATCCTTGTGTGCTCTTCAATATTTACTTCAATTCTTCATTATCCACTGGCATCAACACTTCATCAAATCACTATTTTCCCACTTGAAATCTCTTTGTTCCTTCTTGTCTGCAATAGTCAACAACCCTTCAACTATTTAGTTTTTTAGCCATTTCTCCATACAAGATCATCCTTTATATAGACAATTTTTGCCTCTTAATCTCATCTATTATGTTTTCCTTTAATCAATCTTAACCATTCATTTCATTATACCTTGAAATCAGACATCGGTAACACATTTCCTTTTCACCTAGAAACTTGAACTTTTCTTGAAACTTATTCCATTTATTTTTTCTACTTAGATCTTGCCATAGATCTTCATCTTGAATTTTCAAAACCAGAGGCCTCTTGTAACTAACTCTCATCATCATGATCATCCAGCTCAACATAGCTAATCATTAAATGTCAATTTCATCCATATTTTTAATATCTTTTTCTTGCTCAGTGTTCTTCACTTAGAATTTTGGTTACATCACTCGGTACCTAAACCTTTCTGCTTTATCAAGTGACCTATCTTTTTACCTTTACCTTACTGAGTGACATTACCTACTTGGTAGCCAAAACAACTTATCTTATTGAGTTGTCAAATCATCATCTCCATGCTTTACTAAATTAACATAATCATACATTAGGTATAAATAAATATTATCAACATAATCAAATAATTGTCTGATTTGTATCAGTTTCCATATTAAGCTTTACAACTTCTTAACTTCTCATCTCTTCTCCTTAACTCATTCATCTTATATAATTACTGAATGATATGGAAACATAATATAAATAAAAAATCAATTACTTGACATCAATGAAAAGACAATAACTAATCTAACCTCTCTACTATCATCATGTATTCCTCTGATCTTGGTTGGTCTTCATCATCAGCTCCATCAGATAATCAATCATCAACATTATTATTAGTTATGGTAACAGATTTAATATTGGATAGTTATGAGATATCATATGTTTACAGTTAGATGATGATAGTTACTTTAATGATGATTATTTATATGTTAAAATGTTGTTTATATTTATGATGTTACTTACCCCATACTTGCATGTGTATGTCTATAATGTATGTTTTACTTTTTTGTTTGGCATGTTTGATATGGTTGAGGGACAAAGTTGAAGTTACCTTCTTAAGGGATCCACATGATGTCCAAATCCCTGTCATTTCTTGTTATATGTGTGTGTGTGTGTGTGTGTGTGTGTGGTTGTACATGCTTGTATGTTATGTAGGTTTGTAGGTATTGGGCATCGACTTCCATAATTGTTAGGATGAGCGTGCCCTATCGCAAATTCTCAATGGTAAGAGAGGGGAGATAATATTCAGATCCAAATCGCAACCTAAGTCATTCTATTGTCCTAAAATAGTGGACAAGTTTAGGATATTTTTACCCTACTGAATTAGTCCAAGTGACGCGAGTCCATAAATCTTTCCCTTAAGCATGATTATTGTTTTATTCAAATTAGTTGGTCTTTGGCTAGTTGGTGTGATTATTGTGAAATAATTAAATATTTTACTAAGATTAATTATGTGGTTTGAATAATTAAATCTTATTAAATATAGAAAATTAATGTGAAGGTATTTAATTAAGGAAAATTAAATAAATACAATAATTAATTAAAAAAGACTTAATTAAAATTCAAAAGGTGGAGTTAAAGATTTAAATATTTATTAAATTCAAACTTGAGAAAAATTGAATTAAACAATAAAGTAAATTAAAATATTATTATTTTAGTTAAAATTATTATGCAATTAGTTGCACATTCAATTTAAATAAATTTAATAAATAAAGTAAATGTTATTAGTTGAGTGAACTCATAAAAATAAGAATTACAAAAAAAAACATGGAGTTATTATTGAGAAAATGGAATAAATCAGGCAAAAAGAGAAGTTGATAAAAACAAACTTGCAGAGTTAAGTTGAGTTCCAGATTTGCATGGTGGAGTTAGAATTTGAGAGCTTTTTCCTTTATGAGGAGGAATTTGGCTATTATTCCACACATAGGTTTGTAGGTTATGGAGGAAGAATTGAATTGAAGGATTTTTGGAAAGCTTGGAATTGTTCAACATTTTTCTAGTCTTCGTCATTTTTCTTCAATTGGTGGTTTGAGGTAGGGTTTAAAAACCCTCGTAGGTTTAATTCTGGTATTTCAGAAAGATTATTTTCTTTGTGCCTATTAGATCTGGGTGATATTGCTATTTTGTTGATTTTCCTATCATGTTTGAAATTTTAAAATTTAGTTTTAATTCAATTAGGGTTTAAAAAATTTATGGTAGAAAACCTTAGGGTTTGTATCAATTAAAATTTTAAAATATTTTCATGATAAAAGCCCCTTATGTGAATTCATCTTTGTTGAAATTCTATGGAGGAGAAAAAAATTGTGTGTGTGAGTGTGTGTGTCTATATATATATATATATATATATATATGTATATATATATAATTTTTGAGTGGAGGTGGGGTTTTACCCCCACCCCCACTTGACAATAGGGATAGTCATGGCTGCATGGACTGCCCACACATGGGCTGCAGGTTGGTAGCCTGATTATGTGTGGCTTGTTTTATATTTTTTGTGGTTTTTTTATATATATTATATATATAATATATATATATATATAATAAAATAATAAATAATAATAATAAATAAAAATAAATGAAATATAATTTAAAAATAAATATTTTTTTAGTAATAAATAAATAATTAAATAATATAACCATAGTAAAGGTTGGAATATATATATATATATATATATATATATATATATATATATATATATATATATATATATATATATATATATATATATATATATATATATATATATATATATATATGCAAAGTAAGTTTCTACATACAGATCAATTTATTATTACTTTCTAACAATTGTGGCAGACAAAGTCTCCTAACAGAGTAGACCTAACAAGTCTTTTGTAAATCTCTTAACCGAGTGCACACTTGACAGTGTTGCATAAATCCTCTAACAAGGTAGATCCTAACAAGTCTTTATTGTTACTCCTAATAGGGTAAGATCATCAGAAGTGATCAACATTGTAGCCTTAACCGACAAACTTTATTATTGCAGTAGTGAAGCTTTGTGGGTGTCATCCCCACTGCAGTTTTTACTTTCTTACAAGGTTTTCTGCAATACCAAAATACTTGTGTATTGTGTCTGAAGTTTCATGAATGTTTTACATGTTATATTATAAAGCATTTCTTATTTTTAGTTATGTTATGAAAGGATGGAAATGTTAACTTGACAGTTGGTTAAATTGTGTAATTTCTTGAGGGTCACTTGATTGCGTTGGAATGACGATTGGTCTTTAATTGGGTGGTGGCCCAAATTGAAATATGTCATTCTTTGGTTGAAAGTTTTGATTTGGAAATTTATATAATGATTGTTTTGGGATTTGGTTGAACAAATTTTTCTCTTGAATGTGATTCAATTAGGCTTGGTTTAAGTTTTCATTTGCCTCATTCAGATGTGAAATAAGTTTTCAAATGTTTGATTTTTTAATGAGATATTGTATATCAATTTCACCAAAATGTTCATTAGGATGTCTAAGGAGTTTGGCCACCAACATTCTATTTCTTCTCATATTGTCCACTTTCTCTTCTAAGATTTTCTTTTCTTTAGCCAATTTTTCTTGCAATATTTGGATCAAGTATGCATGAGACTAATGTGATTGATCATTTGATTGTGTTAATGCCATTTGTCTTGGTTTAAAATATGTTTGGGTTACTTCATTTGAGATGTACATCATGTTTGGGTCAAAACTTTTTGTTGAAAAGGCATGCCTTCATAGGGTGTTTTTGTTTTCTCATTTGAAAGGTATGTCATGTTTGGATCAAAATCTTGTGTTTGAAAATGTTCACCTTGTCTTGGGTCAAAGTGTGCTTGTGTGTTCTCACTTGAAATGTACATGGGTTGATAAGAAACTTGTTGCCTTGTCACAATTGGTATGATGACTAAATGCAACTAAGTATGAGAGAATACAAAATGCAACTTTATTTTGGATTTTTAGGAGACTTTGGGATGAGAATGCAACCTAAGGTATGTAAATTATTTTGAAATGTTGTGCAACTTTGGGTTATAAAACAAATGTTTCTAAGTTCACAAAATGCAACTATGTTTTTGGGATTTTGGACTTTGAAAAATATGTTGAAAAATGCAAACCTAAGAGTATAACCTTTGGAAATTGAATAGGGACCTTGACTTAAAAGGGATCAAAGGGACAAGGATAATTGGATAAAAGGGACTAAGTCAAATCCACCATGAAAAAGATGGAATTTGACCAAATGATAGAGGGACAAATAGGATAAAGGGACAAAGGGACCAAGTCAAGATCTTTCTTTCAATAACACAAGGAAAGACTCTAGGATTTTGCAAAGTTTTTGAAAGGTTTTAAGTGAAAAATGAGGACTATAATGAGGACTTATAACAATGACTAATGCCAAGGTTTTTCTATTGCAAATGCAAAGTGAGGGATAATGAAATGTATGCAAAGGTTACAAAATAACTATGATATGAGGATGCAAAAATTAGGACTAACAGGCAAATGATTACTCTATGATTTCAACAAAGATCTAAGGAAAATGCTTTGAAATTTCATTTTTGGAAAAGTCTATGACAAGGTTTTGAAATGTTCTTGAATGTATTGGAATGTTTTTGACAAGGTTTTGAATGTTTTTCAAGTGTTTTAAAAATGTTTAAAGTTTGAACACTCATGCAAGACACATTAGACATAATGGTTGTTGTAAAAATGTAAACAATCACACCACAACCTAGGCTGGAAATGATAATATCCACTAAATTCACACTTAAACAAAGTTTAGCCATGCCTACTCAGGGCGTACAACCTAGAATCTTGGTAGAACGGGCTCCCCGTTATAGTGCACTCACTTCTAAGGCATACCAAGCTGATAGACTACAACTAATTGAATATCTTAAAGGAGAGATTGATAGACTTCAAAAGAAAGTGATTGATGATCACCAAGCTACAAAGGTATATTTGACACACATTAAACCAATTAGTTTATTGTCATTGATGTCAACAATTTTTTACTGTACTTATCATGATAGTTACAAACATCTATTAAAGAAGGAAATAACGGTGAAGGAATGAGATATTAACATGAAGAAGAGATGTATGAGAAATATATGGATATGGTATTCATTGGGTAACTTATTAATGAGTCAATGACATTATGTTAGTAATTTGATTGTATTACATAATTTTGTTATGGATTGAAGATCAAGAACGTACAATTTTATATGGTCAGTAAATGAAGAACTTAGTATACACCGAGTTGAAACCATGTACACCAAGCAAGTGTAGTGTATACTAATAATAGTGTTAACTAAGTTAGAAGTCACTGACACATCATAGTATTGATTGAGTGAAAGAAATAAATGAAACATATGGCTGCTAACTAAAGATGATGAGCTAGAAAATTTTGGATAATTCTGCTCAATTATAGATAAAGTTTGTTATGATGATCAAATGACTAACAAAATTCAAGGATGATCAGATGAAGGAGAATGAAATCTGTTACAAACACAATTGTCAAGGAAGGTTAAAAAGGAAAAATCAATGGTGAAGATTAAGAGGCAAAATCTATGGCTAGAAATAAAATAATTTATTATGTCTATAAAAGGAGACAAGAGATTCATTATGAATTCTAGAATGAGAGTGAGGAGATTGCATTCATGTGAAGCTAGTCAAACATGTTAAAGATAGAATTGAGTAAATTTGTAGACAACACTGAGCTTCAGAGAAAAGAATTAACTGAGCATAATAGAGTTGGAGGATACAAAGGAATTCAATTGAGTATATTGGACAAAGGTAATTTGAGCTTATCATAGATCTAAAAATATACATAGAAAGTTGTATTTGAATCAGATCATTACTGCTGCATTCTAACCATTGCTACAAATAAATATTTTAACCAAGTGGGACTTAACAATATTTTATATTTCATTATGACATTCAATGAATGTTGATTGTTTTCATGTTAACCCTGTAGTGAATATTTGGTCACAAAGAACTATTAGTGATAAATCCTCTAACCAAGTCACACCTCATAGTGTGTCATTGTAACCTTTAACAGGGTTGGCTCCTAACCAAGCTCACTTCAAAAGAGTGAATTATTTTGGGTTACCGGTCCCAGATGGTTTTTTCCCTAATAGGGTTTCCACATTAAGAATCAAAGTGTTATATGTGTATGGATTTCTTAAATTGTTATTTTACTTTACACATTACAATAACTGGATTGATCAGTATATTAACTAGTTAATTACTGGTATTTGGTAGATGAATATCTAAAGGCACATTTAAATTATTACTGAGTTGATTAATTGATTTGAAAGATTTTTTTTATGCATGTGGGAGTATTTAGGACTGTAGGATAACTGGACTTAACTGATTCACCCCCCCTCTCAATTATCTAACAATTGGTATCAGAACAAGAGTGCTTGAAGGAAAAGTTTGAAGGACTTAAGTTAAAGATCACATGATGTATAAGAGAGAGGTGCTAAAGCTGAACAAATACAACTTCTCGACATGGGAAAGTAGGATGAAGTTATATCTATCTAGAATTGGTGATTTTGCAACATACCACTTGGAAAATGAATTTATCTTACCCACTATTCCTTTGACTATTTATCAGATGAGAAAAATACATGAACACAATGATATGATGATTGAGATTGTTTCTTCTTTATCAGATGGTTACATGAAATATTCAGATAAGGAAAGATCTAAAGGGATAGAATGAAATATCTATCCACAGGGAGAGAGATTACCGAAAGGGAGAGACGCTAATGTTGTGTAGTGATTAAACATATTAAATTCCTAAGCTAGGGAGAGCTTACCGAGTCACAACATATACATACATAGCTGTAGCTAGATGTTTGGTATTTTAAGGTATATTTCATATTGTGTTGTCATCAATGCCAAAGGGAGAGATTGATAGACTACAATTGATTAAATATCTTAAAGGAGAGATTGATAGAATTCAAAATACAGTGATTGATGATCACCAAGATACAAAGGTATATGTGACACACATTAAATCAGTTAGTGTATTTTTATCGATGTCAACTAGTTTTGACTATGCTTATCATGATAGTTACAAACATTTGAAGAAGTAAATAATGGTAAAGGAATGAGATATTAACATGAAGATGAGATGTATAAGAAAAATATGGATATGGTATTTATTGGCTAACTTATTGATGAGTCTATGACATTATGTTAGTGATTTGATTGCATTACATAATTTTTTTATGGATTAAAGATCAAGAATGTACAAGTTTATGTGGTCGATAAATGAAGAACTTAGTATACAATGAGTTGAAATAGTGTATACTGAGCAAGTGTAGTGTATACCAAGTATAGTCTTAACTGAGTTAGAAGTCACTGACACATCACAGTATTAACTTAGTGAAATAAATAAATGAAGCATATAACTGTTGACTAAAGATGACGAGCTGGACAATTTTGGATGATTTTGAGGTTATAGATAAAAAAATTTATGATGATCAAACATCTGAAAAAATTCAAGGATGATTGGATGAAGCAAAATGAAATGTGTTACAAACACAATTGTCGGGGAAGGTTAAAGAAACAAAATCAATGGTGAAAATTAAGAGGAAAAATCTATGGCTGGAAATAAAATGGTTTATTATGTCTATAAGAGGAGACAAGAGATTCATTATGAATTATGGAATGTGCACGAGGAGATTGCATTCATGCAAATATGGTCAACTAGGTTGAAGATAGAATTGTGAAAATATACAGACAACACTGAGTGTCAGAGAAAGGAATTAACCAAATAGAACAGAGTTGGAGGATACAAAGGAATTCAATTGAGTATATTGGCCAAAGGTATTTTGAGCTTAGCATAGATCTAAAAATATGCAAAGAAAGTTGTATTTGAATCAGATCATTACTGTTGCATTCTAACCATTGCTACAGATAAATCTCTTAACCGAGTGGGACTTAACAATCTTTTATATTTCATTATGGCATTCAATGAATGTTGATTGTTTTCATGTTGACTCCATAGTGAATGTTTGGTCACAAAGAATTTTTAGTGATAAATCCTCTAACCAGGTCACACCTCATAGTGTGTTATTGTAACCTTTAATAGGGTTGGCTCCTAATTAATTGAGCTCACTTTAGAAGAGTGACTTATTTTGGGTTGTCGGTCCTAGGTGGTTTTTCCCCTAACAGGGTTTCCATGTTAAACATCAAAGTTTTATATGTGTATGGATGTTTTGAATTGTTATTTTACTTTACACATTACTATAACTAGATTGATTGATATATTCACTAGTTAATTATTAGTATTTGGTAGATGAACAAAAAGGCATAGTTAAAGTATTACTAAGTTGATTAATTGATTTGAAATATTTTTTTTATACATGTGGGAGTATTTGGGATTGTAGGATAACTTGACTTAACTAATTCACCCTCCTCTTAGTTATCTAACATGAGCTTCAAATCCTAAGGTTCATCACTTCCCAAGGGATCGTTGTCTCTACCAAGAGCCATGAAAGTGTGGGATGTCTTTACGGGCATTAGTGACCCATTACATTAATGAATATAAAGGTTTTATTTGGATGATACATTAAAGGTTCTTAGTCAGAGCATCCATGCAAAGATGTCTTGTGTTAATCATACAAGGCAATGTGGCCACACAAGCACAATTGAGACCTATAGCCCCATGAATACCAATAATAGGATACCCTTGACCTCTAAGGATTTAATCTCAGTGAGGTATTATTTATAGTGGGTGAAAGAGGCTAGATTTTCCTTGTTCCCATTTGGGTTGTTCCATCTCATTGGAACTACTAAAGTGAGTCTCGGAAGGAAGTTCCTCTAAAATAATTGTATCAATTTATCTTACACCCAAGATCCACAAAGGCAAGGGGAGAGGATATGTCCATACAATTATTAGGATAAAAATTTAGAAAACACTCAAACACATAAGGAAAGTTGTTCTTTTAAACACCAAACTACAATGTTTTCTAACTACTAGAAGAAGTCAAGAAAGTTTAGGAAGACATGTAAGATCTTCGTCAAGAATCCTGTATCAAACACATTATTATTTTATGATCAATCCTCAACCCAATATTTCTAAAATGATGCAAAAATAATTAGTAACATAGAAACTAGTTATGCTAGGTGCAGAAATAGAAGTATGAAAGCAGAATTGCAAAATTGAGCAACAAAACCCTGAAAAATTACTAATTGTGCATAACATGTGACCAAGTGTCCATAAATATTGACCAAGTGAGAATAAGTAGTGAAAAAGTGTGCAATAACACTTACCAAGTGTGTGAGAACTCTTACCAAGTGTGTAGGAACTCTTGCCAAGTGTGTAGTACCTGAAACAGAGGCTAGAATAACTCAAAACGTTATTATGGCACTTATACTGACCAAATATTCATTTCTAAGCATCTTTATTTCTATTATTAGGGTTAATTAATCCATTAAAAAATTTATTTTAAAGTATTATCATCCATTTTGAACCCCTAATTAGGCTAGATGTAGATTTGAATTGACTAGGAAACACCTTGACTAAGCAGATTAGCAATGATCCCTAAACTAGGTAAAAGCTCATTTTTATCTCCCAAATCAAGTGTGAGAGTTAATTTTAAGTTCCTTTTACACTTAATAAACTTTATTTGACATATTTGAATCAATTAGGACCCCTAATTAGATATATTGTGAGCTTGAAGTTAGTTGAACGAAGTTAGTTTAACTAGCCTTTGCATTGAACCCTAAACTTGGTGAATTTTTTTAAGCTCCTAAATCAAATGTGGATGCTCATTTTAAGATTACAAAACTAAACATGTTTTACAAGTATTGTTTTTTTTGCACCAAAATATTGACCTTTTAATGCCCAATACAACCACTAGACTTATAGAAGACATGAGAGGTGGTTAATCCATGTCATGAATCCCAAGGGGAGCATTGACCATTATGCCAAAAATGTCCCCCTTAGCACTAGTCAAGGGGATTAGAAACTATCACCAAGATATGATACCACTTGTTACAAGTATTGGTTATTGTTGCACCAAAATATTGACCTTTTAATGCTCAATACAACCACTAGACTTATAGAAGACATAGTAGGCGGTTAAGCCATGTCACAAATCCTGAGGGGAGCACTGACCATTGTTCCAACAACATGATATTAATTTTAATTTTATTGAGCCTTACTAAGGTTCATTTATTGTTTAAAATGGTTATATAGAAAGAAAAGATCCATGGAAGCTAAAACAAACCCTAAACCCTAGGAATAAGGCCTTAATGACCAATTGCCCAAAACTATTAACCAACTGTGCAACTCTGGCTACCAAGTGTGAAACTTGAGATACCAAGTGGACAACTCTGGATGCCAAGTGTGCAAAAACATCAACCAACTACACAGAACCCTAACCAAGTGCACAAGACTTCACCAGGACCTAAAAACACCATAAAAACACAAAAGATTAGTTAGATACATGATTTCATGTTGGGTTCACCAAATGTAGGAAAATAAAATTAGGAAAACATGTACACAAGATAAACCATCAAACTCTAAAAGTATGCACATTCAACCTATCCAAACATAAAAGAAATTGAGACAAATAAATGCAGCCTATAATTAAAACTCCCTCAATTTGAAAATTGTGCCCTTTCTTTCTTCTCCAAAATAATTTATGTATCTCTCATATTGACATAATGCACTTAAAATATGAAATAAAAATGGACTATAGTGATCACGATAAAATTTTAAAGATGATGGTTAGTTTTATTAAGAAATTCATCTCAATTTATATAGATGGGAAACCAAAATCACCAAATTGGAAAATTGGTGCAAAATTTGGAAGGATGTCATGATTAATTAAATTAATTATTAAAGTTTCATATTATGAAACATTATGACAATATGAAGAATGTACAAATTAAGGGGAAAATGGAAGGGAAGGTCTAAGAAATCATGAAGTATGATTTTAGGGATGGAAGCACAATTAGAGGGAAGGAGTTTTTGAATTTAAAAAATCATTAATTCCCACCAAAATGGAAATTAGAAATAGGAATTTAGGAAATTCCATATTGGAAAATTAGTCAATTAATTAATATAAATTAATGAATTATGGAGATATGGGAAAGAGGGAATAAATAAAGTTAATTTATTTCTTCAAAACCAGGGATAAGGCATGGGTTATTTACCCCCAAGGGACAAATAAGTTGATTTTTGACCAAAATGATGATGTTGATGTGAAATTTACTTTATTTTGATGATTTTTATGAAGGTTTAGACTAATTTTGATATTTTTGAAATAGTTCAGGAACGACATTGATGAACTTGGAAAATGTGTTAGGTTGATCTAAAATGGCATTGGTGAACTTTGACAATGCCTTGGATCGATTTGAAAAAGACTTTGATAAGGTTTGATTTTGAGATAAGGTGGAAAATCCAAAGGCATTGATGAAATTTGACTATTCCCTACACCAATTTGAAAATGATGAGGCATTAATGAACTTTGTTAATGCCTTGGAACGATTTGAGAATGATGAGGCATCGATTAACATTAGCAATGTCTTGGATTGAATTTAAAATGATGAGACATTGATGAACTTTGACAATGCCTTGGTTTGATAATAATGATGCATCAATGAACTTTGATATTTCCTTTGGATAGATTTGAGATTGATTGAATTGGTTTAAAATGATCGATGACTAATTTGAAAAGGATTAGGACTAATTGGGATTGATTTAGGAAGATTTGACATGGTTTAGGATTGATTAGTGTAAGAATTTGTAAATAGCAAATATTGAACCAAGATCAAGAGGTTGAAGAAAAGCACAAGAGAGAAAATATGAATGCAAGGATGGATTGAATAGATGCAATGAATTGATGATATTCACCAATGAATTGATGAGTGTCAAATGATTACATAATAGGCCTCTTTATATAGGAAAGGTGATATGAGAGAATGATAAGGAGCTGATAAGCTATCACCTATGCTAGGTGTAATCACATGTCCACCAAATGTGGATCATCCTCCATTATGCAATGAAGTATGTGCATTGGATTAGGATGATAATGTGATAAGAGCACAAAAGGTGGATCTCACACACAATGAGGTATGTGATGACACCTATCACACCAAAAGTGGAATTTCTCCTACACCATGTGCTTATTAGATGTGCACACTCCTAGGTGTCTCAATCACAAACTACTATGCAATGCATTATCCTTAGTAAGATTAAGTAAAGTGTAATTAGGAATAATTAATTACACCAACACCCCCCCTTAAGTGCAACTTAGGGGAATGCACTTAAACTCATAATGCAAGATGGGTCCCGGCAACTAGGCCATGTTAGGTACCCATGTACAAGATGCATGAAATGCATAACTCTCATAAAGTGGAGAAAGAGGGAAAACCTCATGGGAAAAACCCTCCCCCAAAAAGAGAGAAGAAAACAAGATGCATGGATGGAGTGCTCAAGACCCCCCAAGAACTACATACATCATGTATATACAAAGAAGTATCCCCCATAAGAAGGATAGTTGGAGACATGATATCCCCCCCATAATGTAGAAGCTCCCATGTTGATGAAGAGTACCTGCAAATAATAGATAAGCCAATGTTTACAAGAAACATGTCTCCCCTTAGGAAGAAATAGATACATCAAATGATGAATAAGCCAATCCTTGTGTGAATGGAAGGAGGAAGAAGATGTAGGTCTCCATGTATGAATGTCTGAAGACTGATTAGGAATCTCCAAGCTCAAAGAATCTATCACTTCATGTGACAAATCAAATGAAGAAGGAGAATAATCAAGTGTACCAATCTCCAAAGAAGGTGAAGAAGTGTCCCCATCTATGATGAAACTATCATCAAGGGAAAGAGAAACTCCCTTAGGTATGTCTTCCAAATTTGCATCATGAGAATCAACAAATGCCAAAGATGCATCCAAGTAGTCATCACACTCTACAAGATCTGAAACACTATGAATATCTTGCTGAATAGTAGAGCCCATGTCTAAAGAAGCAGGAAGTGGAGGAGTAGGAAGATCAACACTTGTCTCAACAAAAAAATGATTCAAGTGCCCAAAGTTCTCCTCATAAGTATCCCTTGGCAAAGGGATGGGTACATCATGAATATCATCATCATTATCAATAAAAGTGGAAAAAGAATACAAGTGGGATGTATGATCAACAACTCCCATAGCTATGACATCTCTAGTCTCCATGTCCCTAATGTAGAGATAATCAAGAGTGAACTCAAAAATTTTACCTTGTGCCCCATGTGTGATTTGGTAAATAGAAAGGAGATTAGTGGTCAAGGATGGTACACAAAGAACATCATTAAATGTCCCCTCTCCCATAGGAATAGAACCTTTCCCACAAACTCTCATGAATGCGTTGTTACCCATCAAAATATTAGGAGAATTACAAGGCTCAATAGAAGAAAACATATCCATAGAAGATGCCATATGATGTGATGCACCTGAATCAAGAAGCCATTTACCTTGCTCAGGATGTGTGGAAGCCAAGAGTGCTTGTCCTTTACCTTTATCTTTGGATGATGATGGAGATGTAGAAGCTGGCAATTGTGTAGAAGAAGGAGCAGACACTAATGAGGGAAACTTAATGTTGTGTTTCTGAATAATGTGAGTTAGCTCATCAATCTTCTTTTGAAAACACTTATGCTCATCATGTCCTAACTTTTGGCAATATGCACATTTATCTCTCTTTCTTCTAGATGATTCCTCTCTTGAAGAGGACTTGGATTCAGTACTTTTTGGTGAAGAAGATTCATTACCTTTATCATGAGGCTTAGGATCCTTATTGTGTTTCTTTCCTTTGTCATTAGAAGCCTTTGATGTAGACTCACTTGCAATCAATTCTTGATGTGTGGAAGGCTTCAACTGACCCATGTGTGCCAACTTTTCTTGTTCCCTTGTGAGCTGTGCTACAAATTCATCAAGAGAGGGAAATTTGTATGCACTACCAAGAGCATCCATAATAGCATAGAATGTAGAAATAGAGATAGAATATTCAGGACCAAGCTTGGAAAGAATAGAAAAGATCAATTGTTCATCCCCTTTAACAATGCCACATGAAGAAAGCTCCGATCTAATAGTATTGAACTTAGAGAAAAAATCTTGAATATTGTCAAAATCTCTAGGATTGAGACCTATGAGATCATTCTCTAATCTGAATTTTATCATTCTATCAGGTTTACCAAAGAGTCCTTCTAATGTGATCCAAGCATCATGAGGATGTGTGCAAGATGCAATATGAAAGTGCAAGTCACGAGAGATGGATGATCTAAGAGAGCCAAGTGCTTTATCTCTTCTATCAAACCATTTTCTCCTTTCTATAGCACCTGTTTGAGGTTCTTGATCCTACCCAAGAGTCATTCTAAGCAATCCAAGACTCAACAAATCATCACTTAAAGAAATTTTCCATTCATGGTAGTTATATGGAGTGAGGATTTTAACCTTTGAATTATCCATGTTAACACCAAATAATGACTGATAACTACTGATAACTCCTTCAAATGACTGATACAAATCAGAAAACTAAAATCTAAGGATTAACCAAGTGCAATTATAGCCCCAAAATAGCCTATTTCTGAAAGTGATATGTCTACCCAAAATCACTCAAATCTGATTACAGATCTGGAAAGTAGATGAAAAATCATGCACTTTCAAAAAATATTTCACCTCAAAATGTTACAGTATGTGCCCAAACGAAGCCCTGGAAGTTGCAGAAATCAAGAACAGATAGGTACAGTCAACAAGATCTACAATTTCTCACAAATCAGGTCACCAAAAAACCAAAATAATACCACCACTGGATTCTTGATGAAATTTTACCCAATTTCAAAAAAAATTGCTCAAAAAAAAGGAGCAAAAATGAGCAAGTTATAGCCCTTTGAAGTTGCACTGTCAAAATGAAAACTCCAATGGTGAACCCTGGGAAATTTGCAAACCTGGCTGATGTCAAAAAACCACTATGTTAAATTTGACTATCGGATGACCGTCACCGAAAGCCAATTCTGCTATTTTTTTACGGCTGGACGACCGTCAATTTTAAGATCGTCAACTACTAACGTAAGCAAAAAATGATAACCTCTGCTGACGTGTCTAATAAGGTGGCAGTTCATATTGCTCTGTACGGTGATGGATATGATGTGTATAGTGTGCATGGCAATGATGTGGCAGGTGCAGTGGCTGTTGAGGTGTCAGGTTGTTGTGCACAGAATGGCTACCGCGTGGCACCGAGTGATTGGAGAAGGTCCGTTGGTGTGGCATTTGCGATACTGCTGCGTGGCGGCCTGCTACTCGGTGGGAGGTGCTGCATGGGCATCGGAGCCTGGTGATGGATCTCACCACTTGTCGGTTAGGTGGAGGGTGTTTGGTTACACTGTGGTCAAGGTGGCATGATCTGCCGATGGAGCGCAGTGGCGCGCGGGGGCGCGGTCGAGTGGGCGCAGCTGAGGAGAGGCAGAGGAGCGAAGCGCTGGGGTGGTGTTGTGTGGGTTTAATCCCACATCTATTGTGCAAAGGGGTTTTAGACCCTTCTTATATGTGAACAGCCTGGTAGCAATCAAACAAGCACCAGCTAGCTTGCCTTGGCCTTCGACGTGTGCGCTCTTGTACTACTTTGTCATTGTGATTTGACTGTGATCGAATATTCTCTGATGTTGATTATAAATGGGGGTATGTACTAGACCCCATAAAAATTCTAAAAATACAAAAAAAAATACACCATAATGACAAAAAAAATTCTAAAAATACACAGAATTAAAAAAATATTTTTATTTTTTGTGAAAAATCATACTGCTGAAGCAGATCGGGCTGTACGATCCGATTTGCAAAATTTTTTTGCCTCAGATTTGACTTTCACCAAATATGGGTGAGTTTATAGTCAATTTTAATCGAAACAACCTCCCAAACATAATGGTGATGTCAGATCTGCTCCAAGATGCCTCTATCGCATGCTAGTTGCCAGATCTGAGATTTGGACCTTCAAACTTGCAAGATCTCTCCAAATCAGCTAATTAAGAACACTCCAATGGCTCTGATACCATGTAAGAATTTGCAAATAGAAAATATTGAACCAAGATCAAGAGGTTGAAGAAAATCATAAGAGAGAAAATATGAATGCAAGGATGGATTGAATAGATCCAATGAATTGATGATATTCACCAATGAATTGATGAGTGTCAAATGATTACATAATAGGCCTCCTTATATAGGAAATGTGATATGAGAGAATGATAAGGAGCTGATAAGCTATCACCTATGCTAGGTGTAATCACATGTCCACCAAATGTGGATCATCCTCCATTATGCAATGAAGTAGGTGCATTGGATTAGGATGATAATGTGATAAGAGCACAAAAAGTGGATCTCACACACAACGAGGTATGTGATGACAACTATCACACCAAAAGTGGAATTTCTCCTACACCATGTGCTTATTTGATGTGCACACTCCTAGGTGTCTCAATCACAAACTACTATGCAATGCATTATCCTAAGTAAGATTAAGTAAAGTGTAATTAGGAATAATTAATTACACCAACAATTAGGATCAACTTTGATGACATTTACATTGTTTAGAAACATTTTGAATTGGTTTAGGAAGACTTGACGTGGTTTAGGAATGCTTAGAAAAGTTCTAATGATGATTGTTAATTTGGACAAAGAGATCGAGGTTACCATAGGAATGTTAGTAACTAATCAAATGAGGAATGACACAAGATAGAAGACATGTTAAAAGGGGGGCACATGGGTGTGAACTATTTTTAGGTGTCTACACTTCTAAGTCAAATTATCACTATTATACCTTTGAAAAACTTAGTTGAAAAAACATCTAGGTAGTAGTCAATTGGATCCATAAGAGGAAATTAATTCATACCACCAAAATGAATAAAGAATGAAATAATAAAGAATCTAACCCTATACACTTCACCAAGATCTAGGACTCTAAGATCTAGGGAAACTTTGGAAAAGAAAAGAATGATGAAAGGGGAATAGAGGGACCCGTTAACCCAAGGACCAACCATCCATATACTTCTTATACCTTTCAATGCACTAATTGATAATATCCTCATAAATATCCTTAATACATTGAAAGTAGGCCTTAGCCTCCTCAAGTTTTTCTTGGGCTTCGACATCCTTATCACACATCAAGGCTCCAATCTAAGTAGCTTCATAAGAATCTATAATAGGCTTGGTACATTTTTTTAATATTGCCCCATCAAAAGCCCAGGAAGGACCAAACTTAATCTCTACCTTCTCATCAAATCTGATGAGCAATGAATCTATAGGTGTAAACCCATCTATCTCTTTGGGATTCATTATTGTAACATCCCACACAAACTCTTTGTACTTGGAGGTGAACCACTGAAGGGCCGGTGGAAATATTGCAATGTAATCATGTGCCCTATTTAGAAGATCTACCCCAAGGTCTAATTGTTGGCCAATGAGACGTAGGAATTCATTGGTCTCCCTACTAAGGCTATCAATCTCATTCAATTTTTCTTCACCTAACTCAACAATCTTCTTCATCGAGTCTTTTTGTTTGGTGTGTCAAGAAACCTCCTATTCTCATGCATCTATCTCTTTCCTGATACTAAGATGATTCCAATTTTCCTTGAGATATTCTATAAGGGACTTGGTAAAAAACATTTGTGGTGTTCACAGCTGCATGAAGATCTAGACATATAACGCCAATACTTTCTTCTTCATTGTCCACAAAGAACTTATTTCCACTTCAAGAATTGACTTTGAGGTGGATGTCACCAGCATTACTGACATAATGGGGGAGATTATTTCCTAAATTATTTCCTTCAATATTTCCTCTGAAGCCTACACTTGTTTCTTCTTATGGTACTCTTTTTTATAACATTCATGGACTGCGTCAAATACTTGATCGAGCTCTTGGATCTCTCCTTATTTATTTTACCAAGGTTGATCACATGCATCACATAGTCTTTAGGGTTCACCTCAAACTCATCTTTATCCTTATGAGACACACTTGTGGTAGCCATTTTATCACCTCTAGAATTTATTTTTATTTTGTTCAAAACTTGAGCCCTATTAGTCTTCTTAGGTAGTGGGTTTGTTAACTCCCACATATCATCTTGGAGTGAGGGCACGGTGTAGGGATAATCTAGATGTTTTCTCTTTTTCTTTTTTTATCATCCATCATGGTGGACCATAAACATCTTCCTCTTGATTTGCATTTTTTACCTTAGATATCTTGTCTCTACGTCCTACCTATTCCCCACCTATGGTTAGAACTTATTATTCCTCAAGAGGATAATTTTTGGAGTCCTGAGTTGTAGCTTTTTCCTAGGGTAGTTTCTTTTTTGCTTGATAATCTAACTATGAACTCTCATTTAGATCTTATTGTTAAGTTGTATTATTTTTCTATATATATATTTTTTGTCCTAGTGGAGGATTGGATACAGGAGTATCTGGGGGAATGTTGAGTGCAAGGGGTATGGTTGTTCCTAGAGGTCCAATTTCCCCTTGTGCATTGGTTTTCTTCTAAACCCTTCTCTTTCTTTCTTCTACTTTCTTTTGGGCCTCATCCTCCTGGTGTCTCGTATTGGCAACCTCCAATTCTTTTTGCCTATTTTTTGTGACCTCAATCACCTTGTAATTAGTCTCCTCTTTTTCATGTTCTTTCTCAGCCACCCTCTAACTATCTTCTTCCTTTTTCCTTTATGCTTCTTTAGCTCTTTTCTTTTCATCTTCTTGTTTTTCTTGTATCTCTACTTCAACATGCACTTTTTCTCCTTCTTTTTGGAGTATCTCTTCATCATCCTTCACATCCTTATCTGCCTTGTGCTTCTCTTCCACTTCCTTCTTCTTGTTTTCTTTGACCTCCTAGAAGATTCATTCTTGGTCTTTGATATTTAGGACCTCTTTAGGGTCATTGAGGGTGAAATAGGTTTCCAAGTCAAAAAAATACTAGACATTCTCGAGTGCTAGCTCATCAACAAATGCTTCAATCTATGGAGCCTAGGCATCATCAAAATATTTCCTTCCCTTAGGCTATTTCTCTATGTCAAATTCATCCACCATGACTTGGGTGCTCTTTTACTTCTTCCTCTTTTGATGCACCAAAGATACATCCTCTTCTTCCTTAGCTTTCATTCCCTCTTATATGTTGATGTTTAGGAGAATAAGGGAAGGAATTGTAGATCTTTTTCCTTTCATGGGTATCGGTGTGAATGCCAAGGGTTTCACACCAACTCAAATGGTGACTCCTTGCTTAGCGGTAGAGATGAGTCTCTAGGATCTATCAATTTTTTCTCCTAACTCCCCCAAAATTTCTTCATTTGGGCCACCTAGAGGGGACCCAACTATGCAGATGCAAAATTATCCTTCTTTTTCTTACCTCACCTCTCATACTATTGAGAGGGTTGAGTCATTATTCTGATTCTCTTTGACAAAACCTTCTCTACGAGAGTGTGGCTCTTATCCATGATTTCTTGTGTGATTTACTCTACATTGTATTCCTCCTATGTGTCCCAATCAACTGGTGAGAGTGGGATACTTCCCATGTTATTCTAATAAAATGGGATGTAAAATAGTGGTATTATCTACAAACTTCTTTGAGAAAGACTACATCCAAAGTCTTCCATTTTTCCCATGGTGAGCTGTTGGAAATGGAATTGAAAAAATTCAAAATCATCTTGGAGGTCTTCCCAAAATTCCACAAGATGAGATATGTGACATGTGCAAGTGTTAGGCATTGCCTTATGTGGCCTTCTCTAGGGATCATACTAGTGTTGCTACAAATAAAAATTCTTCCAATGGATACTTTTCATCTCATCTTTTATGTCCTTTGCAGTGGCCTGGGTACACTTGTAATCACTACATAAAATTGGAAATCCCACTACCTTTATATATGAAGGAATCATTGACCCTACAACATGAACCATGGAAACTATCCAACTAGAGTTGGGGGTAGTAAGCCCACAGTAGTGCATCTTCTAGTCAGTCACCCATCTTATTGACCTTATCTAGTGGCCTAGCCCTGCATAGTTTCAGCGGTGAGCTATTAACCATACCAAAAAGGAAGACATGTAGAGATGCTTTGTGTTTTAGAGTTCCCATAGTTGTCAATCTATGCCATCCAAGATCATCTAGGTCCAATCAAAATAGGCCATGGTTCTAAAAATATTAAAAAATAAATTAGTACATCTAGGGGTGTACTCCTTCACGTTAAGCTCACAAAAGATGTGGCTCAATGTGATAATAATCCCCTATATGGGAAAATTAAAATATTTTCTAGAGAGCATGGAGGCCAACTTTGATGCATCCTAGTGTAGTGCAATGATCCATCATGAGCTCAAGTGTCATTTTGATTCATTCTCTATTGACCAGTATTCATTCATAGTGAATGCCTTATCTAGTTTTGATACTTTCTTTTGATATGGGATGTAGAGAACAACAACAATAGTGTCTTAAATAAAGATAATGATGGGGGTATCATCTGGAAAAGAGAATGTATGTGTGGTCTATGTCTAGTGATTAGCCAAGGTGTAGATAAATTTTGGAAACTAGATAGAAAGTGCAAAGAATGTTTCCTACAATAGGCTAGACCTAGAAATATCAATGCATTCTTTTTCCTCATCATCCTTTCCCTCCTAGATATTTTCTCAGATGCCATCCAAGTTGCAGTCTCCAAGATCCATATTATTCATGAATTGAACTAAACTTTCTAGTTTGGATTTTCGAAGGACACCATCCTTCGTGTACTTCATTGTGAGGGGTTGTCTCTCTAATTCCCTATCTACTTTTGTTTTCTTCCTGGATGCTTTAGGATGGGCCACACTAGGCTCTTCCCCTTTTACTAATGAGTAGGATGGAATATCTCATCCATGTTTTCCTACAAAATAAATGGCACCATCATTACACTCGAGGTATAAACAATATAACCACCAAATGTGAATAGAGCTTGGCACTCAAGTTTTGGGATTCCATGTCGGTATGTCAAAAATGAATCATAGAGTACTGATCATTCCCAGAACCCAAAGGCCAAAGTTATTTTTTTAATAAGATCCTAAATTTTTAGGGCCTTGGGGAAATTTGATCAATGATCTTTTATTTTTTGATGGTTAACAAGTAAGGGGAAACCCAAGATCTAAAGAGTGGAGATTCAAAATGACTCTGAACTTCACCAAAAAGGAAATTTAGGGAGTTAGCATTGGGAAACAAGTGATTTTTAGTAATAGTAACATGTACAATGGCTAGCTGTAGGAGAATTTGAACTTATAATCACAAAATTGACTCGTATCCAGGAACCAAGGCTCTAGGTGAGGAATTTCAATGACTAGTTAGTAAAAAGAGGGTCAAAACCATAGGCTCATATTTTGGTCTTTTGGCCTGTGGCCTGATATTGGGCTTAAACTAGAAGAGTCTTGAAAAGGTGACCCTTGATAATTGAATTTTAGTGTTTTGGGTGAGGAAAATAGCTATGCCCCTAAAACCAAGTACAAACCAAGGCACTAAATAAGGCACAAAAAGTGACACAAACCACAAGCCCCAGTTGGATGACATCAAAAATTAGTAGGGCCAAACACATGGTACCTACAACTAGAGCACAACTAGAACCTTAAAACCATGAGAGAAGGCCCTAAATACGTTTAGAAGCTAAGGAATTTCAAATAAATTTCACTTTATTAACCCTACGATACAAACCAAAATAACGGGAAAGAGTAGAAAAACACAAAAATCCAAGAAAACACCCTAAATTACCAAAGGAAAAGAATAGAGGAGAATCTACCTAAAATGAAAAAGGTGTGCACTAGCCAAGATATTTTCCCAATAACACCTAGCAAATGACCAAATTCTCAAGCAAGCACACAAATTTATAGAATAAAAAATCCGATCATAGAGATTCTTTTAGAAATAATTTCTAATCACTTGGTGATTAAAAATGTGTGTCAAAAAGTCTTTTATAGAGCTATTGAGTAAAAATAATTAAATGCGAGTTACAATTCCAACATAAAACTAAATTATTTGCACTTTGGACTTTGTGTGTCGAGGCTCCATAATACTAAAAAAGAAATGCAAAGACCAATGCCCAAAGACCAGACAAAAACTAAGGCAACCAAGGGTAGAATCTGTGGTCTTGAACCACAGAGGAGAACAAAGAAAAACTAGGAAAAACCCAAAAGGGAAAACAAGGAAAAAACTAAAAAAACACAAAAAAGGTGACCCAACATTTTTCCCGGCAAAATATAGGGACGGGTATGCAAGGCATACTAGGAGACATATATTTCATGTTGTTGATTAATGATTATTCTAGAATAATGTGGGTTACTTTATTTAGGGATAAGTCTGAGGCTTGACTATACAAATTCAAGATTTTTAAGGCTATGGTTGAGGTAGAGACAAGTTTGAAGCTGAAGTTTCTAAGATCTGATAGAGGTGGTGAGTTCACTTCTAGTGAGTTCAATACATTTTGTGAAGAACATGGGATAAGAAGATAGTTTTCTGCTTAGATGACCCCTCAACAAAATGAAGTACTGGAAAGGAAGAATAGAACCATTCTAGAAACTACTAGGATAATGATGTTCGAAGGAAACATTTTTCATTTCTATTGGAGAGAAGTTGTCATTACTGTAGATTATACTCTCAACTAAATGCATATCAAAGGTGATACCAATAAGAATCCTTATGAATATGGTGCGGTCATGGTCCTACTATTAAATAATTCATAATTTTTGGAAGTAATTGTTATATCAAGGGGGATGAAGATCTAGGAAAACTTGATGAGAGAAGTGATGAAGGAATATTTCTTGGTTATTAATCCAATAGAAAGGCATACCAAAGTTATAATAATAGATTGAGGAAGATAGTTGAGAGTGAAAATTTTAATTTTAATGAAAGAAATAAGAGACAATCTAAATCCTATGGATATGATTCAAATGATCAGAATGATAGTACAAACTAAGAAAAGAAATCTCAAGCCCAAAATCAAGTTCAAATCATTTCGGGGAATCCAGTGCCTCAAAAAGAAGAAACTAGTGCAAGTGTTGAAGAAAGAACACTACAATTTGAAATTCAATAAAAACCTAAGAGTTTAAAGTGTGTAAGGTTGAATAATTCTAAAAATAAAATAATAGGAGATAGAAATACTTCACAATTGAAGGTTCTAAGAAAATAATAACTCACCTTCTTACATGTCCATGCTTCCTCTAGAATACTATAACCCAAAGGAGTAGAGGGACCTCTATTGATAAAATAAATAACATTTGTTATAGCCTATTCCCACATGTTTAAGGGCAGCCTAGCATGAAAATTCATACTCCTTGCATGCTCCATTATTTTCCTATTCAAGCCTTCAGCCACTCCACTTTCTTGTGGACTCAGAACCATTTTCTAGCTACAAACTATTAATCCCTAAAGTTTTTTTGTCTATTAGTGTTTTACACTTAGTTATTTTTTAGGAAATGTTGGTCGGTCATCACTGCAACCGAGTCATCATATATAGGCCGAGTCATGTATAATGTATACTTACCAATCAGTAGTCACTACCGATTGAAACAATGGTCACCGAGTACTTTTGTAAAGAAGAAAATGCCGAGCATTAGAATATAAAGAACAGTGAATGTTGAGTGCTAGAGATATCTGATGTCGAGCAAGTAAGAATTGACATATATGTTTTTTATGGCACAAACACTTAGGTAAACCATTTGGCCGACATTTATATTTCATTTGTTGTTTTTTAGGAAATTACGGAGGTGATTATGCTCTTGTATTGTAATCATTAATCCCTATGTAGCACTTGAAACCAATCAGAATTAGGGAAAGGTTAAGTGAAAAAAAGAGATAATCTAGATTGTAGATCTTAAATCTTGGAGAAATTTAATTGTCTATATAAGATATGGTCTAAACCCTAAAATGGTGTGTGTGTGAGAGAGAGAGATTGAAAGAAATAGAGTAACAATGAGAATATCTTTAGAACAAAGAAGTATTCTGATAGAGTTCAGTGACCGAGTAAAATAGAGCAAAGCAGTGAAGGCAAGAACATAGACATACTTGATATATGAGATCAAATCTATATTGGAAAGAGAAGATATGTAATTAGTATCACAATGCAAATTGAAGGATCAGGTACTAAGACATTTTAGCAAGTTTATCAGGGTAAATCTTTTAACAGAGTGGTTTTGACAGACCTTAGTAAATCTCTTAACCGAGTGCTTACTTAGTTGTAAGTTTTAAATCCTTTTGCAAGGTAGATTGTATAAGTCTCAAGCTCTTAACAGGGGAAACCCCTCATAGGGTAGATCATATTTTGTGATCAAATTTGTAGCCCTAACAGGAAAACTTTATACTACAGTAGTGAAGATTTTTGGGTGTCATCCCCACCCCAGTTTTACCTTTCAAGGGTTTCTAGGTAACCAAAATTATTATGTTATGGTTATGTTTATGAGTGATGTATAACTTATCAGATCTGATATACTATTGAAGTTTTATGTTAACGCTATGCAAGGTATGATTAATGTTAAAATGGATAAATCAGTGATATCTGATTCACCCTCCCCCTCTAAGTATCACATTTTCCCAATAGATTTCCAACACAAATACCATTAGAGGAAAAACAATCTTCAAAATATTTTTTGCAATACTCACCACCATTATGGTATCTAAGACATTTTAGTCTTTTACTAGACTCATTCTCAACCAAGCTTTTCCATTTTTTAAAAGTTTCAAATACATAAAATTTATGCCTAAGGAAATAAATCCATACTTTCCTAGTTGCATCATCAATGAATGTAACATAATATAGAGAACCACCAGGAGAAGATACTTGAGCTTGGCCCCATAAATTTGTATGCACAAACTCTAATTTCTCATCTTTCTTTTCCTTCCCACTCTTTAGAAAACTCTCTTTTGTTTTCCATACACAACTTTCACAGAAATCCATATCAACAAATTCTAGACTTTGTAAGATTTTCTTTGAATGAAGTAATTTCATACCTTTTTCACTCATGTACCCAAGTTTGTTGTGACATAGTGTTGTTTCAGAATCCACAATGATCATTTCATGTTCTACCTACTCAACTACAACCATTTTTATTGAACATTGACTTTTCTCTGTAAAAATTAAAGTAGAAGGAATAGTATGACCTATAAAATTATATATGGTCCCTACTTTCAAACCTTTTGCTACTACTAAGGAGCCTATTTAACCATCCAATTTTTATCATTAAAAGTAATTGTGCAAGCTTCATCACCTAGTTTCCCTACTGAAATTAAATTCCTACTCAGCCTTAGAACATGTCTTACCTCTTGTAGTAGTCAATGATTCTGATTCTACAAATTAATCTTAATTCTTCCCTTTTCAACAATTTAACAGGGTTCATTATCTCCCAAAGAAACCAACCAAAAATTACCTTGGACATAATCAATAAAATAAATTCTATGGAGTGTAGCATAAAATGAGGCTCTTAAATCTAAGACCCATGAATCATCAACATTATATATGGAAAGAAGAAAAAAATCCTCTTCATATTTATTACATGTCACATTTACCTCATTGTTTCCTTCTTGTTTATCTCCTTTATTTTTTTTAGACAAGAAATATTTATTTCAATGACCTAGTTTTTCATAGTACCAGTAATTGTGTGGTCCTCTAGATTGAAACTTATTTCCCTTTGATTTTCCTCATGATTTCTCATGAATTTTGTTGGTTCATTTTCTTGCAGATTTACAATATGATTGACAAATGAATGTCTCTGACTCTTGTAACCCACTCCAAATCTGACAAGAAAAAGGGCCAATTAACAAGGACTAGGATATTAATCCTCCTACACTTTGAGCCTTAATGCTCAAGTGGGTGTACCTTTGATTCACTTCTTAAAGGAATCAATAAATATTAAGCATTTATATCCTTGACACATTGTTTGAAATATTTTATCATTTTTAAGTTGGTTGATGATGAAGAACTATTTCCTGAGAACATATCAGTATCTTATCCTAGGGCACAGAGTCAAATATAACATACATCTACAGAAAACTTAACTCAAACACACCCAAATCCAAAATAAGTGCTTTGCCTATTATTCCTCTCACTCTCACATTTAGACATCAGATTCTCATAAAAACTATGAATTCTCTGAATCTATCCTTAAGAATTTAATCCTTCCTTGAAGGAACTCAAGAAAAACTTCACAACTTACTTTGTAAACTATATATTAAATTGCTTTGAAACATTAACATATACGAATTCAAGATCAAAATAAGAAGACATTCACAAATTTGAGATGGAATTCAAGTGTATTCTCATTAAAATTTTTAGTATTAATACATTGAAAATGACAAAAATGCTAGAACCAAACCCTAGATCCAAGCTCTCTCTATTCAATTACCAATTTCACCATCCTTTGAAAAATACAACAAGCTTCTATATGTAGTCACTAGTCATCTTGGGATCCCTAAAAATTAGGATGCAACAAGCTATAGATGACTTGGATAGGGTTAGGGTTTCCAACAACCACACCAACCAGATAATCAAGAAATTTACTACAAAAATGACATGCCAGGAAACCTGGAGCAATCAGCTCTAATCTAATCTAGTCAATTTGGCTTTTAAAAAGTTTGGCCACATCACCTTTATTTGCAACCAATAAAAAATGAGTACATTAGCACACCTAGCATGAGGACCCACCTTCTTCATTTTCCTTTATCTGTTGGAAGATCAGATAGTTTTCGCAATCTCGCAATCACTAACTTTCGAGCACTTTTCCTTTGTGGTAACTTGACCACAGTCAGATCTTTCTATTATTTACTCTTTAACCATGATAAGCTTCTCTTAACCCTAATTCATCTGGAGATTATGCAACTAAAGGCATTCTCCCAGTCACTCAATATTTTTCTTAACCCAGGTCTGATCATGAGAATGGGCAACAAAGGTATTTGTGAGATCTCATGATCATTTCTTGACTCATGATTACATTCAGAGAATACGTGACCACCGTCAGGTCAAAACTATATCAATAGATCATATTTAAACTCCATTCCTTTATCTTTAACCCATGCTCGATCTATTGATTCAATGACTGAGGGAAACTCCAATTTGCTAAAGGTTTGACCTAACTCATCTTTGGTTCAGAGATCATGCAAACACTATATTCGCTAAATCTCCAAGACTTGCTTTTACTCTGGGTTTCATTATGAGAACTAGCACTATTCGTCGATCAAGATCAACATCAATGACTATCACTAAATCATAAGCCTTAGAACTTAACTCACTTTCTATCAAGCGATTCAATGAACAAAGAGAAAACCTGACTAGTCTTTAACTGTGATCAAATTCAGAGACTCAACAAATAAAGCATTCTCATAATCGTCGAATATTTTACTAACTATGGGTTTTATTTGGAGAACTAGCGTCAGCCGCTGATCTCTATCTCATCCAATGGTCCTTGCTGAATCTTGGAATATTTCATGACTTAGCTACTTTATCAAGAGATTCAGCGACTGAAGGGAAAATAAACTACCATCTAGATCACTTGATGCCATGCCACTAACCACCAAAATGAGGATATCACATGACGTTGTATTCACCAAGTCGTTGAACAAAAGATTTAACCACCCAGGCAAGGAAATAGAACATGTACATAAAGGGGACTTAAGTGGCCCAAAAAGGTAATGAGAAAATAGATTTTGGCTAGGGTTTTGGACTTAGAAAAATTTCATGAAGCCCTAGGACATGGATTTAGACCTATTTCTCAGATCTTAAAAATGTTATATCTCCCTGGTTTTTGCACATTAACACATGCACCCTTAACTGAAGCTTGAACACACCATGAACTATTCCTGGCTAAGCGTGCAGTTCATGAAACATCATATATTTTCTTCACAGATCAAAACAAGTTTGTAGTAGGACAAGGCAACATTCTAGGATTTTGCAAGGAAAAGACCATTTTCTTAGGATTTTTGCAATGAAAGGAAAATGGGCTCACAGTGGCTCTGTCTAGGGATGCATGCCTCTTGTAGGCATGACAAGGATTCATAATCTATGGGGAAAGTAGACCACCCACTGGACAAAAAGACAACTATAGAGAGCACTGAATAAAAACCTAATTATAAAGGCAAGACGAGACAGAAAAGAAACACACCACACCTCTACAAAATTTACAACATATACAAACCTAACTATTGTTCATTGAAAGAAAAATACCTTCAACTGAAGTATTTCTTCAAAAAATTTCCATGAATAGGCAATTGTTAAATGTCACCATTTAGCTCTTTGATAATGTAGGAATCTGGTCCCCACTTTTCATGAATCAAATATGGCCCTAACTAGATTGGATCAAAATTTCCATGTTTTCCTTTATCTTACAATCTATCATTCCAGAGTAATACCAAGTCATTTGGCTCAAACTTCCTTTCTACAACTTTCTTTTCATACAAGTTTTTGACTTGCAACTGCACCTTAGTATTTTTCAAAGTTGATTCTCTCATGGTTTCATCCAACTAAATCAAGTCTTCAATTCTTAAATGCATGTCATCATCTAGATCATCTTCATACAGCTGGACAAACTTATACATTTCTAATAAATTATTCTAAGGCATTCTTGCATGTATTCCATATACCAAATCAAAGGGTGTACACCCAATTGCCTTCTTCACAGTTACCTTGTCATCCCACATAGCTAATGGCAATTTAGAATTCCATACCTTCTTATTCCTTTCAAGGATCCTCTTGAGAATATTTATCAAGCTTTTGTTGGATGATTCTGCATGTCCATTTCCTTGTGGATGATAAGGTGAAGAATATGACATTTGGATTCCTAAACCTTCACAAAATTCCTTATACTCAGCAGACCTAAAGCGCATTTCATTATCACAAAAAATATTTTTAGGACAACCAAATCTTGTAACAATATTATTCAATATGAAATCAATCATCACCTTGCTATTTATATTCCTTGTAGGAATAGCCTCTACCCATTTTGTAAAATAATCAATGGCAACTAAGATCCAAGAGTGTCCCCCACTAGATTTATTTGGTATTTCTCCTATAAAATCCATCCCCCATTGTTGGAAAGGAGCTTTCACTTCCACTGGCCTTAGTGGTACATTTCCTGAAAACTTGAGCTTTCCATAAAACCTCTGACAAGCATCACACTTTCTCACCAATTGTTCTGCATCTTTTAAAATTGTGGGCCACCTAAACCCTACTCTCAGAATCTTTTGAGTAGTAGTTTTACCCATATAATGTCTACCACATATTCCTTCATGCATTTCCTTTAGAAATTTGGTGGCCTGACGTTCATCTACACATTTCAACAAAATGCACTCCAAATTCCTTCTCCATAATTTGCATTTGATGACAACATATTTATGCAACTTTAGAGCTCTTTTCTTTCTATCATCCATTCCTAATGGACACTTCATATTCCTTAAATAATAGATAGCATCTTGATACCAAATGCAGTCATCCATATCACATGTATAATCAATTTTATCTTGGATTACCTTATTTGCATCAAGATTGGACTGAGCCATCAATTTCACCAATCCTTGGCCTCTAACCAGTTTGGTAATCTAGATATCAATGTTGAACTCCTAGACTCTGTTTATCCATTTGCATCTCCTCCTAGACACTTCTTGTTGTGAAAAGATGTCCTTAACTACAACACTTGGTACAAAAGCAATCACAGTTTCTCCCTTCAGATAGCATCTAAAATCTTTCACAAGTGCATATGTTTGTTTTTTATTGATATCATACTTTAATTCAATAGCCTGCAAAGATTTACTGAAGAATGCAACAGGCTGTTCAAAACCTTCATTATTTTTTTGCAACAAAATTGTAGCAATAGTGTGAAAAGAGGCAAAAGAGAAAATATGCATCGGAATAATATAGTTAGGTGCCTTAAGCACAAGTTCATCCTTGATTGCTTGCTTGATTTTCTTGAAAGCTTCATTAGGTTCACCATCCCATTTTATTTTAGCTCCCTTTTTTAACATCTTGGATATTGGCTTGGTGGTCTCAACAAAGTTAGTAACAAATCTCCTTAAGAAATTTACCTGACCAAAGAAAGATTGAATTCTTTTTACATTTTTGGCTTTTGAATCTTGTCAATTTCCGTTACTCTTTCTGGGTCAATTCTCACTCCCTGCTTCCCTACTAGGTGGCCAAGAAATTTGCCTTCAGTCACACCAAATGAATATTCCAGAGCCCTAACAAATATCTTCTCCAAATGAGAACAATGATCTTCTTCTTTCTTGGAATATGCAATTAATTCATCTTGATAAACAACAAGGAAATCATTTATGAATTCAGCAAAAGCAACATCCATTTCTCTTTGAAAAGTTGCACCTACATTTGTGAGACCAAAAGGCATCCTCACATAAACATAGGTTCCCCAAGGTGTTGTAAAGGTTATCTTGAATTGTTCTGATTCTTTCACAATCACCTGATTGTGAAAGAAAAACTATCAATCATGGACATCAGGTCAGACCCAGTTACTCTTTGTAGCATTGCCTCCATGTTAGGAAAGCAATAATTGTCCTTCAGAGAAGAGATGTTCAAGTTCCTGAAATCCACACATAATCTGATATCTCCATTTTTCTTTCTGATAGGGACTAAGTTTGTCACCCAAGAAGAATTCCTAATAGGCTCTATGATTCTAGCATCTCTTAGCTGCATCAATTATTCTTGCATCTTAGGAGCCAAAGTAGGATTCATTGGTCTTTTCTTTTGCCTAAAAGGTTTTGCATCTTTTTTCAAGGGGATGACATGCTGAAATAAATCTTCTTTGTAAACCTTCAAATCATCATATGACCATGCAAAGACATGCCTAAATTTTCTTAACAACTCAATCAAATCCTTTCTTACCTGCTGAGACATTTTTTTCCAATGTACACATTTTTTGGTGTTTCCCTAGTGCCAATATTAACTTCCTCCAAGTCCATTTGGTCTCTTTTTTTAGTATCCATTTGGACTCTGTCTTGATTATCAAATACAGTTTCTAAAACAACAAGTCCCCTAGGAACCTTGTTAGTCTTAAGTTGTATGACTTCATTTCCAAGGACAAATTCCTTTCCTTCTAAAGTCTTAACCAAGGCTGAGAAATCTAATTCTTGACCATGATAGTTATCTTCACAATTCATAAATCTCAGGATATCTTGGCCATCCTCAAAATCTTTCCAGTTTTCAATGTTATCTAGTATACTGGGCCTAGCTTGGGTTTCAACTTTTGAGAGGCCTACAAAAGTGATATCAGTAGGATTGATGGCTATATTGGCTAGTAGGTGATCCATCTTATTGTTGCTCCTATCCTTCCACACAATATTGAAGGCATAAAAACATTCAATCATATCCCACACTACATTCCTATACTATTTCAACCTATTATTCTTAGAAGCATAAATGAATCTTACTTGTGACACAACCAATTCAGAATCACCAACCACTTTTATACATTTGATTCCATGTTTCTATGCCAACCTCAATCCTTTTAACAATGCTTCATATTCTGCTATATTATTGGTACATAGGAAGCCTAATGTGAAAGAGAACTTATAAGTATTTCCATCAGGAGAAATAAGTAAAATGCCTTCTCATGAACCATCTTTGCAATTAGCACCATCAAAATACATCACCCACAACTCACCTTTCTTAGATTTAGCATTTATTTCCATAGTGATAGGGGGCAGCATAGGCTCTTTTTCTAGCAAAGTGACTTCTGCTCTGAAAGCATTAATGTCAGTATCCACAAAATAGGTAATCTCATTTTCCATATTCTTTTCAATCATATGGGTTACCCTTGTCTCCCTTTCAATCTTAATAGATTGATCATCTATCTTGAAATTTGCATAGGAAAAGTCACATTGCAAACTTCCACCCATGATAGTACTCCACTTCTTGGATAATAGCATCCCATAATGAGGAGGAATGTCTACCACCAAGACACTCATGGTCAGTTCTTTCTCTGGATAGGCTACCAATTTGTAAGGCAGTGCATTTATAGTCCCAATGACTAGAACTTCTCTTTGGTCCATTGCACAACATCTACCCTAGACTGTATCAACCTTAAGTCCCAACTTTTCCATGATCTTAAAAGGCATAACAGTATTTGAGGAACCTGAATCAATCATGCAATTCCTTAATGTCATTCCATTCACTATGATACTTAAGAAGAATGGATCTATGTTTTCAAGGCTAGCATTGATAGAGTTTCCCAAGTATATAGGTGGTATCTGAGATACCATTCCCTGAACTTCCACTTATTTCATAACTTTAGCCTGGGGTTCTTTAGTATTAAAAGCAACATTATTATCATGAACATTATCTACCCATTCTAGAGCCATGTCCTTATGTTTAGGGATTCTCAATAACTCTAACAAAGGAACCTTGACAGTAATCTAAGACAATACTACCAACATGTCAACAGGGGTAGAGGAAGGAATCTCAATTTGTACTGCTCTAGTATCCTTTTGTTTCTGAGATACATCAGCTGTCATTTCCACCTTTATTTTCTCAATTTTAGCCATTGTACTAATTGGTTTCTCAACTTCCTTTTGATTGTCCTTAATATGAATAGTAGACATTCTCACAGCTCCAACTCCATTTGGCTCCCACTTCTTACCCTTTACATTTTTTATCTTCACTAAATAATCATCTTTTGACTTGTTTCCAATGGGTCCCTTGGAACTAGTGCTTTTTATGAACATTCCTACGACTTTGCTAGTGGTATCATTTGTTGTCATGCTTCTAGTCTGTACTTGGGCTACCATCTCTATAGTGATCCTAGAAATTTCCTCTTTTGAAGGTCTTCTCAAATTCACTTTCTCTAAGGAGAGGTTCATGTTACAAGTCTTTTCATCAATGTCTTCATTATCAGAAAAGACTTCTTGATGGAATAATGCTCTATTATGCCTTTTCAGACACACATCAATTTCTTCATCAACATTAGAAACATCTTCATGTCCCAAATATGAAGTATTCATGTTACACCCAATATCATCATTGGTTTCTTCTTGATCAAGTTCTTCAACTTCATCATTTTGGTATGTGGCTATGGACTGTGCAACCACGCAATGTTCTACAGCATGAGGGGATTGGCAAGCCACACACAATGGTGTATCTTCCACAACATTGAAAAAAGATTTTTCTAAAGAATCAAGGATAACTTTTTCATTACCTCCTTTTGCAGTTGGGATAATAGGTTTTCCATCTTTCCATTGGGTGTTGTAAGGGTAATTTTGCAGCCTATTCTGCCTATTGAAATTATTGTTGAAATGAGGCTTCTCTGCAACAGGAACCTTATCATTTTTGTTACTAGGTGCTTTCAAATATTTTAATGCATTCAACACTTTTTCCAACTTGTCTTCATCTTGCCTCTTGTTTCAAACATTTCTTTCATTCTCCCTTTTATATATTTTGTCTCCAAACAACTTAGGATCATCTCTCTTCCCACCCAATTTTCTTGATATTTTCATATTATTCTCAATGCTGATAGCAACTGTAAAAGCATCTCTGAGGGTTCTTGGTTCTTTGTCTCTCAACAAGCATCCCATCTTACCATCAAAGGCATTGACATATGTTGTCAGTCAGACATTTTCATCTAATCTCATAACTTGAAACAACTTATGCATACCCTTCTAAAATCTCATGTTGAATTTAGCTACAGATTCATTCTGATTCTTCCTTATTGTGTTAAATTCATTTAACATGAAACTAGCATTAGGCCTATCACCATATTTTTCCTTAAATCATTTTTCAAATGCATCCCATGAATCAATACAATGATTAGGGAGTCTCTTAAACTAGTCTCTAGCATCCTCTACTAAAGATTCAACAAATAATTTCATGACCACATCCTCATGCTCAATTTCATAGTCATTCAGCATATCAACAAATAACCTAAGATGCTCTTCACAACTAATGGCATTATTACCAAAAAAATTGGGTACCTTATCCCTTATCTCAGTTGGAATAACATTTGGGTTGCCTGGTATTCCATCAAAGATAATTTTCCTATACCCTTCTAATTGCATAGGTCTTCTTTGAAAGTTTAATCCAGTGTTTCCACTGGGACCAACATTAACAGTTACACTTCCACCTACTTATACGCTTGAATGTTGTTTAGGGTCAACACTTAACTTGGTAGATGAAGCAAGTAGTGGTTTAAGAGTAGTAACATTACCAAGTGGAACAGTATTAGAAGTTGTAGATGGCATACCTATTTCAATAGTAGATGGTCCAAGAGTGTTTGCAAATGAAGCCTTTAAGAACTAGATCTTCCTCCTTGTTTCTGCAATAGATGCTTCAACTTCTTCCTTCTCCAATTCCCTTGCTAGGTCATCTCTTTCCTTCCTTATCTTCTCCATCTCTACGTCTTCATTTGAAATAGGTGGTGGAATTTTTAGTCTTGCCATATGCTCATTTATTTGAATCCCAACCATCTTTTTCTTTCCCTTTTCATTAACAATATCAGCAGGTCTGGTAATTTCACTTTCATTTTTATCTTTAGGCTGAGAATCATAACTCTAGACTTATCTAATCATAGGGCCCTCTTGTTCAAACTCATGGTCCTACAACAAATGTTCCTTCTCAATTCTTGATGAAGGGTGCTCCCCTTAATACCACAAACACATAACAGAAATAGAGAAACAACAACAATAATATGCAAGAACAGAAAATTGGCTTCTTATTATCTCCACAAATGTGGAATTACAAACTTTTAGAATTACAATATGCAAAGCCACATGGGCATTCCCTTACAATATTCTATAGGAAAAAGCCTCGAATCAATACCTAGATCTACTACCCAGAACCACCCTAGACAACACTATGGGCCTTCTTTATATAGGCAATTTCCACCGCCCGAGAAGGTTCTAGAAATTTAGCCCTTAGGGCCGACCAAACTTAGAATTATTTTATTTTACAATTTATTACATCAAAGTCAGCTCAATATGAGTTTTGAAACCCAAACAGAAATTTTGAAGAAAAAATTATTTTCTGCCATTTCAGGTGACCCAACTTCCGAAGACCATAAGTCATCGCCCGTTGACCCGATTGGCTATTATAACCCCATTCTAGAAATGCCATGAAGCGCTCTACAGGCTTGATTTGCGCAAAGCGCCCATCACCCAAATTTTCAACCTCATCCGGGGCCTCTAAAGCCTTCAAAATTGAGTTCAAAGTTTTTGTACCCTGCTGCCAATACCGAAAATCTTCAATATCTTCAAAACTAGACCTGATCTAGCCATGAAACTTTGCTGGCAGGCTGATATGACTGAGATGAACCTCCACATGTAAAATTAGAACATTTCGAGATCATAAGACCAACTTACTAAAAATAGCAAGTTTCCATAAATAGCGGCTCTGTACAAGATAGCCCTTATTGAATACAAAGATAGAAATATTTTTGGGTGATGCAAGATTGCTCTTACACCCAGGATGCTCCTGCATCAGACACCCGGGGTAATTTGAGAAGTGACCCTGTCATGACTCAGGTGTGCAGAGGAAAACAAAGACTATTAAACTTCTCCTTTGTTAGCCATGATGAATCTTCAACAGGTCATCCTTTCCATTTGACCAAATACTCTTCATATGTCATGTTCCTTGTGCTTCTGCCAACATGACTGTCCAGTATGTCTTCAATCTCCTTGATATCAGAACTGGTTACTGAAATACTCCACTGTGCTGCTGTGATCTCATCTTCAACACCTCCTTCATGATACTCTGTCAAATCTAAAATGTTAAACACTAGTGAGATATTCAGCTCAGTAGGCAATTCTACCTCATATGCATTTCCTGAATCATGCTTCTTCGGTATCTTACATGGTCCAAACTTCTTCATTTTCAACTTGTTATATGTACCAACCAAAAATCGCTCCTTCCGCAAATGAACCATGACTTCATCTCCAACCTGAAATTCCTTATGCCTCCTTTTCTCATCTACTTTAGTCTTATACTGCACATTCATCTTGGTAATATGCTTCCTCACCTCCTCATGGATGTTTTTCAAATGTTCTGCAAAATCCTCAGCTTCAACACTACTTATTTCTCCTTTATCTATCTTTCTCAACTCAGATGCATTTCTTGGACTACTTCCATATACAATCTGGAATGGTGATTTACCAGTGCTCCTGTTGACAAAATTATTGTATGCAAATTCTGCCTTTGGTAAAATCAAATCCCATCCTATTGGCTTATCTCCAACCAAACATCTCAGCAGATTTCTCAAACTTCTATTCACCACCTCTGTCTGTCCATCAGTTTGTGGATGATGTGATGAACTGAACTTCAAATCTGTCTTCAACTTCTTCCACAATGTCCACCAGAAATATCCAACAAACTTAGTATCTCAATCTGAAACTATGGTCTTTGGCAAACCATGTAGTCTCACCACTTCTCTGAAAAACAATTTTGCTATATGAACAACATCATTAGTCTTCTTGTAGGGAATGAAATGTGCCATCTTCAAAAATCTGTCAACTACTACAAAAATTGAATCATGTCCCCACTATGTCCTCGGTAAACCAAGAATAAAGTCCATACTGATATCCTGCCAAGGCTTCTCTGGTACAGGTAATGGCTGATACAACCCTATATTTTGCTTCACTCCTTTCGCCATCTGACATACTCTGCAACTCTATACAAACTTCTTCACATCTTGCTGCAATTGTGGCCAATAATAATTCTCACCAACCAAAGCAAGGGTTTTATCACAACCAAAATGTCCAGCCAATCCTCCATTATGCTTCTCTTTGATGAGATTCTCCCTCATAGAACTTCTTGGAATGCACAACTGACTCCCTCTGAATAGCATATCATCCTGGATGATGAAATCCAACCATTTCATCCTATCTAGAGTAATAGGTTCTTTACAAGCTTTCCAAACTCCACCAAAATTAGGATCCTCTGGATACAAATTCTTGAGTTCCTTGAACCCAACCACTTCAATCTACATCTCTTTCAGCAATAGTTGCCTTCTGCTAAGAGCATCTGCAACCCTATTAGACTTTCCACTCCTGTGTTTCAAAACAAATGTATAACTCTACAAAAACTCAACCCGTTTCAAATGCCTCTGATTCAACTTTCCTTGACTATTCAAATATTGCAAAGCTTGATGATCAGTATACAAAACAAACTTCTTAGGAAGCAGATAATGTCTCAACTTCTTTAATGCCTGAACTATAGCATAAAATTCTTGATCATAAATAGAATACTTCCTCTTGGCATCATTTAACTTCTCATTGAAATACGCAATAGGTTTACCTTCTTGGCTCACAACAGCTCCTATTGTAGTACCACTAGCATCACAATCTACTTGAAACACCTTATTAAAATATGGAAGTGTTAAAATAGGTTGTTCTATAACTTTTTGTTTCAACAATTGAAAACTCTTTTTTGCCCCATTAGTCCACTTAAACTCTTTTCTATCCCCTCTCATTGTCTTAGTCAAGGGACCACAAATACTGCTAAAATTTTTGATAAATTTTCTATAAAAACTAGCTAGACCATGAAAAGATCTTACCTCAGTAGCACTCCTTGGAGTAGGCCATTCAAGGATACCTGTACCTTCTCTGGGTCCATTTTTAGACCTTCTGTTGAAACTAAAAATCCCAAATACACTAACTCTTTCTTCACAAAACTGCACTTCTTCAAATTAATCAACAATTTCTCATCTCTCAACTTCTCAAACACAATACGAATATGCATCATATGTTCCTCCAAAGTCTTGCTAAAAATCAAAATATCATCTAGGTAAACAATGACAAACTTACCCAGAAATTCTTTCAGAACCTCGTTCATGAGCCGCATGAAAGTGCTCGATGCATTGGTTAGCCCAAAAGGCATGACTAACCACTCATATAGTCCTTCTTTTGTGTTGAAGGTAGTCTTCCATTCATCTCCTTCTCTGATCTGAATCTAGTGATATCCACTCTTCAGATCTATCTTTGAGAAATACACAGCTCCACTCAAACAGTCCATAATATTATCCATTCGTGGCAATAGAAACCTATACTTGATTGTGATCTTGTTTATTGCTCTGGAATCTATACACATCCTCCATTCTCCATTCTTCTTTGGTGCTAATACTGCTATTACGGTACATGGACTCAGGCTCTCCTGAATCAATCCCTTCTATAACAACTCATGTACTTGTCTGTTCAACTCTTCACTTTCTGTTGGTGTCATTCTGTGTGCTACCTTGTTTGGCAAACTAGCTCCTGGAATCAAATCCATCTGATGACTAATCTTCCTTACGGGTGGTAATCCATCAGGTACATTATCAGATACAATATCTTGAAACTTGTTCAACAAATCTGCAACCTCTACAGGTACATCCTCTACTTCTTCTTTACTAGCTTTTGGAATTAAAGCAAAACACACATGCTCATGCCTCATACCATCTAGAAATTTTCTTCCATCAACAAATGTTATTCTTGCATTACCACATACCTTTTCTTCGGTCTCCTTCAATGGCTTTAGCTTATGTCACACTCCATCCTTTGTTAGGGAATAGGTATTCGCACAACCATCGTGTACAGCACATCTGTCAAACTGCCACGGTCTACCCAACAACATATGACATGCATCCATAGAGATGATATCACATAGTACCTCAACTTGGTACCCGCCGATCTTGAACTTTACCAGGCACTATTCACTGACCATGACCTTGTGGTCATCCTGCACCCAGGCAATCCAATATGGATGTGGGTGTTTCTGTCTCTTAAGCTTTAACTTTGTCACCATCTCTTCTGACACCAAATTATCAGTACTTCCACTATCGATAATCACATCACAAAATTTACCCTCACACTTGCATCTAGTGCAAAATAGGTTCCTCCTTTGTTCAGGTTCATTCTCACCACTCAGTAAGACTCTTCTGTTAATTAGCGTTTCTCCTCTTTTAGCATCTTCAGAATTTGATGATCTAGCATCTTCATCTACATGTGCAACTCTGGCCTGGCCTTCATTTCTCCTGTCTGTTCTACCTTGGTGCTGAGAACATTCAAATGCCCTATGACCTTCTTCTCCATAGTGAAAACATGTTCCACGGAAGCCTCCTCTTCTAGATCCTTGTCCTCTTCCTCTTCCTCTCTGATCTCTATTGCTCTAATTTTGGAAATGATTGGAATTATTTCCTCTCTGATTCTGACTGCTACTGGCCTCATCCTTCTTTTTCGAATCTTCATTTCGGCCACCATATGACCGTCCACCAGATCTTCCACCATGACCTCTTCCATTTTGTCTGCTCTCAAACTTCTTGTTCAGCTTTTCCTCTACTTTTAGGGCAAATTGGTATGCCTCCTCAATACTGTTCATTCAAACTAGATTCAACTCCTCCTGAATGCTCGGCCTTAACCCATTAAGATATCGGGCAACTTTCACCTTATCAGCTTCTACATGGCCTGTTCTGATGAGGAGTCGATAGAACTCCTCTGTATACTCCTGAACAGATCTTCCTGCTTGCTTCAAACTTTGCATTTTCTTTAGTAGGTCAAGCTCATAATCAACAGGAATGAATTGTCACTTCAATTTATCCACCATCCGATTCCATCTTGTGATTTTATCTTTCCCTCTTCTATTTCACTCCAATTGAATTTCTTGCCACCAGATCTTTGCATGACCTTTCAGTCTAGCCTTTGCAAATTTGACCCTATCAAGATCCTCAACATCTTCATACTCAAAATATTCCTCACATTCATTGATCCAGTCGATCAATTCCTCTAGGTTAAGATTTTCTAAAAATGTAGGAACCTCAATCTTAGGTCTTTTCCCAATCTTGGAAATCGCCCAAAAAACTTTTCTTCCTACTGGTTCACAATTTCAGCTTCTCCTTCTTGATATTCTTCTTCAGCTTCATCCTCACTTTCATCTCTGACATTAAGATTCATTCCTCTATGAATCTCTTCTTGCAATTCTCGCACTTGTCTCTACAAGTCTCTAACCTCAGGTGTCATAGCACCAGCTCTTCCACCACGTTCTCTTCATGGAGGTATTTTCACGGTGCGTGCTGAAACCATAACCACGGTCCTGGTGCAAACTGCCTCACACTCGGTGATTTGTTTACACACTCAAGAACTCCTGCTCTGATACCACTTGATGAAGGGTGCTTCCCTTAATTCCACAAACACATAACAAAAATACAGAAACAACAACAATAATATGCAAGAACAGAAAATTGGCTTGTTATTATCTCCACAAATGTGGAATTACAAACTTTCAGAATTACAATATGCAAAGACACATGGGCATTCCCTTACAATATTATGTAGGACAAAGCCTCGAATCAATACCCAAATCTACTACCCAGAACCGCCCTAGACAACACTACGGGCCTTCTTTATATAGGTAATTTCCACCGCCCGAGAAGGTTCTAGAAATTTAGCCCTTAGGGCCAACCAAACTTAGAATTATTTTATTTTACAATTTATTACATCAAAGTCAGCTCAAAATGAGTTTTGAAACCCAAACAAAAATTTTGAAGAAAAAATTATTTTCCACCATTTCAGGTGATCCAACTTCTGAAGACCATAAGTCATCGCCTGTTGACCCGATTGGCTATTATAACCCCATTCTGGAAATGCCACGAAGTGCTCTACAGGATTGACTCATGCAAACCACCCATCACCCAAATTTTCAACCTCATCCGGGGCCTCTAAAGCCTTCAAAACTGAGTTCAAAGTTTTTGTACCCTGCTGCCAATAATGAAAATCTTCAATATCTTCAAAACTAGACCTGATCTAGCCATGAAACTTTGCTGGCAAGCTGATATGATTGAGATGAACCTCCACATGTAAAATTAGAACATTCCAAGATCGTAAGACCAACTTACTAAAAATAGCAAGTTTCCATAAATAGCGGCTCTACACAAGATAGCCCTTATTGAATACAAAAATAGAAATATTTTTGGGTGATGCAAGATTGCTCTTACACCCAGGATGCTCCTGCATCACTTCTCAAAGTAGCAAGGTCACCAAAAATTTCATGTTGCAGAGATTTGGGAGAAGAAGAAAACATTTTGTTTCTCTCCTTTAATTCATTAATCTTTCTAAGTAGAGACTCTCTTTCTATTAATGCATTCATTTTATCAGTCTCTCTTTCCTTCTATAACCTTTTGTATATCGCACCTTGCTCTGCTAACTGTAATCTCAATGCACCCAAATCATTTAGGTCTATCATAATATCTTCAAAGATTGATGACACGTCCATATCAATGAGATTTTGATATGGAAAATGGACCCATCTTGGCTCCATGGGTTGCCTTCTAAACATGTCCTCATCTAGATCTAAATTTGGCCCAAAACCCCATTTTCTTCCATCCATAGTTTGTTTCATAGGTGGTATAACTTTATCTTGAAATAATACTTCTGGAGTATCATACAAATTATCTCCAGAGAGGCCACTATCAGATTTAGAAATTTTATACTGTGATTCTCCAGCAGATGTATATTGTGCCCTATTTTCAACATTATCTTGTTCTCTAACAAGGGTACTAGTAGACTCTCCATCTTTTCTAAGCCAAATTTTCTTTCATGACCTAGGTAATTCTTCTAAAGTAACCTCCAGGTGTCTCCTGACATAAGCCCTTATGTTCTTTCTTTTATCCATGGTTTATGGTTTGTATACACACTGGTTCTAACCCTTTGAGTCACCACCAACTTTTAATGGGAAATCTTAAGAAACAAACCCTGAAAATCTAAAAGAAAAACATATATTGAAATAGGAGAAGCACAAGAATCCTAATAAAATTATTTTTTCTTTATACTCTCCCCAAAAGAGTCATCATTTTGTTGGTTCCTTTTCTTTCTACTTGCAGATTTATAATATGATTGTCAAATAAATGTCTCTGACTCTTGTAACCCACTCCAAATTTGACAAGAAAAAGGGCCAATTAACAAGGACTAGGATATTAGTCCTCCTACACTTTGAGCCTTAATGCTTAGGTAGGTGTACCTTGGATTCACTTCTTAAAGGAATCAATAAATATTAAGCATTGATATCCTTGACACATTGTTTGAAAGATTTTATCATTTGTAAGTTGGTTGATGATGAAGAACTATTTCCTGAGAACAGATCAGTGTCCTATCCTAGGGGACAAAGTCAAATACAACATACATCTACAGAAAACTTAACTCAAACAAACCCAAATCCAGAATAAGTTCTTTGCCTATTATTACTCTCACTCTTACATTCAAACATCATATTCTCATAAAAACTATGAATTCTTTGAATCTATCCTTAAGAATTTAATCCTTCATTGAAGGAACTCAAGAACAACTTCACAACTTACTTTGTAAACCATATATTAAATTGCTTTGCAACATTAACATATAAGAATTCAAGATCAAAACAAGAAGACATTCACAAATCTGAGATGGAATTCAAGTGTATTCTCTCTCATTAAAAAAATTAGTATCAATACATTAAAAATGATAAAAATGCTAGAACCAAACCCTAGATCCAAGCTTTCTCTATTCAATTACCAATTTCACCATTCTTTGAAAAATACAAGCTTTTATATGTAGTCACTAGTCATCTTGGGATCCCTAAAATCAGGATGCAACAAGCTATGGATGACTTGGATAGGGTTAGGGTTTCCAATAACCACACCAACCAGATAATCAAGAAATTTACTACAAAAATGACATGCCAGGAAACCTGGAGCAATCAGATCTAATCAACTCCTTAGGACCATTATGTGACAACAAACAAGATCAAATTGAGTAGATCAGCTTCCCTTGCATTCAATAACTAGTCCTTGGTCAACAGTAAACCCTTTGTACATGGCTAGATCAGATCAAATATGAGCAAGAATCCAGATCCCATTAATTTTCACCTACTTTGGCCCTGAGAGAACAAAATCAGATTTGGCTTGTCACCCATGGTAGTTGTTTCAACTTCGCAAAACCCTAGCAAAAAATTCAAATTATCAGCCTCAATGGATAATTGATTCATTTTAAAACGTGACCGTTGATCTTAGTCTTTCCCGATACATCCTATGGCTCTAATAAATCGACATAATAGTCAATTTGGATTTTAAAAAGTTTAGCCACATCACCTTTATTTGCAATGAATCAGAAATGAGAACATTAGCACACCTGGCACGAGGACCCACCTTCTTCATTTTCCTTTATCTATTGGAAGATCTGACAATTATCCCAATCCCACAATCACTAACTTTTGAGCACTTTTCCTTTGCGGTAACATGACCACCATCAGATCTTTTTGTTCTTTACTCTTTAACCATGGAAAGCTTCTCTTAACCCTAAGTCATCTAGAGATTATGTGACTGAAGGCATTCTCCCAGTCACTCAATATTTTTCTTAACCTAGGTCTGATCAGGAGAATGGGAGACAAAGGCATTCATGAGATCTCATGATCATTTCTTGACTCATGGTTACATTCAGAGAATACACGACCACTATCAGATCAAAACCATATCAATGACTCATATTCAAACTCCAAGCCTTTATCTTTAACCCATGCTCGATCTAGCAATTCAGCGACTGAGAGAAACTTCAATTTTCTAAAGGTTTGATCTAACTCATCTTTGGTTCAGAGATCATGTGAACACTGTATTCATTGAATTTCCAAGACTTTCTTTTACTCTGGGTTCTGTTATGAGAACTAGCGCTAGCCATCGATCAAGATCAACATTAATGGCTATCGTTGAATCACTGAGCCTTAGAACTTAACTCACTTTCTATCAAGTGATTCAACGAACAAAGAGAAAACTTGACTAGTATTTAACTATGATCAAATTTAGAGACTCGGTGAATAAAGAATTCTCATAATTGCCAAACGTTTTACTAACCATGGGTTTTATTTGGAGAACTAGCACCTGCCGCTGATCTCTATCTCATCCAATGATCCTTGCTGAATCTCAAAATGTTTCATGACTTAGCTACTTGATCAGGAGATTCAGTGACTGAAGGGAAAATAAACCACCCGCTAGATCGCTTGATGCCAGGCCACTAACTGCCAAAATTAGGAGATCACGCGACACTACATTTGCCAAGTCACTGAACAAAAGACATAACCGCCCAGGCAAGGAAATAGAACATGTGCAGAAAGGGGACTTAAGTAGCCCGAAAAGGTAATGAGAAAAGAGATTTTGGCTAGGGTTTTGGACTTAGACAAATTTCATGAAGCCCTAGGACATGGATTTAGACCTATTTCTCATATCTTAAAAATTCTATATCTCCTTGATTTTTGCACATTAACACATGTGCCCTTAATTGAAGCTTGAACACACCATGAACTATCCCTGGCTAAGCACACAAGTCATGAAACATCATATATTTTCTTCGTAGATCAGAACAAGTTTGTAGCAAGATAAGGCAACATTCTAGGATTTTGCAAGGAAATGACCACTTTCTTAGGATTTTTGCAATGATAGGAAAATGAGCTAACAAATTCCAAAATTATTTCCTCTCTCCTTTGATCTTCCTCTACTTTCTACATTCAAAAAACTACCTGATGTGGATCCACCTAAGCTTTGCCTATGAATTTCCTCACTCCAAATAACACCAACAACATCATTAAATTTTAGGGTACTTGAACCAAAAATTGAGCTACTAACAGTCATTACCAAGCTATTCCATCTTTCAGGAAAAGAACACATAATAAAAGGATCCTTGATTTCTTCATCAAAATTGACATTAATAGAAGATAGATGATTGGTAGCTATATAAAACTCATTTAAATGATCAACAATTAACTCATCTTGTACTATTTTCATATTAAATAAATGCTTCATAAGAAATATCTTATTCAAAATGGAAGGCTTTTCATATAACTTCACTAGGTTTTCCATCAACTCCTTAGTTGTCTTTTCTTGTGTAATATTAAATGTCACTGATTGTGCAAGGTATAAAAAAATACTGCCAAGTGCCTTCCTGCCCAAAATATCCCAATCTTCATCAGATATTCCTATCAGTTTCTTGGATTTAAATTATATTGACTACATAAATCCTTCTGATAGAGATAGTCTTCCATTTGCATTTTCCATAACTAAAAGTTCTTCCCATTAAACTTATCCACCTTCAAATAACCATCATGTGTCATTACTCCCACTCAACCATGAGATCTTCATGTAAAGAATAACTAAAAGAAACCTACTCTGACACACTTGTGAGGGTTTTAGTCAAATATGAGAAATAAACAATATTAAGATAATACATAAATAAAGAAGAAGAAAAACAAATAACACAAATATTTAACGTGGTTCACCCAATATGGGCTACAACCATTAGAGACAGTCATTCACTTATTTTATTATCTAGTTAAGAGAAAACTATAGTCCAATACATTTCACATTGCACTGCCTCTTATATATAGGCCCTTTAGGATTTTTACAATGTCGGTTAACAAGTTAACCCTAAAAATACTTGACGTGTCAACCTAGGGAAATACTTGGTGAGTCAACTCAAAAATTCTTGACAAGTTAACCCCCAAAAAAATGTGTGGTTTAGTACAAATTGAGTGTACAGTACTTGCCTCATTAGTCACCACAAACCAAAAATCTCCCACTTGGGGATTGATCAGGCTCCACACTAAACAATCTCCCACTTGGAGACTAATCTTGTAGAAATACTGTTACCCCTGAATCTCCCACTAGATTGACGCACCTAGATGTGATTGTTTCTCATTTCCACTATGATCAAGCTTTAAGACCAATAGGAACTGAGCCAAAATTCATTTTCTCTCTAGTTACTACCTTTGTCAACATGTTTGCTAGATTTTCATCTGTATGTATCTTTTCCAGCTTTAAATGTCCATTATCCAATATTGACTGAATGAAGTGATACCTCAAAATTATGTGTTTGGTAGTTGAATGAAAGGTAGAATTATTTGCAAGATGGATGACACTCTGGCTATCTATAAAAAAATAATTTTTAGTTTGTGATTTTACCAATTCTTCTTTGATAAATTGCAACCATATCATCTCCTTTATTGCCTCTGTATAAGAAACATACTATGCCTCTGTAGTGAATAAAGCAATTGTTACTATAACTAATAGTAATATTGAAGATTGATTATCTGATGGATCTGATGATGACAACTGACCAAGATTATAACAATACATGATAGTAGAAAGGTTAGATCAGTTATTTTCTTGTCATTGATGTTAAGCAATTGATTTCTAGTTTATATTATGTTGCCATATCATTTGGTAATGATATAAGGTGAATGAGTTAAGGAGAAAAGAAATGAGAAGTTGAGAAGTTGAAGAACTTAATTGGGAAACTAATACAGACCCAACAATGATTATATTATGTTGATGTAATTGTTTTCTATCTAACATATGATTATATTAAGTCAATAAAGCATGGTAATGAAGATTTGACAAGTCGGTAAGAAGAATATTTTTGGCTATCGAGAAAGAAATGTCACTCAGTAAGGTAAAGGTAAAAGGAAAGGTCACTCAGTAAAGGCAAAGGAACCAAAGGCACCCAACAACAAAGAAAGTTTTAGGCATCGAACAAAGTTAACCAAAATTCAAATAGAGGATACTGAGCAAGGATCATATATTAAATAAGGATTGGAATGACATTTAATGATTAGCTATGATGATCTGGATGATCATGATGATGAGGAAAGTTAGTTACAAGAGATATATAGTTATGAAAATTCAAGGTGAAGATATACAACAAGATCTATATAGAAAAAGATATGGAACAAATTTTAAGAAAACTTCAAGTTCTTAAATTAAAATAAAATGTATTACTGAGATCCATATTCAAGGTGTAATGAATTGGATGGTTAAGATTGATCAAAGGAAAATGTAATAAAAGAGATTAAGAGGCAAAATTTGACTATATAAAGGATGATTATGTATGGACAAATGGTTGGTAAATTGAATAGTTGAAGGGTCACTGACTATTGCAGTGAAGAAGAAACATAGAGATTCCAAGTGGAAAATAAATATTTGATGAAGTGTTGAAGCTAGTGGATAATGAAGAATTGAAGTGAAGATTGAAGAACGCACAAGGATCTGATTGAGAAAAGATAGTTGCAAATCTACATGTCAATTTATTTACTATTTCTTACTAGCATTTTTAATAGAGAAATCTCTTAATAGAGTGGACTTAATGGGCTTATTGTAAAATCCTTGAAAAAGGTAACATTCTAAAGAGTGTTTGAAGCCCTCTAATAGGGTGAAGATCCTAACATATCTGAGGTAAATCCCTTGATTGGGTCACACCTAATAGTGTGTATTGTAATCTTTAACCGGATTAGCTCTTAATTGGGCATACTTCAGAAAAGTATTTTCTTATAAGTTGGTGGCAATTCCCACAGTGCTTTTTCCCAAAGATGTGTTTCCATGTTAAATATTGGTGTTACATGTTATGAATGATTTACTAATTGTTATAGTTTATTTACTGTTGTCAGTAAATAATAAAGTTTGTTTTACCAATCTTCTACTGAGTTAATCAGAGAAAATATTTTAAGGTATTTGGAATCATGGATTACCAATTCACCCTCCCCCCTCTTCATAATCCAACAATTGGTATCAAATCTAAGTACTCTGAAGAGATAATTTTAAAAGACTTGAGTAAAATATTTGAAGATGTATAGGAGAGAAGTACCTAAGTTGAACAAGGAAATTTTCTCAACATGGCAAAGAAGAATGAGATTGTATTTATCTAGGATTAGAGAATTTGTACTGCATCTTCTGGATAATGACTACACTCCACCACCTATCAGACCTTTGATGATTGATCAAATGAGAGAAAAGAAGGAACACAACTTGGTCATGATAGAGATTTCTTCTTCCCTCTCTGATGTTGAATTCCATGATGCTAATGATTGTGCTAATGCAAGAGAGATGTGGGATAGGATTACACTTATCTATGGAGGAGATCAGCATGTACAAAAAGATAAGGTGGATAGTTTGAGAGGAAAGTATGATGAAATGAGAATGAAAGATGAAGACAACATCACACAATATAGCAGCATAATTAAGGAAGTTGTCGGTACCATCAAATGTGCTAGTGGAACATTGACTAATAAAGAAGTGGAAAGTAAAATTCTGAGAACTCTTTCTTCCAAGTATGCTATTAGAGTGTTTATAATTCAGGAATTGAGATCTATACTGAACAATGTTGTTACTCTTGAAGCCCTAATTGGTAAGATTACTGCATTTGAGCTTAGCAATTATGATAATAGTCTACCATCATGTCATTTGTAAGCATTGGACCATCAAGAAGAGAAAGTTAAAATCACAATAATTCATATGGAGGCAAGTATGATAGTATCCTAACCAAAAAAAAAGAACAAGAAGAATTGGAAGCACTAGATAACAAACTACCTAGAGGTAAAGGAAAGTACAAAGGCAATTTACCATTGAAATGTTTCAATTGCAATAATATTGGACATATTGCATCTAGATGTCCTTACAATGACATGAATGATAAGAATGAAAAAAGAGACAACCAACATCAAAGATTTAGAGATTTTAAGGACAAAGGTAAAAATTCTTTCTACCTAGCTAAGGAAGGTGTAACTAATGATGAATCTGATGATACCGAAGTAGGATATGAAGTTGTCTATGTTGCAATAAAGGAAGACTCAAATGAAGAAAAGTTTGAGGATGAAAAAGCACTTGTTTCTCATGTAAGTAAACCAGACCCATGAATTATTGATAGTGGATGTTCACATCATATGACTAGTGATATTCACAAGTTTGATAATCTAGAAGAGTATGATAGAGGATTTGTCAAATTTGGAAATAATGCTCCATGTCTTGAGAAAGGTAAGGGATCCATTGTATTAAATGAGAAGATGAAATTTAATGATGCATATTGGGTTAAAGGACTAAACTATAATCTATTGAGTGTTGCACAACTAAACAATACTGGCCACCAAATGGAATTTTAGGATAAAAAGATAAAGATCTATGGTGCTAATGGAGATATTATTGGAACTAGTGGACAATCAAGAGGTAATCTATTTTATCTTGATACATATGCAAATAATTTCTTGTTTGTTAAAATTGAAGATGTATGGCTATGGAATAAGAGACTATTTCATGTGAATTTTGATAACTTTTTTGGACTAACCACCAACGTCCCCCTTTGGGATTCGTGACATGGTTTAACATCCTCCCATGTCTTATATAAGTCTAGTGGTTGTAATAGGAATTAATAGGTCAATATTTTGGTGCAACGACAACCACTACTTGTAGCAAGTGGTATCAAAGCTGGGTCACATGTTTGAATCCCCTTGGGTGACAATGAGGGGGGATTGTTGGACTAACCACCAACATCTCCCTTTGGGATTCACAACATGGTTTAAAAGCCTCTTGTGTCTTCTATAAGTCAAGTGGTTGTATTGGGCATTAACAGATCAATCTTTTGGTGCAACGGAAACCACTACTTGTAAAAAACTTGATCAAAGTAAGTAAGAAGAGTAGAGTTAGACGACTACCAAAATTATGCAAACCTAATAAAGTGATATGTAAGGAATGTAAAATTGGTAAGATGACTAAGTCAATATTTTCAAGTAAATCTTACTCAACAAATGGTATTTTCAAATTGGTTCACACTGAACTTTGTGGTCCTATGAGAGTTCAAAGCAATTATGGAGATCAATACTTTATTTTGTTTGTTGTTGATTATTTAAGAATAATGTTTTTTATGTTTCTAAAAGCAAAATTTGAAGCATTTCAAATGTTGAAGTGGTATAAATCAAGAGTTGAAAAAGAAATAGGTAAACAACTAAAGTGTTTAAGATCAAATAGAGGAGGTGAATTTATCTATGATGAATTTACTGTCTTCTACAATGAGTATAGAATTAAAAGATGACTATCTACACTGAGGACTCCACAACAAAATGGGATAGCTGAGAGAAGGAATACATCCATTGTTGACTATGCTAGAACTTTTTTAATTGACAAAAAGGTTGCACAAACATTTTGGAAAGAAGCCATAAGTACTGTAGTTTATACTCTCAACTGAGTATAGTTGAAGAAAAGTACAAACAAGACACCCTATGAACTCTGGTTTTGTCACACACCGAATGTAAGTTACTTTAAATTTTTTGGAAGTAGGTGTTACACACTGAAAGATGCTAGAAGTGGAAATTTTGACTCTAAACAAGATGAAGGTATATTCCTAGGTTATTCATCAAAGAGAAAAGCATATAAATGTTTGATCAAAGCCACTAACAAAATTGTTGAAAGTGAAAATGTGAGGATTGATGAATTTGCATAAAGGAATGAAGAAGATAGCAAAAAGGAACCCAAGGATTACAAAATATTTCTCTATGTACAGGAAGGTAATTTGGTTGACACAACTAAGTAGAAAAAATAAGAAACTAATCAACAAGATGAGCCTCCACCGAGAGATGAAAACATTGATGAATAGTCTACCAAGCCTATATTAGCAAAATATGTGAAAAGACACCACTCATCAAGTAGAATAATTGGAGACAAGAATGCAAGAGTCATGAAAAGAAGTAAGTTGAAAGATAACATATGTTTGATTTCTAAATTTGAGCCAAGATTAGTGAAGGATGCACTAGAGAATGAAGATTGGATGAATTCTATGAAAGAAGAAATAGATCAGATTGAAAACAAGAACACTTGGTCACTGGTACCAACAACCAAGGACAAGAATTTGATTGGGACAAAATGGATTTTCACAAATAAACTCAATGAGAAAGGAGAAGTGATCAGAAACAAAGAAAAATTAGTCTGCAGAGGGTATGCACAAGAAGAAGGTACTGACTATGGTGAAACTTTTGCACCTATTCCTAGATTAGAAGGTGTAATAATATTGCTTGCATATGTTTCTTACAAAGGATTCAAAGTTTATCAAATGGATGTTAAATATTCATTTCTAAATGGAATTTTGAAGAATATGTTTATATTGAATGACCTGATGGATTTGTTGACAAAAGCAATAAGGATATGGTATGCAAACTTCATAAATCTTTATATGGATTGAAGCGGGTACCCTGAGCATGGTATGAAAGACTGCACTCTTACTTAGCTAAGATTGGATTTGAAAGAACTAGTGATAATAATAATTTATACTTGAAATGTGATAGTTCTGATGAAATTTTGATTGCTGAGATATTTAATGATGACATTATATTGGGTGGTAATGAGATAATGTCTAAATCATTTGCTGAGGAAATGAGAAAGGAACTTGAGATGTCACTGATAGGAGAGATTAAATTATTTATTGGACTTCAAATTCAACAAGTCAAGGATGGGATCTACATAACACAATAAAATTATATCAAGGAGATCCTGAAAACATTCAATATGGAAGACTCAAAACCAGCTCAAACACTGATGGCTACTGGTTGTAAATTGTCAAAAGAAGATTATACAAAGAAAGTGAATGAGACACTTTACCGATCCATGATTGGTAAGATACAATATGTTGTACATAATAGACCTAATATTGCAAATTTTGTTGATATTTTTGCAAGGATTTATGCAACCCCAAAGGAGACACATTTGTCTATGGTGAAAATGATATTAAGATATCTGAAAGGGACTGAATATTTTAGTCTGTTATACACAAAAGGAGGAGATTTTGATCTCAAGGTATATACCAATGTTTACTGCACTGAAAATATTGATGATAGAAAAAGCACTAGTGGCGGAGCTTTCATTTTAGGAGAAAGACTAGTGACATGGTTAAGAAAGAAATAGAGTTGTATTTCACAATCTACTATCGAAGTTGAGTATGTTGTTGTAGCTATGAATTATTCTAACATTGTGTGGATCAAACAATTACTGGAAGGTATGCATAAAGATATTACTAATCCAATTACAAATTATTGTGATAATACCAGTTATATTAACATATCAAATAATTTTTTGATGCATTCAAAGACAAAGCACATATCTATTAAGTATCACTACTTGAGAAAGAAAGTACAAGATAAGTATGTGACATTGGAGTATGTGGATTCTAAAGAATAGATAGCTGATATATTTACAAAACCACTACCGAAGGATTCTTTTGAGTATCTACGAGGTAAGTTAGGGGTTCTTCCCCTATCCAATATGCACTAAGAAAAGATGCATGTTGCATCAATTTAGGAATTCGTTAGAATATATATTTTGTGAGTTGATGCTAGTGTTCACTCTTTAGGTGATGCCTGAAGGTGTCAAGGATGTTTATGACTACAATGGAAAATCTATACACTTGAGGTATAATCTGATAATTTTATATTTCTTTGGCATTTTTGTCAAAGAGAGAGAAGTTTGAAGATATCTGGAGAAGTCTAGAAGGATAATTTTATCAAAAGAGAGAATATATATGAATTATGAAAGAGGGAGAATATCATTGATGATTGTTGAATACAAAGAAGGATAATGTTGTTGTTGGAATCGGGAAAGGAAATTGTAAGGATGACTAGTACTGATAGAGAAAGAGGTAGATTATAGATAGAAGATCAAGAACACAAAAGAAGAAGTTACTATTTAGAGGGAGTACAGAATATGAATGACAGTGAAGTGAACCATCATCAATTGAACACTAAATTTGTTAGTATTTTCATCAATGCCAAAGAGGGAGATTGTTACTATAACTGATAGTAATATTGAAGATTGATTACCTGGTAGAGTTGATGATGATGACCGACCAAGATTAGAAGAATACATGATAGTAGAAAGGTTAGAGCAGTTATTGTCTTGTCATTGATGTCAAGAAATTGATTTTTGGTTTATATTATGTTGTCATATCATTTGGTATTGATATAAGGTGAATGAGTTAAGGAGATAATGAAATGATAAGTTGAGAAGTTGACTAACTTAATTTGGAAACTGATATAGATCGGACAATGATTAGATAATGTTGATGTAATTTTTTTCTATCCAACATATGATTATATTAAGTTGGTAAAGCATGGTAATGAAGATTTGACAAGTCAGTAAGAAGAAGAGTTTTGTCTATCAACTAGGAAATGTCACTTGGTAAGGTAAAGGTAAAATAAAAGGTCACTCAGAAAAGGAAAGGGAACTGAAGGTACCAAAAAGAAAAGAAAGGTTTAGGCATCAAGAAAAGTTAACCAAAATTCAAATAGAGGATATCAAGCAAGGAACATATATTAAATAAGGATTGGAATGACATTTAATGATTAGATATGATGAGCTAGATGATCATGATGATGAGGAAAGTTAGTTACAAGAGATCTACGATTACGAAAATTCAAGGTGAAGATCTATGATAAGATTTAAATGGCAAAAGAGATGGAAAAAGTTTCTATTAATATGATTTAGAACAATAGAGAGGGGGGCTGAATCAGTTGTTCTCAGGTCCAGATGTATAATAAAACTTTTAAACACTTCAACAACTCATATCTAACCACCAACAGCTACTCGGTCATTACAAAATGCATATCAAAAACATATAAGAGTGCAGTCCACTATCCAATAGTATTTAACATGCAAAACATAGAAATGTTCAAACCAAAACATTCACACAAGCATTAACACAAGGATTTATAGTGGAAACCCAATTTGGGAAAAACCACTTTGTAACATGCTACTGATATTTTCACTCTTCTGAAGTGAGCTCTGTGAAAAGCCAGCCCTGTCAAAGGTTTACAAACACACTACTAGGTGTGACCTGGTTAAAGGATTTCAACCACCGTGTTAGGAGTGTGCCTTGTTAAAGGACTTAAGTAAATTCCATTAGAATGCAACCTTGATTAAAGGATTTATACAATGACTGTTAGGTCAACCTTGATTAAAAGATTTATACTGATATAATGGTTAGAAAGTAACATTAGTGTTTGATCTAAAAACATAAAAATCACTTTACAAATAACAGATCCAATTTTTACAAATATATGTTGGCTTACTGACTGTGATCCATTTCCATCTCCATCATTGATCTGCTTGAAAATCCCTTCAAGCAATCACAACTCCTTCTCCTTCAGCCTTTTCTACTTATTGAGTCAATAACAACAATAACTCCAGTATCCTGCTTCAACCTCACGCTTAGGTTTCCTTAATACCTCTTCGATAGGTCGATCTAAATTTTGTCACTTAATCTCCACCGTAGATCTTAGGGTTAGGTCAAATTCATCAAATCCTTCCAACATTATGTTCTTCATCCATCCTTCTAGAAACATCTCTAATCTCTTTATGGAATTACAATAAAATGGTTTACAGTGCATTAAATGCTTCCATACATTCAATAATTAAAGTCAACATGATTTACATAATCTAAGAATTCAACTATGTCAGCTAGGAATTTGAATTCTTCCTCAAATGTAAATTACTAATGCTCAGTCAATACTGTGTTCAACTCCCTGGTCATCATTGGGTAGCCCAATCACCACTGAAACTATTTCCTTAGCTAATATTGTCTTCCTCGGTAATAAACTGATGTTCGGTCAACAATGAATTTACTCAAAATATACTGGCTCGGTCGACACTAACATCACTCAGCTTAAACTAGATTTTTTCACTTTTTCTTGGTTAAGCCTACTTGTTTAGTCTTATTTCTTACTTAGATAAGGAGTACATTATCTTATCATTGTGCCACATAATCAAGTACCCATTGAAGTATCAAGATAACTCAACCTTTCCTTAGGTGCTATTGTTATCACATTTTTCCTAATCCTTCTCAACAATCAAATAGATATAGTACTTTCTTAGATAGAAAAAGTCTTACTAGTTAAGGTTTGACATCAATGATAATACAACAATTGCTTCAATTGCAGTTTCCAACAATCACCCTCTTTGGCATTGATGGCAAAACCATATGAATAACAAATGAATCACCAACCAATCCAAAACTTGTTTTTTCATCAGAAATATTTATAGTATCCTTAGCTTCATTCTGATTCTGAATCTCTTAGCCTTGCTTGCATGACCATCTACACAGTAACTTCTACTAAATATCTTATGTGTTCCTTTCCTCTGAATCTCTCTCTCTTACTTGATCTTCCATGAAATCTCACCATGTGTTTTCATCTTATTCATCTCCCTCTTTGACAATAATGCCAAAGCAACAACTAAAACATGCATCTTATAGATGTAGATGTCATCTTGTCAATTTAGTAATAGTTTTTCTCCCTCTGTCATCTTTTCTTATGACTTATTATCATCTTTTCAGTACTTTTCACAACTCTAGGTTGCTCCTAATGTGTGACCATTTTCTGCATCAATTTGTCAGATACTCTTTGCAGTACTTTTGATGCAGTGCTCCTAGCTTGACTAGGAAGCTTCAGTGAGGGGAAGAACCCCTAATTTTCCTCTCAAATATTCATGAGCTTCTTTAGGTAAGGCTTTAGGGAATATGTCTGCTAGTTGTTCCTTTGTATTCACATATTCCATTCTAACCTCTTTATATTGTACCAATTCCCTCAAGTAATGATACCTGATGACGATGTGTTTGGTCTTTGTGTGCATCACTAGATTTTTAGATATGTTGATAGCACTTGTGTTGTCATTGTAGATGACAACTAGTTTAGTGATCTCTTCTTTCATGCCTATCAACAATTTCTTTATCCATACCAAGTTTGAACAATTCACTACTACAGCTACATACTCGGCTTCAACTGTAGATTGGGAAATACAATTTTGTTTCTTGCTTTTCTAGGAAACTAATCTCTTTCCAAGAAAGAAAGATCCACCACTAGTACTCTTTCTATCATTCACATTTCCTACCCAATCTACATTAGTATAGACTCTCATTTCAAATCTTTCATGCTTCTTGTAGTACAGTCCAAATCTGCAATCCCTTTCAAATATCTCATTATCCTTTTTATAGCCATCATGTGAGTTTCCTTTGGATTGGTAGAGAATCTTCCCACAATCCCAACTACTAGAGCAATATCTGGTCTACTGTGAACAACATACTATAGTTTTCTAATCATGGACCTATACAAAGTTTGGTTTACTTCAGCAACATCATCATTTTTAGAAAAATTTTGTCTGGTAGCCATGGGAGTACTTACTAGCCTTGAATCTTCCATACCAAAGGTTTTCAGTATCTCATTAACATATTTAGACTGGGTAATGAAAATGCCTTTCTCCATCTGATATACTTGTGAACCAATAGAGAATTTTATCTCCCCAAACATTGATATTTCAAATTCAGTTTGCATCTCATTTGAAAATTTCTTACATAGGGCATCTTGTCCACCAAATATGATATCATCTACAAAAATCTTAGCTAACAAGATTCTTTTACCTTCTTCATCTTTCATGTATAGATTGTTGGTGTCATTTTTCCTTGAGAATCCAATCTGTATCAAGTAATTGTGCAGCCTCTCATACCATGCTCTGGGGGCTTGCTTTAGTCCATAAAACACCTTATTCATTTTGAAAACCATGTGTCTCTTGTTTGGATCAACAAATCCTTCAAGTTGTTTAATGTACACTTCTTCTTCTAATATACCATTTAAAAATGCAGACTTGACATCCATTTGGTAGACCTTGAAGTCTTTGTAGGCAGCATATGCAAGTAGAGTTCTCACTCCTAATCTTTCTATAGGGGAAAATGTCTCCCCATAGTCTATTCCTTGTTCTTGTGCGTAGCCTTTTCATACCACCCTTGCTTTGTTCCTAGTGATTTTTCCATGTTCATTAAGCTTGTTTTTGAATACCCATTTTGTTCCAATGATATTTTTTTTTTCTGGACTCGGTACCAGGGTCCAGGTATCATTCTTCTCTATTTGGTCTATCTCCTCATTCATGGCTTGGATCCAGTCTTCATTTTCTATTGCCCCCCTTGTTGTCTTGGGCTCAAATTCACATAGTAAACATGTAGGATCTCTTAACTTGCTTCTAGTAAGAACTCCAGTTTCTTTGTCTCCAATGATTTATTTAGGCTTGTGATGTCTTCTTACATACTATGCCAAAATAGGTTCTACTCTCTTTTCTCCTTTCTCTTCAAGTTCACCAATAATATTGTTAGATTGAGCTTTTGAATGCTTGGAAACCTCTTCTTGATACTCGGCAATATCCTCTTGTCGCTCAAAATTTTCTTCTTGTCGCTCGGCATTGTTTCCCTAATGCTTGACATTTCTTACCCGAGACTCCACATCAGGTGCAAGTTTGTCACTTTCCTCTCCTTCTTCTATTTAGAAAAAAGATCTATAATCTTATGGCTCTCTCTTAATTTCAGCTTCTCTCCAGTACTTTTGTGCAACATTCTTCTCGATCATTAGTGTTCTTGCATAATCCATGATAGATATGTTCCTCCTCTTTGCTATACCATTTTGTGGAGGTGTTCTAGGTGCATACATCTATCTCTTGATTTCTCTATCATTGCAAAATAGATTGATCTCATTTGATATGAATTCTTCACCTCAATCAGATCTCAAACACTTCAAGTTCCTACATGTCTCCTTTTCAAACTTAGCCAAATACCACTTAAAAAACTAAAATGCGTCAAATTTTTATTTTTACAACATTACAGTCATCATTCTGGTGTAATCATCAACAAACAGAATAAAATATCTAGCAACACAATAGCTTTGTACACCCATAGGTCCAAAAAGGTCAGTATGAACCAAATCTAAAGTATTTTCAAAAGTAAAAGTCTTGCTCTTGAAACTAGACTTTGTCATCTTACCCAACTAACATTTTTTGCACATTACATTATCAGGTTTCTTCAATCTTGGTAGTCCTCTCACTTTCTTCTTTTTACTAATATCTACCAGATTGTCAAAGTTAACATGACCTAGCCACTTATGTCATAACCATATATCATCAAGTTGTGCAATCAAACATGTCTCTTCAGATAGGTCTAGATAGAAAAAATTACCTCTTATTTGTTCTCCACTTTCAATCAGTTCACCAGTGGCATCAAATATTTTAGCCTTCCTGTGATGAAATTCCACTCGGTAGCCAGTGCTATTAAGGTGTGCAACACTTAGCATATTATAGTTAAGACCTTCAACCCAATAATCATTTTCACAAGTGATCTTATCAGTCAGCTTAATCAATCCTTTACCCTTAACAGGATCATCATTACCAAATTTAACACTTATACCTTTGTAATGATCTAGGGTATCAAACTTACTTTTGTCACTAGTCATGTGGTGTGAGTAACCACTATCAATAATCCACTTATCATTTTTGTTCACATAGGATACAAGTGTAGTTTTCTCATCTTCATCAGACTCATCTTTCATAGAAACATAGAATACTTCAATTTCAAAATCATCAATATCAGTGTCATTTTATTCTTCAACAATATAGAAATATTTCTTACCTTTATCTTTGTAGTCCTTGTACCTTTGATAACCTTTGTCTTCTCTTTTATCTTTGTGCTTGCTATCTCTTTCCTCATCCTTGTCATCCCTGTCAGGGCATCTTGTAGCCATATGACCAACTTTTTTACATGAGAAACATATGATAGGGAGTTTACCTTTATACTTTCCTTTTCTCCTTTTCAATTTTATGGCTATAAGAGCTTCAAGATCCTCTAGTTCTTCATCAGAAATGTCACTATCACTTTCACTCTCACTGATGCATCTTTCTTTTTCTTTCTTAGACTTGTTCAAAACCAATTGTAACTTGAATGTAGATTCAACATTAGCAATAGTGAAGTTATCATAATTAGAAAGCTCAAAAGCAATAAGCTTAGCAACAAGACTTTCCAAAGTAAGAGCATTACTAGGGTTACATCTAGATTCTTGAATTGCTAAAATTTTGATGGCATAAATAGGACGCAAAGTTCTCAATACTTTTCCAATAACAATCTCATCATCAATAGTTCCATTAGCTCCTCTAATAGCCATTACAACTTCTTTTATCCTACCACAATATTGACCAATATTCTCACCTTCTTGCATTTTCATTTCATCAAATTTACCTCTCAGGCTTTCAAATTTTTCCCTTAGTACATTTATGTCACCACCATAGATGTTTGAAAAAGTGTCCCACATTTTCTTTTTATTTGTGCAATCTTTGATGTCTTCAAATTCAGGATAGCTTAAGGCATATGCAATTTCCAACATTTCTTGATTGTGCTCTTGTTTAGCTCTCATCTCCTCAGCAATCAGAGGTGCAACAGGTGTAACATAGTCATGATCAATATAATACTTTGTTGAGTCACCAATACCAGCTAGATGCAGTTTCATCAGACTCTGGCATCTAGGGAAGTTCTCCTTATTGAGCTTCGGTACCTCCTTATACATCTTGATCATTTACTTCAAGTACCTTAAAAATTGTTCTCTATAAGTACCAACAGCTCTAATACCAATTGTTAATATGATTCATAACAATAGAGAGTGGGGGTGAATCAGTATTTAACTTCATTTACTTCAAGTACCTTAAAACTTGTTCTCTGTAAGCATATCAAAAATATATAACATTGCAGTCCACTATCCAATAGTATTTAACTTGCAAAACATAGAAATGTTCAAACCAAAACATTCACACAAGCATTAACACCAGGATTTATAGTGGAAACCCAATTTGGGAAAAACTACTTTGTAACATGCTACTAATATTTTCACTCTTCTAAAGTGAACTCTGTGAAAAGCCAACCCTGTCAAAAGTTTACAAACACATTGCTAGGTGTGACCCGGTTAAAGGATTTCAACCACTCTATTAGGAGTGTGCCTTGTTAAAGGACTTAAGTACATTCCATTAGAATGAAACCTTGATTAAAGGATTTATACAATGATTATTAGGTCAACCTTGATTAAAGAATTTAAACTAATACAATGGTTAGAAAGTAACAACAGTGTTTGATCTGAAAACATATAACTCACTTTGCAAATAATAGATCTAATTATTACAAATATATGTTGGCTTAATAACTATGATCCATTTCCATCTCCATCACTAATCTTCTCAAAAATCCCTTCAAGAAATCATAACTCCTTCTCCTTCAGCCTTTTTTGCTTATTCAGTCAATGACAATAATAACTCCAACATCCTACTTCAACCTCACACTTAGGTTTCCTTAATACCTCTTTGATAGGTCGATCTAAATTTTTTTGCTTAATCTCCTCTGTAGATCTTAGGGTTAGGTCAAATTCATCGAATCCTTCCAACATTATGTTCTTCATCCATCCTTCTGAAAACATCTCTAATATCTTTATGGAATTACAATGAAATGGTTTACAGTGCATTAAATGCTTCCATACATTCAATAAATAAATTCAACATGATTTACATAATCCAAGAATTCAACTATGTCAGCTAGGAATCTGAATTCTTCCTCAAATGCAAATTACTGACACTCGGTCAATACTATGTTCAACTCCTTGGTCATCACTGGGTAGCCCGGTCACTGCTAAAATTGTTTCCTTGGCTAATATTGTCTTCCTTGGCAATAAACTGATGTTCGGTCAACACTGAATTTACTCAGCATATACTGGCTCGGTCGACACTAACATCACTTAGCTTAAACTATATTTCTTCACTTTTTCTCAATTAAGCCTACTTGTTTAGTCTTACTTCTTACTTAGATAAGTAATACATTATCTTATCATTGTGCCACATAATCAAGTACCCATTGAAGTATCAAGATAACTCAACCTTTCCTTAGGTGCTATTGTTATCACCTTTTCCCTAATCCTTCTCAATAATCAAATAGATATAGTACTTTCTTAGATAGAAATAGTCTTACCAGTTAAGGTTTGACATCAATGAAAATACAACAGTTGCTTCAATTGCAGTTTCCAATAGTTTCAAGAAAAGTTCAAGTTCCTAAGTGAAAAGAAAACATGCTTCTGAGATCCAAATTCAAGGTATAATGAATTGGATAGTTAAGATAGATCAAAGGAAAAAGGAATAAAGGATATTAAGAGGAAAAAGTTGTCTATATAAAGGATGATCTTGTATGGACAAATGGCTAGAAAATTGAATAGTTTAAGGGTCACTGACTGTTGCAATAAAGAAGGAACAAAGAGAATCTGAGTGGAAAAGAAAGATTTGATGAAGTGTTGAAGCCAGTGGATAATGAAGAATTGAAGTGAAAATTGAAGAGTGCACAAGGATATGATTGAAAAAAGATAGTTCCAAATCTATTTAACAAAGTGGACTTAACAGTCTTATTGTAAAATCATTGAAAAAGGTAACATTTTTAAAAGTGTTTGAAGCCCTCTAATAAGGTCACTCCTAATAGGGTGAAGATCCTAACAGATCTGAGGTAAATCCCTTAACAGGGTCACACCTAACAGTGTGTATTGTAATCTTTAACGAGATTAGCTCTTAACCAAGCGTACTTCAGAAGAGTATTTTCTTAGTGGGCAACAATTCTTATAGTGGTTTTTCTCAAAGTTGGGTTCCCACATTAAATATTGGTGTTACATGTTGTGAATGATTTGTATGAATGCTTTATTGATTATTATAGTTTATTTACTATTGTTGGTAAATAGTGAAGTTTATTTTACCGAGTTGTTACCAAATTAATCAGAGAAAATATTTTAATGTATTTGGAATCAAGGATTACTTATTCACCCCCCCTTCCTCCGTAATCCAAAAACAACCACCCTTTTCAATCAAGATATCCAACTCACTCTTGTCCCACCAATAGTAAATACGTAACCTATGGTACGCTGCCTGGTATCTAAATCCCCTACCAAATATGAGTCAACATAGTGTTTTAAATTAGTATTAGAGCCCCCAAAACATAAACATTTATTGGATGTACCTCCTAAGTATCTAAGAATTCACTTATGCATTCTAATTCTCAACTCTAGCATGACTCATATAGTTTTTAACAACTCCTACAACATCTCCAATATCTAGTCTAGTACATACCATGGTATACATCAAACTACCTATAGCTGAAGCATATGGTACCTTGGACATTTTGTCTTCCTCCTCTTGTGTCTTTGGACACATCTACTTAGTCAATTTCAAATGACTAGGCAAAGGTGTGCCAACAGATTTTACATTCTCCAAATTGAATCTTTGAAATACCTTTTCAACATAATCAGCCTAAGATGGAGTCAAGTTTTTGTTCGTCCTATCTCTACAAATTTGTATACCAAGGATTTGTTTTGCTGCCCCCAAATCCTTCATAGAAAAAGAATGTGCTAACTGTTGTTTCAACCCCTTAATGTGATCCATGTTAGACCCTCTTACAAGCATATCATGAACATATAAACATAAAATAACGTAGTTGTCATCATCCAACCTCTTGAAATAAACATACTAGTCTGAATTACATGGACTCTAGCCATGCTCAGTCATAAAGCTATCAAATTTAATATATCATTATCGAGGTCCTTGCTTCTGTAATACCCCAAAAATGGGCTTCAATCTCATTAACCTATCAAAATTGATCAAAATCGACCTAAAAGTCCTAACCTAAGGCACATCTGCACATAAAATTATCAAAACCCCAATTGATTTCATCCTAATTTTGCATCGGGGAATATTTCCTAAATATTCCTAAATTATCTTAATTATCTCCTAACTAAATATTATTTGGCAATAAATGATATTCTTTTTATCTATCCTAAATTTGATTAATTGAATATGATAGATATTTGATTAATTAGATTTAATTCTGCCACTTAATTAATTTAATTAGAATTAATTATATTTATTCCTAATTAATATTATTTAATTTTGACAATAAATCAAAATCCTACTACAATATATTAAATTCTTATTTAATTGATTAAATCTAGTTGTCAATATTTAATAATATAATGTTTAGAATAAAGTTTGATTTAATAATTGATTAACCCATAAATCAATTGTTTTAATTTAAAAAAATAGTTAAGTTGAGGATAAATCACTTTTATTATTAAATTAATCATGCACAATTAGAAAATCAGTCAAATCTAAATCAATAAATCAATTCAATTAGTTATCTTTTTGAACTCAACATCCAATTTTGAGTTAAAAAGTGATTTAATGTTTTTATTTAAGTTAAAAGTTGTTTTGTGCATGAGTTTATGAGTTAAACTATTTCTAATTCTTGATAACTCAAAAATCAACCTGAGTTTATCAATAGTGATTTATGGCTTTCCATAAGCTCTCAAAAACCTTGGATTTCTACATAAACAAGGCTTAGCCCTTCACAAAAAAACAATGCTTTCAGATCACAAATTTTACATACTTGGAGAATCAAGCTCTTGCGAATAGGGGATTGTGAGATTTTTGCAACTTTTCAATTCACCACTTTCAATCCATTCATAACATTCATAGCATTAGTAGATTGGAATTGCAATCCATTTTAGATCAATTTCATATCAGTTTTTCATCATATTGCATAGAAAACCAAAAAAAAAGATTTATTTGCATTCATATTTCATTGCTATCATCATTTTAAATCCTTCGTTTAGGTGTTGCATTGTCACTGATCTCGGTCAAAATCTAAGAATACCATACTCGCACCTACTTGAAGGCAGTAAATTGTCTGGTTAATTCTGTTTATTCATATTGTAGATTTCTGACATATTAACCAATAATTTTTTACTGAAGTGTTGTGTCCATAGCTAGGTACAAATTTCACACACATTTATGGCACCCATCATAGGGAAACCCACCTTTACATGCTGGTTTTGGTTATTTTTTGGAGCTAACCCCTTGTGCAGATTTGCTTGGAAACTAAAACCATAAATTTTTAAAGATTTGATCATATCTCCCAAACTTCTTGGAGTTTCGGTCTAAAATGTTTTTTGCAAGTTGGCAACATATCAAGGAAGCTTTGGTAAAAAATTCAAAATTTTACGAGATATTTTGAATTTTTAATACTTTTTTCTTTATTTTTCATTAAAAATTAATTTTCAGTGCAAATCAGCATATTTTTTGGAAATTTTTACCTTTTCAAAAATCTCTTTAAATTCTAAGGGGGTCCATTCTTTATGTTTTAAATTTGGATGCAATATCATAGCTCAAATAGTCGATTTACAAAAACTGGTATGTTTTGGTAAAATGGGTCTCTAGGGCACAAATGAAGAGATTTTTCTAAAAAATTTACATTTTTGGAAAGCTCTCTACTTTTAAGTAGGGCTCTCTATTTTTCATTTCTTTTTTTGTGGCTGAAATCATATAAAAAAAATTAGATCTTGTTGACTAGGTCAAACGCAAAAAAAAATTAAAATTGTGATGGGTATGCACTTATTTTTCACATGGTTCAATGCATGATATGAGTTGCATTTGGATTATTTGCTGGTTATTATTGCTCCTAACAATTGATTTTCAGATCTAACCCTAGGGTTTGCATAAGTTGAATATATGTTGCATATCTTGTTTGCTTGTTTGCTTGTTGGAGAGTTTGTGGTTTGCTTGCACGGAAAAGCTCAAAAATAAAAATAAGGTAAAATCTACTAAGCGTGTTTCTTTGGATCTGAAGTATTTTTCTACATTTGATAACATTTCAATTTTGGGACATAAAATGAACCTCTCACGTGTTTATCTTGAGTGTCTCTTGCTTCCATAAATCACACGTTCATTTGGGCTCTAAAAAGAACATAGATTTGCTTTCTGCATATCTGTTACACATAGTAATTAGGCCCTATGAACTATATTTGTGGAGTTCTTGAGAGAGTGGGCTTCATTCACTTGTTTTACATGTGAAGCTCTTCTTGAAGATAGATCCCTTGTAGGTAGGGAGGATACTGTTATTATCTCACGGTCTTACTTGGTTTAGTCATCAACTTTGATCGGTATGTTCTCTCTTGGACCCACTTAGAGAGTTTGGTAGACATTATTGTTGACATCACAAACCTTGGTGAGGTGGTTTCAGTCTTAGCGTGTTAAAGAATCTATTTGATATGTTTTGGTAAAGTGAAGAGGCTAGAGGATTATGCTCTGTTCCCTTTTTGGGTAGCATCACAAACTCAAATCCTTGAATTTGAACTAAATCCCCCTGTGGTCTATTTTGTGAGTCACCTTGATAGAGAGGGTTAACCATAGTGGATATTCCCTTTATTGGGTCAACCATGTGGACAGAACCTCAAGCGGTAATATCCATTTTCACTGTGGTAGCAACAGTCGCTATATAAATGTCCTTGAGGAAGAAATCTCCACAGGTGTAGTCTCTTGTTGGGCTATCAAATCTCCTTAGTAGCTCCTAATTGATTAAATTCTTAGACTTTGTCAAAACCCTGGTGTGCCTAGATTGGAGTTCACCCTCTTGAGATTACAAAATTTGGAGAGTCAAACCATTAGTAAGAACCGTAGTGCGACCAAATTTTTGTTTTCTAGGACTATGTGTGTGATTGCAAAACATTTTGAGAACATACAAAAATAACATTCTTAGGGTTAGAATAATAAGTCACTACTTTTGTTCATGTGCAAGGTTTCTTTGATCCTTGCTCATTATTTGAAGATGATTTCTTTCTCCCTTGATTGTTGTCTTGCATGTTTGATATCTACTTGGTTATTTAAAATGAACAAACCCGAGACCACCTGCTACATAGATCTTCAAACCTAGATAGAAAAATTTGCAACAACCTAATACTGGAAACACTAAAAATTGAAAAATTGCATAATCTAAAGCAAAAATCCTTTCTGGTGTTAAAATTCATCCTGAAGATTCAAAACTTGTACGAGTTTTACAAACTGTCATGCCAAAACCCCCAAAAAGTCATATGGGAGACTATACATTGTCATACAAGTATTGTCACAAAAACCAAGCAAAATCAAAACTTGGTGTCAATTATCGTATGATTTTTTCCAATTATTGTGCCAGACCCAACCTAGACTCGTACAAGCCTGCATAAAATCATATCAAAATTTTGTCAAAGTTGCCAGAAACCTCCAAAATTTGTCATAAATCTAGTTTTTCAAGCCAACTTCTAGATTCTGTCAAAATATTCACTGTATCAGGAATAGAGCAAAAATCAAAAAAATCCAATCAATTTTCCTGAAGTGGTCTCTTGAGTTTGATCCAGCCTTCTGATCTATTGATTTGAATCCCGTTTGATCTTGTGTCAAAACCTTCTCAAAATCATCTTCAATCTTCAAAAATGGCTAAGTGTTGTGAGCTCATGTTTGCTATCTTTTGGGCATCTACCCATACAACTAGGGCATAATATCCTTCATTTATGTCCAAATCAATCTTCAATAAATCCAATCTTGACAGGGTTTCCTCATTCGATCTTTCCTAATCAGATCATTCTTCAGTTGTCTTCATCTTTCTCTTTTTCTTCACCCAAGGTTAATGGTGGAAACTAGAGCTTCCTTACAATGAAAACAAAGAGAACAACCCAAAATCTCTTCAGCAACATCTTCTGTGATTTCTCAAACCTTTCATCGGCCTTATGACACAAATATATTTGGAGAAGATGCTCTTGGCAACATTTACTTGAAAGGTGGTTATAAAAATCCTCTTGTATCAATCCATAGAGGTACTCAATCAACTCCACATCAATCAATCCCTAGTAGTCCTCATAACAACACAATATCTCAAGGAGGAGGAAACCAAGGATCCCAAGGCCATCAATCTCATCACGAAGATAGTAAGACAACTCCATCTGAAATTGAATGATATAGGAGTGATGAACACTTTCAAAAATTGATGAAACATTTCTTGCAAGAAGTGAAAGAGGCCTATTTCTTGGAGCTAGCTCGTCAAGGAGCCAAACTTCCTCCAAACTTTAATGTCTAAAATATCGTCACCTAAGAGGAATAAACTCCTATCACATCTATGATGAAATAGATACATGCTATGCAAGTTAAGATCAACAAGCTAGAAAAAGAGAAGGAACCTAAGGAGTTCTCTATGGAGGCCCTATGTCCTTTTCCATTTGATAAAAACTTGTACATGCCACCATTCCCAAAAAGAGTGGAAATGCCTAAGTATGAAAAATACGATGGAAACTCTGACCCTCAAGATCATGTCAAAGAATTATGTACTCAATCCATGGAGTTTATGCATGAACCAACCTACTTGATGTGTCTTTTCCCATGATCTTTGGGAGGATTAGCCATTCATTGGCTCTCTAAAATGCCTCCAACTATCAAAAATTTTGAGGAGTTAATCAAACTATTCTATCAACAATACTCTTATAATATCCAACACCCGGTCACCATGATTGACATTTGCAATCTGAAACAATACTCAGGAGAACCCTTCCTGACCTTCCTCAAGTGATGGAGGAAGAATTTTTCACTCTATGCCCGACCCATTCCGAAAACTGAAAAACTCAAGATCTTCATCAACAATCTGATTCTAGAATTTAACTATCATCTTCAAATCTAGAATCATACTTCTTTTGAGAAAATGGTAGAAAATTCCATAAAAATTGAAAATGTGCTTGCTCATAAGGGAGAGATATTTCTTAACAAAGATAGCAAGTACGAATTAGGTTCTAGTTCCAACAATAAAGATAAAGGTAAATTTTGGAACAAGAACAATAATGTTGTAATAGATGGTGTTGTTAATCACATCAGTACTCCATCAAAGGCACCATCATTCAATCTCACCATTGGCACCCAAGCCATAAAAGCTTCTTAAACAAAAGGCATCTGAACCTTCTAAAAATTTGAAAGACTATAAACCATGGGTTACAAAACCAAAACACAAGTTCACTCCTTTAGGTGAGTCCTTAGAATCTGCCATGAAAACTCTATTGGCAAACAAAATCATCATGTTACCTGAGATAAAACCATTTGATCCTGAAGTTAAACCTAAATGGTGGAGAGAGACTGATTTCTATGACTTCCATCGAAACAAAGGTCATGAAACCAATAACTGCATATGCTTGAAGCATCTCATACAAGAAAAAATTGATAATGGAGAAATTGTAATTGACAGTCACAAAACCAAAAATGATCATACGACATTCATGGAACCATTTCTGAAACATGATCAAGGAGATTCATCTTCTCAACCTAACATGGGTGCTAAAGTCAATTACGCCTACTTTGGAAACAATGTTGTCATAAACATGGTTGAACCATGCCTATCTGAACATTGCAATGTCATCACTATTGTGAGAAAAGATAGAAATAATCAATTAGCAAATGCAGTAACTTGATCACAAGCTCAGGTACACCTACAAGGATAAAACTCAGGCTCATCAAATGCCCATAAGGTGCCTTTCAATCTTTTATCTTCTTCTAAATAGAGGTTTGTCTCAAAATAATCAAATCCTAAAGACATAAGGCCAACATCATATAGTATTGTCCAAAAAATCCAGCACACAAATGCAAAAATATCCATGTTTGAGTTGCTTCAGATATCTCCTACTCATAGGGCTATTCTGGATAAAGCCCTGCTTGGTTCCAATATTCCTTACAATCTTGATCTAGACAGATTCCAAACTATGGTTGGTCATCTGACATCACCCCAATATATCTCCTTCTCAGAGGAAGATGACAATTCACTGAGTCATCCGCATAACCAGCCCTTGCACATTGAAGTCTTGATCCAAAATCACCGTGTCAAATACATGTTGATAGATGGAGGCATTGGTCTAAACATTTGTTCTTACAAATTGATCACACAAATAGGATTATCAGAAGATGGTATTGATCCTAAAAAGAAGATAACCATCAAAGCATATGATGAGCAAGAAAGATCCTCCAAGGGAACAATTGTCCTACCTATCAGAACAGGACCAGCTATCAAAGACATCACCTGTCAAGTTCTAGATCTTCCATTGGCTTACAATGATCTTATAGGGAGGCCCTAGATACATGAGATGCAAGCTATTCCATTGACATACCACTAGTGTGTGAAATTTCCTTATGATGGAGTAGAGGTAACAATTCCAGCTAACATATCTACATCTTGCAATGCATTGAAAGAAAGCACTGAAAAACTTGTCCCAAATAATAGAGAGCCTCCTACCAAGAAAATAGACATTGCATCTACATCACAGATGGAAGACATTGCCAAAGAAGTCAAAATTAAGGGCACAGGTATGGGAGAATACATGATGGAACTAGTCCAATCTCTCACATCTCTCCCATTGTCCCCAAAATCTTATGAACAACCTTCAGACAAAGTGAAACCTACTACTAAAGAACCTCAGGTCATATTTAATGGAAGTTTTATCACAGAAAAAGTGTCCAAGAAAGAATCTAATGAGGAAGAAGTTATACTAGCAAGGTTATATAAAGATGAGTCTCAATCCTAGACAGTTTAGAAATGTGACTCTAAAATGCCTAAAATCCTTGTCAAATCTTATGGACCAAGTCATAAACTCATGTCTAAAATGGGATACACTAGAAAAGGACCTCTAGGAACAAGAGGCAAAGGCATTATAAAACTAGTTGAACATTGTGGAAGGATAACCAAAGATACTACAGGCTTGGGATATCAAAAGAAGCCTTTTCATCTCAACAAAAATTCTCCACATGTCTTAGAGCATATTGAACCATCAACAGAAACTCAGCTAGAGAGAGAAACACAACAATCAGACAGTGATAATTCAAACACCTCTGAGCTTATTCCTTATGAATGTTTACCTCAAGAAATACTAGATCTTCTTAAAGATGAAGAAAAACCTAAGGAGAATATCAATGTGGTAGCTACACAAGAACCTACTACTAAACAAGAAGAAGGTAAACCTATCACAGTATCTAAAAATTTGGGATATAATAGTGATTCTAAAATAGACTCCCATGAGTATGAATTCAAATCAGAATCTGAAGGTAATCCTACTTGGGGGATTCATCCTAACTTTACACATGTTCTCATATTTCCTAGAGGTCTAGATGAAGAATCACAGGATGAATTGAATGACTATGAATGGGGAGTTATTCCATAAGAAGATGAGCTTATCACTAAAAAACACATTGATTTGATTCACCAATATTCACCCAAATCCAACGTAAGTCTAGAGAGAAATGACAAACTTAACGAAGTTGATCCACCTACGCCTGAAGTGGAATCAAATAATGACATTGAGACTATTCATGGATTGAACATTTTGAGTAGTAATATCACCTTAGAATTCAAGATTCAGGTTACAACCAATGATGACAATGCCATATGTGTGAACACCATTTCCCAATCCTCCCCTACCTTGACTATCCAACATCCATAGCTCATTAACCAAGCTTCTACTGATCTGAGCCAAGACATCCATAATTTCTTGACTAACTATGCCCTTGCTTGATACCTCAATGCAGTGGAAGCTATAATGACTTCCATCAATGAACCTAGTGTTAGCATGACAGAGACGGATATCAAGTATCTTAGTCAAAAGAATAAAAGTAAAAAGAAAAAGAGTTATGAGGGTGAAAACCACTTCATGGCAGTCTTAGAACCTACAATAGTAAAAACAAAAGACATATCTAAAGGTGAAAACCTCTCTGAGGCACCTAAGGATGAGATATTTGATGTCCTTCTGAGTCATTTACAAGATAGATCTCTAGTATTGATAGATCCCACTCAATCTATCAACTTGGGTACAACAGAGGAACCACAACTTATTCATGTAGCACAATCTCTTTCAGAAGAATAAAAACAAGCATTCACCACTTTCTTAACAAGAAGAAAATAAACTTTGCATGGAACTATTCAGATATGCTAGGGTTAGATCCAAATCTAATAATGCATCATCTTTCTATTGCTCCAGGAGTCAAACCTGTTAAACAGAAGTTGTGAAAGATGCATCCACATGTTGCACTTCTCGTAAAGGCTGAGCTAGAAAAGTTACTAAAATCCAGATTTATCTAAGTCATAGATTATGCATAATGGATCTCCAACATAATTCTTGTTTCAGAACCAGACAAGTCTATCAGAGTATGCATAGACTTTAGAGATGTAAACAAAGCATACCCTAAGGATAATTTTTTGCTTCTAAACATTGATATGATAGTGGACATGACTGTGGGCTTTGAGATGTATTCTTTAATGGATGGTTTCTCTGGATACAACCAAATCAAAATTGCTCCTAAAGATCAAGAGTAAATAGCTTTCACATGTGCATGGGGTACCTTTTTCTAGAATGTCATGCCATTTGGTCTCAAGAATGCTAGTGCTACATATCAAAGATATATGACATCTATCTTTCATGATATGATGCATCAAACAATGGAAGACTATGTTGATGACACCTTGGCTAAATCAATGATAAGATCTGAACATTTGAGTGACTTGAGCAAAATACTAGATAGAATGGAGAAGTTTAGTCTCAGACTAAATCCTAAGAAATGTGCTTTTGGTGTCACTTCTGGAAAGCTCCTAGGCTACATTGTTTTAAAGAAAGGTATTGAAGTAGATCCTGCTAAGGTCAAATCTATCATGGAGATGCAACCTCCCAAAAACATTAGTCAAATGAGAACCTTACAAGGAAGGGTGCAATCAATCAGACATTTCATATCTCATCTAGCAGACATATCACAGCCTTTCACAAAAACATTACATAAAGGTGTGACCTTCTCATGGAGTGAGGAATGTGAAAAGAACTTCAATCATATCAAGCAATATTTTTCAAATCCTCCTATTTTGATGCCTCCTATTCAAGGGAAGCCATTGATTCTGTAGGTCTCCGCTATAGATACATCACTGGGGGCATTACTAGCACAACATGATGAAAATAAGGAGAGAGCTATATACTACATTAGTAGAACATTGGTAGCATATGAGAAGAACTATTCAATGATTGAGAAAGCTTGTCTAGCTGTGATCTTTGCATCATAGAAACTGAGACACTACATGCTAGCTCATACAGTGCAATTGATAGCTAAGTTTGATCCACTAAAGTACGTACTAAGAAAAGTTTCCCTCACATGTAGATTAGCTAAATGGGTGATGCTATTGAGTGATTTTGACATAGAATATGTTGAAAGGAAAGCTATCAAAGGAAAAGTCATTGTAGATTTGTTAGTTGACACACCAATGTTTGATGATACACCATTATAGATGGAATTTCTTGATTCATCCATCATGAACATATCTTCTAGGATTTGGCATCTCTTCTTTGATGGATCTTACACACAGAATGGATCTAGAGTAGGCATATTATTCATAACACCACAGAGTTACTCAATACCTAAAGCATTCAAAATAAAGTTTCCTTACACAAATAATATTGTTGGATATGAAGCTCTACTTAATGGTATGAAGATAGCAATAGAATGGCAAGTGATAGAGTTACACATTCATGGAGACTTATAGCTAGTCATTCACCAAGTCAATGATGTGTACCAGACAAAAGATGAGAAAATTGATCCATACAAATGCATGGTAGATGACTTAAACAAATATTTCATATCTATCACATTTGAGCAAATTCCCAAAATGGAGAACAAGGTTGTTGATGCCATGGAAATGCTATCATCTCTACTACAACAGCTCGAACATGAGCTACGTTACAAGTTCCTGGTGGAAGCATTATCGTTCCCTGCATATGATTCCCCCAAAACCCGCATAATCTTCACTATTGTTGGTCATGATTCTTCCAAATAAAAAAACCTTTTCTCCTACCTTCAAGACCAAATCATTCCCGATTCCTTCAACCATCATGAGAAATGATACCTTATCCAAAATGCATCCTAGTATGTCATCATTGGTAATGATCTATACAAACGGAGTCTAGATGGTACACTTCTTAGGTGTTTATAATGAGAAGAGTCTCAATGTGCATTAGAGGAAGTCCATGATGGTATATGTGGATCACATTCCAATGGTTAAACACTAGCTCAAAAATTTATTAGGGCTGGGTAATATTGGCCTAAAATAGAAAAAGAGGCTATCAAGTATGCTAAGAACTGTCAAAAGTGTCAAGTACATGGAAACTTGATTCATGCTCCAGCGAGAGATCTTATTCCCTTTACTACACAATGGCCTTTTCAACAATGGTCCTTTGATCTAATAAGTGCCATTTATCCACATTCTTCTAATGGACATAACCATATAATTATAGCTACAGACTATTTCACAAAATAGATAGAAGCAGTCCCTTTAACTCAAGCAACCAGAAAGCAAATCTCTATGTTTATTCTGAACTACATCATATGTTGATATGGAATCCCACATTCAATAGTCACAGATAATGGTGGCCAATTCAAGAAATGATTTAGATTCCTTATGCTCAAAATTCAAGATCACACAACATTGGTCATCCATATATTATCCTCAAGAGAATGGACAAGAAGAGGCATCAACCAAGAACCTATTGAAAATATTGCATCGCAAAGTTAATAAGAAAGGAAGAGACTGACATCTCATGATCAATCTAGCTCTCTAGGCCTACAAAACAAGTATTACAATGCCCACTGGGGCTACACAATTCACTTTAGTTTATGGGTCTGAAGTGGTACTGCCTATTGAGGTTGAAATCCCATCATTAAGAATCAAAATGCATGGTCTAGTGACTAATGATGACTACAGAGTGTCTAGATTGCAAGAACTTGAACTACTAGATGAGCGCAAACAAGCAACATATGATCATCTCAGAGTATTGTTACCCAAAAATTCCCTATCATTCATTTTTGGACGCGGTCCTATTTTTCAAAGAAGTGCTCAGGTGTCGAAAACTCAGTGTGTTTTTTACCTTTGCTCTAAAAGCCCAGGATGTTTTTGACCTTCAAGAGAAAACCTCGGTTGTTCTCGGCCTTCTGCACTACGCACTTCTTTAGCATCAAAATTTTTTCTTAAGTGTTCAGTGTCAAAAACTCTATGTTTTTGACCTCCAATTTGAAAACCTTCTATGTTTTCGAGCCTAAGTACGCAACTCCGATAGGCGGGTCCTAGTTACTCAAAGTCATGCCAGTGTAGTGAAGATCTGACAACTATCGCATGATTGCATGGGATCTTCCAATCCCATGAGATCATACGACAACCGTTGATGTGGTATCAGGAAGGATCGGCGGTCAAAAATGTCTGGCGGTCAGTGGCTAAAATCTTACGGTTGGTCGCATGATCGCATAGGCTCTTCCGAGCCCATGCGACCATGTGAAAAACTATCAATGGTTTCGGTGGTGACGTGTTCAGTTATCGGGTAGCATCTTCCAGTTGGTCGCATGATCACATGGGCTCTTTTGAGCCCATTTGACCATGTGACAAACTGTCAATGGTTTTGGTGGTGACATGTTCGGTTATCGAGTAGCATCTTCCGGTTGGTTGCATGATCACATGGGCTCTTTCGAGCCCATGCGACCATGTGACAAACCATCATTGGTCAGCAGGGACTTCGGTAGCTACTGGTGGGCCTGGGATTGGTAAAGCAGGTGCGCGGTTAAAAATTTCTCGCAGTCGCCAGATAGAGCTCAGGGTTAGTAAAATTCCAGCGACTTGCCAACTAAGAAGAAATTAAACCCGAGGTAAAATATAGAGTTAGGTTTGTAGTGATCATCTTGCACTTGTCGCATGATCACATGTGGCTTTCTAACCACATGCGATCATGCGATGAGCCGTCAACGGTAAATAGTGACTTCGGCGGTGGGCCAAGGGGGTGATGACATGTTGATCTTGTGGGCCGACAGTATAACATGGGCCCCCGTAGATTCAAGATCTACGGTGGTTGCATGTTTGCATGAGATCTCTCAATCCCATGCGATTATGCAACCACCGTTAGATCCTTGTGATGCTTTCAGGTGGTCTTGTTGTGGGAGTGACAATTTGGTCAGCTCCTGTTGGGCCATGTGGTAAGGTTGGACTCAGGTGGTGGATTTTGCGGGCCCGAGCGTCTATGTAGCAACCGGATGGCAATTCAACAAAGCTTGTCGCATGATCACATGAGGCTTTTTTAGCTCATGCAATCATGTGACCAATGGTATTTTTAAGCAGTGCGGCCTATTTTTTTGTGGGCTTTCTTCTATGGATAGTATGCGAAGCGGCAGGGTAGCTCAGAATTGAATTTTTGAGGACAATTGCAGGTTGCATAGTTGATGAAGGAGGTCTGGCTAGCTATTAGGGGTCATTTCTTATCTCTGTAGGGTACTGATCAGTGCATTCATGGCAAGGGTTGTTGGGTCTGGATTGTTGTGTCAGCAGGCTGCTTGCGGTTGATGGATGGGTCATTTATCTTATCAGTTTTAATGTTACAAAAATATCTTTCATGATCAGATTTGATCAACCTAGGGTTTGATATTAAATTATAAAATTTGTAACCCTGGTTAATTTTGACTCCTGCCTGTGTGCAGTTGAGGGATGTATATAACATTTGTTGGAGCTTGTAGTGCTCAAAATATAGCAATTGTAAAAAAAGGAAAGTTTCTTTCCCAAAGGTTATTGAAGGCATTCTTTCTGCCCCTTAACTTTCTACAATTGTAAAATTCACATTGATTGTTTAGATATTGCAAAGTATTTTGTGACATTTTTATGTCCCTATGCTTTCTGGTGTGGATTATCTCTTATTGGATCAAAGTGTATGCATGTTTTCAATGATATCTTAGTTTCCTTGATTCCTCTTTCTTTTTGCAATTCATGTGTATGTTACGAATGATTTGATTCGAATGATTTTGTGAGCATACTTTCACCCCTGGCAATCTATCTCATTCCTATACCCAATTGCAGAGATGAATGTTTGTCTGCAGGTTATAGTCTGTGTCTGACTCTTTAGGAGTACTGCTATCTTGAGAAATTCCCTTTTCCCTACATAGTATTCCTTTACTATAGACCCCTCTATAAAATATTTATGCAGGCCTATTCATTGAGTTGTAATCTACTAGACCTAAGTCTTTCACTGGTTTCATCCCTCTATACTGAGATCCAAACCCTAGTTTCAGTGCATCACCTAGTAGGTAGATTTTCTTTCCTATTATTTCCATTTCATGCATTCCTTCTATCCCTTTCCCCTCAAAGTTTACTTTCCTGTCTAAGAGAAAATCAGAGTGATTATCCAAGAGGAACCAACCTAGAATTTGGAGGTTTCATTTTGGTTAGAAAAAGGTCCCACAACCTTGAGATGATTCCTATGTTATACTGAATTATCAAGACAAAGAGAGCTTGAGATCAGAGGCACAAATTTAGTGTATAAAATTTTTGGCATGCCCAATGGGATAGTAAAGAAGTTCATCTGTTGAAGATTGTGTCATCTCTAATATGCAAATTGCATAATACAGACCTTTAGAGGTTGTTCTATCAAGTATATCTGGCAACTCCACTAGTTTCAAAGATTCAGGCCAACCTTGTTTAAGGTTTATGAGAAAGATAGAGACTAGAAGCTCAAGGCCTATTGAATTTTTAGACTTGCCCTTGAAAAGAAGCTACAAAGGTAGGTCAACTTAGAGAGAATCTCTTGCAAGAAGAGTCTAATCTACACCTCCTGGTACTTCAGAGAGGAGACCTTTCCTCTTTCATTTTAGAAGAAGAGGCAAATCTCTGACCAGAGATCTAGAAGAAGAAGAAGATCCAAATCTAGCAAATACAGCTCATATAGTTGTTAATCTTCAAGTTACACCTCCTACAATGGCTAAAAAAATTTCCTTTTCACCTTTCAATCAGGGGAGCCCATTAGATTTTGTAGTGCATCATGATGTGCCCTTGGTGGCATTAAAGAGTATACCTGATTTCACAAGGGAGGGACAGACAAAAGCCTTTGAGCACATAAGAGATGTGACCACCATTTGCAGCATACACAACATTACTCAAGAGGATGTGGCCACCAAATTATTAGCAGCATCTCTGAAAGGTAAGGCTCTAGAGTGGTTTAGAACTTTAACTGTTGGTTCTATTACTTCATGGGATGAATTAGGGGATGCATTAATCAAGCATTTTGAGGATAAATCAGATAATTTGTCTCTGGTTAAGCAATTAACAACTATAAAGATAGACCCTCAAGAGAAAATAATAGATTATAATAGTAGATTCCTTAAAACATGGAATAGAATTCCAGTCTTTGTAAGGCCATCAGCTGACCATGCCTTTCTGTATTACTTGCAAAGTCTAAATAAACAAATTTTTGTCATGATCCAGTCTATGGGTGGTACCACTTTACCCCAAGCCTTTGACACTATTGTCAGGGTTGAAAATTGTTTGATCCAAGCCTATCTTTCCTAGTCTTTAGCCCATTGCACCTACATAAGTACCCCCATTTACCCCTATTCCCACAATATCAACACCTCAAGCTGGTACCAGTGGTCAAGAACATGTTGCAACAAATTTCTCCCAAGGGTTGCAAGAGGTGAAGAGTAGTCAACAAACTAATATACAAGAAATGGAAAACTTGTTGTAGACTCTAACCAAAGAGGTCACAAACTTGAAGAAACAAAACCAAGGCATTAGGCCACCCTTCCAATCACAAGGCCAAAGTCCTAATCAGCAATACCAAAATCAAGGACAGCCTTATCAACAAAATAGGCCACCATACCAAGGAGGCCATCAAGGGAAAAGACAAAATTTTAATCAAAGACCATTCCAACTGTATAACCCTGCACCTCTTAATTCCACAAATCCAGTCAAGGATATGGTTCCTAGCCAAAACAATATGGCCATGGATAATGAATGGTGTTTCCCTTGCAATTAGCCTCACAATCAAGCTACATGTTCTAACGGATGCATGAACCAAGAACTAATGGTTCAAAATGCTTCACAAGCTCAAACAGAAGCTCCTTCTAGTGGGATAGCTCCTCAACAAGAAACACAAGAGAATGAGATTGCTCTTTTCAATTGGGAGCAACCAGATTTCAATGGAGTCAATGATGAAGCTACTTTTGTTGCCTACACAAGAGCAAAGAGGAGAACCCAAGACATGGAAAGAGCAGATTCTGGTACTAAGGCCACTACATCTGTAGAGCCACTACAACAAGTTTCCCCTATCACATCCAAGGAGGCCCCTATCGTCACAAGCAAAGAAGGCCAAGTTCCAAAAGAGGTAGAACCCATCATAGTAAAAGCACAACAAAGAGTACACACTGTGACACCTTATAATATTGTAGACAACATGAAGAAGGTGAATGTCACCATGTCTATGTGGGACTCTTTGTCTATTCTAGGACAACCTAAAATTTTGGAGAAGGCCATGAGAGAGGCAGCGAATCCTCAACCTACAAAAGAAACTGCAAAACTAGTGTTGGTCAACACTGATCAAGAAAAGGAGACTCCAACTAGCAACTCCAAGGCCAATACCATGCAAGGTAGGAATTTAAAGTCACCTCCCTTTTACGTATCTTTAATTATTGGGAAATCTTTAGTGCATAATTGTATGGTAGATAGTGGAGCTACTAGCACTGTAATGCCCAAGAAAGTGGCTGATCAATTAGGACTTAAATATGAACCCTTCCAAAAGAATGTTACACAACTTGATGGATCCTCAGTCAGTACTATAGGTGTGGCTAAGGATACCAGTCTAATTCTCCATGCTAGTCCTAATTTCTCCATTCTCCTTGACATATATATCATAGATCTCCCTACATTGTTTGCCATATGTCTCTCAAGAGAGTTCACAGCCAAGATAGGAGGTTATCTTTCTTCTGACTAGTCTCACATGCTCTTTCATACAAGGTATGGTACCAAAGTCACCATTAAATTAGAAGCCTTAGCAATACATCATATAGAGCCATATGTGTCCAATTCCATTAGTACTAATTGTCTTATATTTGATGACAGTGGTTTCCCAACCACTAGTGAAGCAAGCACCAAAATAGAGAATATCCCTGATATTCTCATAGATGAAAGAACCTCAGAGATCCAAGAGAGTCTTGTTTGGGATTTTGGTTTGGGGAGTTATCTGATTCAAGAAAGTGGAGCCATAGAACCAAGCCTTCTCAAAGAATACACTGATTCAGATGATCGGGATAGTCAGGTCTCAGAACTATTTTTTGATGGAGCTAGAAGTAGACATGGTTCTAGTGGAGGTGCTATGCTAGTGTCCCCCAAAGAGAAAGGTATTATACTACCTTTAGATTCAATTTTTCCTACACCAGCAACACTGTAGAGTATGAAAGTCTAGATAATGGACTAGAATGGGCTAGAAAAAGAGGGCTTAAAGCGTTAAAAGTATATGGTGATAGTGAACTTGTTGTTAGCCAAGTGAGAGGGATGAGTGCAACAAAAAATGATGTCATGAAAGCATACAAGCATAGAGTTTTGGATGTAATCAAATATTTCCATGCTTTCAATATTGTTGTTATCCCTAGAAAATTAAATCAAAATGTTGATAGGTTAGCTGCTATTGGATCTCAATTTGACATCCCCAATAGCATTTCAAAAGAGGCAGATCAGCAAAATATCAAGATTATTGTCAGACCTTCAATTCCTGATAATAATATTAATTGGCAAGTGTTTGACAATGATGAACAAATTCTGCAGTTCTTGTTTGAAGAAGATGTCTTTTCAAGGCACAATCAAAAGAGGTTATCACAGAACTATGGTGATCAAGTGATACAACTTAGATCTAATAAGATGCCTAAAGGTCTTGTCACCTTAGAGACTATCTTCAACAAGGATGATGAAGTCAAGAAAAATAAAGCTGGCCTGGTAGTCCAATAGGAACATTGTGTTGAATTAGAGTTGGAACCAAGTAAGAGCCCACAATTTGGAAAAGTAAACACTAATTCAGAAAAGCAAGCTTACACTAAATTATTTAGAGAGTTCAGTGATGTTTTTGCATGGAGGTATGGAGACCTCAAGGGTTTTGATCCTACCCTTGCTTAGCACACTATTGAATTGGAGCCTAATGCTAAACTAGTAAGGCAAAAGAAAAGGCCTGTTAATCCCAAGCTCGAACCACTTATGCATAAGGAAGTACTCAAACTAATAGAAAGTGGCATCATCTACCCCATCAAACATACTAGTTGGGTTTCCAACCTTGTTCCTGTCAGGAAGAAGAATGGGGAGCTGAGGTTATGTGTTGATTTTAGGGATTTGAATAGAGCCTCATTAAAAGACCACCATCCACTACCCTCTATGGAAAAAATTCTACAAGGTGTCTCTGGATCCAAGAGATTCTCATTGTTGGATGGTTATTCAGGATACGATCAAATCTTAGTGAAAGAAGAGGATCAATATAAGACTGCATTTACAACCAAGTGGGGAACCATGGCATATCAGAAGATGCCCTTTGGTTTGTCAAATGTAGGTGCTACATTTCAAAAGGCAATGGATATGGCCTTTAAGGGCCTCATGTAAAAGTTTGTGCTGGTCTACCTAGATGACATAACTGTCTACTCAAAGCATGCAGTAGACCACATCAGACATTTGAGGTAGATTTTTGAAAGATGCAGAGAATTTGGGATATCCCTTAATCCCAATAAATGTGTGTTTGTAGTTCATGAAGGAAAACTATTGGGATATGTAGTATCCAAAGAGGGAATTACAGTGGATCCTGAGAGAATTGCAGCCATCTTAGAACTACCATTACCACATCACAAGAAAGGTCTCCAATCTTTCATAGGAAAGATTAACTTTGTTAGGAGATTCTTGCCTAACATTGTAGAGTTACTAAAGCCTTTGATAGCCATGTTGAGGAAAGGTTCAGCCTTCAGTTGGACCAAAGAAGGAAAGGTTAACTTTCAAGCTATTAAAGAAGCCTTAACAGAAGCTCCTTCTCTCCTAAACCCAAATTTCAATAAGGATTTTATCCTTTATGCTTATGGGGGTCATGATGTCATATCTGCAATGTTGACTCAAGAAAATGCTGAAGGATTGGAGCAGCCTATTGCTTTCTTTAGAAAAGGTTTAGAAGAGTATGAACAAAGATACTCTTTTGTAGAAAAACATGTTCTTGATGTGGTAAAGAGCCTCAAAAAATTTAGACATTTGTTGACCCATAGCAAGGTGCATTTGATGGTTACTCATCCAAGTGTCAAAGAATTTTTTCTTTCTAAGGACCTAAATGAAAAAAGAGCTGGTTGGATCATGAAGGTGATGGAATATGACATAGATATTTAGACTACCAAGCTGGTTAGAGGAAGAGGTCTTTGTGAGCATCTGGTAGAAGATGGAAGTTCAAAGAAATTGGAATACATAGATGCATCTTTGGTGATGCATTCTACAGGGGAGCAAGCCAAGGAAACTAGCTGGTTGCCTAATATGATCAATTATTTGAAGACAGGACAATATCCTGCAGGCCTAGATTCAGCAAAAAGGAGGTATTACAGGTTACAATCTATTCCTTTTGTGCTGATAGATGAAATTCTTTTCAGAAAGGATCACAATGGTGCCCTTCTAAGATGCATAGATTTAGAAAGGGTTGCAGATGTCTTATTTGAGTTTCATGATGGAGCTTCTGGTGGCCATTTCTCTCCTATGAATAAAGCTTTTAAGATCATGAGGGCTGGATACTATTGGCCATCTATCTTCAAAGATAGTCATGATATGTTAGAAGATGTGTCAAATGTGCTATTTTTGCAGGGAAAGAAAGACTTGCAACTCTTCCCCTACATCCAGTCAAAACAGAGCAGCCCTTCATGAAGTGGGGTATAGATTTCATTGGCATGATTAACCCTCCATCTAGTGCAGGACACAAGTGGATAATCACTGCAACTGATTATTTCACTAGGTTGACAGAGGCAGTTGCTTTAAAACAAGCTAATGAGAATGTTGTTTTAAGTTTTTATGATGACATCATTCATAGATTTGGCATTCCAGATTCTATAGTTTCAGACAATGCATTAGCATTTACAGGCCTCAAAGTCTCAGAGTGGGCAGTCAAGAAGGGCATCTATCTGAATACAAGTTCCAATTACTATCCTCAAGGGAATGGTTTGGCAGAATCAACAAATAAGAATCTAATTAGAATAATCAAAAAGACCCTGCAAGACAGTCAGAGGGACTGGCATACTAAATTGAGATCTGCCTTGTGGTTAGATAGAATTACTCCAAAGAAAATTATTGGTAATTCCCCATACATGTTGGTGTATGATAGAGAGGCTAAGTTATCTATTTCAACTGAATTACTAGCTTTGGACTTGGCCACTCAGTATGCCTTGTTTGAAGAAAGTGATCCTATGCAAATTAGATATGCCCAGTTGATGGAGCTAGAAGAGATCAGAGATAAATCAATGCAAGATATGGCATTCCATCAGAGTCAAACAAAGAGAAGATTTGATAAAAGAGCCAGGGTCAAAAACTTCAAGGTTGGAGATGTAGTTCTCAAATGGGATGAGTTTAGGTCAAAACCTGGTAAGAACACAAAGTTTGATTCCTTTTGGGGTGGACCATTTGTTATAACAGAGTGCAGAGGATCTAACACTTTTCAGCTTTCAACCCTTGAAGGAGATGCCCTGCCAATCTCAGTGAATGGTTTCCACTTGAAGCCTTTCTTTGAGGTTAATCCCTCTCTGTAGGTCCTTGTAAATTCTTGAAAACATGTTTCTTGGTTTCTTTCCCTGCTTTCTAGGTTAGTTCCTATTTCCCAAGAAGTGCTTGTGCATAGGTTTGTCTTGCCGGTTCAGTTTTGTCTTTGTCCAAGTTTTTGTGCTTAGTAGTAACCCCATTGCCAATGGATGGCTTCAAGGCAACTGGTCTAAATGTCTAGAAGGCTGACATCCCATAGAGGTCGCCAAAATGTTACCCAAAAATTCACTGTCATTCATTTTTGGCCGCGGTCCTATTTTCCAAAGAAGTGCTCAGGTGTCGAAAACTCAGTGTGTTTTCGACCTTCACTCTGAAAGCCCAGGATGTTTTCGACCTTCAAGTGAAAATCTCAATTTTTTTGGCCTTCCATGCTTCGCACTTCTTCAGAGTCGGCATTTTTTCTTAAGTGTTCAGTGTCGAAAACTCTCTATGTTTTCGACCTCCGGTTTGAAAACCTTCTTTGTTTTCGAGCCTAAGTGCACAACTCCGACAGGCGGGTCCCAGTTCCTCAAAGCTGTGCCAGTGTAGTGAAGATCCGATGACTATCGCATGATCGCATGGGATCTTCCAATCCCATGAGATCATACAACAATCATTGATGCGGTATCAGCAAGGATCAGCGGTCAAAAATGTCTGGCGGTCAGTGGCTAAAATCTTATGGTTGGTCGCATGATCACATAGGCTCTTCCGAGCACATGCGACCATGCGACAAACCATCAATGGTTTCGGTGGTGACGTGTTCAGTTATTGGGTAGCATCTTCTGGTTGGTTGCATGATTGCATGGGCTCTTTCGAGCCCATGCGACCATGCGACAAACTGTCAGCGGTCAATAGGGACTTCGGCAGCTGCTAGTGGGCCCAGGGTTGGTAAAGCAGGTGCGCAGTTGCGTAGTTAAAGATTTCTCACAGTCACCAGATAGAGCCCAGGGTTAGTAAACTTCTAGCGACTTACCGACTAAGAAGAAAGTAAACCTGAGGTAAACACAGAGTTAGGTTTGCAGTGATCATCTTGCACTTGTCGCATGATCGCATGCGACTTTCTAACCACATGTGATCATGCGATGATCCGTCAATAGTAAATAGTGACTTCAGCGGTGGGCCAAGGGGGTGATGACATGTCAATCTTGTGGGCTGGCGGTATAACATGGGCCCCCGTAGATTCAAGATCTATGGTGGTCGCATGTTCGCATGAGATCTCTCGATCACATGTGATCATACGACCACCGTTAGATCCTTCTGATGATTTCGGGTGGTGTTGCTATGGGAGTGACGATGTGGTCAGCTCCTGTTGGGCCACGTGGTAAGGTTGGACTCAGGTGGCAGATTTTGTGGGCTCAAGTGTCTATGTGGCAACTGGATGGTGATTCAGCAAAGCTTGTCGCATGATCGCATGAGGCTTTTTTAGCTCATGTGATCATGCGACCAATGGTATTTTTAAGTAGTGCGGCCTATTTTTTCACGGGCTTTCTTCTATGGATAGTGTGCAAAGCGGCAGGGTAGCTCAGAATTGAATTTTTGAGGACAATTGTAGGTTGCGGAGTTGATGAAGGAGGTCTGGCTAGCCATCAAGGGTCATTTCTTGTCTCTGCAGGGTACCGATCAGTGCATTCATGGTGAGGGTTGTTGGGTCTAGGTTGTTGTGTCACCAGGCTGCTTGCAGTTTATGGATGGGTCATTTATCTGATCAATTTTAATGTTACATAAATATCTTTCATGATCAGATTTGATCGACCTAGGGTTTGATATTAAATTATAAAATTTGTAACCCTGGTTAATTTTGACTCCTGCCTGCGTGCAGTTGAGGGATGTATATAACATTTTTTGGAGCCTGTAGTGCTCAGAATCTGGCAATTGTAAAAAAAGGAAAGTTTCTTTCCCAAAGGTTATTGAAGGCATTCTTTTCGCCCCTTAACTTTTTGCAATTGTAAAATTCACATTGATTGTTCAAATATTGCAAAGTATTTTGTGACATTTTTATGTCCCTATGCTTTCTGGTGTGGATTATCTCTTATTGGATCAAAGTGTATGCATGTTTTTAATGATATCTTAGTTTCCCTGATTCCTCTTTCTTTCTGTAATTCATGTGTATGTTATGAATGATTTGATTCGAATGCTTTTGTGGGCATACTTCCACCCCTAGCAATCTATCTCATTCCTATACCCAATTGCAGAGATGAATGTTTGTCTGCAGGTTATAGTCTGTGTCTAACTCTTTAGGAGTACTGATGTCTTGAGAAATTCCCTTTTCCCTACATAGTATTCCTTTACTACAGACCCCTCTATAAAATATTTATGTAGGCCTATTCATTGAGTTGTAATCTACTAGACCTAAGTCTTTCAGTGGTTTCATCCCTCTATACTGAGATCCAAACCCTAGTTTCAGTGCATCACCTAGTAGGTAGATTTGCTTTCCTATTATTTCTATTTCATGCATTCCTTCTATCCCTTTCCCCTCAAAGTTTACTTTCCTGTCTAAGAGCAAATCAGGGTGATTATCCAAGAGGAACCAGCCTAGAATTTGGAGGTTTCATCTCGGTTAGCAAAAGGTCCCACAACCTTGAGATGATTCCCATGTTATACTAGATTATCAAGACCAAGAGAGCTTGAGATCTGAGGCAAAATTTAGTGTATAACAAGTATATCATAAAAGAATGTCTAGAGGCTACAACAAGAAAGTCAAACACAAAGAATTTCAAGTTGGCGACCTAGTCTTGAGAGAGAATCCTAAAAATCAATCACATAGAGAACGCAAGGGGAAGTTTGAACCCAACTAGTTGGGTCCCTTTGTTATCACTGCTACTTTTGGCTCTAGAGCCTATCAACTCTCAATGACTGGCGGAGAACAACTCCAAAAACTAATCAATGTTCTACATCTGAAGAAATTCCACGCCTAAGGAATTCAGTCTATGGTAAAATGTCCTAAAAAATCATAAAAATTGGAAAAAGTCTTGAAAAAATGAACATCTTGGTGAAAACCTAGCAAATAGGCACCTTGATGAATCACAAAAAAAATTGAAAAAATTGAAAAGATCAAAAATACAAAAAAATGAAAAATACAAAAAAATGAGAAAAAGGAAAAGTGCCTTGGTGAAAACCTAGAAACAGGTGCCTTGGTAGCAAAAATAGAATCTCTGCCAAGAAGGTGAAACCTGGCAAACGGGTGCCGCTTGTTCAAAACACTCCATATATTACCACAATCTTGGTCTTTCCCAGCTTTTAGTTTTGCTTTAGTTTGTACATATCTCCCAGTTTGTTTTCGCATCATGTTTCCAATAAAGTCGGTCTGTACACCAATCAGTAAAAGCATCTGTATCCTATCAATGTTCAAACTTGGGGGCAATCAATGTCATATCCTATGGTCTCCAGTATACCTCAGACGAGTCATAGCTAGTTAGAATCCTTTGAAGCTTCATCTGAGTCAGTGTGTATGTCGCCTTACTAGAAAGGATTTTGCAATCAAACACAAACAATCATCAACAACAAACTGAAAATGATCTTTGCTTAATTTATTTTATCTCCTTATATGCTTACTGATTCGCATTGAGATTTTTGCATATTGTGTCCTTTTGAGCTCTTTGATGATGTATGTTATTGGATTTAGAGAGTGATGATTGGGGGCATAATCTTTTCTTTGTTTTCTGCTTGGAGTGAAAATCTAACAACTTTGGAAATTTTAGATTGAAATGGTGTCCATCTATAAGAGCCTCCATCATGTATTGGATGGCCATGTGTACCTCAACCATTGATACTCGGATGCTTCAAAGAAGTTTGTTCTGACTATTATCTTTTTGAGTGAGTTCTTACTCCTACTATGAAACACGATCTTACCCAAGGATGTGAATGATAAAGGGTCACTGCAGGTAATTCACAACGGATTCAGAATGATCTCTCAACTGCTTGATATGTTTTGTATGCAAGGCATATTCAGGTCATCACAATGTTTATGTTTTGATGCTTATACAAATTGCAATATCAAAATGGACATGATATTTAGGTCATCCTAGAGTTTATGCCTTGGTGCTTATATCTAATCTGACATTTCTGACTAAAAGTCCATATTCATATCCCCATGGTTGTCTAGCCAGTGGACATTGTATCGACTATCTGGTTACCTAAGAAATATTCAGTGATGAAAAAGACTGACACATAATCAGTGACTAAGTCCTAGGTCCTAGGTCTGCATTTCATTTTGCACTTTGTATGATCGCATTTATCTCATGATTTCAATTCGGCTTGAAGCTTAATGATTCTCTAAAATCTATGCTAAACATATCATAAGGACTGAGTATCGCATGAAGGTCTTCTTAACAGATCACCAAGTAGGTACCCTTGGCTAATTTCAATGTCTTGAATCCATTTTCGGGATCAAAATCAAAATCTGAGATCATTTATATTATCAAAATCATGATTTAAAATTTTCAGACCCAGGACGGCCAACTGCTTGCATAATCAACCTTCTAAACATAAAATGAATCCAGGATTCAACTTAACTGATTATCTAACATCAAACTATTCAAATTTCAACTTGGTCAACCATGGTCAACTCATGGTCAAACCTAGTCAAACTTGGTCTTCAGGACCTCCAAACGATGCAGAACACGTCTCCAAACGTGCACAACCATTTCTCAAATCAATTAACATGCTTCTAAACTAGATTAATGCTGACTTTTCTTAGTAGATTTTGATTTTCATCTCGAAGGGGGCATGGTATTGCACATCAATCAAATATATAAATCAAATCTTTCCTTTAGTGATCAAGACAAAAACCACATCTAGTTGTTGATTCATCAAAAGTCCTCGTCGCTTGGGGCATATCAGATTCATCAAGATCCACATCAATCTAGTATCCTAATCAATCTTGTAAATTGTATCAACTTTTTGTAACCATCGCTTCATTAGTGTTATTTCCTTGGTTCTTTGTAACTGAAGGGTTCAGATTTGGCATCCTTTCGATTCCTTTGGACAATCAGGTTTGGAGTCGGGACAATCACTTCTTCATAATCATAAGGTTCAGAATCAGGCATTTTGATACTTTTTCATAATCACCGGTTCATTGTTGTTATAGTTAACATCATCTCCATTCTTTGGTCAATCAGGACCTGAATTGATGCAGGAGCATCCTGGGTGTAAGAGCAATCTTGCATCACCCAAAAATATTTATTTTTTTATATTCAATAAGGGTTATTTTGTGCAGAGCTGCTATTTATGGAAAGTTACTATTTTTGGTAATTTTTGTATGTGCTTAGAATGATCTGATTTCTTTCTTGGAGGTTCATTTTGGTCATATAAGTCTGCCAGTAAAGTTTCATTGCCAGATCAAGTGTATATTGGAAGATATTGAAGATTTTCGGTATTGGCAGCAGGGTACAGAAACTTTGAACTCAGTTTTGAAGGCTTTAGAGGCCCCAGATGAGGTCGAAAATTTGGGTGACAGGTGCTTGCGCCGGTCAAGCCTGTAGAGTGCTTCATGGCATTTCCGAAATGGGGTTATAATAGCCGATCGGGTCAACTGGTGATGACTTATGGTCTTCGGAAGTTGGGCCACCCGAAATGGCGAAAAATAATCTTCTTCAAAATTTCTGTTCGGGTTTCAAAGGTTTTCTTGAGCCGACTATGATGTAATAAAATGTAAAATAAAATAATTCTAAGTTTGGTCGGCCTTATTGGCTAAAAATTATGGAACCTTCCCAGGCGGTGGAAAAATTGCCTATATAAGGAAGGCTGTATTATTGTCTTAGGCAGTTCAGAATAGTTCTAGGTAGTAGATCTGGGTATTGATTCGAGGCTTTGTCCTACAGAATATTGTAAGGGAATGCCCATGTGGCTTTGCATATTGTAATTCTAAAAGTTTGTAATTCCACATTTGTGGAGATAATAAGAAGCCAATTTTCTGTTCTTGCATATTGTTGTGGTTTCTCTGTTTCTGTTATGTGTTTGTGGTATTAAGGGGAGCACCCTTCATCATGAATCTTCCAATCTTTCAATCGATTTCTATCTCGGATTCAGTTAATCTTTCAGAATTAGTTTCTCCATCACATAACTGAGTCTAAACATCATCAAAAATGTATTAATCTTTGAACCACTGTGCTTCACACAATAATTCAAATAGGGGCAAAATGTAATACTCCAAAAATGGGCTTCAATCTCATTAACCTCCTACATCGACAAATCGATCGAAATCAACCTAAAAGTCCTAACCTAAGGCACATCTACACATCAAATTATCAAAACCCCAATTGATTTCATCCTAATTCTGCATTAGGGAATATTTCCTAAATATTCCTAAATTATCTTAATTATCTCCTAATTAAATATTATTTGGCAATAAATGATATTCTTTTTATTTATCCCAAATTTGATTAATTGAATATGATAGATATTTAATTAATTAGATTTAATTTTGCCACTTAATTAATTTAATTAGAATTAATTATATTTATTCCTAATTAATATTATTTAATTTTGACAATAAATCAAAATCCTACTACAATCGATTAAATTCTTATTTAATTTATTAAATCCAGTTGTCAATATTTAATAATATAGTTTTTGGAATAAAGTTTGATTTAATAATTGATTAACCCATAAATCAATTGTTCAATTCAAAAAAAGAGTTAAGTTGAGGATAAATCACTTTTCATTATTAAAGTAATCATGCACAATCAGAAAAGAAATCAACTCTAAATCAATAAATCAATTCAATTAGTTATCTTTTTGAACTCAACATCCAATTTTGAGTTAAAAAGTGATTTAAAAATTTTATTTAAGTTAAAAGCTATTTTTTGCATGATTTTATAAGTTAAACTATTTCTAATTCTTGATAACTCAAAAATCAACTTGAGTTTATTAAGAGTGATTTATGGCTTTCCATAAGCTCTCAAAAACCCTAGATTTCTACATAAACAAGGCTTAGCCCTTCACAAAAAAACAATGCTTTCAGATCACAAATTTTACATACTTGGAGAATTAAGCTCTTGCGAACAAGCGATTGTGAGATTTTTGCAACTTTTCAATTCATTGCTTTCAATCCACTCATAACATTCATAGCATTGTTAGATTAGAATTGCAATCCATTTCAATCCATTTTAGACCAATTTCATATCAGTTTTTTATCATATTGCATAGAAAACCAAAAAAAAAGATTAATTTGCATTCATATTCCATTGCTTTCATCATTTTAAATCCTTCGTTTAGGTGTTACATTGTCACTGATCTCGATCAAAATCTGAGAATACCATACTCGCAACTACTAGAAGGCAATAAATCACCTGGTTAATTCTGTTTATTCATATTGTAGATTTCTGACATATTAACCAATAATGTTTTACTAAAGTGTTGTGTCCACAGCTAGGTACAAATTTCACACACACAACTTCAAGCCATATAAAATTTTCTACAATTTGCACACTAAGTTCTTACATTTGACCTCAAAACCTTGTGGTTTTTGCATATATATTTCTTCTTCCAAATATCCATTGATAAAGGTTATTTTAACATCAAGTTGTTCCAAATGAAAATCTTCAATAGAAACAATACTTAAAATAGTGTGTATAGAAGTCATTTTTACAACTCAAGAAAAAATATCATCAAAATCAATGCCCCTTTTCTATGCAAATCCCTTTACAACTAACCTAGCTTTGAATATTTTCTTACCCCCATCCTCTTTCATCCTATAAACCCATTTATTTGGTAAAGTATTTTTACTTGCAGGCAACTTACATAATTCCCAAGTCTGATTTTTCAACAAGGAGTCCATTTATTCTTCCATCAAAAGATCCCACTAAACCTTTGTATCCACCTACACATGTTCATCATATCCTTTTGGTTCACTACCATCTATTAATAAAATAGAAAAAAAAGAGGGAGAGATCCTTTTAGGCTATCTACTTAGCCTTGTTCACCATCTAGCATTCACTAGAGTTTGTGGTATTATTTTTGTTGTTTTTTTTGTTGGGGAGCATGAGGAACCATTGGAACATCATCTTTTTGAGTATTATCCAAAACTACATAATCATTTTCTTTCTTCTCATGTTGTTGCAATTGATCTTTGTACAACACTTTCTCATTGAATATGACATCCTTGCTTCTTACAATTTTATGATTTTCAACATCCCAAAGTCTTTAGTTAAATACATTAATCCCATATCCAATAAATATAAATTTCTTTGACTTAGCTTCTAGCTTGGTTCTATTTTATGAATCTATATGTGCAAATGCTTCACAACCGAAGGTTCTAATGAAAGAATAACTCATCTTCTTACCTATTCATGCTTCCTATGGATACCACTACCCAAAGGATTAGATAGACCTCTATTGATTACATAAATAGTAGTTTTTATAACCTTTTTCTACATGTTTAAGGGAATCCCAACATGCAACCTCATACTCCTTGCATGCTCTATTATTGTCCTATTCATGCGTTCAACCACTCTATTTTCTTGTGGAATCCTTGGAACCATTTTCTACCTACGAATACCATTAGAGGAACAATAATCTTCAAAGTCTTTCTTGCAATACTCACCACCATTATCATATCTGAGACATTTTCTCAACCATGTTTTTCCATTTTTTAAGATTTTTAAATACATCAGATTTATGCCTAAGGAAATAAATCCATACTTTCCTAGTTGCATCATCAAGAATGTAACATAATATAGATAGCCACCAAGGGAACATACATGAGTTAGTCCCCATCACTACTACATTTGGGGCCAAATTTCGATGACCATTTGTCAGATTTGCAATGCTCATTTATCAAACTTTTGACACTTGAGTTCATCGCCGTTTTTGCATAGAAGATTGTGATAGAAGACCTATCTGTCGATTTACTGACACCATGTCACGTCGAAAACTTGCACATGACAATAGCTTCATTATGGCATTTCCTGCAGTTCATCCATCAAAATTCTGATAACAAGACCTATTGGAAATATACAATCTCTGTCGGAACTTATTGTTGAAACCATATTCTTCTCGACATTAGAACTGTTGGAATATCGACAGTTTTCATCAAATTCTGATAGATCTACCTATCGGTGATATGGCCTCACTATCAAATATTCTGTCAAAAGTTCTATCAAATATTTTCTATTTACGACACTTTAACTGTCAGAATAGCGACAATTTTGTAGTATTCTTTGATAGGTTACCCTGTCGAACGTATAGCATTACTGTCGCAGGAAATGTCGTAAATTATTTTTTTCTGACATTTTGTCTATCGAATGCATAGCGCTTCCATCGGAATTAATGATAAAGTGTCAAAAAATTGATGGATAGGCACATTAAAGTTAACATAGCTCAAGAGACCATCATAGGTTGTCTCTTTCTTCAATCTATATTATTGACAGAATGTTTTACCTTTCATTGGCTCATCAAATCCAAGGATTTGAAAGAATTTAATAGAATATTTTCATGACAACGTATATTGTTTAAGTTGGCGTTGCACAAATTTATCTACTTCACGCACTTGTAGACTATGAGGATGGCGATAAAGAAGCATTGCCATGGGAGGAGATGCTTCTTTATCGTTGTCTTCATAGTATACAAGTGCATGAAGTAGATAAATTTGTGCAATGTCAACTTAAATAATATATGTTGTCATGAAAATATTCTATTAAATTCTTTCAAATCCCCAGATTTGATGAGCTAATGAAAGGTAAAACATTCTGTCAATAATATAGACTGAAGAAAGAGACAACCTATGATGGTCTCTTGAGCTGTGTTATCTTTAGTCCTAGCTACCTGTTGAGCGTCGACAATAATCACCACCTTGCATTTATGTACACTGCACAAATTGATCACAGTCTTGCAAAAACATTTTACACTTGTACATCTCATCAATACTGGAGGCCTAAAGTAATTTTATACAATCACTAGTACATTTTGTGCATGGATGAGAAAACACTATCCAAAGTTTCTAAATAACCATTTTTGAGAAGAGGAATGAGTGGAGGCCAAAGAAGGGATAATTGTGAAGGTTTTATAGATGTAGGTTACTGAATCATCATCTCTACACTAGTACTCAATCTGGCCTCCACTCCATATATGTCTTCTCATAATCTAAAAACTCTCCATCATTGATTCTTGTCATTTTTTTAGCATCTCCATGGACTGAGACCTTAAATTATTGAGCTTCTATTTGTTTCGAGAATAGTTTACCATTCTCTACTTAACAGGGCCAACCACGTGAAGGTGGAAGCTCACCTAGCCCCTCCTAGGAGCCTCTTATGACCCTTTACGACATTTTAAGACCTCTAAGATGTATTCTTAGGGATCGTAAAGGGTCATAAGGGGTCCTGGGACACAACAGCTGAGAAACATAAATGTAGGCATCATGGTCACAATTTTTTGGAGACACAACATATTTGAGTGGTTTTCTAAGATGATGCAAAGTAGTGGTTTCTTTGCATCATCTGGGAATAGCACTCAACTATGTTGTGTCTCCAAAAAATTGTGACCACGATGCCTACATTTATGTTTCTCAGCTATTGTGATATGTACATCGTAGTCTATCGTTGTTGCAGTAGCAGAGCCTATATTCCACAACAAAAAGGAAGACATCTTCTTAGCCTAGGTCTCGATCCTACCCCAATTGTCGAAGGATCCAGGGCCAAGCTTGAAAGATGTCTTCCCATTCTATCTGCAACATTGTGTCCATCCATGATCTCAGGAACATCATCGTCTTTCCACTCTTCATTTGCCAAAATATATCACTTCTTCAAGCTTGCAGAGTAATCTTATTAATAAAAGAACTCTTTCCAACATTAGGGTACCCACAAATCAAAATAGTTGATTTTATTGGTGCTTGTTCTCAAGGATATCAATTCACTATTTTGAAATGGCCAACTCATTTTTATTTCGATTGTACAGAAAAGGAGTGGGAGAAAATGAGCGGGTGAAAGCTGATCGAGAGCTAGAGAAGGCATTGCATTTTATTTGATCATAAATGCTCTCTGAAATACCAATCATGTTTTATATTTGATTCTTTTTGGTGTTTTTTTCCCCATATTTAGTAGATAAAAATCATGGCGGCAGCACTTAGCCATCTTTTTGATGTTCCGAGTATTTTACAAAGATACAGGTATGTGGATTTATCGTTCAATTGCTTGCAGTTATTGGTCAAATGCAAATATTTTGTCACATTGCAAGGGCAAGATATCAGTTTGGTGTTTTTGGTTTATGTTAAAAGTTGATTTGGTAAAATCCACAAAAAACACACTACAGGTTCTAAAATGTAAAGAAGTTGAATGTTAAATGTAAGATATATATCTCATCCATAGTAATCAAAAGAAAGGACATGAAACTTATAAGGAGATTTACCAAACCAAAAATATAAGCGAATAGGAAACATGGATTGGTACCTTATGAATTGATTTTTGAGGTGCACAATCTTCATCAATCTCCTCAGAACAAGACCCCTCCTCATGAAAAATGCATTTAACACAAAAAAAACTGAACCAATGGCATGTTTAGAACAAAGAAATAGATTGATAATAATATGCTAAAAATTCTATTATGTTTAATACACGCAAAAGGACTAGTCCCAACAATTCTTAAACATACTTTATCTGATATGATAATAACATGCTAATTAAACTGATAAAGGTGTTATCTGCATTTAATCTACCAATTACTAATTACACAAAAAACAAATTTACAAAACTGAACCAATGGCATGTTCTTCGTATGTGATTTCTTCATCTTTCGAGCCTCTGGCATCATATTCGACCGCAAATTTTAAATGCATTGCATTTTATTTGATCATGAATGCTCTCTGAAATGACTGCATTCTACTGGTGTCGTGCCCTATCCCATGCTTTATCTCCATTATTTGATGTTATTGGTGTTTGTGCTCAACGATATCGATTCACTGTTTTCAAATGTTTGGATCATTTTGGTCATGACTGTTCCTCTAGTACACAGTCAGGAAATGTAATTGTCTAATTATTATATGTAATGTTGAATGGATTAAATGCTTTATTCTTGGTAGAAGTGAATGGAAGGAATAGTGTTGGTGTTAGGTTTCATTTATTATTGAATTCAATGGTTTCCAAGATGTGTTGAGGAGTTTGCTCCTTGTTTAATGTTAACTGTTCCTGCATAATTCACTCATACAACAATGAAATGCTATGTGATTGACAATTCATACAATTGGTCCTTTGGTGTGTATTAAATACAATCCAGTCACTTATTGAATGCTTTGGAGACTACTGGTTTGACTATTCATGCGTTACCAGTGACTGAGATTCATTAAAGGATACAAAACCTTTCATTTTGGGGTTATTGTGTGTGGATTCAAATGTAGGTTTGATTTGGTTAATGTTTAGAAGAGATCAATAAAGTATTTAAAGAAAATCTTACATGTTTGGAGAGGTTTGAGAGGCACTTATAATGACTGTACCCTCACAAACATCGACATAGACTGGTTTTACTAAGTTTTCTTTCTCTATTTTGAGGTTTCCTTTCTCTACCGTAGGGGTACAGTCAGAGGGTTCATTGACAAAATGATCCTTTGAATGGTTACTATGAATATGAATGATTTTATATAGCATATTACTCATTTTACTTGAAATTTGGAATAGCCTGTGCAAGGATGAAAGTAGTTTTGGTCGTGATTGTTCCTCTACACAGTCAAAAAATGTAACTGTCTAATGATTATATGTAATGTTGAATGGATTAAATGCTTTATTCTTGGTAGAAGTGAATGGAGTTTCCAAGATGTGTTGAGGAGTTTGCTCCTTGTTTAATGTTAACTATTCATGCACAATCCACTCATACAACAGTGAAGTTACAAAACTGAACCAATAGCATGTTTACAACAAAGAAATAGAATGATAATAATATGCTGAAAATTCTATATATTCTATTTAATACACGCCAAAGGACCAGTCCAAACAATTCTTAAACATACTAGTTATCTGATATAATCAATTGTTAATAAAGGTCTAATTATGTAGACTGCTAGCACAAAGGAAGATTTGACCTAGCCAAATTTTCCTTGTACCACAGAAAAAAAATGTGTGATAACTATGTCTACTCCAACCTTAATTGTTTAAGAATTCATCATATCAGATAAAGTATGTTTAAGAATTGTTGGGAGTTCTATTAGACCTTTGTTGTAAACATGTCATTGGTTTTCAAATGTTTGGATTCATGTTTGTTGATATTATTGGCATATATGTTTAATGACGCCATTGTATATTACTGTCACTAAAATGACCACATTCTACTGGTGTTGTGCCCTAGTCCATGCTTTAACTCCATTATTTGATGTTATTGGTGCTTGTACTCAAGGATATCCATTTTTTTGAAATGTTGACTATGGTTATCAAATCGACAGCCCGCGAGCTTCTAGCTAGGCATCATTTGTATTGATAGCTTAGGGCATCAAATGTATTGTATCATTTCAATAGTTGAGACTTTTTTAAAAGGAAATAGGACAAAGAACGATTCTAATTTAGTTTCTCTATTTTGATCTCTAAGCGGCTTACAACCCTAGAGAAGTATATGCAGATTTACAAATGTAGTTGCACGATACATAGTAGCTGATAATTCACAAGAAATCCATACATCCAATTTGAATAGAAATTAATACAAAGAAATAGGGTCCTCCAATGGCCCAATCATCCAGACCTTGACTGTCCCCTCAACCAGTGACCCTTCAAAACTGGGTTATCATGCAATCAGTGAATGATCCTTCATTCTCCTAGTCTACCCTGCATCCAAACATATTGGAAATACACAATACAATGATAACAAGTCTTTCACAATCCCCCTTCCCTCAAGGGACACTATCAACCATCCCTTCCACATAGCATTTCACTGTTGTATGAGTGGATTGTGTAGGAACAATTAACATTAAACAAGGAGCAAAATCCTCAACACATCTTTGTTGTAAACATGCCATTGGTTCAATTTTGTAAATTTGTTTTTTGTGTTAAATGCATTTAAATGGAACATTAAGCATAGTAATAATATGCCTAATCTATTAGTAATTGCAGATTAAATGCCCATAACACCTTTATTAGTTTAGCATGTTATTATAAGATACTAAAGAAGACCTACTATTTGTCAGAGAAATCTTCACTGTCCCCCACAATGAAGACAATGAAGACAATGAAGATTGACCTCCTGCCCCACAACAAAGAACATTGTAATAAGAATAAGATATAATATAGTGTTAGAATAAACTTTGAACAAAGACATGTAATGCTTAATTTAATGATCTAAAAAGATGCAAATATAAGAATTGAAAAAGAAGATAGTGCCAAGAAACATTTTCACAAATATGAAATGTGAGGAAAAGTAATAACATTAACAATGCCAAGATTCACAGCATTAAATTTCACCTGCGAATGAGTTTCTGCAGTGGGTTGCCCAGCATCAAAAATATGTTGAGTTGCATTTGAACTGTAACTAAGAGTATCATGTGGAACAGACCCTAAACTTTGAAAGCGTTCTCCAACCTAGCAATTCAAAATTCAATCTAGGCAAGCATCAGTAAGTGAAATAAATTATAGACACCAACATCAACATCATCATAATCATTAGAAATAAACTTTAAAGACATATTTTGGATAGTACTATGTTTCTTGAAAGTTTTTGTGATGCTTCTAAACTTTAAAGACATATTTCACTAATACATTTGGGGTGAAATTACGACGGCAATTTGCGACGGTAGGCAAATGTCATGCGGTTTTGGCTTTTTTTTTTCAAATATAGCCCGACACCGTCGCAATTTCAATGACAATACATTTGGCAATGTCACCATTGCGACGTTGTCGGGATATAAGGGCAAAAAAAAAAGGAACATTGTCATTTGTGTTTTCAACAGCGCTGTAACCCTCCGCGAAATCACATCGGGATATAAGGGCAAAAAAAACAAGAACGTTGTCATTTGTGTTTTCAACAGCGTCGTAACCCTCCGCGAAATCACATCGGGATATAAGGGCAAAAAAAACAAGAACGTTGTCATTTGTGTTTTCAACAGCGCTGTAACCCTCCGCGAAATCACAGCTACAATTTCTGAGTACGTTGGGTTTATTTTTCTTTTGTCATTATTATGTAATCTGGTATTCAGCTGTTAGAGAGCTAAAATACCCAGAAATGAGGACATATCTATGTTGAATTTATTGTTAGCGGCTTTGGTTATTTAGAAGTTTAATTTTATTTGTTCATCTTTCAAGCACAAACATTTTGTGGACTGTAACGTCTTCATTGTTTCGGGTATGCAGTGAAACAGCCCTAACTTGCAATTGCGACATTGTCGGGATATAAGGGCCAAAAAAAAAAGGAACGTTGTCATTTGTGTTTTCAACAGCGCCGTAACCCTCCGCGAAATCACATCAGAATATAAGGGCAAAAAAAATAAGAACGTTGTCATTTGTGTTTTCAACAACGCTGAGAGAGATTCCCTCCACGAAATCACAGCTACAATTTCTGAGTACGTTGGGTTTATTTTTCTTTTGTCATTATTATGTAATCTGGTATTCAGCTGTTAGAGAGCTAAAATACCCAAAAATGAGGACATATATGTGTTGAATTTATTGTTAGTGGCTTTGGTTATTTAGAAGTTTAATTTTATTTGTTCATCTTTCAAGCACAAAAATTTTGTGGACCGTAACGTCTTCATTGTTTCGGGTATGCAATGAAACAGCCCTAACTTGCGATTACCTTCACGGTACTTGTGTACATTATCATGTTGTCTTTACAGTGACTATCCTCATTCAAGTGGCAATTACACAAGGGACAGTCACTGTGAGATGTCCTCATTTGTGAAAAGGACAGTCACACTTAGGACATCTCACAGTGATATTCCCTTATGTAATTGCCACTTGAATGTATTGCTATTGAACCACATTAATGCTTTTCTTCTTCAACAAATGAGGACAGTCACTCTAAAGACAACATGATAATGTACACAATTACCAAAAAATGATCTTGTTAATTGATGTAACACTTTGTCTTGCTCACTCCCTATCCTTCACTAGGGTCTCTTTAGGCCAATGTTTTGACTTGATAGGGTACTTAACTATCCCTACACTCTTTAGGTATCTCTACCCAAGATCCCACTCCTTCAACTAGTGCACACCAACAAGAAATACAACGAACTCTACTCAATACCAATCCAGCTACTAGGACACTCCTAGTCTTGTCTTCACAAATTGAAACACATTCAACTAGAACTTTACTCCATGGAGAGGCTGGCCACTAGGACCTCTATTGGTTTCAATATTACTCCTTCGCCTATACTTTTCATCAGTACTTCAATCCGGTTCATCAAACCATGCCAATTGCACCCAAAAATAGGCTGCTAGCAATTAGGCCTTTGTCAAGCCTTTTTGTTTATATTAAGCCACCTAAAGGGCTTAGGATTCAGATGCCCTTTATTGAGAACTCCAAGATATCTAAGGTCTTCTCCTCCTAGATTTTTTGTACACCAACTCCTACAACCATGCCTGAAAACAAGTATTTTGACACAACTTGGATAGTCTGACTAAGAGTTTGTTTTCTTAGAAACCAAAGAAACTCACCCAATCTTCTAATTTGACTTGGGGCTTCTTTAGATGTGTGTCTACCTCTCCATGAGATTTTAGTTGAAGCAACCAATGCATTCAACTTGTTGTAATCTTCTTGTAATGATTTGTCATCCCTAACTGTGCTCAACTAACTCACCTAGGACATCATTGCAAACATAGAAAATGAGCTTCCCAGGGCCCCTCCTTCCAAACATATAGTACATGGAGTCTCCTCACCCATTCCAAGAGCCCGTACAAAATTGACAATGGAATGATGAGCTAAGACTCCATTTGTTCAACCTGCCTGGTTCAAACCAACGATAGGGTACTTAACAAAAGAATTAACAAACTAGTTGGAATGCTTCAAAACTCAAAAAAAACACAATACAGAATAACAAAACAACTTGTACTAACTTTTCCAATAGACACTGCGAGCTATCTAATCCATTAATCAACTGACAACAAAGAAACAAAAAAACTCAAGAATTCACTAAAACCGTGTTACTCTACAAATCTTCTTAATTCCAAATGTTTTTCCCCCCAACCTTTTGCACAGATCGATGGAGGCCTCTTATAGTTGATCTGATGCCTAATTCAATGGTTTCATATAGTTACATAACCATCTTACTCGAAAATGCTCCCTTGCACAAATGTTGTCAATGTTGTGAATGACAACATTGACAACTTGTTACAACCTTTGGGATTTTGGTTCAAAACTTATTGTTCAAACACCATAAGACCCTAACCATGACTTAGTTAGGCTATTTAGACCTCACATAGGCCACTTCTACACTTCTTTTCCCAATTTGACCCCTAAATGCTTCATTCCCACTTTTGCCACAATATTGGTAACTTGGGTACAAATTGGCACTTGCCTTCACAAAGGTCACACATGAGGACATCTCATAGTGATCAATTGTCCCTTGTGTAATTTCCACTTGAATGTATTTCTATTGAACCACATTAATGCTTTTCTTCTTCAACAAATGAGGACAGTCACTCTAAAGACAACATGATAATGTACACTCACTGTAAGGACAGTCACAAATGAGGACATCTCACAATGACTATCCCTTGTGTAATTGCTGCTTGAATGTATTGCTATTGAACCACATTAATGCTTTTATTCTTCAACAAATGAGGACAGTCACTCTAAAGACAACATGATAATGTACACTCACTGTAAGGACAGTCACAAATGAGGACATCTCATAGTGACTGTCCCTTGTGTAATTGCCACTTGAATTACACAAGGGACAGTCATTGTGAGATGTCCTCATTTGTGACAAGGACAGTCACACATGAGGACATCTCACAGTGATTGTCCCTTGTGTAATTGCCACTTGAATGTATTGCTATTGAACCGCATTAACGCTTTTCTTCTTCAACAAATGAGGACAGTCACTCTAAAGACAATATGATAATGTACACTCACTGTAAGGACAGTCACAAATGAGGACATCTCACAGTGATTGTCCCTTGTGTAATTGCCGCTTGAATTACACAAGGGACAGTCATTGTGAGATGTCCTCATTTCTGACAAGGATAGTCACACATGAGGACATCTCACAGTGATTGTCCCTTGTGTAATTGCCACTTGAATGTATTGCTATTGAACCACATTAATGCTTTTCTTCTTCAACAAATGAGGACAGTCACTCTAAAGAAAACATGATAATGTACACTCACTGTAAGGACAGTCACAAATGAGGACATCTCACAGTGACTGTCCCTTGTGTAATTGCTACTTGAATTACACAAGGGATAGTCATTGTGAGATGTCCTCATTTGTGACAAGGACAGTCACACATGAGGACATCTCACAGTGATTGTCTGTAATGTCCCATTTTTGGCTAACTTGGAAAACAGGAACAATTACTCCACTTCTCAGACTTACTCTATCAGATACTTACAATTAAACTAAGTAATGGAGGTTACTTAAGATATCAACCGCTATTTCAGATTCAATCACAATATGTGTGCAAGATGATAATATACCAATATGTTTATTAGCACTGTCGGATATAATGATATGAAATATGCTATGAATATGATGTTTCCTATCACTTATAGTGATAGTATAATGATGCTATGTCTGATATAAACAATATCGATATACAATCAATAAGTATTGCTTGTAGCAATGTATTTGTTGTGTCTGATATGATGATGTAATTATGCAAATGTGTAATATCGCTATGAGCGATATGTTGCTATTTTAGATTCTGAATTATATGCTTGCAGCTTCAAATATTGATGTTGTTTCTGACTATCCTTTCTATCTGTGCAATCATGGTGCTATCTCTGATCTGCAATGATAAACTTGAAACCAAACTGCCAAAGGTAGATGCTCTATTGAGTATATCCAAATATGGATAAGTAAATAAAGTTCCAATGATGCCTTGAGTGACTGACGAGAATGCATTCTTATATTGTCTTTAACAAATGAAGAGATGCTATGAATGAGACGTGTCTTGTTTCTTCCTCCATGTCCCTTTGTTAATCACACCTTTCCATAATCTGACAGTTCGCATAATATTATTTCATTATTTTCTGATCATAGATAACTCCCAGATTGACTCAATATCAAATCTTTTTATGAAGGTAATCTTCCCTAATTGGTAGTGCAACCAGTAGTTAACATCCACTGTGTTTGTATTAGTTTGGTCTAACTATCATTAGTATTTAGTCAATCGATTTTAACTCTTGCCTTATCCCATATTGTTATGATTATATCCAATCTTTCTACTTTGATATAAGTCGATATCATTTTCTGATAATTGTCCATTTATTGGTTGATTGCTGGTAATGGAGTTTGATCTTTAAATTGACTTCCATTCCTGTTAATACTTAAGGATACATTGTACTTATTATCTACGACTGATGCCTCATTCATCGATAGCTTGTGATATAATCACTGATGCTTTTGTGTTTCTACAAGATGTGGTTTATCTCAGACAATCGATAATCTTTCAATCCTTTAGTCGATATCCTCCTATGTGGTGTCTATTGATATAGATAGTAGAATTCAATCTAGTTTCTGTTATTGTCATGATAACTAAGTTCAATATGTCACGGCTCATGACATTGTCCCTTGTGTAATTGCCACTTGAATGTATTGCTATTGAACCACATTAATGCTTTTCTTCTTCAACAAATGAGGACAGTCACTCTAAAGACAACATGATAATGTACACTCACTATAAGGACAGTCACAAATGAGGACATCTCACAGTGACTGTCCCTTGTGTAATTATCGCTTGAATTACACAAAGGACAATCATTGTGAGATGTCCTCATTTGTGACAAGGACAGTCACACATGAGGACATCTCACAGTGATTGTCCCTTGTGTAATTGCCACTTGAATGTATTGCTATTGAACCACATTAATGCTTTTCTTCTTCAACAAATGAGGATAGTCACTCTAAAGACAACATGATAATGTACACTCACTGTAAGGACAGTCACAAATGAGGACATCTCATAGTGACTGTCCCTTGTGTAATTGCCACTTGAATGTATTGCTATTCAGCCACATTAATGCTTTTCTTCTTCAACAAATGAGGATAGTCACTCTAAAGACAACATGATAATGTACACTCACTGTAAGTGTACATTATCATGTTGTCTTTATAGTGACTGTCCTCCTTCAAGTGGCAATTACACAAGGGACAGTCACTGTAAAGACAACATGATAATGTAGAGAAACGTTGTCATTTGTATTTTCAACAGCGCGAAGAGAGATTCCCTCTGCGAAATCACAGCTACAATTTCTGAGTACGTTGGGTTTATTTTTCTTTTGTCATTATTATGTAATCTGGTATTCAGCTGTTACAGAGCTAAAATACCTAAAAATGAGGACATATCTATGTTGAATTTATTGTTAGCGGCTTTGGTTATTTAGAAGTTTAATTTTATTTGTTCATCTTTCAAGCACAAACATTTTTTGGACTGTAACGTCTTCATTGTTTCGGGTATGCAATGAAACAGCCCTAACTTGCGACTACCTTCACGGTACTTGTGTACATTATCATGTTGTCTTTACAGTGACTGTCCTCATTCAAGTGGCAATTACACAAGGGACAGTCACTGTGAGATGTCCTCATTTGTGACAAGGACAGTCACACATGAGGACATCTCACAGTGACTGTCCCTTGTGTAATTTCCACTTGAATTTATTGTTATTCAACCACATTTATGGGCTCATTTGGAGCACAACACATAGTAGCATCTACAGAGAAGAAGTTTGGTATGCAATGGTCTTGAAACCTCTTGAGAAATTCTTGGTATGCATTTGTGTGGTGCAAAAGCTTCGTTGAAAGAGAAAAAGAAGAAAAGAATAGAAATGATTTTTTTTCTTTTTATGTCATATACTGTAACCAGCTACTTATAACTTCCAAAAATTATTATAACCATTTGAAATTGAAACTTGGTTTAATGTGAAACTGAGAATTGCTTTATTAGAGCTTTCTGTGATTTAGATTCAGACATCAAGAACATTGTTTGCCTAATATTGTGATTAATGCTTATTTATTAATATCTCATACTAACAGACAATTGATAATTGTAGGGAAAACGTCATTGGGGGTCTTTGAGGATCCACCAGAAGCCAAGGAGAAAATGTATTCAAATGCTAAAGATGGTGTAACAGTCCTTACAGCTGTTGAAACTTGCTATGTAGATCATCTCCGATTCTCCAAGTTCAACAGTACTGTGGTATTCCTTTGGATACTTCTAATGGTAAATTTCAGACATCAAGTTCTTTTCGTATGAAACTACTACATTTGTAATCTATAGTTTTAAACTTTTAGTTTATAAATGTTCATCAGCTTTAGTTCGTATGCTGCCATTTCAAGTATGATTAATGAAGTTACCTTTATCACAGGATGAAAGTGAGCAGTCAGCATACTGGTACGGAGCTGGTAGCATTGATACGGTGACTAGGGCATCGTTTAATGGTGGTATTGTGTTTTCCCATGTTTAGGGCATCGGCCTTTTGAAGCATTGCCTTCATCTTTCTTAAGTTTGAGTTTTAAGTTTGTTTATCTCTCTCGGCGCTGTTGAAAATACAAATGACAACGTTCTTATTTTTTTTGCCCTTATATCCCGATGTGATTTCGCGGAGGGTTACGGCACTGTTGAAAACACAAATCCCTTGTGTAATTGCCACTTGAAGGAGGACAGTCACTGTAAAGACAACATGATAATGTACACTTACAGTGAGTGTACATTATCATGTTGTCTTTAGAGTGACTATCCTCATTTGTTGAAGAAGAAAAGCATTAATGTGGCTAAATAGCAATACATTCAAGTGGTAATCACACAAGGGACAGTCACTGTGAGATGTCCTCATTTGTGACTGTCCTTACAGTGAGTGTACATTATCATGTTATCTTTAGAGTGACTGTCCTCATTTGTTGAAGAAGAAAAGCATTAATGTGGTTCAATAGCAATACATTCAAGTGGCAATTACACAAGGGACAATCGATCACTGTGAGATGTCCTCATGTGTGACTATCCTTGTCACAAATGAGGACATCTCACAATGACTGTCCCTTCTGTAATTGCCACTTGAATGAGGATAGTCACTGTAAAGACAACATGATAATGTACACATACAATGAGTGTACATTATCATGTTGTCTTTACAGTGGCTGCCCTCATGTTGTTTATTCTTCTCTGTAGATGCTACTATGTGCTAGGGAACTTCTTAGAACTATTGGTATATTCTTACAACTTGTTACACCTGGGATATTCTTCTTTGTAGATGCTACTATGTGCCGTGGTCCAAACAGGCCCATAAATGTGGTTGAATAGCAATACATTCAAGTGGCAATTACACAAGGGACAGTCACTGTGAGATGTCCTCATGTGTGACTGTCCTTGTCACAAATGAGGACATCTCACAGTGACTATCCCTTGTGCAATTGCCACTTGAAGGAAAAAAGCATTAATGTGGTTCAATAGCAATGTATTCAAGCGGTAATTACACAAGGGATAATCACTCTGAGATTTCCTCATTTGTGACTATCCTTATAGTGAGTGTACATTATCATGTTGTCTTTACAGTGACTGTCCTCATTTGTTGAAGGAAAAAAGCATTAATGTGGTTCAATAGTGATGCAAAGTAGTCAGCAAGAAACTTGGATCTATGTCCCAACCCACTTCAAGACACCAAAATGACTCAACCAATCAATTAGGCTCTGATTTCTATAGGTTAATGTTTAAACTCTGCAAAGTAATGAATTTGAAGGTTTCAAGGATCACACAACAACTTATGGACTCAATCCCATTCAATAACAAATTTCCTTTTAGGGACAAGTTCCCTGATTTTCTATCAAAAGAGACTTTTAAGGTTCTAGATCTTACTTCCTGTAGAAAAACTTAGAAACCCCTTAGATATCATCTAAATAACAAGAATCATGCATTGGTTGTGATCTAAACAACCCAAGACATCAAAATAACAAACTGACCTAGTGACCCTAGTAGGTCTCCCAAACCTGCTCTGCAGCCATAACTCTGCAACTTGCCAAAGGACTCTAAGAAGTTATATGTTTTCTGAGTACCCTTTTTGGATTTCTAACAGACCACCAACTCCCAGACCCTGACTCCACTCCAGCATATCAATGTCTTCATTGAGTCCGCAGACCTAATGCATGCTTTTAGGTGTGGGTTCCAAAACATGGTAGTTTTTGATCTAGGGCTCGCTCTCAACAAATGCAGATGCAACCCCCTGCCTCAGGGCTTTTAGAATATACAAATATACATCCTTAACTCTCATTCCACCAAGGAAGAAGGAATTCCAATGGTTGAAACGTGAGTTAAGGTCTTTACATCAGTCAAACCCTGAAAATGAGGGTTTGTAAACAATGCACAGAAAATTTGAAATAACTTAGATATAAAACAAAGAGAATCAATCAAACCAACTTCCAAAGCATCAGATGTCACTATTACAACTTCCAGGCAAATTTTATCATCCAACCACCATCCGTACAGCTATACATAGTTTGTTTTTCACCAGAAATGCACTAAAATAGGGTTATTTTTATTTTTTATGAAAGCAAAATGATTACAATACTAGTTCTCTGTTTGTCTTCGACCATTTGAAGCCTAAAATAGGCTCTCCAAATGTTGGTTCAACCATCTAGGTGGTTAGAACAGTTTATCCAACAAATGTCAACTTTGCTAAGCAACTTTTAAAGTTGCATTACAACTTTGCAAACAACTTTGCCGAGAAGGTTAAAAATGTGTTGTGAAACTTTAGGAACCTTATTAAAGTTATTTTGGACCTTCAAACTTCTTAACAACATCTAAAAGACACCTAATAAACACTTACTATGCTCATTTCATCCAAGGACTCAAAAGATGCCCAAGGTTTATAAGTCACCAAGGGGTCTTGTGTCCAACAAGTGGATGTTTATAAGGAGATAAAATCAATCCTTAATATTTATTACAAACCAAGAAAACATCTAAAACTCCTATTCTAATTTATTGTCATTCAAAAAGACTATGATTTGTCATTCAAAAGGACTCTAATTTGTCAATCAAAAGGACCTTTCACCAGTCAATCCTTCAAAGCTCCAAGGTGAAAATCTTATGTTCCAATTGATAGGATTTGACTCCTTGGCTTCATGGCAACTTCCTTCAATCATGGTGTCTTTGGCTTGCATTAGGGATGCCCCTGCATCAAATAGCAATGCATTCAAGTGGCAATTACACAAGGGACAGTACATGCCCATTAAAGTTGGTGTTTTGTTATCCAGCATGACAATGGAGACATCATACTCTGTGTCAATTTTACTGATCAAATTTCCCTCCGCCAGGCAAAGCAACAATCTGGGTATGATAAGGTGAAATTTTGTAGTCCTTTTGGGTATGATAACAGTTGCAGTTTCCAATAAGATGGTTCATTTTTATAATCTAGCTTCAATTTCTCTTGTGAAAATCTTTTTTTCATTTTATGGGTGGTAAAATATAATTATTATGCTAGAGGTGTGTACTTATGGATGATAATGAAACAAACTGATAAGATTTAAGACTCTTGTTTTTTTTTTAAATAGCAATTTAAGTTTCCTTCTATTATAAATTACTGTTTTTCTATTTTTTAATGTATCTTTCCAGATCTTTTATATCAATTTTATTTATGAAATATAAATATATTAATAATGTTTTAGTGTTTTTAGGATTAGTTTATATCAATTCTATGTATCATCATTCATCATTCAATTGTCAGTATTATTAATTTAGACTGTGCAATTGTAGAACTACTCGAATATGGGTTGGATGGATACTCAAGCAGGGGAACCCTCCTCAAATATCTCAAGCAGTGAACTTGGAAAAATGTGTCCTGAAGGAACCCTTTCCATCAGAGAGATAAAAGTACAAACAAGTAAAAGAAGCAGGCTCTGCAAATATGTTTTTGAGAAGAAAAATGATAGATTATTCGAGTATGGTTCATGAGGTATATCTAAAAAGACATATTTTTTTTCTTATTATAATAAAAGAGGAAGTTGTGAATGTCAAAGTTGAGTGAAACAAAAATTATTTTCATCAAATTTTGTTAGGCTTGCTTTTGGGAATAGTTTCTTACAATATTGCTATTAAGATTTTTATTGTGTAGTTTTTAGATTAGGTTTATAAAATTATATTTCATGAGTAGTGATTCATATTAATCAATTAACGATACTTTTGGAAGGTATTTTCAATGTGTCAAATTTTGATATTTTTACAAGAATTAGATTGTGTAATTTTTTTAATTAAAGTCATTGACTCATATTTCATAAATAATAGTTCTCATGAATCCATCTCTTATAAGATTGAATAGTCTATTTAGGAAGTATTTCTGATAGCATGTCAAATTATGATATTACTATTACCATTAGATTGCATGGCTTTGAAGTCAACCTCGTTGACCCATATTCTTCTCTGTAGATGCTACTATGTGCTAGGGAACTTCTTAGAACTGTTGGTATATTCTTACAACTTGTTACACCTGGGATATTCTTCTCTGTAGATGCTACTGTGTGCCGCGGTCCAAACGGGCCCATAAATGTGGTTGAATAGCAATACATTCAAGTGGAAATTACACAAGGGACAATCACTGTGAGATGTCCTCATGTGTGACTGTCCTTGTCACAAATGAGGACATCTCACAGTGACTGTCCCTTGTGTAATTGCCACTTGAATGAGGACAGTCACTATAAAGACAACATGATAATGTACACATACAATGAGTGTACATTATCATGTTGTCTTTACAGTGGCTGCCCTCATGTTGTATATTCTTCTCTGTAGATGCTACTATGTGCTAGGGAACTTCTTAGAACTATTGGTATATTCTTACAACTTGTTACACCTGGGATATTCTTCTTTGTAGATGCTACTGTGTGCTGTGGTCCAAACGGGCCCATAAATGTGGTTGAATAGCAATACATTCAAGTGGCAATTACACAAGGGATAGTCACTGTGAGATGTCCTCATGTGTGACTGTCCTTGTCACAAATGAGGACATCTCACAATGACTGTCCCTTGTGTAATTGCCACTTGAATGAGGACAGTCACTATAAAGACAACATGATAATGTACACAAGTATTGTGAAGGTAGTCGCAAGTTAGGGCTGTTTCATTGCATACCTGAAATAATGAAGATGTTACGGTCCACAAAACATTTGTGCTTGAAAGATGAACAAATAAAATTAAACTTCTAAATAACCAAAGCCGCTAACAATAAATTCAACACAGATATGTCCTCATTTCTGGGTATTTTAGCTCTATAACAGCTGAATACCAGATTACCTAATAATGACAAAAGAAAAATAAACCCAACGTACTCAGAAATTGTAGCTGTGATTTCGCGGAGGGAATCTCTCTCGGCACTGTTGAAAATACAAATGACAACGTTTCTCTACATTATCATGTTGTCTTTACAGTGACTATCCCTTGTGTAATTGCCACTTGAAGGAGGACAGTCACTGTAAAGACAACATGATAATGTACACTTACAGCCCATGTACATTATCATGTTGTCTTTAGAGTGACTATCCTCATTTGTTGAAGAAGAAAAGCATTAATGTGACTGAATAGCAATACATTCAAGTGGCAATTACACAAGGGACAGTCACTATGAGATGTCCTCATTTATGACTGTCCTTACAGTGAGTGTACATTATCATGTTGTCTTTATAGTGACTGTCCTCATTTGTTGAAGGAAAAAAGCATTAATGTGGTTCATTAGCAATGTATTCAAGGGGAAATTACACAAGGGATAGTCACTCTGAGATTTCCTCATTTGTGACTATCCTTACAGTGAGTGTACATTATCATGTTGTCTTTACAGTGACTATCCTCATTTGTTGAAGGAAAAAAGCATTAATGTGGTTCAATAGCAATGTATTCAAGCGGCAATTACACAAGGGATAATCACTCTGAGATTTCCTCATTTGTGACTATCCTTACAGTGAGTGTACATTATCATGTTGTCTTTACAGTGACTGTCCTCATTTGTTGAAGGAAAAAAGCATTAATGTGGTTCAATAGCAATGCATTCAAGTGGCAATTACACAAGGGACAGTACATGCCCATTAAAGTTGGTGTTTTGTTATCCAGCATGACAATGGAGACAGCATACTCTGTGTCAATTTTACTGATCAAATTTCCCTCCGCCAGGCAAAGCAACAATCTGGGTATGATAAGGTAAAGTTTTTGCAACAATTTCTTGCTGCTGCTAAGGTTACCATTATTTATGGTTTCTGTTATATAGTTCTATCTATATTGCTATATGGCCTTTTGTTTAGGATTAAGTAGACGAGGGAAAATATTTATTTTGTGGATTGTAAACAAAACATTGAATTATTTCAGAGAACAGATCTAAATCTATAAGATGCTACGATGGAGCACATGACCATGTACTTGTGAATATTAGGATCCATGTTAATCAAATGACTACTTTATGTAAATTACTTTTGAGTAAGTAAAAGGCAATACAATTTTTCGAAGTGTGCAAGGATTTTTATGATATACAGGTGTACGAAGAAATGAATCTGTGTTGTTTTGTATCAATATCAAACATCTCTGATATATTTTCATGTTTTTATAATCTATTTTGCAGATGGAAAGTTGAAATGCCAGCTATCCTAGAGCAGTCAATAAGAATATTGTCTGATGCTGGTCTTGGTATGGCCATGTTTAGTCTGGGTATGTTTTGAATTCTTCTCTATCTCTCTGATTGAGGAGTACTCAATATATGCATATGCTTTTTTCTTCTTTGATGGTTGTGAAGCTCTGTTTGTTCTAAATACCACCGTATTGCAATTGTATTAGTTTCATTATTTTCTCTAAAGTCACTGTATTTTTTCTTATTATAATAAAAGAGGAAGTTGTGAATGTCAAAGTTGAGTGAAAAAAAAATTATTTTCATCAAATTTTGTTACTATCACAAGGGACAATAACAAATCCCTAGCTTTTCCTCTGATATAGCCTTCTCCCATACCTCATCCTGAGATTCTTTGTCTTCTGTGTCATCTGATCCCAGCATCTGTACCTGCATCTCTCTTATATAATACAAGTTGCTTGCCATCAGAAATTACAGTTCCCTCATGTGACATTGATGGTGAAGTGTTCTTTTCAGAACCATCATCTGTGGTTACCAATGCTCCTGTTTTAAGCAATAAGTTTGTTGCATTCCATGAGCCATTGGTCAAGTTTCTTCTACGAGCTTCTGATGCCTCAAAATCTAAGCAGTGCCTACGCATGCCTCGTTGTGGTTGATTATCATTCTGTACATGAATTATAATGAGTAATCAGTTTTGGGCCTTGGAATCTTGTATGTAACATGCATAGGTATTTCATGGCTAAATGAATCTATTTTAAAAGCATCAACTTTTCTTACATGATGCTGGATACATAAGTAGAACAAGCGTATATCAAATTGGAAGCAATCAGAACTCCACAATGACATATTATTTAGAGTACTCTTCAGTTTAAGTAATAATGCATTTATTGACACTGTAAAGACAACATGATAATGTACACTCACTGTAAAGACAACATGATAATGTACACTCACTGTAAGGACAGTCACAAATGAGGACATCTCACAGTGACTGTCCCTTGTGTAATTGCCACTTGAATGTATTGCTATTCAGCCACATTAATGCTTTTCTTCTTCAACAAATGAGGATAGTCAATCTAAAGACAACATGATAATGTACATTATCATGTTGTCTTTAGAGTGACTATCCTCATTTGTTGAAGAAGAAAAGCATTAATGTGGCTGAATAGCAATACATTCAAGTGGAAATTACACAAGGGACAGTCACTGTGAGATGTCCTCATTTGTGACTGTCCTTACAGTGAGTGTACATTATCATGTTGTCTTTACAGTGACTGTCCTCATTTGTTGAAAGAAAAAAGCATTAATGTGGTTCATTAGCAATGTATTAAATAAATTTTTTTTTTATCCACCCACGGGCATCGCAATTGCGACGGGAGCCCATCGTAATGCGACGCAGGTGCCCGTCGCAATTGTGACGGCCCTCCGAAGCCATGCGACAGGGGGGCGACGCCCATGCCGCTAACAAATCTTAGCGACATTGCGACGGGAGGGCGTCACAATTGTGATGGCTATCCATAGACGTCGCAATTTGCGACTAAAAAACTGCGACGTCTATGGGTGTCGCTATTGTGACACATAGCCGTCGCAATTGCCGTCGTAAAATGCCCCCAAATGTATTAGTGTTTTATGGCTTAATGATAACATAGATTAGTGCTTTGTTCTTTGATGGAATGTTGTTGATCATTCATGGTCTTGAAGAAACTTTTGATTGTTTTGATTCTCAAGTCTTGACATTGTTTCTCAATGTGATATAGACTGACTACAAGATGGTTCAGTTGGTCCTCTCTTTCTATTTAACCATTTGTCTTCTTCATGGTGTAAGTGTTCATTAATATTCATTAATGGCAGGTGGTGATTCCTTGGTAATAAAAGCATTGACAGCATTCATAATTGTATAGCTCTTTACCTAATCTAGTCACATCATCAACATCGAGATCAGTTTGTCTGGCCTCAGCCTCAACCTCAACCTGCTCATTAACAATGGCCTCTACACTCTCTACAGCTGCAATAAAAATTGTTACATTAATCCAAACACCAATTACAATTACAACAATTGAGCATTCATCATTTGGTACTTCTTGGTGTATTCCATTTAAATTTTTTAGTTGTCATGTTTATGTGCATGTTCTTTATGTGTTTGGCTTCTCTCCCTCACAAGGGATGCGTCGATAGGTAATTGATTTAAAAGCATAATGATTTGACAGTCTTTTTTCAAGATAGGCGTAATCATCCCGCCAACCTTAATTAGCAACATTTGTGATATATGTCAAGTACTTATAATCAGTATGCCCAAAAAATTGACTTAGTAGTAAAAGCATGTCCTTTGGTTTACTAGTTTACGTATAATTAGTATGTCCTTTGGTTTACTGGTTTAATCTGGTTTAAGAATGGTTTGTTTCATGTTTGAATGTACCATTGAATGAAGCTTGGCTATATTAAGTACAATCTTAAGACTCATGACTCTTCAAATTCTCTTGTTTCCTTCAAACCTCCAAACATGTGTACTTTGAGTAGCCCTCCAACAAATGGACTTGTGATGATTTTCACAATAGTACATGTGTAGGAGGACTACTCAAAGTACTACTTAGGTAAATTTGAATGTTCATCACCTGTGCATATTAGATTTGATCATAGAAGGTATATGGTAGACCCAGCAGCAAATAGATTTGTGGTGATTTTCACAATAGTACATGTGTTGCTGGGTAAGCTCCCAATAGCGCTCAGGCAAATATGCATGTGCATCACCTGTGCATATGAAGTGGCCCAAATGGAAGATACAATCACTAAATTTTGCATACTCCTTATTTTGTTCTGTGTTGATATTGTCAGACATGATCTTTCTTGAATGGAATGACTCGTTACTTGTACATTGACTAGAATGTTGGTGGAAGAAGGATGATTTGTTTGCAACCATTTTTTCAACTCTAATTTTCTCAACACAAAGGGACATTTATCATAGCCATAGAAACATGATTATTTTAAAATGAAATACACCAAGGAGTACCATTAGAAATATTGACTATTTACAATCATGAATAGTTAACCTTAATCAAATACCTCATTTTTTTATCAGCATGTGTAGTCTCTATGTATATGAAAAATGAATGAAATATCAAGCTGAAATAAAACAGTGAACACAAATTCAAATTCAAGGCCTAATTTATCAAGAGCAACAAACATTAGGACGAAAGAAAAATCATTAAGAGTATAGAAAAATCATTAGGACTATAGAAAAATCATTAAGACTAGAAAATCAAGTTCTAGAAAAATCATTAAGAGTACTATAGAAAAATCATTAAGACTATAGAAAAATCATTAAGACTACAAAATCAAGTTCTAGAAAAATCATTACGACTATAGAAAAATTATTTAGACTATAAAATCAAGTTCTAGAAATGGACGGTTCTGATTCTTTGCCATTACAACAATTGAGCATTCATCATTTGGTACTTTTTAGTGTATTCCATTTAAATTTTTCAATTGTCATGTTTATGTGCATGTTCTTTATGTGTTTGGCTTCTCTCCCTCGCAAGGGATATGTCGATAGGTAATTGATTTGAAAGCATAATGATTTGAGTGTTCCAAGTAATGTTTTTAATCCTTTGAAGTTTCTCATGATCCTAATGTAAGTTGATTGGATTAAGCAATTTGGGGATCCAATAGGACTTTAGGGGAGTTTGATAAATGTTTTGGAAGACTTAGAGGAACTATTAGCATGACTATTCCTTCATCTATAGCGATTTAGACTGAATTTGCTAAGTTTTTCCTTTGTTTTGAAGTGTATTTTGTAATTTATTTCCTTTCCATGGACCCAAAGACCTAGGACCCATGTAAAAAAGATACTAACAATGTATTATAAAACTCTAATGTTCTTGACTTGCAGAGATTTGAGAAAGTAAAGAGAACACTGGCTATGTTTAATGTTAACTGTTCCTGCACAATCCACTCATACAACAATGAAATGCTATGTGATTGACAATTTCATACAACTGGTCCACTGGCTATGTGATTTGAACCAATGGCATTTTTACAACAAAGAAATAGAATTATAATAATATGCTAAAAATTCTATTTTGTTTAATACACACCAAAGGACCAGTTGTATGAAATTGTCAATCACATAGCATTTCACTGTTGTATGAGTGGATTGTGCAGGAACAGTTAACATTAAACAAGGAGCAAACTCCTCAACACATCTTGGAAACCATTGAATTCAATAATAAATGAAACCTAACACCAACACTATTCCTTCCATTCACTTCTACCAAGAATTCCAGCACAAGCACAAGCTATTCCAAACTTCAAGTACAAGCTAGCAGTCTACAAAATTAGACCTTTATTAACAATTGATTATATCAGATAACTAGTATGTTTAAGAATTGTTTGGCCTGGTCCTTTTGCATGTATTAAATAGAATATATAGAATTTTCAGCATATTATTATCATTCTATTTCTTTGTTGTAAACATGCTATTGGTTCAGTTTTGTAACTTCACTGTTGTATGAGTGGATTGTGCATGAATAGTTAACATTAAACAAGGAGCAAACTCCTCAACACATCTTGGAAACTCCATTCACTTCTACCAAGAATAAAGCATTTAATCCATTCAACATTACATATAATCATTAGACAGTTACATTTTTTGACTGTGTAGAGGAACAATCACGACCAAAACTACTTTCATCCTTGCACAAGCTATTCCAAATTTCAAGTAAAATGAGTAATATGCTATATCGAATCATTCATATTCATAGTAACCATTCAAAGGATCATTTTTTCAATGAACCCTCTGACTGTACCCCTACGGCAGAGAAAGGAAACCTCAAAATAGAGAAAGGAAACTTAGTAAAACCAGTCTATGCCGCTGTTTGTGAGGGTACAATCATTATAAGTGCCTCTCAAACATCTCCAAACATGTAAGATTGTCTTTAAATACTTTATTGATCTCTTCTAAACATTAACCAAATTGAACCTACATTTGAATCCACACACAATAACCCCAAAATGAAGGGTTTTGTATCCTTTAATTAATCTCAGACACTGGTAACGCATAGATAGTCAAACTAGTAGTCTCCAAAGCATTCAATAAGTGACTGGATTGTATTTAATACATGCCAAAGGACCAGTTGTATGAAATTGCCAATCACATAGCATTCCACTGTTGTATGAGTGGATTGTGTAGGAACAATTAACATTAAACAAGGAGCAAACTCCTCAACACATCTTGGAAACCATTGAATTCAATAATAAATGAAACCTAACACCAACACTATTCCTTCCATTCACTTCTACCAAGAATAAAGCATTTAATCCATTCAACATTACATATAATCATTAGACAGTTACATTTTTTGACTGTGTAGAGGAACAGTCGTGACCAAAACAATCAAAACTACTTTCACCCTTGCACAAGCTATTCCAAACTTCAAAAAAATGAGCAATATGCTATATCAAATCATTCATATTCATAGTAACCATTCAAAGGATCATTTTGTCAATGAACCCTCTGACTGTACCCCTGTGGTAGAGAAAGGAAACCTCAGAATAGAGAAAGGAAACTTAGTAAAACTAGTTTATGCCATTGTTTGTGAGGGTACAATCATGATAAGTGCCTCTTAAACCTCTCCAAACATGTAAGAATGTCTTTAAATACTTCATTGATCTCTTCTAAACATTAACACATGGACAGTTAAACCAGTAATCTCCAAAGCATTCAATAAGTGAATATGAATGTTTGAAAACTTTCCTCTCAACTTCCCCAACCACTCCTAATCAGTTAGAGGGATTAGTTGAGTGTTTAGACACTAAAACTTCTTAAACATACTTTATCTGATATGATGAATTGTAATATGAACAAACGTGAATCCAAACATTTGAAAATAGTGAATCGATATCCTTGAGCACAAGCACTAATAACATCAAATAATGGAGATAAAGCATAGGCTAGGGCACAACACTAGTAGAATGCGGTCATTTCAGTGAGCATTCATGATCAACTAAATTGCAAAGCATTTGAAATTTGCGGTCGAATATGATGCTAGAGGCTCGAAAGACATTGCCCGTCAAAGATACCAATCAAAGATGAAGAAATCACATACCTTCTCTCGCACTTAGCTTGCACGAGGAAGATTTGATAGCCAAATCTTCCTTGTACCACATGAAGAACATGTCATTGGTTCAGTTTAGCATGTTATTATCATATCAGATAAAGTATGTTTAAGAATTGTTGGTAAGGATAGGAATAGCGGAGATTCTAGAAATATCCCTCTAACCGATTAGGAGTGGTTGGGGAAGTTGAGAGGAAAGTTTTCAAACATTCATATTCACTTATTGAATGCTTTGGAGACTACTGGTTTGACTGTCCATGCGTTACCAGTGATTGAGATTCATTAAAGGATACAAAACCCTTCATTTTGGGTTATTGTGTGTGGATTCATCCACTTTAGCCAGGAAGATCAAGAAGATGGGGCAGGAGGACATTGTCATAGAAGAAGTATTTAAAGAAGCAACAAGAAGCAATAGAAAAGTTTTCAGGAGATTGGAACAACATTTCAGAAGCCATGAATGGTATGGGTAAGGTGACCTTCATTCTTGGCTGTGACTTCAATGAAACATTGGATATGGTTGATAAGAAGAAGGGTCGCTTGTTGATAGTGTTCCTTGAGGGAAGGTGGATTGTGAAAGACTTGTTATCATTGTATTGTATATTTCCAATATGTTTGGATGTAGAGTAGACCAGGAGAATGAAGGATCACTCATTGATTGCATGATAACCCAATTTTGAAGGGTCACTAGTTGAGGGGACAGTCAAGGTCTAGATGTTGATAGTAACTTGTTGAGGGAAGGGGGATTGTAAAAGACTTTTTATCATTGTATTGTGTATTTCCAATATGTTTGGATGTAGGGCAGACCAGGAGAATGAAGGATCACTCACTAATTGCATAATAACCCAGTTTTGAAGGGTCACTGGTTGAGGGGATAGTCAAGGTCTAGATGTTGATAGTGTTCCTTGAGGGAAGGGGGATTGTGAAAGGCTTGTTATCATTGTATTGTGTATTTCCAATATGTTTGGATGTAGGGCAGACTAGGAGAATGAATGATCACTCACTGATTGCATGATAACCTGGTTTTGAAGGGTCACTAGAAGAGGGGGGAATGAAGGATCACTCACTGATTGCATGATAACCCCACCAAGCATTCTTTCCTTTAAGTTTCCAAAATATCTCAAAATATGATCATTATTCTTTACTTTCTTCTATATGCTATTCTTTCTATGGTTTTGTTATCTCAGAAATATATCAAAAACATTGTAGATATGCATATAAAAGTAAAATATTGTCCTTCAATTGTTCCACATTGAAGCATTTCCTCTTGGGAGTATTCTCTTCATTTGTACAATATCTGTCAAAAATGGTTCCGATATTTTTTCAAGATCTATTTTAATCTTTATACTGCAATTTTGATTAGATTTGACCAATAGTTGATTTCATTGGTATTTTATAGCATATACTCCTAATGTGAAATGTGGAGAGAAAGAAAGAGACACACTAGGTATGAATTACACGATATACCCATCATCACTTAGCACTTAAATAATAAATTATGGACAAGGAACAACCCCCTAACTTCTGGATGTTTGTTTCATGTTGGCCTCTTATTATATGCAAAGGTAGGCCTATCTTAGGCTAACAACCACAGTGTAGGGGTCATAAATTATGGATCCCAAAATAGTGCACACTTGTATTAAATTAGGTTCACTATACTACAAGGGAATGGAAACCATGCAATAGTGCCTCATGGGGATGGAAGCAACCCTTCACCAAGAAGATGATTGTGTCTACAATATTTACTAGAGGCAAAGAACATAATTTGGTTCCAACAATTACTCCTAGAAGATAATGGCACCCACAAAACACTTGGAAAAGATAGCATTCACTATATCTTTTATCACTCTTTTAAAGTTGGGACAATAAATCTCAAAGATTGATCAACAAATTCTTGAACACAACCAACAACCAGTTGTTCCAATCATGGTGTCCAATAATTATGTTAGAAAAAGCATCTACAAATCTCTTACACAACCATAATAGATTCAAACCATGAACCGTAAGAACCTAACAATGGGACTAAGAAAGATACAGCCTAAACAAATCTTGATCATATTCCACCCTATTGTAAGGCCCAAGAAGTAACTCTATCTTAAAGCTACACATTCCTCTAGATGAAGCTCAAAGGTCAGGTAGTTGAAGCATAGCAATACTTGAATGAATATAGGAATAATTTGATGTACAATCATTTGCTAGCTTGGTTTGTGGGTTTTCCACATAATATTTTCCCCTTTAACCACATTTATAGTTTGAGAAAATCAGAAAAAATTGTTTTAGATTTATATTATCCTTTTGAACTAGCACACTGCCATCAAAATGCATAATCATTGGTCATGTCAAGAAAATTCCTATTGATCAGTAGGATATCCTTATAAAAATTTGATGCATGGATTTCTTGTGAATTATCGATTGCTATGTATCCTGCAACTATGAAAGGAATAGTGTTGGTGTTAGGTTTCATTTATTATTGAATTCAATGGTTTCCAAGATGTGTTGAGGAGTTTGCTCCTTGTTTAATGTTAATTGTTCCTGCACAATCCACTCATAAAATAGTGAAATACTATGTGGAAGGGATGGTTCATAGTGTTCCTTGGGGGAAGGGGGATTGTGAAAGACTTGTTATCATTGTATTGTGTATTTCCAATATGTTTGGATGCAGGGCAGACCAGGAGAATGAAAGATCACTCACTGATTACATGATAACCAGGTTTTGAAGGGTCACTGGTTGAGGGGACAGTCAAGGTCCAGATGATTGGGCCATTGGAGGACCCTAGTTCTTTGTATTAATTTCTATTCAAATTGGATGCATGGATTTCTTGTGAATTATCGGCTACTATGTATCCTACAACTGGATCCATAAATTTGCATATACTTCTCTAGGGTTGTAAGCCACTTAGGGATCAAAATAGAGAAACTAAATAAAATCATTCTTTGTCCTATTTCCTTTTAACAAAGTCTCAACTATCAATGATACAATACATTTGATGCCCTAAGCTATCAATACAAATGGCACCTAGCTAGAAGCTCACGAGCTGTCCATTTGATAACCATAGTCAACATTTCAAAAAAATGGATATCCTTGAGCACAAGCACCAATAACATCAAATAATGGAGTTAAAGCATGGGCTAGGGCACAACACCAGTAGAATGTGGTCATTTCAGTGATAGCAATATACAATGGCATCATTAAACACATATGCCAGTAATATCAACAAACATGAATCCAAACATTTGAATACAGTGAATCGATATCCTTGAGCACAAGCACCAATAACATCAAATAATAGAGATATAGCACTGGCTAGGGCACGACACCAGTAGAATGCGGTCATTTCAGAGAGAAACTCCCTCAACAATAAAATGAAATGCATTCGAATATGATGCCAGAGGCTCGAAAGATGAAGAAATCACATACCTTCTCCCGCGCTCAGCTTTCGCTCCTTTTCTCCCGCTCTCCAATTGAAATAAAAATGATGAGGCTGTTTCACTTTTTTTTTAAATGTATACCCCGAATCTGTTGGAGTTCCGATGATCAATTAAACACCCATCGGAATACCGACATCATCGGGGCTTATTACCAAAAAAAAACACCAAATTCATAAGAAAAAGTTACCCGTCGGAAACTTCTGTGAAATTTGGCCCCAAATGTAGTAGTGCATACATCTATATGCATAAGCTCTATTTTCTCATCTTTATTTTCCTTCCCACTCTTCAGAAAACTAACTCTCTTTTGTTTTCTATACACACAACTTTCACAAAATTCTATATTGACACATTTTAGACCTAGTAAAACTTTGTTTGAATGAAGTAATTTCATACATTTTGTAAGGTAAAAATGTGGTCTAGTTTCTTTCTTAAATTGGTTTGGAATTGGGTCTATGTGGATATCCTCAGTTCTACCTTAAAGTGTCAATCCAGAACTCGTAAGGTGAGAAGAGATATAGTCGCTATTTTCTCAAGGGATGAAGATAGTATGCTAAGTTTTTATGAATGCTTTTAATTCACACTCTTATTATAAGAACAAAATCAAGACATATACACCTTAACTAATGAGTTAAACCTTACACTTTAAAGGATTAAACTAAATCACACACTCCAATCAAGCTTCTTTAATTTAAACGTCAACTAAATACATAAACTTAAAACATCAGTTCCCTTAAGTATATTATTGATTACTATTTCCCTTATTAAAATTTATAAAATTACTTTCCTCGGAATGACTTCCACTTTACACTTTAAGAGTGAAGACAAAATAGTTATGCTTCCTATCACGGTAGGAAGTGCAACAGCCTGTAAGAAGAAAAGTATTCATATCACAGCTACCTTAATTCATATGCTTGTCAGTGATTAATTTTTTCTCTCCTATGCTTCTGAACCAAAGGATCATAGAAATCATACAGTACTTTCTAAAAACCAAATCACCTTTCGAATCAAATTTATGATCATAGAAGTCAAACTAAAGTTGGAGCATAATATATTTTATTGAGAAAATATTCCTTTAATGCTACAAATTTATCTCACCTGGATAGTAATTCACACAACTATTAAAACATACACAAACATAAATATAATCTAGAAAATCATACTATTACCAACATACTAATATGAATCATTACACATTCACACAAAAGAAATTCATATAAACAATGCCAAACTTACCAATCCACAATATAAACAAATCACATGATAACATGACAAGGGGGCCATGCCTCCTTGGTCACCAGGGGATAAAGCACAAACAAGTCCTTATGCTAACTCAATCATGCATAATTTGAATACCCAATAATGATAGAAAAGTAGCAGCATATATTCATTTAGCAAAGAAGTACCAATACCAGACCTTCACTTGTGTTCATATTTATAACATAATAACTGAGTTGGTTTGTTATGGTCATCGGCCAATTAACCTTCTAAATCTCATTACATTGCAAAATGACCATAGGTCAAAACCCATCTTTTAACAATTATAAACTAAAATAAGAACAGTATTGTCTTGCACTGCTAGTCTAATAGCCAATGGTGATAACAGTAATAACCTCAAAAATAACTATTTAAAAATACATATTCTTGTCTTGTTCCTCCACCATAAGCTCCCACGACACCTGGATCAAACTGTTTTTCACTACCTACCATTTTAACAATAAAATCATCAGATTTGTTGTGATTTTCACCAGCTCATTATGCCTAATTTGTTTTGCATATTTTATTAAATATTTAGGTTCCTTCATAAAATGGTGATAGGAATGTGGAAAAAGTCAATGATAAAGAGAAAAACACCAGATAACTAAAGACGCATTCAATACTCATCATTTCCCCCCCAACGTAACATTTTGCATGTCCTCAAGCAAAGGAATATGGAATACAAACCAGATAGAGTAGTTAGCTTCTGTAGAGTGCCTTTAATCTCATTGACCCATTGTTGTTGCATCTCCTTAATTTTCTGCTTATTTTCCTGAATGGCCATGTGAGAGACAGTTTTTTGGTTGAGTTCTATTTTCAGCTTATCTATTTCTTGTTTCTGTGAATGAATAACCGAATGAGCCTCATGTAAAAATTCATAAAGAGTTTTATTTTATGTCTGTAGTATAGTTACTTTAGCACTCAAATTTGACATCTCCTTTCATGTCATCTCTGGAGGATCATTTTCCTCGAATCCTTCCTCCGCTTCATGAATTTCCACTTAAGGACCTTCAGTTGTGTTTATAGTTAATTCATGTACTACTTCAATATCATGTGGAGTGCTAGTAGTCAGCTCATCATGTCCTCTATTTTCCAAATTTTGTTGATCATCATTTGACTCCTTCCCTGTTTCATAGGTTATGGCTTATGTTGTACCTATACCTGTGGACTATCATCATCTTTATCAACCGGTTTATGAGAGGTTTTATCCATGGGTTCCTGAAGAGTACTTCTTCCATTACCCCCCAGTCTCTGGAAGAACATCGTTGGCATTGTTAATGTAAACCTCTGGGACCTGTGTGTTGACGGATATCTCAATGTTTATTTCTTGTTCCTCACTCTGCTTTGTTAATAACCCACCCCTTACATCCTCCATTTGTTCTTGTTGATCATCATTTGCAGGGTTGTCTGCGGATATATTTTATGGGCGAATGCTAGACTCATCTTCTCGACTGGGACTATTTTCTGATAGGTCTTCTTGTTTCCAGAAATTTTTCTCTTCAGTCTTATGGCATTTGGCCCTACTATACCCTCTATTTTAATTCCCTCATCTTCCAACTATTTCACATTAAACTTCTATCTCTTCAGAACTGACACTATCAGCTACTTGGGCTAAATGGTCCAATTTGTTTGAGTCAACCAGTTTTGTTTTCCCTTCTGTCACTAGATTGTCCAGTGATTAAGGGTAATGTATTTTTATTTCCTCACTACCCTTTTCAATTGTAGGTGATTACTTAGACCCTGATGTCATTTGTTTGGTAGTGCTTTGGGTTACTCTCTTTTCAGATTTTGGTGTTTCAACTGAGGGTTTACTAGAGCTTCCTTTATGTTTCTTTTTACTAGTTTTGTCCATGCGTATAGTTTTTCCCATGCATTGCAGAGCACGATACAGAAAATATGGGATATTAAGAAACTGACCATATCTCAAATGCAGCATTAACTTGAAATGCTGAGAAAATACATACTGAAATCTACCTTCACAAGTAATGTAATGAATTATGTATCTGGAAACATTGGACCAATGACCTGGTAGAGATTGCAATTTAGTACCTTTCCCAGTAACCATCTCCACAAACTCTCCCCGCTGCATGAAGCTTTTCTGTGTGGGTTTTAATTGGGTAGACTACTTAGATTTTTCAGGAAAATGTTGATCACCCATTAATGGTAACCCTGATACTTCTGCAATGGTGTCCACAGTAATAGTGACATTCAACCCATGAATAAGGGCATTTTGCTTGTGAAAACTAAAAGAAAAATCCTTTTCCACAGACTCGTCAAATCCACATTGTCGCTTAAAATATTCATCCTAATGAGCCTTCTAAAACTCTGCATACGCTTCATAACATGCCTTCAATCCTTGCAAAGAGGTACGCTCATGGCGAGGGTGGTGGTGATTCTACGACATGGTTTCCAATACCCTTTTGAAACTCGATACCAAAAATGTTGTGCGAAAAGAACTCTGTGGAAAGGTTTAAAATGGTAGCTACAAAAAATGCTTAATAAGGAAGGCAATAATATTATTGAATGATGACACAGATAGCCCGGAGTTAGGATGAAAGAGAAATAATGATATAATAAATGGACAAGATACTCCCCCCAGCTAAGCAAATAACCCATCCGTGGGGCAGAACACCATTCGAAGAAAGAAACAAAAATATAAAATAAAACATGAAAAGAAATCAAGAAACAACAAGAGCTGTGCACAGCAGGAGTCTCTGCCCTTATATTAGGAAATAAGGGCTTATGTAAAGGAAAGAAATTGTCAACTGCCAATCGAAGTCAATCTATCACTAAATTAACTAAGGCGTTACACTAGATGTGTAGAGCGTGGACAAATGAATTTGAAATCAGGATTTTATTAATTTGAGTAAATTGCAAAAGTGTGACTTTTTTGTTCATACTTTGGACATGTATAGTTCGGGAACGAATGATAAATTTGCATATTCCAGCGTAAATGCGGGAGTGATGGCGAGGAAAACTCTTGCATATTCCATTTTGCTTTATATGTATACATTATAGGAATAATCTATAGCCATTTGCAAGTTAGTGACACCAAATAGTTGTGTGATTATGACCTTAATTTTTTAGTAAGGCGTCTCCATGATGCTGAAACTTTCTAGAATATTAGGTCATTGTACTTAATATGAGTTGATTCTAATATTGTTTTTTTAGGGTGTCAAGTTATTGTATTCAATAAGACTTGGTTATTGGTAAGTTTTTTAAGCCACTCAACTTTATTAATAGTCTAGTTCAGCCTAAAAAATTTAAGGAAGTTGGTGGTCTCATGAAAATAATAACCTAGCAAAACAAATTTTGTTTATGGGACCACCCTCTTCGTCAAAAATAGAGATTAAGTCCCCCTCATGGAACCGTTGCCTTACACATCCTTCCCAGCAACACATGTTTTTAAAATTTGTAATGATATATAACCATTCATTCCACATCAGTTGTCCAGACCATAATAAAATGCATGAATATTCCTACATCATCTCAATTGCAATTCCTTACTTGGTTAACGATAATCATGTACATGTGGCATCTTTCTAGTTCAATGTGCCTAGCTCTTTTAGGATGTCAGATAGCATATAATTTGTCTTTTACAATTATATTTCTATTACCTCAACTATATTAATAAAGTGTATTTTAATATTTAAATGTTATTTTATATTTATAGTTATTATAATAAGTTTTCTTGATCGTCATATTAAATCATGTTCATATTAATCGGACGTTGGAATTTCAAATTAATCACGGAGTTTAAATTAATAGTTATAAATTTTCTTTGAATGTCATTTTATGTTATAAAGTTTAATAATTATTAATGTGAAATAATTAATAATATCAAATTTAGTAAAAACGTGTATTAAAATAGAATTGATTATAGGGAGCTCAAATTTCAAGTCTAAAATTTTTCATAGCTTACACAAATTTCTTCTAATTTCTTTGAATTCAAAGTACTTGTACTTGTAGATTTGTTAAATAGATGGTAAGCAAAATAAAATATTTATGTCATGTAATCATGATTATTTCTTATGATGCCATATACATGTTCAATTATATAGTTTTTGAGTCAAATTTATTGATCTATTTTTTTAATTAATCGTTCATGCAAATCTCACCCTCATAAGTATCTATGTTCCACTTAGACCTTATTACATCTCATCTATGATGAGCATGACTGTTTTCCTTAACACTAATTGCACCTAAATGAAACTCAAGTCGTCTTTCATGAACCTGAATAATCCACTTGATAATCAATGAATATATGGATTGCTTATAGATTTAATGAGAATGCAAATTGTAGGATTTGAGCAATACAAATCCACAAAACTCGAAGATCACCTACATACAAAAATTTGTTACAAGAAGATAGAGACAAGAAGAGGGCAAGGGTTTGACTCAAAAATATGAAGAAGAAAATATCCTCAATTAATAAATAGTTAAATGTAAAATGGATCATCCTTATAAAGGAGATCAAAAGCCTTGAAAGGAAAACCCTAGTGCATGTAATAATTAATTAAATTATTACAAGACTAATGCATGCAAGTTTATATTGAAAACAACTAATGCATGAGTTTAAAACAACTCGTGCATTTGTGTTTAAATATAAACAACTAAAGCAAAAGAGTTGACATCTTAAGAAGGGAGTAAAGATTAATTTACATAATTAATATTTTACTCTAACACCCCCCTAAAGATTAGCAACAATGCAACTACAAACAATGCAAGAAGAAAGAAAAGGAAACTACAATGTGGAAGCAAAAAATGGGTCCCGACAACATGGCCTGATGAGGTACCCATGTACAAAGGAGAGTCTCTATAAAGCGGAGAAATAGAAAAAACCACATGGAAAAAACTCTACTCCAAAAAGAGACAAAGACTAATCTGAAGGACTGAAGAAGCCTCCAAAATTAGGAATGTTCCAGAAAATAGGAACAAAAATGAACATGTAGAACATCACTGAAGCAAGAAGATGCAAACTCTATCAAGAAGTAACTGTTGATCTGAAGATCCTCCATTGAAATATGACCAGGTAGAGAAGAGTGTAATCTGTATGAGTGCCCTCAAATAACACTACTCGAATCAGAAGGCAAACAAAGGCAAACACCTGAATTCGAAGATACAGATGGTATAAAACACCAAAGCCTGAAGAGTTGATCAATCAAAGATGGAAGAGTGCCTCTAAAAATAGGAAAGAAAGAGTGTCTATATGGTAAATGATCCATCTCACCGAAATGCATAGGTACCCAGCCACTGCATCCGCCTAATACATAGGAACAAATACTAAATACATAGCTCACACTATCAAACCAAGGAAGCATAAGAATGATCAATAGAACCCCCCCATAATTCTGACAAGAGAGAGGTGACAGGTACACTAAAAAGAGTGCCAATAAGAATTGCATCGTGAAGAACCAAGAACATCGAAGGTGCATAGAAAGCACAAGCACAAATAAAGATACCCTGAGGCTAATGTCATGAAAGGAACACTCATTAGACAAAGGTAGATGGAAAACAAAGGCAAACATCAAACCCCCCCATGACACTTTATAATGGAGTGCAAGTACAAATAACACAAACATGTTTAAGATTCCAAGCATGTAAGAAAATGACACTTTATCTCAGTACATATGCATAAAAGAATGCCACAAAAATGAAGTATACGCTGCTCAAAGAAGAGTGAAGGCTGCTAAAACAAAAGAACAACCTAAGAAGAGACATCCCCTAAAGGGAAGAGATCCCAGGACCTCTAACATCCAAGATATCCACCAAAGTGTAGAAATGCAAAAAATTGAATAAAATATACCTGGAGCAGAATCTGGAAAAATGACTCATAGAACTAGAAATCTCTCAGAACAAGCTTTCCAACGATATCTCATTTTCCCAAAATGGAGTTTGGATGCACAATATAGAGCTTCTGGAATGCAAAACTGAATATCTAGCTTTGAAAGTAAAAAAACATAATCCAAAAAGGAAAATCAGAAATTCAAACCTTCAGATCTGGATAGAGCTCAGAACTGGCTTTCCGACGATATCTCGTTTGCCCAATTTTGACACCGTATGCTCAAGTTATGAGCAAAAAACCACCGAGTGCTATGGAGGGCCCAAAATGGTGTCTAAATGTGCTGACATCAGCACTTCATGGGCTTAAAATTGATGGTCAAATGGTCATCGCAACATTAAAGCCCCTTGGGGCTAAAATTCTGGGCCCCTGGTCACAATATGACCAGGACTGCATTCCCCGGCTTAAATTTGATGGCCAAATGGCCGTTGCTGGCCAAATTGAAAAAAATAAAATAAAATAAATTTGCAAAATCTCATGCACACCTCGGGATCTATGTCAGGCCATTCAAATTTTTGCCTCGATTTGCATGCCAAAAAAATTTTGTCTTGACTTGTGTGCCAATTTTTGCCTCATTTTATGTGCCAATTTGTACAAATTTCTCCTCAAGAAGTGTCCTGATCTATATAATTTCCACCTCATGAAGCGTGTCAAGCTTATGGTATAAAAAAAAGCCCAAAAATGCAAAGTTGTCCAAATTGGATGTGCCTTATATCGAAATAGGGGTTTTTGGGCATTGTGAGCTCAACAGTGAAGTCCGTTTGAGCTCAAAGTGCACCAAAATTTAGAGACCCCCTAATTTCAATAAAAAATAATCAAAAAAGCCCTCATCTGAATCCTTCAAACGCGAATAAGTTGTAGCAGATTAGGCTTTGATACCATGTAGGATTTGAGCAATACAAATCCACAAAATCTGAAGATCACCTGCATACAAAAACCTGTTACAAAGAGGTAGAGACAAGAAGAGGGCAAGGGTTTGAATCAAAAATATGAAGAAGAAAATATCCTCAATTAATAAATAATTAAATTTACAATGGATCATCCTTATAAAAGATATCAAAAGCCTTGAAAGGCAAACCCTAGTGCATGTAATAATTAATTAAATTATTACAAGACTAATGCGTGCAAGTTTATATTTAAAACAACTAGTGCATGAGTTTAAAACAACTCGTGCATGTGTGTTTAAATATAAACAACTAAAGAAAAAGAGTTGACATCTTAAGAAGGGAGTAAAGATTAATTAACATAATTAATACTTTACTCTAACACAAATGATATTAAGATATTAAAATATATTTTTTTATTAAAATAATAAACTTTGTACAATTTATGAAAGAAATATTAACCTAATTGTTTTTACATTGAGAGAGTGGAGATTCAAGTATGTTTATCACCATAATCACAACAACACAAACTTTTGCATTTAATGGTTTCTATTTTGTTTTTTTGGGAAAAAAGAGTTATGATTGTTGGCAAAAACAAGCAATAGAATTGGTATTGCTTTAAACATTGTGGTGTGTCTATTCTTTTTCTTAGTCCTTATTTGTACATATACAATTCTTTGCATTACACAACAATTTTTATAACAAAACTGACATGAAGCTTAAAGTTTCAATAAAATATGCAACCACTCTTTGAGCATTATAAAATTCAAGAAAATGTTTGCTACGGATGACAAGGAAATATCCAGTTGATTCAAGTTGGACAATGTGAACATACTGAATGAAGTTGTGACATTCTTTTTTCAAGCAAGCAAATGATGGAAGAAAATACTTTTATGATTAAAAGAAACATACCAACAATAAGTGAGTTTTAGTAGCTAAATTGAAGAGAAAATGATTACAACAAAAATTGTGTCATCCAAAAGAATATTTTCAAAAGTGATTTTTGGGGCAAAATTTGGAGTGATTTCATGTTGCTGATTGCAATTTGCATCCAGTATGTATGGCTCACTTCATCATTTGTTAATGAATTCCGATTGTAATGATATTGATCATCCTCAATAACCAAACAAGTAAAATGGGCAAGTCGCGGGAGTTTTAATATTGTATCATAGGCTAGTAGTGAAAGAACTAATTTAGAAACCCTAGGTTAATTTAGCATTAATAAATTAGAGATATATAACCCAGAATTGGACTTTCTTTCTTTGCATTAAAATACTTGAAATTTTTTGTAAATTTGATCTACGAGAGAAAATGTAAAAAAGATATCCTAAATCACAGATTTAAACTTCCTAAATTAAATGCAAGAGGTGGGAAATATAAACTAGAACATAGGAGATATAGAAAAATGCCCCTTGGATATTTGTAGAGAAGATATAACTGAAGAAAAATGAAGGTTAGGTCCAGGACAAGAACCCTGCAAATTTTCAGCTCCGGAGGATCAACAGAGACTCTAGTGTTTGAGCCAAACGCTTCTACAGTACTGGGACTAAATACTTCTATGCAAACTCTCTTTTGCAGTTGCTCCTGTCCATAATGGACACCATTAAAGGAGTCTGGTGCTTGGTATGGGTGTTCTTGGCTTCCATAGATACCCCTAAAGACACCTACACAGGAGATGAGAGGTTTTGTCCCTCTTGGGCATCTAGTCAAGTCACTAGAGTTGAATAGTGGCACTCTACGGCAAATCTGGACAGGCTCTTCTGTGAGATACTTTTGTTGTTTCGACTCTAGTGTCTATGTAAATGGTAGGACTATAAAATTTTGAGGGCATGTACACTCGTATGGTTTGCTTCTTTTCCAAAGTGTGTCACATTTTGAAGTGTCTTTAATCTCCTATTACTAATCTTCAAATATGTACATATATAGATAGTACAAAAGGTTTGGTTGTTTAAGAAACTACCTCAGTCTGTTATGTATTTGGTGTTTTCTAGTTTTCAGCTTAGCCTTCAAAAAAATTTGAGATGATGTGTGTAGCAACAATGAGCCAAAAGCATGAAATCTCAGGTACAAACTATGCTAATGTGGTGTGTGAAAGAGTGATGGAAAGAGCGATAGGAGTGGAGAACAATGGACTAATTTGAGTTCTAGGATATGGAAATCATATGCAAATTTGGGAAGGAATATGAAATCTAAAAGGCCACTGAAAAGGAATAGAGAAAGATATGAAAGATAACATGAAAAAATCTAACCTATCCTAACATATCCCTAAGACTGGAGAGATGACAGCCATAGGGATGTCAAGAAGATGGCACCAAGATATTTTTGCAGATTCTTTAGCATAGACTAGAGGCTTCAATATTGTCACAAGTGTTCAAAGAGTAGGTCCCAAAAGTGTAGAATGAATATCTTTAGACTTTCCTTATACTTATAAAACAACCTAATAGGCTTTATACGTTTCAAGATTTATTTTATAATTGAGGCTCAAGGGATTTGCAATGGCTTAGACCTAGGTTAAAATTTATGATTCAAATAGCAAGATTTTAAAATAAGCTTAGAGTCTATGCTAGATCTTAACACAAGTCCACGACAACCTTGTTTTGACAAACATGGTCTTTTTAGATTATTGGCTTGAGACTTTTAGGTTACATTTTAGGGATGTTATGAGAGTTGATCAAGTGGAAAATCAGTCCTTGTTCAGGAAAAGGTTTAGGAAGTAGTTAATGGACCTTAGAACATGCTTAAGGGAGTGATCACCAAAATTGAGACAAAAGCATACAACAGAGATTTGCATACTGGGTTATTTTTTACCTAACCAGTCAAATTTAAAATCTGAAGAACGTAATAATACTTGTGTAATTATGGAAAATCTGGGAAGATTTCCTAATTCTAAACCTTATACATAAACATCAAGTAGGCATTTAAATGAAAATTAAATTTATATCGCTACTATTTTTTAGAGATGTGTCACAAATATTTAAGGCACAGTTTAGTTTGAGTGCACAAATGGGATGTTCCAAGCAATATTCTTAAAACCAGATAGTACAAATTTTTGGAATTGGTGGCAATTATTGGATGGGATTTACGGTACTTCCCCAGTGGATAATGAATTAGTATAAATATGAAGCAGGTGCAAATTAGCAAAAAGAAAAATTAACTAGTTCTATTCCAATGCACTATGAGATCCCTCATTGTTGTTCCTATGCCCAAATTTTCATATGTCGAAAGTTGCAGCATGTTTTTAAGACATAGTCAGAATGATAGTAAATAAGTGTTTCTTAGGACAATTAGATGTGAGACACACAAACCATAGAAGGATAATCATAGCTATCTCTTCTTAGAAAATTGAACATTGCAATTGAAATCTCACTATAGAGCTATGATAACTGAAATTCGAAGGCAAATTTCTAAAGAGAGACTTCATACCGATGCAATTTGTTTTGACTTTCCAAAACGTGCACACTACGATGAGGATGAAGAGTGGGAAGGACAATTCATGACCAAACTGAGATTCGAGCTGTCCTCAAAATCATGTTGTAGGAAGTAGAGTCTTAATAGCATTCTATTATATATAACTAGAAATTACAAGTAAGATATATAAAGCATTATTAAAGCCCATTGTGTATGAAAGTAATTTAAAGTGTTGGTTGCCAAAAAAAAAAATGAACATTGCGACTGTGTCTGTTACAACATAGTATTATTTGTTTTTTGTTCAAAAATTAGTCAATTGTACAAGTTGGTAAACCAAATCACTTTTTTTTACCGTGACTATATTTGTTACATCATAGCACCTCTTTTTTGTTGTTTCAAAAATTTAATTGTAGATGTCCAAACACCAAATCTATTTTTCTTTGCACCACACTTTGCATATTTTGGGGAAAAAAAAAACACAGATATATGAAGAGCCAAAAACTTGTAGCAAAATCTTAGAGGCTTATTGTACCTACATTTTATGAAAGAAAAAGTATGTTAAGGGCTAAACGCTGGAAACAATGTTCTGAAACTATAGGTTTTTTTTCTATTGTAAGAAATATGAATCAAGGGTTTTTTGGAGCTTACACTATTGTACTGTGTTGCAATGGAAAGGATGTTGTTGTTCATTGCAACTGTAAAGGTGCCTTCAATTTCAAATGTTCGCACTAGGCTGACAACTTTAGATAGGTTTGCTTTGTAGTTGGCAAATGGTATTTCTTTAAGTCAGGGAAGGTGTTGTTCAAGGAGCTGTCCATGCATGGTGCAATCCATGATGTCATCTTCAATCTGTATTGTGCATTATAAAAAGGGTTCGTAAGAAAAGGTTGTTCTTTTTGCACATGGAATGCAATGGGCATTGTTCGTGGTTGATGGCAACAGCACTGGTGGTGGCTGATGACATAGGGTGCAAAGGAGCTGGTATGGTGCAAGGTAAGCATTTTTCATTTTTCAGAGTGACAGTCACCTACAATTGAAATAAAGATTTAAGTATGGATTTGATATTGTTATTTAGTTACTATGAAATTTAATTGTGGACATGTTTCAAATACATTAAGGTTTCATTCTTTACTTGGAGATTGGAGGACATAATATTTTGTAAAGAAGTCCTTGTGTACTCATCATTGAGATTGCCAATGAATGTGAATGGTGTTGTTTTTATGAGTGTTGTTCCTCTTGGTCCGTTACGAAGAACATTCTTAAGGAGTAGGAGTGGTGTTTGTGTAGATGCAAGGATATTTTGGACCATTGCATAAGCACGGGTCTGGTAATCTAGAACTGTAACCTGCAAAGGAATGAAATGTGTTAGCCAATGTAAAAAAATGGATTGTTACGTGTCAAAAGAAGACAATTGGGTTTGATATATGGACTGAATAGCTTACAGTAGTTGTGTCTGACATGGACTCGCATCTTTGACATGAAGTTGATACTCTTTTGGGGCAAAGGTATGGGCTACCACCATAACACCCAATGTACTGATTGAGTAGTTGCTAGCTGAGTAGACAAGTTGACATATTTTTGAATCAGGAATCAATTTCTACTTCTTCAAAACTTTAGGAATGGTTTGTATGGATGTTTGTGCAGTAAACTGAAGGCAATAATCAGCATCGCCCCTTTCATATTGGGTTTTTTTAAATTTCAAAGTCCTTTATATGAACACGTGCTCCAGGCAAGAGCTGGGCAAGGAATTTATCAACTGATTGGTTGGTAATGTTTGTTGTAATGGTCATTTTCTTGTGCATGTCAATGAGGTCAACATGTAGTATTGGTGCTTTTGCTGGGCTTGAAGGTTTTTTTACATAGGCAAGGCCATAAGTGACAAGGACATCACCCTCAAAGGCAATGATAGACTATGATGTACAAATATCAACAATGTTCGATGTATGGTCCACGTTTATTTCAAGCCTGTGAGAATACAAGGCTATCTATTTTAGAGCCTATAGTTATATGAAATCCAATGCAAATAGTAAAAGAGGCTAAGAAAGGGCTGACCTTTCTTGTTGATTATCATTGAAGTTGTTGCCATCTTGTTGAGGGTTGTCTTGTTGACTAGAGGATGTGAATAAATCTCTGGTAAATGCTCTTTGATAAGTTAGTGTTGCTACTATATGCAGATACAAGTCCATTCAAGTGTGTTTACATAAATGTGAAGGGAGACAAGTGGAGATGATGTGAATACCTTTTTTTCGGTGTTATCAGTTTTGTATCTGCCAAGCTCCTAGGAATTTCATGCTTGATGCCTAAAAGTTGTGTGTCTTGTGCATCAGTGGCATATCCGGCTTCAATTACTAGTGCTGCTATTTTCAAGCGATCCATTCTGGGAGGTGCATCTCATTCAATCTAAAACTAGACCTAAAACATGAGCAACAAAGACATTAACAAGGGAACGAAGTCTGCAAAAAAACTAAATATGTTATTGGTAATGGAATCTAGTGTTCTTCTTTGGAGCAAGTGCTTGAATTCCACCTACTGCATCCATATAACTTCATTTAATTCTAGTGAATATGGGAATGGAACTTCATAAAGAGATAAAAACCATTAGCATTATGACTTTGTGGAAAAGCACATCAACAAACTTACTTTAAGGTAAAGAAAATTTGCATTATGTGACTAAGTTGTACAACAATCGTTTGTGCCTCCATATGGTGTTTTGTTAGGTAGGGTGGCTAAGCATTCTAAATAAATTTGTTAGAGAAGAGGTTTGGACATCACTATGAGAGCACCAATCATGTTCTCTCATTCTATTTGAACCTATTTCTAATTGTGGAAACTAGGGTTGGAGCTCTAGAGCTATTGCAAAGTGGTCCGACCAATATGTATCTAGTAAAGTGAATTTCTCTAGGGCAAGATCAATATTATGCAACCAAAAATGATCCAACAAACTACCTACATTTGTTGTTGGCTTGTCCATAAGAAAGCTTAATATGTGGTGTTTCATAAGTTCTACAAGCATTGTCTGTGTTCTTGTGGAATGTAGCATGTTAATGTTAAAGTCTCCGGCAATAATGAGTTTGCAATTCATTAGTAGTGCAGTAAATATGCTTGTGATTAGATTCAATATGTGATCCATAGGTAATCTTGGTGCTATGTAAACATTTGTGATGCGAAGAGTATTGCCAAGATGAAATATATCAATTGTTATGGATTCTAGGTATTGTGTTGCAAAGGTATCAGTTTTTAACAATGTCAATGTTTTGGCATAGCAAGTCAATAAGCCATGAATAGACAGTGAAGAATGGAAATTAAATTTTGCTTCTAGAAAGTAACCATGTCGATGTATGTTGTTGTTTGTTTATTGAAAGCAAAGTATAGTTGCTCTAAGCAAATCATGGTCGTGGGTTATTTCTTATGCATGGAATACAAAGCTTCGAGTATTTAGAGAGAATACAATGACATGGTCCTTTGATAGAAGAGAAAGGCTATGTTGTAGTTTCCATAGTGCCACAGTTCAAAGGTGTTTCATTTTGATGTCTACTTTTTGAGAGACTTTGAAGTTTTTATGTTGCAATTTGTGTATCAAGTACAGGTTCTCAAAGTTTCTTACATGGGAAAGGGCATTGTAGGCAAGACCATGCTGGTAGACCTTTGAAGGGTCAAAAGAAAGGGAATCCATTGTTAGGCCTTGTGATCTATGGATGGTGTGTGCAAATGCTAGTTGAATGGGGAATTGTAATCGAGTAACAATTTTTGTAGTTGTTTTGACTTTTCTAGCTATTCTCATAATTGTTGTCCAAGAAGGCGAAATAGACCTTGTGTATATGGCTTGCTTTCTTTGGCGTCGTGATTTTCCAATAGCAAGGTCATTGAATTCTATCCATAGGATGTCCTCATGGCCAGATGTGTGCAGTTGGAAAATACCATCAGCACCATTGACTAGTCCATCTTGTGTATCCAAATTGCCAGCTATTAGCTCAACCAAGATTCCTAGCTTTATATAGATTGTATTAGGCGGCGATGATTTCTCAACTTGGTAGTCGATACTGTCAATGGGAGACTCGTTCTTATCAATAGCCTCAAACACACAAAACTTAGTGGGCAAGAAGTCCAACATTCTTTTGTTATGTTGATCAACGGCTATATTTCTCTGAAACAAGTATGGGAATTTTGGTTTAGAATGGAAATGAAGATTTTGATTTAGAATGGAAATGTAGTGTCTATTTGTTTGTCTAACTACATTCTGTAGTTGAAAGCAAAGGACATTTTCTACCCAGAATGTGTATGGGATTTTTCATTGCCTATTTTGGGTTGCTCAAATATCCAAGCATCACATATAGGTTGGACTTGGTACAAGTCACTGTAAAATATTATATCGACATTTCCAAATGGTTTTTTTGGTGTGTGTTTGATTTGGCATAGCTCTTTGTCTATATTGTATAACATTGTAGATCCTAATAGCGATGCCTCATCAATGAACAAGACCTACAACTGGTCCAATTTCTTGGTTAGGCTGTCAAGTGTGTTTGAGTCCAAAGGTAGCATCTTTGAAGAGCTACATGGGAGGTGGAAGATAGAGTGTGCAGTTGTGCCACCTGCATTAAATGAAGCTTTCCCTATTGAAGCGATGATGATTCCTTTAGGCTTGTACGGGTCACTTTCAAGTTGTCTATCAAAGTTCCAAATCATTTCTTGGAAGAGAACTTTTGTAGTGAAGGTTTTGCTAGTGCCAGAACCTCCTGTCAAGAAAAAATATAGTGGTTTGTTGGGTGCAAGTCTCTTTGTCATCATTACATCTTTGACTATTGATTTTTGTTCTTCATTCAATTGTCTTCGCAGCATGAAATATTCTTTGTTATTGAGAAAGAATGGGTGAGAAATTTATAAGAATAGTGAGCTATGAATATCTTTCTTTTTTTTTTGTACTTTTCACATGTTCGATGTCACCGATGATGTCATATTTTTATATTTATGTTTTGGTTTGGGTCTAGTCTCTATCATTGTCGAGGTCCATTGTTGGATGGCTATCATTGGTAGCTTTTGTTGCGGCCAAGTCAATGTCACCCCATGTACTAGGTATCTATGTTGTGAACATTTGTTTGACATGTGCAATTTGTAATTTCTTTGCATCAAATGTTGAACTCCATGTTTTATGTCCTAGTAACAATGATTGTTCATTGTCTCTAAAAGGAACATAAAGCATAAGTTTTTCTCTATAGCAATTTTCTAGATCTTTATGCAGGTTGTATCTTACAAAGCATATGATTTGTGTCTTAGCTCTTTTTTTGGTTCTTTTGATAGATTGTGCGAGTAAGAAGAATTATATTCTGCAAGGGACAAGTTTTTATAAAGCTTTGGATGCTGTATGTATTTGTCTACTACAAAGGTCCACATAATGTTCTCAGAGTCATCTCTCTCCTTTACAAGAAGCTTGCCACTTTTTAACATCAAAATTCTATACTCAGGAGGTGTTGTATTCATGAAAATAATTTTGTGGGAACTTCTTCATAATGGAAAAGAAAGAGCAATGTGAATTGCTTGGTGACTAGACATTTGTTGGTAGTTTAGCAGTGCATTACCTAGCTTTCATATGAAGTGTATCTTTTCATTGTAATCATAAGTACTGATGCAGGAGCATCCTGGGTGTAAGAGAAATCTTGCATCACCCAAAAATATTTTTGGTTTTATTTTGAATAAGGGCTATCTTGTGCAGAGCTGCTATTTATGAAAACTTTCTATTTTTAGTAAGTTGGTCATCTAATCTCGGAATGTTCTGATTTCTTCCCTAGAGGTTCATTTTGGTCATATCAGCCTACCAGTAAAGTTTTATTGACAGATCAAGTCTAGCTTTGTAGATATTGAAGATTTTTGGTATTGGCAACAGGGTACATAAACTTTGAACTCGGTTTTGAAGGCTTTAGAGGCCCCAGATGAGGTTGATAATTTGGGTGACAAGCACTTGCATGACTCAAGCCTATAGAGAGCTTCGTGGCCTTTTCGAAATGTGGTTATAATAGGCAATCAGGTCAACTGGCAATGACTTATGGTTTTCAGAAGCTAGGTCACTTGAAATGGTAGAAAATGATTTTCCTTAAAAAAATTTGTTTGGGTTTCAAAAGTTATTTTGAGCTGACTTTGATGTAATAAATTGTAAAATAAAATAATTCTAATTTTGGTCGGCCTTGTTAGCTAAAATTCTGGAACCTTCCCAAGCTGTGGAAAATTGTCTATATAAGGAAGGCTATAGTGTTGTCTTAGGCAGTTCGGGACAGTTCTATGTAGTAGATCTGGGTATTGATTCGAGGCTTTGTCCTATAGAATATTGTAAGTGAATGCCCATGTGGCTTTGCATATTGTAATTCTGAAAATTTGTAATTCCACATTTGTGGAGATAATAAGAAGCCCATTTGTTGTTCTTGCAAATTGTTGTTGTTTCTCTGTTTCTGTTATGTGTTTGTGGTATTAAGGGGAGCACCCTTCATCAAGTCATATTAGAGCAGGATTTCCTGAGTGTGTAAATAGATCGCCGATTGTGAAGCAGTTTGCACCAGGACCATGGGTTAGGGTTTCTATGTAAACAGATCACTAATTGTGAGGTAATTTGCACCAGGACCGTGGGTTAGGGTTTTCATGTAAACAGATCGCCAAGTGTGAAGCAGTTTGCACCAGGACCATGGTTAGGGTTTCAACGAGAAGTGTGAAAATGCCTCCACGAAGGCAATGTGGTGGAAGAGCTGGTGTTGTAACACCTCAAGTTAGAGCACTCCAGAGACAAGTGCGAGCATTGCAAGAGGAGATTCACAAAGGAATGAATCTTAATGTCAAAGATGAAAGCGAGGATGAAGCCGAAGAAGAAGATCAAGAAGGAGAAGTCAAAGTTGTGAACTAGGAGGAACAAAGACCTTTTCGGGCCATTTCCAAGATCGGGAAAAGACCTAAGATTGAGGTTCAATCATTTTCCTAAAATTTTAACCCAGAGGAATTGATCGACTAGATCAATGAATGTGAAGAATATTTTGTGTATGAAGATATCAAGGATCCTGATAGGGTCAAGTTTGCAAAGGCCAGACTGAAGGGTCATGCGAAGATCTGGTGGCAAGAGATTCAATTGGAGTGAAATCGAAGAGAAAAGGATAAAATCACAAGATGGGATCAGATTGTGGATAAATTGAAGTGATAGTTCATCCCTATTGATTATGAGCTTGACATCCTAAAGAAAATGCAAAGTTTGAAGCAAGCAAGAAGATCTGTTTAGGAGTATATAGAGGATTTCTATCGAATCCTCATCAGAATAGGTCATGCAAAAGCTCATAAGGAGAAAGTTTCTCGTTACCTTAATGGGTTAAGGCTGAGCATTTAGGAAGAATTGAATCTGGTTTGAATGAATCGTATTAAAGAGGCATACCAGTTTTCTCTAAAAGTAGAGGAAAAGATGAACAAGAAGTTTGAGAGTAGACAAAGCGAAAGAGTTCATGATAGAAGATCTAGTGGATGGTCATATGAAGATCGAAATGAAGATCTGAAAAAGCAGGAGGAGGCCAGTAACAATCAAAATTAGAGAGGAGATAATTTCAATCATTTCCAAGATCAGAACAATAGAGATCAAAGAGGAAGAGGAAGAGGACAAGGTTCAGGAAGAGGAGGCTTCTGTAGAACATCTTTTCATTGTGGAGAAGAAGGTCATAGGGCATTTGAATGTCCTCAATGCCATGGAAGGACAGATAGGAGAAACGAAGGCCAGGACAAAATTGCACATGTAGATGAAGATGCCAGATCATCACATTCTGAAGATGCTGAAAGAGGAGAAATGTTGATTAACAGAAGAGTCCTGTTGAGTGGTGAGAATGAACCTGAGTAAAGGAGGAGCCTGTTTCACACCAGGTGCAAGTGTGAGGGTAAGTATTATGATGTGATTATTGATGGAGGCAGTACTGATAATTTGGTGTCAGAAGAGATGGTGGCAAAGTTGAAGCTCAAGAGGAAGAAACATCCACATCCATATCAGGTTACCTGGGTGCAGCATGATCACAAGGTCATGGTCAATGAATAGTGCATAGTTAAGTTCAAGATTGGTAGGTACCATAATGAGGTACTATGTGATATCATAGCTATGGATGCATGTCATATTTTGTTGGGTAGACATTGGCAATTTGATAGATGTGTTGTACATGATGGTCGTGTGAATACCTATTCCCTGACAAAGGATGGAGTGCGACATAAGCTAAAGCCATTGAAGGAGACCGAAGAAAAGGTATGTGGTAATGCAAGAATAACTTTTATTGATAGAGAAAATTTCTTAGATGGTATGTAGCATGAGCATATGTGTTTTACCTTAATTCCAAAGGCTGGGAAAGAGGAAGTAGAAGATGTACCTGTAGAAGTTGCAGAATTATTGAATGGGTTTCAGGATATTGTATCTGATAATTTTCTTGATGGATTACCACCATTAAGGAAGATCAGTCATCAGATGGACTTGATTCCAAGAGCTATTTTTCCAAATAAGCTAGCACAAAGAATGACACCAGCAGAAAGTGAAGAGTTGAAGATAGGTTTGAAGTTTAGTTCATCACATCATCCATAGATTGTATATGGAAGTAGTCCCAGAAATGCATCTGAGTTGAGAAAGATAGATAAAGGAGAAATAAGTAGTGCTGAAGCTGAGGATTTTGCAGAACATTTGAAGAACATCCATGAGGAGGTGAGGAAGCATATTACCAAGATGAATGTGTAGTATAAGGCTAAGGTAGATGAGAAAAGGAGCCTTAAGGAGTTTCAGATTGGAGATGAAGTCATGGTTTATTTGCAGAAGGAGCGATTTCCAGTTGGTACATATAACAAGAAATAAAGAAGTTTGGGCCATGTAAGATACTGAAGAAGCATGATTCAGGAAATGCATATGAGGTCGAGTTGCCTACTGAGATGAATATTTCACCAGTATTTAATATTTCAGATCTGATTGAGTATCATTAAGGAGGTGTTGAAGATGAGGTTACAATAGCACAGTGGAGTATTCCAGCAACTATGTGTGTGAAAATTGTACATGATCTGTAGACACAACACTTCAGTAAAACATTAGAGGTTAGCAAAAACAAAATCGTGCAAAATTGAAATCTAATCTAACCAACCGATCTACTGCCTTCTAATAGGTGTGAGATTAATGTTCTCATATTGTTATCGAGATCAGTGACCTAGACAACACTTAAATGAAGGATTTGAATGCAATTGATCTAGATATGAAATATGAATGCAAAGTAATCTATTTTTTTTTGGATTTTAGATGCAATAAGAATGATAAACTGATATGAATCTATGCTAATATGAAAATTGATCTATGATATGCTAAAAATTGATATGCAATGCTAATCTAGAAATAATATGATATGAATGCAAATGAAATTAATCTCACAAAACGTGGTTGATTCGCAAAGAAGCTCGGACTCTCCAGATAGCAATTCACTAGCATAAGTTTGCAAATTATGAGATGCTTTGAGATGAGCTGAGGCTTTAATTTATAGAAATCTAGGGCTTTGGAGGTGCATGGGAAAAAAATCCATAAATCACTCAAATAACTCAGGTTGATTTTTGAGTTATTTTTAAATAAAGGATATTTAACTCACAAAAACATGCAAAAGCAGAGTTCAACTCAAAATAGAGTTTAGCTTTAATTGATAATTGATAGTTGTCTACTTTTTCTGATTGTGCATGATTTATTTATGAATTGATTTAATATTAAAGTGATTTATTTCCAACTTAACTACTTTTAAAAAATAAAACAATTGATTTATGGGTTAATCAATTATTTTTCAAACTTTTATTCAAAAATAATATCATTAAATATGACAACTTGCTTTAATTAATTAAATAAGAATTTAATCAATTAAAGATAAGAATTTTGATTTATTGTCAAATTTAAATAATATAATTTAGGAATAAATAGAATTAAATTAAATTAAATAATTAAGTGGCAAAATTAAATCTAATTAATTAAATATTGAGAATATTCAATTAATCAAACTTTAGGATAAATAAGATTTATTGTCAAATAATCATTAAATTAAAGATAATTAGGATAAATTAAGAATATTACTAGGAATATTCCTTGATGCAGAATTTGAGATAATCAATTAGGATTTGATGATGTACAAATGTGCCTTAGGTTAGGACTTCTATGTCGATTTCATTCGATTTGAGGATGTGGGAGGTTAATGAACATATAGCCCATTTTTGGGGTATTACATTTTGCCCCTCTTTGAATTGTTGTGCGAAGCACAGTGGTTCAAAGATAGTTTATGTATGATAAAGATATGAAACTGATTCGAAAGATATGATGATTGAAAGATTTGAAGATATTAGGTCCTGAATGACCAAAGATAATGTTCACTGTAGCAATGATGAACCGATGATTGCAAAAGAGTGTCAAAATGCCTGATTCCAAACCTTATGATTGCGAAGAAGTGAGTGACCGGTTCTAGACTCGATTATCTTAGAAGAACTAGCAGGTATCACATCTTAACCCTTCAGTTGCTGAAGAACCAAGGAAAGAACACTACGATCCGATGGTTGCAAAAATTGATATAGTTTACAAGATTAGGAGAATACCAGATTGATATGGATCGATGAATCTGATATGCCCCAAGTGATGATAGATTTTCCCCGAGCGATGAGGACTTTTGATGATTCAGCAACTAGACATGGTTGTTGTCTCGATTACTGAGGAAAGATTGATAGAATTTTTACAGACTTGAATGATGTGCAATACCATGCCCCCTTCAGGATTAAAATTGAAATATGATAAGAAAAGTCAGCATTGATAGTTCAAAAGCATGTTAATTGATTTGAAAAGTGGTTATACACGTCTGGGAATGCATTTTGCATTGTTTGGAGGTCCTGGAGACCAAGTAGACTAGGTTTGACCATGAGTTGACCATGGTTGACCAAGTTGAAATTTTGATAGTTTGATGGAAGATAATCAATTAAGTTGAATTCTGAATTTTTGTGATGATTGAAGGTTGATTATGCAAGTAGTTAATAATATGAATGATTTTAGATTTTGATTTTGATCCCGAAAAAGGATTCTACTTGCTATTTCATTGGAGGAACCTTCGTGTAACATTCAGCTCTTGTTAGATTTGAAGATGCGAGTGGAGAATTGTTTAAGCATTGAAGTTCGTTTAGCCATTGTGAGATCATGCAACATGCAAAATGCAAAGAGACATGCAAAATGAAATGCAACCTAAGACCTAGGACCTAGTCACTGATCATTTGTCGATTTGTTATCATCATTGAACTTTTAGGTAACCGGATAAATCAATAAAATGCCCACTAGCCATGAAACCATAGACATATGAATATCAATTTGTATGCACAAGAATCAATACAACACCCACTGGTCAACAACCATGGATATATGAATATTGATTTTATTTTCAAAATGTCAGATTAGATATAAGCACCAAGGCATAAACGCCAAGATGACCTGAATATCATGTCCATTTTGATATAGCAATTTGTATAAGCATCAAAATATAAATGTCGTGATGACCTGAATATGCCTTGCATGACAAACACATCAAACAGCTAAGAGATTATTCTAAATCCAATGTGAATTACCCATAGTGACCCTTTATCGTTCACATCCTTAGGTAAGATCCCATTTCATAGTAGGAGAAAGAACTCACTCAAAAAGACAATAGTTAGATCAAAATTCCTTGAATTTTATGGGTATTAATGGTCGAGGTACGCATGGCCATCTAATTTGAGATAGAGGCTCTTACAATCAGACACCATTTCAATCCATAATTTCCAAAGTTGTTAGATTTTCACATACAAGAAGAAAACAAAGAAAATATTATGCCCCCAGTCATCACTCTCTAAATCCTATAAAAGACATCATCGAAGAGCTTGAAGGGACACAATATGCAAAAATCTCAATGCGAATCAGTAAGCATACAAGGAGATAAAAGCATGAAAAAGCACAGATTGTTTTCAATTTGTGTTTGATTGTTGTTGTAGATGCAAAATCCTTTCTGGAGACAAGACTGACTAACTGACTCACATGAAGCTTCAAAAGAACTCTAACTGGATATGACACATCTCAGATACATGGGAGACCATAGGATATGACATTGATTGCCCCCAAGTTTGAACATTGATAGGATACGGACGCTGGAGCAGATTGGTGTACAAACTGACTTATTGAAAACAAGAATGCAAAAACAAACCGGGAGATATGTACAAACTAAAGCAAAACTGAAAGTTGGGAAAGACCAAGATTGCACTGATAGATGGAGCATTTTGAAACAAGTGGCACCTATTTTTTGGGTTTTCACCATCTTGGCAGAGATTCTATTTTTGCTACCAAGGCGCCTGTTTCTAGGTTTTCACCAAGGCACTTTTTCTCTTCTTTTTTTTTTCATTTTTTTAAATTTTTTTGTACTTTTGATATTTTTTTATTTTTTTGTACTTTTGATATTTTTTGATTTTTTTTGTGAATCATCAAGGTGCCTATTGCTAAGTTTTCACCAAGATGTTCATTTTTTCAGGACTTTTTCCAATTTTTAAGATTTTTTCAGGATATTTTACCAAGCACTGAATGCCTTAAGCATAGAATTTCTTCAGATGGAGAATGTTGATTGGTTCTTGAAGCTGTTCTCCTTCAATCGTTGAGAGTTGATAGGCACTAGAGCCAAAAGTAGTAGTGATTACAAAGGGACCCAGCCAATTGGGTTCAAACTTCCCCTTGCATTCTCGATGTGATTGATTTTTAGGATTTTCTCTCAAGACTAGATCACTAACCTGAAATTCTCTGTGTCTGACTTTCTTGTTGTAGCCTCTAGACATTCTCTTCTGATATACTCTGAGATGGTCATACGCTGCTTGTCTGCACTCATCTAGTAGTTCAAGTTCTTGCAACCTAGACACTCTGTAGTCATCATTAGTTACTAGACCATACAATTCTGATTCTTAGTGATGGGATTTTGACCTCAATAGGCAGTACCGCTTCAGACCCATAAACTAAAGTGAAAGGTGTAGCCTCTATAGGTGTTTTGATACTTGTTCTGATACTGGTTTTGATACTTGTTCTGATACTAGTTTTGATACTGGTTCTGATACTAGTTCTGATACTGGTTCTGATACTTGGTATATTTGATAGCATCTTTTTCCATTTGCAAACTCCCAAACAAGATCATATCATGTAGTCCCAATGTCTAGCAAGGTGGAGAACAAGAGGGATTGACAAGCTGGTGGAAGAGATGGAAGACAAGAGAATAAAGGATAATGAAGGGAAAAAATCCTCAAGGGCAAACTCCTCAAGAATACCCAAGCTAGGGAAAAATTGTCATGTAAAGCACATTTGGACAAGCAATGAAAGGCTAGCATAGGATTAGTCACAAAATCATAATGCCAAAGAAGGAAAAGATGCATTCTAAAGGAGTAGACATGTCAAGAGGTTTCAAAGCATCGTGTTTCACTCTTTCTTTCTTTTCTTTTTTTGTTATTAGATCAAGACCAAAGGGGAAAAGGATGGTGAAAGGCTAGAATGAATGAAGGAAAACAAATATGAAGGCTAAATAGGGAGGGAATGAAAGAAAGATCATCATAAGATAACTCAAAAAATAGCCAAATGTTCGTGTATAGATCAACATTGTCAAGATCAAATAGAGAAGATGGAATGGATGAAATATGTAGAAGAACTACACATGACGTCTAATTGCAAGGTTTTCATTGTGGTACTTATCCAAGGCACCACAAGGGAGTGGTTTTCACCATAGGATGAATTTATTTCTCTTTACTTTTGCTACCAAGGTGCCTATTTCTAAGTTTTCACCAAGGCACATTTTCATTTTTTTTTTTCATTTCTCTTTTTTTTTTAATTTTAGAAGAAGGCAAGCTATTTAGATAGTGCTCCTTGAAAGGATAAACCATGATACACCAAGGATTCAAAATGATATGCTCAAAGATGTTGATAGGGAAAGGGAGATGGAAGAGAAAAATGGAGGATAAAGTTTTATGTAAAGCGAGTGAGGTTGGAAGATAGGAGGAATAGGCAAATGAGGAAAAATGATAGAAGGTAGAAGGATAATGAATGGAAGGATTGTGAAAGGGTAGATGGAAATGAAGGCAAGATCAACATCAACACACACCTTGAAGGGTGGTGAGAGGATGGAGGAAATTTGAATGAAGAAATACATGAAGGAATATGGAAAATGGATAGTAGAGGTTGTGGTTTAGGCGTATGGAATGGAAAAATATTTTTGAAAGAAGATGAAGTGGAAGCCTTTGGAAGCTTGAATGTCAATTTCACTTTTTGCTCAACACCAGACTCTTTCAAGAGAGACTTTGGAATCCATATAGTCGTAGGCTTTTTATTTCCTTTTGATGATCGAGAGAGAATATCTTCAATGATGGATTTTGGAACCCATACTTGTCTTGTAGTTTTTTTCTTAGATATCTCTTTGGACTTTATGTTTCCATGTCTATTAGAGGAGACATGGTGATCTTCTTTTTTTTATGGATTCTTGTATTGCTTCTTTTTCTTGTATTCAACATTCAAGTTACTTCCAAAAGACTTGGGACTTGTGGAAGAAGGAGGATATGATTGGTTTAGATGGGTGGTGGATGAAAAGGATTCAAGGGTATGCATCTATGTTGATCTTGAGGGAAGATGGGAGATGGAGGTATGTAAGGACCCAAGATGGATGGAGAATTAGGAGAGTTAGGAGGGGAAAGTGAAGGGACATAAGGACCCAATATGGAAGGCAAACATGAATCCCTTAGTAGTGGTGGAGGAGGTCCAAGGATGGAAGTGGAAAATGCAAAAGGATAATCAATAAGTTCATTAGCATCTATATGACAACCAAGGATATCAGCATCTTTAGAGTGAGCATTAGAATTTTCAATAGAATCATGGACATCTTGAATATGAGCACCTTCTTTGATAGCATTGTTCAAAGCTTACAAAGACTTAGGAAGAGTAGAAAGAGGAAGTGAACATGGAGTGGTAGAATAAGAAGATGGAAGACTTTGATCTTGACAAGGATCTTTGGATAGCATAAGCACATAATTTTTCTCTTGATTTTCAATAGGCTTAACATTGGAAGTAACAACACCATTTTTAACAACCGTAATGGAAGTATCATCTTTGGAAAGTGCAAGTGTAGTAAGGTTATTTTGATTGTCAATAAGCTCAACGGTGTGAGTAGTAGCTTGATCTTGCTTAGGAGAAGACTTAAGACATGGTGGAATGCATGAAAAAGGGTGTGCAGGATCAAAAAAACCCTGAGGTAGATAAGAGACATCGTGAAAAGGAGTGGACGACATGGAGGGTTCTTGATCTTGATCTTTCTTTATGTTCTTTTCTTTATAATTTATGGAGTCCTCTTGACATGGAGCCACTTCTAAGGACAAGGAAGCATGTTGGGATTATATGGAAGACTGTTGCAGAGATTGTGAAGGACCAGCTAAAGTAGGCATTGCAGCGTATGAAGGCTTAGGCTCTTTTGGTTTAGCATTATTGAAAGTATTAGCAGCCAAGTGAAGGTTAGCTTGAATTTCTTGAAGAGGTAGCCCTAGAGGATAACTATAGAGAATCGTATAAAAAGTATCAGGGCTTGTGTCGGATGAAAGTTCTGTGAAAGATTTGAAAGACTCAAAAGCTTTAGGAAATGTACAGGTATTGGAGGAAGTAGGGGATGGAAGGTAACCATCACAAGACAAAGGTCCAGCATTAACATGATCTTGCTTGAGAGTGTAATCTTTATTTTCAGCCTGAAAGTTCTTAGAGGAGAGATCCTTATAGTATTGACATTTCAAATCAACATGATACATTTTATATTCCTCAATAGAAGTAGATGTATCATCTAGATATTGTCCACAAAAGCCATCAAAGTCTCTTTCAAAATCAAAATCATATAGATCACCATCACGATCTATCCAATGTGACAGCCCATTTATATTAAGTAGGAACACACGACGAGGAGGACTCTTAGGAACAGAGGTGTCATAGGTATCATTATATTGTCTGTCATCATAGTCATCATAGTCTCCAAAGCTAGATGTGTCACTCTCCATGGAAGAGGTATCATAAGGGTTATCACATTGCTCAAATTTTGTCTGGAGGCATGGTGACATGTACAAGTCTTTATCAAATGGAAAAGAGTATAGAGATTCCATGGAGAACTTTTAGATTCTTTTTCTTTCTTAAGATTGTTAAGTTCAACTTGCATAGCTTGGAGCTGCTTCATCATAGCGGTGATTAGAGTTTCTTCCTCATGTGTACTGATTCTTTGAGACGTGTACTAATTCTCAATAGCTACTGCTATGTTCCTGACACAGTGATTTGTTCGACAGACTCTGGAAATAGGCTGAAAAAGCTAAATATCTGGCAATTCTGACAACTTTCAAAAATTTCCCAAATGACACTCTGCAGACTCGTATGACAATGGGTATGCTATGAAATGATAGTTGCAAAACTCATACGACAATTGCTAGCAAGATTTGATTTTTGGAATTTGTTGGCATGAAAACTCGTACGACACTAGGTACTCAATCATACGATAGATGGGCTCTAATGAAACGACAGTTGAAAATTTTATACGACAGTTGCAAGATTTTGACTTTGAGAATTTACTGGCATGAAAACTTGTACGACACTGGGTACTCAATCATACGACAGATGGGCTGTAATGAAATGACACTTTGAGAAAACTCATATGACTTTCTGACCTCCTGAGATGACTTTTGACTCTAGAAAAGGATTTTACTTCAAATTTTGAGTTTTCAGATTTGAATTGTTTGCAAATTTTAATGTCCAGATTTGAGGATTGTACCAGATTTTTCTGTTTTCAATAACTAGATAGATAAACAAGCACGCAAAACAATAAGTAAGTGATTTCAGGCATGTCTGAAAATAATGAACAAGGGAAAAAGCAACCTTGCACATGAACAATCAAGTGACTTATTCATTCTAATCTTCAGAAGTGCTAATTGTGTATGTTCCAAAATGTTTTGCAATGATGCACATATACCCTAGAAAATAAAAAATTGGCATCGCTAGGGTTTTTAGTAATGGTTTGACTCTACAACTTTTATGATCCAAAGGGGTGAACTCCAATCCCGGTGCACCAGGATTTTGACACGGTCCGAGAACTTAATCTTCAGGAGATGCTAGGGAGATCTAACAACCCAACAATGAACCATACCCATGGAGATTTCTTTCACAAGGACATTTATATAGCGGCTATCACTACCACGGTGAAAATGGCTATTACTGCTTGAGGTTCTATCAATACAATTTTCCCTGTGAAGGGAGTGTCCGCTATGGTTAACCCTCTCTAAAGATGACTCACGGTATTGTACCACAAGGGGACTTGGCTCCAGATCCAAGGTTTTGACACCTTTTCACTTTTAACCCAAACAAAGCAGGCAGATAAATCTGACACACTAAGATAAAGTTTTGTTTCACCAAAGTCTATGATGTCAACTCCACATGATCTATCAACCTCTCTGGGGAGAGAATGTATCGATCAATAAGAGAAGGCACACTAACCAATTTTGATTCACCAAAGCTCGTGATGTCAACCCCACATGATCTATCAACCTCTCTTGGGAGAGAATGTATCGATCAATAAGAGAAGACACACTAACCAAGTTGAATGTGAAATGCACTAAGTATCCTCCCTACCTACAAGGATTTTGTCGTCAAAAAGGATTTCACTAGGAATACAATCTCTCAAGAATCACGAATAGTGTTCATAGGGCCTAATTACTATGTGAGCACAAATTTATGTTTTCAAAAAGCAAATCTACCAAAAGTACCCAAAAAGCAGAAAGAGGAACACTTAACACTTAAAGTGAATATGAGATGAGTCCACAAGGTGGAACACTTAACACCTCACACAAGTTGAAAATAAGTCCCCAGCTTAGAAAACAAGTGAGTTCCTAAAAGTATAAATGAGTTGCCAAGTGGAACACTTAACGCTTCTGTCTTGTTGACCCCTCCCCTTTAATGTGGCGCTGACCTTGCAACCACAGGGTGGAACAAGGGGTCAGCGGATTAGTGAGTCCAATAACCCAAGATAGCAATCAAGATCAATCACAAGTATCTAAGACTACTTAATGAATCCTTAAGGGTCCACAACCTAGTATCAATTATGCAAGTGTGTAGAAATAGATCAAAAGCATGAAAAGATGCACACAAACTTGACACATAAGAGATTTATTTTAAGTCCAAAAAAAAATGTTATTAGATGAAGGAGAATACCTGAGATCCTCACAACGCGCTTAGTAGATTTTACCTAATTTTTAGCAATTCTTGTTGAGCTTTTCCATGCAAGCAAGTGACGAACTCTCCAACAAGCAAACAAGCAAACAAGATATGCAACATATATTCAACTTATGAAAACCATAGTGTTAGCTCTAAAAATCAATTATTATCAGCAATAATAATTATCAATTAACCCAAATGACAACTCATATCATTCATTGAACCATGTAAAAAAAATAAGTGCATACCCATCACAAAACTTTATTTTTTTTGCTGCATTTGACCTAGTCAACAAGATCTAATTTTTTTTTATGATTTTAGCCACAAAAATAGAAATTCAAAATAGAAACCCTTGCTAAAAAATAGAGATCTTTTCAAAAATGTAAAAATTTTAGAAACATCTCTTCATTTGTGCCCTAGAGACCTGTTTTATCAAAATAGACTAATTTTTGTAAATTGACTATTTGAGCTATTATATTGCGTCCAAATTTAAAACACAAAGAATGGACCCCTTGTAGAATTTAAAGAGCTTTCCAAAAATATAGAAATTTCTAAAAAATATGCTGATTTGCTTTAGATATTAATTTTTTCCAAAATTTCAAGAAAAAATTATTAAAAATTCAAAACATCTCAAAAAATTCTAAATTTTTTACTGTAGCTTCCCTAATATGTTTCCAACTTGAAAAAAAATATTCAAAGCAAAAATCCAAGCCGTTTGGGAGATAAAATTAAATCTTTGAAACTTTAGGGTTTTAGCTCCCCAAAAAAATCAAAACTAGCATGTAAAGGTGGGTTGCCCCACAGTGAGCGCCAGAAATGTGTGTGTGAAAATTGTACCTGATCTGTAGACACAAAACTTTAGTAAAATATTAGAGGTTAGCAAAAACAAAATCGTGCAAAATTAAAATCTAATATAACCAAGCGATCTACTGCCTTCTAATAGGTGTGAAATTGATGTTCTCAGATAAAATCAAGATCAATGACCTAGACGACACCCAAATGAAGGATTTAAATGCAATTGATCTAGATATGAAATATGAATGCAAAGTAATCTATTTTTTTTTGGATTTTAGATGCAATAAGAATGATAAACTGATATGAATCTATGCTAATATGAAAATTGATCTATGATATGCTAAAAAATGATATGCAATGCTAATCTAGAAATAATATGATATGAATGCAAATGAAATTGATCTCACAAAACGTGGTTGATTCGCAAAGAAGCTTGGACTCTCCAGATAGCAATTCACTAGCATAAGTTCACAAATTATGAGATGTTTTGAGATGAGCTGAGGCTTTAATTTATAGAAATCCAGGGCTTTGGAGGTGCATGGGAAAAAAAGCCATAAATCACTCAAATAACTCAAGTTGATTTTTGAGTTATTTTTAAATAAAGGATATTTAACTCACAAAAACATGCAAAAGCAGAGTTCAACTCAAAATAGAGTTTCGCTTTAATTGATAATTGATAGTTGTCTGCTTTTTCTGATTGTGCATGATTTATTTATGAATTGATTTAATAATAAAGTGATTTATTTCCAACTTAACTGCTTTTAAAAAATAAAACAATTGATTTATGGGTTAATCAATTATTTTTCAAACTTTTATTCAAAAATAATATAATTAAATATGACAACTTGCTTTAATTAATTAAATAAGAATTTAATCAATTAAAGATAAGAATTTTGATTTATTGTCAAATTTAAATAATACAATTTAGGAATAAATAGAATTAAATTCAATTAAATAATTAAGTGGTAGAATTAAATCTAATTAATTAAATATTGAGAATATTCAATTAATCAAACTTTCGGATAAATAAGATTTATTGTCAAATAATCATTAAATTAAAGATAATTAGGATAAATTAGGAATATTACTAGGAATATTCCCTGATGCAGAATTTGAGATAATCAATTAGGATTTGATGATGTACAGATGTGCCTTAGGTTAGGACTTCTATGTCGATTTCATTCGATTTGATGATATAGGAGGTTAATGAACATATAGCCCATTTTTGGGGTATTACAGTAACCAATTTAGATATCTAGGATATTGAGGATATAATAGACAGTTGTGTTGGCAGAAGCACAATGAACAGGACATATGAAGAATATCTGGTCAAGTGGAAAGGACAACCTGTTGAAGATTCATCATGGCTAACAAAGGAGGAGGTTAACCATCTTGGTTTTCTTCTACACACCTGAGTCATGATAGGGTCACTTCTCAAATTACCCCAGTTGTCTAATGTAGGAGCATCCTGGGTGTAAGAGCAATCTTGCATCACCCAAAAATATTTTTGGTTTTGTTTTCAATAAGGGTTATCTTGTGCAGTGCTACTATTTATGAAAACTTGCTATTTTTAGTAAGTTGATCATGTGATCTTAGAATGTTGTGATTTCTTCCCTGGAGGTTTATTTTGGTCATATCAGCTAGCCAGTAAAGTTCCATTGACAGATCAAGTCTAGCTTTGTAGATACTTAAGATTTTCGGTATTGGCAATAGGGTACAAAAGTTTTGAACTTAGTTTTGAAAGCTTTAGAGGCCCTGGATGAGGTCAAGAATTTTGGTGACAAGTGTTTGTGTGAGTCAAGCCTATAGAGCACTTTGTGGCCTCTCCGGAATGGGGTTATAATAGTCAATCGGGTCAACTGGCAATGACTTATGGTTTTCAAAAGTTAGGTCACCTGAAATGATAGAAAATGATTTTCCTTCAAAAATTTTGTTCGGGTTTCAAAAGTTATTTTGAGCCAACTTTGATGTAATAAATTGTAAAATAAAATAATTCTAAGTTTGGTCAGCCTTGTTGGCTAAAATTCGTCAACCTTCCCAGGTGGTAGAAAATTGCCTATATAAGGAAGGTTGTAGTGTTGTTTTAGGCAGTTTGGGACAGTTCTGGGTAGTAGTTCTGGGTATTGCTTCGAGGCTTTGTCCTATAGAATATTGTAAGGGAATGCCCATGTGGCTTTGCATATTATAATTCTAAAAAATTTTATTTCCACATTTGTGGAGATAATAAGAAGCCCATTTGTTGTTCTTGCAAATTGTTGTTGTTTCTCTATTTCTATTATGTGTTTGTGGTATTAAGGGGAGCACCCTTCATCAAGTGGTATCAGAGCAAGAGTTCCTGAGTGTGTAAATAGATCGCTGATTGTGAGGCAGTTTGCACTAGGACCATGGGTTAGGGTTTTTGTGTAAACAGATCACCGATTGTGAGGCAGTTTGCACCAGGACCGTGGGTTAATGTTTCTATGTAAACAAATCGCCAACTGTGAGGTAGTTTTCACTAGGACCGTGGTTAGGGTTTTAGTGAGAAGTGTGAAAATGCCTCCACGAAGGGAACGTGGTGGAAGAGCTAGTGTTGTAACACCTGAGGTTAGAGCGCTCCAAAGACAAGTGCGAGCATTGCAAGAGGAGATTCGTAGAGGAATGAATCTTAATGTTAGAGATGAAAGCAAGGATGAAGCCAAAGAAGAAGATCAAGAAGGAGAAGTCAAAGTTGTGAACCAGGAGGAAGAAAGACTTTTTCAGGCCATTTCCAAGATTAGGAAAAGACCTAAAATTGAGGTTCAAGCATTTTCTGGAAATCTTAACCCAGAGGAATTGATCGAATGGATCAATGAATGTGAAGAATATTTTGAGTATGAAGATATCAAGGATCTTGATAGGGTCAAGTTTGCAAAGGCCAAACTGAAGGGTCATGCGAAGATCTGGTGGCAAGAGATTCATTTGGAGTGAAATCGAAGAGGAAAGGATAAAATCACAAGATGGGATCGGATGGTGGATAAATTGAAGCGATAGCTCATCCCTATTGATTATGAGCTTGACCTACTAAGGAAAATGCAAAGTTTGAAGCAAGCAGGAAGATTTGTTCAGGAGTTTACAGAGGAGTTCTATCGAATCCTCATCAGAACAGGCCATGCAAAAGCTCATAAGGAGAAAGTTGCCCATTACCTTAATGGGTTAAGGTTGAGTATTCAGGAAGAATTGAACCTGGTTCAAATGAATAGTATTGAAGAGGCATACCAGTTTTCTCTAAAAGTAGAGGAAAATCTAAACAAGAAGTTTGAGAGTAGACAAAGTGGAAGAGGTCATGATGGAGGATCTCGTGGATGGTCATATGAAGATCGAAATGAAGATCCAAAAAATTAGGAGGTCGGTAACATTTAGAATTAGAAAGGAGATAATTTCAATCATTTCCAAGATACGAACAATAAAGATCAGAGAGGAAGAGGAAGAGGACAAGGTTCAGCAAGAGGAGGCTTTTGTGGAACATGTTTTCACTATGGAGAAGAAGGTCATAGGGCATTTGAATGTCCTCAACACCAAGGAAAGATAGATAGGAAAAATGAAGGCCGGGCCAGAATTGCACATGTAGATGAAGATCCCAGATCATCACATTCTAAAGATGTTGAAAGAGGAGAAACGTTGATTAACAGAAGAGTCCTATTGAGTGGTGAGAATGAACCTGAGCAAAGGAGGAATCTATTTCACACCAGGTGCAAGTGTGAGGGTAAGTGTTGTGATGTGCTTATTGATGGTGGTAGTACTGATAATTTGGTGTCAAAAGATATGGTGAAAAAGTTGAAGCTCAAGAGGAAGAAACATCCACATCCATATCAGGTTGCCTGGGTCCAGGATGATCACAAGGTCATGGTCAGTGAACAGTGTGTAGTTAAGTTCAAGATTGGTGGGTACCATAATGAGGTACTATGTGATATCATAGCTATGGATGCATGTCATATGTTATTGGATAGACCTTGGTAGTTTGACAGATGTGCTATACATGATGGTTGTTGTGAATACCTATTCCCTGACAAAGGATGGAATGCAACATAAGCTAAATCCATTGAAGGAGACCGAAGAAAAGGTATGTGGTAATGCAAGAATAACTTTTATTGATAGAGGAAATTTCTTAGATGGTATGCGACATGAGTATATGTGTTTTACCTTAATTTTAAAGGCTGGGAAAGAGGAAGTAGAAGATGTACCTATAGAAGTTGCATAATTATTGAATGGGTGTCAGGATATTGTATCTGATAATGCACCTGATGGAGTACCACCAATAAGGAAGATCAGTCATCAGATGGACTTGATTCCAAGAGCCAATTTTCCAAATAAGGTAGCACAGAGAATGACACTAGTAGAAAGTGAAGAGGTGAAGATAAGTTTTAATTTTAGTTCATCACATCATCCATAGATTGTATATGGAAGTAGTCCCAGAAATACATGAGTTGAGAAAGATACATAAAGGAGAAATAAGTAGTGCTGAAGCTGAGGATTTTGCAGAACATTTGAAGAACATCCATGAGGAGGTGAGGAAGCATATTACCAAGATGAATGTGCAATATAAGGCTAAGGTAGATGAGAAAAGGAGGCTTAAGGAGTTTCAAGTTGGAGATGAAGTCATGGTTCATTTGTGGAAGGAGCGATTTCCAATTGGTACATATAACAAGTTGAAAATAAAGAAGTTTGGGCCATATAAGATACTGGAGAAGTATGATTCAGGAAATGCATATGAGGTCGAGTTTCCTACTGAGATGAATATTTCACTAGTATTTAATTTTTGAGATTTGACAGAGTATCATGGAGGTGTTGAAGATGAGGTTACAACAACACAGTGTAGTATTCCAGCAACCAGCTTATATATCAAGGAGATTGAGGATATACTAGACAGTCGTGTTGGCAAAAGCACAAGGAACATGACATATGAAGAATATCTGGTCAAGTGGAAAGGATGACTTGTTGAAGATTCATCATGGCTAACAAAGGAGGAGGTTAACCATCTTGGATTTCCTCTACACACCTGAGTCATTACAGGGTCACTTCTCAAATTACCCTGGGTATCTAATGCAGGAGCATCCTGGGTGTAAGAGCAATCTTGCATCACCCAAAAATATTTCTTGTTTTGTTTTCAATAAGGGCTATCTTGTGCAGAGCTGCTATTTATGGAAACTTGCTATTTTTAGTAAGTTGGCCATCCGATCTCAGAATGTTTTGATTTCTTCCTTGGAGGTTCATTTTGGTCATATTAGTCTGCCAGTAAAGTTTCATTAACAAATCAAGTCTAGCTTTTTAGATATTGAAGAGTTTCGGTATTGGCAACAGGGTATAGAAACTTTCTTGCAAACTTTAGGAATGGTTTGTATGGACGTTTGTGCGGTAAACTACAAGCAATAATCAGCATCACCCCTTTAATATTCTTTTATTTTTAAATTTCAAAGTATTTTATATGAATACTTTCTCCGGGCAAGAGCTGGGCACGAAATTTATCAACTGATTGTTTGGTAATGTTTGTTGTAATGGTCATTTGGTCGTGCATGTCGATGAGGTCAACATGCAGTATTCGTGCTTTTGCTAGGCTTGAATGTTTTTTTGCATAAGCAAGGCCATAAGTGATGAGGACATCACCATCAAAGGCAGTGACAGACTATTATGTACAAATATCAACAATGCTGGATGTATGGTCCACATTTATTTCAAGCCTGTGAGAATTCAAGGCTATCTATTTTAGAGCCTATAGTTATATGAAATCCAATGCAAATAGTAAAAGAGGCTAAGAAAGGGCTGACCTTTTTTCTTGTTGATTATAGTTGAAGTTGTTTCCATCTTGTAGAGGGTTGTCTTGTTGGCTAGAGGATGTGAATAAAGCTCTGTTAAATGCTCTTTGATAAGTTAGTGTTGCTACTATATGCAAATACAAGTCCATTCAAGTGTGTTTGCATAAATGTGAAGGGAGACAAGTGGAGATGATGTGAATACCTTTTTGTAGGCATTATCATTTTTGTATCTGCCAAGCTACTAGGAATTTCATGCTTGATGTCTGAAAGTTGTGTGTCTTGTGCATTAGTGGCATATCTGGCTTCAGTTTCTAGTGCTGCTATTTCTGAGTGATCCATTCTGGGAGGTGCATCTCGTTCAATCTGAAACAAGACCTAAAACATGAGCAACAAAGACATTAACAAGGGAATGGAATCTGCAAAAAAACTAAATATGTTATTGGTAATGGAATCTAGTGTTCTTCTTTGGAGAAAGTGCTTGAAGTCCACCTACTGAATCCATATAACTTCATTTAATTTTGGTGAACATGGGAATGGAACTTTGTAAAGAGATAGAAAATTGTTAACATTATGACTTTGTGGAAAAGCACATCAACAAACTTACTTTAAGGTGAAGAAAATTTGCATTATGTGACTAAGTTGTAGAACAATCATTTGTGCCTCCATATGGTGCTTTGTTAGGTAGGGTGGCTAAGCATTCTAAATAAAGTTGTTAGAGAAGAGGTCTGGACATCACTATGAGAGAATCGATCATGTTCTCTCATTTTGTTTGAACTTGTTTCTAATTGTGGAAACTAGGGTTGGAGCTCTAGAGCTATTGCAAAGTGGTCCAACCAATATGTATCCAGTAAAGTGAATTTTTCTAGGGCAAGATCAATATTATGCAACCAAAAATGATCCAACAAACTACCAGCATTTGTTGTTGGCTTGTCCACAAGAAATCTTAATCTGTGGTGTTTCATAAGTTCTACAACCATTGTCTGTGTTCTTGTGGAATGTAGCATGTTAATGTTAAAGTTTCCAGCAATAATGAATTTGCAATTCATTAGTAGTGCAATAAATATGCTTCTGATTAGATTCAATATTTGATCCATAGGTGATCTTGGTGCTATGTAAACATTTGTGATGCAAAGAGTATTGCCAAGATGAAATACATCAATTGTTATGGATTCTAGGTATTGTGTTGCAAAGGTATCAGTTTTTAACAATGTCAATGTTTTGGCATAGCAAGTCAACAAGCCATGAATAGACAGTGAAGAATGGAAATTAAATTTTGCTTCTAGAAAGTGAAGATGTTGATGTATGTTGTCATTTGTTTCTTGAAAACAAAGTATATTTTCTCTAAGAAAATCATGGTCTTGGGTTATTTCTTTGCATGGAATACAAAGCTTCGAGTATTCATAGAGCATACAATGACATGGTCCTTTGATAGAAGAGCAAGGCTATGTTGTAGTTTCCATTGTGCCACAGTTCAAAGGCGTAGCATTTCATTGTCTACTTTTTGAGACTTTGAAGTTTTGATGTTGCAATTTGTGTATCAAGTATAGGTTCTCAATGTTTCTTACATGGGAAAGGGCATTGTAGGCAAGACCATGCTAGTAGACTTTTGAAGGGTCAAAAGCAAGGGAATCCATTGTTAGGCCTTGTGATCTATGGATGGTGTGTGTAGATGTTAGTTGAATGGGGAATTGTAATCGAGTAACAATTTTTGTAGTTGTTTTGACTTTTCTAGCTATTCTCATAATTGGGGTCCAAGAAGGTGAAATAGACCTTGTGTATATGGCTTCCTTTCTTTGGCATCATGATTTTCCAATAGCAAGGTCATTGAATTCTATCCATAGGATGTCCTCATGGTCAGATGTGTGCAGTTGGAAAATAACGTTAGCACCATTGACTAGTCCATCTTGTGTATCCAAATTGCCAACTATTAGCTCAACCAAGATTCCTAGCTTTATATAGATTCTATTAGGAAGCGATGATTTCTCAACTTGGTAGCTGGTAGTGTAAATGGGAGACTCATTCTTATCAATAGCCTCAAACAAACAAAGCTTAGTGGGCAAGAAGTCCAACATTCTTTTTTTATGTTGATCAATGGCTATATTTCTCTGAAACAAGTATGGAAATTTTGGTTTAGAATAGAAATGAAGATTTTGGTTTAGAATGGAAATGTAGTGTCTATTTATTTGTCTAACTACATTGTGTAGTTCAAAGCAAAGGGCATTTTCTACCTAGAATGTGTATGGGATTTTTTCATTGATTATTTTAGGCTGCTTAAATATCCAAGCATCACATACAAGTTGGGCTTGGTACAAGTCACCGCAAAATATTATATCGACATTTCCAAATGGTTTTTTTGGTGTGTGTTTCATTTGGCATAGCTGTCTATCTATATTGTATAACATTCTAGATCTTAATAGCAATGCCTCATCAATGAACAAGACCTGCAACTGGTCCAATTTCTTGGTTAGGCTGTCAAGTGTGTTTGAGTCCAAAGGCAGCATCTTTGAAGAGCTACATGGTAGGTGGAAGATAGAGTGTGCGGTTGTGCCACCTGCATTAAATGAAGCTTTCCCTATTGAAGCAATGATGATTCCTTTAGGCTTGTACAGGTCACTTTCAAGTTGTCTATCAAAGTTCCAAATCATTTCTTGGAAGAGAACTTTTGCAGTGAAGGTTTTGCCAGTGCCAGCTCCTCCTGTCAAGAAAAAATATAGTGGTTTGTTGGGTGCAAGTATCTTTGTCATCATTACATCTTTGACTATTGATTTTTGTTCTTCATTCAATTGTCTTCACAGCATGAAATATTCTTCGTTATTGAGCAAGAATGGGTGAGAAATTTCTAAGAACAGTGAGCGATGAATAGCTTTCTTTTTTTTTGTACTTTTCACATGTTCGATGTCACCGATGATGTCATATTTTTATATTTATGTTTTGGTTTGGGTCTAGTCTCTATCATTGTCGAGGTCCATTAATGGATGGCTATCATTGGTAGCTTTTGTTGCGGCCAAGTCAATGTCACCCCATGTACTAGGTATCTATGCTGTGAACATTTGTTCGACATGTACAATTTGTAATTTCTTTGCATCAAATGTTGAACTCCATGTTTTATGTCCTGGTAACAATGATTGTTCATTGTCTCTAAAAGGAACATAAAGCATAAGTTTTTCTCTATAGTAATTTTTTGCATCTTTATGCTGGTTGTATCTTACAAAGCATATGATTTGTGGCTTAACTCTTTTTTTGGTTCTTTTGATGGACTGTGCGAGTAAGAAGAAGTATATTCTGCAAGTGACAAGTTTTTATAGAGCTTTGGATGTTGTACATATTTGTCTACTACAGAGGCCCCCATAATGTTCTCAGAGTCATCTCTCTCCTTTGCAAGTAGGTTGGGGATTTTTAACATCAAAATTCTATTCTCAGGAGGTGTTGTATTGATCAAAATCATTTTGCAGGAACTTCCTTGTAATGGCAAAGAAAGAGCAATGTGAATTTCTTGGTGACTAGATATTTTTTGGTAGTTTAGCAGTGCATTACCTAGCTTTTGTATGAAGTGTATCTTGTCATTGTAAGCATAAGTACTAATGCAAGAGCATCCTGGGTGTAAGAGAAATCTTGCATCACCCAAAAATATTTCTAATTTTGTTTTCAATAAGGGCTATCTTGTGCAGAGCTTCTATTTATGGAAACTTGCTATTTTTAGTAAGTTGGTCATCCGATCTCAAAATGTTCTAATTTCTTCCATGGAGATTCATTTTCATCATATCAGCCTGCCAGTAAAGTTTCATTAACAGATCAAGTCTAGCTTTGTAGATATTGAAGATTTTTAGTATTGGCAACAGGGTACAGAAACTTTGAACTCAGTTTTGAAGGCTTTAGAGGCCCTGGATGAGGTTGAGAATTTGGGTGACAAGCACTTGCATGAGTCAAGCCTGTAGAGCACTTCGTGAACTTTTCAAAATGGGGTTCTAATAGTCAATCGGGTCAACTGGCGATGACTTATGCTTTTCAAAAGTTGGGTCACCTGAAATGGCAGTAAATGATTTTCCTTAAAAATTAATGTTTGGGTTTCAAAATTTATTTTGAGCTGACTTTGATGTAATAAATTGTAAAATAAAATAATTCTAAGTTTCGTCAACCTTGTTGGCTAAAATTCTAGAACCTTCCTAGGTGATAGAAAATTGCCTATATAAGGAAGGTTGTAGTGTTGTCTTAGGCAATTCAGGACAATTCTGGGTAGTAGATTTGGGTATTGATTCGAGGCTTTATCCTACAGAATATTGTAAGGGAATACCCATGTGGCTTTGCATATTGTAATTCTAAAAATTTGTAATTCCACATTTATGGAGATAATAAGAAGCCCATTTGTTGTTCTTGCAAATTGTTGTTGTTTCTCTATTTCTATTATGTGTTTGTGGTATTAAGGGGCACCCTTCATCAAGTGGTATCAGAGTAGGAGTTCTTGAGTGTGTAAACAAATTGCCAATTGTGAGGTAGTTTTCACCAGGACCATTGGTTAGGGTTTCTGTGTAAATAGATCGCCGATTATGAGGCAGTTTGCACTAAGACTATGGGTTAGGGTTTCTGTGTAAATAGATCACCGACTATGAGGCAGTTTGCACCAGGACCGTGGTTAGGGTTTTAGTGAGAAGCATGAAAATGCCTCCATGAAGGGAACCTGGTGGAAGAGCTGGTGTTGTAACCCCTGAGGTTAGAGCGCTCCAAAGACAAGTGTGAGCATTGCAAGAGGAGATTCATAAGGAATGAATCTTAATGTCAGAGATGAAAGCGAGGATGAAGCCGAAGAAGAAGATAAAGAAGGAAAAGTCAAAGTTGTGAACCAGGAGGAAGAAAGACTTTTTTGGGCCATTTCCAAGATCGGGAAAAGACCTAAGATTGAGGTTCAAGCATTTTTTAGAAATCTTAACCAAGAGGAATTGATCAACTGGATCAATGAATGTGAAGAATATTTTGAGTATGAAGATATCGAGGAGTCTGATAGGGTCATGTTTGCGAAGGCCAAACTAAAGGGTCATGCGAAGATCTGGTGGCAAGAGATTCAATTGGAGTGAAATTGAAGAGGAAAGGATAAAATCACAATATGGGATCAAATGGTGGATAAATTAAAGTGATAGTTCATCCCTATTGATTATGAGCTTGACCTATTGAAGAAAATGCAAAGTTTGAAGCAAGCAAGAAGATCTATTCAGGAGTATACAGAGGATTTCTATCGAATCCTCATCAGAACAGGCCATGCAGAAGATGATAAGGACAAAGTTTCTCATTACCTTAATGGGTTAAGGTCGAGCATTCAAGAAGAGTTGAATCTGGTTCAAATGAACAGTATTGAAGAGGCATACTAGTTTTCCCCAAAAGTAGAGGAAAATTTGAACAAGAAGTTTGAGAGCAGACAAAGTGGAAGAGGTTGTGATCAAAGATCTGGTGGATGGTCATATGAAGATCAAAATGAAGATCCAAAAAAGTAGGATGAGGACAGTAACAGTCAAAATTAGAGAGGAGATAATTTCAATCATTTCGAAGATCAGAACAATAAAGATCAAAGAGGAAGAGGAAGAGGACAAGGTTCAGCAAGAGGAGGCTTCCGTGGAACATGTTTTCACTGTGGAGAAGAAGGTCATAGGGCATTTGAATGTCCTCAATGCCAAGGATGGATAGATAGGAGAAACAAAGGCCAGGCTAGAATTGCACATGTAGATGAAGATGCCAGATCATCACATTCTGAAGATGTTGAAAGAGGAGAAATGTTGATTAACAGAAGAGTCCTGTTGAGTGGTGAGAATGAACCTAAGGAAAGGAGGAGCCTATTTCACACCAGGTGCAAGTGTGAGGGTAAGTGTTGTGATGTGATTATTGATAGTGGTAGTACTGATAATTTGGTGTCAGAAGATATGGTGACAAAATTGAAGCTCAAGAGGAAGAAACATCCACATCCATATCAGGTTGCCTGGGTGTAGGATGATCACAAGGTCATGGTCAGTGAACAGTGTCTAGTTAAGTTCAAGATTGGCGGGTACCATGATGAGGTACTATTTGATATCATAGCTATGGATGCATGTCATATTTTATTGCGTAGACCTTGGCAATTTGATAGATATATTGTACATGATGGTCGTGGGAATACCTATTCCCTGACAAAGGATGGAATGCAACATAAGCTAAAGCCATTGAAGGAGACGGAAGAAAAGGTATGTGGTAATGCAAGAATAACTTTTATTGATAAAGGAAATATATTAGATGGTATGCAGCATGAGCATATGTGTTTTACCTTAATTCCAAAGGCTAGGAAAGAGGAAGTAGAAGATGTACCTATAGAAGTTGCAAAATTATTGAATGGGTTTCAGGATATTGTATTTGATAATGCGCCTGATGGATTACCACTAGTAAGGAAGATCAGTCATCAGATGGACTTGATTCCAGGAGCCAATTTTCCAAATAAGGCAGCATAGAGAATGACACCAGTAGATAGTGAAGAGTTGAAGACAGGTTGAAGTTTAGTTCATCACATCATCCATAGATTGTATATGGAAGTAATCCCAAAAATGCATCTGAGTTGAGAAAGATAGATAAAGGAGAAATAAGTAGTGTTGAAGCTATGGATTTTGCAGAACATTTGAAGAACATCCATGAGGAGGTGAGGAATCATATTACCAAGATGAATGTGCAGTATAAGGCTAAGGAAGATGAGAAAAGGAGGCTCAAGGAGTTTTAGGTTAGAGATGAAGTCATGGTTCATTTGCGGAAGGAGCGATTTCCAGTTGGTACATATAACAAGTTGAAAATAAAGAAGTTTTGGCCATGTAAGATATTGAAGAAGCATGATTCAGGAAATGCATATGAGGTCGAGTTGCCTACTGAGTTGAATATTTCACCTGTATTTAATGTTTGAGATCTGATAGAGTATCATGAAGGAGGTGTTGAAGATGAGGTTACAATAGCATAGTGGAGTATTCTAGCAACCAGTTCAGATATCAAGGAGATTGAGAATATACTAGACAGTCGTGTTGGCAAAAGAACAAGGAATAGGACATATGAAAAATATCTGGTCAAGTGGAAAGGATGACTTGTTGAAGATTCATCATGGCTAACAAAGGAGGAGGTTAACTGTCTTGGTTTTCCTCTACACACTTGAGTTGTGACAAGGTCACTTCTCAAATTACCCTGGGTGTAAGAGCAATCTTGCATCACCCAAAAATATTTTTGGTTTTGTTTTCAATAAGGGCTATCATGTGTAGAGCTACTATTTATGGAAACTTTCTATTTTTAGTAAGTTGGTCATCCGATCTCAGAATGTTCTGATTTCTACCATGGAGGTTCATTTTGGTCATATTAGCCTACCAATAAAGTTTCATTAACAGATCAAGTCTAGCTTTGTAGATATTGAAGATTTTTGGTATTGGCAATAGGGTACAGAAACTTTGAACTCAGTGTTGGAGGCTTTAGAGGCCCTAGATGAGGTCAAGAATTTGGGTGATAGGCGCTTGCCCAAGCCAAGCCTGTAGAGCACTTCGTGGTCTTTCTGAAATTGGGTTATAATAGTCAATCGGGTCAACTGGTGATGACTTATGGTTTTCGAAAGTTGGGTCACCTGAAGTGGTAGAAAATGATTTTCCTTCAAAATTTATGTTTGGGTTTCAAAAGTTATTTTGAGCTAACTTTGATGTAATAAATTGTAAAATAAAATAATTCTAAGTTTGGTCTACCTTGTTGGCGAAAATTTTTGAACCTTCCGAGGCAGTGGAAAATTGCCTATGTAAGGAAAGTTGTAGTGTTGTCTTAGGCAGTTCGGGACAGTTCTGGGCAGTAGATCTGGGTATTGATTCGAGGCTTTGTCCTATAGAGTATTGTAAGGGAATGCCCATGTGGCTTTGCATATTGTAATTTTGAAAATTTGTAATTCCACATTTGTGGAGATAATAAGAAGCCCATTTGTTGTTCTTGCAAATTGTCGTTGTTTCTCTATTTCTATTATGTGTTTGTGGTATTAAGGGTAGCACCCTTCATCAAGTACATTGCTAGCGTATTTGGTAGAATGCAAGTGACAATGTTCCTTCTTGTTTCATCATGTGCGAGCTGCAGTAAGATGCAGCAGCATATACATTTAATATAAACTATGTATCTGCATTTGCATACCATAGGCTTGGAATGTTTCTAGCAAATGAATTTATCCAAATATCTACAAGATTCCTTTGTAAGAAGACAATTCTTCATGACAATGTTGATTGTAACATTTCAATGTAATTGGCTTCATCAATTTTGAATTCATGCAAGAAATCATCAAACGTCACTTCTTTTGTGTAGTGTTTGTTCTCTAGTTTCTTGAAACATAGTTGTGCCCTGTCCTTCATTGCAGGGCTAGTATTTTGTGAATGTTCTAAAATGGTTGTTTGTCTCATGGGAGGCAAGGGAAAGCTAAATTGACAACTAGATGTTCTATACTTTTTGCATGTTTTTGTATGGTGATGTGTATGCATTTTGACTAGATGTGTGTCCAGCAATGTAGAGTCACATGAGATGTATCTGTCTATGAAACTTTCTATATCAATATTTTTGCAATGTCCATATGTAGGTGAATCTGCCACCCATAGCATGAAGTTTGTGTGCTCATTCCCTCGATTTTGGAATTCTGTAATGAAAAAGTAATCAGATACTTTACCAAATAGCTCTTGGTTTTTTAGCATCATTTTTTTAAATGCATTAAGCCTGTGATTGAAATAGTGGCTGCAAAGCACAGGATTTTTCCTAATTTTGAAGTCTAGGTCTTTGTCCTCTATAGTTTCATTTTGTGTACCATGTTGCATACTTGATATATGCTGCAATGCTTTTCACAATGGCTCCCATAAGTACTCAGCACTTGTTAGTGTCACAAAGAAAGTTGGAGGTCCTAGTTGTCATATCATTTCAAATATGTGTTTCCTACTATTTTCTAAGTAGTCAGGAGATGTTCGAATACTTCTCAATGACCTAAAACCTAATGGCGAGTTCAATAATTTTTCTAGATTAGCAGGGCTGTGCACATCCTTTGCAAATAATTTTTCACCTTTCAATTCAGCTTTCCTTATACAAACCCATGCCAGTGAGGATATTTGATGAATAATTATTTTAATAGCTTTGAAAAAGATATTTGTGATATGTGTTCAAAATTTGTTGTCTTTATGCATGATCTCCCACTTGACTATTTTCTAGTAGCTAAATTTTTGAGTGATATCTTTTGGTTGTGCAAAACCATAAAACAATGTTGGGAAATTCATTTCTTCTGAGTAAGTATCCTGGAAAATTCCAAGAGGTTTAAATCCTTCAGCTGGCACAATTTCAATAATAGTTGTATCAAGGTCTCTAATTGAATACGATTCATTAAACCAATGGATGAGTGATTCAATTATGGGCTCTTCGTCAAGCTGGTGCAAATTGTCATCCACATCAGTTGCAAAGTTTGTGTCTGTGTTTGCACTAATGTCTATTTTCATTTTTTGATGTTTGCTTGCTAAAAGGGTTTCCCAATCTTTATTTATTGTGATATTTTCTTTTGTATATAGTGGTGTTTTTGACAAAAAATTTAAAGCATCCATCACAAAAGAAGGTCTAAATTGCCTTGTGTGTATGCATTGTTGTATTCTAGTTTACATTTAATCCTAATTGCAATTGTTTTTGTTTCATCTATATGTCTAGGCAATGCTTGTTGGACTATATTGAAATCGACAAGAACATTGATAATTGTACCGTTCAAGCCATATTGTGCTCTTTTGTATCCCAATTGCCAATTCTAGGCAAAAGAAATACGTAGGGAAACTAGTCTTTCTTATAGTCCAGTTAAGGAATGGACAATATCTATTCATTTATTGTGTCTTATGTTCCATGGTGCAGAAAAAATGGGTAGTTTGTGAGGCTTGACAGCTTCTATATATCATTTGCAAATTGTTTGGCCTGCCACAATGTTTTTCTTATTAGTTGGAATTGAAAGAATAGAGAAATCATGAACAAATGCATTGTTCACCTTGTAAATGTCTTTATGGAAACATAACATTTCACAAATTGCACAGGCTTCAGTAGGTGTATCGTTAATGGCTAGCAGGTATTTCCTAATAGATTTTTGGTTTCTGTTGTTGACTGTAGTTGCATCTGTATGGATTTATGGGTGGTGCTTTGTTCTTGCCTTATGAAATACATACCCTATCCTTGTCCTAGCATGTGATGTTGGTTAATGCATAAAATTATTTGTTTGAGCAGACTGTTGATGGTTGGTGCTTGACAAGACCTGGTCCTTGTTGTAGATTGTTGCTTTTAGATGCCATAATGAGCATTGCATTTTAATTTTCTTGCAAGGTAAAACTATAGTTTGTTCAGTTTTTGAGCTTTCTACTAAAAAGGGTGTTGTTTTTTTCATTGGAAATGCATTTTCATTTTCATGAAACAAGTCATGTCTATTTGTAAGTATTTCATTTGACAGATGTTGTTTTTCTTGTAGTGGCTTGTAATGGCAATGAATTGAACTATTCTCGTAACAAGATAAGTTTATGCGTTGTTTTGGTTCTACGCAATTGCAGAGGAGGTTCACTTTAGGTTGGGGAACTATTTTCCATATGTGTATAGTTGTCTAAAATAAGTATGAAATCCATAACAAGCAAAATTCAAAACCTTCTAGATGGATGTAAACATATGGCATTCCCATCTTGCTAACTAGTGTTCTTTGTTGCAAGAAGAACTAGTTGCTTGACATTGCAGGTTGCTAAAGCATGTTGAAACAACGACATGCAAATCTATCTTGCACTACCAATGCATTGGCCAATGACTAGGCCATGAATAGTCATAAAGCAACTGCATTAAACCGAGTATTAACCAAGGCAGCAATGGTAGCAAACATGCTTTCACCACATGGAGCAAAAAATGCAAGTAGTTATTGGAGGCCAACTTGATCAAGTTTTGCATCTATTACGGTCGAATTGGTGGTGATTTCACAAGGCACAATTAACAAATGGGGTTGCACATTTTGCATTCTATTATATGTGTTTTTCCTTGAGAAGATAGGTTCATAGTGCCCAACTAATGGATTGACATCATGGAAAAGAATAGATATTTCAAAATAAGAAGCATCTCTATTGAAATACAAATATGGTTTCTTTCTTGTTAGAGACCAAATGAATATGGATATGTTTAACTAGTGAGCTAGCCAATGGATAGAAAATGTGTCACCCCAAAGGCCAGTTTCACCAATTATGTTAGTCTCGATTGTGGAAAGCCTCATCCTACGCAAGTATGTGGCCTTGTCATTAACTTTGTGCAAGTCATGAAAGATTGATGGGTGCAGCTCATGCTCATAAGAGTTCAAAGCTACAACACAACGGTTGTGAAGGCAGTGCAAGAAATGGATAACAAGACCATTGCGTAGTTCAGAGGATGTTTAGTGACAGTGAAGCAATACTTGGAGTGTGTCAAATAAGAAATCACCGACCTTAAAGTTGAATGTTTCAATTCGGAAGCATTGGACATTGTCCAAAGCTTTGTCAATTGATATGCTCTGCACATTGTCATTTAATTTGTATGTTTCTACTATAATTGGATTATCTGACCTTTGGTCTCTTTTTTTGCAAAACACTTGGGAATGTATTGCTTAATTGGTTGATAAATGCAAATGAATTTGTACTACGTGCAGTATTTATATATGTGCAAGGGAAGAATGTTAAATATTCACAAAGAAGGCAGAATGCAAAAGTATTTGTAGGCACTTTTTTTTTGTAAATGGTTTTAGAGTGGAATGTGTACAGTGCAAGTACCGATGAAAATTTCTAGTTCTAGTCGTAATTGCCTTCGAAGCCTAAAAGAGAGAACAAAGAAAGCAATAAATAAACTTACAACTATACAGCAGAAAGGTATGACAATGTCTACTAACCTTGAAGAGTGGGGGAGAAAGAGTTCTTATATTTTGTGCATGTAGTGAAAGTCCTGCAACAGAAATAAAAGTCAGATTGTAAACACATATGATTCTATGTAGATCAATTTGTAAAGAATGTAATACGATTACAGGAGGGAAATGTATAAGTTTTCTTTTTTCATTATCAAATGGGCCTATATTGTTGAGATAGTTTCCATGTCCATGTTATTGCAACAAATGAACAATATCAAACACCTAGGTTGTGTTTTCTATATGCACAATATCAGTTAACCATAGTGTACTATACAAATTCCATATATTCTAGCTAAGAATGTATGAGTATTTTCTACACGCACAATATAGCTACATAAAGACCACCAACATTGAACATTTGACAAGTCCTCTACAATATGAAATCCATTTGTAGGAGGCATACAAATATGCACTAAATACTTGCATTTAGGCAAGGAGAAAGAAGAAGGATTTGCCTATTCAACTTGGAGCAATGATAAATTACTATGACTTATGTAACTGATTAACAACTGACTATCAGATTAACAAATTTAATACTCAATTCATGAACTAAGGTTCCAATGCCACATATTATAATTTCTCTAAAATCAAATTCATGGTTACATGACTGATTGTTGTTTAGAATAATCAGGGCCTAGTCATTCAAAGAAGTTTGCTTTCATTTGGCATGTGCGCAATTATGGTACGTACAGGTCAGGCTATTTTTTTTTCATTTTTTATTGAACTTGTGATCGTAAAGACGATGTCAAGATTGGAATCATCAATTGAAGATGAACAAAGTTGATGTTGTCCTTGATATTTAGCTATTGCTGAACAAATTCCTGAAATTGTATAAGCCTATGAATTCACTTAGCACTCAATATCTACAGAAAGAGATAAAGGTGGGCATTGTATAGAAAGACAAAGAAGAACAGACCTTTCCATAGTCAAAATTTCATTTGACACATGGTGAAACATTACTAGGAAGAGTCCTAGGTGTATTAGTTCATGCAAAAAAAAATCCACCATCCATATCATTGTTTTTGAGAGTAACTTTTATTGCTAGATCTGATACCTCAGACGAGCAAATATGCATACATTCTTTTAGAGAGAATGAGAAACATGGAGATATGGAGAGAGGGGGCCGATAGAGATAAAATGTAGAGTGAAACATTGAAAGGGATAACAACAGAGACAGATTGAGAAATGGACATAGAGAGAGAGAGAGAGAGAGAGAGAGAGAGAGAGAGAGATTTTGCAACAAATCAAACTTTAATGAAACAAAATAGATCTATATTAGAATTAGAAATCTAGAAAAAAGTAGTCAAAATATAAAAATGTGAATGTTGAAAAAAACAATAATTCAAAATATAGAATATTAATAATAAATAATGTAATCTAAGCATATCATTAATTATTAAGTTAATTTTAAATACTTAAATAAGGGATAGATAATAAAGTTGGTAAAGGTTAGTGCATAAGATAAATAATTCAAACTTAATAGAAGAAGAATAATTATAAATTAAATTGTTTATAATAGATTTTATTTATGATTGCGATGACAAATAATTAGAATAATTTAAATTTATTTTTTTTTGTTAAAAAGAAATTTAGAATGAACAATAATGTGTATCAACAAAAATAATAATTAAAAATAAATAAAATTAGCAATAAAATAGAATTTAATATATAGTTAGTTGAAGATTAAAATGTTTTTATTAAGAGTTTAAGAAGATAATTAATATTTAGATAAAATTCATTTATTATAATTTAAACCTAAACAAATCCATGTATAAAAAATATAATTAATATTAAAGAATAGTCTATATATTTTTTTTTACATTTAAGGTCTTACAGACCTATTTTGTAGGCATGCATAACTTTTTATAGGAGTTTTTAAAGAGCTATAAACATTTTTTTATTTTATATTGATTTTATATTCATACACTTGTAAACTAAAAATTATGTTATATGAATTTATACTAGTTTATACTATTAATTTTTACAAGACCTTACAACGTAAATCAAATCCTACGATATTATAATATTTTTTATTTTAATGCATATTTTTATGTTTTTAATTCTTAATTTTATTATATATTAATTATACATTAACAAATATTTATGTAAAATAATTATACAATTTTCTTTTTCTTATTATTATTATTTTTTCTTTACAAAATATTGATATTTAAATTAAAATATTAAATTGATATTTAATGTTCTTATAACAGCTTTATTTATTTAAAACTTATTTAAAATTAGGTCAAAATATCAATTTATTTAAGAAATGTTATTTTTTCTAATGTTTCAATGACAAATAAAATTAGTCACAATTATTAATTATAATCTATTCATTATTATACTTGTAATAATGCAAATTTATATTAGATACAAGTTGACCTAACATATATTTAAAAAATACATAAAAAAGAATTGTACATGTCATCCTAAGATATATTAAATAATTAATAAAGATATATAACTTTACAATATAATAATATAGAGAATATATTTAATAATCTTTTAAATGTATAATTATTATTAATTGAATATGTAGGTATAAATTAAACAATAACAAATAAATTATATGTCATATATTAATAAAATTATAAATCAAACAATAAAACAATATATATCTTTATTTATTTATTTATTTTCCTTCTAGGAAAAATTCAATCTTTTAGCATGTGCTTTGAGACTGAACTTTGAATGGAATTTATTTTAAAAATTGTATTTTATTGTTGTGAATGGTCTCTTTATCAGTTTATGATTTCAAGTTCACTGTATAGTTTCTATAAGCCACGTATATGTGAGAGAAAGGGACTTGTCAAAAATTGAAAAGGCCTAAATAATGGAGCCTTTAACATAGGCGCAAGGTTTTTTAAACAAAATTTGGTTGTTGTCCCCAACTCGTTCAAAAAGCTTAATAGATGGCTATCGCTAAAGAAGCCAGCAAGATGCACATGCAAAAGGGATCAAGTATATGGGAGAGCATTTTGAAGCGCTAAAAATAATAATATTCTTAGATAAAGTATTCAGGAATCCATCTTCCACTATCCAACATTCACCAGTGTGTGCCACAGATTATCTTCAGCTCACTCAAAGCATTGTCTGCAGAATTTGTACAGAAGTGAGCCTTTAACATTATTCAATTTTAAAAAATAAAGGAAATAGACACATACACATAGCTGAGTTTTGAAAGAGAATGATAATGGAGCAACTACATAATGCCTAGAAGTTACTCGGTTCTGTGATCCAAATCGAATTCTTTAATGTTGGTACCATTGTGATATCTCTGGACAAACTACCTAAAAAATGGTAATGGTTTGGCTTAGGCATTTTATATAGTTGATTGCAGCTATATATATGTAAGGGTAGCATCCGAGATATGATTTAGGTGAGTCTCCTTTGGATTTTGAATTCTAACTTGAGTGGGATCTTGTTGTTATTGTTTTCTATTTTTTAAAAAAATTGAATTTTGGTTTGTGTGATCATGTTTTTATTGTTTTCCCCAATTTTCTTATGACATATTCTAAAACCTCTTAGGACCCAATATCTCTCACTGAATTGCCTCAAATGTTCCATGTACAACAATAATAAAATGGGTTTTCTATTGATGAGCTTATTGAACTGGAAAATATTTGCAACTGCGTTATTCACAAAATTTTCACACAATTTGAGAATTGAGAATAAAACTGCAATGTGTTTTTCATTAAAATTGAAAAGAATTGAGAAGATCAAAATAGGAGGTTAGGGAGACAAGCAATGGGCTTCAGCCAGGGAAAAAGTGTGACTGATATTCATAGAACTTTTGGCACAATGTGAGAATTGACAAGATGACTCTACAATCATGAAATTCCTTGTTTCTTTTCATGATCAAGATATTTTTACTGAAGCTATTTTACGTCTTTGCATGACATTCCTTAAAATTTTTTACAGTTCAATTTTAATTCTGTTAAATTTGATAATTTTTTCTTAAAACTTTGGTTTATATTGAGCCAGGTTCTCGTCAATTTCTATGTGGAGTCTGCAGAGTCCCAGAGCTACATAGCAGACTCTAATTCCACACGACAATTTATGCTACCCTAGGCAAGAGAAAGAGAAGCAGAAACTATAAAATTTTGTGTGATTTTTCTTGCACCTTTCGAATTATGTGTTCTTTTTCTTGTTCCTCTTCTATCACTATGCATTTTGTAAAACCTCAGCCTCATAATGGATATCCATTGAGTTATAGGTTTTTGAAGAGTAGGAACTTTGGGCTAGATGTAATTAAGAACAATATGGCCCTTGCAAAACATAGAGGCAAAAGATGGCCACTAGTAAATAAATTTAAGATTTATTTATTTTCGTGGTAAATACCATTTGAATTTGATCTTTATCTCAACAATTCTTTGTTGCTATGTTCCCTCCTAAGTTGTGGGGTTTCATTGTGCCCTTTCAGTCAATTTTTTGGGGCTAATATGTTTTCTAATGTTGCAGTTCTCTTCCAGGATGCGCATATAGCATCAACATTGTTCTATCTAGGTATGCAAGGAAGCTATAAATAATTCCTCTATGTTTTTGGATAGGTCCCTAATTCTCATTATACTAAAGTCTAAAAATGAACGGAAAACTTCAAGATGCTCTATTACACAAGCGATGTATTCCTTTAAGGCAAGCTTTGTAGTCTAAGTTCTTCAGTTGTACAATTTTTTTGTGAGAAAAATGTGATACGCCCGAGGCTTCTCCATACTCATGTCCTATTTAGAGAAAAATAATGAAGATTTAACAAGCAGCTGATTCACAGGCACCCAACATAATGTAAGAGAATAGAGTGCAAAGTATTATAAATCCGAACCTGAAAACTTTTCCACACACAAATTCGAGCTATCATATTGTCATTCGCATAGATTATATTCATGTTGTCAAATATCTTAAACCCTTAAAAATGACAATCACCCAACAGAGTGCAAGAGACCTACTGCAAGTTTAACACAAACCCATTATGATTTTGCTATACCCAGATGGATTTTAGCAGTAACCCAACTTGACATCAAATCAATTAAGAAGCCTAAAATTTGAATAATAAAACCAACAGGCAAAAAAAATGCAATGTTCAAACAATGTGTATCTATAGGCATAACCTGATTGACGATAACAATGTACATATTTCAATACCATTTGCAGCAAAAAATGAACACATCTCAACTGAAATAGGAACAAAGAGAGACTTCCTTAAATTTTAATGGTAACCTGCCTTACACAAAACACATTTCAAACCCATTCCAAGCCTCATTTGAAACCCATTTCAATCCCATTTTAAACACTATTTGAAGTGTTTCATTAACTTGTCAAAAGTTGAAAAGGCCTAAATAATGGAGCCTTTAACATAGGTGCAAGATTTGTTAAAGAGAATTTGGCAGTTGTCCCCAACTCGTTCAAGAAACTTAACAGATGTCTGTCATTGAAGAAGCTAGCAAGATGCACATGCAAAAGGGTTCAAGTATATGGGAGCACATTTTGAAATGCTAAAAATAATAATATTCCTATATAAAGTATTCAGGAATCCATCTTCCAGCATCCAACATTGACCAGTATGTGGTACAGATTATCTTCAAGCCACGGTTAATGAAACACCATTTCAAATTCCTAAGCACGATTAATGAAACACCATTTCAAACAGCGTTTAAAAGTAGATAACACCATTTGTAATTTTTTAAGCGAACAAACCCTTGCAGAGAGCACAAGAGAAAACTTACTGGACAGTTAGTTGCCAAAGATGGAGATCCTTCGCCCTCCCAGATAATCGCGACCACAGAAGAAGCAAAGAATAGAGAAAATTTGCAGAAGACGTTGATACTGGAGATCAATATCCACAATCAATATCCACAAAACCAACTGCAGACTATGGCATTCACAATGTCGAGTATAAATCTTAATGCCAACTACAAATCTTTAATTTGTATTAAAGAAACCGTCAAAACCTGTCCTCGCTCGTACACAAGCGATGTGAAGAAAATAGTTGTCCACCATTTCATTTTTATTGCTAATTACCAAATTTAAAATTATTATAACCCCCAAGAAAAATCCTTTCCTCCAATCAAAAATTTAGGATTTTGTATTTTTTATTTAAATATAAATTCCACTACTGGAAACATCACACATCACACATAACATTAGGAAAAATTGAAATATCTCAGACAGGTATACAAACTAATAGGAGATAGTTAACATGAAAACATAAGACTTAGCCTATAAATAGGCAGGGACTAATAATTTACTGAGAGCCATGAACAAATCAGAGATGGATGGGAATTAGTCACATCAGCATGCCTCATAATGATGTCATCTAGGTACGCAAGATTTGAAAGGGCCACCAAGGTATACCAAGCATAAGTAAACAAGTTGAGAGACATAAATTATCTAGGGAGTTGTAAATCCTGGTGTCATACAAAGATAATACAACAAAAGATTCCAACACATCAAAGGACTACAAGGTAGATGAGTGAGCCATGTCAGCAGACAGAACTATCCATGAACCAAGTGTAAGCCCAAAGAATTCCTAGTGCAATGAGGACAAGAAGGGATAGAGAAGAAGCCAAAAAGGAGCAAGAAAATGGAGCCAGTTACGCAGCCAATAGAATGCCCACCTCCCACCATCATCTGCCCGCATACCATCCATGCTCCATCTTTCACATACTATGTCACTTTTAGTACTGTCAAATGGGTATGAATTGACACGGGAAGCATATTTATTTGTCTGCAGGCTTTAAACAAAATTATAATTTTTTTAGTATAAGTATAGTAAAAATTCGTTGGTATTTTTATTATTAAAGAAGTATTAGCATTAAATTAAAAAATAAGCTTATAAAAATATTTTTTGATATTTAGTGAATATATTCAAATTAATTTCATTTCTTATGTTTATATTATTTATTTATGTAATTTTAAATTTTAAAATTTATAAAAAATTAAAAATATTTTTTACTATTTTAACATAATATATTATTATACCACATAATATTATATTATAACATTGTCAATACCAGTTCAAAAAATTAAACCATTAAATCCAAGTGTACTGCCCACTAAGTTCGATGAGATTCCTTCTTTCTCGTGGAGAGAAGTGGGATGGAAAGCTGCAAGTGACAAGGTAGTTAACATTATCTATGAGCCAAATGCTCTCAAATATATTACAAATAAGTGTTCATCTGGAAAAGCATCATCGACCGAGTTAGGTTCATCTATATTTTATAGTCGTGATAGAAAATCAGCTACAATATTCTCACGTCCTGATTTGTCAAGCATGGTGATATTAAATTCCTGCAAAAGAAGTAACCATCAAATTACTTTTCATGTAACCACTAGTTTATTCATCAAAAATTGTATAGAAGAATAATCAGTGTCTACAATTTTTTTGTAACCAATGATATAGTAACGAAGTTTTTTAATTGCATAAATAAAAGCTAGAAATTCCTTCTTAATAATAGTGTAGTTTACCTCAGCGTCAGTAAAATTCTTACTAATGTAATAAATAGAGTAGAAGATATTATCTTCTTTTTGACCAAGGACAGCTTCCATAGAAGTATCAGATGCATCTATGTGAATATGGAAAGGCAATTCCCAATTTGGTCCTCGTAGCACAAGAGTAGAAATGATCTTACCTTTAATCTCCTCAAAGGCATGTTGGCATTTAGGTGTCCATGATAAATATGCATCTTTACTTAACAACTCAAAGAGAGATGAGGCAATCTTCTAAAATTTTGAATAAACCAACAATAATAACCAACATGCCCTAAGAAGCTAGGCACCTCTTTCAGACAAGTAGGCACAAGTCACTACTACATTTGACCTCATTTTTCTACCAAAATTTTTGACCATCAATTAAAAAGGTTTAGGTTGGTCAAATTATAGAGGGAAAAATTCCTTCTTTTTTTTAATCCATGCCCGTGTTGGTTGAAATTTTGACCAATACCATGTAGGTTGAAATTTTGACCAACACGGGCATAACTTTAAAAAGAAAAAAGATTTTGTATCTCATTTCATTATTTTGTTTTAACTTGGAGTGCGCAAAGGAGCTGGAGCCTGCAATTGTTTGAACTATTATTTGGTGAGAGTTTTAGGAGGACCACCTGCCTACGAGGGTTGCCACTGTGATTTGGTGTAAAAAGAGGACTGCCTGTAAGGATTTCCTTACTCTGCATTTGTGTGGCATTTTTTTATGCATCTATGCTATTGGTATGTGTTGGTTACCTACTTAGGTCCTGTGAGCAATGTGCTAGGGCATCATGTATTGGGTATTTGCTAGCACATTTTTTATCACTATTTAAATACATTTGATTCAAAGATGAACTTGCAGAGTTGAACTTGTAAAACCCTAAATTTATGAATCGCTACATCATGTTACACTATAAATGTACTAGTGTTAGGTTTATGATTGCTACAGATCCTTCAATATTGATCATGTTCTTTGTATTCATGTTGTCACAATGAACAAGTATGCAATACAGTGAACAAGTAGTGTTTTCTCATTGCTTTCGACACTCCTAGTGTTGATTACCAGTTATCCCATGAGTTTGCCATGGCATATATGCTATGTTTATTACTATACTTGTGCCCTATTAATACTATTGTGGTATCTTGCTTATTTTCCCTTTCTCTACTCATAAATAGCCAAGGAGTTAGACTCTTGGCATCGCGGACCCTCTATCTACTCACTGGTCTTACTTGCCCAGAGCCCGTAAATTTTCCATCATTCTTATTTTTTGTTTACCACATGGCACCATGTGATGGTTTTATGCATTAAATTCACTGTTGACATATGTGGCATTGTAGAGATCCTTCTTTACATATGTGCTTCCTGACTTAATTAAATTTGTGTGATATGAGTATGTCTCATGACTTAAAAGAATTCATACTTTATGTGCTACATATATTCAGGTATGATCCATGTCTTGGGTGAATTCATGTGTATTCATGGATATACTTCACATCTTCAGAGAATTTATATATTGCTCCATGTTTGAGTTGTGTTAGCATGATTACTTCATAGACGTGCATGCCTTATGTTTGAAGTGTTTTCACAAGTATTCTTAGTATGAAATATTTATAACTATTTTAGAAGACAACTGAAATTTGTCTTATCCTTCACCAAGTCTTTACTATCGGATCATAATAAGGGATAAAACATATATGGTAATATCAAGCGATGGGAAAAGTACTATACATAGGTCTAGATATGATCATTTAATAGTTGCTTGAGGACAAGCAAATTTGGGAGGGGTGGACTATCATAAGCTGTAATCAAGATAACATTAGGATGGATTATAATCACTTTACTCATTGATTCATGGATAACATATCACTATTTTTTACCATTGAGTGTCCTTTATATAGAATATGTGGTCTCTAAGGCACCATTTGTATTCAATTTATATGTTCTAAGGAGACTAGAAATCAAGATAAGATCCAAGATCATGAAAAAAAAGAACTAAAATGAACCTTATGATAATCAAGATTGCTATACATGAGAGTGTGCTTCAAGCTCCAATTCCTTTCCACATCAATTTTTGGCTTGTTTGAGAAACCATACAACACAGGACCACCCTATTGCTCATCAGTTGTTACCTAAAAATGAGTAATTTTAATTACTATTCTAAGCCTACCACCTCCTAACTAAAAAATGACAAGTTTTTATTACCATGCTTTCAAGCTTAACTTTTTCCAAAAACCAAAAATTTCAAAAAAAATCAGCCAACTCGAGATATGAAAACATGTCTAAATTCATTAAAGAAATTCATATTACATCTCATTAAATAATGTTGAAGTCAAATTGGGCAATAAATGTGAAAATATAAATTTTTAATTGCACTCGTCCTTATGGGGATTTCAATTTCAATTTTAGGATTGAATGGGATTTTGTATGGTGGGACTTGGTACATTAAATATGAAAATAATTGGATGTTACATTACCTCGATCTCCTTAACAAAAATGGGGCTAGCTTCTATTAGATGGGAATAGTTTGGCAGAAGCACCAACTGAGATGTACCATAAACTCCCAACCTCAATGTCAATAATGTTGCAAATCCAATAAAATGCACTTTGTCAGTGCCTAAAAGATCACATGGATCAATAATTGAAAAGTCTCTACATGTGCATGTATAGTATGTACACATTGCATATAATCCAACAGGAAGGAAAAGAACATGAAAGTTAAATGACTAGATATACAGTCATCCATAAAAAGAAATGGGAACTATTAAAACAATGGATAGATAAACACAGTCAACAATTGAAGACAGATTTAAGAAAGGGGAGTAACATCAAATATTATGACCCAATGACCTTATTAGAGGAACATCCATACTGTCATGAAAATATTAGCTGGTAACTGGTAACTCTTGATAAGTAGGAAGAATCATTGCATTGGAATCTTAATTCATCTTAGCCATATTAGGATCAAACTAAGATGAAAGTGTTGTAAGAATCCAATAAATAGTGAGGGATATATATATATATATATATATATATATATAATACAGACAGTCCTCTTGGACATTTCTTTATATAACATAATTTGACCTGTATTAAGTTTGAGATTCTAGATGGATATAATCCATAATTACTGAATTGGTATCTTATCACATACAGATCAGATTACAGCTTACTTCATTGTCCTATTTAAGTCTTTCTCTCCTTGAACACTTACCTTACTGACACAAGGCATAAGAAAATAATCATAATAAAGGACTATAAGAGAATATTACCATGCACACAGATCTTCCATATATAAACAACAGAGTTCATAGTATATAATATAACAAACTAAACCTTTCTTTTTTTATCTCAAAAGTTGGAGGATGAGACTAAAAGTATTTTACCTTACCATTGATATTTCTATTTATATAGCTAAATTATAAAATGAATTAAATTGGAATACCTTCCACTGATGAAAACAAAGTGCAATGGATTCACGTAGCAGTAATGAATGTAAACTATTTTCAAGTAATGAAAACGTAAATTCATTGGTAATCTGCCAGTCACTGCCCGTAAGGGTACAGTTTGACTATTCTATTGAAAAACATTTATTTTTATGGTTGATATGGATCCAAATGATTTCTAGGGTATGGTTTTACATTTCATTGGAGTTATGAATAGTTTTGTGCAGGTTTGAAAGTGTTTTTGGGTCCTCTGAACATGATTGTCCCTGTACAGTCAGGGTATACACCAGTAAGATTAGATAGATGCAAAGATTGGATTTAAGATTGTTTCCTTTTCATGCATAATGAGTATGTTATAATGGTTTTTTTTTATCAAGTTGAATCCATTCATGAGTTTTTAAGGGTGTAGAGGAAGTTGGTGTGTTGAAACACAACCAACAGTGATTGTTCCTACACAGTGCACCAATGAAATACCATGAGGACAGGGTAATGAGATAGTACTTAATGTTTTCCATGAATGGAAGGGAGTTGTGAAGGATGGATTGTCATTATGTTATGTGTTTCAAATGTTCTTGAATGCAGGGTAGACAGTGAAGTGGAAGAACATTCTCAGATTGCTTGGATAGCCCAGTTTAAGGGTCACTAGAATATGTCGTCAGTGATGATAGCATTCATTACAATTGCAGGAACTCTTGTAATTGCCCAAATGCTATTTCATACTTCTCTTATATAATACTATACACCACTACCATTATGTCATTCTTTTAAATGAGAAGTAAGGAATGGAAAAATCAAGGATTAAACTATCTTAGTAGCAAATATGGTGATAGCTTAGGCATTCAATACACATCACCTTTGAAATTATGTGCAGTAATTTTGCATAATAAAAATTTATATGGTGAAGGATATTGATTTTGTGGTCAACATCTAGGGTACAGTAATTTGGGTTTTCTTCTTTATTAAACATCTAGGGTACAGTCAGTTTAATATTAGTTTGACATAAAATATATGAAGGCTACTTAGTTTATCTTAGGTATAGAGATAATTTAATTTTAACTTTGGTTGTGTTAACAGAACTATGTTGACTTTATTTTGTAGTTGTTTAACATGAGAGTTTGTAGATTAATAGGAGTTCGCAGATACTAGTGTGCCATAGTTACCCATCTATAACTAGTGAGATGCACATAACTCATGTACCTCATGCTAGTGTGCTTGGATACCTTGTATACACTATTTTTCATTAGACTAGACATTATCCAAATAGTGAGTATTTAAATAAAGTGCTATAACACACAGGCGGTCCTCCTTTTACACTAATTAATAATAGTGACAACCCTCACAGGTGGTTGGATAATGTCTAGTCTAATCCAAGCACACTAGCATGAGGTACATGAGTTATGTTCATCTCACTAGATATAGATGGTCATTAATGCTCAATTGAATGATATGTTCCCATAAAAATGTGAACTCCTATTAATCTACAAACTCTCATGTTAAACAACTACAAAATAAAGTCAACATAGTTCCTTTAACAAAACCAAAGTTAAAATTAAATTATTTGAAAAAGGGTTTGTGTTTTGAGTTAATTGGTTTATGTAAATCTATTTCAGCAACCATTATCTTGATAAACTCTCTATTTGGTTTCAGCACCCATGTTAGTTTTGAAGTAAACAGTGGTATAATATCATTCAGAATTTCTAAATTGTGGTAAAGTTTTGTGTTATACTCCGTATGGATCAACAGCAAGTTTTTAGTCTCTATAACCTATGTGGATAGTTCTTGTTTATATCCCTATTTCATAGTTAGTATTGAAAGTATTGAAGTTGACTAATTCTATCTCAGGTATAGTTAAATTGTCCTTGCTACCCTAGAATGACATCTTTGTTCAAACCATTGATTGCAAACATTTTTTAAGTACTTGAATCTGCAATAGAACAATAGTGGTGAATGTATGATTATTATAATCATATAATTATATGTTATAATATTTATGTAATAAATGTAGTAACAATGGTGTGGTGCATTATTGATATAGGCTCGATGGCTCTTGTCAATGTGCCAAACTGTCAATGTGGTGGTGGGCATTGTGTGTTGAAGACTTCACGAACACAGAACAACCCTAGATGATAATTTTGGTGCTGCCCAAATAGAAAAAAGGTTGCTAATATGTATATATTTAATGTTTCTAATGTAAATACTATTCATTATATTATAAGAACTAATGTAGATTGGGCATCACAGGGAAATAATGGTTGTGAATACTTTAGTTCGGTCGATGACAACTCATCTACATCTATCCGCTCATCTCCACTTATCTGCGATGAAGGATTTGAGTGCAAAACGTGTTAGGCTAGGGAAAATTCCAAAATTATATTTTTACGATGCCTTCTATGTATTGTAATCGCATATCTTTGTTGCAACCATATGCAGAGATGAACTCAGGAATTAGTTAGTTTAGTATTTTCAAATTGTAACTCATATTTTAATATGGATATGATGTAACTCATCTTTGCCTCAAGTGCGCATATATATGGTTTACATCTTTTTTAAGAATAATTCTTCATGTTTATGGCTTAGGTGAGCCCCAATCTACTATCAATCACATGATTTAACATATAGTATTTTCTTGGTTATTCCATTTGTTCCTTGACCTTTGAAGGCCATTTAGTAATTTCAACTACACCTAAGGATCCATCGGTGACCTTGGTGCTCTTCATGACTCTTGCCTTTGACCTTAGTGTTCCTGCACCAACTGCTAGCACGAAGGAAGATTTGACATAACATATATGAAGGCTACTTAGTTTATCTTAGGGATAGAGATAATTTAATTTTAATTTAATTAGACTAGACATTATCCAAATAGTGAGTATTTATATAAAGTGCTCGAAGATCAAAGGCCCAAGTCCAGAATGCCAAAATTATATAAATTCCTTGAAGATCAAAGGTCCAAGTCCAGAATTGCCAAATTAACCAAAACTAGACATTATCTAAATAGTGAGTATTTATTTATATAAACTAGACATTATCTAGATATCTTGCAGAGGCTTGAAGAACTGGAGAGGGAAGAAGGACTTTGGATGGCAGCTAAGGGTGACAATGATGATGAGATGGGGGAAGATGAGATGGGCTTGCCAACATCTGTTGAATACAAGGTCCTTGAGAGATCAATCAATCGGGATGAGTGGACAAGGATGATGAGATGGGGGAAGTGGAGTTGAATCCTGATGAAAAGGAAGCTCTGGCTACAATTAGGAAGAAGAAGAAGATGCTTATCATCGAACATAGATTGAAGAAGAGTACTGTAGAGAGCAGGCCTACCATACCAAGGAAGTTTGACAAGAACAAGGAATATGGCTTAAATAGAATGGGAAGACATCTTTCTAGCCTGGGCTTGGATCCTTCAACAATTAGCTTGATAATAAATGAAGAAAATGAGAGCTGAGCAATTAGCTTCCCAAGAAAAATCTCATAAATGAGCTATGTGTACCCCAATTCCTGTGCCTTCTGCGCGTACCTAAATGATATATTTGAAATAAAAAGGGTAAATTTATCCTTACTCTTGTTGTTTCAAATATATCATTTGGGTACGCACAGAGGGCACATGAATTGGGGTACACAGATTTCATTTAGTGGATTTTTCTTGGGAAGCTAATTGCTCATTTGTCATCTACATTATTATGAAGCTAATTGCCGAAGGATCCAGGCCCTAGCTAGAGAGATGTCTTCCCAAACACATAAAAAACATGCACATAAACATGACAGCTGAGAAACATAAATATAGATTTCACAATAGCTAAGAAACATAATTGTAGGCATCATGGTCACAATTTTTTGGAGACAACGTAATTGAGTTGTATACCTAGATGATGGAGAGCAACTTTTGCTCCTCTCATTCCAAGTTGACACTGCGGGATCCAAAGACCATAGATAAGGAATAAATTTAGAGAGTGGAGGAGGGCCATAATGACCAAAATAATATAGGATGAACCTCAAGTTAAATGAGGCAACTGCAAAAATTTTAATAGATTTTTATTATTAAATAATGAAATTTGCATATACTAGTGTTCTAAGCTCCCTCATTACATGATTTATTATTGTAAGCCCCCTCTAACTTACACATCTAGAAAATGAAACTAAAACCTATTGGGATTGAGACAAACCTTATAAAACAACAGCACCTAAGAAGGATCCTTTCCAACCTCTGTTGAATACATTTATTGCTCATGAATACAAGGTCCTCCAACAGATGTTGGCAAGTGATCCTTCTTATTTGTTGTTGTTTTATAAGGTTTGTCTCAATCCCAATAGGTTGTAGTTTCATTTTCTATATGTGTAAGTTAGAGGGGGCTTACAATAATAAATCATGTAATGAGGGTTCTTAGAACACTAGTATATGCAAATTTCATTATTTAATAATAAAATTCTATCAAAATGTTTGCAGTTGCCTCATTTAACTTGAGGTTTGTCCTATATTATTTTTGTCATTATGTCCCTCCTCTACTCTCTAAATTTATTCCTTATCTATGGTCTTGGGATCCCGCAGTGTCAACTTGGAACCGGAGGAGCAGAAGTTTCTCTTCATCATCTGGGTATACCACTCAATTACGTTGTCTCCAAAAAAATGTGACCATGATGCCTACAATTATGTTTCTCTGCCATTGTGTCCCAGGACCCCTTATGACCCTTTATGACCATTTACGACCTCTAAGAATATATCTTAGAGGTCTTAAAATGTCGTAAAGGGTCATAAGAGGCTCCTAGGAGGGGCCAGATGAGCTTCCACCTTCATGTGGTTGGCCCTGTTAAGTAGAGAATGTTAATTAAACTATTCTCGAAACAAAGAGAAGCTCAATAATTTAAGGTCTCAGTCCATAGACAAATTAAATGAGACTTACTATCTAGATTGAGTACAAGTGCAGAGATAATGATTCAATAACCTACGTCTATAAAACCTTCAAAAATATCCCTTCTTTTGCCTCTACTCATACCTCTTCTCAGAATCTAGAAACTTTGGATATTGTTTCTCACCCATGCACAAAATGTGCTAGTGATTGTATAAAATTACTTAAAATTAGTAAAGGGTGCTGGGAACAGCCTCTAGATTACGAAGGGATTCCATTCTGGTGGGGGAGGTGTATTCAGATAGGGCATCTATGTCAATTCGGACAGGCCTTAGCAATGAAAGATCGATGATATTGGGTCTGAATATTTTCTCTAATAGCATACTTGCAAGCCCGTTGACAAATCTTTGTAATATTGGCTCCACTAAATCCTTGGGTATAACGGGCCAATGCTATTAGGTCCACATCCTTTGAGATGGGTGATTTTCTCAAGAAAGACTTGAAAATTTGATAACATGAGGACTCATCAGGTTAAGGACTCTATCCATAGCACCACCAGCATCCCCAACAAGCAAATGGATTGCTAGAGCCCAAAGCAGTCTAGAAAATAGAATGAGAAGGGATCCACTGGCAATAACAAGTAGAATGAGTGTGGACACTTGAAGATAAATATCAAATAGGGGAAAATCACCTGCAACAATAGAGGTGATAGTTGTAGATACAGATGAGGATATCCTAGAAATCCCTAATATAATAAATACCATAAAGAAAAAACTAAAAAGAGTCATGTAGAAATTATTACTATTTTGGAAGATGCAAATCCAACCGAGGAGATGCTGAAGTGGATAGATGAATTGATGGCGCGAGCACGTCATTTTCAAGTAAGCAGTAATGAATCTTTAGTTATAACAAAAAGTTCAATAAAGGTTTATATTTTATACTATTTTATGGCGTGAACTAAAATATGTATGTGTTCTTGTTACAGGATTTTTTGCTTGCTCTATTACTTGGTCATGGACATCGCGGTGAGGCTGGTAGTAGCATCATGCAAAATAGTAATAATTTTTGCATTGACTCTTTTTAGTTTTTCTTCACTCTATTTATTATATTAGGGATTCCAAGGATATCCTCATCTGTATCTACAGCTATTGCCTCCATTGTTGCAGGTGCTTTTCCCCTATCCTGAACATCAAATTGTGACAAAAATATTAGTAAAATTATCATAATATTAAATTATGTTGTGTATTAATATTGAATTATATGTCATGTTAATGAATATTGTTATGTGTTAATGAATTCTTGATTAGTGTTGTGTATTAAAGAATGTTATATCATATTAATGAATGTTATGTGATTGTATTGATTGAATGTTATAGTTCATAAATGGATGAATGAAGTGTGTAATTAGATGTTAATGGGGAATTTAGATTGATGTTAGGGGGAGGGGGGGTGAGGCTAGATGAGCTTCCACCTTCATGTGGTTTGCCTTGTTAAGTAGAGAATATTAAAGTATTCTCGAAACCAAGTGAAGCTCAAACTAACATACCTTCATTATTTAATCAATTTCATTCGTTCTAGGTCTTTGCTCATAAGTGCATTTTGAATGTGTCATTGTTAGGTAACTATCAAATAAAAAACTAGAAGGGCCAATAGTCAACTTCTCATTGTCATTGCCTAGCATGATTCAGCTTCATTTTGTGTAAGTATTCTCGTATTGAATGTGTCAACCTCTCTTGGCCTTATGTGGATTATTTCATTGGTTTGTATTTTTTCATAGGTGAAGTGTTAAATCAGTTCCTATCTTCTATTCTTAATTCATTCAAACTGTAGGAGGGTCTAACATATATACTCAACATAGAATTGACTGCTAGTCTGGGCAACTAAACACACTGACTCTTTGGCTTGAGAGAAAGAGTTGGGTAATGTTGTTTATGGAGACCTGTGTAATTGTCCTCTGTGGCCCCCTTTTTTTTTTAAAGTTATTATAGATAATGTCTTTGATGAAGGAATTGATGTACCACATGTAAACCAAAATCCATGCTTAATTCCATTTTGTGCAGTTCCTGAGTCATGTTGTTCTGAGCTATGCTGAATGAAAAGGATTTATTTGTAACTATTCTATTTCTAGCATCATGCATCAATCTATAAAATGGGTCACACTAGAAGAAAGCCATAATTTACAAAGAATACAACTGCTCAAATATCAGTTGGATCTATAAGTAGCACAGATATTCTATAGCTAATAGCCTAATACACCCACATGAATAAATTTACTTGTTGTCCCCTTAGGATTTACTTAAGAAAACAATCCTTATGTGCTCAAAAATCAGTTGTTTTAGTGCTGCAATTGTAGATGATTGTATGCATGAATTCAATGACAAGAACTGAACATTAAGAAATAGAGCAATAAAACAAGATAATACTGCAAAGAAGCACAATGTGGTGAAAACTCTTGCACAGCAAGGCTGTACCTTCCCTTCATAGTTTCTCCTTGTGAAGTTACAAGCTTACTGCCCTTCCCATCCCTTTAAGGACACCAATCAACAAGTACCAAAAGGTATTAACATAAGTTTTACCATAATTCACCAATCAACAATATCTCTCATTCATCTACTTAACTACTTAAAATGTAGAATTAATGCAATACTATAATCAATCTTACACTATTGATCAAAATTACAAAACATTGGGTTACAATAATCAAGAAAGTTTGAATGCCTCTTTGTTTAATTCCTTGCAAATGATGACAATGTCAGAAGGCCTACTTCCTCAAATAATGTCTTTAATGCACTCAAAGTGCTAAAATGTTGTCTAACCAACAATATGATTCGGATATTGTTCACTTTATGCTTTTGACTAAAATCACAAAACATGGAGTTACACTAATCAAGGAGAAGATTTAAATGCCTATCTGTTTAGGTCTTTGCAAATGATGACTTGATGCAGTTAAGTATCAAGCACCTAGTGAAGGGTGGCTAATCCAAGAAGCTATGCATGCACAATGATGATCTCTTAAAAGCATAATTACAACTCTGAATAATAGCATTCCATTTCTTCATTGGTCAAATCTATTGCAATCTTTTTAATGATAGTTCTCTTTATGATGTTTGTAATTTTTTGGATTTTCATTTGACCATCCTCTGTGGTTATTAATTGACTTATCTTGTGCACATTGTTGTTCATCCAATGCCCTTGTGTGCCAAATGTTTAGTTGGATTCCACAAACATTGTATAAAAATTGTCTGTCATTGTTTCTCTAGTAAATCTATTTGTGTACATTGAGTCCCATTATTCCCTTGAAGGTTTTATTGGGTAATATAAGTTGTGGAACTTTGTTGGTTGACTTTGTTTTTGAAATGGTGTAGGAACTATTTGAAACATGGGCATGGCTCTTGGAAGGGTTTACATTTCTTATAAGTTGTTTTGTAAGTTTTAAGCTCTATTATAATGCTTGTCATCCTTATATGGCAAGAAAATGAATCCAAGAAGGAAGCTTTCAGGAAATATTTGGAGTCAAGTGGTGTGCTTGATACCCTCACAAAAGGTCTCCATGACTTCTATTTTTGTACTTGTATTGAACAATGAATGCAAGGCTAACATTTTTCTTAGGCTTGTTATAGAATTCATTAGTTTCTTACGAGAACAATCATTTAAATCATAAAGAAGCTGAACATTATGTTTTCTTTGAGAAGTTCTAGATGGCTATCTTTTTGGGCTAAATCAAATCTTTTTTTTTTGTTGCAATTCTTCTTGCTTTGTATGAGGAGAATCAGAAACCCTCGGTGGCAATTGAGTAAACTTTTGAATCAGATATTTTCTTTCATTATAACGAATTGTGTGTTTATTGACATAGATGAAATTGTGGAAGCAAATAAATTTATTATAAGAATGCATGGATAGCACATAGTTGTGGAAATTCGCAAAAAAAAGTGTGATTAATTGGCATTCAGCCTAGACACCAATTTGTTCATTTAAAATATTATGTTTTTTAGTTTAATTGGTTAACCCACCTATTGATCCTCTTTTTAGTGGTTTCATTAGAAAAATCCATTTTTAAAGATAAAAACATGATTTTTTGGTAAATTGTTTAATGGTTTATGGGCTTTTTTTTCTCGTTTGTGGCATTCTTTTTGTTCTATGTTTTCCTAATCCTTACCTAATTTTTTCATAATCAATTGAAAAAAATACACCGATCTCACTTTATTTCAAAGATTACACAATAAACATTTTTGCCAAGAGATGTGAACCCTCCTTTGCTCCATGAAGGGACATAAAATGAAACTAGTGCTTCTTATGCAAAGTATTGTCTCTGAGTGAGAAGCTAGCTTAAGTTGATAAAAATACCTCATGCCTCTGATGCCTCCAACCTCCAATATTAACTTGTTATACTTTATTAATTTGATGTTGCATTAGACTCTTTGAGAGAAAACATCCAAAATATCTATTAGGTATAACATGGATAGCTTCACGAACACAAATGTTATGTGAAGCAGCCATATGTACAGGTGAAATTTTGAGTATCAATACCCTTAAAATAAAACATATATGCTCTTATAAACTTTGAATTTGCAAAATAAATTCTCCTTGAGACATACTTCTCTAACTTATTACATCTAATTTAGAACAAGTACCCTAAAAAAGTTCATAGGCCCATACAAGACACCCACCAAAATATAGACCATCAATTTATAGAACCCTTGCAACATATCCCAAGGAACGACAGGTAGTGAAAACAAGATAGATAGAAAAAAGAACATAACCATATGCTGCCTCTTCATTTGAGGTAAGCCAAACTCGGTCCAATTCTCTTAACAATGGTACATATCTGTCCAAGTGTAGCAACCTTCAAAGATTTGCAGTGGTAAAGAGAATCCCCATATTTTATTAGCCTAACATAGTCTTTAGCCACTTTGGCAATGAGATTGCGAGAAATATTGATCTCGCCAAGGGCCAACTTGTAGTGATCTTTATCATATAAAACATTTAGCAAATCTCCATAAAATGGATGCACATCATCTTGGCGGGGGAAATCGTCTTGGCAAATCTCCATAAAATGGATGCACACCATACCTATTAGTTGAACTAGACTTTCTTTGTTGTAGAATTGATTTAGTATAGAATATTTTCCAGCAAAAATTTTTTAAAAAAAAGAAAGGTTTTTGTAGCATTATCTACCACTTGAGAAAAAGCTTCCATAGCTAAGTTTCCATAGCCAGAGCCAAATTGAATAGCATTGGCTATTTGTCAGCGGAAGGGCCTTGCTAGAACAGACACATTTGTCACTTCATTAAGATGACAATTGTGTACTAAGTTTCCTAACTATATAAGTCATTGTCATCTTTATTATCTACTGTAGTAAATACATTTGAAGCAGCAGCAGAAGTAGCAGCAGGTCTATTTGGAAATCAAAATTTAGAACTAAAGCCTCGAGATTGTTGTAGTGTTTGTGCAAAGGGTTGTACTTCTGAATATCAACATCACTGACACTTTTCGGGCATATTTCATTGACTCCTCAAAATGAGAAACCTTTATTTTAGCTACCTCATCACTATCATCCTCATCCACTGCCTCAGGGTTCTCACTTCTTTTAAGTAGCTATTAGTTGAACTAGACTTTCTTTGTTATAGAATTGATTTAGTATAGAATATTTTCCAGTAGGATTTTTTTTTTTTAAATCAAGGTTTTTGTAGCATTATCTACCACTTGAGAAAAAGTTTTCGTAGCTAGGTTTCCATAGCTAGAGCCAAATTGAATAGCATTGGCTATTTGTCAGCGGAAGGTCCCTACTAGAACAGACACATTTGTCACTTCATTAAGATGACAATTGTGTACTAAGTTTCCTAACTGTATAAGTCATCGCCATCTTTATTATCTATTGTAGCAAATACATCTCAAGCAGCTGCAGAAGTAGTAGAAGGTCTATCTGGAAATTGAAATTCAGAACCAAAGCCTCAAGATTTCTATAGTGTTTGTGCAAAGGCTTGATACTTATGAATATCAGCATCACTGACACTTTTCAGGCATATTTCATTGACTCCTCAAAATGAGCAGCCTTTATTTCAGCTACCTCATCACTATCATCCTCATCCATTGTATCAGGGTTCTCACTTCTTTTTCTTCCACGTTCAATATCTTGTAAAAGTGCAGAGGAAAGAGAACATGAAAAATTGAAATAATAAGATACAAGTTGAGGAAAATTGAATCAAAAAATGTAAAATTCTAACAAACCAGTTCAAAAAAAACTATTAAGAAATTCATAACCAAATCTAGTTTGCAAAAATCACCACAATTGAAACTCACCTTCTCAATATTTTCTCTAATAGAATACTTGCAAGCCCACTGACAAATCTCTGTAATATTGGCTCCATTGAATCCTTGGGTATAACGGGCCAATGCCATTAAGTATAATGAAAACTATTTTCTTGGTTGTCATACCATCCATCTCCATCAACAACTGGTTAAGGACTCTATCTGTAGCACCACCAGCATCCCCAACACTACTTCCATGCTACAAACATGCAAACCAATTATGCTTCACCAGTCAAAGCCTATCTCTCAAATAGTTCAAACAAAATGAAAAAACCCACAATTTCATGCAGAGCAGAGAAGATGGATTGCTAGAGCCTGCTAACAAATCTTTGTAATAACTCATGAATAAATATAATGGACGGGGCATTCTTCTCAGCCTCCTCAAAATCCTTCCAAAGATTGCTTTCACTTTCTCCAACCAAATTTGACATGATCTCAATTCCATTGATACAGAAAAAGAAGGCACTGGTTTCATTTTCCACTGCCCTAGCAATTAAAGTTTTCCCAGAGCCAAGAGGCCAATAGAGCATAATACCCTTTGGGGGCTTCACACCAATAGATTTTAAGAGTTGTGGGCATGTAAGAGGAAGCTCTACCAATTCACAGATCACCAGTCAGAGCCTATCTCTCAAATAGTTCAAACAAAATGAAAAAACCCACAATTTCACGCAAAGCAGAGCAGATGGATTGCTAGAGCCCAAAGCAGTCTGGAAAATAGAACGAGTAGGGACCCACTGGCAACAAGCAGAAAAATGAGTATGGACACCTGAAGATAAATATATAGACTAATCACCAATTAGGATGTTGTTGGTGATTAGTCTGTGTTCAAATTAGGAGAGATAGGTACTGAGAGGGGAGGGGTGAATCAGTGCCTTCAAAAAATTTACTTGTAAACCTTTCAGATCTATGACTGTAAATAGTGATAACCTTTGCAAAATAACTTTTATCTAATTGCATGTATCAATCATTCATTTAACTTATGAAAGTAAACAACATGAAATCAAATAGCAATCACATAACACAAGTATTTTGGTAACGCAGAAACCCTTGTTAGAAGGTAAAAACTGTGATGGGGATGACATCCACAAATTCTTCACTACTGCAGATAGAAAAGGTTTTCCTGTTAGGGCTACAAGTTTTGATCACTTCTAGTGATCTTACCCTGTTAGGAGTAACATATTAGATCAGCTAGATCTACCTAGTTATAGGATTTTAACAACACTAATGAAGTGTGAACTCAGTTAAGAGATTTACATAAGACTGTTAAGTCTGCTCTGTTAAGAGACTTTATCCAAAACTCTATTACAATTGTTAGAAAGAAATAGGAAATTATCTGCTAATTGACAACTCAATTGTCTAATACAGATCTATAAGTTCTGGCAAAATATCACCTTGACTATGATGAATCTCTGCTCTGAATCTGCTCGGTAGCCTTTTCTGATTCTACTTAATCTGATATCCTCTGCAATCTTCTCTATTAACTGATAGACTTCAAGTTAGGCAAATGCTTCAAGTTCTCCTTGATACATATATCTATTCTCACATCAGTTCACACCAAAAATGATGTAAACAAACATTTATATAGCGATCTTCTTATGCCGCTTTAACAAAATTAGGTTACACAACTTAATCATAACCCTAAGATCTACGGTGTACAAAAATGACCTAGATCAAACTATTACATAAGATATACATTGCATTTAATGAATATCATATCATTAAATATTCCTCGATCTTGGTAAAATGTTTTCTTATTTGTTGTAACTGTTTGCATAGAAGAATGTGTCATTTCAGATTACTGTGCCATTTTCTATGATCCTCGGTAAACACTGTATAAATTTCTCGGTGTATACTGTGATGCTTGGTGTTTACTATCTATCAGTGTCGGTGTCTCCTAGTGCTCAGTAAACTATCTGATGCTCAGTGTGTAAGCTTTACCGACTAGTCTATCTTGCTTCTAGTTACCGATTTGCTCAATGTAAGTGACCGACCGATATCTTTGATAACCTTTTATACTAATGACAACCATGAATTCTCAACAGAGATAACAATCTCCCCCTTTGGCATTAATATCAAAACTCGAAATGTATATAGACAAACTTTTCTGTATATACCTTATATCTCCACCATATACATATACTTATCAAAATTTCTAAAGTAATCCCCCTCCGTGCATGCTCCAGGTAATATGTAGTATACATACCATCTATGTACTTATTTGGCATATGACATATACATTTTCTTTCCCCCTTTTTGATAGTAATGCCAAATACAAAAATTTAGTAGTATACTCACATCTTGTCAAAAATATGTTGGTGGGTTTTCTTGACTGACTCCAAGAGGTTTTCCCATTCCTCTTTCAAGTTAGTGAGAGCAATATGCTCAAGACCGACTTGTGCATGCATGTCAAATATGTTCTCCAACACCGAAATCTTGATTGTTGCAACAAGCTGCTTTGCTTTGACAATGTGTGCCTCAAAATTTTGTAGGTATGGCAAGAGTTATGTCTGTAACTTAGTGACCTAATCTATTATGTGCTCTTCTTGTTTCTTTAAATCTGCTATTAACCATTGGAGTTCCTAAACTTGATGAATGTGCTTTGAGAAAGCATTTGGCTCAGTTATAGATGTAGTTGTACTGACTTTGATTTTTGCTTCCAGTCCTTTTATCTTTTCACTGACTTCAACAGTGAAGGTGTCTACAGTACAAAGCTTTAGTAAAAACTAACAAATTAACTAGGTGATAGATTTGATCTCAGTTAATACCTCAGATAATTTAACCTTGTTTATTTCCACTTCTTGGCTTATTTTATCTGCCAGTTTATTTTGAATCCTTGACTTTTCCCTTTCTTCAATCCGTTTGTCTGCATCAGTATCTGGGGCATTGATCTTCTCTATCAATATGGCAAGTTGATCTATGATGGGAGTATCTTCATCAATATTCACCTTAGGTACTACCTATTGTAAGATATCCCTCACATCTGTTAAGATTTCTTTTCATTTTGTTTCTTGCTTCAACTTCTCTTGTGCTACCTTTCTTTGACATAGTTCCCCATATTTACCTAGTTCCTCAGGGCTTAGGGTCCTCGGGTCACACTTAGGAATAACTATCACTTCATCTAGGGTGACCGGCCCTTTTCCTTTCTTTTTCTTCTTCTTCTCCGATACTAATGGTGATTTCTTTTTAGTAATGACAAGAGACTTGTCTCCAATCCTTGGAGTATCCTTCCCGGTTGACACACTTTCTTCCTTCTTCTTCTCCTCGGTAGCTGTTGTCTCGGTTGATAGAGTTGGAGCCTCGGGTGTGGTGTCAGATGGGATTTCCTTGATTTCCTTTGTTTCTTTTGTTACTTTTATCTCGGTGGAAGGTGCCTCTATTTGTTTAGGCTCATCTGTCTCTATAGGTTTCTCAGTATCTTATTCCCCTGTGATGTCTTTGTTTTTCTCAAGGTCTGAGCCGTCGGGTTGTTCCTATGAAAGAATTTCTACTACTTTTGCAAGTACAGGAAGCTCGCCTGGTAGTGATGTAATGCACACATTGTGACTTGTTCTTCATCTTGAGTGTTTAGGCATGCAATACTTACATCCTCATCATCCTTGTCATTGGGATCACCATTTGTGATGTCCTCAATGAGTACATCATCATCAATTTTCTTCTTCATTTGGATTTCTACTTTATCCGGTGCATCCTATGAGATACTTATTTCCTCCTTTTTCTCGATGATATCAATTACCTTGGTAACTGATGTAATGGAATCCTTTGACTTCTCTATTGTACCATCATGAATATAAATACCTTTACCTTTGGAATTTTATCTCTTCTTAGATAGATTTAAGTATGCTTTTTGCTCAGCTTGTTTTTTTTCTTTAATGATTACTCTCCATAGGGCATTGCTAGTCTCCTCTACATCTGCGACATTCTCATCCAGTATCATCATGGCTCAGTTCTTTATAGAAAATATTTGTTGATGATTAGCCATGAGTTCATCAAGTTCTCCTAGGCTTAGATGTGGAGCAGCTCGAACTAGAGATCTTTCTCTCTTTCTTTTCTCAGTTTCAAGTGCATAGCCCCATTTCTGATTTATCATGTCATCCAAATCCTTCGGTAATGAAAAAGAAAATTCCAATGGTACTCTTTTGAATTTTATCATCATTTGGATGACTTCCTCTTCCATCTTGGTTTGATCCTCATTTCACATCTTGTCAAATCTTCCTATTTCAAGATCAGTAAGATCTTTGTTCTCAAGTATATCTTCAATAACTTCATCTATTGACTTTACCTTGTTGCTGACCACCTTGAATTGATTTTTCTCATCTTTAGTTTTAGTATCCTCAAGGTCTTCTCTACCTCTTATCAGTTTTCTCCTTTTCTTCGATGCTTCAGCTGCAACCTTGGATCCTTTCTTTGCATAAGTCTTAGCTAGTGTAGCTTCTTTTCATTTTAGTACCTTTTCTACTTCTTTCTTCTCAGGTGGTGAAGCTATAGTTGATGATCTTGTCCTCATACCTTCTTGTACTGGTAACTGCTTCTTCATAGGAACTTCAGGTGGAGGAACTGGTGTGGGATCTTTTTCTTCATCAGACTTAGTTTCCTCACTATCATATGGCTTGTCAAATAACATTATTTGACCTTCGGTTTCCTATTCAATCAGTGTCTCCTTAGGTGTTTCAGAGACATCTACATATCTAGCAGTAAGATCTTTTCTCATCTTCTTTGCCTTTCTACACATTTTGTCGATCTCTATGCCTGTAGTTATTCTAGATTTGGCCTCTTCATATGTTCTGAACCTAGTGGCAATGGGGTCTTTTGGTAATGCAAGCAATGCATTAATAGATTTCAGTGCAAAATCATGGTTCATTTCATAACCCATTGGTGCCAACCATTTTACTCTAGGTTCAACTTCTTTTATCATTGAATGATCTGTGTCGACTACAAAACAAATGTCCATCTCAAACTTTTCAACTAATTCCCTTGGAATTCTACTCATTTGATGCATTTTGGTCTGAAATTCATTCAAGTATGCATCAAATACTATATTTAGATTGTTTCCTAACCTATTTATCATCTCGATAATCTATGCAGTTATAGGTTTATTTGTTGTCCAATTCACTTTACCGATGTCAGGTACAAACTTTTGTATGAAGAAAAATATACACATAAGTAGCGAACCAAACTTACATGTGTTTAACTTCTTTGACCTTATTGTCTTCATATTTTCTTGTAGTTGATGTAACAGTACCTCGGCAAGATCAACCTGGTGACCTTTCTCCATAATTTTGTACGCCATGTCTACTGCGTTGCAGGGTACATTGTTGAGTCTTCTCGATTGAAATATCTTATACCCAATTACATGTGCTGTGAACTTAACTATTGGGTCTCTGATTGCTGAAATCTTCAATCCTTGACCATCCCATTGTGGTCTAGTGTTCTTCTCAACATCCGATCATGAAGAACTACGAAAGACTTTTTCCTTGTCGGTTGTAGGGAGCCCAGTAACCCTACTTATCATTTTCTTAGTGACCTCTATCAATTTATCCAGCCAGAATTTTCCATCGTGATACCTACTCAATATGATTCTAATCCAATCAGTCTTAAATGATTGTGGATAGTATGTGATACATGATAACCCTAATTCTCTGATCTTCTTGTATTCTGGTTTCAATTTTCCATCTGTGCCATAGAGTAGTTGAAATGCAGCAACAGTTTCAAAGTCTCCTACTTCTCCAATTTTGCAATGAATATACGCTCTTACATCTTCTTTCAATAAAACCCTATATGGTATGCTTGAGAAAGCACCCATTAAATATTTTTGTGCTGTGACCTTGGGATGTGGCTTGAACTTAGTTTCGTCAAAATTTTCCCTTACAATTAGATTATCTTCTTCCTCAACACTTTGTGATTTGCTAGCGGATGATGTAGATGCCATAAATCAATTTAGGGTTTCAGCTAGCAGTAGGTAAATAAAGTGTTTTGGTAGCAAATGAACTTACTTGGAATCGTCAAAGAGTGTTTTCGGTTCGATCTACATTAGCCTTGAATCCTTCTAAAAATCTTTTAGCTAGAACTCTTCTCTATGAAATCTTCACTCTTCGAAATCGCAATGTACAAATGAACTCTATTTCTCATATATTTATAGACTTTTCAATATCCTTGATCAAAATTTCATGCAATAAATGCTTGACCTAACTTTTCGTACGAAACAACTGTCAACTCAGTGACAACTAAAAATTTTATCTGCTCGGTTAACACAGGATTTCTTCATCGATTTTCACTATTGTCCGGTTAACCTTGTATAGTGATTACCGATGGATAACCAACTCTCGGTCTCTCTTTTACTGACTATATAACATTGTTAGCTCATAACACATAAACCATAATGCATCCTTATTCATGTAGATTTAGTTTTTGTACATCATATATAAGGAAATGTATGGAAAATGTGATCATTTAGAAATTTTAGTTCCATACATACCTATATCACCTTAAGTGGAGGTACCGATGTCACCCAATCTAGTGGATGAGGTTTCACCAACAACATTAATTGACTCAACATTCTCATTCGATTCTTTTCTCCACATCATGTTCCTTATCTTCATGATATCTACAATAGTGTGTCCACTCTCAAATACATGATTTTCATCTAGTGCTCAGTCTCTGTAGTCCTTTCTTAAATGACTGACCCTATGACAGTGCATACATGCCATTCCAGTGCTTGTCTAGCTTCTTGATTGTCCAATCCAACTCTTTCTATAACAATTTGTTGCAATGTGTTCATATCTACCACAAGCAATATAGTTAGCCCAAGTGTTATAATCCCAAACATAAGAATTACCTTGTCTCTTCGGTTGATAAGGCTTTCGCTGTGTTTTCTGCTTAGGAGTCCATACTTGCTTCATCTTAGCCTTACACTTTCATGCAGTGTGTCCATGTTTATTACAAGTATAGCATATTTTCTCCACAGTAGTATTGTTAGCAATATCATTCTGTTTAGCTCTACACTCATAACCTGGATATCCAAACTTACCACAGTAATAACAATATCCTTTAAACTTAGGAGTGACAAGAGGTTTACCTTGTGGTTTGCTTCTACATACATTAGATGTATGTCCCGGTTGTCCATAGTGATAACATGCCAATGCTTTAGGTTTCTAATTTTGATTGTTGTTGACTTGTTTAGCTTGTTGTGATGATTCTCCTTCACCAGTGTAGCCTATACCAGCTTTACTCCCAAATCTTCTTTGATTAGTTAGAAAGTCATCAATCTTCTTTGAACTATCCTCATCCAATTTCATCTTCTCATTGTGTTTCTATTGATTTTTCACTTCATTCCTAAGCTTCTCATTCTTCTCTCTGAGTCTTGCAACATCTTTTAGTCTTCTTGAAAATTCTCCATTCACTCGGTTTACTTCTTGATTCACAGTCATCATTTGATTAGATACTTGGAAGTGATGATTAGTGAGTCTCTGTATTTCATTCTCTTTAGCTTGAAGTTGTTCATTCATCTGTCTTCGATTATCAATAGCCAGATTCCTTTCTTGTTCGGCTTTTCTAGCATTGTTCATTATTTCTACCATTCTCACCATCTGAGATTCTTGACCGATTTGTAGTGCTTTCACTTGATCAATTAAATGTTGATTCTTTTCAGATAAGTTAGTGATTATACTTTCAGATCCATCAGAGATGCTTCCAGAACTAGATCCAATATGCTCAAACATTTCATCAATATATTCTTCATGGCAACCAATCTCATTTTGTAGAATAGCTAGGTTCTTTCTTTCAATCATTAATTTCTTCAGTCCTCCCTTGGCTTGATTATACTATTTAACAAACATCTACATCTATATCTTTTGATTATCAATAGTCTTATCAAGCTTATATCTCTCCATGACTTAGATCTTTACCCTTCAGTGGTTAAATTGTTCAACAAGAGAACTATGCTCTGATACCAGTTGTTGGAATTAGGAGAGATAGGTACTGAGAGGGGAGGGGTGAATCAGTGCCTTCAAAAACTTTACTTGTAAACCTTTCAGATCTATGACTATAAACAGTGATAACCTTTGCAAAATAACTTGTATCTAATTGCATGTATCAATCATTCATTTAACTTATAAAAGTAAACAACATGAAATCAAATAGAAATCACATAACACAAGTATTTTGGTAACACAGAAACCCTTGTTAGAAGGTAAAAACTACGGTGGGATGACACCCACAAATTCTTCACTACTGCAAATAGAAAAGGTTTTCCTGTTAGGGCTACAAGTTTTGATCACTTTTGGTGATCTTACCCTGTTAGGAGTAACATATTAGATCAGCTAGATCTACCTAGTTATAGGATTTTAACAACACTAATGAAGTGTGCACTCGGTTAAGAGATTTACATAAGACTGTTAAGTCTACTCTGTTAAGATATTTTATCCAAAACTCTATTACAATTGTTAGAAAGCAATAGGCAATTATCTACTAATTGACAACTCAATTGTCTGATACAGATCTATAAGTTTTGACAAAATATCACCTTGACTATGATGAATGTCTACTCTAAATCTGTTTGCTAGCCTTTTCTGATTCTTCTTAATCTAATATCCTCTACAATCTACTCTGTTAACTGATAGACTTGAAGTTAGGCAAATTCTTCAAGTTCTCCTTAATGCATATATCTGTTCTCGCATCAGCTCACACCAAAAATGATGTAAACAAACATTTATATAGCGATCTACTTATGCCGCTTTAACAAAATTAGGTTACAAAACTTAATCATAACCCTAAGATCTACGGTGTACAAAAATGACCGAGATCATACTATTACATAAGATATACATTGCATTCAATGAATATCATAACATTAAATATTCCTCGATCTTGGTCAAATGTTTTCTGATCTATTGTAACTATTTGCATAGAAGAATGTGCCATTTTAGATTACTATGTCATTTTTTGTAATCCTTGGTAAACACTGTATAAACTGCTCGGTGTATAATGTGATGCTCAGTGTTTACTATTTGTTAGTGTCGATGTCTGCCGGTGCTCGGTAAACTATTTGATGCTCAGTGTGTAAGCTTTACCGACTAGTCTGTCTTGCTTCTAGTTACCGATTTTCTCAATGTAAGTGACTGACCGATATCTTTCATAACCTTTGATACTAATGACAACCATGAATGCTCAATAGAGATAATAGTCTAGATATTTATCTTTAAAGTTTTTTTAGACACTCTGTGTTTCGTCAAAATTTTGACCCACCTTCGTCAAAAGTCTGGCCTAGTTTGGTCTAAAAATCAACCATGATGTGTCGAAATGTGGTGTCGTGGGTTTGGCATCCTATTCAGAGCCGCTAAATATTTGGACCAATATTGGTCGAAATATGACCGTCATGAATTCGGCATCCTAGTCGGAGCAACCAAAGTTTTTGACCAATATTAATCTATATTCGTCGAATGATCGACCAATATACCAACACTTGCTAATGTTATTTTTGACCAAGATTGCCCTCATTTTTTACCAATATTGGCGTCGATCATTCTACGGTTGTAGAAATGGGTCGATATTTCGATGTCGATAATAGTGATGAACTAATTGGTCAACTATTTAACCGAGTTGGGTAGAAACTTCGACCAATAGGTCATTGAAAAATGGTGCAAAATGTACTAGTGTGTAGATCTTGAATAATTTGAATCTTTTTAGGATCCACTTCAATCCCTCTTGAAGACATATAGTGACCCAAAATAATTACTTCAATCATTAACAAATGGTATTTTTCATGAATTAGAGAAAGGTTAGTATCAATACATTGTTTAACAACTTTTTTAAGATTTACCTTAGCTTCCTCATAAGTGTCTCCATAAACAACAAATTCATCCATATATACTTCTACACAATCATGAACCAAATCAGAAAAAGTAATCAAGACTGCTAGTTGAAAAGTAGTTGGGGCATTACACAAACCAAATGGTAAGACATTAGAGGAAAACGTACCCCAAGGACATGTGAAATTGGTATTATCTTGGTCTTCTAGGCCAATACAGATTTTATTTTATCCACTGAAACCATCTAAAAAGGAGAAGAAATTCTTACCAGCTAGGGTGTCCAAGACATGATCAATAAAAGGTAGTGGAAAATGGTCCTTCTTTGTAGCCTTGTTAAGGGCCTTGTAGTCAACACATATTCACCATTTCCCATTATTTTCAGGCATGACTACAAGGGGAGACACCCATTGGCTATCAAATATGAGGTAGATAAACCTCTCATTAAGCAGTTTTTGAAGTTCTTCCTTAACAATTTCTCTCAAGGTTGGATTCCATCTTCTTTGAGGTTGTCTTACAAGTCTACTCCCTTCATCTATATAAATGTGGTGGGTAAAAGTAGTAGGATGTATACCCCTCATGTCTTGATAATCCTTGGAAAAATCATCTTTATATGTACACAACTTGATCAGTTCCATGGTTTGGGATGCACTCAAATTTGGATTGAGATTAAGTATTTTTTTAGGTAAAATTTAAGTTGGCTGAGACTGTACAAGGACGTCTATAGAAAGAAGTTGTGAGCAAGAAGAAGATGGATTAGTAGTACTTGATACTAAGAATGGACTATATTGACAAGTGTGAGGCAAAAACTAATGTAGAGTAATAAAATGTTGGATTGATTGTGAACTACCTACTAATATAAAGTTCCCAAATGCACAAGTATTACTTATATCAGTAAGAAAAAGCATTGACTCCATAACATCATCAACTAAATAATGATTTTGGAACAAGTGATTAATAACAGTTTCTTCATAAGTATCCTCCAACTCTCTATTTTTTTCTATTGTCAAAATAGGTAAATAAACTTCTAAATCAATGTCAATCCATAGGATCTCCTCCATTTCTACCAAGGGTTGTGCTAGATGATATAAGGTTAACTCCTTTGTATGCTCCCTATTTGAAATCACCATGTTTCCAGGTCTATAATTAATAAAAGAATTAGCAGTGGCTAGCCAAGGTCTTCCTAAAATGTGGGGGTATCCCCCCAACTTTATTTTAGGTTGTGAAATCATAAAATGAGTTGGATACTCCCAAGATTTAATAGAAATGATAACATATTTGATCATACCTTCTATTTTTACCAAAGAATGATCAACCATTTGCAAGACTGTTGGGGTAGGTCTGATTCCTTGCAATGCTAATCTCTCCTTAGTTTCATTAGTCATTACATTGATTGTTGCCCCAAGATCTACAAGTGTATTAGGAATTATTAAATCACCAATACATGCATTAATCATTGGGCTACCTAGATCTGCATACTTGGGGATGGAGACCTTTCATAACATTAGATCTACAAGTTGTCTAAAACTTAGACTATTTTAGGATCCTCTTTCTTTTTTTGTTTCCTTCCACAAATTTCCTTAATGACTTCAGCATAGATTGGTACATCCTGGATTGCTTGCAACAAAGGAATTCTAATATTTACATTCTTTAATTCTTCCATAAAATAAAATGTATACATAGTTTTTAAAGGCCTTTGTGGTTGTTCCTTATGTCTTTCAGGAAATAAATGTATACATAGTTTTTAAAGGCCTTTGTGGTTGTTCCTTATGTATTTCAGGAAAAGGAGGCTCTTTAGGTCCTTTCCTATGAACTTCATGCTTAATAGGTTCATCGGGTGAATCCTTAATTTATGTAATATTTGGGCCTTGGAGAGCCTTACCAGATCAACATTGAACTCTGTCAACTGCAAGAGAATTTATTGGGTAGGTGGTATATCCTGCTACCTCATTATTGTATACAAGTTGATTCACCTTATTATTAGGATTTGGTGTTGGTTGTGCTATTATAGGTGTCACCTTTGTGGTTGTTCCTTATGTCTTTCAGGAAAAGGAGGCTCTTTAGGTCCTTTCCTATGAACTTCATGCTCAATAGGTTCATCGGGTGAATCCTTAATTTATGTAATATTTGGGCCTTGGAGAGCCTTACCAAATCAACATTGAACTCTGTCAACTGCAAGAGAATTTATATGGTAGGTGGTATATCCTGCTACCTCATTATTGTATACAAGTTGATTCACCTTATTATTAGGATTTGGTGTTGGTTGTGCTATTATAGGTGTCGCCTTAGGTGGCTGAGAAGAACTGGATGGTTGGTTGGAAGGCAGTGGATAGATGGTAGTAATTTTTTTGGTGGCTGATATGGACTTCTTACAGGAGGTGATGGATATTGTTGAAGTAGATATGGTTGTTGTGGTGGATAAAATGAATATTTTTCTGGTTGTGGCCTCCAGGCTTGTTGTCACAATTGATGTGTAAATGTGGGTTGTGGCATGCATTGTGGAAACTGTGAAGATGGATGTTATTATGCTAGATGTGGAGACTATTTCCACCCCCGATACTCTTTAGGTTGGTTGGAAAATGACATTGATTTATTTTGTCCCATAAGATAATCATTTGGCATACTAGGATGCATGGAACAAGGAAAAGGTCTTCTAGGTGCCACAAAATAAATAGGTTCCTTAGAGTATTCTTGGTCTTGCATCCCTATTGGAAAATGTCGCAAGAAAGAAATCTTACTAGCTTATTCAAGGGAAGAGATATTCATTCTATTATAAGGACATTCCTCACTACTATGCTTCTTCCTACAATTGGGACAAAATACAACCAAAGTCTTCTCAGCCTCCTCCTATTTCCTACGAGCATAAAGTGTGTCAAATTGTTTTCCCAAATGATTTAATATATCATTCTTAAGATCATCAAGTAAGTTACCAATTTCACATTTAGTTATACCTGAGGTGCTTCCCAAAAAAGGAAACTTACTTAAATGACCCCACACCGATCCTTGTGATCTAGAATAGTTCTTGCAAATATCACATATTTTATTGAAAGTCAGTTTAGCAATATCACCTTTTCCCATCAAGTTTAAAGAATCCATAGTTTCATCCCTAATCCTTCTAAGGAATAACATCTTGATAGTGTCAGGGATCAAATCAGGACATCGTGAACGCTGGAAGCTAAAAGAAAAGTGTTCCAAAAATTCCTCCACTGATTTATCCTCCTTTTGCACTATACCAAAAATTTCATCCCATACTTCCTTTGTCTTACAATATTCCTGATAATTTTTCAATAATGCTTCCTTCATTTGCTCCCATGTTCTAATATCCCACAAGATCATGAACCACCATAGAGTAGCATCTTTCAAGGTGGCTTGAAACAATTTTATCTTTTGAGTGTCACTCTGATGGTTATAACTATGACAAAGAATGTCAAATTCAAACAAGAACATATCAGGATCCTCAACAATTAACCCTCAAAAAATAGGAAAAGAAGAATTTGGTATATTTTTCATAGGGGCATCATTTGCAAGATGAACTATAGGAAATTCAAAGGTTATGGGATTATTATGTTGTCCCAACTCCCTATCCTGCTCAACTCCATTATTTCCTAATTTTCCTCCCCCCAAGATTACCTTTGTTCATATCTACCATTTTTTCTATTTCTTTAATGAGCTCTAATGCCCAGGGTGTATAGGAGATGGAGAATGGTTTTTTAGGGGGTTTACTACACCGAGACTCAAAGAAATCCAAAAATTGCTTGGATAATTCTAGATAACCAGTAATTCTAGGTGTATTCGATGGAGCTTTGACAACTGGCTCGATGTCAATTTTTCCCAGCTTATATTGATGTGTCTTAGGTCATACTTCTTCACTCAATGGGGTTTTCTCTTTTTGTAATTTTTGAACTACCTCCTAACTCTTTCTTAACAAATCTTCCTTTACTATCTCTAGGTCTATTCATGCACCTAAATTAATTACTACAAAGCAAACGTTAGGTAATCACCTAAGCAAGGCCAAAAATTGCTCAATCTTTCACCAAGGCACGCTATTCCTAGCTCAACTTGCTATGGCTTCACGTTGTAATACCCCAAAATTGTCATCTTGCAACCCTAAGCAATTTTGTTGCATTTAGTCTCATTCTATCAACTTTCTGAATCATCAAAGTCCTATTGTCCTAGGCAATTATGTCTTCCTAATTTACTCTACTTGACTAATGTCAAATGCAAAAAACCCTAAATCTGTATTAATCACATGTTATATTTGATTCTTAAATATCAACTATAATTGGCTAAATAAACCCTATGATTGATTAATTTAATTATAAAGTCCTAGCACTTTAATTAAATTAAATTCACCCCTTTTAGCTAAAATACATAAAAGGAATTAAACAATATTTGGTTTTTAAATAAATATCCTCATTTCAATAATTAAATTTAATTATTCAATTAATTGAGAAAGTTCATTTATGAGGTCATATTATATTTATTTAATCAAATATTCTCTCCAAAATCCTCTCTTCTATTCAGAAAAGGAAACTTTGAGTTAATTGGAAATTCAAAAGTGCAACAAATCAGTTAACTGCTCCACTCACTCAAAAGGCAAACAGTTGAATGTCTCTCTACAGGAAACTTTCTATTCTTAACTGAACTCTCCTTCATTCTCCACCATTCATCTCGTTCAATCTCGACCCTCGATTGAATCTGGGATTCTATAAAAGAACTCTTATTTCTCATTCAATATGATGCAACTTTTGAGCAACGAAGCTCTATCGCAATCTAATCTCAAGTTGTTTGCATTCAAAAGCTTTAGCTAATCTCATTTTCATATCATTTTTTAATATCATTTCTAGCTTAATAGCATGTTTAGATTAATGATGCATCTCATTTTAGATTAAGTTTGCTTACATTGTTATTAGATTAATTTCATTTCTCATCATCTCTAGCTTAACTGCATCCTCATTCAAGAGTAATTGCATTTTACTTTCTAGTTAAATCCTCCATTCTAGTGCTAGTCTATGGTTGTTGGACTCTTGATTCTGAAAGCAATCCAAAACCCTACCTAGATAGAAGGCAACAGGTCGAATCATCCAGGCATGCAAGATGAATAATCTCATATTCATTCTTGTGTGTGATCGATGAACAATGACTATGTTGAAGAGTGTGGCTAAGTTAGAGGCCCATATTTAGTACATATATTTCTAGCGCCCACCATGGGCCAAAAAATTCAATTTCTGGCCTCATATCTTTTTATTTTTCTATTGAAATTTACATTATTTTTGTGTGTTCATACGCCTCTGGTATGGATTCTCGCGTGAAGTTTCTCACTATATCACGTGAAGTTGTGCTTGTATTAGTACTTCCTCGCGCGATAAAGGTTTTTTCTCATGCAAAGCCATGCATTCTCTCATGTGAAACTTAACACCAGAGATCTAAATTTTCATAGTTTTGTACTTGCTACTTCCTATTTTTTGATATTCTATGTTTTGCTATGATTTCCTGGTATTATTTTTTATGATACAGCTTAACAGTGTGCTGCAGGATGTATGTCAAAGGCTCCTAAAAATATGACTATGCACACTTACTAACAGTTTGATTGAAGGACACTTGTCAAAGACCACTTGTCAAAGTACTTCAAACCCACTCAAACATTTTGTCTTCTTTCTTTCTTTTCTTTACATAGTCTAAATAGGGCCTTGTTAAAATCTCTTAAGGGTCTTGATAGTAGAATAGGGTAATAGGCTCTTCATTACATGGAAGTGATGACCATGGATGAATCCAAGACCCAAATGCTACTAGAAGGATAGATACCTGGGGGAGAAAGGAAAGGTAATGAATCGATTGACACATCCGCTAGTGAGGGGACTATGCTCTTCTCTCTTTGAGAGAATCAAAAACCCAGAAGCTTTTAGATTTTTTGAGAGAGGAGTTAGCTCGGTGATGAATTTTATTGATATGTTTGGGTAAGGTGCAGAGGTAGAGGATTATGCTCTTCTCTCTTTGAGAGAATCAGAAACACTGACCCTTGAATCCAAACCAAGTTCGAGTCACCTTTAGCGGGCCTACTGGAAGTTGAACCTTCAGGAATGAACCAAGTGGGTACACACCTTTTGCCAGTGATTTCACCCCACTATAATAAAGTTTCTTTGTTGAGAGAAAGACTCCAAAGCCATGTTAATTTCTTTCTCTTGATCCATGATGTTGAACATCTTGAGAAATCCCTGTCTATTGTACTGAGCGGCACCACTCCTAGCCTTGCTTGCCAAGGGTTTACACTTTCAAGTGTATGTGTGGCTAAGAGGCCCAAGCCTCACTTGTGAGGGAATTAGAGTTTAATGTGAATGGAATCCTATTAAACACTATCTTAGTTAGTTGTCTGCCTAGTTCACCTCTGAAAGGGGACATAATCTTTGCACAGGGAGAGGGAAGAATCTCTCCCGTAGATTCTCACCATAAGCATGCACCTAGATACTTGAAGGTGGTATATGACACTGGCCCCTAGTTCAAGGGTAACCTTTAAACATATATTATTGAGTCCTTAGAAACACCAAAAATATGAGCACCCTCTAGGGGGTGACACGGCTGTGTGAGGTGAACGCATGTGCATAAGTTGTGAGGCATGGATTTTGTCTTCTCTACCATTTTCTTTGTAGGGATAACTGAGTGTTTGTTTTTTAGTCTTAAAACTATCCAACATGATCAAAATTGTCAAGACTCCCATGATCCTCCCGAGTTTCTTTGTCCTTGATGGGACTATTTTTGACAACTGATTGATTCACAAATTCTTGCTAGTCCAAAACTCTATTCTTGCCAATGATTACTTTCAAACATTCAAATTGAGATTTTTTGATCTAAAACTATCCTAAATCAGTCTGTAAACTGAGCATTCTGTCAAAGAGAAGCCCACGCTATATCTTGAAACCTGATTCTATCTCAAAAATTGATCTGAACTATCTGATTTTGTACTTGTTCACCTAGTTCTATGCACTTTCTCGCGTGAACTTTTTCTTGCTGTGCACTTTCTCACATGGGATTTCACATCCTTGTGTGAAGTTCCGCAAGGGCTCTATTAGTGAACTCTATCATTTTCCTAGTCTGATCCTGCACTTCTCCATGTGAGCCTATCATATCTTCACGCAAGTCTAGCATATCTTCGCGTGGGACTGCATTTCCTCACGTGAAACTTTCCCACTAATCGTCAAAACACTGAGCTATTTTCTGTCTTCTAGTTGACCTTCTACCTAGTCTGGTTCCTATTTAGCATCTACCTACATGTCTGTACATAGTATGAAACTAGATGTCTTAGGCTGAAAAATACGTGATGATTGCTTGAACTTACCTTGCCTCTCTGTTATTTGCTTATTCTATTGGTTTATCATACCTTGTGATGCGATAGTCATCTCTCAGTTTTTCTAGCCTTATTCTTGATGACTCATGTTGGGTATATTTCACCTTTGTCAATCTTTGTACTTATCTTGAGATATATTTCCAAGTGTAGTCCTAGTTCACCCCATCATGCAATCTTTGTCTATGACTGTTGCAACTCAAAGTAGCAATGCATTCCCTTCACATCTGACTAGACAAGGTGGACGTAGACCCCGCAATAGAGGAAGAGGTCATTACAAACATGTCACACCATCTGAGTGTTGTAGAGGATCTTCACATTCCTCCTCATCAACTACGTCTAGAGAGGGGTCATCTCAATCTCCCTCTCCTATTATTCGACCCTACATTCGACATTCATTCCAACTTGTAGACCTTAGTCAAGGTCAAAACCCATTATTTCAAGAACATCCAAACTCTGAAGGGTCATCATCTGAAGTTGATCCTCTTGATGCACAAAAGGTCTCCTTAGCCATGACCTCACTTTATATTGCACACCCTCACACTAAGTTTGTACATGCTATGCACTTGCACACTAGCAAGATGGCAGACCAACATCAAGAGGGTGAACACAACATAGCTTATGATCAAGCTCAAAATGACCAAGATAGATTCCAATCCCAAAGCATCTTTGATATCATTGGTAATGATGAGGATGAGATAACCCAATAAGACATTGAGGCTGCCTGAGCTAACAAAGGCCTCCTCAAGATGATGGAGATCCTAATGAAAGACGAGAAAGAGAAATAATTTCTTGAACTGGCCAACCAAGGGGCCAAGCTACCTCCAAACTACAAGGTTGATACTCTTGTGGTCAAAGAAGAGGAAACAAAGACCACTAAACTGCAAAAATTAGTTCAAGACATGCAGGACCAAATCGGTCGACTCATGAAGAACAAGGACAAACCAGTAAACCAATTCACACTAGAGAGCATATGTCTATTCCCATTTGACAAGAGTCTCTACATGCCACCTTTTCCCAAAGGAGTAGAACTTCCCAAATATGACAAATATTTGGGTACCTCTGATCCCCAAGATCACTTGAGAGAGTTTGGTGCTCTCTCTATGGATTTTATACATGACCAGACTTACCTCATGCATCTCTTCCCACGTAGTTTGGGAGGATATTCTATGGAGTGGTTCTCTTGACTACCTACTGGCATCAAGTCTTTCGATGAGATTGCCAATTTGTTCCTCCAGCACTATTTGCACAATATCCATCATCTAGTTAAAAGCTATAATCTTTACAATCTGAAACAATGACATGGGGAACCTTTCTTGACATTTCTCCAGAGGTGGAGACAACTCTATACAAAGTATTCTCGCAAGATACTTGAGTCTGAAAAGCTTGACATCTTTTTGGATAATCTTGTTCCCAATTTTGGGTACTAGGTACAGCTACAAGGTCCTTTTACCTTTGATGATATGATTAAATAAACTATGAGAATAGAGACATTTATGTTCAAGAAAGGAGAACTAAATCTACACAAGGATAACAAACAAGGGTCCTCCTTAAGGAAAGATAAAACTAAATTTGTCAACAAAAATTGGGATATTGTGAATGATGGAGTTGTTGAAAACGTGACTCCAAAGCCTTCGAAGGTTTTAATTCAACCTTACCTCTAGTATGTAGGTAGCGAAAGCCACTAAAAAGGCTATGGCAGATACTCAGCCACCTTCAAAGTATTCTAGAAGAAAACCTTGGGCCCCTCGACCCAAACGTGAGTTCAGTTCCCTAGGAGAACCTCTTGACGTGGTTTACAAGACTCTCTTGCAAAATCAAATCCTCACTCCTCTGGATAACATGCGTCCTTATGATCCGCAACCATGACCTGCTTGGTGGAATGAATCTGCATACTATGATTATCATCAAAACAAGGGTCACAAAACTTCTAGTTGTATTCAACTTTAACATAAGATCCAAGATCTTATTGACAATGGTGATGTTTTTGTGGGGAACCATAACAAGAACATGGATCACCAGGCATTCAAAGATCCCTTTCCTCCTCATGAGAAGGGTGAGTCTTCAAAAACCAAGAATGCCAATGCCAAGGTCAACTATACGTACAGTGCCAATGAAAATGTCATTAATATGGTTGAACCTATTGATGTCGAATACTATGATGTGATCACCATCAAGGGGAGCAAGGATACTCCTAGACCTAAGATTTTGTTTTTCCTATGAGGCTCTGTGTCTCAATCTTCTAAATTAGAATAGTCTCATGTTTGTTTAAATGTCATCACTTGATCTCGTGCAAAGATCATTGTCAAAGGCCCCGAGCCTTCTACATCTGCACCAAAATAACCTGTAGATAAAGTTGTTGTTGTCCCTGCCAACAAGAATTCAAAATTGGTCCCCATGCCTAGCAATTCTAATTATAGCATACTGAACCAACTGCAACAAACCAACGCTCAGATTACTATCTTTGAGTTGTTGAAGATCTCGCCTACTCATAGGCAGATTCTTGATAAATCCCTCACTGAGGCAAATGTCCCAAAAGATCTGGATCTGGACCGGTTTTAATCCATGGTAGGTCACATGACCTCACCTCATTACTTGTCTTTCTTTGAGGAAGATGATCATTCTTTGAGCCACCCACACAATAACCCGCCGCATATTGAAGTCATGATTGGCCCAAAGCACGTATGTTGTGTCCTCATTGATAATGGTGCTAGCCTTAACATATGCTCTGCTAGCTTTCTCACCTAGTTAGGCTATGGTGAAGAATGCATAGATGCTCGCAAAAAGATCACCATCAAGGCATATGATGAAGAGGAATGAAAATCCAAAGGTCTAGTTGTGTTGCCAATCTGAGTTGGCCCTATTGAGAGAGATGTCATATGTCAGGTTCTGGACATTCCTCTTGCATCCAACAAACTGTTGGGAAGACCATGGATCCACAAGATGTAGGCAATTCCTTCCACCTACCATTAGTGCATAAAATTGCCATTTCACAGAGCAAAAGTAACAATACCTACCAATACGAGCTATTCTTGCAATATGCTCACACAATCTGCTGATAGCTTTGTCCCAACCAATAGAAAGTCTACTGAATTCTTTGATGCCAAACTCAAGGAAATGGAACAGACTCTAAATCTCAAGGATACTACCATGGGAGAGTATCAAATCGAACCAGTGTTTTTCTTAATAGCTCTACCTCTATCTCCACATTCCTAAGGGAGACCCATTGAGAGCAAGAAACCTTCTACCATCTCTCCTTAAATAGTCTATGATGGTGCTTTTTTACAAGCCCCAACACCACTAGAGGATGAAGATGAAAAAAGAGCTATTGCAGCTTGGATTTACATAGGGAGGGATACATCTGAACAAATCATTCCAACTCGCGACATAGAACATGAACCATATAGCGAAGGCTTCAAGCTCATGAAACACTTTGGCTATAAAGGGAGTGGCCCTATAGGGGTGAACAACAATGGATTTCTTGAACCAATTGAAGCTACAGGTCGCCGAACAAGAGACACTACTAGTTTAGGCTTCAAGAAGATCCCATTTTATTTAGGGATTAAGAAATTTGTACCAAAATTGGAATACCAGTCGGAACCTCAAGACACTAGTACAGCTACAAATTCAAAGGGTGGCTCTGATGAGGATACCTTTCCTTATCCTATTCCTCCAAATCTTGTCGCGCTCTTTGCAGAGCTGGATGATTTTGTACCATGTGTCAATAAGGTAAAGACTGACAGTGATTCTGATGACATTGCCTTAGTTACTCCACTGACATGCGAGCGGTTGAGGAAAATGCAAACTGTTCATCCTAATTATCAACAGGAATTTTACATGTCATCATCTTTTCAAGAGCGGTTCAAACAAGAATGAATCCAACAAACCATCAATGCTGCAAAAGATGAACATGAGTCAGAGGATATAGAAAGTATTGATGGAGTTCCTATCTCAAGCATCACCAACTCCCATGAGTATGAGTTTGATTCTCTATCTGATGTGACCTTTGACAAGGATGTAGATATGGTACATACATTTGAAAACCTTCTTGAAGTAGGTTAAGGGTCTAGTGTTAGGATAAATGACTTAGATTCCACCGGTGTTAACTTTTCCTCTACTACAGACATGAGGACTTGAGGGAATTCGAATGCATCTCTAGATGAGATCGCTTTAGGTGTCGACTTGTTTGTCCACACTTTTGATAACTATACCATGAACGTACTTGAACCTGTCACTTCTCTTTCACTCCATCCCAAACTCATCAACTGGAACTCTTCCTCCCCATCCAGTGAAGTCCTTACATTCAAGAATGATTATACCCTTTCCTGTTACATTAACATTGTCAAACCAATAACGTCCTCCACCAATGAAGACAATGTCAATATTACTGAGGCTGATATAAGTATCTCAGTCACAAAATAAAAAGAAGAAAGAATAGGCACTCTGATTGTGAAAACCACATTGTGGCAATATCAGAGCTAAAAAAAGTAAAAATAAAAGACATATCTGAGGGTGAAAACCTCTGTAAGGTTCCTAAGGATGGGATACTTGATACACTTCCAAGTCATTATCAAGAGAGATCTTCAATACTAATTGAGCCAACTCAACCTGTGAACTTGGGCATAGAAGTTGAACCTTAGATTATTCATTTGGCATAGTCATTATCTACAACAGAGAAAGAAGAATTCATCAATTTCTTTTGGAGCAAGAAAATCAATTTTGCATGGACATACTCAGACATGCTTGGATTGGATCCTAATCTGATCATGCATCACTTATCTATTGCACCAGGCATTAAGCTTTTTAAACAGAAGCTCTGTAAGATGCATTTGCATGTGGTACTCTTAGTCAAGGCTGAATTGGAAAAACTTCTCAAAGCTAGTTTCATCAGAGCAATTGACTATGAGGAATGGATTTCCAACATCGTTCTAGTTTCTAAACATGACAAATCTATCCCAGTCTGCATAGATTTTTGGGATTTGAACAAGGCATGTCCTAAAGATGACTTTCTGTTACCCAACATTGACATGATTATGGACATGACAGCTGGTTATGAAATTTACTCACTGATGGACAGTTTCTCTAGCTATAACCAGATAAAGATCACCCCAGAAGATCAGGAGAAGACTGCCTTCACATGCGCCTGGGGAACATTCTATTGGAATGTCATGCCCTTTTGACTTAAAAATGCTAGAGCTATAAATCAAATGGTTGTTACCACTATCTTTCATGACATGATGCATAAGATGATGGAAGACTATGTGGATGATACATTAGCTAAGAGCATGCAATAGAAGACACACCTTGCGGATCTAGGTCCTATACTGGATTGCATGGAATAGTTCAGTCTGAGGCTCAACCTAAAGAAGTGTGCATTCGAGGTTACATCTAGAAAATTACTGGGTTACATCATCTATGTTAAGGGCATAGAAGTGGATCCTAAGAAGGTCCAAGCCATCATGGAAATGCCTCTACCACGCAACATTAGTTAGATGAGAGGGCTCCAGGGTCGCTTACAATCCATTCAGTGCTTCATTGTACAACTGGCTGACAAGTCACAACCCTTCACCAAGACTTTACACAAAGGTGTGACTTATGAATGGAATGAAGACTGTGACAAAGGGCTTACATAGATCAAGTAGTATCTTGCAAATCCACTAATATTGATGCCTCCTATTCTTGGGAAGCCTCTCATTCTTTACATATCTACTACAGACATGTCACTAGGTGTCCTATTAGCTCAAGAAGATCAGAATAAAAAAGAAATAGCTATTTACTACATCGATAGGACTCTGGTCTCCTATGAAACAAACTAGTCTGTCATTGAGAAGGCTTACTTAGCAGTAGTGTTCACTTGGCAGAAACTACGGCACTACATGCTTGCTGACACTACACATCTCATTGCTAAGATTGATCCATTAAATTATTTACTTAGCAAAGCTACCCTCATAGGTAGACTGGAAAAATGGGTCATGATACTTAGTGAGTTTGACATCAAGTATCTAGAGAGAAATGCCATCAAAGGGTAGGTGATTTTAGATCAGTTGGCAGAGGCACCTCTCATAGATCACCAACCATTGAACATTGAATTCCCAAATGAGTCCATAATGCATCTCACACATCAAACATGGACTTTGTTCTTTGATGGATCATTCACCCAATAGGGGTCAGACGTCAGGATACTGTTCATCATGCCACAAAGGTACTCTTTACCCAAGGCATACAAGATGTTATTTCCTTGTACAAATAACATCATTGAGTATGAAGCCCTGATCAATGGCATGAAGATAGCCATCAAATGGAGGGTAGATGAACTCAAAGTCTTTAGAGACTCACAGCTGGTCATCAATCGGGTCAATGACATCTATCAAATGAAGGATGACAAACTAGTGCCTTACAAATAGATGGTTAATGATTTAAGAAAGTACTTTGCACATGTCACCTTCTAGTAGATCCCAAGGGCTAACAACAAAGCATCTGATGCCATGGCTACTCTTGCTTCCATGCTAAAGATACTAGAGAATGACTTTCGAAATGAATTCTTGGTGGAAACGTTACTCTACCCAGCCTATGATACCCCTGAATCTAGGATGATCTATTCAGTCATTGGACACAATTCATTCCGCTACCATCACATCTACTCCTATCTTCGTGACCAGATTGTTTTGGACACTTATACCTGGAATGAGAAACATCACTTAATTTGTAGTGCTTCATGGTATGTCATCATAGCTAATGACTTGTATAGACAAGGTCTAAATGGTACCCTCCTTAGGTGTTTAGAACTCGACAAGTCTAAGCGTGCGTTAGCTAAGGTACATGAAGGTATATGTGGATCTCACTCGAGTGGCCTAACATTGGCCCGTAAGCTTATTAGAGATGGTTACTATTGGCAAGATATGGAAAAGGAAGCTACACAGTGTGCTAAAGCCTATAAACAGTGTCAACTTCATGGAAATCTGATTCATGCTCTTTCCAAGGAGCTAATTCCCTTCATCACTTTCTGGCCATTTCAGCAATGGGCCTTTGATTTGGTGGGTCAAATTCATCCTTCTTCCTCGAATTAACACAAGTTCATCATCACTGCTATAGATTATTTCACCAAATGGGTCAAGGAAGTCCCTCTGACCATAGCCAATGGAAAATTTGTAGCCATGTTTATACTAAACTACATCATTTGTAGGTATGGTGTACCCTCTTCCATAATCACTGACAACATGGGAAAGTTTAGGAACAGGGATCTGAAAGAGCTATGTTCTAAGTTTAAGATCACTCAGCACTGGTCTTCCATCTATTATCCCCAAGATAATGGACAGGCAGAAGCATCAAACAAAGCTATCCTCAAGATCTTGCATCACACAGTTCACAAATTTTGACAAGACTAGCATCTCTAGATTAATCCAGATCTATGGGCTTATCACACAAGTATATGAACACCGACAGGGGCCACACCCTTTTCTTTGGTTTACAGAGCGGATGATGTGCTACCAATTGAGGTCGCAATTCCTACTTTGTGAGTCTCTCTGAAAGGGCTCATTATTAATGATGACAACAAAATATCCTGGCTACAAGAGCTAGATACTGGATGAACATCAGCAAGTGTCATTCAATCATCTCTGAGCATATCAAAAGAGGATGTCCAAGAGATAAAACAAGAAGGTCAGACCAAGGGATTTCCAAGTGGGTGATCTCATCCTAAGAGAGACCCCAAGAATCAGTAGCAATGGATCCAAAAGGGAAAATTTGAGCTGAATTGGCTTGGCCCATATATTGTCACTATAGTGTTTAGGTCTGGTGCCTATCAACTCTCTACCACAGAAGGAGAACAACTCAAGGAGCTGATCAATGCTCTGCATCTGAAATGATTCTACAACTGAAACATCTTCAAAATGCTCCATGTACATACATATACTCTAAAAAAATCATAAAAATTACAAAATGTCCTGAAAAAATGATCATATTAGTGAAAACCTGGTAAATAGGTGCTTTGATGCATCAACCAAAAAAAAAAAAAGTGTCATTGATGAAAACCTAGTAAACAGGTGTCATGCTAGAAAAAGCAATAAATTCATGCCAAGATGGTGAAAACCTGGTAAACAGGTGCCTCTTGTTCTACAATGCCATATCCATTGCAACACTGCTTGGCTCTGTACAGTTGTTATTCACTTTCCTACTTTCTTGCTTTAGTTTTCTTGCTCATGTAACTGCTCTTAGTTACCTTCGTGAATTTGCTTGACTCTACATGGATTGAAACTGGTCATACTCTGGGGACAACCTTCTTAGTCTAGGGGGCACTGTCCTATCACTTTCAAGGTTTTCTCTCTTGCATCAGTCACCAGTGGTTCTCACTATGTTTGCCTACTGATGCCTAGCTATTATCAAGATCTCTCTTCTTGAGGATCTCCCTCATGTCAGTCACCAGTGGTTCTCACTACGTCTACCTACTGATGCCTAGCTATTATTGAGATCTCTCTTCTTGAGGATATCCCTCATGTCAGTCACCAGTGGTTATCACTATGTCTTCCTACTGATGCCTAGCTATTATCAAGATCTCTCTTCTTGAGGATCTCCCTCGCATCAGTCACCATTGGTTCTCACTACATCTACCTACTAATGCCTAGCTATTATCGAGATCTCTCTTCTTGAGGATCTCCCTCATGTTAGTCGCCAGTGGTTCTCATTGTGTCTTCCTACTGATGCCTAGCTATTATCAAGATCTCTCTTCTTGAGGATCTCTCTTGCGTCAGTCACCAGTGGTTCTCATTGTGTCTGTCTACTATTGTCATACTACTAAGACTTCTCTACTACGGTGTATACTTCTGATCTAACATTAATCCACTTAAACTGAACCTAAAACTAAATTTGAAACTCTCTGAGACATGTTGAGCTTTTCTTTTGTGTGCTTGTTCTTTTTCTTTCTCATTCCTCCTCAAGCAACTCCAAGACGTCTATCTTGACTAAGAGGTGTGAAGACTAGGGGCATGATCGCTTTCTTCACTTTCTATTTTTTGGTTTAGTTCCAATGATCCAAAGGATCCGTATAAGAGGGGTGTCCACTATGAGATCCTTCATCTCATGTTGGATGGCCATGTGTGCCTTAACTCCTTTTATATGGAATCCTTGGTAACGTTGGTTCTTCTCCTTGTCTGTTTGAGCAACTTCTTTCTGCTACAAGTGAAATTTCAATGCTCATCTTCTGAAGTGAACGTAAGGGTCACTGCGAGCACCTTTGGTATGCTTATCAATCACTTAGAAAAAGGAGGAACTCTCATGTGTCTGGTGTGTCTTCATGCAAGAAACATTCAGGTCATCCTAGAAACTGTGCTCTGATGCTTATGCTTACTTTCTAAATCAAAAGGAATAGGTGTTCTAGTCATTCTGGCTTCTTGTGCCCTAATGCTTACACCTCATTCTGACAAATCTAAGACTAATGTCATATTCATATTCTCATGATCGTTGTATCAGTAAGGTTTGTATGATATCTTGTGACCATCCTATAACAAAAGCTTTGTGATGAAAACTATCTAACAAGTCCAGCAACTATGTCCTAGGGATTGTATCTAGCTTAGGCTTGCATTTATCCTAGATTTGCATTGCAACAGTGTTCGATACCCACTTCATTGTATTCTCCTAGATTTGTACACTGAGGGTTCTCATCTCACATCCCAGTTGCATCATGACTGCACAAGTGTTTGATCCTTGCTATCGATCTTCAAGAGAGTATTCTTTTGGTTAGTATCTATCATATGTTGTGATATCATGCATGAGATGTTAGTACCATACATTTCATTTACATATCTCATCCACAAAGTGCATTACCATATATCATTGACATACATCTACATCCATATATTCATACAACATGTGCATCCATCATAAGCATAAATCCTAACATACATTGCATTCATTCATCTACCATCTATCATTGCATTTTACATTGCATACATACATAACAGAAACCATGTGTGTATCCATATACATATCCATACATGTTGTACATTTCTCATTTAGGAACCATCTCAGAAAGCATAAAATATTAAAATAAAATAATGATGATACCAAAAGATGAGCTCATATCTATATATCAAAGTGTCAGTATAAAAAAATGGTGTTACTCGAGCACAGTCTATCAAAAGAATGATACAATACAAGGATTCCTACACATCAGATATATCATGATACACCAAATCAAGGCTGCTACTCTATCTAGCTCTGGCCTTCCCCACCTAGAGGAGGTGGAGGAGGTGGCATGTCTAGTCAAGGAGGTTCCTGTGGAGGAGGCCCCTATGGCACATCTGGAGCTCCCGCATACTCCAAAAATCTTGCAACATGCTCTGTCGCATCAGGAACCACGCTGATATACACTACCTATAATATGAGGCCTATGTAGCCTCATATCGAATCTCTATCTAAGCCCTCACTAGCTCCTCCCTCAGCTCTCTCACCTCCTGGTCTTTGTCCGCCAATCGGGCATCTCAGATGGCAACTTGTATAGGGCAATCACCCAGCTATCTCTACACCACCTGCACTCTCTCTCATCTTCTCTGCAGCAACTCCTGTAAGTGCGACACTACATCCCTAGCAATAGGACCCTGTATTGGTGGGTCCTACATAGCCTCATCCCTGCCCTCAACATGTGCCTCTGTCTTAGGCTACTAAGGTGGATCATCTATCCTCTGCCTCACTGACCTCTCTTGCACTCCGCTACTCCCAGCACCAGGGTTTATTCTCATCTGTCGTGCTGGGGTGGAAACCTATGTGACCCTCTATCGTGGTGCCTATTGCTGTCATGGAGGTTACGCCTGCTGCTGCTATGGTGGTGGCTGAGCTACCTATTGATGTACCACCTATGTTGGAACACCCATACCAACTAGATCATGTATCATGGAAATGGATGAGCAGCTAAGTGATCTCAGTATGCTGGCATCATCCCACCATCTGCCACTGTGGCCATATAATCCCACCGGGCTGGCTCTACCCATGCATCGATCATGGAGTGCCCCAGATCTAACATCATACCCTAGCCCTTATTCATCTCATTGACGAAGCGAGTGTATGAGCAGTACTCCTAGGATATATCATGTGGCCTACCAAACTGTCGCATCACCCATGTCAATGGGAATATCTCAATAATCAAGATCAAGCGACCAATCAATACCTGCAAGCTAAACATGTATCCCAGCTCATGTCTCGCATTGTCCCATACCTCTATGCCTATCCATGGTCTCCAGACTACCATGACCATATCATCCAATTGAGTCCTCCACTGCTCATTCTTACCCAGCATGGGTTGCATCATCTGTCCGCTATACCTGTATATATACGGCTCCAAGGGCTATCGTGTATCCTCAAAAATTGGTCTGCATATAGGGAGATGCTCTCAAGCCCATATCTATAGAATAAACACCCCTATTACCATTCTCCTAGCATCTCTATACACGATCTTGTGTATCTCGTGATACATCTAGGCTAGCATACACTGACCCCACCCATAGTGAACTAGTGGCCTTAACATACGTTGCAGCATCCTGCGCTATCCACACTCTAACCCATGTTGTCCTCTTTCTGGCATGAGATAACAGCCCAGGAACTCTGCTAGTACAATTGCTAACCTGTGATCCGTGCCATAGTTTATGATCAAATCCTCCCAGGGGATCACCCGTCCCATGACTAGATCATCCTAGAAAATCTCTCTAAGGGTCGTTGTCCCTGCATGTGGGTGCAAATCATACTCTACGTGTGGCCCATAAAATGGTACTCTAAGGATCATGTAGATATCCTCAGGTGTCACTGTCATCTCACCTTGTGGTAAGTGAAAGGTGTTCATCTCCGAATGGAAACACTCGACAAGTGCACCCAGTAGCCCGTGATTTGCCCAAATGTCGGGTATATCACGAAGATATGATAATCCTAATGCGTCTATGTGGGCCTACTCTGCATCATCTAACTGCCTCACTACCTCACTGATCACGAGATGGTGGGACCAAAATACAATGTCTGGGAAGTCCACCTGTAATGCAAGCGACAAAAGATGATCAGTATCCAATTGAAATCATGATGATTTTTCAAATGCAAAACTAAATTTGAAACTATGCACCTATCCTAAAATTGGCTATTGGATGATCAACTTGGCTCTTTATACGCAAATTATGTCTCTACACATTGGTTCTTTTATGCAGAATCCCGCATGAGGAAGTAGGAATCTTGCACAATATTCCCAACCGCGTGAGCCTGTGTATCATATCGCACGAGAGATCTTCCCGTGAAAGGTTTCCCACATGAATTTTGGGTGCTTCTCACATGAGTCTGTGGAGAGGCTCCCGCAAGGAAGTATTTTGTAATAATTTCTCACATGAGCATCCTCATAGACTCACGTGAGGAACCTCTTTTCTCGCCCGTGTTCTCACGGCCTAATCCCTAAAACATGCTAAAAATCTAAATCTATCTAATAAATGCGTACAATTTGAAATGCAAGATAAGTTGTCAACTCGAACCAATGAGAATAGATGAGAACATTCACCATTTTCACTCAAAGCTCTCTAATCACCAAAAGTCAAAGGTTGCAAATGAATTAAAAATCACCTTTTTGGGCTTTATATAGGTTTTGACCTAATTTTCAAAAGTACTCCGTTTTGCATGAAAACTTCACCCTTGGCTAAATCGACCACTCTAAATCCATTTTCGGGATCAAAATCAAAATTTGACACTCCTAGATAGCTCAAAATTGTGTTTAACAATTTTTTGGACTGACGTGATCAGACGCTTGTGCAATTGACCTTCTAATGTCATATTCTTGTTAGAATCACATCAAATCATCATTTTCTCGACATCTTCAACATTTTCATCAAAAGTCAACTCAAGTCAACTCTTGTTTCCTTTAGTCAATTTTGGTCAAACTTGGTCAACATGACCTTGAAATCACTCCAAATGGACCCCAAATCTCATCAGATCTTCCATAATCTATTCTAGACCTCTAATTTACTCTATATCTGCAACCTATCATTGTAAATCACTCTTATGACATGTCATCTTTCAATTTCACTCCTGAGGGGGTAGGATGATTGCATCATTGAATCATTAAACCAAATCTCAAACCAATCTGATCTGAACTCAAAATTCTTCATCGCTAGGGGCATCTTATCACTTGGGGAATATTCAATTTTTTGTACCTCATGGTCAAAATTGGATGTTCCACAATCTCGAATCACTAGGGGCATCTATGTGCCTAGCATCTTGTCATCTTACTATTAGGTATCTGAGCGATCTAACTCAAATCCCTGGGAATCAAGCTTCATTCTAGAGATGATCCTTGAAATCTATCTATTAGGTATCTGAGAAATCTAACACAGATCCCTGAGGACTAAGCTTCATCCTGGAGATGGTTCTCAAAAACTCTCTACTAGGTATTAGGGCAATCTAACCTGGATCCCTGAAAGTCAAGCTTTGTTCTGGAGATGACTCTCGAAAGATCTTTTTGACCGGTATCTAGGCAATCTAACCTAGATTTTGGAGGAGTAAGCTTTGTTCTAGAGATATTCCTATGATCTATATCATTTATCATTCAACAAATGGGAATCGGGGCAATCTAACCCTAACTCCTAAATATTGAGCCTCGTTCTGGGGACAGTCTTACAAAAATTGGTAATCTGACCGAGGTCTTCGCAATCTAACCTAGACTTCGGGGAATTAAGCTTCATTCTGGATATGGTTCTGAAACTCAACTTGACCGATGTCTTGGAAATCTAACCTAGACTTCGGAGGGTTAAGCTTCACTCTGGAGATAATCCTGAAACCTTCATCAATTGTCACAACATACTATTATTTGAATCAATGTGATGCTCGCACCTCAATTCAAAGAGGGGGAAAATGTAATACCCAAAATTGGCATCTTGCAACTCTAACCAATTTTGTTGCATTTAGTCTCATTATATCAACTTTCTGAATCATCAAAGTCCTATTGTCCTACACAATTTTATCTTCCTAATTGACTATACTTGACTAATGTAAAATGTAGAAAACCCTAAATCTGTATTAATCACATGCTATATTTGATTCCTAAATATCGACTATAATTGGCTAAATAAACCCTATGATTGATTAATTTAATTATAAAATCTTGGCACTTTAATTAAATTAAATTTACCCCTTTTAGCTAAAATACATAAAAGGAATTAAATAATATTTGGTTTTTAAATAAATATCTTCATTTCAATAATTGAATTTAATTATTCAAATAATTGAGAAAGTTCATTTATGAGGTCATATTATATTTATTTAATCAAATATTCTCTCCAAAATCCTCTCTTCTATTCAGAAAAGGACACTTTGAGTCAATTGGAAATTCAAAAGTGCAACAAATCAGTTAATTGCTCCAATGACTCAAAAGGAAAATAGCTGACTATCTCTCTACAGGAAACTTTATATTCTGAATTGAACTCCCCTTCAATCTCCACCGTTCATCTCGTTCAATCTTGACTATCGATTGATTCTGGGATTCTATAAAAGAACTCTTATTTCTCATTCAATATGATGCAACTTTTGAGCAACAAAGTGTTGTTGCAATCTAATCTCAAGTTGTTTGCATTCAAAAGCTTTAGCTAATCTCATTTTTTCATATCATTTTTTAATATCATTTCTAGCTTAATAGCATGTTTGGATTAATGATGCATCTCATTTTAGATTAAGTTTTCTTACATTGTTATTAGATTAATTTCATTTCTCATCATCTCTAGCTTAATTACATCCTCATTCTAGAGTAATTGCATTTTACTTTCTAGTTAAATCCTCCATTCTAGTACTAGTCTATGGTTGTTGGACTCTCGATTTTGAGAGCAATCCAAAACCCTACATAGATAGGAGGTAATAGGTCGAATCATCCAGGCATGCAAGATGAATAATCTCATATTCATTCTTATGTGTGATCAATGAACAATGACTATGTTGAAGTGTGTGGCTAAGTTAGAGGCCCATATTTAGCACATAAACATGCCTTTAATACCTCTCCCCAAAAATTACACTAAAAATGTCAGGTAAAATTGTGGTCTAGTTTCTTTCTTAAATTGGTTTGGAATTGGGTCTATATGGATATCCTCAGTTTTACCTTAAAGTGTCAATCTAGGACTCGTAAGATAATGAGAGATAAAGTGGCTATTTTCTCAAGGGATGAAGATAGCATGTTAAGTGGTTATGAATGCATTTAATTACACTCTTATTCTAAGAACAAAATCAAGAATTATACACCTTAACTAATGAGTTAAAGTTTACAGTTTAAAGGATTAAACTAAATCACACACTCCAATCAAGCTTCTTTAATTTAAACGTCAACTAACAACATCAAATTAAAACATTGATTCCCTTAAGTATATTATCAATTTCTCTTTCCCTTATTACAATTTCTCAAATTACTATCCTCCAAATGACTTATATTTTACACTTTAAGAGTGAAGACAAAATGGTTCTTTTTCTTGTCACGGTAGTTATAGGAAGTGGAATATGTTGGAAAAAATGGTCATTGCTCCCCTCAGGATTCATGACATGGCTTAACCGCCTCCTGTGTCTTTTATAAGTCTAGTGGTTGTATCGGGCATTAATAGGTCGATTATTTGGTGCAACGGCAACCACTACTTATAACAAGTGGTATCAGAGCTTGGTCACAAGTTTCCCTTGGGTAATGCTAAGGAGGAGATTGTTGGAAAAATGGTCAACACTCCCCTTGGGATTTGTGACATGGCTTAACCACCTCTTGTGTCTTCTATAAGTCTAGTGGTTGTATCGGGCATTAACAGGTCGATATTTTGGTGCAACGAAAACCACTACTTGTAACAGAATAGCATGTAAGAAGACAAGTATTCGTATCACAACTACCTTAATTTATATGCTTGTTAGTGAATATTTTTTTATGTCCCATTCTTTTGAACCAGATGATCACAAAATTAAACAATACTTTCTAAAAACCAAATTACCTTTTGAATCAAATTTATGATCATGAAAGTCAAACTGAAGTTGGAGTAGAATATATTTTATTGAGAACAAATTCCTTTAACATTACAAATTTATCTCACCTGGATAGTAATTCACATAACTATTAAAGCATACATGAATATAAATATAATCCAGAAAATTATACTATTACCAACATACTAATATGAATCATTACGAATTCACACAAAAGCAAATCACAGAAACAATGCCAGACTTACCAATCCATGCTATAAACAAATCACGTGATAACACAAGCAAGGGTCCCTACCTCCTCGGTCACCAAGGGATAAAGCACAAACATGTCCTTATGCTAACTCAATCATGTACAACTGAATACTCGATAATGATAGAAAAGTAGTAGCATATATTCATTTAGGAAAGAAGTATCGATACCAGACCTTCACTTGTTTTCATATTTATAACATAATAACTAAGCTAGTTTTTATGGCCATCGTCCAATTAACCTTCTAAATCCCATTGCATTACAAAATGATCATAGGTCAAAACCCATTTTTTAACAATTATAAGCTAAAATAAGAACAGTATTGTCTTGCATTGCTAGTCTAATAGCCAATGGCGATAATAATAACAACCTCAAACACAACTATTTCAAAATGCATATTCTTGTCTTGTTCCTCCACCACCAGCTCCTATGACACCTGGATCAAAATGTTATTCACTACCTCCCATTTTAATAGCAAAATCATCAGATTTGTCATGATTTTTAGAATCTCATTGTTCCTAATTTATTTTTCATATTGTATTAAATATTTAGGTTCCTTCACAAACGTTGACAGGAATGTGGACAAGGACAAGGATAAAAGAGAAAAACACCAAATAACTAAAGACGCATTCTACACTCATCACATTTTTCACTCATGTGCCCAATTGTGTTGTGTCATAGTGTTGTTTTAGAATCCACAGCGACCATTTCATGTTCTAACAGCTCAACTGCATCAACTGTTCCTAAACATTGACTTTTCTCTATAACAATTAAAGTAGAAGGAATTGTATGATCTATACAAAGATATAAGGTGCCTACTTTCACACCTTTTTCTACTACTAAGGAACCTTTTGAAACCTTCCATTTTTTATCATTAAAAGTAATTGTGTAACCTTTATCACCTAGTTTCCCTTCTAAAATGAAATTCTTACTCTATCTTGGATCATGTCTTACCTCTTGTAGTAGCCAATGATTCTCATTCTGCAACTTAATCTTAAGTCTTCCCTTTCCAACAATCTGATAGGATTCATTATCTCCCAAATAAACCAACTCAAAATCACCTTGAATATAATCTGGAAAATAACTTCTATGGGATGTAGTGTGAAATAAGGCCCCTGAATCTAAGACCCATGAATCATCAGCATTATCTAGGGAAAAATAAAAAGCATCCTCTTCACATTTATTACTTGCCACATTTACCTCTGTGTTGCCTTCTTGTTTCTCCTTTATTTTTCTCAGACTAGCAATCTTTCTTTCTATGACTTAGTTTCCCACAATACCAGCAATTGTTTGGTTCTCCAGATTGAGACCTCTTTCCCTTTGATTTTCCTCATGATTTCCCATGACTTGTAGAATTTTTCCTCTCTCCTTTGATCCACCTTTACTTTCTACATTCAAAACATTACCTGATGTGGATCCAACTGAACTTTTCCTACGAATTTCCTCACTTAGAATAACACCAACATCATCAAATTTTAGGGCATTTGAGCCAGAAGTAGAGTTACTAACTGCCATTACCAAGTCATTCCATCTTTCAAATTGTAATGTCCCCATCATTAAATGAAGAATAATAATTGTATTTGGGTCTTGATCGATTTAGTTTATCTCAGGCCCATATTTTAATTTTGGCATAGGTGTAGTTGTTTTCATAGGCTCTATTTGTGTACCCCCGAAAGTTGTCCAACAAGTATTTATGTCCGGTGTAGGATAAAATTCTCATGATGAATTTTTTATATTTTCTTATATTTGGGAATTCCTATTTGAATTCTTCTCGCTGCCATTTCGGAGGTGAAAAATCTTCCCTATTTGGTATTCACAGTTTCGGTAGGATTCAACCCTCACCCTATTCTGCTTGTGCTTCTGTATTGATCTGGAAAATTTTGAATACTATCATTTATATCAATAAAATTGCCTTGCGAATATATTTCCTTTCATCCTTGTTGTATATCTAAATATTTTAATTCACAATATTCTAATTGGCATCATACTCCTACTCCTACTAGCGACCATCATATTACACCAAGAAATGAACATCATGCTCCTACTAGTGACCATAATTAGCTATGTACTGTACAACCTCTCAACCAACCCATACGACCTCCAATTCACCTCATACAACCTTTCATGTTGACATTGTATGGCCTCCAAAGCAACCTTTGTACAGCCTTTTCCTACTAACATTATACAGCCTCCAAAAACACTTCTTACAACCTTCAATTGTTCTATACGGTCTTCTATTCAACATTGTACGGCCTCCCTGCTTTTGTTTTTTCCCTCTGTACAGTCCAAATTTGGCGTGGATAATTGGAATAGTGCTTTTCTTGTGAGTTGGTGGTTGGGAACATTACAGTGGTATCAGAGCTGGTGATTCTGCCAGCTTGTGGGTAGTGAATGCAAGTTTATACTAGAAAAAGAAGAAAGTATCACTCAGTTGGTAAAATGGAAGACCCCCAAGACATTGTCATTGAATTCATGGCTCTTTTGAGAGAGCTCACTCAGAACCAAGCACAGATTAATGATACTCAGCATCTCATGGAAGTCACAGTGAAAAAACTTATTGAAGGCAAGATATATGCCGAACAAAGTGACAATTCTATCTCAAGAAAGGCAAACACCCAAACTATATGCTCTCAACCATTGATGCCAACTTTCCCTCCACGAGAGGAAGAATAGCACAGAGAGCAACCAACTTTACAAGAAATGCAAGATCAACTTTGGGAAGATTGGAGGAATGAAAATATGGAAGGAGATATATCCTACAAAGATTATGTTGATCTAATAATGAGATACTCTGGTGGAAAAATGTGGCTATTATAATGATGATCTTAGATGGAAGATTGGAAAAGTTAGTTTGTCTTCTTTGATGGGTCTGGATCCATCATAGCTCAGGCATGGGTGCAGAAGGTAGACACATATTTCCAACTCAACCCTATGTAGGAGGATGAGGCCATCAAATTTGTTGCACTGCATCTCGAAGGAATAGCTCATGAATGGTGGCATCATGGCATGGTTACTCTCGGCCACAATCAAATAACATCCTATGCTGAATTTACAAAGAGACTGATAGACCATTTTGATGGAAGAGATCCATAACTAAATTTCAAATATTTGGCTCTGCTGAAGCAATCCAACACAGTCAATGGTTACAAAATAGAATTTCAAAGAATGTTTATCTTGGTAATAGATATTTCAGAAATACGATTAGTGGTATTGTTTATGGATGGGTTGGTGGAACCTTTGAAAGGCTAGGTGAATGGATTCAACTCCATCACACTCATGGAGGCAATTAAGAAGGCATGTGATACAACTACATCCTCTTCCTCTTCCACCAAATATTACTCACAGTCCAAACCACCTCTCACTCAAAAGGAGAAAGACAGCAAACCCCCACCTAAGAAACCCCCATTGGATGATGCAACTTGATAGGAGCTTAGAAGGAAGAAGATTTGTTTCAACTGTAAGGAGCCATGGGTACCGGGACATTGATGCCTTGGCAAAATAAAATTGATTACATTGAGGTGTTGTCCGATGGCAAGGAGGAGCAGGCACCTGAGGCCGAAGGGGATGAACAACAAGCTTCTAGGGAGGTAAACATCAATCACATAGAAATGATTGCCACACTCTTGAAGAGAGGAGACACCATTGCGGCTCTAGCAAGGACTCCAAGTTGTATGTATTATGGATATGGGGTACCCTCCAGGGGCAACGAGTTGAGGTCATGCAACTTGAAAGTGAAGCCACACTCAACTTCTTTAACTCATCACTAGTCATCCGATGGAGTTTGCGTACGAAGGCACACCAAGGATTTGACGTCAAGGTGGTGGGAGGAAACCTGTTGAGATGCACCCATCTAGTTCTGCAACTAAGCATCACCATGGGAAACTACACAGTGATAAATGATTTCTTTGTGGTTCATCTAGATGACATGGAAGTCATTTTGGGCATTCAGTGGATGGAAACATTGGACAAATACATGTAGAGTTTCAAACGAATGGATTTCTCCTTTGAAGTGGAAAAAAAGAAGGTTGTGCTAAGAGAGATGTCGAATGGAGGGCCAAAGGAAATTTCTACCTGACGGATGGAAGCAATCCTCAAACACAACGATGTGGTCTGGGTCTCATACTATTTCATCTCACCAAAACCTATACAGGGACAAAGGGCTTACTACCACGATGAGGAGCTTCAAGCAGTTTTGGATAGACATCGTCGAGTCTTTTCCTACATACCACCAGCGTACCACCACACTATGGGTTCAAACATACCATTGAGATGGAGGGTGGCGCCAAACCTATTATTGTGTACCAAAAAGTGAGGTCACTTCTATAAACCATTACACTTGAGGGAATCCATGAAGAAGGAGACCTCAAGAAGCAGATTGTAGCTTCCTATCCATGATGTGCAAGATCCATGTAGATATTATGAATGGTGGCACTCAAATGAACCTTAAAGAAAGACCCTTGCAAGGTGCACCATAGAATAGAAGATTCAAATGATAATGCAAAGTAGATCTAAGATGATATGCAAGATCTAAGCTAAAATAATATGCAAGAATGCAAAAAAAGTAGATCTAAGATGAGATGCAAGATCTAAGCTAAAATTATATGTAAGAAATGCAAAGAAAAGTAGATCTAAGATAAATGGATTAAGCTAGATGCAAGAAATAAAATTATATGTAAGAAATGCAAAGTAAAGTAGATCTAAGATAAATGGATTAAGCTAGATGCAAGAAATAAAATGACAATGATGATGTAATGCTTCAATATGAAAGATCTAAGAATTCCATAGCTCCAAGATGCCAAGATTTTAAAACTCCAAGATTCCAAGATTGCAAAATTCTAAGATTTCAAGATGCTAAGATGCCAAAACTCCAAGAACCTGTAATAAAATTCCAAGACCTCAAGAAGCTAAGAATGCTATGAGGATGAGATAATGCAAGAGATGGGTTCTCAAGAATGAGGAGAGAGTCTCCTTTTAAATGAATTTAGAAATGAACGGACGGTCAAGATTAAGAGGCAAAAAGAAATGAGCAATGGTGGAGATTAAATCTTGGTTGATCCATGTGCTCAAGATTCTCAAGATGCAAAATCAATGGACATGATTAAGAGGCAAAATAATGAGTGGTTGAGATAAAGAGGCAAAAGTCTTTTTCAAAAGTCAAAAGATTTCATCTCATTGGAAAGTGCTCTTTTATTTTTATTTATAATTTATTATTTTTAGCAAAGTGGTTTCCATTAGTTAATTTTAAAAGGGGACCTTTATTTAATTAAAAGGGGACATGTTCTTTTAATTAAATGTGGCTTACGATAAAGTGATTTTATTATTTAATTAAAAAAATTTATTATTTAATTAAAAGGGAACATGTTCTCTTAATTAAATAAAGCTTAGGATAAAGTGGAAAAACTTTAAGATATAATCAAGTTAATCATAAAATAATGACTTGATCAAGAAATAAGAGATTAAATAAATATGCAAAATTGATTAAGTACAAAATTTAGTCTAGTATTTAAATTTTAATGTTAGAGTGGAGCTCAAGGTTTACTAGACCATTTTTGGATGATTTCATTTGCCCCTCTTTGACTAATGTGTGAGAGATTTGGGAACACATTGAGTCAAAGAATGATATCATGTCAAGGTAACTTATAGAGACCTGACTCCAAACTTGATCGAACGAAGCATAGAGAGATAACTAATCCTAAACTTGATCAAATGAGAACTAGAAAAGATAACAAGATAACTGATAAAGATTTGACTTTGAACTTGATCGAACGAAGCACAAAAAGGCAACTAATCCCGAACTTGATCGAACGAGAACTAGCAAAGATAGCAAGATTCCAATGTACAGTTGAAATGAAACTAAACACTGAAATAGAGATTGAAAGACAAGACAATAAGATAGCATAATCAATTTGCAGCTTTAAAAGATAGGTTATTCATGCCCCCTCGGGATCAAAATTGAAATGAGGTGAAGGAGATGCAGAAATGAGATAGAGTTGATCAAATCAGGATAAGGTTCAAGATGATTGATAAGCACACAAGACCAAGTTTGACCACCAAGTGATGAAAATTTTTCCCTAGTTTGAATAAGGTTGACCAAAAAGGTATAGCATTAGAATTAGGTCAAATCAAGCGATTATGAAGAAATATGATCAATTTTTGCCTCAAAGGATGAAAAGATAAGCCTCAAAAGAGCAACAAAATGAACTTGGATTTTGGTTTTGATCCTGAAATGAATCAAGGATGTTAAAAAAGGATGACCAAATTTGTCTAATAATGATGGAGACCCTCTCCTAACTCATATGCAAACTACAATGAACCCTAAAACTGTAAACTACTATGAAGATGCAAAGTGCAACTTGCAAGAGTCAATAAATAGGTCCTTGTTTTTATCATCAAGCCTTATTAAGGGACAACACAAGATCATACAACCATCACTAGTGCAAGCACCACTATGAAGATATGAATACTATCTATATCGTATATAATGTAGGAAACACACGTAAGCACCGAGGCATAAGGGCTAAGATGACCTGAACACAATTTCCAAATTAATGTTGCAAGTAACCATACGCATCAAGGCATAAGAGTCCAGGATGGTCTGAATGGTTGTTGTGTAAGCAAACACAATATAATAGTCGAGGAGATAATTCTAACCTCACCTAATTATCCAAATAAAGAAGGTTGAGGTATGTGTGGTGTTCCAATCGTGATGAATGCTCTTATCATAGACACCCAGTTTATTAGACATCTTAAGATCATTGGAATCACACCACAAGTAGAAATCAAAGAAAATATGCCCCATGCCCCTAGTCCTCTAGTAGTAACATCATGCAGAAACCAAGGAGGGGACATCAGTGAAAATCATCAATAATAAACAACATACAAAGAAAATATCATTAAGCACGGCTCAGTCATTTTAATTTAAGTGCGCGTAAAAAAAGATAAAGATAATCACTAACTCGCTAGGACTCATGCATGTAGGTGAAAAATATCACACAATCCTAGACTGCACACAAAGCATCAATTCAAGGTAATATATTCGATAAGTGTTGAGAAACACTCGATGTCAAAGGAAGTGTTGAGAAACACTGTTTGGGGTATTGTTGAGAAACACTGATGTGAGTTACTAAGAAACACCATCACACAACAAAGGAGAATACAGTTCATGCCCCCTAGCCCTTGACAAAGATCAATCTCAGACCAAGGAGATTGGATATGGAAGTCAAAAGGGTTTGGAGCGCAAAGCGACAAGTTGATAGATATAAGCGCATGGGTCTCAAGTAGCGCATGTTTCCATGTTTTACCAAGATAATCATTTTTTAGGACATTATATGATTTTTATCATTTTTCAGAGATTTATATGATTTCTAGAATTTTTCATGAACATTTTTAATTTTTTAGAGATTACCAATTCTCAAGCAAGATCACATTGGTTTTCCCCCAATGTCTAGCAAGGTATAGGACATGATGGATGAATTAAAAAGTTGATGGAGGAAGCAAAAAGATAATGAGGGAGCGGAAAGATAATGCAACACTCAGGGACAGTCTCGTTAAGAGTACCCAAGCTAGGGAAAGATAAAATATAGGAATGTGAGCTCATGAAGCGGTGTTGGGTAGCATATACGATAATGACCTGATGTCATGAAAGCGTGTGGCCCAAAGAGTGGACATGTCAAGAGACTCTTATTAACAAATTTTTCATTATATATATATATATATATATATATATATATATATATATATATATATATATATATATATATATATATATATATATATATATATATATATAGTTCTTCATTTTGATCAAGACCAAGAGGTCAATTGGATATGATAGTGGTAGGATAGCACAATCATGATAAAGGATAATGGATATTATGAGTGAATGGTTTGGGATTAGGGAAAGAATGCTTAGAAATAATGATGAAATTTTCGGGATAAGCACGATCATGATTAGGGTAGCATGGATGGAAGAAAGTGAGTAAGTTGATGGAAAGGATATCAGAGGGAAGGATATATGATGCCCGTGGATAGTTCAACCTTGTCAAGATCAAAAGTGAAAGAGGAAGTATGGGTGCACATGAAATAGCTAGTGTGGATGAATCTTGCCCCAAGTGTAGAGTGCAAGATAGAGGAACTATGCATGATGCATGTTTGCCAAGTTTTCATCATGGTACTTGTCCAAAGCGCCACAAGTAGTGGTTTTCACCATAGGATGAATTTATTTCTCTTTACTTTTTCTACCAAGGCACCTATTTCTAGGTTTTCACCAAGTCACTTCTATTTTTTATTTTTTTGTATTTTTTTTTATTTTTTTTTTTCTCTTCTTTTTTTTTTAGTTTTTTGGGAGGAAGTCAAACCTAATGCTCTTTGGATAATTCTTATTTGGAAATATATGCTACGATAGACCAACCCGATGAGAGATACACTCAAAGACGTTGATAAGGTGATGATAGGAAAAAGTATGGAGGATAAGGTAAATGATGGCTAAGGATTTATGTGTAAGATGGGATAAGGGGAATGGAAGGATAGGAGATGGAAGGATAGTAAGTAGGTGTAGGATAGTATATAGGGAATTGAGAGGTTTCTATAGGGGTATGTGGAGATGACGACAAGATCAACATTGGCACACACCTTGAGGGGTAGTGAACAACTGGAGGGAGAATAAGTTGACTAGTTTAAGGTTTTGATGTAGGAAGTGACATGGATCTTGGGATACAAGGACTCAAGATTGATGAAGGAGAAGATATAGGATGTTTGGAAGGAAGAAAGGTGGAATTATTTGGAAGCTTGAAAGTCAACTTTGATTTTTCTTTTATGTCCAAGTCCTTTAAGAGAGGCTTGGGAATCCAAATAGCTTTTGATTTTTCTTTACTTTTAGATGCTTTTGATCACAAATCTTCCATGATAGATTTAGGAACCCGTATTTTCTTGGATGTTCTTCTTTTCTTAGAGGAACCTTGTGGTCTTTTAGATATTTCATTTTTCTTTGCAATCACATGTCGATTAGATAGGACATGGTTATCTTCATATGTAAGTATATTCTTGTATTTTTTATTTTTATGTTGCAAATCCAAATTGTTTCCAAAAGACTTGGGAATTGTGGATGAAAGAGGTTGATATAACGGGTTTAGATGGAAGGATGGATGAAAATTTCTCAAGGATGCATGTCTTTGTTGATCTTGAGGTATGATTTAAGAAGTGTATGATGAGCTAGGAGCAAGAGATATAGTGGATGGAGGAACATAGGGACCTAATATGGATGGAAGGTTTGAAGGTTTCAGCTGTGAGTTATAAGGACCAAGGATAGATTTAGAAGATGAAGAAAAATAATGGATATGGATATTGGCATCCATAGAGTGAGCAGCATGGATGAGGCTATCAATAGACTCTTGAGTAACTTTGATAGGAAAAATTTTGATAGGAGAAGTAAAAGATTTCTTATGCAAAGGAGTAGGAAAAATGGGAGATGGATGTGGAGGACTATGACAAGGAATTGTTGGGATATTCTAATCTTGACAGGGATCTTTGGATAATATAGGAAGAGTACTTTTCTCTCGATTATCAATAAGCTATTTAGAGATGATGGAAGGAGTATTTTGATCTTAATTGGGAGATGGATAAGATATAGGAAGTGAAAGAATATCTTTTTGGAAGGAATCATCATGAGATTCTTAGGATATGATACTTTGGTCAACCATTGGATAAGGATGGATGGTATCTTGATCTTGATCTTTAGTGATATTTATTTTTGCATACTTAAGATTGTCCTCTTGACATGGAACCACTTCTAGGGACAAGGTATGGGTTTGGATGTGTGTGAGGGGTTCGTGAAGGGTTGATGAAGGAACTTTTAGGATAGGTATGATAGATGTTGAAGCACAAGGAAATTTGGGATCTATGACATTTGAAGCATGGAAGGTACTTGTAGAAAGATGTATATTAGCTTGGATCTCTTTTAGAGCTAGCCCTTGAGGATACGCATAGGTAGCTTGAAAAGCATTAAGTTATTTGTTTAGTGTAGAGATTTTGGAGGGATTTTCTTCTTTAGGATATGAATGTAGAGGTGGCATGAGAACCATTACTAGACATAGGTTCATGATTTTGATCAAGCTTGAGAGTAGTATATTCATTAGGTAAGTCAGCACCAATTATGCCATCATCAATAAGGTCTTGGATTTTATGTTTTAACTCTATGCAATCTGAAGTTTTATGCTTATTATTCTGATGATACACACAGTAAATATGCATGAATGAAAGTCTTCTTGAATTAGTTGGAGGTAATGTGATAAGATTGCTTTCAAGGACTTTTTCCAATGTTGATTCATAAGATTCTCCCAAAGGAGTAAAGATTCACTTTTCTTGTTCATTTTCTTTATCAAAGATAAGTTCTAGATCAAAGATAGGTTGGTCATAAAGAGATTCTCGATCAAAGACTAGTTTGTTAGGAATTTTATATTTCTCAAAGATGGAGTTGTTGTGAAAGTGTGGCATGGCCTTGCTTGAAGAAGGTTCTGATAAAGGATAGATTATTTTCTGAGAATGTTGGCTAGAGGATGTATCTTTTTCATTCTCCAAGTGTTGGATTCTAGAATGCAAATATTGGAGTTGTTTAAATAAGGTTTTCATTTCTCTCTCCTCTTCTTTAGTGTACCTTTTGAACCATGAATATTTATTAGAGGATGTATCATGTTTTTTCTACAATCTATCAAAGTTAACTTTCAAAGATTGGAATTGTTTAGATATGGCTCTCTCCTCTTCCTGAGTGTTCATTTTTGGAGTCATGATTCCTAACTAGCATGAAAGAAGATTTCCAAGAGCTAATAAGGATTACTTATGATGACTTGATTTTCAAAATAGGTAAGCAAAGTGTCCACTTGTCCAAAGTGAAAAAAGTGTAAAAGAGATGGTAAAGATAACTTACCACAAGATGCCCAAGTCGCGGGTAGATTTCCCTATGTATGACACTTGTGAGAAAGAAAATATAAGATGCAAGCATCCAAAAGAAATGATATGAAAATAGTGGACAAGTGAACCATTCACTAACCAAGAGTGTAGTCAAGAGATATAAGTGATCTTCATTAGCTAAAGGCAATTCCTAATGTATTAGTTTCAAACCAAGATACCAGAAGTAGTCAAGTATAAGATTCCTAAGATAGCTAAGATCAAATATGGGCCAAACCAACTTGGATCAGATGATATTTCTCTTAAGGACATATGATACTCTGGAATGTCATACAATATTTTTCACTACTTTAGGCGATATTAAGACAGTGATTTCCAGTTTTGACAGCAATTTTGAATTTTGACAACAAGTTTTGAATTTTGACAGCAAGTTTTGAATTTCAAGATCAAGTTTTTAAAGCAAATGTGACACATAGAGTAGTCTTCAAAAAATCAAGCAAGAGACAAAGAAACCTTGCATGATACAAGCAATTGTGAGTTCTAAAGATAGGTTGCAATATTCCAATAACGTCAATTGTATGTTCACAAAGATTTCCACAGGTCTAGCACAAATAGAAAATACATCAATAAAGAACTACCTATAGTCAAGGCAAGTATCAAAACCATTGCCCACAACTTCGTATCCCAAAGGAATACAGATGGTGAGTAATCTTGAGGTGATCTAGGAAACCGCTTGGATCAGTCCTTGCACAAAGATTATGATACTTTCGGTCAAAAGGGTAGCCTCTAACTTAAGGTTTTTAGTAAACTTCGTTCATGACTATCCCCTATAGTTTCTCAAGCGAAATTAAAGTCTATAGCCCTAAAAGCATCCAAAAAGTATAGTCTCACAAGCAAGATTTAGACCTCTCGACCCTATACTAGATGAAGGTATTCCCCTTGTAGTAAACAAGATTGAGACTGTTGATGGCCCTACAAGTGCCCAATCAAGTGTACTCTTTCTTAGCAAGATTTAGCCAACTAGGCCCTATACATGAAGAAGCATTAGGAATAGAAAATAGACAAGTCTCCCCTCTCTTTAGATTGAAGGGAGCTTTTGATTATATTGGGATGGGTAGTCAGATTCGCTTGTTCCCCACTTAGGTCGTTCCCAAAAGATTGCTCTTTTGGTAGTCCCTCTAAAGGTAAATGCAAGAAAGTAAAAGGATAGCTAATGGAAGTCTAGATTTTTTATTTTCCAAAAGGAAAAGAGCATAGTGTCCTACTCTATAGTGTCTCAAACATATTAAGCACATGTTTATTTACCAAAAGAAAACAAATTAAGCTATGTGCCTATGAAAAATGATCTAATGATAGAAAAGACACACAAGATCTAGTTACAGTAAAATTTTTAAGATCTAGTTACATACCTTCAATGAAATTTTCCAAAATCTCAATTGTTATTAGTCTTCGCAATGCAATTCTTTTTGCAAGCAAATCCTACAAAACCACAAGCTAGGGCACAAAAATATGCAAATGAAAGCAATAACCTTGCAAAACCACTTGTTAGGAGATAGGAAATATGAAATACTTGCAAGAAATCTCAATCATGCATTGAACTATGTGCAAATAAAGTGCAAGCGCATCACAATTTTTATTTGTTATTGCTTCTAACCTAGTCAACAAGATCTGATTTTTTTTCTATAATCTCGCCCCCAAAAATAGAAATGCAAAGAAAAGACCACTGTTAAAAATCTGAGAGTTTTCCAAAAATGTAAAAAGTTTAGAAATATTCCTTGATTTGTTCTCTAGAGACCTATTTTACCAAAACAGACCAGTTTTTATAAATTGACTATTTGAGTTATGTTATTGCATCTAAATTAAAAACACAAAGAAGTAACTCAATATAGAATTCTAAGACCTTTCCAAAAATGTAAATTTTTTTGAAAATATGATTATTTGCGACCAGAAATTAATTTTCTTGAAAAATCACTAAAAAATTATAACTCGCGAAAAAATAATCAAAAAATATGATTTCAGACTGAGATACCTTTTATCCATCCCCAACTTGCAAAAAATTTTCAAATCAAAACACAAAGCCATTTGTGAGATATGATCAAATCTTTCAAAAACTTAAGGTTTTTGCCTTCAACTCAACATGCACAAGGGTTAGCATTAAAAACCAAAGTGAGTATCCAAAAATTCATGAGTTTTCCCCATGGTGGGTGCCAAAAAATGTGTACCAAAAAGTGAGGTCACTTCTATAAACCATTACACTTGAGGGAATCCATGAAGAAGGGGATCTCAAGAAGTGGCTTATAGTTTCCTATCCATGACATTCAAGAACCATGTAGATATTTGAATGGTGGTGCTCAAATGAACCTTAAAGAAAGACCCTTGCAAGGTGCACCATAGAATGGAAGATTCAAATGATAATGAAAAGTAGATCTAAGATGATTTGCAAAATCTAAGCTAAAATGATATGCAAGAATGCAAAAAAAGTAGATCTAAGATTAGATGCAAGATCTAAGCTAAAATGACATGTAAGAAATGCAAAGAAAAGTAGATCTAAGATAAATGGATTAAGCTAGATGCAAGAAATAAAATGACAATGATGATGCAATGCTTTAATATGAAAGATCTAAGAATTCCATAGCTCCAAGATGCCAAGATTGCAAGACTCCAAGATTCCAAGATTCCAAGATTGCAAAACTCCAAGATGCTAAGATGTCAAAACTCCAAGAACCTGCAGTAAAATTTCAAGATCTCAAGAAGCTAAGAATGCTATGAGGATGAGATCATGCAAGAGATGAGATCTCAAGAATGAGGAGAGAGTCTACTTTTAAATGAATTTAGAAGTGAACAAACGGTCAAGATTAAGAGGCAAAAAGAAATGAGCAATGGTGGAGATTAAATCTTGGTTGATCCATGTGCTCAAGATTCTCAAGATGCAAAATCAATGAGCTATATGATTAAGAGGCAAAATAATAAGTGGTTGAGATAAAGAGGAAAAATCTTTTTTTTAAAGTCAAAAAATTTCATCTCATTAAAAAGTGCACTTTTATTTTTACTTTTAATTTATTATTTATTATTTTTAGCAAAGTGGTTTTCATTATTTAATTTTAAAAGGGGACCTTTATTTAATTAAAATGAGACATGTTCTTTTAATTAAATGTGGCTTAAGATAAAGTGATTTAATTATTTAATTAAAAGATTTATTTATTTAATTAAAAAGGAGCATGTTCTCTTAATTAAATAAAGCTTAGGATAAAGTGGTCAAACTTTAGGATATAATCAAAGTAATGATAAAATGATGATTTGATTAAGAAATAAGAAATTAAATAAATATGCAAAACTGATTAAGCACAAGATTTAGTCTAGTATTTAAATTTTAATGTTAGAGTGGAGCTCAAGGTTTACTAGACCATTTTTTGGTGATTACATTTATCATTGTACCATACCACCACCTTAAGAGGCTTAAAGACGAAATTGAAATGACAATACAAGAACTTCTTGACAAGGGTTGGATCAAGTGCAGCTCCAGTCCTTTTGCATCATCGATAATACTGGTTAAAAATGATGAAACTTTGCGTATGTGTGGAGTACCATGCGCTGAACAAAAAGACCATCAAAACTAGGTATCTTATTCCTAGGATCGACGAGTTGCTAGATGAGTTACATGGTGCGGTCTATTTTTTCAAAATAGACATCTGTTCAAGGTATCACCAAATCCGCATGAGAGAATAGGATGTGGAGAAAATAGAATTATGTTGTCATTATGAGCATTATGAATTTATGTTCATACCATTCAGTTTGACCAATGCGCCAGCTACATTCCAATCTTGCGTGAATCACATTTTTAACAAACAATTGCGCAAGTTCTTGTTGGTATTCTTCAATGATATACTAATTTACAACAAGACATGGGAGGAGCACTTAAGGCATTTGGAAGAAGTGCTCAGGATTATGGAGTCGCAACTTTTGTTTGCCAAAAGATCTAAATGTTCATTCGGGATGACAAAGATATTATATCTAGGGCACATTGTCAGTAGTCAAGGAGTTTAGGTACATCAAGAAAAGATTCAGGCTATCTAGGATTGGCCACCTCTAAAAACTCTCTCAAAACTACATGGGTTCTTTGGGTTGTGCAGTTACTATAGACAATTTGTGAAGGGATTCTCATAGCTCAATGCGCCACTCATCGATTTAACAAAGAAGGGGTCTTTCCAGTGGAGTGAACAAGCACAATAAATGTTTGAAATGCTCAAGGAAACTATGAGTTCTTGTCTGGTTCTTGCACTGCCAGATTTCACTCGGCCTTTCATCTTGGAGTGTGACGCCTCCAGAGAAGGTATAGAGGTCGTACTGATGCAGGACCGCCACCTAATTTCTTTTGAAAGTCGGAAGCTCTCAGGAGCCAAAAGGTTGTATTTCATATATGACAAAGAAATGCTCGCCATCATGCATGCCTTGACAAAATTCTGACAGTACCTTGTCGAAGCCAACTTCGTCATCCGTACAGATCACAACAGCCTTAGACATTTTCTGGAACAGAGGGAATTGAACGAACAACAACAAAAATGGGTAAGTAAAGTGTAGGCTTTCGACTAACATTGAATATGTAAAAGGAAGAAATAATGTGTTGGCTGATGCATTATCAAGAAGGTCAGCCATATGTTCCTTATCTCATATCTCAACAGATTGGAGGGCACATTTGTTGGTCAAATATTTCAAGAAAACTTTCACATGCCAACTGTTGGATGAAGAAGTATAGGAAAATAGGTATAAGGTGGTTGATGATATTATTTTCTACAAAGGAAAAATTTATCTAGCACCTAAATCCAAATTTAAGGAGAAAATCTTGAAAGAGATACATGACTCACCATTAGTCAGGCATCAAGGGTACTTGAAAACCTATAGGAAGATCAAGGAAAGGTTTTCATAAAAGGGCCTAAAGAATGATATCCTACAGTACTTCCGAGAATGCACTACATGTCAACAAAATAAATCTGAACACACTCTACCAATGGGTTTACTTCAACCATTATTGATTCTGAAGCAAAAGTGGGACAACATCTCAATGGATTTCATCTCTGGGCTTCCTAAGGCGCAAGGGAAAGACTGCATCTTTGTGGTGGTTGGAAGATTAAACAAGTATGTGCATTTCTTTGTTGTTTCAATGCAGTATCAAGCCTCACAAGTGGCAGACTTAATTTTTTGGGAGGTGTTCCGCCTGCACGAGCCCCCTCAAAACATAGTTAGTGGCAGATATAGTCGCTTCTTCAGTACTTTCTGGAAAGAATTGTTTTGGCTAGCAAGGACGGAGTTGTCACCAAGCACCAATTATCACCCACAGACTAACAAACAGACAGAGATTGTGAACAAACGACTAGAAGGATATCTCAGAAACTATGTTTCCACACAACAAAGAGCATGGGTCAAGTGGCTACATCTAGGGGAGTACTGTTACAATACCACCTATCACATGTCCATTGGGATGGAACCCTTCAAAGCTCTGTACGAGTATGAACCCTTTTCATTCGTGGACTTGGTTCTAGGTGACAATCGTGCACTGAAGGCCAAAGATTGGCTACAAGAGGGAATAGATATTTTAAGGTCCCTCAAAGAAAATCTCCAACGGGCTCAGAATCAACAGAAAATACATGCTGACAAGCATCATATCGAGAGAAGTTTTGAAGTTAGGGATGTGGTGTACCTCTGACTTCAACAGTACAGGCAGTCCTCTCTGAAGGTTTTTGGAAAGGAGAAGTTGAAGCTGCATTTCTACGGACCCTACCGTGTGACTAGGAGGGTGGGCAAGGTTACATACAAATTGGATCTACCTGAGGAAAGCCGAATCCACGTCTTTCACATTTCTTGCCTAAAGAAAGTCATGGGTCAACGCGTCACGGTCTCAACAGATCTACCAACCCTCGACGATGGAGGGAAGTTAGTATTAGAACCAGCAGAGAACGTTGACTTTTGGGAGAAAAGATTGAAGACACACACGACCAAAGAATTTATTATACGCTAGAAAGATCTACCACTAGAAGATGCCACCTAGGAAGGCGAAGAGATTTTGGAACACCCTAGCTTGAAATTGCTTGAGGACAAGCAATTGTTGGGACGGGAGGAGTATAATGTCTCCGTCATTAAATGAATAATAATAATACTAATTGAGTCCCGATCGATTTAGTTTATCTCAAGCCCATATTTTATTTTTGGTGTAGGTGTAGTGTTGTCGTCGGCTCTATTTGTGCACCCTCGGAAGTTGTCCAATGGGTATTTATGTCCAGCATGTAGGATGAAATTCTCATGATGACTTTTTGATATTTTCTTATATTTGTCAATTCCTATTGGAATTCTTTTGGCTGCGATTTCGGAGGTGAAAGATCCTCCCTATTTGATATTCGTAGTTTTGGTGGAATTCAACCCTCACCCTATTCTGCTTGTGCTTCTATATCGATCTGGAAAATCTGGAATAGTATCATTTATATCAATAAAATTGTCTTGCGAATATATTGGCTTGCATCCTTGTTCTATATCTAATATATTAATTCACAATATTCTAATTGGCATCATACTCCTACTACTGGCGACCATCATATTACACCAGGCAACGGACATCATGCTCCTACTGGCAACCATAGTTAGCTATCGTATGGCCTCCCAACTGGCTTGTACGACCTCCAATTCACCGTGTACGGCCTTCCCTGTCAACACCCTACGGCCTCCAAAGCAACCTCTATACGGCCTTTTCCTACTGACATCGTACAACCTTCAATTGTTATGTACGGTCTTCTATTCAACATCGTACTGCCTCTCTGCTTCACTGTACGGCCTCCCTGCTCTGATTTTTTCCCTTTGTACGGTCCATATTTAGCGTGTGTAACTGGAACAGTGCTTGCCTTGTGAGTTGGTGGTTGGGAACATTACACGGACAAAGAAAACAAAATTAAAAGAGCTCTAATTTCTTCATCAAAATTGACATTAACAAAAGAAAATTGACTAGTAACTATATTAAACTCATTTAAATGATCAGCAACTAACCCACCTACCATTTTCATATTAAATAAATGCTTCATAAGAAATACCTTATGTGAAGCTGAAGGCTTTTCATATAACTTCTCTAGGGTTTCCATCAACTCTTTAGTTGTCTTTGCTTGTGTAATATTAAATGTCACTGATTATGTCAAGCATAAATAAATATTGCCAAGTGTCTTCTTGTCCAAAATATCTCAATCCCCATCACACATTCTTGTCGATTTCTCTAATTTTCCTTCCAATTGCTGTCATAAATCCTTCTAATAGAGATAGTCCTCTATTTTCTTGGTAGTGTTTTAGTCAGATATGAGCAATAAATAATACTAAAATAGGGAAGACAGAAAAATAAATAACAGTGATTTAGCGTGGTTCACCCAATATGGGCTACATCCACCAAAGAGTCATCCACTTATTTTATTGTCCAGCGAATAGCAAATTACAATCTAATACATTTCACATTACATTGCCTCTTATATATAGGCCCTTTAGGCAGTTTACAATGTCGGTTAACAAGTTAACCCTAAAATTACTTGACGAATCAACCTAGGGAAATGCTTGACAAGTCAACTCTAAAAAGCTTGATGAGTTAACCCAAAAAAAGGTCATTGCCTTGAATCCCACGATACATGGAAAGTGTACAGTACTTGCATGATCAGTCACAACAAACCAACACAACACATGTTGGATAGCATTTTAGAGGATTATATCAATCACATGAAATGTTGTGCCAATTATATCAAACAATTATACTATTGCACATGCCTTTGGGAGTTGAGAATTCATTTGGACACCCATACCACCAACCATATTGCACAAATTACATCATTGACCCACTTGTCAATTGATCTAGGAAAATTGTTCTTTTGAATACTAGTTTTCAATTTGCATACCAGTAGTGTAACAGTTTTCCCATATTTCAAATAAGAACAATATTAATGTTATTGCCAAATTGATTGCAAATTAGATCTCAATGTAATTTAGAGTTATTTAAGGGTTTTAATGAAATTTAGGTACATTTAAGACATTGGTGGTCAAACCTACTTCTCTTCTCCTTGGGAATCAAAACATAACCAATTAAGCCAACAAATGTCTATTGCATAAATAAAGAAAAACTTTGTTACTTCTACCAAAAACCACAACTTTGTTCCTTTCAAATATGATATTGCCTTCACCATATTCATGACAATTATACTCATCCTTTCAACTACGTCATTTTGTTGGACAGTAACTAGAACAGTGAGATCATGATTAATCTTATTTTTATCATAGGTAATTCTTAAAAAAATGATGTAAATGCTCCACAATCTGTTAAACGTTTCAAAAGCTTAAAATTTCTTTTATAAGAAATAAACCCTAGTCATTCTACTTTTATCATCAATAACAACATAAAATATTAACATCCTCCCATCAAATTTACAAGTAATGGCCCATAAAGATCAAAGCAAATGAATTGTCCCTCAAATTTTGTAAGTCTATGCCCAATCCTTTTAGGAATTCAATGTCCACATTTCCACTTGATCACTAGATTTCAGTTAGTAATTAAATTGAACAATCTCCTTCACCAAAATGAGTTGTCCCTCAATTTCTTTGGGTTCATGCCCAATCCTTTTGGGAATTCAATGTTCCCTTTTCTTACTTGATCAAAGGATTTCAGTTGGCAGTTATGTTGAACAATCTCCTTCACAACAAATGAGTTGTCCCTCAACTTTTTTTGTATCTATGCCAAATCCTTTCAAGAATTTGATGTCTATTCATCCCACTCACTATTATGATCCTAATATATCATGTTATGATCATAACAATCATTGGATTTCAATTAGTAGTTAAATTGAACATTTCTTTCACTGCACTATGGCATTATCTAATCAACTTTTTTTAAGAGTGATTGAAGATCCTATTGTCCTTTCTTTTAAGAATCATTGAAGTAGGGAAATACTAGCTAAAAAAACTTCTTGAAAATTAGGAAGAATAATAAATTTCATCAAACACCTCCCCTAGTTGACAATATATTTGCAATTTAAAAAAATAACTCTTACAATTCATCGCTGACATCTATGAAAAATAAATAGAAAAGGTTGGTGAAGCTTCAAAAGTATTTAATACTTACAACAGTAAGTAAAAGTTGATTATGGATGATCTAAAAGAGTTTTTTTGTATTCAAATAATGCATGAAGAATATTACAAAGGAGGGCTATTTATTCATATCCAAAGAAGAAGAATCAACCATATCACTGAAAATTTGCCTAAGCAAACTAATAAGTCTTCAAACTAAAACAACATATACAGTGTTAGTACTAAACCGATTACTGAGAGGGGGGGGTGAATCAGTAAATATTATCTTTTTGCTTGCTTAAAACTTGTAAACAGATCATTGAATGTAAAACAGAATGTAAACAATCATTCACAAGCATAAACAGAATCACACATATCAACTCAAGTATTTATACGTGAAAACCCTCAGTTAGAAGGAAAAAACCATGGTGAGACAGAGCTCACAACTTCACTATCACAGAATAAAGGCGCCCTGTTAGGAGCTTACAAAAGCACTGATTGAAGTGCTACCCGGTTAAGGAATTTTACAAAAGATCTGTTAAGATCTGAACTCTGTTAGGAGTTGCCTGGTTACAGGACTTTGAACATCTACAAAGTTGTTACCCTGTTAGGGGATTTTACAAAGAATTGATTAGGTTCACCCTGATAGAGGGATTTCAATATGCTTTCATTCCTTATAAAAGCAGTGATCTTATTTTGATACTGATTGTCTGATTAGATCATACATGTTGATCTCTTCTCCGGTTTGTTTGGCTATTGATCTCTCTTTCTTTCTTCACCTTTGTGCTTGCAGCACTTCTCAAAAGATATCTCTCCTCTGCTATATGCAATCATCAACTATCAACAACATTTTTCTTTGTGTCCTATGACCTATATTTATATGAGAGTTCATCGTAATGAAACCCTTAACTCATAGAACCACCAGGCTGCAAAACTATGCACGAGCTTCACAAACTTTACTCACTTACTAATACCAGTACCTTGTATCGGTAGAACGCTACTTCCCCTGACTAAATGCCGATAGAAAAAGTTATGTCTTATACTGTAATGTGTTCTTTGCACTAGTTCTGTCCTTTCCTTCCTTTGTATTCTCTTCCCTTTTTGCCTCCAGAGGACAAAGGGTAAAGCATATCTTCACAGTTGAAGCTTGGTGAAGATATCCTTGTATATTGTTCTGCTTGAATGAAGGAATGATGCCCATTGACCAGTTACATATTCTGAATTCTTTTGGGCTGTTGTCAGAGAAATAATGATATTCTCCATGTCTTCCACAATTTTGTAGGCTGGTTCATTGATTAGATCTTCAATAGAAGATGTTGTTATATTCATGATGTCAAATGTTGGTGCCAAAAACACTTGAAATCCAATAATATCTTGATCCACTTATTTTTCTCTTCAGCAATTTTTCTCAGTGCAAGAGTTAAACTTGTCATTTCTTTGTTATAGGATGTTGCAGTCTTGCTCTTAATATCAAACTGAGAGGACAATGCTTTAATCTCTTCTATTATCTTGGCAGACTTTTCTGACAGATCTTGCAAAAATACTTCAAAGTTTGATGTTCTACTCATCAAACTTCATGCTTCTTGAAGTTGGAGAATTCTCAAGTTGGTTGTCACATTCACCTTAATCTCTTCAACCTGTATGTGGAGTATCTCCATTCTTTTCTTCTCGTAATGATCGATCGCCATTGTTTCTGGATCTGTGAGATCCTCACCGATTGCCTGTGCCGACACTTCTAGCTGATCGATGACTGGTTCATCACTATCGACGTTAGTATCAAGAACAAAGTTGCACAGAATGTTCTTTACAGTGGTTAGGACCATGTCCAATTTTCTTTTGGCAAGCTCTTTGAGCTTCCTGGTTGACATCTTGCTGATGTCTACCACTGTATCGGTAGTTTTACTCATTTTTGCTTCCTTCTCGGCAAATGACAACTTCCTTTTAGAGGAGGATCTTGGAATGTCTCATTGTTCTTGTTGTCCTTGCTCTTGCTCCGATTTAAGTTTTTCGGTGTGGACTGGGATGTCTTCGTCTTTTCCCTTATTATCTTTTGTTCCTTGATGAGCTCTGTTCTCCGGTTGAACTTCTCCTTCTGGTAGATTTTGTCCTTCAGCAAGTTTTTCCTCAATCTGAGCTTCCTCATCCAGTTGCTTATTGACGTCAGCATCTTGTTCTTGTTCTCCCGGTGGGACTTCTTTTTGTTGTTGCTCCTCAGCTGTATGAAGTTCTCCCATGGGTATATCAATTTCTGCCTCTTGTTCAACATTTATTTGTGCATTAGTTATGAACTCTTTTGTTTGATCTTTTTCCTTTTCAGTAGAAGATGCTTCACCAATTGTGGGTCTGACCAGTGGTGCTTGCATTTGGGTAGTTTGATCCTGAGGACCTAGTTTATCCAATGCACTGAAGTCATACTTACGCCAGTAGTCTAGAGTTGCTTTGTAGACTCGATTCTCATATCCGTTTGAAATTTTTGCAACTCTGTCAAATGTCTTTAAGTTCAAGGATGCCTCTTCTAATAGAAGCTTTATTCTCTCTTTGCTGAATCCAGGTTTGACCTTAAGCAATGTTTCCCTTGTGATTCTGGTGTTTATGCCTAGACCGGTTTTCCATTTTGATTGTAGCCTGTTATTCAGTTCTAGTGGGAACATGGACTTGTAGTCCCTTGGAGTCCTATTATAATCCATGAAAGTTTCTACTATCCCTACAATTAGCTTTTGTTTGTATTCTTCGTTTAGTACACTGTACCACTTTGTAGCATTATCTACTTCTCCAAAGTCCATTACCTCAATAATTATATCATCAACATGCATAGGTTTAATGTTACATTTGCTTGGAGATATGAGAACTATTGGATTCGCTGTCTGATCTTTGGTTAAGTCCACTAATGTCGGTGCTTCTTCTCCAAGTACTCATTTCCCTTTACCGGTGTCAGCTCCCGATTTCGCTGTTGTTCTTTGAGCTGCTTCTTGTTCTGCTTGATGCTGGGTCTGAAGAAGTTTGGTCCATAGTGCTACTTCTTCATTATGTACTTTCTCAATTTCTCCAATAAGCATGAGACCTATCATTTTTATGGTTGCGAAGGTTTTCTGATGAAGTTCAGCTTGTTCTATAGCTTCTTGTAGAGTAAGGTGATTTTGGACCTCTAAAAGAACTTTTATCCTTAGCTCATTTTCTCTATCTTCTATGGCTTTCCACTGGGCTTCAATATTCTGTAGAAAATGTTCAAGTAGAGTCGTGTGCAGTCTACCGGAATGAAGATTAAATTTATGGAGGCAAAATGCTATGGCTTCTTCAAGTTTTCCTTTGTCTTCATCATTGGCTAGTTCATATCTTCTTCTAACAGAACCTAAATGCCCAAATTCTTTCAGTCCTGCCACAATTTCGTCAATTGTGGGCTTGGCTTTTCTAGGTGGATCCTCCTTTGCCATTTTACCGATTTTCTTCTTTCTAATTAGAGGAATTGTGTCCTCGGTCTCTGTCTCTTCTAGTTCTTCCTCTTGGATGTTAGGCGTTGGTTCTACTTTCTTCCTCCGACCCTTGGGTTGTTCTGTCGCCGATTTATTCTTCGATGTAGGCGTCCTTTTGTAGACAATCTTGACTAGTGCCCTTTTTGACAGATTCTAAAGAATCTTAGTATACATGCTGAACCTATTGGCGCCGAGATCCAAATTTGCATCATTTAGTGCATCGGCATATGCCTTAACAACTTTGGCATAGATCTCGTAACCCAGCTCAGGAGCATACACATCTCTTGGTTCCACTGCTTGAATGATGCAGTTGTCGATGGTAACCAGAAAGCATACGTCATCCTTGTAAAAGTCAACAATAGTTGATGGTACTCTTTCTCTTTTGTGCATCTTCAATTGAAACTCTTCAAAATGTTCAGTCGTCGCTTTGCTTAACTGATCTCCCAATCTGTTAGTCATTTCAGTGATTTGATGCATAACCAGTTTATCGGTTGTCCAAGTCACTTTACCGATACCTGGGAAGAAATCAATGTAAAAAAAGTATAGGCACATCAAGAGGGTTCCATACTTCATGGATTTCTTTTTCACAACTCCAAGCCTCTTCATGTTTTCAAATATTTGGCTCTGAAGTATTGCACAGATGTCGTATTGGGCATTCTCGTGCATGATGCGGTGCGCAGCATGAATTGCACCACCTGGTATGTTGTTCCAGTTGCTTGACTGATAAACCTTGTATCCGATGATAGCAGACGCAAAGTGTACTCCATCATCTTCAATGTCATTCACAATCATAAGTCGACCATCGGACTTCGACTTGGTCAGCTTGTTGACAACGGTATTGGTGATGGTGCGCAGGGTTAGCGCTTCCCCTTTATCACTATATCTGGTTACTCTGTGGAGATCTTCTTTGGTGATCTTGTGACATGCGCCTTTGGTAAGCCAAAAACCTGGTTCGTGAAGACAGCTCAACACCAATCTTACTTGGTCTTCCCGAAAGATTGTAGGGTAGCATATACCATTTATTAATCCGGATGATACTAGATTGGCGTATTTGTCAGGAAGTTTCCCTTCTTCGCATAGTGACAAATACTCTCCTTGAATATAAGTTTCTCCCATTTCTTCTTGTTTGGTGTGAATAAATGTTGTAACATCCTCGGTCAAGAAGACTCCTTTTGGTACATAAGAGAGCGCTCCAACCATGTCGTTTTCTCTATTCTGAATCGGCAAGATGTTGTATGCTGGCATGTCCACCTGATCTCCTTTGATCAATTTTACGGTAGCGAAAGATGAGGTCATACTTGCTAACCGGTAATTTGCTGAGAGTAGCTTAGATCGATATTGCAAATAGTGATTCTCAGTGATCAAGGCACGAGAAAAATATTTAACACAAGAATTCGTAAATAATACAATAAGCACAGTGAAAACTTGTGAGTAATTCTCCTTTCTTTTATAGAGTTAGGTTATAACGGTAATTATCAAACGGTAACTATTTGTTAAACGACTACAGTAATAAATGTCTTACCTAACTTTACTTTCCATTTTCCCAACCGGTTAATTATAATTTGTCTTACTGGTTTTTCCTTGCAGACCGAGTGAGTCTGATTCTCACCAGTCATACCGGGAACGGTAGGGAATCTACCAATTCCTTTTAAGCCTTCATGGTTCAGTTTGCTAATGAAATATTGTCATCGGCAGATGGTGATCTTTCCTCTGTCTTCTCTTCAACGGGGCTCTTTGATTCTTTTACTAACCAAATCTATTTGACTAATTTCTCATTCTTCTCTTCCTTGTTGATTTTTTTTTTCAGGTTTGACCAGTTCCTTCTCCTTATTGGATAACCAGTTCCTGCACTTTTTGGCTTTGTGTCCAACTTTGTTGCAGTGATAGCAGACTACCCCGGTTGTCTTTCCTGGGTACATTCTTCTTGTGTTGGTTGACTTGTCCCAAGAGCCATTGTAATTGTGTGATCCATGGTTCATACAGTTGACTGTACTCCGGTTCTTGTTTCTCTTGGTGTATACCGGCTTTGAAGATCTAAATGTCATTGTCTTGGATCTACATTCTTATGCCTTGTGTCCAAATTTGTTGCATGCATAGCAATAGCCCCTGAAGCTTCCCCTGCTACTACTAGACACAGATATGGGACTGGACCAGCACTCACTGGTCTTGTGACCATTTTTACAGCAGTTCTTGCAATGACTGTTGTTGGTCCTTACCAGTGCATTTCTACAGTTGTTAGTTTTATGACCAGGTTTCCCACAATGCTTACAAGATGCGTTAAGGATATTCTTACTTTTTTGTGCTAGCGGTTTCTTCTTATCCTTCTTGATTGCGTTTTCCTTAGAAGGCTCACCATTTTCATTGGTAACTTCACCGGTGAATCCAAGACCGGTTTGATCTTTATGTCTTCTTTGAGCTTTAAGTTGCTCATCAAGCTTGGTCAAGTTTTTATTGTATGTTTTCAAATTTTTATTTGTTTCTTCCAGTTCGTTCATTTGTTCCCTTAGTTGATACAATTCTAGAGACAGTCTATTGCATCCTTCATTCCTGTCATGTCAGCCTTTCTGCATGTGAGCATTTTCTTAAGTGACACTCTGCATGTCTTTTTGAAGTTGTAGGATGATAAGTTCATTTGCTCCTACCGCTTCCACTGCCCGGTCCCTTGCTTTCTCAGAGGTTGTCAAGAACTTGACTACTGAGTTCCTTTCATCTTTAGCTTTTCTCTTTTTCTCGATTAGTTTAGTCATCCTCAGGGCATTGTCCTCTTGATCTCTCTTAAGATTAGAGATCTTATCAATCAGAATCTGATTCTTGTCCATGAGTTCAGATACTGCCTCCTCAGCTTCATCAGATCCACTCTGCCCAGAGAGTTCATCAATGGTTTCATTGCTCTCATTTAACTGTAAAGCTAGCTCCTTTCTCTTTGCAAGTGATCTCCTCAATCTATTCTCCAGAGATGTAATGATGTCAATGGCTTCCTTGCGCTGTTTCTGATACCGGCAAACTTTCATGATCTTTCTCTCAAGCTGTTAGGCTTAGTAGTATAAAGAACTTGGCTCTGATACCAATTGCTAGTACTAAACCGGTTACTGAGAGGGGGGGTGAATCAGTAAATATTATCTTTTTGTTTGCTTAAAACTTGTAAACAGATCATTGAATGTAAAACAGAATGTAAACAATCATTCACAAGCATAAACAAAATCACATAGATCAACTCAAGTATTTATACATGGAAACTCTCGGTTAGAAGGAAAAAATCACGGTGAGACAAAGCTCACAACTTCACTATCGTAGAAAGAAGGCGCCCTGTTAGGAGCTTACAAAAGCACTGATTGAAGTGCTACCCGGTTAAGGGATTTTACAAAAGATTTGTTAAGATCTGAACTCTGTTAGGAGTTGCCTGGTTACAGGACTTTGAACATCTACAAAGTTGTTACCCTGTTAGGGGATTTTACAAAGAACCGATTAGGTTCACCCTGGTAAAGGGATTTCAATATGCTTTCATTCCTTATAAAAACAGTGATCTTATTTTGACACTGAGTGTCTGATTAGATCATACATGTTGATCTCTTCTCCGGTTTGCCTGGCTATTGATCTCTCTTTCTTTCTTCACCTTTGTGCCTGCAACACTTTTCAAAAGATATCTCTCCTCTGCTCTATGCAATCATCAACTATCAACAACATTTTTCTTTGTGTCCTATGACCTATATTTATATGAGAGTTCATCGTAATGAAACCCTTAACTCATAGAACCGTCAGGCTGCAAACTCCGCATTTAATCATGCAATCAGCAAAGAGCTATGCGCTTTGATCTAGAGTTTACCTTCCAAAAACATCTGCAAGAATAAACCTAACTCATGTTAAAAAACTAACTCTACTTCTAAGCGGTGGATGTCTCGTATAATCCGACTTTTAACTTAAACTGTAACTAAAACTGATCCATAAAATCCGGATCGGATCTGTCTTGCAGTTAGACCAATATACCCTTAAACCCGGTTTGTCCCTGTATGCCTCATAAGACCGGTTCTGAGTTATTGATTTGGTCTACCGGAGTATCTATCAAAATAGTCAACCAATGCATACATTTTGTTCTTCATCCACCGGTGTCGTCTAAGTAATGTGAGTGACCGAAGACCCTTTACCGGTGTGAGATTTGTGAAATACACTAATGACAACTCATATTGCTAACATACAGCTAGCCAAAGGCCTACAGAAAGAGTTGTTCAAAACTAAACAGCATGACAAATTACAATCTTAATTTAGAAAAACCTTTCAATTGTCTAAAACATAAGACATTTTATTTATGTAGTTTAAGGATTTGGAGTTTGATCTTATCCAAAAGAAGGTTGTTCTAAGCTCAATACCTGTTGATCCCCTGCAATTGAAAAGCGAGCGAGACAATTTCAAACAAGATGTTAACACTTTAGCATTTCTACTTCTTGATGAACTAAATGATTAGAAAACAAAGCCAAACATCTACCTTACCAAATATTGAGTAATACAATATGCCTCAAAGAATCTTCCACCACATTATTATTAAGACAATAACACAAAATTGCAACTTTCCAACTCAAACCATGATTAAAAATAATAGGGAAATTACTAACAATGGTCCTCCAATTTTTTTAGCATGAAAACAATCCCAAAAAAATGTCTTTAAAACTTTCATGATGTTGACAAAAAGGACATTTATGTTAATATTTATAGCCTGTCGGCTTAGATCAAACTCGGACAGCAAAAATTAATAATTATTTATTATTAATGACACCCTAGATTGCACGATTTTATAATAATAATAGTATTATTATAAAATAAAAATATTTAATATATATTGTGTTTTATAATTAAAAAAGGTCCATTATTTGGACAAGTCGGCCCTCCTTGAGGATGACAATTTTGATTATATTCACATATATATAGGAATTGATTTTGAGAGCAAGAGATCATAAAAAACATAATATGTTCTCTGCTCCTCAAAATCAGTTATATGCGAAATTCTCCTCTGACCTTTGAGCTAATTTGACTTGCTTCTAATTCAGTTCTGAAGAAGTTACTTAGGTGATTAATACTGCAGATTGGAGTACGAATTAGGGCTGGAATTTGGACCTGCTGTAGCAGCAGTACATCAAGGGCAGAAATTTGTACAGCCTTAAGGCTTGCGAACTAAATAAGGTGCAGATTCAAGACACATACAATGCAGTTTGGGTGCAGTCAATAGCAGCTAATAAGGCGCATAGCGCTGGTCTATGTCACCATAAATTTAATCTATGAAAAGCCCTGGAAGGGTCAACTCGAGTCATATCTACTTGATCAGATCTAAAGACTTCTTGGACAGACATCAAGAGTTATTATCCAGGTACTATCTCTCCCTTGCCTTGAGTTTATTTTGTGCTTAGTATTTGTTAGTCTTCTATAGTTTGTTCATTCCTAGGTAAAATCTGAAAAATACTAACAATTTAATTAGTTGAACCATCATACATCAGCCTATCCGCGACAGGTAGTTTGAAATGTAAGATTTTCTAAGCCAACATTTGAGGGTTAGCCTTAGCTTTAGACCTCCATATTTGGGCACTCAACTTCCTCCATGTCTTTCCATGAAGCTTGCAGTCCCATTTCTGGTACAATCTTGGGTTTAGCAGCATATTTGGAAGGAGGCTCAAATAAATTTTCTTTAGAAGTAATAGAATGGGCACTTAGAAAGCCACGACCAGTCTTTACAAAAATTGCAGCAGTCCCATTTCTGGTACAATCTTGGGTTTAGTGGCATATTTGGAAGGAGGCTCAAATAAATTTTCTTTAGAAGTAATAGAATGGGCACTTAGAAAGCCACAACCAGTCTTTACAAAAATTGCATTGTAACGGGGTGCAAAGCTTCATAGTCAGTTCAACTGGCACCAAAGTTACGACAAAAATTAAGAACCCTTCAGACCTATCATTTAACTGAAACATAACTAGATGTTAATAGCAGCATGGCAATGGCATGTTGTCTAGGCTTGTTTGATAGGCGGATTCTTGAATCTATGAACCAAGTGTTTCACATTGGCAATCAAAACCAATGTGACCTTTGACCATGTAAATTTTATGAACCACAAAAGAATATTAGCACCTGACACATTATATGTTTGAAATTTTAACAGTTTGTAAGGTACACAATGACATTTGCAAGACACAAGTCTTCCAAGAAAGCCATTAATTGCTGCTATTGTAACAAGCATCAAACAATCCCTCTTCATTGCTAAATTTATTTATAGCGCTTTTGTGCTCTAATACTAATGTCAAGTCAAGAAGAAAAAATTATATCAATCACATGAGGTGATGTACCAATTCTATCAGACAATTATAGTGCTGTACCTGAATTTGGGAGTGCTGAGAATTCATTTGGAAGCCTCTATCAGAAGCCATATTGCATGCGTTCCATCATTCACCCACTTGTGAGTCAATCCAGGAAAAATTTTATTCTGAAAACTTGTTTCCAGCTTCCATACCAGTACCATAACCATTTCCCCATATTGGAACTGAATAACATTAATGTTGCTGCTGCCGCCATATTGATTGCAAATCAGATCTGAGTGTGGTTCAGGGTTATTTGAGGGTTTTGATAAAATTTCCAACTTGTTAGATGTAATCAACATTTATATTACAAGTTACAGTTGCTGTTCCAGTTTGTTTATTTTTAAAAATATTAGGAAACATCAAAAGATTACTAAGGAAATAATAAGGAGACATTGCATAGGTATCCCGCAGTTTATCTACATCTCTTCTCAAATTCTGAATGCTGGAATGAAGATGATTGTACACGGTTGGCTGACGTGGGATGGTCAAGTAATTTTGATTCTCATTTTCAATTTGCCTCAAGTTCTATCACCTGCACAGTGAAAGCATTTTGTCCGCATTTTCGTAACCAACCACCTGCAAAACAAATGCATCCCATCCTCTCCCCTTCTCTCCCTTTAACCTAAGAAAAACAAAACAGAAGAAATAAGAAATCAAAGACAATCAACTTAAAGGGAGAATTATTATTACTTTTGTACCTTGCAGATAAGTAGAAACCAGTATTTTTTAATATTTAGCCCCTTGGATATGTGCAAGCCAATGTGAAATACCTTTGGTGTTGTTTTCATATTCATGGTATGATAATATCATACCTTACCATAGAATAAATATGGAAACTTCATGTCAGGCTTGGAACAAACTCATGTCAAATTCTTTCAAGCAAATAAAAGAGGAGCAGCAGTGGCAAATTTCTTCAAGACTCGAATGGATTAAATGGAATTAAAATTGTATTCAAATATAAAGAGGAGATGGAGAAGGGATTCAAGAAATGTGACCATATATGTAAGAGAATAATTTCACACAGTTAATCTCAAGACTACAGTTAAGTCTCATACCTAATTGGTAATGGACAAGAAGTTGATTTGACATAGAAACTTGGCCACTCACAACCATTAATCATATCAGAGAAATTACTACTAATGATATCTTGTACAGCAGTTCTGAACATATTAATCTTGCAGGCTCACCTTCAGGAGCTCCTTTGATCTTGCTGGTCATGAAGCGGTGCCTTACTATCGAGTACTAATCCAAAGGAAACTGATTTTCTTGCTCTCCTCCAGGGTTCCAGTACTTAGTTTGCTTTCCAGCTTCAGTAAGAATTCTTTTCTAATCATATTTGCATGATAGCTCTTGAAAATATTTTTGCAGTCAAGGTTATGGTCATTCTACTAAAATCGTCAATTTTTATACATTGGTATATTTTTGTAAGTAATTAAATGCAATCTGACAGCCCATTTTGAAATCAATCAGTTTGTTTCAGGATTTTACATCAATAGATAGTGTGATTCTGATAACAGAAAAAATGCACAATATCTTCAAGAAAGACATGGATATTAAAGGCCTAAAAGGATTAACAATCCTTCCATCCAATATAACATACAATGGATAAAGATACAAGATCCACAACTGTAAATGATAGTAGTCACTTCAAGAAAGCATAAATCTGACATTGCTGATGCAAATTAATGTCAAATATCCTCCAAAACATACAAAGAGAGTAAAGCTTTAGAGCAAGACCTAAAGACGGAACAATTGATTCTCATATCTGGTGGACTGTAATTACCACCCTTAATTTTTTTTTTCAAAAAAATGTTAGCTTCAATCGTAAATGAAATGCATAATGACTTCCTTTCCACTTTCTGATCACCAAAATCCTAGAATTTGAATGGCAATGAATTTGTACGGACAGCTCTGGAATGGTACAGACAACTAGACTCCTCTAAAAGTCACCTAAAACACACACCAAAAAAGTAACTCTGCAAATTAAAAGTAAACACCCCAAATCTGCTTTTCAAAACACTACAAATATCTTCATTTTCTACGACTCCAAATGAATCTTCAACCTGCAACAAAATGATGGCCTTCAAATGAAACCACACCAAGCTAGCCAGGGAGGTTTTCATCCTTGAAACTAGAAATCTTGAGAGGGTTTTCTTCCTTGAAAAATTGTGGAAGAACCCAATTTCATTCAGGCAACACATCAATATCATTCATTAGAATATCCTCCAAGTGAGCCACGACACCTCCTTTTATAGCTTTTTGGAGGGAAAATAACCAATAACCAATTTAAAATAATTCATTTATCACTCAAAAAGACCTTTTGAAATATAAAATAACTTTTCCAGTGCAAAGCTCCCTCCTTGTCTCCTACACATTCACTTTTTTGAGGGGTACATAATCATCTTTTAAAAAATATAACACTTAGGCAAATACTTTATTAATTCAATATAAGAAACTTAAGTGCATGATCATGATTCATAATACTTCACCCAAGTTGCGGAAAGCACTGTAACAACATCAGAAACCAACTTTGACCACACCATGACGAAATTGTAGTATTATGAAGATCAGAGGCAATCGAGTGATTTACTAAATGTCAGAAAACACTTCTGAAAGTGTCATGAAACTCCACACTTTGAACTGATCTCATTGTCATAACCCCAAGTCACTGTTGACCAACCTAGAGCACTTCAAGCGTTTGAAGTTTTCCCCAACTCACTAAGATGCTTCCAGGAAAACTTAGAAACAGGGCTAAAAGCTCACGAGTCAATTATGTTCCAATTGGGGACATTACATAGATATGATGCTTTTGATATTGAATCTTTTTCCTTCCTAAATCTTCTTTGAGCTCAATCACATACAAGAAAATACTACTAATGTTCTCTTGAACAACAGTCCTGAATATGTTGTTAACTCGTTAAATGGTAATATTGTCCTTTCGATGCAGTATATGGTTGTATCTGCATGATCATTTGCATATTTATCAGCATTGGTGTGGAAGTATCTCTCCCTCAAGTTTCTGGACTTTCTTAATAAGCATTTTCAGATCTTCAAGGTAGCATATTCTCATAGAGGATAGAGGTTTGACAAGATCTGAGCTTTGCAACTTCTGCTTCAGTCATCTTTGGAATTCGATTCAATATAGTAAAGGTCATTTAAACTAGATATTGTTGTTAACTCGTTAAATAGTAATATTGTCCTTTTGATGCAGTATATGGTTGTATCTGCAAGATCATTTGCAAATTTATCAGCATTGTTGTGGAAGTATCTCTCCCTCAAGTTTCTGGACTTTCTTAATAAGCATTTTCAGATCTTCAAGGTAGCATATTCTCATAGAGGATAGAGGTCTGACAAGATCTGAGCTTTGCAACTTCTGCTTCAGTCATCTTTGGAATTTGATTCAATATAGTAAAGGTCATTTAAACTAGATGCTGGGGCTCAGTGGATACAGTGAAGATAAGATTTTCAATGAATTTTTGCACAATCTAAAGCTGATGTTCCACTGCAGTATCAGTTTAGTTAATTTTCTATAATCCCCTGAGCAGTTCAGTTCTGAAATCTCTTCCTTTTGAGACATATGGTTTCAAAGAAATATATTCTGGTGGTATTCATTTTCTCTTTACACAAGGCTTCAATTTCTACTCTGAGCTTTGTCAAACATTTTAAATTGTCACCAAGATCGGTACTGACATCCTAATAAAATACTTGAATACACTACCACTTCCCAATTCCATGGACCAAAATTACAGGGCACAGTGAACCTAGACGGATAACAACTCTTTACCCTTATTTTGAAGCTTTATCACTTGCAATGCTACAAATCATGTTTCCAAATGGACGTTGTTCAAAATTTATTTATTTAGCCAACTCCTTGATCTCTTGCTCCATCTATAATCACAGACAACATTAAGCTGCTGAAAGCATTAATCTTAAAAATCTCCTCAGCAGTAGATTCTCCAAATAAAGAACACAGATGAACTAGGCTTACATGAATAAATTCTCAGTGGAGGGACGGGAAGGATGGATCCTGGAAACTCATAAATTACTAATAATGTCTATCTTTACTGATGCCTTATAAGAGTTAAGTACATTCACATATACACAATTACTACATCATTTGCATAAGTAGCAGTGAAATGCATGCCTTAATCACAACATACACCCATGCAAGTTTCATTGTATAGATGTGTAAAGAGCCTTGCCTGACTCTTTGCTGGAAGTAATTTTATTTTTGAATTTGCTTGCAATTTGTTTGGAATTTGAACAAATATGAATTTTATAAAATATTTTCCAGAATTTAATTATTACAAAATCCATCAAATTTCCTATCTACGGATGAGTTTAAATTCATCAAATTTAACAAATATCTTTATTCAAATATAACATCATAATAAATCAAATACGGCTGGCACCTGGCAAATTAGTGTAGACTTAATTGCAATGAGCTCCCTTCAACATGTATAGGCGCAGCCTTGACAATTGCTACACAAGCCTCAAGAAATAGGCGGCTAGACACTTGAAGATGTCCACGCAGCCCAAGGAAGGAAAACACAGCCTCAGTATAAAATACGCTACCTCCTTACTTTGATATGCAGCCCCTTGTAAATATACACAGCCTCCTTAGAGTGGAACATAGGCTATGGAAGATGGAACGCAGCCTTCCAGATAGAAGTAGCAGGCTGCCAAGATGAAACACAACTTCACACAATGAATTCGCAGCCACCAGATGAGAATTTGTGGCCTCCAGATGTATTCACAGCAAAGGAAGATACAACAGCCTTCCGAATAATTGATAGACGCAAATAAAATCGAACCAGCAAATGGATTAAATCTCTTAAATCCAGTAATTGTCCAATCCTCTTGAATTTGATATACTTAAGCATCAAATTCGAATTCACAGAACCAGAACTAAATATTCAAAATTTCAGTGGCAAAATTCATCATCAATCAATGATGATTCAAATTGCAGAATGAGGAATCAATCCTCAAACCCTAGCAGTATTTATCCTCTCTCAAAAACACAATTTTTTATCAAATGATCAATAGGTGAGAAGAATGCTTTTTCGAGCTGAATATATAAGCTTTTTGAAAAAGGTTCAACTTTACACTTTGCACTAAAGAAGCTTATTCAACACATCATTTTATAACATTAAAGTTATAAAGTTATTAAATTAAAATAAGTTAATTTAATAACCATGTTAAAACCATGAAGCCACTGAACCTATCTGACTAAATAAATCTAACTTCTGACAATAGAGCTCCGAGCTCAAACTGCCCTGCCAGAAATAGCCATCTGCTAAAAATAGACTTACTATAAATAGTAAGTCTCTCAAACTAGAGATCCCTAATAAACGATCCAGAAACATCTTATAACACAATGCAAACACCCTGATAAACAAAAGCCATACCCAAAATACTACTTACTATAAATAGTAAGTCATCCAATTTGACCCAAACAAAGAGCAAACCTGGCAACAAGAACCTCCAGAATGGAATCCAACCAATGGCTCTGCCAACTGACCCCCTCTGATCACCTGATTAGCTTACGAGGGTCATCAAACTAAGCTAATCCCAAGAGTCTGAAAAACGGGGACATTACAGTCCTCCCTTCCCAAGATTGCTTGTCCTCAAGCAATCAGGAAAAACAAGCAACATCACAGTCCACCCGAATCCCAAGGATGGTCATGAGTAATGTCTCGATCCTCACCATACTCTTGTGAAGAAAACATCAGCATCAACAATACAAACATCAGCATTTGAGAAACTGCACTCAACACCCAAATAACTGACATCACTGAAAACATCATCTGAAGACCAACAGTAGATGTCGATTGAGGAAACAACTCAGCGGAACTCAACCCAACTGAAACATCAACTCTGTCACTACTCAAGTCCCAATCTAACTGACACTCACACCCAATTGCACTGTGGATATGATAACAACCATAGGTACCTGAGTCACTACCACCAAATCCAACCTCTGATAAACTATCCTGGGTGTGTCGATACTGCAAGTGGTCTAACTTGCAACTGCCAATTCCATCTGCAAAAGATGGTACTAACCCATCCCATAATGGATGGTAAGAAACTGGAGCCAATCTACACCTACGTGAGACCAAATCTTCTACCCGTGGCTCAAAAGAAAAATGATGAGCATACCCCACCGTATAATGCCGGTAGAAAGCCCCAATCTCTGTCAATGGCTCATCATTACCAAACTGGGAATCAAGAGATGGCTCCAATCTCTGATTCCACATAATTGTAGGCTGGGTAGGATCCTGGGCAACCCTCTCAGCAAATCCAACCACAAAATTCCTGTTTGGAAGCATTGTAGACAAAGTCTCTACAATCTTTGCCACCAAACGTCGTATAGCGCGAGAGCCCCGAACGAGAGTACCCTCAGATACTCTGTATGAATCCTCCCGCAAATCTGCACTCTCAAGTAAATACTCCATGAATGACTTAGTGCAATAGAAATTATACGTGGAAGCCTCAACTTGCTCCCCCGCAACCCACAATTGATCCCTCTGAAAATGTGGCACTACCAACTACCTAATGCTATCAGCTGTAAGAAAAGTAGAAATAGATTCGCTTCCAGCAGAAGGAAGCAAATCACCATGAGAGCTCGTTCCCATTGATGCTCTCACCTCCTTTGTACCTGTTGCACCCACATCCTGGACGAATGTGTCTGCCACATCATCACGTCCCTCATTCCCAACCGTAGAAGCAAACTCACCACCAACCAACTCAATGTGCAACCAAACTAGGTCTGGGGCTGGTGTGGACCGGACATGCTCCAACTCCACGGTCACCTCCTCCAATCGTGAGTGTGACCCCTGAAAAGCCAACTGGGTACATTGCAGTGAATCCACAGTCACCTCTAACTCATGGGTGAGCTCAACTACCTCCTCTTTCCCTAACAATGTCTCATAATAGGTACTCCGCCACTCTAGAAGGTAATCCCTGTCAGCAATTAACTGTTAATAATTATGCTTTAAGACCCTGACAACCTCTTGAAGCGCATGAACCTCTGCTAGGGAAAAATTACTATCACCGTGCTCATCTGACATAGGAGCACCCCAACCAGATACGGCCAACATCTGACGAATAGCATCATAATGCTCAATAGCTGAAGAGATGTCTCTGTCATTCACCTTCAGCTAACTAGACACATGATGCCTATGTAAGCCTTGCCTCCTATGCAAGCTCTCTGTCCCACTAACTGCACTGTGATAGGAGACTGAATCAGAACTGCCCACCACAAGATCGCTCATACATGTGCTATCGTCCCCGCACGACTCTACATCCAAGATACAACTACTATGTACCTCAACCAACTCCACATCCGAAGAAATGGAAGCCCTCACAATCAATCTCCTTGTATGTCTCAGCTTCCACCTCAATAGTAAGATCCTGTAAACATCGATCTTGGGACTCAACCAAAACCTCCTCGGAGTCATCACCCAATATCTCACAAGGGGTGTCATAACCAGTGTGGCTCATAGCATCCTCGAATGTATCATCAGATGTGTCCATACTATCTACATCCACATCCCCTATTAAAGCCTCAACTGCTGACACCTGACTCTACACACATGACTCAATGTCAAGTTGCACACCAATAATGTTGGAGCACGAACCACCATCTACTGACTCCACTGTAATGCCCTAATCATCAATACCACAACAGGGTAGCTGCTAGCTATCGCCTATTCCACCTGAGAGAGGTGTTGTCTCTCGCTCTAGAGCTACACTATGATAGCTGACATATAAATTCCCAATAACAATTCCCTCCTCGAGGGAAACTGAACGATCAGTGGCAACTGTTGTATCAACTGTCTCTGCACCAACCGCAGCAACAACTTTGGGAGCCTCAACCTGCTAGAGCTCAGTGTTGCAATCCATCAATGGTACTGACATATCCTCATGTCTGTGTGTGGAACGCCCATCATCAAATCCATGGATAGGACTAGTAGGTGTCGTCTTAATACTGGTACATCTGCATCACAGACACCTGCTAGGGAAAACTCAAGCCTCCTTCCCTGCAACCTCGATGCAGGCCTACGGAAGGCGGAAACCATGTACTTCGCTGCCCTATCAACTATCTCTGGATTCGATAGCTTTGTCGTCAATCTCTGCTGATGAAGCCTAAGTCTTTTCATACTTTCCTTCAAAGCATTTATTTCCTCTCTTTTTCCCACACTGCTACGCCGACTCTCAGATTTAGGCCTCCTATATTTGTCCGTAGCTAGAAAATGTGAGAGTGCTGGTCACTCCGAAAATAACATCAGATCTGAAATAATAATGAATTTCATACCCCACAGGATGGTAGGAAACATGCTCTGATACCACTGTAAAGAGCCTTGCCTAACTCTTTGCTAGAAGTAATTTTATTTTTGAATTTGCTTGCAATTTGTTTGGAATTTGAACAAATATGAATTTTATAAAATATTTTCCAGAATTTAATTATTATAAAATCCATCAAATCTCCTATCTCCAGATGAGTTTGAATTCATTAAATTTAACAAATATCTTTATTCAAATATAACATCATAATAAATCAAATACGGCTGGCACTTGGCAAATTAGTGGACTTAATTGCAATGAGCTCCCTTCAACATGTATAGGCGCAGCCTTGACAATTGCTACGCAAGCCTCGAGAAATAGGCGGCTAGACACTTGAAGATGTCCACGCAGCCCAAGGAAGGAAAACGCAGCCTCAGTATAAAATACGCTGCCTCCTTACTTGATACGCAGCCCCTTGTAAATGTACACAACATCCTTAGAGTGGAACGTAGGCTATGGAAGATGGAACGCAGCCTTCCAGATAGAAGTCGCAGGCTGCCAAGATGAAACACAACTTCACAGAATGAATTCGCAGCCACTAAATGAAAATTCATGGCCTCCAAATGTATTCGCAGCAGAGGAAGATACAACAGCCTTCCAAATAATTGATAGACACAAATAAAATCGAACCAGCAAATGGATTAAACCTCTTAAATCCAGTAATTGTCCAATCCTCTTGAATTTGATATACTTCAACATCAAATTCGAATTCATAGAACCAAAACTAAATATTCAGAATTTCAGCGGCAAAATTCATCATCAATGAGTGATGATTCAAATTGCAGAATGAGGAATCAGTCCTCGAACCCTAGCAGTATTTCTCCTCTCTCAAAAACACAATTTTTTATCAAATGATCAATAGGTGAGAAGAATGCTTTTTCGAGCTGAATATATAAGCTTTTTGAAAAAGCTTCAACTTTACATTTTTCACTAAAGAAGCTTCTTCAACACAACATCATTTTATAACATTAAAGTTATAAAGTTATTAAATTAAAATAAGTTAATTTAATAACCACTTTAAAACTGTGAAGCCATTGAATCTATCTGACTGAATAAATCTAACTTCTGACAATAGAGCTCCGAGCTCAAACTGCCCTGCCAAAAATAGTCATCTACCAAAAATAGACTTACTATAAATAGTCTCTCAAATTGGAGATCCCTAATAAACGATCCAAAAAATCTGATAACACTGTGCAGACACCTTAATAAACCAAGCCATACCCAAAATACTACTTACTATAAATAGTAAGTCATCCAATCTGACCCAAATGAAGAGCAGACTTGGCAACCAAAACCTCCAGAATGGAATCCAACCATTGGCTCTGTCAACTGACCCCCTCTAATCACCTGATTAGCTTACGAGGGTCATCAAACTAAGCTAATACCAAGAGTCTGAAAAACGGGGACATTACAAGATGATTGCAAATCCTTACATTTCCTCCCAATGCGTTTAGGAATTAGATTGAGCTTTTTAATTTTTGAATGGGATGCACTGCTAGCTGATTCTATTGCTACAACTTTGATGATATATCTTCTTTTTTCTGATTAGAATTAACTCTTCTTCCCTTATATACTCTCAACCTTCCTCCTTCGTATCTTATCAGAGCTTTGATTTGTCTTTCATTTTCTTAAATAAATTCATTACAAGATACTTTATTGGCAATAGCACAACATGTCTCTTTCACACTCTAGGCTGAATGCTAGAAAATGCCCTTGTGCTTGTGTCAATTAATAGAGGCATCATGCAAAACAGTATTTGAATTATCTGTAGACACACTTCAACAAATTGCAAGATTTTGGCAAATGTATGGTCATTATAAGAAAGTGGTGATATATAAGCTAGGGTATAATCTGACAAGCTTAAAGCTATTTACAATCTTCTCAAAGAAATTCTTCGAAAGAATGACATTCGCCTTGATTCTACTTTCATCCATATGGCATATGCAGCATCTCCTTTGAACAGGAAGGTATTAGTTTTTACTGTTATAGAGAATCACAAATGTCTCACAGTTTGGTTATCTTCACTCTCTGCTTATCAGTTTCTAAGCCAGCAAGAAGGCAATGACATGTCAGGGTTCCATGTTGAAGATTAATCAGTTAATATTCTAATCATCCTGAACAACAAATGCAACCCATTCCATACACCCTAGAAAAGAATAAAGAGGAATAAGGAAATAATCAGCTTCAAAAGACAGTTCCGCTGTTTCTTCTTGTACTTTGCTGCCAAACACTAAAAATCAGCAATACTCAAACATTCGCCCAGATAACATGCCATCCAAGGTGTTAGCCCCTATGGAGTGCTTCCAGAGCGTAAGACATGAGAGGTAATACCCTTCCATAGGATAACTATGCTAAACTTCAAGAGGATTAAAATGAAAAACACAAAAAAAATTCAAACATAAAAGAAGAATATGAGGAAGCATCTAGAACGAGCACAAAAATGTTATTCTTCAGTGGAGACTTGGAGAAAACAAAAATCTTTGAAGGATCTAATAAACCTAATATTCAATATATTAATCTACTAGAAGGATGGATATAGATACTAGCTTTGCAACTTTTTAAAATAGTAAATTTGCTTCAAGAAAGCCAAACTCAGATGATCTTAATGCAAATTTATGCGAAGTCAAATATGATGAGCAAGAACTGAAGACTGGATGGTTGAGCTTTTACCCAGTAGACATGAAGTTGCTTTTTACCTCGACCACTAATTCTTTAAGCTCTATTCCATAAGAGAAAAGGATGCTATTATTCTGTTGGCCAGGAAACTTCAGAATCTAATGACTTTGTTTTATGCCAACATAAGAGCCTGCTCCATTTCTCGGAGAATCATATTTGATGAAAACTTGGCTTCTGTCTCCAGGGATCAATTTTTCAATGGTATATTGAATAGTAAAAGGCAAATAACCAATGGCAGTGTCTTTGGGCACTCCTCTATAAGTAAGAAAATTACACAAAGCAATTGTCAATTAAGTCTAATATCAGGATGGAGGATTTTCTCTTTGGATGTCATTTTCCGAATCAACTGAATAACGCCGTTTATGTAATTGGCCAAGGAGCACAAGAGGAGTCTCATTAATGGTGTTTACGCGATGAGCATGTCAATGTCATGTCCCTTCCTTAGCTAGTCAGCTAACAACTAATAAAAGCCTAAAGGTGCTCTACATTATTATTAAATAAAATATTTGAAATACAGATCTGGCACCTAGTTTTGGGTTTACCCATATTTAAATAGATAGAAAATAAAATATAAATAAGTTCAAATTGGTGGTCAGCCTGTTTTTGGCCCTATAGCCCTCCTCCAACCACTGTATATATATGTCTAAATACATGTATGTATATGTGTGTGTGTGAGTGAATACATATACATATACATATGTGTGTGTACGTATTTCTTTTTAATAGTGCACAGGTAGCTAAGGAATTGACAAGATTTTTGGAAAAATTTCCTAAAGCTGTGTTTGCCTAGAAAAAAAACCTGGCAAGCCTTCACGGTCAGGGCATGCCTCTTGACCTTATATTGTCAGTTTTCCATTGAATTGCATTTATCTCAGGTCTAAATATTTGTTTTTTGACCTATGCCAAATTGTGTTTCTAGATACAGTTAGGGCAGAAATGCAGATTGTTGTTCTTTTTCCGAGTTCCATCCAGGGCACCTTGAACTGAACTTAAAGAAGGAACTGCGCAAGATTAACAACAGGTGTGATTCCCAATGAGCCATTTTCAGGTCCTAGAGACCTGATAGTTGAGGAATACCTGGACATTCTAGACTTGATTTGAACTAGGCAAGTCAACATGCTTCATCCAACTCACACAGAAGGCCATCAAATAGCCTCTACATTCCCAATCTGCAGTTGTTCAATGTTTTTGGAAGACTTTAACAGAAAACAGAAGCAGCAGGTTTAGATCTGGGACCTATCTTACCCTAGTGACCAAGCAGAAAGGCTACCCGTGTCTGATCTGAATCTTTCCTACTCAAAAATTGGTGCCACAACAGGTTTATGACATGGCTAGATCCAGTTTCAAATCTGCATTCAATCTGGTAACTCATTGTAATAAATCAGACCCTAAACTACAATATTCCGAATTTTCTGATTGAATTGAAAAGTAATTTAAAGTTTGTTACTACTCATTCATGGAAGACAGAAATCAGATTTATGTGTAGGATTATTGTAGTGGTATCCCAACCACCTTTTTTTGCCAGCTTGTGAGTGTTGTCGGGATAATTATATGTACGGGTTATTATGTTAGTAAAGTATTATGTTACTCTCGGTCGTTAGTGACCGAGAGGTTAGACAGTTACGTCACAACGTTTCGGCATGGCCCTTCGGGTACTTTATATACTCTCTCGGAGGTTGGACATGGGAGATATTATTGTATAATCATTATGATATAAATGTACTTGCCAGTCTGGAATGATTAATGAAAGTATTTATTATTCTCTGATATATTCTGTGTTTATTATATTTCCCGTACGATGTCTGTGCAATACTAAGTTTACCCCAGCAGGTAAACATCTGGCGCCGTTGCCTAGACGTACTCGGGAAGAGAAGTGAGGAAAAGATTTATGCCCAATGTTTTAAATAAAGATAGAAATAGAAAAGTGAGAAATGATGACGAAGAGGCCGCACACGCAGCTCTAATCTCCGCACAGCAGTGTGAACGTCGCTATAGGCTAAGGCAACTTACCAAAGACCAGCTTGCCGGAGGGTTGCCCGAAGGGGACCTCGGAAGTGGTACGGAGGGTGCAAAAGCCGAAGAGGAGTTCACTTCTTCGAAACGGAGAGTGCAGAGTCGGGAAGAGTTACTTGAGGAGACACGGGCGAGAAGAGCCTTTCTCCAAGAGGAGAGAGTACGGTTTGAGGTGGGTCTCCGTACACCAGGTGCAGAGAACCAAACCAGCGGAGAGGGTGATACTGCAGAGGGTGGCACGAGCGCACCAGCAGACCCTCCGTTGGAACCGAGAACCCCGCACAGTACGGTCCCACCAGTCACACAACTACCACAAGGGCAAGTGCCATCGGTGAACAATACACATAGTACTCAAGGAGGTGCACGTACGAGTGGCATTAGCGCGCCGCCTCCACCGCGGCCAACCATGGCAATGAACAAGCAGAAGTTACCAAAGTTCACGGGACAATCGAAGGAAGAAATTCATTGGGTATTCTAAAAAAAAAAAAAAAAAACGATGACAAAACAAAGCAGCTCATATTGAAGAACGAATGGTACCAAAGGGAAGGGCATGAGCAGGAAGTAATGGAAACATAAGCGGTTTGCAGAAAAGTGCATGGGAGCAGACGAAAATCACAAAAATAGTGCGTTTCATTGACTTTGAAGGTGCTAAATTGGTCTTGGCGGCAGGGGCGCTGCCCCTTGACCCCACCTTGTACCACGACAGGGAGCGCGTCTGGGGCTCTGCCCCAGAACCCCGCGGGGGCGCTGCCCCTCGACCCCGCTGGGGGCGTTGCCCCCTAGACCCCCAGTCGGTTCAGTTATCAGTCCTCAGAGAGTGTGACCAGTTGAAGAGACCCAGAGCTGCTGCAGGCAGGGGGCGTCTGTATACGAAAAGTGGAGAGAGCACTGGAGAAAGCCTTTGGAGAGGGGTACTACGCTTTGAGGCACTTGGAGTAGGTGTTGGCTGGACGTGAGACTGTCTTGGTGGATGCATCGAGAGCTCGGGAGGAGCTGACCACCCAGTTGGAGGCAGTAGAGCAACACTTGGCTCAGCGTACCCAGGAGTTGGAAGTAGAGAAGTTGGCACGGGTGGCTATCAAGGTCAGATTGGCTAGGGAGACAGTATGGTGTTAGCGGAGGCTATGGCTGAACAGTATGTTTTGGAGACAAGTTTGGTGCAGGCACGAGAGGAATGGGATGTGATGGAAAAGACCTACTGGACGCAACATTGCTGGGGAGGGCGGCACTTCAGCTTTTTCAGGGATGCCCCTCTGCCCCTTCTCAGTGATTTTCTTCTTCTATGTGGTGTATTTCATCTCCCTGTTGTTGTAAGTCGTCGGAGACGACTTGTTTTTTTGGGGGGGATGATGTTGTCGGGATAATTATATGTACGGGTTATTATGTTAGTAAAGTATTATGTTACTCTCGGTCGTTAGTGACCGAGAGGTTAGACAGTTACGTCACGACGTTTCGGTCATGGCCCTTCGGGTACTTTATATACTCTCTCGGAGGTTGGACATGGGAGATATTATTGTATAATCATTATGATATAAATGTACTTGCCAGTCTGGAATGATTAATGAAAGTATTTATTATTCTCTGATATATTCTGTGTTTATTATATTTCCCGTACGATGTCTGTGCAATACTAAGTTTACCCCAGCAGGTAAACAGTGAGTGCATGTGATGCAGATTTATGCAAAAAAAGATCAAGAAATCAGGTACTAGAAAAGGGAAAAGAGAAAAGAAGAGGCCATGAGTGATAGGAATGAGGAAATCAACCTCCAAAAGGTCATTAGAAATGAAAACAGAGAGCTGGCCAAAGTATTTCAATCCACCATTAGTGTGTCTATGGAAGATATTGCGAGGAACTTAAACGGAATGAATCAACAATAAAGTTTTGGGAGAACTAATCCAAATGGTGCTGAAGGAAGTCACTCGGCCAATGCTGGGGTTTCAGTTAATCCACCAACTAAAATATTCAGATCCAATTTTTTGCAAAGAGAAGAAGAAAATCCATTTGAGAAAGCACAGCAAGTCCCACCAAGACTTGAGGATGATATGGCAAGGTATCATGTTGAACATAGCACCCTAAACCCAGCCATCTGTCGTGACATGTCATTAGCTATGAAAACAAGGAATGATCATCCTAGAAGAAGATATCAGGATCAGCAAAGAGAGATATATAACAGCACTTGGGAAAGATCATCATACCAACCTATGATGGATCTAATGGGGTCACAACTTAAGCATGGTTGCAGAAATTGGATAGCTATTTTTCCTTAAACCCTCTGTATGAGAGAAAGAAATCAAGTTTGCCGCACTTCACCTAGAGGGTGTGGCTCATGAGTGGTGGCACCATGACATGGTGACCCGAGGACATGGCTCAATCACTACCCTAGAGGAGTTTAACCAAAGATTGATGGGAGGTTTGATAGGATCTAGAGATTCACTTCAAAGAGTTAGCACAATTGAGGCAAGAAGGCACAATTGAGCACTATGGGGCAAAATCTCAAAGACTCAATAATAGTTCTAGAAGTGACAGAGAGGAGACTTTGTTATTTTTGTAGAGGGTCTATCTGAACCACTTAAGGGTTTGATAAGGGCAATTGATCTAAATTCCTTGCAAGAGACCATAAGGGAAACCCTAAATTTGGAGGATCCAAAGATGAAAAACAAATTATACTCTAAGAAGCACTGCCAATTCAGCATAAGAAACCTCCTTGTAAGAGTTTCCCTCAACCTAAGGTACTATCCCCAAAACCAACCACGGAATCCAAGAATGAACTTTGAAGGAAAAATCTATGCTTCAGTTGTAGAAAGCCATGGCAGCCAAATCACAGATGTTTGGGAAAAGGGCAGATACACTACATTGAGGTCGTTTAATGATGATTGTGAGGTAGGATAATTTGGACTTGAGGTTGTTGTTAATGAGGTGGAGCATGAGGATCAAGGAGGAGAACATACATGTGGCACACTTGCAGAATTTTTTGGATCACCTAAATAACACCTTGTTTGGGTAAGTGAAGTCCTGCAGGGGCATTTAGGGATTAGTTTTGTTGCAGAAAACCACAACTTCATTGATGAAGGATGGTGGCTAAGAAGGGTTTGAGGACTAAAGAATTTGAGAGGTTCAATGCTACAATGGTTGCTGGATTTTACTATTATATGTAGTCAAAGGATTGAATATTTGGCATGGATTTTACATGGGCAAAAGATGCGAGATGACTTCTATGTGATTGGCATTGGTGAGAAGAATTAGGTATTGGAAGTGCAATGGTTACACTCACTAGGTGGGTACATAAAAGTATCAAACTTTGGAATCAAAATTCAAATCCAATGGGAAGGAGGTAGTTCCTCTTGGCCTTTCCAAAGGGGTTCCCATGATGGTTTCATCCAAGAGGATGGAGAGATCCTTTCATAGAGACCAAGTGGCTTGGGTAATTGAATGCTTGATTATAGATATAGGCGCATCCAAGGATAGGAGGCTTTATCTTGACATCCAATCCATCTTGGATAAACATAGCAAGGTGTTCAACAAAATCTATCTAGGTTTACTACTAAATAGGGGTTTCAAGCATGTGATTGAGCTACATGAAGGAGAAAAAATCGGCATCACTACACCATATCATCATCCTAGGAGGTACAAGGAAGAGATTGAGAAGGTGATTAAAAATTATTAGGCATGGGACACATACATCATTGCTCTAGCCCATTTAAATCTTCCATGGTACTTTGAGAATGTGCATTGATTATAGACCCCTCAACAAAAACACAATCACGAATCACTACCCCATAGCCAAGATTGATGAGTCAATAGACAAGCTTCATGGTGTAGTTTGCTTCAAAATTGATTTATGGTCATGGCATCATCAAATTAAAGTTAGAGATGAGGAGCATACAAAACAACTTTTCAATGTCACTATGGGCATTATGAGCTCTTGGTCATGCTATTTAGGTTGACTAATGCACCTACCACCTTCCAGTCATGCATGAATCAAGTATTTTTTTTTACAATTAAGGAAATTTGTATTAGATTTATTTGATGATATCGTGATTTACAATATGACATGGGAGGATCACTTGAAGCACATAAAGAAGGTGCTTTGCATACTAGAGCAACATTCATTCTATGCCAAAGCATCTAAATGTGAGTTTGGTTTGATGGAAGTATACTATTTCAGGCATAAGATTGGTGTTGAATGGGTTAGCATGGATGAGGCAAAGATCAAGAAAATAGGGGGTTGGCCTACACCTAGAACTTTGTCCCATTTGAGGGGATTTGTAGGACTTTGCAGCTACTATAGAAGATTTGTGAAGGGGTTTTCATAACTTGAAGCCCCATTGATAGATTTGACAAAAAGGGGGCCTTTTGGAGCACTTTATCACATAGAGCTTTTGACAAGCTCAAAGAGGTAATGAGTTCATGTCCTATTTTGGCTATTTCAAAATTTTCACTACTTTTTTGTTTTGAAATGTGATGATTTTGGGGAGAGGATTGGAACAATCTTGATACAAAATAGGAACTTTATAGCATTTGAAAGTAAGAAGCTCAAGGAGACAGTGATGAGCTTCTCTATTTATGACAAGGAGATGCTAGCCATCATGCATGCACTAGCCAAATTCGGGCAATACTTGGCTCATGGAAAGTTTGTAGTGAAAATGGATTATATCTACTTGAAGTTCTTCCTCAATCAAAATTATTTGAATGGTAGATAATAAAAAATGATAAGTTACAAGCCTATGATTTTGACATCAAATATGTTAAGGGAATGAATAATGTGGTGGCTAATGCACTCTCTAGGAAACTGTTGATGTGAGTTTTGTTCCACTACAACATACAAGACAAGACACTTAATGTTTAAAGATGAAACACCGAATATCAAATCCTCTCTTGAATAAAGACACTTCTTATGCTAAGACTACAATGAAAGATCATAAGGTGACTTCCAGGTTCCTTCCTAATGCGGATACTCGCTTAGTTAAAATAATGTGATTTGTTGGGATCACTAAGGTGACTTATGCTGTTTTCTAGACTTTGCTAATTTGATTCGATTGATTTGGCTTCACAATGTGCAATGAAAATATATTTTTTCATTTCAAACTTACGAAAGCAACTTAAATCTAGACTTGCGAATTTAACTACTACTTTTACCTAAGGATGTAAGAAAGAGTGAATACACCTAGACTCTACTAGATGTAGTCTTTTCATCGACTCCACTCACCTAGTGCAAGCTTCTAAGGTGTGTTCAAATGATTTTTAAATCAATACCATCTTAATCCCATCTATGGATGCAAATCAAAGATCAAGTATGGATTGAAGTTAAGTGCATTCAAATGCCATTCAAGCACACAAGGCAAGACTCACAATCAGTAAGTAGCTAGTGGTTTGGTCTATGATCGACTCAAGCAAGTATGCATTCACAATCACTCTTATCCAACCATACTACTCAAAGCAAAATCTAACTTAACAACTTGAAATCAAATCTATTCTAAGTGAGGAATGTAGATCACCATGCAATACTTCCAAATAGATCACAATAATTCACTGTGTAAGACACAACAATGAATATTAGAGAAAATTTGGCAGTATTTTAGCTACCATTCTCCAACAATTCTCCCTTTCAAATGAGAACAAGCCTTATATAGGGGCTTAGTTACAATGAACAGGAAGGATTAAACAGAAGCAATGGCCCAAATTAATCCATTACAAACCCTAATTAGGGTTTCCACCCCTGTCATCCAATGAGATCAAAGCACCACCACATGGGCCAATAGGAAAATTAAAAAGTTTTATTGACTAATCAAAAGGCACCAAATTGTGGGTTAATCAAAACTAAACACCTAATTATCATCCAATGAGAAAATTAATTGCCACATAGGTTTACATCAAATCTTATTTTAGAAGATAATTTCCTTTGTTCTTCTCTCTTTGCTAATTCAGTGAACCTGGACAAAATACCATTAAGTTCATCCATTGGAAGACTAGGCGCTCTTTGTATCTTCCAATCAGCCATGTCTATCTCAATTGCCCTTGTAGAAAGAGTTCTCTCTCAATTTGGCATGTTGTCCTACCATGAAGTCATGAAAGCCCTGAGTGCTACAACATTTCTCAACTGCTCCCTTTTGATGGTGTTACAATCTTCAAAGCCGAGAGCTCTCAGACTCTTCTCTCACCATGGGATCCTCAAAGATGTCGCTTTCAGGTTCAGGATCAACACCCCTGCATACTTACCACCACAAATCACAGGATATACAGAATCTCAGAGACAGAATGGGGAAGCTTGAATCTGAAAACCAAGAACTCAAACGCAACCTCCTAGGTATATCTAGAAAATTAACTTCAGTAATCGCTAAGAATGTTGAGTTACGCAACCTTCTTAGTTCAAACATTGAACATACCACAATAAAAGAGGTCGATATTATGGAAATCGAGGCTAAACAATCTGAGAAAATTGCATTGCTTTTATGAACCAATGAGAAAATAGGTTAGGTGAAGACATTATGTAGACTCCACATGTACACTTGGAACAATTTGATTAGATGAACTCGGACATATGGAACTGGGATCCTCTGATTGGTTGAAGATGAATGGGGGCCACCTTAGCATGCTTATCTTGTACACATCAACTGCACTTCTTCATCATCATAAAGAAGTCTCTGCATCTCTGGTAATATCTTGTGATACTCAACATCTTCAAGTCTTCGATTGATTGCGATGACTCATATTCCCAAATTGCTTCATCTCCATGCAGTCTTTCATCCTTTGAAGTTCTTCACCTTGGAACCTTCTCATTGATATGACTATGAACTTGCTTGTATTGGTATCTCACCTTGATCTTGCTCTTATAGAAGTGATGGCTAGATTGTTCTAATTGAATATGGATTTCTAAAGGAAATTCAAGTTTGTGAAGATCTTCATTTGTAGACTTGATCATGATGTTGCACAACTTGTCCTCCGCATTTCATCCGGATGACTTGATGAATGACTTGAACTAGGATTCATATCTTTACTTTCTCCTAGCTTAAAGATGCAAAGATTTGCATTTTGCACTTCCTCTTTCCTTTGAATTTTCTTTGCATCTTGATTTACATCTCTTTGATCTTGAATTCCTTTCCTTGAGCACCACCCTCCATTTCACCTTGCTATGCAACACTATCTATTAGATATTGAATTTCATACTTTTTTCCAAGATTGGAAAATTAAAAGCTAAGAAATAGAATTCAAAACATTCTACTTATATCCTTCTTATGAACATCCTCTTTATTTGCCTATGAAAGATTGTACTTCATCTTCTAAAGTCTGTTTTATCTCTTACTATCTAGATGAAAATAAGAAATTCAATGACTATACTTGAGCACAAATTCATTCAATTCAAACATCAGCTAGTCAAGTTCAATCTCACTAAGAAAAGACAACTTTTACCATCCCAATTCTACTTTGAATTCCCATTTAAAATGCCATCTTGGATCCTTACCTTGCTGGCTGTCTCAGAAATCTGGGTTTGTAAAGTCTAAGGCTTCTATGAACTTGTCTCAAATTCAGAAATCTGGGTTTGTAAAGTCTAAGGCTTCTATGAACTTGTCTCAAATTCTGATTTTCTTGCCCAGATCTGCGCTTTCGCACCTTTCCTCAAGGCAAAATCTGAGTTCTATCTATCCGAGTTGCTTAAGCCTTGATGTCTTTTCAAGTTAACTGCCAATAATCTCTAACTTATCTTCCAAAGTAGATCTCCTATGATGAAATTTTCTGGTCTGCAATTAATCTGCTCCGCTTATTACTTGATTGATCAAATTGTTTTGTGTTTGTGTGGTTCAAATGGAGTTCTTGATTGTCTCTATATAGGCATGTGGGTGAAGAGGCATGTCTAGTTAAGGGGGCTGTTTGCCCGCTGGGGTAAACTTAGTATTGCACAGACATAGTACAGGAAATATAATAAACACAGGATGTATCATAGAATAATAAATACTTTCATTAATCATTCCATACTGGCAAGTACATTTACATCGTAATGATCATACCATCATCTCTCTCATGTCCAACCTCCGAGAGAGTATATAAAGTACCCGAAGGGCCACGACTGAAATGTCGTGACATAACTGTCTAACCTCTCGGTTGCTAACGACCGAGAGTAACATAATACTTTACTAATATAATAACCCGTACATACAATTATCCCGACAACATCATCCCCCCCAAAAAAAACAAGTCGTCTCCGACGACTTACAACAACAAGGAGATGAAATACACCACATAGAAGAAGAAAATCACTGAGAAGGGGCAGAGGGACGTCCCTAAAAAGATGAAGTGCCGCCCTCCCCATCAATGCTGCATCCAGTAGGTCTTTTCCGTCACATCCCATTCCTCCCGTGCCTGCACCAAACTTGTCTCCAAAACATACTGTTCAGCTATAGCCTCTACTAACACCATACTGTCTCCCTAGCCAATCTGACCTTGATAGCCACCCATGCCAACTTCTCTGCTTCCAACCCCTGGGTACACTGAGCCAAGTGTTGCCCTACTGCCTCCAACTGGGTGGTCAACTCCTCCCGAGCTCTCTATGCATCCACCAAGACAGTCTCACGTCCAGCCAACACCTACTCCAAGTGCCTCAAAGCGTAGTACCCCTCTTGAAAGACTTACTCCAGTGCTCTCTTCACCTCCGGCATGCAGACACTCCATGCCTGTAGCAGCTCCGATCTCATCAACAGGTCACACTCTCCAAGGGTTGATAACTGAACCGACTGGGGGTCTAGGGGGCAACGCCCCCAGCGGGGTCGAGGGGCAGCGCCCCCGCAGGGTCCTGGGGCAGAGCCCCAGGCGCGCTCGGTACAGGGCGGGGTCGAGGGGCAGCACCCCCGCCGCCAAGACCAAATTAGCACTCTCAAACCCACACAAAAGTCTATGGAACACATCATTTTGTGATTTTCTTCTGATCCCATACTCTTTTCTGCAAACTGCTTGCGTTTTCCTTACTGCCTCATTATGCCCTTCCCTTCGGTACCATAAGTTACTCATTTTGAACTGTTTTGATTTTTCGTCATTTTTTTTTGTTTGTTTTTTTTAACAAAACTTTTCCTCGGCTGTTGCCAGTCCTTGCCATCAATTACCATCTTTCAAATTTCTCCGGCTTTGTTCTCCCTAGCTGTACAGCATGTGCTTTTTATGAACCGTATGGATTTTTCCAGCTCTTAGTAATGGAACGATCGTACGGATGTGGCTCCTCCCTTTGTTTCTACGACAATTATTTCCGAACCTGTCCTCGCTATGTGTCCTCTATCCGTACGGTATTTTGTTCTCGGACACGTTTTATTTCTTTCCTTCCGTACGGTGACTGCTGCATTAAAAAAAACGGGCCAATGCTGGGTCCCGTTGCCGTACGGCATTGACTGCGGGTTTGAGTGTCGTACGGCTCAACTATATAATGTCACTCCTTCCGTACGGCGCCGTACAAACTGCGTTTTAACTGTACGGTATTTTAAACACCATGGATGTTACCGCCGTACGGTGCTCTCGGGTTGCCGTGTATTGCACAGCCGTACGACACTTGACAGCCATACGACACCTTATATTGCGGATGTTATTAACGTACGGGCATGGATGCTATTGCCGTACGGCACTTGACAGTCGTACGACATCCTACAATGCTGTGGCACTTTTGAATGCCGTACGGCCATACGGTTTGATCTTTTTTTTTCTTTTTCTTTTTCCATTTTTTTTCCACCGTACAGTCATGCATAGCCGTACGGGTGTTTTTCAATTTTCTGTCCGGAGGCTTCTCTGGTCACCCGTACGGATGCCTGTCGAGTCCCTCTCGGTTGCTCTGTCCCTCCTTTCGGATCCATCCTCTCTGGGTAAAGTTTCAATTTGGTCCCGTTGCCGCCGTCATGTGTCCGTTCGTCGAGAGCCCACAGAGTGTGCAGTCGTTCCCTCTCCCTGTCACCGAGTCTGTTTTCAATGGCGATCCAAAAGCTTGGAACCATAAATTCTACAGGGACCACGGTCTCATTCCCGTACATAAGGAGAATCAAGATTTTGAAGGCTACAATCTTCCACACAGGATTCCAGTTGTCTCTCGTGGCGATGGTTTTCGGATTTCTCTCATCCCCAAGGTTTATTTTTTTCAACTCTTCTTCTTTGTACCAGATGGGTTCCTCCTTCCAAAACTCATGTACAGGGCTTTCTTTCCTTTCAACTTCCCCTTCTCGGTATGCTGTATATTCCGGAGGGAACTCACTCTGGGCTTCCTCAATCTTCAGTATGTTGCAGGACGGCGGAAATAATTCATAATCACCCATCTGCCAGTGGAATAGACCGTCCATCGAATTTGTATCATCCTCCACTTTCAGTATCCCTTCGGCATTGGGCTCCATGGTTTCTTCCCCTCCATCTATTCCGTCATCTGATTCCAAATCGAAGGAGGATGCCATTTCTTCTCCAACCCTCTGTGTTGTGAGGTCTATTACAAACTTCCTTCCCCCTTTCTCAAGTGACAGGATGTTCTTTTTCCAGTTATGGTTGGCTCTGGCAGTCACCAGCCACCCCCTCCCTAAGATGGCATCATACCCCTTCTGCTTCAGGGGAATTACTACGAAGTCGAGGATGAATGGTTGGGTCCCGATGGTTACCTGTTGTGCCATCAGAGTTCCAAGGGGCTTGATGCCGTGCTGGTCGGCCCCTAGTAGATTGAATGTCGGCGGCCACAGCGTCGGTTTCCCCAAGCTTTTCCAAGTTTCTTCTGGGAGGACATTGACGCCCGACCTACCATCGACAATTGAGTTCGTGAGGATGGTACCCAAAATACCCATCTCCACCACTGCGGGATTTCGTCCATTATTTATCGATAGCGTCATGGGGTCGGCTGCAGAGCCACCTAGGATCTCCGTTCGTTCAACCGTGCTTGTTGGAATGTTTTGGCCTAGGAATAGGGCCGTTTTCAGGTGTGGCATAGTTTCCAGTAGGTCCTTGACCTTTACGAGTATCTCCATTTGCATCATCTGCCTTAAAATATTTTGTTCAGCCATTGCTCGGGTAGAAGTGCCGGCGCCTGTGGAGTCCCTTCGGTCCTCCATACCCTTCACGATCTCAGCCTTCGCCTCGAGCATCCTTTGTTTCTCTGTCGGAGGGTGAGGATATGTGGCCTTCTTTGTTTGCCCACGTGTGATTGCTAGGACCTTCTCCGTGCCCCCTCGTTCCATGTCCAGGATGTTGCAGCCGGGCTTCGGACAATTAGCATCCTCATGGTTCCCCGGTCCGCACCACCGACACAGTTTTAGTGGAGCGGTAGCCTCATTCTGACAGTCACGGGCATAATGTCCCCATTGGTTACAACTTCTGCACTGTATCATGGGCCTCCCCTTCGCGTCATACTGGACCCGCAGCTTGTTCTCATCATTGCCTCGGTCTCCCCGTCGGTTGTTTCTGTACCCGCTGGATGATGCAACATTTTGTTGACCGCCGGTCCCAAACGTGGAGGGTTGCTCCTGGGCATAGAGCACTTGTTGATTTCTCGCCCTCAAGTTGTAGGGACATTCTTTAGTGGAATGTCCTGTGATTTGGCAGATATCGCAAAAAGCCTTCTTCGGACAAGAACCTTTTGTGTGGCATGCTTCTTTGCAGTCTGTGCACCACATAGTGTCTTCCTCTGCTTTGCTCAAGCCTCCCTTGGTGGCCTTCAGTTCTTTCATCATCCTCGCCAAATCTTTTTGTAGGGCCAACACTTTCTTACTCGATTCGCCCTCGCTGCTTTCTGCCTCCGATTCATCATCCGAAGACTTAGTCTTCCTAGAGGTCTTATATTCGCTCTCCAGATCCATTGCACGGTTGTACGCATTGCTGTACAACGTGGGCGGAACAATTTTCATTTTCTTCCGAAGGGAAGCTTTTAGTCCCTCCACGAACCACCTTTTCTTGAGTTCGTCTGCCAGGGCTGACTCCATCTTCCCTATGAGTTCCTTCAGTCGCCGTCCGTAGGCACGGACAGACTCACTCTTCGTTTGCTTGGTATTGTAAATCTCCGCCAGAATCTCATTGTCGTCCCTTAACAACTGAAATTCCGTCTGGAAGGCCTTTTTCACATCATTCCATGTCGTCAGGCCTGTCTTGTCTACATCGGAGTACCAGTCAATGGCTCCCTCCCTCAATGTTGCAGGGAATTGGCGGATCCATTCGTCCTGGTCGGTAACTCCATTGGCAGCCCATATAGTCTCACAGGTCCGGCAATGCCGAACAGGATCCTCCTTCGCTTGGCCTGTGAACTTGGGCAATTTCTGCTTACTCGCAGCCATGGTAGGTTGTTGCCTCCGCGAGGGATTCGGTACTCCGACACCACCTCCTCCTTGAGTATTGTGTGTAGTGTTCACTGGTGGCACTTGCTCGTGCGGTAGTTGTGTGACTGGTGGGACCGTACTGTGTGGAGTCCTTGGTTCCAATGGAGGGTTCGCCTGTGCGTTCGCAGTGCCTTCGGCCGTACTGTCACTGGCACCTCCGGCAGTACCGTCAACTTCGACCGTACGATTCCCTTCGTGGTCTCGATCCTCCGCACGTGGTGTACGAGTCAAATCTTCAAACTGGTCTCGCTCTTCTTGAAGTAAGACCTGTCTCAATTGTGTTTCCTCGAGTAGTTCTTCCCTACTCCGCACTCTCCGATGCTCCGGCGAAGTGAACTGTTCTCCGTTGGCCTCTGCACCTTCCGTACCACTTCTGAGGTTCCCTTCGGGCAACCCTCCGGCAAGCTGGTCCTTGGCAAGTTGCCTCAGCCTATACCGACGTTCACGTTGTTGCGCAGAGATCAAAGCCTTCTGTGCGGCTTCCACTTCGTCATCTCGTGCCTTTTTATTTCTATCTTTATTTAAGACATTGGGCATAAATCCTTCCCTCAACTCTCTTCCCGAGTACGTCTAGGCAACGGCGCCAGATGTTTACCCACTGGGGTAAACTTAGTATTGCACAGACATAGTACAGGAAATATAATAAACACGGGATGTATCATAGAATAATAAATACTTTCATTAATCATTCCATACTGGCAAGTATATTTACATCGTAATGATCATACCATCATCTCTCTCATGTCCAACCTCCGAGAGAGTATATAAAGTACCCAAAGGGCCACGACCGAAACGTCGTGACATAACTGTCTAACCTCTCGGTTGCTAACGACCGAGAGTAACATAATACTTTACTAATATAATAACCCGTACATACAATTATCCCGACAACAGGGGCCAACCTCCTATAGGCAATTTTAATTCAAAATCGAATTCAATTATGTCTTCTAATCAGGCCAACCTCACATAGGTTTGGGTGGTGAAATCAATATTGAGAGGCAAAGTCTTTAGCCTTTCTCATGCTGGAGCCCAACTGAACTTGGAATTCTGACCTCCCTTAAGCTCATTGAGCCCCCAGGAGGTCGGAATTCCGACCTGCCTTGGGCTCACGCCTAAGGTAGTTGCAAGGGTTTCACTCAAACCACTTAAACTTACTTAATTTCCATGCCTTAAATTCGAATTCAACTCAGATTTCTTTCACCACTTATGATTTCATCTTGAAATTGTGCTTCATGTTTGTCATTACTTTCCATCAAACTCAAAAATTCATTTTGTCAATCGAATTGCACTCAAATCACCTGGTCTTTTGCCTTAAGATTTCATCACAACACTCAGAATTTCAACATGGCAAAGCCCCAAACACTTTCTTCACATTCTGATTCTGTTTTCAATGCTGAGCGGATGAGGGATGTAGCTGGGCATACAGCCCCAAGAAGGTCAGAATTCCGACCTACCTTGGGCTCCTTGAGCCCGAAGGAGGTCAGAATTCCAACCTGCCTTGGGCTCATGCCCAAGGTCAATCTCTAAGTCCTTCAACCTTTTCAAACTTGAATCTCCATTTGCCTCAATTTTCAGATTTGTAACTTGATCATCACCAGCAACTTTATTTCTTCACTTGTAATTCAAACTTCCTTCTTTGCCCATATTTTCATTGGCTTCAAATTTTCACCTTCTCATTCAACTGGCACCATTAAGTTCCCCTTTGACTTCAATCTGTATGTAGGCCACTTGAGGGTTGCCATCTCATGGTAATCAAACTAAGTTGCAAAGACAACCTTCAACCTCACACAACTCCTACATGTTCTGATTTGCGTACAACTTTGTACTTCTCCATGAGTTGTAGGAATCTCACCTTGATAGGGAAATTGGCTAAGTGTTGGAAACTTACATGGCAAACCTCATCCTCTCCTAGTCCCTAACTTGCACCTAAGACCACTCTAGGACCTTGACATGCCACTGAGACCTCGAAATGTTGCTACACTACCACTAAGACCACTAAACTACCAGCTACTAAGGAAAAAAGAGGGGGGTCCCATTCGCAATGGGCTGATGGTGTGAAAAGGTCACAACAGATACCATCACAGAAGCTTTAACCATTTCAGAAAAGCCAAGGTTTCATGGCTTCCCAAGCTCTACAAATGCTCTTAAACAGCAAAGTTCCTTCAAGAACTATATTCTTCATGGTAAGAAGGGTTTGAAAACCAATTCCCTTCCAAGTAAGTCGTCTAGCAGGATATCTAGAGGAGATACAATGTAGAACCAAGACTTTTCAAGTTTCATCTCTAGTAATGGCACAGATGCTCCATTTAGCACAATGCGCCAAACCTTGCTGCTATGTGGATAACAGCCCCAACCTTCTAGAGTCCAAACTCACGAGGGAAATAATAAAATTCCCAAGTGACCCTATGAAAACCCTTGTGGTTCTTTAAGGAACCCCAAATAAATCACAGAGAAGCTTTTCTAGCTTCATGTAAGAGGATTTAGAAGCAGCCCAGCATGAAGAATGCGCATGGGTGGTCATAAGAATCTTGGAGCAAACTTGAAAGTTCCCTACCAAAGAAAGGGGTTTTGTGATCCAATATGCAAGCTTTTTGTCAATTTTAAAAAGAACCACTTGCCATAAGGAAATTTTTTAAGCCTGGAAAGCAATGGGAATGCCCAGGAATCTGAAAATTTCTCCATGACCAATCCACTTCCAATCAAAGGCATTTAGCCAAGGAAACATGAGGAGAAAGAATTGTCTATGACTATAACACAGACTCTTGTGCCATTGAATGGCCAAGCTGGAAGCTTGGCAGGAAGTATCCAAACATTAAAGGTGTTTTCTAACACCATTATAAAATAGAAATAAAAATAAAATAAAATAAAATATTTGAAAAATAAATCTGGCCCCTAGTTTTGGGCCATCCTATACCTAAAATAAATAACAAATAAAATAAAGACTAGATCAAATTGCTGGTTAGCCTGTTTTTGGCCCTACCACCCTACTTCAAGCATGTTTACCTGCTGGGGTAAACTTAGTATTGCACAGACATAGTACAGGAAATATAATAAACACAGAATGTATCATAGAATAATAAATACTTTCATTAATCATTCCATACTGGCAAGTACATTTACATCGTAATGATCATACAATCATATCTTATGTCCAACCTCCGGGAGAGTATATAAAGTACCCGAAGGGCCACGACCGAAACGTCGTGACGTAACTGTCTAACCTCTCGGTTGCTAACGACCGAGAGTAACATAATACTTTACTAATATAATAACCCGTACATACAATTATCCCGACAACATCATCCCCCCCCCCCCCAAAAAAAAAGTCGTCTCCGACGACTTACAACAACAGGGAGATGAAATACACCACATAGAAGAAGAAAATCACTGAGAAGGGGCAGAGGGGCGTCCCTGAAAAGATGAAGTGCCGCCCTCCCCATCAATGCTGCGTCCAGTAGGTCTTTTCCGTCACATCCCATTCCTCCCATGCCTGCACCAAACTTGTCTCCAAAACATATTGTGCAGCTATAGCCTCCGCTAACACCATACTATCTCCCTAGCCAATCTAACCTTGATAGCCACCCGTGCCAACTTCTCTACTTCCAACTCTTGGGTACGTTGAGCCAAGTGTTGCTCTACTGCCTCCAACTGGGTGGTCAGCTCCTCCCGAGCTCTCTGTGCATCCACCAAGACAGTCTCACGTCTAGCCAACACCTACTCCAAGTGCCTCAAAGCGTAGTACCCCTCTTGAAAGACTTGCTCCAGTGCTCTCTTCACCTCCGGCATGCAGACACTCCATGCCTGTAGTAGCTCCGATCTCATCAACAGGTCACACTCTCCAAGAGCTGATAACTGAACTGACTGGGGGTCTAGGGGGCAACACCCCTAGCGGGGTCGAGGGGCAGCGCCCCCGCCGCCAAAACCAATTTAGCACTCTCAAACCCACACAGAAGTCTATGCAACACACCATTTTGTGATTTTCTTCTGATCCCATACTCTTTTCTGTAAAGCGCTTATGTTTTCCTTACTACCTTATTATGCCCTTCCCTTCGGTACCATAAGTTACTAATTTTGAACTGTTTTGATTTGTCGTCGTTTTTTTTTTTGTTTTTTTTTAACTTGTCCTTGCTCTGCTGCCAGTCCTTCCTTGTTCTTATTTATTTTCCCTTTTCTCTATTGTACGACGATGTTGCTACTGCTGAACAATCTCTTCTAACTGTACGGTTGCCGATGCTGGACGAAATGTTGCTCACGATCCCTAGGGTACGGTTTATCCTCTGACCGTACGAAAATGTGTCCGTATTGGGAGCAGAGTACGTTGTATTTCAAATCCCTCCAAAGACTTACTTGCCATACAACTCCATACGGTGCCTTCTCACTCCCTCTGCCATACGGACATATCTACAATAATTGTCGTACTAACGTGAGTGTACGTTGCAATTTCAACTCGTCCTGCTGGCGCCGTATGGCCCTTGATTGTGTACGGTCTTAATTGCCGTACGGTGCGCTTAACTTGCAATGTCGTGCCTTGCTGTACTGTACAGTGTGACTGTTGTGCGATAGTTTAAAACTCAAGCTTTTGTTTGATAGCCGTACGGCACCTTATAACGTCGTACGGTGGTTTTGACTTGCACTTTTCAGTTGTCGTACGGTAGTTGATAATGTCATGCGGTGTACGGTGTCGTTCGGTTCCGTACAATGACAATTGTTTTTTTTCAATTTTTTATTATATATATATATTTTTTCCTTCGTTTTTTTCTTTTTTTCTTTTTTTTTTTCATTTTTTTTTCATTTTTTTTTTCTTTTTTTAATATTTTTTTTTTCCACCGTACAGTCATGCATAGCCATACGGGTGTTTTTCAATTTTCTGTCCGGAGGCTTCTCTAGTCACCCGTACGGATGCCTGTCGAGTCCCTCTCGGTTGCTCTGTCCCTCCTTTCGGATCCATCCTCTCCAGGTAAAGTTTCAATTTGGTCCCATTGCTGCCATCATGTATCCGTTCGTCGAGAGTCCACAAAGTGTGTAGTCGTTCCCTCTCCTTGTCGCCGAGTCTGTTTTCAATGGCGATCCAAAAGCTTGGAACCATAAATTCTACAAGGACCACAGTCTCCTTCCCGTACATAATAAGGAGAATAAAGAGTTTGACGGTTACAGTCTTCCACACAAGATTCCAGTTGTCTCCCGTGGCGATGGTTTTTAGATTTCTCTCATCCGTCTCCATACCCAGATTCAAAGGTTTCACCGTTGGTTCTTCATACTTCATAGCCTCCTTGTTTTTAAACTGATGTGCAAGTACGGTGTCCATTGTAGCTTCTCCTTCCTTATACTCCCCGTACTCTAGAGGATATTGATCTGGCTCTTCTTCTTCGACGCTTAATACATTGCAGGAGGGTGAGAACATCTTATAGTCCTCCTGCTGCCAATGGAACAATCCATTTAATGAGTCTGTGTCATCCTCCGAACAGCATCCTCCGAGTTTTAGTATCCCTTCGGCATCCGGATCCATCCCCTCTTTGCCTTCGTCTCGTGGGTCATTCTCCCCTTCGGATTCGGATCCCGAGGAAGAGGCAAGTTCCTCGCTCACCAACTGAGTCCGGAGATCAATAGTAAATTTCTTGCCTCCGCTCTCCATCGAGAGTGTATTCCGTTTCCAGTTGTGGTTTGCCTTCGCTGCCACCAGCCATCCTCTTCCGAGTATGGCATCATACCCTTTCTGTTTCAATGGAATGACCACGAAGTCGAGCACAAATGGTTGTGCACCCACAATGACTTGTTGTGCCATCAACGTGCCGAGGGGTTTAATCCCGTGCTGGTCGGCACTTAGCAAATTAAACGTAGGTGGCCACAGAGTGGGTTTTCCTAGCTTTTTCCATGTGTCCTCCGGGAGGATGTTTACCCCGGATCCGCCGTCTACTATAGTATCCGTTAGGATGGTGCCCAGGATGTCCATCTCCACCACGGCTGGATGTCTGCCATTGTTGACGGCGAGCAGCATTGGATTTGTCACCGAGTTTCCCGATACGGAAACATCCGTGTGTCTCGGTTTGGGTTTATCAACCTTTGTACCCAACAGCACTGTCCCCAATTGAGGCATGGTGTATAGGAGGTCCTCCAACTTAACAGGCACCTCCAGTTGAAGCATCTGTCGTACAATGTTCCTCTCCGCGTCTGTGCAGTAGGGTCCGGATGATTCGTGTGTCTCTCCCCGTTGGGCTTTCATCACCCTTTCTATTTCCTCCCTTGCCTCCACCATTCTCTGCTTCTCCGTTCGGGGATGGGGGTAGCGGGCTTCCTTCGCTTGCCCTCGAGTAAGAGCAAGTATAGCTTCTTTAATCCGTGTGTTGCCTTCGATATCAATCAGATTGGCCCCTACGCCAGACTTCGAACAATTAGCATCTTCATGGTCCCCAGGGCCGCACCACCGACACAGTTGCTGAGGGGCGTCATTATTGTTACACTCACTTGCGTAATGACCCCATTGGTTGCATGCCCTACATTGGATCATTGGGCGTCCCTTCACGTCATACTGGACCCTGCTTCGGGTGGAATTATTATTATTCCCTCTTCCGCCTCGGTTTCCCCGACAGCCTCCGGAAGATGCGTTATTGTTTGAATCTGATGTGGAAGGCTGCTCCTGTGTATAGAGCACTTGCTGGTTACGCGCCTTCAAATTGTATGGGCATTCCTTCGTAGAATGTCCCATAATCTGGCAGATGTCACAGAATGCCTTCTTAGGATAGGCACCCTTCGTGTGGCCGCTCTCCTTACAATCCGTGCACCACAGTTCATCATCCTTGCTTGTTGTCCCCTTCATTGTCTTAAACTCTTTTAACATCTGTTCCATATCCTTCTGAAGGGCCGTGACTTTCTTCTTCGGCTTCTCGTCACTGCTACTCTCCTCTTCGGACGTATCGTCTTCGAATGACGAAGATCTATTCTTCTTCTTTTTGGCCATCTTATTTTCGCTTTCCAGGTCCATGGCCTGATTGTATGCATCATTGTAGGATGTCGGAGGCACAATTTTCATCTTCCGTCGTAGCTTAGGATTTAAGCCCTCGACAAACCACCTCTTCTTTAGGCCGTCAGTCGGTTGGCTTTCCATCTTTCCGACTAATTCCTTTAGCCGGCGGCCATACGCTCGTACGGTCTCCCTCTTCCCTTGCTTCGTTCCATAAATCTCTGAGACTATCTCATTATCATCTCGTAGTAGCCGGAATTCCTTCTCGAATCCCCCCTTCAGGTCATCCCATGTGGTTATGTTCGTTCTATCCAGATCCGCATACCAGTCAATGGCCATGCCTCTCAGTGTGGCGGGGAACTGCCTCATCCATTCGTTCTGGTCAATCACCCCATTGGCTGCCCAGATGGTTTCACACGTACAGCAATGCCGTACTGGATCGTCCTTTCCATCATCGTGAAATTTTGGCAACTTTTCCTTATGTGTCGCCATGGTTGGTCGGGCTGATTTTGGTTGTTGCGTGCACGGTGGATTTTGTGCTCCTGCACCGCTTGTGCTAGAACTGGCACCCACGTTCCCTTGGCTGATTACTAATGGTACTTGTATTTGTGTAGCAGGTGGAACCGTATTGTGTGGAGTCGTTGGCTCCAATGGCGGGTTTGCCTGCGCGTCCCGTGTGTCTTCGGTCGTACCTTCCCGTGTGCCTTCGGTTGTGCTTCCCCATGTGGCTTCGGCAATGCGCTCACCTTCGTAGTTCCCTTCCTCCGCACGCCACGTGCGGTTCAAGTCTTCAAACTGGTCTCGCTCTTCCTGAAGCAAGACTTGTCTAAGTCGTGTTTCTTCGAGTAGTTCTTCTCTACTCCGCACTCTCCAATGTTCTGGCGAGATGAACAATTCCCAGTCGGCCCCTGCACCTTCCGTACCACTTCCGGGGTTCCCTTCGGGCAACCCTCCGGCAAGCTGGTCTTTGGCAAGTTGCCTCAGCCTACACCGACGTTCACGCTGTTGCGCGGAGATCAAAGCCTTCTGTGCAGCTTCCACTTCGTCATCTTGTGCCTTTTTATTTCTATCTTTATTTAAGACATTGGGCATAAATCCTTCCCTCAACTCTCTTCCCGAGTACGTCTAGGCAACGGCGCCAGATGTTTACCTGCTGGGGTAAACTTAGTATTGCACAGACATAGTACAGGAAATATAATAAACACAGAATGTATTATAGAATAATAAATATTTTCATTAATCATTCCATACTGGCAAGTACATTTACATCGTAATGATCATACAATCATATCTCATGTCCAACCTCCGAGAGAGTATATAAAGTACCCGAAGGGCCACGACCGAAACGTTGTGACGTAACTGTCTAACCTCTCGGTCGCTAACGACCGAGAGTAACATAATACTTTACTAATATAATAACCCATACATACAATTATCCCGACAACAAAGCACCATGACCCCACACACACACACACATACATAACAGGGTGCAGTCAGATGGAGAATTGACAAGATTTTTGGGAATTTTCCCTAAAATTGTGTTTCCTAGTACGAAAACCCTGGCAGGCCTTCAATGTTAGGGTGTGTCCCTTGATCTTATTTTGTCAGTTTTCCTCTAAATTGCATTTATCTCAGGTTAGAATTATCCTATTTTGACCTGCGCCAAATTGTGTTTCCAGATACAATTAGCATAGATGTGCAGATTGCTGGTTAGCCTGTTTTTGGCCCTAGCACCCTACTTCAAGCACCACACACACACACACACACATACATATATAACAGGGTGCAGTCAGAGGGAAAATTGGCAAGATTTTTAGGAATTTTCCCTAAAGTTGTGTTTTCCAGTACGAAAACCCTGGCAGGCCTTCAATGTTAGGGTGTGTCCCTTGATCTTATTTTGTCAGTTTTCCTCTAAATTGCATTTATCTCAGGTCTGAATTATCCTCTTTTGACCTGTGACCTGGAAGTTGAAGACCTGATCTGAAGTAGGCAAGTCAACAGGCCTCATCCAACTCTCACGGAAGGCCAACAAATCATATCTACACCCCTAATCTGCTGCTGTGCAGTGTTTTTTTGGAGGACTTCAGCAGAAAACAGCAGCAGCTGGCTTAGATCTGGGATCGATCTTACCCTACCGACCAGGCAGAAAGTACAACCCAGGTCTGATCTGAATCTTTCCTACCCAGAAATTGGTGCAATAGAAGGCTTATGACAAGGCCAAGTTGAGTCTCAAGTTCGTATTTCAATCTGGTAACTCATTGTTATAAATCAGACCCGAAATTTCAATTGAAATATATGCCCAATTGTCCAAAGTTAAACCCTTGACAGATTAAAATTCTGAGTTTGCTGATTGATTTGAAAAGCAATTTCACTTTGGTTACCAATCATTCATGGAAGATAGAAATCAGGCTGTACAGTCAATAATTTTCTTCCTTTTGATACAATATTATTGCTCAAAAATTCTTCTTCACTGTCTTGTGGCAGCTACAGCCTCCTTGTTTATTCCAAAATGTGGTAGATGAGGGCGTTGTACATTAATTTTTAAAGGCCTCCAAATCTTTACAGGCATCACAATGAAACACTTCTTTGAAAAAAACACCCTTCCTGATTTCATGTACCAGCATTGCTGGGCAGGATCCAGAGTTCTTAAAAAGGCTATTTTCCTTTGCAGTAGAGGCAGATGATTGTTAAAAAACATTGATGCCACAAAAACTTCTTAATCTACTTTTGCTAACTTTTGTCAACAAGGATTTCTGATGCTTGCATGATTTCTTTCTCCAATGAAACAGCTCTGAGATATGGAGAAATGGAATTTATTGAAAAACATTCACATACCATCTTGGATAGTTCAAACACTGGACATTTGTCTTCTCAATAGGAATCCATTCTTTGACTTGGAGCATAGCTCACATTAACTGAATCCTGAACTAGGAGAATCAAAAATCCAAAAATGTACCAATGTCCTCACAATGTTCAGGAAAAGGCTAAACCTAGACAGAACTAATAAGCAACTAATTGCCCATTGTTTGAAGTTTAATGCAACAAATCAATTTTGCAAATTTGTCTTGTACAAAGTTTGATTTGTTCCATCCATAATGCCATTAACCTGCTCAAAGCATGAATCATATAAAATTTCCAGGCATAAGCTAATCCACATAGATGAACTGGATTTACACAGAAGCAGGTCATATTTTAATGATGAAATATAGGAAGACCTTTCATATCCTAAGGCTTTGTGCAAGAAACTAATCTTAGGTGGAGTGGTGGACTAATTCCTGGTGAAGGGAAGGACAGTGCCTAGAAATTCATAACTCATTCTCATGGTTGACCATTTTCTCCTGCAAATATTTTACTAATTGATTACCTGACATAGCCACATTGACATGTGTACTGGATGTACTTGTTCTCACTGACTACCTTTTATAACTTGTGGACTCATTGTGCAGATTATTTACGTCTTTACTGAAGAATTTGTGTAAATGAAGGGATACATCATTGAATGATCTTGTTGCATCATCTTTGGTATAAACTTGAAGTAACAATATATGGTTTCCAAAATCAATATACATAGTGCACACCAAAATAATTGCCAATGTTTAGTCTGTACGTAATGCTATACGTTATCTTTAGAAATTTGGTTAATGAAAAGTGTTTTGCATCATTAATGTGAAAAAATAATCAAGACATAAAAATAACCAGGATTGCCATCGAACCTAAAATCAGAATTGGGAGTAAGAAGACCACAGACTCCATGGCAGATTATATTTATTGATTAACCCTAAAAGCCATTGAATAAATTATAAAATATAAATAACAATTATTTCAAGCAGGCAACATTATCACTAAAGCATACTATTTGCAAAACAATAGAGCCAATGTAGCATAGAAAGACTTGGTAACCAGGAATTTGGAAAAGAAAGCTCAAATAGAGCCAATGTAGTGCAGATTAATTTAAAATCCAAGAATCCAAAGTTTTCACATAAGACCAATGACTCTAAAAAGGACAAAGGAAAAGGAGAAAACAATTACATATGCTGGAAAGGTAATAAACCAAGAATTGGAAATCGAGATTTATATTGAAGATGATATCACATCCCAGATAATATTCTAGCTTATGGGAGATAATAAAGAAAAGCCATAAAAAACTGAGCAAGATTCCAGCTAGGCCGATTTCACTGTCAGAGGGATTTCTCAAATAAGTAAAGGTGTAAATTACAAGAGGATGTGACCTTGCTGACAGAAGCAAAATCTGGACAAACAACTTTAAAAGTGAATGTCAGAAAAGCACAGAATAAATACGTTTAAGAAAATTAATAGTATTAACTATACTCAGAGCTTCAAAGTGAGCAATATATTGAAACAAAGCAACTTCTCAAAAACATAATTAGAGAGAACACTGTAGGGTGTCCAAAAGTAATCAAATGCTTTAAGGTCAAAGTTCAAACACACAAAGACAAAACCTTACTGTTTCAAGGCAGGAAATTGGGTCAAATGTTCTCTGGCAAAAGCTAAAATGAGGCAGCCTGGCCCAGCAAACAATCTCTACTTGAGTGATTGCAGAGACCTCCACCCCTACAAAATCTCTGAACTAGCAATGCCAAATAACAACTTTATAGAAATGGTTACCAGAAACTCCTTACAGAATTCTACATGATAGGAGTAAACTTCTTTGAATAGAAGAGGTTTTGACACCATTAAAGCGGTATAGAAAAAGAAACCACGTTTTAACATTGCTTAACATTAACAATAACTGAGTTGTCTCAGTGCAAAGCCATTTTGCTTCTGGAGAAAGCATGCAAGCTTAAAGTTGGATATGCCCCTTTTCAAAGAAATTTAAATGTAATCAATATGAACAAAGACATAATTTCTGTAGAAAGAAGGCTAGCTTAAAGTTTGATATGCCTCTTTTCAAAGAAATTTAAATGCAATCAATATGAGAAAGACATTATTTTTACACTAGCCGGGACTTTGTAACCCTAATCTTCCATCAAACAAGAAAAAAAGGCATCCTGCACTCTTCTTTTCAACCAATAACCTTGAATTTCTTCATTCATGTTCTAAAGTTCTAAACCATAAATCATCATGTCATTCAAATGCCTGATTTAGCCATTATTCATAGCAACTTGGTAGTTAATAACGCAATTCTCGGAGATGCAAATCATTCATAGTTCATAGATATACAAAAATTACACTAATCTGAAATACTCCAAGTCAAGAAAAGCAAGTTAATATTTCAGGTTGTTATTCAACCTGCAGATAAGTGATCATTCTATCTTCAAAAGAGATGCTAAGATCCCATGTGCAATGGCAAGAAGAAAAATTGCTCTCTGCACTCACAGGTTATTTCAATTGGTAATTACTGATAAAGTTGATATGAAAGCTCAAGAGCAACTTCTAGCAATTCATTTTACTCAGATTACAGCAAGAGCAGTTTTAATACATCAATGTTAGATGTGGGAAGCTAACATTTTAAGGCCCACTAACAGCAATGTGTAATGCTGTAAACACTGGAGATTAGCCGCATGAAATGTTTGAGAGACATTACCATGCCCTGAAGCTTGACCATGCTAGATTCATTAGTAGTAAGTGAATTACTCTTGGTGTTGAATTGCAACAGCTGCAGTACCTAAGACTTCAACCCCGTGTACATGGCATTCAAAAATTTTAAATGGTGAGTGACCCATGTAAGCAGAGATAACAATGGCATATAAGCCTAAATATATTGAAATTTTCAATGCTCTGAAATCACTTTAAAACTGACCCAATTACCTCCTTTGTGACTTCAAATGGGCACAAGAAACCATTGTGTACAGGTATGCTAATATTACTTGGAATGATTGCATTTAAGACATGGATGACATGTATCCAAATCGAAATGGCACTGCTTCATACAAATATGTGAACACCATGGAAGAATTTTACCACATTTCCTAGAACAGGTGATGTTGTCATGACCTCCCAAATGACAATTTTGTTTGCATTTGTGACCACATTTTAGAGTAGCTTCACATTTTAAACGACAAAAGGCAAACTTAAAATCTTTTAATGTACGAACTCGAAATACTTCCTCTTCATGATTAGGACAACACAGTTTCATCCTAGTTCCCACCCATCCATTTTTACTTAGACGATCTATGATATCAGCCCATATTTGACTTTTCTCTGCAAGGAGTTCTACATTCCCAAACATATATAGTCCCAATCTAGCTCTACTCAGAGCAACAAGGATTCTGTTTGCAGTCCCCAAAAAACCTATAGATTCTGTATATGAAGATTGTGTTTGAGTTGTATTCCTTACCAAGGAAAGAATTACAATATTATTTTCTTCTCCCTGATACTCATCAACGGATCTTACCATTGGTGCATCTTCGATGTGGTCTTTAACCCGGCCCCTCTTTTTTCTAGAAAAATGCTGCAAGAAACGCTGACTTATCTCGGTAGCTTGAGATCTATACATGCTAAGAATAGTTATATCCTTTGGAGAATAGCCACATATGTTCATTAAATACAGGGCAAACTCAACCACCAAATCAGCCTCCCCATCATTGAATTTGCTACCTGAATTATCCATGCAACTTTCTACATTTGAATGATCCAGGAAATACACATTGCTCAAAACCCCTCTAACATTATCTAAGGTTTGAACACATCTGTGATCTCTAACAGTAGGATAAAAAAGTGACAGAAGATAAGCAATTGCGGGTCTCATTCTTCTCTGTACTTCTAGTGTTTTATATTCTATTCCATTTATTACCAATCTTTCAAACAAAGAAACATCAAAGTTGTACTTAAGGGCAAGTTGAGGGGAAGCAACAGAAGGTCGGAGCTGCAAGTGATCTCCTATGAGAATTAGATGCTCAATGTGAGGATTCAGGCAAGCTAACAGCTGACCTTCCAAGACTTCTGCTGCTTCCTCTACTATCATCACCTGTGGTTTTATAGAGTACAATATATCAAAGAACCTTGCTGCTACAGTAGTGGTCATGCCCAAGATTTTTGCACTTCTTAATACATATTGATGAATTCTGCTTTTTGTCTCCACCATTTCATTGACTAAAGATTCATATTCCGGAGCCAAATTCCAGAATGCTTTCTGCCCACACAATTTAATTTGGTTCAACCAATACCCATCTAATTTCTTCCTAGAAGGGGCATCCAAAATCCATACATCCTCAATATTACTGTACTGCAGAAATAAACCAATACTTACAGGATTATCCTCAATATCTTCGAAATTCAATGATTTATTCTGGGTGGTGTTTTCAATTTTCGACTCCGTAGCTGAGTGCGGGCAAGCAGTAAGGTGTACCTTATCATTGCCAGCCAACCATGACTGGTAAATGTCATCCTCTTGACAATAATTGCAAAAAAATAAACTGTCCATATGTTCTTCTTTCGCAACTATAACAAGAGCTTCCCTAGTTACATGTTCTGCATACATACACTTCGCATGAAAGTTTAATTTATCAGTCATCTTTTCTTGAATACACCTAAGCCTGACTTTTGCACGACCAAGAATCTTTGGAAGCCGAATTCTGAATTTCCTTTGAAACCTTTCTAGGCTGCATTGCTGCAAAATCTGGCTCTTGCTTCCAGTCCCGAGGCGAACTAGGCTCGTTTCATACTTGTAAATCCCTTCGAGGAACTGGTCCAAGGCCCTGTTGGTGTAGCATACCACAATTATTGGACCATGGAGCTTCACATTGGCTAGCAATTGTTCTGTGATGAAGAGACCAACAAATGTTTTCCCAGTGCCTGCTGGGCCTTGAATGATTGCCAGCTTCTTTGAAAGTCCATGCCTGATTGCTGCCTCCTGGCTGTCATCAATATCAGCAGTGAGAAAAGCAGGAAATTCTGTTTCAGGATGTGGACCATTGCCTTTTGCAAGGCTGGCCTCCTGACTACAATCCAAATCAGCATCCTCATTACCTAAAACAGAATTCTCAAAATCTACACCACATCCCATGTCTGTTCCTTCAGTTATTATAGAATCCAATCCCCCTCCACAACCATCATTAGCCCTCTCATTTCCCCCAGCTGCTCGTTTCCCAGATTGTCCACCTTGATCTATATCCATCAGTTCTCTTGGAGCAGATGCCGGTTCCCCTTCCCAGCCATTATCACCAGCAATCTCATTGGTCAATGCTTCCCAACCTCTAGCTGTTCCTTCATTAATCACAGATGCATCTTCCCTTCCCCAGCCACTATCACTTGCACTCTCATTGGTCCATTGTCCCCAACCTGTATCGATCCCTTCAACAGCAGTCCCATTGCTCCCTGCAGCCCAATCAGTATCATTTCCCTCAATTTTCCCAGACATCTGGTCCCCTCCCCAACCACTGGCAGCCATCTCACTGTCCCCTGCAGCCAAATTCCCCACTTCATCAAGCCTACCACCACCACCTCCGCTGCCACTGCCTGACACCAAATACCCTGGCACCCCAACCTCACTCTCTACAAACACAAGATGCCTCAAAAAAACAAGCTTCTCCATTTCCTTCCTCTGTAGCACCTTCAACACATGCTGATAGGCCTCAAAAAAAGCACTGGTGGACTCAAACATAATATATTCGACTCCATACTCAAATTTAGCCTCCAGCTTATCAATGCCTCTCACCCCAATTTTATTTTCAACATGTAAATCCCTGGGCCTTCTTGTTGAAACCACGGCCCAGAAAAAGGTCTCAAACCCATCTCCAGAAATGCAGAGGAGGGAATTGTACATTAACAATTTTCCATTGGCCCAATCCACATAGTTATGTCCTTCTATGCCACCGAACTTCAAAACATATTCCATTCCTGCATCAAAAGGCATAGAAGAAAAAAAAATTTAAAAATCACCGATTTTGTAGGGCTTACTCATAACTCTAACAGTCAATGCAGTAAGGCTGCAGTGTAACAATTACAATATTCATTCAAAAGTGACCGGTGGTTAAAAACCTTATGGATGCACTTCAAGCTTTACCCACACAGCTCACAGAGTCTCAAAGGAAGCCCATAGCCTCGCCCCAGACATACCAAGTAGTCAAGAAAGGGAAAAGGGGATGGCCGTCTTACAATGCCACCCAAAACTCTAACAAGGCTATCCATAAGTCTAAAATTCAATGAGAGAGGTTCCGGGGTAACAGTTGCAGCCTACATTCCACTATGAACCAAGTTTAAAAATCTTTAAAATCTGCTTCAAGCTTACCCACACAGTGCTAACGCCCACCATACCATGCAATAAGAAAAATGCAAAACAACCACTCTGTATTGACTCAATTTATACAACTAACAATTGGGATGTAACAACTATGGTGTACATTTCAGTGAAATTGAGTTTGAAAAGCTTTTAAATGTGCTTCAAGCTTACCCCACGCATGTGAAAGCCAGTTCATAATCTCAGTTAACGTTTACCATACAGTTATAAAAAATGCAAAACACAACCTTGGGTTGACTCAATTTAAACTACTAGAGGATGCCATGTAGCAAATATGGTGTACATTCCAACGTAACCTAAGCTTACAAATATTTAAAATGTGCCAAGCTTACCCCGCAGAATGTTAAACCAGACCATAACCCCATCCAATATTTACCTAGCCCTCAAACAACTATATAGTAGAATAGATTAAAATACAGTTGCTTTCCATGGACCCAATTCACACAATTAGATTCTCTTCTGTACTATTATTTATACACACTCTCCAAACCCAATTTTGCAGCGACTGAATTTATCCAACAACATTCTCTTGCAATCTATTAAAACCCAGCTTATTCAACTATCCTCTTCTAAATTGTTTAAAACCTTTAACACACTAGATACCTGCTTATGCAATAACCCAGTTTAACGACATATTGCCTCGACTACTCAATTTTTAAACGCGCTGTATGCCCGGTTTCGCATTGCCCCACTTCCCACAAGACCAACTAAACTACTGAATTTCAAAAATATGCCATACACTGTAGACCCACTTTTGCATTTACCCAAATTTAGAAAGTGTTCGTCGAAGTCATTTAATTCTTAAATCACAACTACATAATACCTGAATTTTCTGCTCTCATTCCGACCATTCTTACACTGTTATAAATTTGTATGTCTGTGAGCGACTTGCAGTTGAAATTATGTGATTTTCTCTTTCTGAGCTCCCTTACAGCCTGTCTATAAGGAGTAGTGAGGTCTTCTCTCATAAGCCTGAAATGGGTCTCCAAATACTCGTCTACACTTTCATAACTGCCTTTAATTTTGTTCACAGGAAGCTCACTGCAGTTTTCCTTCATAAACTCCTCCTCTTCCTCCTCTATCAATGTTATGTCTCTGAAACCCATGTCAATGTACAGAATGAGTATATGCTCGTTGCATACACAATGTGTATGTCCTACCTGCTGCCAAATTCCAAAGTAGCATGAACGATAGTGTATAACAGTGGCATAACGTGGAAGAAGGGATGATTCCTGAATTTTGTGAGAGAAGCGCCACCACCATGCTTATTATGAGTACAGTTGTGTACTTTTTCACTAAAAGTTCTACTTCCTAGGAGAAAAATATTATTTATTGCATGGCGTTCAGAAATGCCTATTTAATCTCTATCTGTCGACAAACTTGCATAATTCGACCACCCACTATTATAAAGGCTGCTAGGATAGAAATCCTTCTGCTTTAGCCTTCACACCATATTTGTTGGCGTTTACTTGTACCAAAACTACAGTAATAATTCTATCACAACTTCATTAACAGCGGTACTTTTGTATAGATGGCTTTGATTTAGTCTTGTCAGAATGTTCGTTTTTAACATTGATTATGCAATATCATTTTTACGATAAAAAAATGTGTCCTTTAAAATTGATTGTACTATAAAAGGAAGAGCTTTTTTCCCTTCAAATTAGTTAAGTGCGTAATTTAAGGTTTGACAAGAGAGAATGGGAATAAAAATAATAATATATTAAATTTCAATAATGGCACATAATCATATTTTTCATACGTTTCATTTTTGAGAGTGGTTTTTAGATGACTATGAAATCCACTTACTTTTGTTTAAACTAGTTTAATGTAAATTTATTGTTTGAATTTATGACAAGATAAGACTTGTTTTAATAATAGTAAAGTCATTAGGATGACATGAGTAATTTATTGAATTCTTTTTTATGAATGTGATGTTCACTTATTTGATTTACAAACGGCTTCAAATGTTATTTAAGTTTAAGTTGTATTAGTTTTTTGCTTTAGTGTTTTGTTGGGATTATTAGCTTTGATGTTTTAAGGCTTCTTCAGTCTTGTTTAGGTTACTTTTGTCAGTAGTTTGATATCTAGTTTAAACTTTTTTTTTAACAACTCCTTTTTGAATTGATATTCTTTATGTAATTTTATTTTATGTGAGGTCTCACCCCAAACCCGTCATAGTTTTTCTATTCATCATTGTGATAGACCTAGTAATTGGCTCTATGTTTTGATGAATTGAGAGAATTTACCCTTTTGACAAGGATTGATTTCATTGGTTGATAATACTTTATATTATATGACACTTTCCATACTCACGATGTTGACCTTATGATACATTATGACTGGCATTATGATGATTGATTTAGACGAATATTGAGATGTTGCAAATTGGGTATATATGTTAATATGAGATGTTTAGGAAGGTGACAGTCGAGATTCGAAATTATATTGTGATGTGAATTTCATTAAAGGTTAAAGGTTAGGTGATGAAATATATTATTGAATTTCAGGACATTATTATGGTTATTACTTGATGACTTGGTTAGTTGATTTCATGTCATTTGGATGATTCTAGAATTGACAAAATTAATGCTTGTGTAAGTTAGATAAAACTACACCATGATTTATATAGATTTGGAATTATTAGTGTGACATGTGAGTTAATGAGATCATGTTCTTATGATTCAGTTTACGTATGTTCATTCTTTAAGTTTATGATTAAATTTATGATGAATGATTATAGAGACTACAAGGATGTAATTTGTGTGTTAGAGAATTTAAGTGGTAATCATGATTCTGCATTTTAAATTTTGATGCATAAACTTCTTGAGGTTACTAATGTTTAAATTGAGTATGCAGAATCATGGCCATTGAATTTTATCGGAGAATCATGACTAACCCTTATGTGAATTTTGTAAAGTCAAGGTTTCGTCTATTGAAGAGACAAAACCTCGTTGTAATGTATTTTCTTTCGTATAGTGTATGGTGTGAATTTTTATTTGCATTTGCATCCATTAAAATTGTGTAATTAACAAGTGGACTTGCCAAGTGTATTGTGATGTGTAATGTAGTGTCAATTGGCACACTTGTTGTGAAAGTGATGTATCATGGCATGTCCACTTGGAAATCTTGAAGACCCACCTTTCCCACTAGGTACCTAGCTATGTTCCCCATAAGGACCACTTGGTTTGTGAGCCCAAAGTGGAGTCATATTCATTGAAATTCGTAGGTGATCTTAACTGGGGTTTTTGAGGGGTCATATGGCCACTTAGGGTTGAGTTTAACCTATTTTTTACTAGCCCACTTCATATACCTATGGGTAAAGGGAGTTTTTTTTATCATAGGGCACCTTGTTTTGGCCGTGGGAAGCCTTCAAAAAGTTGATTTTCCAAGATGGCCGAAAATCATCTTTTGGAATCATGGACTTGGGAAGACTACTAGCCATTTGGAGGGGCAAGCTTGTCCACTTTTTAGGCCACCTTTTTAGGAACCCATTTTTAGTAATGTGTAAGGGTTGGGGAAGAGTGACCAATAGAAGCTCACATTTCTTCCAAGGACTTGGAGAATGTGAGGATTTTGAATTTAGAGGGGAAATTAGAGAAAGTTTCTCTCAATCACCCACTCTCTAACTTTAGAGACCACTAAGACAATTAGGAGGAAGAAAAAGGAAAGACAAAGGGATGGGCTCTACTTTAACTTTCATTCCATAATTTCTATTTGCAAGGTTGGTGGCTCTCAAGCTTATTTCTTCTTCATTATGGTGTCTTGCATATGGCTTCCATGAATGAATGAAGGAATTTGATTCATGTTTGTGTTGCATAATGTTTGTGTTACTAGTATGTTGATTTGTAATATGTAGTGTTGTTGAGAAGTCAAAATCTACATTTGTATATATTGTTTGTGTATGGTTAAGGGATTTTGTGCAAGGCCAAACTCACCCTTGGGAGGGAAGAGTAGTCTTGTGAGTGAAGGGTTTTGTGACAGCCCTCTTGGTGTAGAGTTTCTCTCCTCGAGAGAGAGTGATGGACCATGGATTATGGGGTCCATGGTAGGCTTGTAGCATTGATATGCTTGGGGGTCATAAGGGTTTTCATGGGGGTCATAAGGGTTTTTTGTCATATTTGGTTGATTTAATTTGGGTTGTGAAGAGAAGTTATGTTGCTTTTGTATGGAAGAATTGTTGCCTTGTTGAAGGCTTGTATTTTATCTCTAGCCTTGTCTCCCATTGGGTACTTGGTTCACCTTCACCCTTAGGAAGCTTTTTGCATCAAGCTTCTTGTGTTAGTCATGGGAGGGTATAGCTTTGTGTGTATTGTGATTGTATTTGTTTCCTCATTTGGATTTATGCATACCCAGGTTAGCATTGGTTCTCCTGGCTTGGTGGTGGCCTTTTAGAGGCCTAGGATGGGAGGTGAGATTCTCATGGTCTTCCTACAAAATTTCCACTTGCAGGTCCTTGAAGCATCTTGTTGTCATGAAGAGTTTAAAAAGGAGAAAATGCTTGTGTTTGAGGAGTTTGGTCCTCTTAGAAAATGTAAAGAAGAAGGTCCCTTTGTTAAATTCTTTTCAAAAAAAAATATGATGATTGTAAGAGAAGATTTAGATATATGTATTTCTCATTTGAAGTTTAGGGATCACCATTGCAAATGCGTGATATTTATTTGAAACCATTATGTTTACAAAAAAATAGATCTATGTAAATATGACTTTCTATGATATAAGCATATTTAAATAAATGTGCATTTTGACATATTATAGTGTTTCAGAAAAGAATGCAATGTAAAACAAAACTAGACTAGAATATCCCATGTAAGTAAATGTTGAATTTTGGTTTAGGGATAGATTTGAATTTAATGTAGTTTCATTGTTTTCCATAGATTAGAAAAGTATTTTTGTTTACAAAAGAAATTATTGAATAAAGCTCTTTATTGTTGATTGCAAAAAAAAGGGATAAACAAATATTAGTCTTATTTATTTTGCTTTAAATAAAAGAAAGGACCTTCTGTAATTTATAGCTCAAATCCTTGGAGAATAAATTAAATATATTTCATTATTGATTAAGATATTATAAAAAAAAAATAGCTATCATTGTCATGTTTAAATACATTTAGTATTTTTAAATCATAAAGAAATAGTCACTTAAATTTTTATGTTTAACTACAAATTTATATTTGTAGTTGAGATTCAAAAAGAAAATAATAACAATATAGTGTAATTACCTCTTTAAAACTTCTTGTTTAAAACACAAAATAAATGGTATTTGTTACATTTCATAATTAGTTGATTATATATATATATATATATATATATATATATATATATATATATATATATATATATATATATATATATATATATATATATATATATATATATATATATATATATATATATATATATATATATATCTTTTTAGAAAAAGTTAATATTACAAACTTAAAATAAATATAACAAATAAAATGCTTTAAAAAAAAAAGAAGGGCATTAGCCATGGCTGTCAACCCCGCAGTCCACGCCATGTGTCGTGGCTGTGGAACCCACAGCCCACGACATTGTCGTGGCTGTGGTGACCACAGCACAGCAAGGTCGTGGCGCAGGAGGGGCTTGAGGTTGAGCCTCGGCTCCCCCAAACCCTCTCAAACTTTATTATTTAAATTTATTTTTTATATAAAACAAAAAAAGGATTTCTATGACATGCATTTATTTTACAAATAAAAATAAAAATAAAAATATACAGCATCATTTTTTTTTAAAATAGATTACCTCTATACATTAAAATTTGGGATGCTCTTGTTTCTTGATGTGTGTGTGTGTGTGTGTGTGTGTGTGATCCTCATCTTCTTTAGCCTCACCATGAATGCTGCATACTTGCACAAATCAATAGATAGAAGGAAACCATGGAAAAAGAGAAGAAAAAACAAGAAAACCCATCTAGGGTTTGGAGGAGAGAGAGAAGGAGAAGAGGAGAAATGAAGGAGAATGTTTTTGGGGTGTAGTTATTTTCACCCTAACCCTAATTTTGAATTAGGGTTAGGGAAAAAGTCAACCCACTTGTTTTTTTTTAAATTCTCCTTTCCCTCTCTTCTCTTAAGTGAGATTTTGTTATTTTTGTTTACTTTGTTAGCTAAAATTAAATTCATTAGTGGGATGTCTTCTATTTTTGGAATGGGGATTTAATTTGGTGGGATATGATTCCACATACCCACTTTATTTATATTTGAGAAAGTTATCTTTACTTTATTAATTTAAAATTTAAATGAGATAGATTATTTAATTGGATATATTATTGGATTATGAATTAAAATGTACAACCATTAAAATCAATGGGAAAAGTATTTTTCAACTATTTCAATGAAATAATTATTTTGAGATTTCTAAATTAAGTTGAAGGGAATAAACAAAATAAATTTTTAGTAAGATTATTATTAATAAGAGATGTGAATTAATTATTAAATCAATCATAGAATATTGGTAGAGGAAATTTTATGACAATTATTAAATTAAAATTAAATACTTGGAATGAGTAACATTAGTTGAACAATTATGCTAGGAAAAGAAAAAAAAAAATTGGTGTGTTTTGCCCGTAGATTTTTTGGGCATGACATTTTATTCTAGCTTTATTCAATTAAAAAAAAATTTAAAATGTAATAAATTATATCCTAATATCTAATAAGATAATATTATGTTCTATTTCTTTTTACAACATGGTATTAGAGCAAGGGGTCATGTAAAAAGGAGTTTTTCATTATGGTATATGTTTTATTTCAAAAAGAAAATTTGAGGGTTTTTCAAAGACAAAAGCATGTCTTGTACTCCAAGAGGAAATCATGAATGTGACAAGGTAAAACAATAAAATTTGATTTTGCACGAAAATAGTGACTCTTAGATAAAAGAAATTGTGTGTTGATGGTGGGTTTAGCACAACCAACTCTAAGTAAATGATTAATCACTTACTCCTCCTGAAAAGTAAGGAATTATGCTCCTAGAATCCTTTCTAGTCAAGAGTAAGTGATTAACCATTTACTTAGCTTTGATTTTACTAAAACCACCAACAATGAAACTGATGCTTGGGAACCACTTCAAAATGGACTCAAATAAACAACCTTTCATTGAATCAAGCAAGATAGTGAAATGTTCTCTATTTTAGAGTACTGATATGAGCACGGGTTAGTTAAGTCAACATAGTCAGATGAGAAATGAGAAAATAAAATAATTGGAAACCTTAATTTAATCACAAAACCCTAATCCAACAACCCAAATCACTAATTATTGTGGATCTAGTGCTCCTGCAAAAATGTTAACTTTTTTTTTGGATTTTTTTAATCACTCTAGTGAGAAGTTATCTAACACCACATAGTTTATCCCAAATTTTTTTGCTAATTTTTTATGAATACATGATTTTTTACAAATTTTTGAAGTGTACACATCCTAAAAATGTGAAATTTGTGTGTGCTCCCCTTAGAAATCATTGAAAACTAATTGAAAATCAAAACTTTTTCTTAAGTGTGTAGAATAGAATCTAGTTTCTAAAAAAGTAAGTACTTGTTTCAAAATTTGACAAACAAGCCAAAATCTAAGCCCAAAATACTACACGTTGGTTTTTGACAAAAATCAAATATACTTACAAAATAAATTAGAGATGAAAAGCTTAACATAATCAGAATTTAAAATAAATTATATGGTTAGATAGCTAACAAAGAAATCTAGAATATCATGTCGTCTGGTTTTGTTGTTGTTGAACCATGTGTAAACCTGACAGGGAGCACACACGAAAATATGTGATTTTTTGTTTGTTTGTTGGAATACATGTCTTAGACCTGTTTGAATCCTCCAAGCCTTTGGGTTGGATTCCCAAGGAAAACTTGGTCCTTAGGCTTGGTGGTTCCCAATGTAGTTAATAGGGCGTACACCTTATGTATGTAAAAAAGTCATGCAATGTTACATTTGGTGAAGTAGTTTACTTGCAATGTACGCCCTATGTAAGAGAGAGAGAGAGGTGACTGAAAAGGGTTTGTATTAAAGAAATTTTAAGAGCTTGTTACACCATTGATAATGATATTATTGTGTCAAGTTAGGCTTGAATGCATTGCACACCCCTTACATAATTCAAAATCCTTGAGAATTCATAAAAAATAGAAGATTGATTTCCATCTAATCCATGCCTAGCGCACTTATTGTCTAATAGATTATTATAAGGGCTTCCACCTATTACAAGCTCAAAATCTCCAATTGAATTAATCATTTCATCAATTATTTATATTGTTAGATTCTTCACATCATCCACCTCAATTAGCTGACCATTTTGAATATTTTTTTCCACTAGCTTACGAAGATAATCATGTTTTGTTGGTGAATTTATGTAGATACAACATAATTGAGTGGTATACCCAAATGTGCAAAGCAACTTATCCACCCCCAATTCTAGAGAACAGAGAAAGGACATTTATCCCATTTGGATAAATAGGCTTCAAAACTAAAAGATGGTATCCTACCATTTCTACCTAGAAATAAATTCTGAGGGTATGTATACACACAGTCCTGGAAGAAGAGTCACATGTGTGGCCCACAACATATCCTAACACATGCTCCATTTCATGAGGTTTCACCAAAGCTATATGATCTGGATAGACCCATACCAAGTTCCAATTTTTACATTGTGAAAGTACAATATTCTTCGAGGTGTGGGTTCTCCATTAGAAAGTTTAACAATATCCATAAGTTTATCACATAATGGAAACCTTGTTGTTTATTTTTTTATGTAATTTAGTTTAGTTCTCTTATCCCGTGATGGCCAATAATTTTGATACTGAAGAAATGCCTCTTCAATTGTCATTAATGGAAACCCTATTTTGGTGAGAGAGAGAGGGGAGGGGGGGAGATACACACACACACATACAAGGCATCCTAAAGGTCCATAAGGGTTCCTAAGATGCATTAATGTTTCCTAGGACCCCTTACAACCTCTTACAACTCCTTACCATAAACTAATGTATGGTAAGGGGTCATAAGGAGTTGTAAGGGGTCTTAAGAGGTCTTTTGACATATTAATGTGTCTTGGGACCCCTTAAGACACCTTAGGACCCTTTAGGACCTCTAAGAATGTATCTTAGGGGTACTAAAGGGTCATAAGGGTTATAAGGGGTCCTAGGACACATTAATGTATCCTAAGAGCCCTTTTGACCCCTAAAGACCCTTTATGACCCCTAAGATACATCTTAGGGGTCCTAAGGGCTCATACGAGGTCCTAGAACACATTAATGTGTGTTAGGACACCTTAAGACCCCTTACAACCCTTAAGATGTATTCTTAGGGGTCATAATGGGTCATAAGGGGTCCTAGGACACATTCTTAGGACCCCTTATGACCCCTAAGAATACATCTTAGGGGTCCTAAAGGGTCATAAGGGGTCATAAGTAGTCCTAGGACATATTTATATGTTCTAGGACGCCTTATTACTATTAAGAATAAATCTTAGAGGTCATAAAGGGTCATAAGGGCTCTTAATGGGTCCTATGACACATTAATATGTTTTAGGACCCCTTAAGACCTCTTACAATACATTAGTGTATGGTAAGGGGTGTAAGGCATCTTAATGTGTCCTATGACCCCTTGAGACCTCATAGGACCCTTTAAGACCCCTAAGGATACATCTTAGGGGTCCTAAAGGGTTGTAAGGGGTCATAAGGAGTTATAAGACACATTAATGTGTCCTAGGACCCCTTATGACACTTTAGAACCCCCAAGAATACATCTTAGGGATCTTAAAGGGTCATAAGGGTTCATAAGGGATCCTAGGACACATTAATGTGTCATAGGACCCTTACAACCTGTTAGGACCCCTTATCATACATTAGTGTATGGTAAGGGGTCTTAAGGAGTCACAAGGGGTCATAAGGGGTCATAAAACACATTGATGCATCCTAGGACCCCTTAAAACCCTTTAGGACCCCTAAGAATACATCTTAAGGGTCCTAAAGGGTCAAGGGTCTTAAGAGGTCCTAGGACACATTAATGTGTCCTAAAACTCCTTAAGACTCCTTAAGACCATTTACAACCCCTAAGAATACTTCTTAAGGGTCCTCAAGAGTTGTAAGAGGTCATAAGGGGTCCTAGGATACATTAATGTGTCTTAGGACCCCTAAGAATACATCTTAGGGGTCGTAAGGGTCATAAGAGATCTTGGGACACATTAATGTGTCTTAGGACCCCTTAAGACCCCTTACAACTATTTAGGACCCATAAAAATACATCTTAGGGGTCTTAAAGGGTCATAAGGGGTCATAATAGGTCCTAGGACACATTAATATTTTATAGGACCCCTTACGATCCCTTATGATTCCTTAGGACCCCTTACCATACACTAGTGTATGGTAATGGGTCCTAAGGAGTTGTAAGGGGTCCCAAGGAACATTAATATGTCCTAGGACCCCTTAATACCCCTTAAAACCATTTAGGACCCCTAAGAATACATCGTAGGGGTCCTAAAGGGTTGCAAGGGGTATTAAGGGTGTTGGAAAGTTGAGTATACTGTTGTATATTACTAAATATAGTGTTGTCATTATAGAAACAAATTCATATAGTGTTTTAGAGTTAGCGCACATTATCAGAAGATCAAAATTTGACTAAGTACAGAAGACTGGATAGTTAACAGAGTACCAGAGGGTCAAAGCATCAGTGCACGTGTGTATGACCAAGTTATGGTATGTGCCCTTGAAGATAAGATGGTAAGAGTATATTCATGTTAAGTCTAAGAGTGCATGATCAGAAGATACAGTATGAAAAAGATATAGACAGTTGAAGTTACACAGACAGTGAATGCTAGAACAAAACAAAGTATGCAGCCGACTAGTAGTATTTTGTTTAGCAGTTATAATATTGTTTTGCAAAGGATATGCACCTATTGTAATTAAGTTGTAAATATTTAATTATGTTTGTTTGTAAACATGCTTGAGCTAATTCACTTGGAAGCGTTGTATGTAATCGGTTATAAGCTAACCTAGTTAATTGTTTTGGTGAGTGCATATAAATATGAGATTTGCCCTTTGTAATAAGAATGGAAGTGGAAATAGAGAGAAGATAAGTATAGAAGAAGTGTGTGAAGAGAAATAAGAATGTATTAGAATCTTTGCAAGAGGTCAAAGCATCAGCACATCAAAGGAATTGATCTGACAAGTAGTGTCACAGCACCAGTTCATCAAGCAGATATAGTGTGTATCTAACATTAGAAGGTTGTAGCCTTCACCACTTGAGAAGTGAGCTCTAGGACAGTGTGTCCCCACCCCTAACATGGTTATTGTAAAAGACTCCTAACAGGGTCCAACCCTTGACAAGGTCACTGTACTAAAAGCATTGTAAAGAAAAACTCCTAGAAAGGTTGTAGATCTTCTAACAAGGATCATAAGACACTAGTGTAGTTCTTAGTGGGTGTCAATTCCCATTGAGGTTTTTACCCATTTGGGTTTCCCTGTAACCATATTGGATTTATGTGTTGTGTTTATGTTATCTTGTTTATGTTGATGTTCATTTTAGTACTTAAGCATTCAAGTTAAGTTTCAAGAGTAAAAGAAAATATTAAATATAGTGAACACTGATTCAACCCCCCCCCTCTCAGTGTTCCCATTCCTAACAATTGGCATCACAGGTCTGGTCCTCAACAAAGAAATTTAACCACTTGTGGTGATCATGGATAAGGGAGAAATGAAACATCTGAAAAAGAATCTTGAAGCTGCTCTTGAAGACCTTGACAGATTTGAAAAAGAAATTGAAGAACTAAAAGAAAAAGTCAGTGATTCTCAAGCAGTCGTCAAAAGACTAAGAAAAGATTTGAAAGATTGTTCAAACATTGATTTAGGAAAGATGGTCCAAAAACTAAATGAAGAGAACACATCTCTGAAAGATCAGATTGAAGAGTTAGATGAAAAGCTAACTAACAATCAAGAAGTTTATGATGAACAAATCAAGGAGAACCTTCAACTGAATGAAGAATTGAGGCAAGCAAATATGGAAATCTTGGAGCTAAGAAACAACAAAGAAAAGTTAGAATCTGAATTGAAAGAGGCAAAGAATCACATTGATAAATTACACACAAGCAAGGATCTGATTAAATCTCAGTTATATGCTCAGAAGCTTAAAGGAGATACTAGTGACATTGGATTCAATGAAGCACAAAATCATATTGAAAACATGTGAGCGAGAATGAAAGCACCAGAAGACACCATAGATGCCAAAAAGAGTGAAAATCAAACTAAAGACAATACTAAACCATTGAAAGATAAGCGCAAGCTAGTAGACTGAACTTGTTATGCATGTAACAACCATGGACATATAGCAAGGAATTGTAAAGAGGTTAGACCTTTCAATGGTTATTGTTATTCATGCAATAAATTTGGTCATAGAGCTATGAATTGTAAAACAAGTCAGAAGAACAAGAATCAGAATAATCAGAGAAATCAGAATTAAACAAATGCAAGAAGTCCTCAAAGTACTACATGTCAGATATGTAATTATAATGGTCACTCAAGTAGATAGTGTAAAATGGTGACTCATATCAATGCACCGAGGAATTTAAGGCCTCTAGTTATTTGTCACCCTTATAACAAGGCTGGACACATCTCAAGGTTTTGTAGATCAAGAACACAAAGTCAGGAAAGCCCTAAAAAGCCAGAAGAATCAATATTGGATACCGAAGGACAAGTCAAGTTTGTGAAATATTCAGAAGATGTGAGCTTGATTTGGTCAGAGACAAAGAAGGATAAGGTTGATGAGTATGTATTAGATGCATCCACAGTGGATGCACCCTCTACATCTGGCTGAATGACCCTCAAGGTCATAGGGGGAGCTAATTTAGCTCTAGACCCCTGTGTGGCCGATATACTCACCCTCAGAGTATGCACCTTTGGATTTAACCTTTTGGAGACTAGTAGAACCTATGTGCAAGAGCACACTACCTGATTGATTGCAAAATGAAAGTTGGAGATTTTCAGTGAAAGTCTGGTTTACGTGACAAGCATTAATGGTGGAATTTTCACTTTAAAGTACACAGAGACTTGTGAATCACTCATTGCATTTGAATTAGAGTGATTGGAGATCACATAAGCCCTAGCAATTGTTTGTGAAGTATTGAAGCTTGATTCACCAGTGAAAGAGTGTGTTTGATCGATTTGAAGCCCTAATATGTCATAACGATTCAGAAGCTCTTGGAAACCTACTTGAAGTGATAAAAAAGTAAGTTATGGCTACTCCTGTTGTGTTTGATGTTGTGTAGAGGAAGAGATACATTTTCAAGTGGCACTCTTTCAAATCTACTTTGGATGACCTAAGAGGAGCATTCCCCCGAACCCCTATGGGTGTTATGCATGCTGAAGACATCCGTGCATACATTTACTGTAAGAAGGAACCAGTAGGTCTTGATAGAATTAGAGCACACATTGAGACTATGATGAAACTAGATAAAACCTTCCTTGATGAGTTCGCGCAATTGGAAAACCATCCCATAGTTGAATATGCTACGATATATGAGTTTTATGAGTCTGAATGGATAAAGATCTTGCTCAATAGAATTCATGATGACCTATTCTAGATAGGTGAAGTACCAGTGAGAATCATAGGAGACCTAATTCATGAAATGATAGGCCTTTCAAGGATAGGCGTCATTCTTCCAGCAGGAAAGGATGTAAGAAAACTAGTTGAACAAGCATGTAAGTCAAGAAGTGATAGGCGCGGAATGACAATTGATCCTATAGAGGAGAAAGACATCAAATTGATGTCTATGATACTAGGATATAGGTTTCAACACACTAGTAGGGTGAATAGTGTGTCAGCGACCACTATTCTTGCAACAATAAGACTTGAGAGAAAATGGTGAGTTCAATTTGTGCGAGATCTTGTGCACACAATTGATAGACAATATTAGAGCCATTAAGCATGATAAGACCAAAATATTCAGGTTTGGGTCTTTGATCATATACATGTACTTCCACATACTTAGAAAGGTGTCAGATTTGTATTTAGACAAGAGTATTCCTACAATGCCACAGATATACTTTAAGGCATCTACTGAGAGTACACTGAAGGATTACATGGAGTTGGAATTGAAGACATTCAGGATCAGAATGCAGATGAGGTATAGGATTCCAGAAAGCATTGTTGAGAAATACAAAGACATCATTTTCTTCATGGTAGAAACTGATACAACTTGCATGGAAGTAGTGGAGCCTAGAAAAAAGTGGATTCATCCACTTGGATATGAGGTTGAGGAACCAATCCTAGAAGCATATGCACAAGTATTTCTATAAGCACCTAAGGACCCTAATGAACCAAGATGGGGGAATTATGAAGAAAAGACAAGAGAAGTTGATGCAGTTTTGAACAGTGCAGTAACTAAGAGGAAAGTAGCTAAGGTTACTTCTGAGATACTCAGAATTCATAGAGTAACACAGGCAGACCTTGACAAAGCAAGACAAGAAAGTATTGCTTTGGGAATTAAGAGTGCATTTGTAGTAGAAGCAGAATCTGATGATCCTAAGATGAAAAAGGTTAAGACTGAGAAAACTGATGAACCAAAGGATAAACAAGACAAAAAAAATGTTACCCCTCTTGTGCCCACAAAAACAATTGATCTTACAGCTCCTCTAGAGTACAAGACAATGAATAAGAGAAAGAAAGAGATAGGGGCAAGCCACCCATCCTCACGCACTACAAGAAGTCATAGAAAAAGCACACAAGCACCTCCACAAGTAAGTTTCAGACCTAGTCTAAAAGTGTTGAGTACAAGGATAATTGAGGAAGGAAGAATTGATCAGATAGAAAAATTTTATGAGAAATACAATCAGATTGACAAATCAAAGATTCATGGAATGATTATCAAACATATGCTAAATTTTAAGAAGACATTCCTAGAACTGAAGATAGTGATTCCAGACAATGTATGGAACATTTTGGAATTCTTGAAGAGACAAGCAATTGAGGAAGATTTGAGAATAAGAGAGAAAATTCTAGATGAAAGCCTCCCGGTATGTTCTCTAGAGGAGAAAACTTTGTTGCTAGATCAGGTGAAGCCACACCTCAGAACCAAGTCTAGAACACTACATATCATGGATAAGAATTATGAGTTGGTTGCAAAGGAAACAGAGAAAGCCTTTGAGAATTTTTTTCTGAGTAGGCACATGTACCCACCTACTGTACCCACAACTCAAGTGCCCACAAAGGTAGCCAAGGAGTCAAAGACCACAAATGTACCATTTATAGATCCTCAAGATTCAGCACCTACAGAGGCAAAAAATTTTGCGCCCATGATAGAGACTCAAAAGATGATACAATCTTCATTGATAATGTAGAGATAGCCATGGTGGCCATAGATAATGACTTGAACAAGTTTGAGGAAGCTTTTGTGAGCACACAAGAAGCTAAAATTCTATGTAGTGACAATTCACCCAAGCTACAAGAAGAAGTACTAATAGAAGATCTAATAGGTGAAGAAGAAGAGGAGACATAAAAAGAGGAAGAAAAAGAAGAAGAAGAAGAGAAGGAGACAAAAAAAATAGGAAGAAAAGGTAGAAGAGGAGAAAGGAGAAGAAGAGGTAAAAGGAAATGAACCAACAAATGATCCATCTATTGAGATGAAAATTAGAGTAAAGGAAGAAGTGATAGACAACACTCCTATCACTCCCTTACCCTCAACATCATTGTTGACAAGGTTGACACCAGACACCTCAAACTTAGACTCTTGGGGAGAAGAAGACCTGATCAAGATCAGTGTCTTAGCTATGGAAAATGAAAAAGAGAAATAGGTAATGAGGAACCCTTTGTTTGTTGAATCAATCAACATTTTGAACAACCTTTTACCTTCAGACCAAAAAGTGTCTAAGGTCCATTCAGTCGATGATGTAAGCACAATTCTTTCAAACTTCAAGACTAATTTTTCTACCTTGGAAGAATCAGCATCCCTAATTGCAAAAGAGAAATATATGAAGAAGAGGCTAAGTGAATTGGTTAGCAACTTTTCACTTGACCTAAGCTCACTAAATATTGGTCAAGAATCTTTGAAGGAGTTTGCAGCAAAGTGCAGGAAGATTATTGCTGACTGTATGAACCAAGATAAGTTAACTACTAATCTATACAAGAAGATCCAAGAGGAAGAAGCAATGATAGAAAATGTAAGGAAATTAGTGGAAGATCCCTCCATCGATGTCAACATGTGTAATAATGTGTACCAAGGACAGATAGACAAGATTGAAAAAGTTGAGAAAGAGATGTCTAAGATAAGGGCAAGGCAAACACAGCTCAAGAATGCTCTTGCACCCTCTCTAGATGTACTTAATCAGAACATCAAGGAGATCAATGCCACCATGGTGACATATGATCAAGGTCCTAGCATAGATTTGGAGAAGATGGAGAAGCTGACATATGCCTTATGCACCCATCTTCAAACTGTCAATGCACTGATTGCATTTTGGAAACAAGAGATCCATAATTTGTAGATTGCATATCTGGATGTACTTTCTTTGTAAGTACTTGTAGAGATACATTTTTTGAAGCACCTTTGTCATTAATGTCAAATGGGGAGTATTGTGTATAGAATATGGAGTCTTGGAGTCTTATATGTAAAGAAGATGTATAGTACAAAGTCTAAGGGAGATATAAGATAAAGTATGTTAAAAAGTTTTTTAAAGGGTACAGTTAGTAACTTTGCCATATTCCTTTGTTGCCATCAATGACAAAGGGGGATATTGTTGGAAAGTTGACTATACCATTGTATATGACTAAATATAGTGTTTTCATTATGGCAAAAAAGTCATATAGTGTTTTGGAGTCAACACACATGATCAAAAGATCAAAATTTGACTAAGTACAGAAGACTGGACAGTTAGCAGAGTACCATAAGGTCATAGCATCAAAGCACGTGTGTATGACCAAGTTATTGTATGCACCCTTTAAGATAAGATGGTAAGAGTATATCTATGCTAATTCTAAGAGCGTATGATCAGAAGATATTGTATGAAAAAGATACAGACAGTTGAAGTTACACAGGCAGTGAATGCCAGAACATAATAGAGTATGTAGCCGACTGGTAGTATTTTATTTAGCGGTTATAATATTGTTTTGTAAAGGCTATGTGCCTATTGTAATTAAGTTGTAAACATGTAATTATGTTTGTTTGTAAACACGTTTGAGCCAATTCACTTGGAAGCATTGTATGTAATCGGTTATAGGCTTACCTAGTTAATTGTTTTGGTGAGCGCATATAAATATGAGATGTGCCCTTTGTAATAACAATGGAAGTGGAAATAGAGAGAAGATAAGTAGAGTAGAAGTGTGCAAAGAGAAGTAAGAATGTATTAGAATCTTTTCAAGAGGTCAAAGCATCAGCGCATCAAAGGAACTAATCTAACAAGTAGTGTCACAACACTAGTTCATCAAGCAGATATAGTGTGTATCTGACATTAGAAGGTTGTAGCCTTCACCACTTGAGAAGTGAGCTCTAGGAAAGTGTGTCCCCACCCCTACTAGGGATATTGTAAAAGACTCCTAATAGGTTTTGACCCTTGACAAGGTCACTATACTAAAAGCATTGTAAAGAACAACTCCTAGCAGGGTTGCAGATCTTCTAACAAGAATCATAAGACACTAGTGTAGTTCTTAGTGGGTGTCAATTACCAATAGGGTTTTTACCTATTTGGGTTTCCCCGTAACCATATTGGTGTTATGTGTTGTGTTTATGTAGATTTTCATTTCAGTACTTAAGCATTCAAGTTAAGTTTCAAGAGTAAAAGAAAAGATTAAAAATAGTGAACACTAATTCACCCCCCCCCCCCCCTCTCAGTGTTCCCATTCCTAAAAAGTAGTCCTAGGATACATCAATGAGTCCTAGGACCCCTTGCATCCCCTTACCATACACTTATGTATGGTAAAGGGTCATAATGGGTTATAAGGGGTCTTAAGGGTTCCTAAGACACATTAATGTGTCCTAGGACCCCTTATGACACTTTTTGACCCTTTAGGACCCCTTACAATACATATTAGGGCTCCTAAATGGTCATAAGGTGTCATAAGGGGTCCTCGGATACATTAATGTATCTTAGGACACCTTGATACCTCTTATGGCCCTTTAGGACCCCTAATAATATATCTTAAGTGTCTTAAAGGCTCGTAAGGGGTAATAAGGGATCCTAGGACATATTAATGTATTCTAGGACCCTTAACGATCCATTATGAATTCTTACCATACAATAGTGTATGGTAAGGGGTCTTGAAGAGTTGTAAGGGGTAATATGGGGTCCTATAACACATTAATGTCTCTTAGGACCCCTTAAGACCCCTTATGACCCCTAAGAATATTCTTAGGGGTTCTAAAGGGTCATATTTTTGGATATTGGTTGGAATTGTTGTTGTTGTTGATGATGTTCAGTTTTTTTTTATTGATGTCAAAATATGACATATACTTCACTTTTGATTTGGTTGTACTAGATAGACTATGTTTCTGGTCGCAACAAGAAGCTGGACAGGGATGTAAGGGCATTGTACAAAAGTTTAGAGCATGTGAGCTTTGGTTTATCATGATAAAGGTATATAGATATTATGTCTAATGTGGCACATCTGAATATGATGATTTGAGTGAGTTACATTTGTTTTGGTGAAGACTAGTTACATGACATAGATAGGGAATTTGATAGAGTTAGTTGTTGAGTTTTAAGCATAACTTGGTTGCAAGCTAGAATCATGTTATGCAAGCTTAAGGCATGAAAGAAGACAAAAGATAGAGTACATTCTAAGATTTTTGGATTGATTAGGTCATGATGATGTCAACGCTAGCGTATGAAACTTGGATAATTGCTTTTGGGAGCCAACTACGTGGTGTAACATGTTCTATGGATTGGAGAGCATTGATTATGGATCTTGGCATGTAAATTAATATTTTTAATTATTTTATATTTGTACTAGGTACTGTGTGTGCCTTAGCATCGGTTAATGTAATTATTTGTGCATTGGGGAAGCCTTAATAGGGCGATCTAATTGATATTCGTAACTTTTATAAAGGAGAGTAATTTCTCTAATGTAATAAAAAAAAGTAATATGTATGGGAGGTATGTGTGATTGTGCATGTGAGAATTGTAATAAGAGAAGAGTTGAATAGAAGAGGTATGAGTGGAATCTATGATCATTCCTTGTGCATTTCAATAGAATTGTAAAGGAAAGTAAGTTTCTATTAGTCATTTCAGTCATTTGAACAATAAGTTCACTTCATTGTATTTGGACAGTGCATCCTAAAGGCTGTTTTAACCTTCTCCTTGGAGCAGTGTGCTTTGACAGTGTGCATTTTTTTCTCATTGAATCCTAACAGGGTTGAAGGAAATTTTAATAGGGGTTATGTCCTTTAACAAGGACTGTTTTACTAGATGTATTGTATCCTCCTAACAGGGACATTTTTATACTACTACACTATCTTGTGGGTTCCATACCCACTGGGGTTTTTCCCTTAATAGGGTTTTCCTCGAGAACAAAAACTCTGTGTGTTATGGTGTTTTTTTATCTTGTTCATCTTGTTTAGCACTGTTATATTCTTAATTGATGATTTGATTTAGAAGTTTAAAGTTTACAATTATTACACACAACTGATTCACCACCCCCCCCCCCCTCAGTTGTGAGGTGTGGCTTGTTGTTGCTAACAATTGGTATCAAATTTGTTGGTCCTCTTGGATAAATCTTAATTGCTTAAGGAGATCCAAAATAGCAAGCTAAAGGAAGGACAATCCAAAATTTGATGGTAAAAAATTTGACAGTTGGAAGAACAAGATGAGGAATCATTTAATCTTCTTGGGGATTGAATATTAGTTGACTACAAAGAACAAGGTAGATGTCAAAACTAAGGATGAATTGAAAAATAGTACAGAGGATGATAGGAAGAAATTAACTTGCAATATGATAGCTAGAGAATCCCTAATCAGTACACTTTCTGAGGTAGAGTTTACAGAGATTAAGGGCTTGATTTGGCACATGAGATCTAGACAAACTTGGAAGCACTATATGAAGGAGACAAGTACACCAAATAGGCCAAGTTACAGTGTTGGGAAAAAAATATTGGAGAAGATGAGGATGTGAGAAGATGAGTATATTAGAGCATATGTTCAGAGAGTGATAGAGGTTGTTACCTGTATCAGAAATACAGGAAGGTCTATTATAGAAGATAAAATCATTGCTAAGATTATGAGATCTTTGACACATGGATATGACAACAAGTTCATGACAATTGAAGAGATTATATTGCTCACAAGGGGGTTTACAAGGGATAATTTGATTGGTAAGTTATCTACATTTGAAACCTATAAATTACAAGATGCTTTACCTAAAGTTGAATCTTCTTTTAAGGCCACTATTCATAAGGATAAGAATATGCCAACAAATACCATGAGCACTGATAAAAGTGACAAGTATGAAGCTATTGTAGAATATGCTAAGGAGTGGGTGAAAATAGAGGAAGAAGAAAGGAAATTGGATGAGTTTGTAGCCTTAGTCTCAAAAAGGGAAAATAGAGTAAACAAGGGAAAGTATGAAGGGAAATTACCTTTGAAGTATTTTTCATGCAATAATATAGGTCATTTGCCTCTAGATGTCCTACCAGAGTTCCAAATTATAAGCCTAAGCCATACAAGCCTAAATATCCTAAGGAATGTTATATTTCTAGTGAGGGTACTTCTGATGATGAATCTGTGAATGGTGAAGATGAGATTGGGTTTGTTGCTAGATGAAGATCCTATTCATGAATACAAATCTTTTGTTTCACCTATAGAAAAGAAATCTGAATGGATTATAGATAGTGGATACTCTCATCATGCGACTAGTGATAAAGATAAATTTGTGTATCTTAACAAGTATGATAGAGGTGTAGTCAGATTTGGAGATAATACTCCTTGTTTGATCATAGGAAGAGGATCTATAACTCTTGATGGTAAAATTGATACTGATGATGTTTTGTTTGTATATAGACTAAAGCATAATCTATTGAGTGTTGGGAAGCTTGCAGATAATGGTTATCATCTGCAATTCAGGGATGGAAAATGTACTATCAGAGATCAGTCAGGTAATTAGATCACACTAGGTACTAATACTAAAGGTAATGTATTTTAATTGAATCCAACTGAAGCAATTTGTTTTGTTGTGAAGAGAGATGATAGTTAGTTATGGCACAAGAGGTTCTATCATAAAAAATTTGATAACATTGTGAGGATCAGTAAGACTAATGCAATCAGAGATTTACCAAAGATTGTGAAGCCTACTAACATGATGTGAAAAAAATGTGTTATGGTAAAAAAAACCAATACTAGCTTTCAAAGAAAGACTTATTCAAAAAAAGGGAGATTGGATATGGTACATACAGATCTCTATGGTCCTAAGGTCATATTATGGTGAAAGTTACTATGATTTTTGTTGATGATTATCCAAGAATGATGTGGGTTGCTTTTATTAAAGAGAAGTTTGAAGCTTTTGATAAGTTCAAGATTTACAAGGAAAAAGATGAGAATGAATCACAGTTGAATATTAAATGCTTAAGGTTTGATAGAGGTGGTGAGTTCACATTAGATAAGTTTAATTCAATTGTGAGGAACATGGGATATATAGGTAGACTTCTGCACCTAGGAAACCACAATAGAATGGGATAACACAAAGGAGAAATAGAACCATTCTTGTTGTTGCTAGGACAATGATGCTTGAAGAAAAGGTACTACAAATGCATTAGAGGGAAGTATTTAATACTGCACTCTATACATTGAATATAGTTCAAATAAAACATGGTACTAGTAAGACTTCATATGAGTTATGGTTTGGTCATGTTCCTACAGTTAAATACTACAAAATATTTGGTAGTAAATTCTATATCAAAAGGGATGATGGAATAGGTAAGTTTGATCCTAGAAGTAATGAAGGAATATTTCTCAGATATTCTAATAGGAGTAAGGCATATAGGTGTTACAATCTTAGATTGAGAAAGATAATTAAGGGTGATAATGTGAAGATTGATCAGAAATTTGAGATTCAAGAAAGAATGTATGATGTTGGATCGGATAATGAGGGTAATCAAGCATCTACTATTGAGAATCAGGAGCATGAAGTATAAAAAATCTTTGAGATTGACAATGGGATACAAGTAATTATTGTTGAGCCAAAAGGGACTCCTAAAATACCGAGGTATGTATCCATGAATCATTTTGATAAATAGATAATTGGAGATGCAAACAAAGGTGTGATGACAAGGTCAAAGGTTAGAAATGAATTGTGCTTAATTTCACAAGTAGAACCTAAGACTATTGATGAGTCTTGTAAAGATGAATTTGGGATTAAGGAAATGCAAGGAGAGTTGGATCAAATTCAAAAGAATGATACCTGGGATCTAGTACCAAGGCCTAAAGAAAAAAATGTCAAAGGAACTAAATGGATTTTTAGGAATAAGTTGAATGAGCATGGTCAAGTTTTAAGAAATAAAGCAAGACTTGTTTGTAAAGGATATATATAGCAAGAAGGTATTGATTTTGATGAGACTTTTGCACCAGTGGCTAGATTGGAGGTTGTTAGATTATTTATTTCTTATGCATCTCATAAGAACTTTAAGGTTTATCAGATGGATGTCGAATTCACATTCTTGAATGACAAACTTGAAGATGAAGTCTACATAGAGCAACCTGATGGATTCACATTAACTAATCAGGTAGATATGGTACGCAAACTAAAGAAAGCATTATATGGCTTGAAGCAAGCACTAAGGGCATGGTATGCCATATTGGATAGGTATTTATTACATCTTTGTTTTAAAAAAGGTAATGCTAACAATAATATGTATTTAAGGATTAATTCTGATGGTATCTTAATTATTGAGGTATTTATTGTTGATATCATATTTGGTGTAAATGATGTTATGAGTAATAAATTTCCTAAAGAGATGAAAGGTGAATTTGAGATGTCTATGATGGGGGAAATGAAAATTTTTATTGGTTTACAAATCACTCAAAGTAACGATGGAATTTTCATATCTCAAACTAAATATCTTAAGGAATCATTGAAAAAGCCTCAAACAGAGGATTATAAGCTAGTAGGAACACCTATGGTTATCGGTTGCAAACTAACTTCTATCGATGAGTCATCAAATATCTTTTAGACAAAGTATAGGTCAATGATTGGAGGATTGAAGTACGTGATTCATACAAGACTAGATATATCATGTTGTTGTTGCTATTAATTGCACTTAGATTGTTTGGATGAAACATATGTTGAAGGATATTGGGGTAAGCATTGAAGAGCCTATTTTTATTCACTATGATAACATAAGAGCAATCAATATGTCAAAGAATCAAATATTACACTCTAAGAAAAATAATATATCACTTAATTATCACTTTTTGAGAGAGAAAGTTGCAGAGAAGGAAGTCAGATTGGAATACATCATCACAAAGGAATAGATTGTAGATATTTTTACAAAGCCTTCATCAAAAGAGACCTTTGAGTATCTCAGAGGTATGTTTGGGGTGATGGCCTCACCTTGTGATAACTAAATGATATGGGAATGCATTAGTCCAGTAACTATCGTAGATTTATTATTCTTCTGGACTTGAGTTTTGGTCCTAGTCCTCGGGGGAGTAGTTGTAGAGGTAAAACTAATGAAGTTTTTGTGAACAAAGCATCTGGTATCTTGCAGGCATGAAGATTTGAAAAATCTACATCATAGGGGGAGACATTTTCTTGATCAAAGTTGGCACTTTGGTGCCCTTTGTCATTGATGTCAAAGGGGGAGAGAGTTATGTGAAAAGCCTCCTAGTATTTTAGGGGGAGCATTGTTGAAGATGTTGAGAAGGTTGTACTGAGGTGAATTCTTTTGGGTTGATGGTTTTTCACACATATGTTGCCATTAATGTCAAAGGGGGGATTGTTGAATATTGGTTGGAATTGTTGCTATTGTTGATATTTAGGTTTTGTCATTGATGTCAACATATGGAATATACTTCAGTTTTAACTTGGTTGTATCAGATAGACTATGTTTCTGATTGCTACATGGAGTTGGATAGAGACGTAAGGACATTGTATGATAGTTCAGAATATGCAAGATTTGGTTTATCATGTTGAAGGTATATATACCTTATGTCTAAGGTCACATGGCTTAATATGGTGATTTGGGTGAGTTATAGTTATTTTGGTGAGTAGTGGTTACATGATAGAGACAGGGAATTCAACATCGTTAGTTATTGAGTTTTGAGAATAAGTTGGTTGTGAGATGGAATCGTGTTATACAAGATTAAGGCATGGAACAAGATACATGATAGAGTACATTTTAAGATTTGTGACTTGATTGGGTCTTGCTAATGTTTGCGCTAGTGTATGAAACTTGGATAATTTCTTTTGGGAGATGACTAGGTGGTGTAACGTCTTCTATGGATTGGCAAGCGTTAATTGTGGATCTTGGTGCATAAATTAATATTGTAATTAATTTATATTTGTATTAGGTACTGTGTGTGCCTTCACATTAGGTAATGTAATTGTTTGTGCATTGAGGAAGCCTTAATAGGCTGACCTAATTGATATTTGTAACTTGTATAAAGGAGAGTAATTTCTCTAATGTAATAAAAAAGGGAATATGTATGGGAGGTGTGTGATTTTTCATGCGAGCATTGTATTCAGAGAAAAGGTGAAGAGAAGAGGTATGAGTAGAACATATGATCATTCCTTGTGCATTTCAATGGAACTGTAAAGGTGAGTTTGTTTCTATTAGTCAGTTCAGTATTTTGAATAGTAAGTTCATTGTATTTGGATAGTGAGTCTTGAAGGTGAGTTTAACCTTCTCCTTGGAGCAGTGTACTCGGGAAGTGTGCCTTTTTGTTCTCATAAACTCCTAACATGGTTGAAGGACCTTTTAATAGGGGTTTTATCCTTTAACATGGATTGTTGTACTGGATGTATTGTATTAGCTCCTAACAGGGCTAGGTCTCCTAACATGGACATCTTTATACTAGTGCACTATCTTGTAGGTTCCATCCCCATCAGGGTTTTTTCCTTAACAAGGTTTTCCTCAATAACAAAAATCTATGCATTATGGTATTTTTGTTTATCTTGTTCATCTTTTTTAGCACTGTTATATTCTTAATTGATGATTTGATTCATAATTTTAAAGTTTACAATTATTACACAAAATTGATTCACTCCCCACCCTCTCGATTTTGAGGTGTGGCTTGCTATTTCTAATATGCAAAGGGTCTTAAGGGATGTCCTAGGATCCCTTACAACTCCTTAGGACCCCTTACTTTAATCTCTCTCTCTCTCTCTCTCTCTCTCTCATCATTTTCTTATTCTTACATAGGGCATATTGCCTATGTGAGAATAAGGAAAATGGTAAAAAAAGGCTTGGAACTTGTGATTAAGGCTCATTTTTCATGTATTTTGTCTGGTGATTGAGGGATTATGATTAATAAAAAAGTAAAATATTAAAATTAAATGAATATTATTCTCATCAAAATAATATTTTTTGTTTAATAACTACTAGTAACTCCATAACATAACAAGATCCTATAATATATTATTATTATTATTATTGAATATAATAAATTTATATAATTTTGACATATGTCACATTTAATAATTAACAATGATATTTTAAATAAACCATTGAAAAGTAAATTATAGTATCATAATTCAACAATGTTTAATATTACAATTTTTTGTTCTTATCTAAAATTTACATACTATAACATATGAAAAATATAATAATAATTTTACATATATGATAGAATGTTAAATATATACTTATAAAATATAATATTTAGATTTATTTAGATAGATATTATATATCTATTTTTCATTTATTAAAGTTGATCTTTGCACCATATCATATATTTAATAGTATGAATAATAGAAAAATATTAAAGTTCCTTAGTAAATTCTCTTTTAAGTAATGAACACCTTGATGTATGTTGTCCTTGAGAGAAAAGAATGTGGCGGGGATTTGAAAATAATTAAAATTTATAAATATGTCCACGCCAAAAAAATTCATGAATGTTGTTCCTCGATAGGAGTAACACTAAATTGTGTATTAATGAAAATCTGATATACACCAATAAAAATTATGATAAAATAAACAAGGAACAATTGTCTTTCGAATAAAAAAATCCTATAAAAAATAAACAGGGTCCAACTGTCTTTCAAACCATCTGTACCAATATGTCTATTTGGTCGGGTAAACACCATGAACAATCTCATTTCACTCACAGAGTCACTTGAATGTTCCAGACCACTCTAGACTGAAGTGTCCCTTAAGGTGCACTAAGAACCATGGAGAAATGATCTTTCAAGGGTATTTTCTTGAATCTCATGCGAGGTATCAACAATCCATTAAGTGTTATATGATTGTGTTATGAATACCTATAAAAACCTATCACAATTTTGGGAGATTCAACATTGTTTGAAATTGACAACCCAATCTTGGTTGATGTCAAAAGTTGCAATGTGCCTCAGTTGAACATTGAAACATTGTGCATCTTTGAAACCATTTGTCATGGCCTCAAACCATCTATGCCAATAGCTCCAATTACTTGGGTAAACACCAGAAACAACCTCATTTCTTTCACAGAGTCGCTTGAACATTTCAGACCACTCTGAACAAAAGTGTCCCTTAAGGTTCACTAAGAACCATTGAGAAGCGATATTTCAAGGTCATTTCTTAAAGCTTGTGTGAGGTCTCAAAAAAATGTTAGGTTCTACAAAATCATGTTGGGGATGCCTACAAAAATCTATCATGGTTTTGGGAGATTCAACATCATTTGAAATTAGCAACCTAATTTTGGTTGATGTCAAATATTATAATGTGTCTGAGTTGAAAGTTGCAACATTATGTATCTTTCAAACCATTCATTGTGGACTCGAACCGTCTATGCCAATAGCTCGAATTGGCTAGGTAAATTCCAAGAAGAACCTTGTTTCACTCATGGAGTAGCTTGAACATTTCGAACCACTCTAGACCAAAGTGTCCCTTCAGGTGCACTAAGAACCATTGAGTACTGATATTTTGAGGGTCATTGCTCAGAGCTTGTGTGTGGTATAAATGAGCCATCAAGTGTTGCAATATTGTGTTAGGGAGGCCTACAAAAAGCTATAGTGGTTTTGGGAGATTTGATATCATTTGACCCAATCTCAGTTGATGTCAAATCTTGCAATGTGCCTCAATTAAAAGTTTCAACATTGTGTATCTTTGAAACCATTCATCTTGGCCTCAAATCGTCTATGCTAATAGCTCTGATTGGCTAGGTAAATACTAGGAACAACCTCATTTCTCTTGCAAAATCACTCAAACATTCTGGACCACTCCAGGCCGAAGTGTCCCTTAAGGTGTACTAAGAACCATTGAGAAATGATATTTTGAGGGTCATTTCTCAGAGCTCGTGTGTGGTATTAATGAATCGTTAGGTGCTATAGAATCATGTTAGGGATTCCTAAAAAAAATATTGCATTTTTGGGATATTATACATCATTTAAAATTGGCAACCTAATCTCGGTTGATGTCAAATGTTGTAATGTTCCCCAGTTGAAACTCACAACATTGCATATCTTTCAAACCATTTGTCCTAGCCTCAAACTGTCTATGCCAATAGCCCTAGTTGGTCTAGTAAACACTAGGAACAACCTTTTTTTTTTCTCACAGAATCACTCAAATTTTCTAGACCACTAAGCACCATTGAGAAGTGATCTTTCGAGGGTTGTTTCTCAAAGCTCGTGTGAGGTATCAATAAATCATTAGGTGCTATAGGATCATGTTAGGGAGGCCTATAAAAATATTTCATAGTGTTGGGAGATTTGATATCATTCAAGAAATTGGCAACCCAATCTCAGTTAATGTCAAATCTTGCAATGTGCTTTCAGTTAAAAGTTGCAACATTTGTGGTGGCATCAAACATTCTATGCCAATATCTCTGATCAGATAGGTAAATACCAAAAATAACCTTTTTCCACTTACAGAGTCACTTGAACATTTTAGACCACTCCACACTAAAGTGGCCCTTAAGGTACACTAAGCACCATTGAGAAGTGATCTTTTGAGGGTCATTTCTCAAAGCTCATGTTAGGTATCAATAAACTATCAAGTGCTACAAGATCATGTTAGGTAGGCCTAAAAAAATATCACACTTTTGGGAGATTTGATATCATTTGAAATTGGCAACCCAATCTTAGTAGATATCAAATCTTGTAATGTGCCTCAATTGAAAGTTGGAACCTTGCATATCTTTTGAAACCGATCATCCTGGCCCTGAACTATTTATGCTAATAGCTCTAGTTATTTGGGTAAATGCAAGAAACAACCTCATTTCTCTCACAAAGTTACTCGAACATTCCAGACCACTCTAGATTGAAGTGTCTCTTAAGGTGCAATAAGAACCATTGAGAAGTGATCTTTCAAGGGTTGTTTCTTGAAGCTCATGTGAGGTACCAATGAAATGTTAGGTTCTATAGGATTATGTTAGGGATTCCTAAAAAAACCTATTACATTTTTTGGATATTATACATATTTGAAATTGGAAACCCAATCTCAATTGATGTCAAATCTTGCAATGTGCCTTAGTTGAAAGTTGCAACATTGCATATCTTTCAAATTGTTCATCCTAGCCTCAAACCATTTATACCAATAACTTTGTTTGGTTGGTTAAAGACCAAGAACATTCTTTTTTTCTCACATAGTCACTTGAACATTCTGGAACACTCCAGACCAAAGTGTCTCTTAAGGTGCACTAAGCACCATTGAGTAGCGATCTTTTGAGGGTCATTTCTCGGAGCTCATGTGAGGTATCAATGAATCTTTAGGTGCTACAAGATAATGTTTTGGATGCCTATAGAAATATATCATGGTTTTGGGAGATTCAACATTGTTTGAAATTGGCAACCAACCCAATCTTGGTTGATGCCAAATCTTGTAATGTGTCTCAGTTGAAAGTTGCAATGTTGTGTATCTTTCAAATCATTTGTCCTAAACTCTAACCATGTACACCAACACTTTCAATGGGGTGATTAAATACTAGGAATAATCTTTTAAGGCTTTGCAACTCGTTTAGATGTTTTAAACCACACCATATCGATGCATCCCTTAAGGTGCTTGTAAGGCCTTGAATGGGTAAAGGTGGTCAAAATGATCCAATATGAGTAAAATTGGGTAGGATTGATGTTTTTGATATTTTATGACCTATTGAAACTTGTTTGAGGTGTTGGAATAGAATTTAGGTGTCTAGGTAAGTGATTAAGAAAAAGTTGTCAAAGTTTCACAAAAGTTGCGATGAAAACTTTGCAACTTTTATGCAAACGATGTAATGCTTGGTTCCCAATGCCCAAAAGTGGTTAGAGTTAGTTGGGGGAATATATATATATATATATATATATATATATATATATATATATATATATATATATATATATATATATATATATATATATATATATATATATATATATATATATCCTTTTTAAGTTGAGGATTGAGATAGGGATTGCAAAGATTTGAATTTTTAAGAAATTAGTACTTAAAAGATCATTTCTTATATTCTATGAGCATCACTTTTTCTAATTTTTGCTCAAGTTTGCATGGTTTTAATGTATTTGTTTGGTAGAAAGACTTAGACGGTTGGAAATTAGATTGAATTCCATTTAATCTACAATATGTTTGAGCCCTTTACGTGTTTCATGGTAATTTTGAAGCATTTTTGTTAAAATTGTCATAAAACCCTCATTACAGAGGTGCTGACAGGGATTGGCTTATATCTCATAAACTAACAATGTGAAAATTACACAAAAGGATGGATAGGTAGTTGAATGTGTCCTCTTTAATATCCAATTGGTTTTAGAACAAGATGTTGAGTTATAGAGAATGGGATGATTCCCTAGGTGGATAATTATTGTTTGGAGAAGCAAAAATGGAGGTTTGAAATGGTAAATTTGTGAAAATGGGCCAACCCTCATCATGTAAGTGTTTGGAAAGTATGTGCAGGTCATATGGAATATTTTGGAGTGATTTTTAAGGTCTGGTGAAGAGTGGAGAAGTTCTTTAAAACCCTCTTAAAATAGGCCTAATAGTGAGGATAGGGCTAATTGGCCTAAAAGGGCTAGTTTATTGGAATAGGGAGAGTTGGCATAGAATGGTGTTTCAATGAAAATGATTGATCAAATTGTGATTTTATGGTCCAAACAATCTTGTTAGATTCATTAATAAGGTTGGAAGAATCCTTGGAGTCATTTTCATGATTGGAGCCATTGTGGGCTTATGGCAAGGAAAGGACATTGTGCTTGTTTGGCTAAGCAATCAAGGCTTGATCTAACAAACTTAGTGCAAACTTGTTAATACCCATTTGCCTCTACCTCAGTCATATATTGATGTACATTAGGAATCAACTTCTAGACAAATAATTTGAGCTTAGAGTAGTGGTACTAAGGTTGTATGAAATGAAACATGCATATTCTCATAAAGTATGAATCATATAGTAACAATATACATAGATACATGTGCAAGCATAAATATAAGACATGAGCAATCTAAAAAGCATAAGAGATCCGCATAAACATAAAGTAGTATACACCAATACACATGAGAAATGAATTGCATACTTAAAACATAAACTATAAATATCCGTAGGGCATGCAGCCAAATATATATGTCCAATAATGTGATACATGTAATATATCCAATACAATTAAATGGTTTTCTGAAATCCAAATGGATGTAGAACATGTCACATATACAATATACAAAAAATATGTCCAATAATGCCATATAGGTGTATAATGTATATCCCTAATCTAGTCCTTTCCCGAGAGGTGAAGAAAACTCATCCTCCGAGTCTTTTGAATGCGCTCACTCATCCTCCTATCTAGACGCTTATGGAGCTCTAGCTGATAGAATAAAAAGTATAAAGATCAATAATTAATATACATAAAAATTTAATTATACAATGGCATCCAATAGAATATTTGCTTACCGCTATCAAATAGTCATTGTTTTCATCCACGATAGGGACATACTGATGATCTGGAGTAAAAAGTCCCTACAATAACGATCAAAATAATAATTAAAATACATATATGAAAATCATTAAAAAATTCAATACAAACCATTAAAACAAAAATTAAAAATTAAGTAATCTCTTTCATACCTCGATCAATGCTTTGAAACTCACTACAATTGCAACAAACCCATGATCTAGAGAGTCACAAATAGCAGATGGAGTATCTGATGTCAATAACTGATAAAAAACAACAAGAGTATCATGTAGTTATCAAGAATACCTACATTCTTCTACAACCCCACTAATGAATAAATGGTACCTCAATAAAAGTGTCACGACATCCTTCAATATGTGTTGTTGATGTCGAGGGTCTAGTACTTAGTAAACTAATTCACATGTATGGTAAGTTATAATACAACCATTCATATATAACGTACTAATCACATGTAATAATTATAATGCTTTATTACATATATACCTATCGACTTGGCGAAGTCTCGACAAAGGTGGGTGAAGGAATGTGACCACTGACATGAACACTTTGACTATATATTTTCATCATAAATTTTCTACTAATTTAGTTATTCATTCATTTAATAATTAAATATAATAAAGTAAATCAAATTAGCATGCAAATAAATATACATCTATGAAAGTGCCTTGACGTCCTTCACTTTATGGTATGAATGTCAATGGTCCTAAAGTAAACTAATTCACATACACAATATGTTATGAGATAACCATTCATATAATTACATACTACTCACATCTAATAATTATAATGTTTTATTAGATACATACTTGTAGAGTTGAAAACATGGTGTAAAAGGGGGTTGGGGGAACATGACCACTACCACTGACATTCATACCCTAAATATTGATCAGAATCATTATAAGAAACTAATTTAGTTATTCATACATTTATAAATTAAATATAATCAAATGAATTAAATGAACTTGTAAATATTTACCTATCTATTAATGCCAAATGTCGCATTGAGAAAATCATCAAACATAAATCCATCATCATCTTCCTATTCATTAGCATTTCCATATGTGCACAACGACTGTCATGAGCCACAATTAGTATATATAAATATATTTTTCATACACATAACATTATATGTCAAATGTAAAGTAAATACATTAGTTAATAATATAAATCAATGTTTAATAAATAATTATATTAATAAATATGATAATATAATATTTCAAATAAATATATATAAACCATTATAAACTAACTTCAAAGTATAAACAGTCCATGGAAGACAACGATAAAGATTATGGCAACGACTGTATTTGTTAAGGAAGTAATTATATATTGGTGCTCTAATCTTAACATCTTCAATAATATCTGTATAAACCATTTCTTGTTATCAAAACTTAATTAACTATTTCTATCTACAAAATGATATGTGATGACCAAGCCTTGAAGAATGATTATTGAGACGTTACCTAGATAAGCAGTCAACCCAAAACTCATTGTTGAGTAGCAGATATTGTTCCCATGCTGATGTCTTCCACCACCTGTGGTGCGGTATTAGAATTTGAGTTGTACATTTCGATATTGATCACGTTACCTAGATTAAATAATGACTATTCCAGGTTAATACCAGGAACCAAACGGACCCTAAGGGCCCATTTGGTACATGGAATATGAGCTCATATTCTGGAATAGCATTTTCGGATTTTTCTATTCCATGTTTGTGTCCATCTTAATAAGGAGGAATTGGAATTTTGAAATTCTAATTTTGCCCAAAAAATGGGCATTCCATCTTCCATTTGAAAAGGTGGAATTAGAAATTCTCATTCTAATTCCACTTTTCAAATTCCCATTTTATCAGCCATCGGGTCCGCTAGAGGAAAAATATTAAAATTTGGCGTCCGGTTACATTATCCGCCAAAATTGTCGCTGATTTTATCACCGTTCACTATCGTTCGTTGTCGTCTTCATTGTGGCCATTCGCTGTCGTCTTTGTTGTGTTTGTTCACCATTGTCTTCGTTGTGGCCATTCCCTATAGCAAATCCTTCTCTCAGACAAGGACATGAAACTTTACATAGTAGGGTTTTAGTTCTTTACATAGTGTAGGGTTTCTACATTTTGAAGTTTCATTATGATGGTTGGAGTTTCAGGATGGTTGCCTCTATTTATTTGTTGTGAAATAGTGATAACATTCATTTCTATGTTGCAATGCGTATTTCCTCTTTATTTTTCCTTACAAAAATTAGTGTCATGTGTCCTCGCCTCTATCATTATATCGTATTTCATCTTTTCCGAATGGGCTTATCCTTGCCTCTATCGTTATATCATATTTCATCTTTCTGAATGGGCATAAGAAGGTCCGGGGGCACTGGTATACCGGCACCATAATTGCAGATTTGAAGGGGTAATAAGGCTGCTATATCAGAGCAGCCCTATCTGTATAAAATGCAAGCTCATTCTTGCAGGGGGCATCAGTCTTAAACAAGACACCCCCATCAATTGAATTTCTTGTACCATAGCCGCAATTAGTCCTCATCATTTGCTGATGTTGATTGTGCATCTTGAGGTCAAATGGGAAAGAGTCAGTCCTGGCAAGCTTCATGGGATTTTGATGATTTTCTACCCCTTTATCATCATCATCTTTGGACTTGCAGAAACCCATCTCTGGAACAGATCTGCAAGGCTTCAAAACACCATATGTAGAACCAACGTCACTATTATTGCTTCTATGTTGGTGATCATGTAATAAATTAACCATTGTTGATTCCCCTCCTCCTGAACCAAAACCTCCATCTCCTCCCTGCCCAAAATCCATACCTGCAAAACCAAACTACACAATAGACCCAAAAAGCCCAAAAAACTCCACTATCCTACTCCCCACCATTAAAATTCACAACATCAAGTTCACTCACATACAAATTCTAATAAGAAAAAATGAAAGAACCCATTTTTTTTAATCATCCCCCCTTCTCTCTCTCTGCAGTTCTTGTACTCTCTGTTACAAGAAGTAAAAAAGGAAGTTATGATAGAAACAAGATGAATTTGGAGGGGCTTTTCAATTAGATTGATGTAGCATTTTAGCTACTTAATTTTTTTGGGATATATTAATATTCAATTGGGGATAAGAGTAGTTGTCAAAGTGTTCTTGTCATGTTGAGCTCTAGCATGAGGTCTCTGTAATTGCAAGAATGATATTTCTCTGTGGAAACACCAATCTAGTGTATGAAATCACATAAGGAAACCTCAGAGTATGGAATGCTAGTCGGTTAACAAACCCTTATAGCTCTTGTAAATCCATTTCTCATTGTGGCACTAGACTACCAAAAGTTCCCAAAATAGTTATATCCATTTTTATTGATCTCACTCATTATCATAGTAGATTGCTAGACTTAACCTTATTATCATATTTGGGTTTTGGCTTTGATTTTAGTTTTATTTTCATATTAAGTTTACACTTGTAGATTTCAATTTTCTTTTTAACATGAGCCCTTTCTTGATCATGTTTGATGACCCTTATTACTAATTTTAATAAGTTGTAAATGATATTGATAAGAAGGAGATATTTTTCCATGGCAAGTCACTTGTGATATTGCTATCAGGACTCAAGCAGTTGAATCCTGATAGCAATATCACAATATAAATCATATTATTTTTTAAGGTAGATAAGTATTTGGATGGGGGAATAGATGTACTTGTCCAATTAGTTATTATGAGTAGCATACCAACCTGATTTATCAATGCTGAGAGGAGGTAAGGGTTCCATAGAGCGCCAACAGCAGAAACTGAAACATAGCTTGCACCAAGAAATAGAGAGATGTCCTCATTTTGTGACAATAGAGAGGATGCCTTTGAGGGAAATTAAGGGATTCTAACATTGACCTCAAAGGTATCCTCTTTGTTTTCACAAATGAGGATATCTCTCTATTTCAAATAACAACACTAGGTGAGAACGGAAATGATAGTGAATGGTGAGAACAAGGGACAGTCACTATGAGATGTCCTCATTTGTGACAAGGACAGTCACAAATGAGGATAGTCACTGTAAAGACAACATGATAATGTGCAAATGGAAACAAGATTCAAACTAGAGGCAAATTTGAATAGTATGACACATGTGTGGGTCTATTTTCTTGGTCAACCTCTAGAGATATAGGATGAGCAAATTTTTAAATAGACAAGGAAAACCTTGGGACAATATCTCTACTCTGACAAGGTGACAAAGACATAAAAATAGGTGTATTTTTTCTTGCTTATGTATGAATGTAGTTATACATAGAGCTCTTATGAACTTAATTATTTTACAATCAAAATTAGGAAAAAATGTGCAAATGGAAACAAGATTCGAACCAGAGGAAAATTTGAATAGTATGACACATGTGTGGGCCTGTTTGCTTGGTCAACCTCTACAGTTATAGGATGAGCAAATTTTTAAATAGACAAGGAAAACCTTGGGATAATATCTCTACTCTGACAAGGTGACAAAGACATAAAAATAGGTGTATGTTTGCTTGCTTATGTATGAATGTAGAAAGCTCTTATGAACTTAATTATTTCACAATCAAAATTAGGAAACAATGTGCAAATGGAAACAAGATTTTACCAAAGGCAAATTTGAATAGTATGACACATGTGTGGGTCTATTTGCTTGGTCAACCTCTAGAGTTATAGGATAAGCAAATTTTTAAATAGACAAGGAAAACCTTGGGACAATATCTCTACTCTGACAAGGTGACAAAGACATAAAAATAGGTGTATTTTTGCTTGCTTATGTATGAATGTAGTTATACATAAAGCTCTTATGAACTTAATTGTTTTGCAATCAAAATTAGGAAACAAAATGCAAGCTCTTGTTTATGAAAATACAACCACTTTGTGCAAAAACTGTGCCAAACCAAGATATTTGATTACAAATTGTAAGAATCTAATGGTCAAACAACATAAGCTGATACAAATATAAACACCAAGCTGATATAGATATAAACAATAAAATAATTACCATGCTCCTGTTACTAATAAAAGGCTGCTTCAAGACACCCATATCCAAATTTTGGTTTGGATTAGTGGGTGAGCTAAAAATAACTTCAGGTATTTAAAAAGACATAAGATCTCCCTCGAGAATCTACACAAATTACTGCATTTGGACCCTTTTCTTATGTAGCTTGATGTTAAGTGTCCCCAACCATTCAACTGTCCCCTTGCTGAATAAATCAATCTAAGATCTAACTGGCAAGATGTTCGCATAGCTGACCCTGCTGTGAATTGCTATATATAATTTAAGTGGCCAATGCATGTAATGTTTCTGTTGTGGCTCGAGATACTGCTTATTATACTCTCTCAAGAGTTTCACCAATGTTTTACTGAGTATTTAGGTCTGACCATCCACAAATGGATGGAAAGCGATAGACTATTTCATTTTTCCATTCACCCTAGAGATGTCCTCATTTGTGACTGTCCTTACAGTGACTATACATTATCATGTTGTCTTTACAGTGACTGTCCTCATTTGTGACTATCCTTGTCACAAATGAGGATGTCTCACAGTGACTATCCCTTGTGTAATTGCCACTTGAATTGTGACTGTCCTTGTGACATTATCAAGAAGAAAAGCATTTGCATGGTTCAATACCAATACATTCAAGTGGCAATTACACAAGGGATAGTCACTGTGAGATGTCCTCATTTGTGACTGTCCTTACAGTGACTGTACATTATCATGTTGTCTTTATAGTGACTGTCCTTGTCACAAATGAGGACATCTCATAGTGTCCATCACCCAACAACTGCTATTTTGAAACACAAGCTTCAACTATTTAAAAATTACAATATACACAAAGCTTATAAGTATCACATTCAATTCTCCAATTCTACTTCACAGTCATGTCTGAACGTTATCAATAGGTAAAGTATGAACTAAATAAAGTTATTTTTTTCTCAACTAATTTATGCTCAATTAATTTCATCATCAACCAAATTAGTAGATACCATATTCCCTTTCTTGTCTACATATGTTGTATACTCAACCTGCAACTCTATTCACTGATTATGCATTATAGTTGGGTGTTTTCTTATGTTGTTTGTTGATTGTTTTGTTGGTATTTTTAGGTAATTTAATGGATCTCATTGATGATATTGAACTTGAAGGACAATTTCTAAGGAGGAGAAGAGTCCTGCCTGTTGTTGTAGTTGTTCTATCCACCCTTGTCGTAGCCATAGCAGAGTCTGTAAAAGAAGGTAGTCAAAATATGTGTAAGCGCAAAAGAGATGTAATTCCTTTTTATAAGTGTATTATCAACTCCAATGACATGGATTGCTTTGACCAAATACACATGACTAGACGATCCTTCTTTAAACTAGCCAATATTTTAAGGCAAAAAGGAAGCATTAGAGATACATAAATCCTCACATTAGAAGAACAATTAGTCATGTTCCTCCATACTCTTGGCCACAATATGAGGAATTGTAAGATTGCCCATAAATTTTTGCATTCCGGAGAGACGGTAAGCTGATACTTCCACAAGGTCTTGATGACTGTCTTAGCACTCCATGCGGATTATTTTATACCCCCTGGTCCAAACACTCCTCGGGAAATCAGTGGGAAGATCCATTTTGATCCATACTTCAAGGTATATCTCCCAATGGTTCAATTTTGTTTGATTGAGTTGTAATCCTATTATCGCGTGTTCATTAGGCCTATGACTTTTTCTATACTACAGGATTGTGTGGGAGAAATTGATGGATCCCATATACCAATCACTGTGGATGTCAACATGCAAGCTAAATATCGTGATAGAAAAGGCAGCTTGTTGCAGAATGTTATGGGAGTGTGTTCATTTGATTATAAGTTTCAATACATCCTTGCTGGTTGGGAAGGGTCTGCTGTAGATAGCTGTGTTCTAGCTTTGGCTCTATCTAGAGCGGATCCATTGGTAGTTCCCCCAGGTTTGTAAAATATGATTATATTATTGAAGCGTATGAAAAATAAGACAACGTTATAACAATGACATGTTGTTTTGTTAAGGTAAATATTATTTGGTTGATGCTGGATATCCAAACGTACTAGGATTTCTTGCACCTTATTAGTGCACACACTGCCACGTAAAGGAGTTTTCAAGAGAAAACCCAATAAACACCCCACAAGAGTTGTTTAATCATCGACACTCCTCGCTCAGGAATGTAATAGAGCGTACATTTGGGATTTTGAAGTAGCGTTTTCCTATCTTGAAGCATGCGATGTCTTATCAAATCAAGACACAAACAAAGATTGTTTTGGCATGTTGCATACTTCACAACTTCATTACGATAGAGGACGACCTTCCATCCGAGATAGAATTTGAAGAGGAAGATGGTCGTGATCGGATAGATGTACCAGTGCTTGAGACATATGGGTTAAGCCAGCATGAAAGAGATGATTGGAGCAAATTTTGAGATGAAATAGCAAGAAGGATGTGGGAAGACTATAGAAATCGATCTTAGTCAGTTGAATAACTATTATGGCAGTGTTTAAACTTTAATGTCAGATTTCATAAATTTCACGAACTGATATTATATGTATTAAAAGCCGTTATGGCATATTTAGTGTTGTCATGTCATATTCAATGTTGTTATATTTAATGTTGTCATGTTATATTTAATATTGTCATGTTATGTTTAATGTTGCTATATTTAATGTTTACATCTACGTATATGCCTCTTTGCATCTGTTTACATTGCAATTGATCTTGTCAAAAGAAGTGGGTAACTCATGTTGTGTGCCTCAGGTATGTCTATGGGTGTAAACATGAACATGGATGGTGACGTTCAAGTTATCCATCCAACTTCTTCTTGCAAGAAGGTTTTTTGGACAAAAGAAATAGAACGAAAGTTGCTAGAATTGCTACAAGAGCAAGTGCAGCTTGGAAAAAAAGCTGAAGGGGGGTTCAAAAAAGAGGCTTGGACAACCATTGAAAGGAGGTTCAATAATGAATTTAAAATGAAGCTATCGAAGGATAACTTCAAGAACAAGCTGAAAACTTGGAAGCAAGGGTATAGAGTCATGAAAGACTTGAGGAATACAAGCGACTTAGCATGGAATGAGAGTAAACAAACTATGAATGTCGATGATAGTGTTTGGGACGAGTTGTTGAAGGTAACATGGTCTTAAAATCTCCTTTTAAGTTGAATATATCTTTTTAAGTAATGAAAGACCAATAATGAATTCAACTGCTATATTATCATACAGAGAAAGGAATTTAAAAATGCCAGAATGTATAAGAGGCAGCCATTTCACTTCAACCTCAGCATCCATGTTTCCCACTTCTTTTGACAACACTAAATATGTCATAACACAATGTTGATAACATGACTATATTAAATATAACATGAGAACATTAAATATAACACGACAACACTACAATATGTCATAACTAATTATGGTTGAATCAGCCTTGCCACCTTTTGTTTTTCTCAATGAATTTTGTTTAATTTTGGGATATAGGCTCCATGGCTCTTGTCAATGTGCCAAACTGTCAATGTGGTGGTGGAGGGTGCATTATGAAGACTTCACGGACACAAAACAACCTTGGATGACAATTTTGGTGCTGCCCAAATAGAAAAAAGGTTGCTAATGTGTATATATTTTAATGTTTGTAATGTAAATATTATTCATTATATTATAAGAACTAATGTAGATTGGGCATCACAAGGAAATAATGGCTGCAGATATTTTAGTTGGGTCGATGACAACTCATCTGCACCTATCCGCCCATCTCCACTTATCCGCGATGAAGGCTTTGAGTGTAAAATGTGTCAGACTAGGGAAAATGCGGAAATTATATTTTTACGATGCCTTCTCTGTATTGTAATTGTATATCTTTGTTTCGACCATATGCGGAGATGAGCTCATGAATTAGTCAATTTAGTATTTTCATATTGTAACTAGTATTTTAATATGGATATGGCTTAACTTTTCTTTGCGTCAAGTGCACATATATATGGTTTCCATCTTTTTTTATAATAATTCTTCATGTTTATGGCTCATGTGAGCCCCAATCTGCTATCAGTCACATGATTTAACGTTAGTATTTTCTTGGTTATTGCTTTGTAGAATTCTAACCCAGGTTTGTTGAATGTACTTCATTGGTGTACTAACAAAAGCACAAAGTAGTCGTATGCTCTATGTATGCAGTGTCCACAGACAAAAACATGAGTTCGGGCATGAGAGAGCGTCAAAGACTCATCATATTATAACACTGTATCTACATTATGTAAATGAGGAATGCCTCATTCAAGTTGTAATTTCATATCTACATTATGTAATGAAGAATGCCTCATTCAAGTTGTAATTTCATATCTGCTAATGAGGAATGCCTCATCCAAATTGTAATCGTATGTTTTGGGGCTAGACCGAAGGTTTTCTCCACCCGGCTCTTTCCTACCGGTGCTCCTATTGAGTCGAGTTGGCAACATTTTGAAAAAAATAAATAATAAAATGAATGGCATGTTTATAATGATGACTTGTGTATTTTGGAGTTTGTTATTTTATAAATTTGTATATGAGTTACATAAAACGCCATGTGAAAAACATAATTACATTTGAAAAAAATAAAAAAAAATTATACAAAATGTTAAATTTTTAAAAAACTTATAAACAAAATTTTATTTCAAAATATTATAAAATTAATTTTGATAGAAAAATAAAATAAATATTCAAAAACACCTACAAAATTTGAAAAACATAATTACAGTTGAAAAAATCACAAAAAAATTATACAAAATGTTAAAATTTTAAAAAACTTATAAACATAATTTTATTTCAAAATATTATGAAATTAACGTTGATAGGAAAAAAAAAAAATTTAAAAAATGTCTAAAAAATATAAAAAACAAATTAAATTAAACAATACAACAATTAAATAAATTAAAACAAATTCTTATTTAGTCCATATTCCAATTCCAGTTTGTTGCACCCAAACGCGGAAAATACATCTTCTCAGTCATCTTTCGGGTGCACCAAACGCTCCAACACATATTTTGAATATCATTTTGAGGATATGTGTCTTCCAGAATTGCAGCATATTCCAGAATTGACTATATCCAACATTCTGTATGCCATGCACCAAACAGACCCTAAAGAAATGACTTAATGCCTTTTTATACCAAGCTAACCCGCATATAAACAATATAGAGTAGAGATCAATGAAGACATAACTCTAAGCATTAATAGCACTGAGTTACACGATATAACTATGCCCTCGTCTAAACAAGGATGATAAAGACAACCTATTATCTGGCCATCGATGCAGATGATTGGAGTGAACTAATAAGACAAATATGACATCAATGTTTGAAGATATGAAGACTCTTCGATAGCTAGTGTTAACCTTCAAAAATCTATTCAGAGGGGATGATATAGGGAGTTAATCACTAGTCATCGAATATTAAGAGGATTAATGAGGAAAAATAACGATGTCGACCAAGCATAAGAGAAGTTACGTCTATCGGCAAAGACATGAACAAGGTCAATTTAAGCATACGTCTTAACAACAACCAAGGCAAGTAATGTCGATAGCGTCAAAGTAATATACAACGATATAGAGTAGGGAAAATGATTATGATTTACACCCAGTCAGCAAGCGATTAATATTAACAGTGATAATAGAAAGGAGTTCATCTTAATAGGAAGAGGCCTTCTATAAAGCTGACCAATATCAATTTACAAAAAAAAAAAATGATTAATTATCGAAGGCATCAAATAATATGGATGGATTCATTAGCGGTGATGACTGACATTCATCCTAATAAGCATATCATTACCTTGAGGAGGTAACGATTAATAAGGAGATTAATCATTAGAATAGTCAACTACTTTCTCAGTAGAGTAGGCGATTAACATAAAAATTGTAATTGCAACGATTATAATGAAGGGGTGCGTTTAGCATTAAGGAAAAGAGATAAACAATACATCAAATAGTATTCATAATGAATGAAGAGATTAGTTTTTGATAATGAAATGGTGTGATTTTAAACAATACATCAAATAGTATTCATAATGAAGGAAGAAATTAGTCTTTGATAAGGAAATGGTTCGATTTTAAACAATACATCAAATAGTATCCATAATAAAGAAAGAGATTAATCTTTGATAATGAAATGGTGCGATTTTAAACAATACATCAAATAATATCCATAATGAAGGAAGAGATTAGTCTTTGATAATGAAATGGTGCGATTTGTTAAGAATAATAAAGAGTTTCAACCATTCGTATTCATATCCCTTTGGGACATATTGAAGGGATATCGACATCAGTCCATAGGGGAAAGAAAAGAAATATGGAGGAGGAAATAAGAAATATAACACAATAGAAAAATAAATAGATTTAGAGAAAATAAAAGGGAATAGGAACAATCGATAAAAAGAGATTGCAGTCGACTTTGTAAGTGATTAAATATAATTCTATTATATATATACATACATACATACATATATATATATATATATATATATATATATATATATATATATATATATATATATATATATATATATATATATATATATATATATATATATATTCAAAAGGGTTTTATTTCTTTTATATATAATATATTGATGTATATTAAATATGTATTTATACATGTGCAATTAAGATCTATGAGATTAAGTTATAGGCATTTGGTGTTTTTGGATTTCTTTTATAAAACCGAATATATGATCATGTAATTTACACTAATTTTTGGTACATTTATATGTCCACCCAAATTGATGATATGGAAACCATAGAGAGAATGAATCTTATATTCATTAAGAGATGGATTCCATATCTGGAGGGGACTAGAGGGAATTGCTATAGTTTCCCTAATCTCAAGATTGTTATAATCTCACGTAGGTAGTATATACACTGATGCCAATCATATGCATATGTGTAGACTTGGATAACATTTATTGCTTCCAAGAGATTCTTATGGGCAGTGCTCTATGGGATGACGTGTCGATAGCCTAGTTGCTTAGAGTGGATCTTATATCCCTCGGGCCGAGAATCAAGAATTTTGTGAAGCCCAACCTAGAGGCAGTCTTAAGAGTCAAATCCCCCCCTTACTAAAGTTTAGAGTAGAGTATGAGTCTTGTAAATATTATGTAATTTTTTGTATTAACGTCAGTTTTGCAGGAAATTATAAAAGGAAAATAGGGAGGGACATTACAAGGAGGGACTTGAGAACATGGTGTAAAAGGGGGCTGGGGGAACATGACCACTGCCTAATCTGCCCAAATAGGCCCTTGGTTTCCCCTATGTGCATCTATAGGAAAAATAGGGGCAAGAACTATCTAGGCTCACCAAACTGTAAAATCATCTATAACATTGACATAGGCCCAAATAGGCCCTTGGTTTCCTATGTTACCTCCTCTTCCTAATCTGCCCAAATAGGCCCTTGGTTTCCCCTATGTGCATCTATAGGAAAAATAGGGACAAGAACTATCTAGGCTCACCAAACAGTAAAATCATCTATAACATTGACATTCTCAATGTTTATCATATCGGTAAGGTTTTCATATCCCCACTTTGATGGGATCTGTAACATGTCATCTATCATGGACTGAAATATTATGTGGCCACATAGCGATCTAGGGCCATCTCCCCGAGCACATAGAAAATAAACCCAATCCATTGTTCTATGCCCACTTCATACACAAGGAGAGAAGATCATATTAGTATCTACATCATCATAATCTCATATACACCTACTCTATCAAAATATATATCTACATCAAAAGAAAATAAATCATGTTGACCTAGATTTTTGGGATACCAATCTCAATCTAGTGGTGGTTCCCTACTACCTGATGCCCTCTAGGGTCCCCCTAATCATGAGAGAAGGTGTTTGTGATTTTAAAGACTTTGGATACATAGGTACTTATGAACATATCCCTTGTGGCCAACTAGATATGACTAGGATGGTTTTCAGTGAAGGCACACTCTATCATTGTCTCGACTTCTCGTCCTCAACCTACTTTTGTGGAAGAATCCTATGTGGGCTCCTTAGTGGTACGTGTTGTGGGATTCATTCAAGTAACTATGTGAACTCCTCCTCTTGATCTTAGTAAACAAGTCTTGGGTTTCTTCCATGTGCATCCATGGGGTAAATAGGGACAGGACATACCTGGACCCTCTAAGCTACAAAATTGTCTATAATATTAACATCATCAATGATTAGAATGATTATAAGTTCATTATCTCCTTTTACTAATGTAATCTTTGACATATCATCAATCATGGGGTGTGGGAGGTCTTACGACAATGTAGTGCTCCAAGTTAATCGTGCATAGGTAGGAGGTGTAATAGGTTGTGTTTACAACTAGTTGAACTACCACATACTTGCCCATAGTAAGGTACCATGATGTAGTCATGGAATCTGACTAGAAAGAGATCGCAGTACATCTACAATATTTGACCTTCTTTGATGCCCCAACAATCCATGACTTGGTAGGTTGTCAAATGATGTCTCCTACTCCTAGGCAGTCCATGATGAGCTGCCAGAACATGAGGTCCCCAAACCTCCAATTACCTCACCACGATAGATAAGCATGGGCCTACTATAGATAGTAGTCAATAGGTTGTGGTAACCCTACTAGATGAGTGCATGCAATGTTCTCTAACATCTACACGTATAATAGGGTTAGGTGATAATAGTTTGGTACTTATGGTACATGTATCTAATGAGGTCAAACTATAAATATGCTAGCATGATCCAACCCTAGGTGCACACCTATTCAACCTCCTCCAATACCTAATATAACAAAAGAGGCTCCCTAGAAATTTAAATCCCCATCCATAAATGGCTACTGATAGTGCCACCATGGTGATTAAGCTCCTTAAAATGAATGGAATCTCCACTCCACTCTACTCTATCCACTGTAAGTACATGTTCCTAGAGTTGAATATAGATCTATTAGTACACCATTGTTGTTTAAATATTAGCTCCTACATAGAAAATGGTGTGTCCATAGTCACCTTCTCTCCTCAATAGGAAGACATGTGATCTGATACATGTCTAGTAGGATAATGGTCATCTTCCCAGTTGGGAGATGAAAGGAAAAGGTTTTTTTTTCTCATATCTCCATTAACACCATTATCATCGGTGCATAAAATATAATATATGGCATCTAGTAGACCCACCAAAGAGCCACTCATTGTATTCTTCCTACCACATCTACTAGTAGCTCCTCTACTCTACCACAAAGCATACTAAGTAGATGTTGTATGGTATGCTCACGAACCTCTCGCAAAGACTAGAAAATACAAAAAAGATATATATCAAACCATTTGATATCTAAGAAAAAAAATTATGACTTCTAACTTCTTTTACTACTTAACTCATGAATATGCATGTGTGCATTAAGGACACAAGCACAAAACCTAGACGCCAATGCGTCCCAAGGATGATAGCATAAAAATTGTTCATGATGCATGTTCAGATCTCAAAAGAGCACACAAAATGGGGATGTATACACTATCCTAATTCCTAAAAAGATCATAAATAGAACAAAAATCAATGAAATAATGCAAACACGGGCTTGCCTTATCAAAGGTCTCATTTTACTCCACAGTGGCACACAACTCCTTAATCCTAGTGGCCTAAAACTCTTGTTTGCAAAGAATTTTCATTGAGATTCTATAATAAACTCAATGAAAATATCATAATGAATAATGCAAATGACCCTTCTAAGTGCCCACTTTTCTTATATATAGCCTAAAATTAGCCCAAAAAATAAAAATAAAAAATTGGCACTTCTGGCTCAATTTCATTGTTATTTTTTCCCTCTTGGTGGGGGAAAAAACATAGGGGGTCATATATTCCCCTTCATACGATTTTTCACTAAAGTAGCTTCTATTTTTTGTGCTAACAAATTTTTAATTTTAGAGTATGTTGTGGTTTCATGTTGAGTAATGGAGGCATCATCTGTGTTTGTTAGGTTGACTTATGTGGTTGCTACATTATTCATTTTTAAGGTAATTAATATATTCAACGCATTGCATGAATTTAATGAATGTATCTTTTGTGCTACTTTAGCACACTCGATCCCTTAATTCAATCAGTTCACTAAAGTGGGGGCAACATGTAGAATCATAGCTTGCACCCTGTGCATTTATGACACCTGAGCATTAGGCCTAGTTCATTTATGACAATATCCATGATCAATCATTTTCATTTTCATTTTGAGATTATGTGTTCTAAAAAATAAATAATTTATGACCCCAGCCCAAATTCATTGTCAATTTGTTCAGACAATAATGCAACGCATGAATATTCGCACGACACATATTTTCCCCAAAACATTTTATTTTAAAAAAGAGCATATTCCACATTAGACCATTTGTTACACATATTTTCTCTTGGATGCATTTGAAATGGATACCACCACCCAATCTAAGCAATAAAACCTCCATCTTCCTCATTTTTCACTCTCTAGCAACACAAACTCATTCTCAGTTCTCACTCTTATATCTATTGTAGAGCTTTGTCAAAATATACACTCTATTTTGTGGTAGCTTATTATACTCATCTCTATAAGAAAAGATACCATCTCAAGTGATGGGTCTATTCTACGCAATGTTATCTCTTCTCTCTTATCTATATGTTGAATATCTTGTCTTATCAATACATGCATTATCTATTTGTATTATGATCTTTGTGTAAAAGGGGTTTTCCTCCATTAAGTGAAGTGCATTTATATTAATTAATTATCAATATCATTTATCTCATGGGATAGGGGTTTTCCTCCATTAAGCAAATTTTATTTATATTAATTTTCAATATCATTTATCTCATGTGATAGGAGTTTTCCTCTATTAAGAAGGATTTGTTTCTATTTTCAAATCTTATGTAATAGGGGTTTTCCTCCATTAAGAAAGGTTTCTTTCTATTACGTTATTTTTTATTGATTTTGTTCCAAATATATCTATCTATCTATTTATGGAGGTGGAAACACCAAAACAAGCCCCTATGCAAGCCCAACACTTTTTCCTTTTTTTTGTGTGTGAAGCTAGTAAACAAGTTTACAATGTGAAAAGGAGTGTACATGAGATAGCTATGAGTGTATTTTTGTTTCTATCTATATGAACTACAACATAACCTATTGGCATTTGAGGCTGAGAGCTCGCAAGTCTAAAAATAAGTAGTTTATCAATTTAGCTTCCAATTTTTGTAGTCATAATATTTTTAGCTTTTTGTATTTATTAGTTATCTCAATATTTCATCTTTGGCATAAAATTCATGATTCTATTTGTATATTCTATCTTATCTAGTTTCTTTATATTGCATTGCATTTTCTTTAAACTCTTAGGTTACAGTGTATCAATTAGTGACCCTGATCACCCTAGCTCACCAAAGCACTAGTAGAAGTCAAGTAGCATAAGCTACATGTTTCTCTTTAGGATATCAACACCTTGAGGGTAGAAAATCCACTACTCTACACTTTGCATGGAGACGAGAACAAATTTGGACACCTAGAAAAGGAGAAGGACAAATAAGAAGTATATTCTATATGTAGTTAATTTTAAATTCTCTTACAATTATAATTTCTATAAGAATAACATATTATTCTTACAACTAGAATATGTTTATGTATCTTTCTATAAAGATGAAGGTATCTTTGCATGCAAGGAGGCATTGAATTTTGTGCCATGTTGCCTCTAGGTGTCCCGCCCATAGAAGGTTTTGTTCTCCTTTGTTATTTCTATAAATATGGTGCTTTGAGTGGAATTAAGTGTGATAACTTTCTATATATTTTTATGTTGTAAGAATATTGTTGGAATTGCTCCAAAAACCAACATTATAAACTCCTACAACAAGCATTCTCTACAAGTGTTTTTAATCATCCTTTGATTAGAAATGACCAAGAAACATATAATCAATATGATGAATACAAGCCCGATAAATCCAACTTTCCATCTACAAACATATGCATAAAATATTTTGGCCATATCATTGTGCACATAACTACAATTTTTTATTTATTTATGGATCCGTCAAACACAATCCATTCCTTGTCTACTTCAGTTTTAAACCATTGATATTTATTAATGTAGCATGCCTATTATATTAGAAGAGGAATCACATTGTGTTAGAAAGGAATAGGATAAGACCTATCATATTTCTTGAAATAATTTTACATTGAATAACAAATGAGGCAACACCACATGCTAGAAAGTAATTGCTTAAGGCCTGCCAAATCTGTTGAATCCAAATTCATCTAGAATTACCTCATCTAATGTAATAACTAGTACAAATGAGACTAGGAGAGAATGATCTTAAAAAGTTCTTAAGCCATCCAAGTGGCAAACTTCGGTAAATTTATGAAGACTTCTAAAAAAATTATTTTTCAATGTTTTATCTATGATTTTATGTTTTTCATTTTTAATCCCTTTTGAATAAAATTTAGAGATGTAAAAATTGGACCCTCTTTATGTTACACCTTAATTTAAATTCATTAGTTCATAACATAAGCTTTGTAACATGTATACAAACTTTACTTTTAGTTAATGGGATAGGGATGGTGACCCATTTGCTAATAAATATATCTGTTTAGCCACTCTCTTCAAGTTCCAACATAGATCGCTACCATTAGTGGTGAGTCATCATTTCTCATGAAGAACACTAAATTGTTGTTGTTAACAAGTTTTCAAGTTTCAAGAAAAACTATAATATGTAAGGCATACACCTCTTATACTTTTTCTCCAATTTATTTAAACTCTCAATTGAAATAAAAAAATATTTTATTTATGTATTAAATAATTATCAATCTTATTTTATTTAAATTTTATTAAATTATTGTTTATTATTATGCATTAAATTTAACTAAATTGCTAATGTGAGACTTGGATAGTTTTGAATAAAAACAAAATAATTAGATTATAAAAATTATTGATTTTCTATTTTTTAGTTATGTGAATGTAGTGTTATACCCTGCATACCCATTCCAACATTTTTGTTTGGAAAATGGTGGGTCATCTCTTTTGTTTCTTTGTTTGTTTTTGCTTCTTTTCCTCTTTCTTCTTTGGAGTTCGAGACTCTAGAATCCTCTCTCTTATTTTTAGCTTTTCCACTAGATCATTGAAACCCTAGGGTCTCATGGTTCTTAAAGGGGTTGTCTAAACTCTTCAAGGTGTTTCTGATCTTGATATTCTGGTGATGTGAGGGAGGATAGGGAGAGGGGCCAAAGGCACACACTAACCAAATCCATCTTGTAGAGATCACATGCGGAAGCAACGACACACAAGCGAGAGAGAAAATGCAGATATCTTTTATATATTTATATCAATTGATTCATACATGTCGGGCTATAAGGCCTTCCCAGTTTAGGCCAGATATTAAAATTCAAGTACAAAAGTCCTCTAACATGCGAGGATCTGAAACAATCTCCAAACATCTAGCTTCTGTCTCTAATGTCCTAAATTGATATCCTAAAACTACAAACAAAGATTACATTATATACAAGAGGCTATCGAACAAGTCAGCCTTCAGATCCACCATCAATGAAAGGGATGACTAGATATAGGTCCACACGCTTCCCAATGATAGACACTGACATTAAATCCATGACCATAATTAAATGCAAGAGTCAGCCTCAACAGGAAACTTAAAAAAACAACTTGGTAGCAAGGATAACCGAGTGCCAGACAACAAGCGCTAGGGAAATTCACCGAGTGCCAGAGAGATAACTGACCAACCCTGGTAAGCAAAGGAAACTAAGCAACACTGAACCAACTCGGTCAAAGCATGAACCGAGAAACACAGGAAAACACAAACATGTTTCTGGTGACACAAGATTTCCAAGGACTCGAGATGCTCCTGCATCAAACACCTGGGGTTATTTAAAATGATTCTTTGAATCATTAAGTAGGTACAATCTAAGTTGAATCCAACTCAGATTGTGAAATCCATGAACTGTCTTCAACTGGTCTATTCTTCCACTTTACTAGATATTCCATATTCTATTTTCCTCTTGTAATTCTGCCAATTCTTTGCTCCAAAATCTGCTCAACTTCTTCTATCTGTTTCTTAGGATAATCATTCGGTACTGTCATTTCTTCATCTGACTCATGGGACTCATACAAATCAGCAATGTTGAAAATAGGTGATATATCCATGTCATCAGGTAATTCAATCTCATAAGCATTTCCACTATCAAATCTCTTCAAACATGAAATCTTCCTTTCTTCAAATAAACCATTACTTCATCACCGACTGCAAAAGTCTTATGTCTTCTTGATCTATCATCTCTATCTTTGTATTTCTGATTACTTTTCTCCAGCTTATGTTTCACATCTTCATGCAATGTCTTCATGTATTCAGCAAACTTTACTCCTTCCTTCATCAACAATATCCCTCAAATCTGATATACCTCTCGGTTGTATGCCATTTACAATCTCAAAAGGTGTTCCTCTAGTACTCCTATTCATTGAATTATTGTATGCAAACTCTGCTTGTGCCAACATAGAATCCCAATTACTCGGTGTGTCTCTATCTAAACATCTCAAAAGATTTCCCAAGCTTCTACTCACAACTTCTGTCTGTCCATCGGTCTATGGGTGAAATGTAGAACTATATATTTCAACTCGGTGCAAAAATTTCTCCAAAGGGTCTTCCAAAAGTATCCAACAAATTTACTATGTTGGTCAGAGATTATACTCCTTGGTAATCTATGCAATCTGATAATTTCCTTAAAGAAAAGATATGCTATATGTACTGCATCTGATGTCTTTCTATAAGGTATAAAATGTGCCATTTTAGAAAATCTATCCACAATAACAAATATAGAATCATTACCTCTTACTGTCTTTGGTAAGCCAAGAACAAAATCCATATTGATATCAATCCAAGGTTTCTCAAGAACAAAAATCAGTGTATACAATCTAGTATTTTGACTTACTCCTTTTGCAATTTGACAAATTCCACAACTTTTCACAAATTTCTAAACATCTTTATACAATTCTGGCCAAAAGTATTTATCCTTAAGAAAATTCAATATTTTATCAACACCAAAGTGTCCAGCCAAACCACTACTATGTTTCTCATTTATCAAATTATTTCTCATTGATCCTCTCGGTATACACAACTAAATACCTTTAAACAACATACCTCCTTGAATGAAATATTCTTTCCATTTAGTACTCAGTTGATCGTGAATAGGTGCTCTGCACTTTCTCCATAGCTCAGAAAAATTAGGATCAAATTCATAAGAATCTCTCATGTCATCAAAACCAAGAACTTCAATTTTCATCTCAGTCATCAAAGATCTTCTTCTACTCAATGCATCTGCAACTCGGTTAGTGACTCCACTCTTATGCTTTATCACAAATGTATAACACTGTAAATACTCAATCCATTTCATATGTCTCTGATTCAACTTATTCTAACTACCCAAATACTGTAAAGCCTTATGATCGGTATACAATACAAATTCACTCAGTATCAAATAATGTCTCCATTTCTTCAGTGCTTGAACAATAGCATAGAATTCTTGATCATACATAGAGTATTTCCTTTTTGCATCATTCAACTTTTCATTAAAGAAAGCAATGGGTTTACCTTCTTGACTCAACACAGCTCCTATTGCACTTCCACTTGCATCATATTCCACTTGAAATACCTTATTGAAATTAGGTAATGCCAATACAGGAAATTCAACAACCTTCTGCTTTAGAGTCTCAAAACTTTTATCAGCTCCATGTGTTCACTTGAATTCTCTTTTATCTCCTCTCATAGTCTCAGTCATAGCATTAAAAATTGAACTAAAATTTCTAATGAACTTTCGGTAAAAATTAGCCAAACCATGAAATGATCTTACCTCACTAGCATTCTCAGGTGTAGGCCAATTCAAAATAGCTTCAAACTTTTCAGGATCCATCTTCAAACCATCAACTGAAATCATAAATCCCAAATACATAATCTCCTCTTTCATGAATGAACACTTTTTCAGGTTTATCAACAACTTTTCTTCTTTCAACCTCTGCAATACTTGTTTAACATTCAAAAAATGTTCTTCTATGGTCTTACTGAATATTAGAATATCATGAATATTGTTCACTCTATGGAAAGATATGAATGTTGTTATTTTTTCTCATAGCTTTCTTGATACGAATGTTGCTCTGTATAACAAGGCTTGCATATGTAATAATGTTATGATGCAGATTCAAGTTCAAGCTAATAAAGTGGCTCTAGAGGTGGCCCACTTGCAGGAGCTTCTCAATCACTAGGGCAATGCTCCTTGAACTGTTTCCCTGGTTCCTCCTGATACCATCTCTGCTAAAGGAACTCCTCCCAAAGGCCACCATCGCGGGCGTAGCTCCTCAGCTTGTCGCTCCTATAGCCCACAGTCGTAGGCTCCCCGCCACCACTCTCATAGAGGTGGTAATGATGGTTGGAGGTGCTGCTCGGCTTCTCCACCTTGCCATACTTCTGGGTGGTCTCTAGCTTTGGCTCAGTCTGCCCCTCCTGATGCTCCTATTACTCACTGTGGCTCTGATTGGCATCCTACCACCTCTTCCAAGTTTTCCCGCCTGGCTCTAGCCATTTCCCACCCCGGGTGGAAGAGAAAGAGAAATTAGGTGAAGATGATGGTTGGTTGATTCCTGGACCTCCTATTAACCCCAATTATGTGTGGGGTTCTGATGATAAAGATCCTCCTCCTTCTGGCACCGCTCTTGCTGCTTAAAGGCTTTATGCCTATTTTTTTTATGAATAGTTGTTATTATTTCTGGATCTATCGTGTGAACTCTACAAGGTGATTTTTATGTCCCCCGACCCCTTTTTTGTGAATATGTAAATTTTATATTGTGTTAATAGAGAAGGCACTATTCATAAAAAATATCAGAATATCATCTAGGTATACAATCACAAATTTACCCAAGAATTTCTTCAAAACGTCATTCATCAACCTCATAAAAGTACTCAATGCATTAGTTAAACCAAAAGGCATTACCAACCACTCATACAAACCTTCTTTTCTCTTAAAAGCAGTCTTCCACTCATCACCTTCTTTGATTCTGATATGATGATACCCACTTTTCAAGTCAATTTTGGTAAAATACTTCACTCCAGTCAAACTGTCCATAATATCATCCATTCTCAGTATAAGAAACCTATATTTCACTGTTATCTTTTTTATTGCTCTGGAATCAGTACACATTCACCATTCTCCATTCTTCTTATATTCCAATATAGTAGGTACTGCATAAGGACTCAAACTTTCTTGGATTAAACCTTTCTACAACAATTCTTGAATCTATCAGTTCAATTCCTGATTCTCAGTAGGTGTCAACCGATGTGGTTCCTTATTTGATAAACTAGGTCCAGGGATTAGATCAATGCAATGATCAATGCTTCTCTTCGGTGGCAAACCATCAGGTACATTATAAAAAATGATCTAAATGTACTCGGTGAGTAACTTATCAATCTCCTTAGGAATGTTGTCCTATGTTTTCTTACTCAGTTTATGAGGAATCACAACAAAACATACATCATTCTTCTTCAAATCCTTAAAACACTTTCTTCCTTCCATCAAGAAAACTTTCACAGAGAAAATATTACTAACAGGTTCTTCAATCAAATGCAACAAGATTTTTCTTCTTCCATCAGTCCAAATAGTATATTTATGCAATCTCCCATCATATATAGAATGTCTGTCATATTGCCAAGGTCTACCCAACAAAATATGACAACAATCCATAGGCATGATATCGCATAATAGCTTATCATAGTACTTTCTAATTTTTAAATTCACATAACATTGTTCACTTACCAAGAGTGTATGCTCATCTTTGATCCATGAAATCTGATTGGGCTTTGGATGTTCCAACCTTTTCAACTGTAAATTTGTAACCATTTCCTTAGATGCCAAGTTCTCCGAGCTACCACTATCAATGATTATTATTAGTGAATAGTTTTTTCCCTTTCTTAAAGTTGATCTAAAGACTTTTATTAATTATGAAAGGAAAAAATTAAGACACAACACTAACAATTGAGTTTTTTTAATAGAAAAATCTCAGCATATTTTCAAGGTGTAGTTGCCTCGCTAGTAGATTTTCAATACAATCTTATTTGACAAAGAATTTAAACATGTGTGCTTTTAACTAGAAAAGACATAAGGCAAAACATTCAGTTCATCAAAATGAAAAGAATGTGCAGATTTTAAAGAAACATTCACTTTTGACACTATCTAAAATTTTAAATACTTAAAACTGAAACTTTTGTACTGATTATCTTTGTTACTCCAAGCACAAAATCAACTCATATCACAGTTAAGCTTCATTCAATATAACTTATTTCCATAGGAAAACAAACTATATATTGATAAACAATAGTATTTATCACTTCAGAAGTTCAAACATATATATAACACCATAAGATATTGTATATATTCTATCATATCAGTATTCAGAAAATCTTAAAGCATAGAATTTTGAAAGTAGTTTCCAAAATCTCAAAGAGCTGACCTGAAATAATTCTTAAGTTCTTGAATATATAGCCACGTAGGGCTTTTAAAACTAACTCGATAAAAACTATCTTTTACCAGAGGTAAATTGTTTTAAGCTAAATAACTGACTTAAGCATAAAGCAATAAAAATGAAAACTAGGCATAAAGCACCTCCAAAATAGAGCCAGGTGTCTCTGGAAACTAAGGTGTCGAGGTTGATGCCAGTTGAGCCGCCTTCAAGTCTTCAAATGTTGTAATGAATTCGAAAATCCCCAACTAATGTGGTCGACCAAGATAGTTAATTCTCTATTTCCACACCTCCTTGTCTTTTTTGACTCGAGCTACCTTCTCATTATGCATCTCCAGGTGATTCCGTTGAAGTAGGAGCATTGACTCTACTTATGAAACCTTTGAAAAATCTTGTATAGTTGGCACTATCATCTCTCGAAGCTCATCAAATTGGGCTTTAACACTCTTAATTATCTAATCACTTGATCTATCTGATTCCTCTTTGGCCTTGAAACATTACTTATCTACCGAGTCCATGTAACTCAAAATAATGTCTTTGATTATCCCCAGCCCTTTTAGGAGATCCTTTACTTTGGAGATTCCTTGTGATATGGCCTCATTCCTCCAATCGATGCATTCTTTTAAAACATACAGAGTTTTATCATCTAACCCTAGGACTGGCTTTTCTGCAAGAAACTTTTGCAGACCATACTCCTGAACTTCTTCCATCCACTAGAGTTCCCTTATCCAGGTAGTCCTTTTTGTTTCCCATTCATCAATATTTGCTTCAAATTTATTTAACAGGTTGTTGGCTTCAATCTGAGATTGATTCAGGCAGGTTAATTATTTGATTACTTCAGAGTTTACATGCTCAACCCATTCTTCGAATGTTCTGGTGATGACCTTATTCCTCTATATTTGGTCTAGAATTTTTTGATTATCTGGAGATTTGATGTCAATAGAAGCTAGCATCTCACTTAACAGGAAGGGTTCTGGATGTTGAATGGAGTGAATATATTGAGCCATGATCTTTATTACTTCTACCATCTCATGTTTTTCTTTTGCATCTTTCCAAACTCTGTTAGCAATTTTCTTATTTGAAACCTCAAAGAACTTCATATCAGCAGCTTTGCTATCTCTTCCCAAATCAACTTTAGACACTTGAAAATCTTGAGTAGAAACTTCCCCATCTCCTTTATCACTCACTAGTTTCACAATTTCTGTCACCCAATGGCCAGTGTTTTCATCAAATTCAATTCTAGACTCACTCTTTGGTTTTTTAGCCTTTGGAGTCTTACCTAGACACTTACTCACTACGTCCTCAATAGGAAAGGATAGAGGAATGATACTTATCCTTTTAGCAACAAAATTTTCCAACCATTGTGGGGCTATAGTGGATTTCTTCTGAGTATCATAGTTGCTTAGGAGGGCTAGAGAATCCTTTGGAGAATTTTTAGTAGCATCTTGCACTTGTTGATTGTCTATCATGTTAGGCAAACTAGAATCTGCAACTGGATCTTCTTGTGGTTCTACTTCAGAAGGATCCAAATCTACAACAACACTGGGACTCACCTCTGGCTACTTAACTTTGTTCTTTATTTTGGAGCTCGATCAAGTGACCCATGCGATAGGTTCAGCTTGAAGTTGAACTTGAACCTGAACTTTAGGAGTAGCTGGTTCAACTTCAGGTTCAATATTACATATAAGAGATTCATCAACAAGTATGTTAGTTAAAACAAAAGCCTTTCTCGATGAATTTCTCTTCCTCGGTTTCACTTGCTTTTTAAAAAACTATGAAGTAATATTAGGGGCCTTCTTTTCAAAGAGCCAAGTTTCTGTTCTCTTGATCACACCAGCCATTCTCACTTGTAGTTCATCTTCTTCCAGTTTTGTCCAATCCAATTCCAGAATAGGAAGAGCTTCAACGCTCTCTAGAAATTGGGAATCCAACACATCAACTTCCTCGTCTTCTTCAACCCCACTTGTATCTAAATCCAATCTAAAGGTGATAATTTGTCTTCTAGTCAATCTAGACCATAGCCTCTTCCTGACCTCAAGCTCATCTAAATAGTTAGCCCAGAAGTCTTCCAATTCGAGGATGTGCATAAATGTGATAGGAACATTGAGGTTTGATTTAGCAAAACCCCTATAATCAAAATTAGTCCTAGAAGTGTAATATTTCAACCTCAGAGCCAACATCTCACCTTCCATTGCTAGAGCATCCTGAAAAATTTTACACCTATAATAGCCTAGCTCAATAGGAAACAAAACACTTGAAGACTTTTTAGGACTACCAGATTTTTTCTCAACAATGACCAACTACCTGCAAATGTCCATTAAAACTACATTATCCAAGCAAAGTCTGGGCAATCTTAGAGGCTCTCTATCAAAAGTCCCAACTCTAAGATATGTGAAGTTGGGAAATTGGATAAAATGACAGCCATATACATTTATTACTTGCTTTTCTTCCTCGGAGAGTCTACTATTATCTCTTCCACATAATTCAAAAACTAGCTTAGCTGAAAACATATCATTAACTATCTTGAATTCATTAGAAAACCTTTTATTCTACAAGCATGTAAAATAATCATAAATTTTCATATCATTAGCCCATAGTTCATGAGGAAGACCCTCCCGATTTCTACAACAGGAAAGAACATAAATGAGATAGGACGACATGTAGAAGGGATTCAGGTTGGTCACATTCATACATTCCCGATGAAGTCTTTCTGCAATATAGTCAACCCAATCAATAAATTTTTCCCCTTCCAAAATCTTTTGAATAAATCAGTACATCCAATCCTCCCAGTGGAAGGCATGTGGATTTCCCTTCACTCTATTTAAGAGGAACACAATATCTGTAATTTCCTTACAAAAATTCTCAATTGTTAGGGGTTTGGGTAATCTTGATCCTCCTTTATTTGGTTTCGCCAACCATACTTGAGCTATCAAGGAACTATATTTCTTCTTGTCCTCTTCAAACACACGAGTTGCTTCTGCATAGGTCCAAGGCTCATAAGGCTCTTTGTCTAGGATTCGTAAAGCTTCCATCAGCATTTCCCGACTTATTTTAGCTAGAACTTCTCTCGAAGAATCCTTGAAACATCTATTCTTGGCATCATATCTATTGGCACATTCCAATACAAGCTTAGGGAAAACTAAGGCTGGAGGAAAAGAAGCAGCCTCCATTAACCCACTTCCTGCTAGTTTCTTGGAGAAAGAACCTTCAGAGGCATTGTTGACCCTACTACATAACTCTCTTAAATTCACATTAACTAAAGAAGTATCATAGATGTTTGGGAGAGATATCAACAAATGGGTTCTACTTTCATCTTTCAAAAGTTTAGGACAAAACAAAGGCATCTTAACCGGAAAATAAGAGAAAATTTCACAATACAATAATGACCTGCTTCAACAATCTGAAAGTTGCAAGGAAGAAGATGACTCACCGGTTATCTACACACCAATTTTTTTGTGATTTTCTTACCACCAACTTTGCTGCTCCTCCTTTCTCCTCAAGGAAAGACCAACATTATTCTTAACAGTTCTTCATTTATTAATATGGTTAGTAAAATCTTGAATAAATCTTCATAGGATGGTTATAATAAATGTATTTATGAAGAAATGATTGATATGACACATTAAGTCATTCCTCATTTATTTTTAGGTTAAATTAGCATGATTTTCTTGATTCCCCAAAACATCCTCTGATTACCATACTTTTGCAATAATATCCCCCTGTTTCATCGCATCGCAAACTGTCACATCCACAATTTACATGCATGAATAATCCTGTCAAATTTGGTAACTCCATTCGACAACTTCCCATTATTGATTTGATACCTATGTTTCTTGAAAAGGAAACTTTCCACGGGGAGAAAGAACAAACCTGCATAATATTCCATGCGTTGGGAGTTTCACTTTGAACTTGAACTTGAACTTGACAAAGTTCAAAGTTCAGGTTCGACTTCAAAAGACTAACATACTGACTAAAGAGACCGACAGACATTGATGCTCTATAACTTATAACGGCTTATGAACTTGAACTTGAACTTGACAAAGTTCAAGTTCAGCTTCAACTTAGGACTTTCATTGACCTTTAATTAGAACTGAGAGTAAGAAAAATTTGAGGGTAACAATTGGCTCTAATTGGGGACCGAGAATCTTCAAAACTGAGAATGAACTGGGAATCTCTGGTTTCACAAGATAGGCTTTAACTTATTTAGACCAGGATGACTCACCACAAAAAAATCTTCTACTCCTACAAACGCAACCCAAAACTTATATACAAGCAAGAAAAGGAAACTTACAACTGATAAAGCTTGAGATCCTGTCCATTATAGGACATGGGTAGTTCATCTCCATCAACATTCTTTAGTTTGAATGCATTCAGACCCAAAGCTTGAGAAATCTTGAAAGGACCATTCCAGAGAGACTCAAATTTTCCATGTGCCCCACGTGGCTCCCGACACTTATCCTAGAGTAGAACTTTATCTCCCTCCATAAATCTGTGTGGTCTAGTGTGGTGATCAAATATTTCTTTCACTTTCAGCTAATGACTAGTTATGTGATCTACTAATTTTGCTCTTTCTTCTTCAATTTTTGATAAATACATAATTCTCTTTTCCAATGAATCCTGGAAAACTTCATTCTCAAGGCATCTCTGCAACTTAGTAGAAGACAACTCCAATAGGAGAGATAACTGTGCCTCAAATCCAAATACCAGCTCAAAAGGTGACATTTTGATAGCCCATTTTTGGAAGTTATATCTGCCCACAATGCTTCGTATAGCTTCTTATGCCAATTCTTCCCTTTCTCTTCTAATAGCTTCTTCATGATATTAATCGGGTTCTTATTTGTGGATTCTTCTTAACCATTTCCCTATGGGAAATAATCTGAAGAGTGAGACAAATTTATATCATGGTCATAGTAGAAAAGCTGAATTTCTTGAGACAAAAACTTCTGAGCATTATCGGCCACTAGTTTGAGTGGAACTCCAAACCTTGTAACAATGTTCTCCTTTAGGAATCTACAGACTACCTCAGAAGTGGTCACTTTAACTGGTATAACCTCAACCCACTTAGTGAAGTAATCTATGGTTGTAAGGATATGAGTGTGCCTACCACTTGAAGTTAGGTTAATTGGGCCAATAAAATCAAGTCCCCACTATTGAAAAGGCTCTTCAACAATTACGGGCCTTAAAGGTAAAGCATCTAACTGGGGCTTCCCTGAGAAGATCTTGCACTTCTCACAATTCACCACCCACTTATATGCATCTCTGAACATCCCGAGCCAATAATAACAATTTCTTAAGATATTAAAAGCCATCACAAATGATGAGTAGTGTCCTCCATAGGCTTCATTGTGAAATTTTTGCAATAGCTTATGTTCCTGATCTTTATCAACACACCGCAAGAACATCCTATCCAATCCTTTCTTGTACAAAACATTGTCCACAATGACATATTTTGTTTCTTTTAGCCATAAATTCCTCTTTTCTTTAGTTGATAGATGATTCGAGGTCTCTCCATAAGTTAAAAAAAATGCTACATCTGAGAATCATGAATCATTTGTTCCAATAAATAGACAATTGGGCAATCCTTGATCTTCTTTATTTTCGGCCATCAATTTGCACAGACCTTGACCTCTTCCTAGCTTTGTGGGTTTGATCTCCAAATTGAACTCCTGCACCTTTGCCACCCAACTAGCTCTGTTATTAATGACTACTTCCTACTGAGTAAGGATACTTTTAACAACAGAATTTGGAACAAAAACTATAGAATGTGAATGAAGAATGTAATATCAAAAATTTTTAACTGCCTTCACCACTACAAATCCCTCCTTTTCAGTTTGGGAATAACGTAACTCATGTTTCTTAAGTGGTATACTCATGAAGGAAATAGGCACCTCTTCATCTTTTTCATTCTTTTGCAACAATACTCCAGGCATTGTATGCTCTGACGCATAACAATAAATAATAAAATCTTTCTTAAAATTTGGGTATATTAATGTTGGAGCATGAGCTACAGCTTCTTTTATTTTTGCAAAAGATTTGACAGCTAGCTCATCCCATTTGAAATTATGCTTTTCACTTAACAGATCCACCATTGGTTTTGACGTTTCGGTAAATTTAGGAACAAACTTCCTCAAGAAATTAAATTGACTGAAGAAAGATTTTATTCCCTTACGATTGACAGGAAGGCACAACTTCTAGATAGCTCTTACTCTTTCTGGATCAATCTTAATACCTTCCTTTGAAACTAAATGGCCCAGCAAATTTCCTTCTGTTACATAGAAAATTGACTTCTTCAGGTTTAAAGAAATGCCATGATCCCTACATCTCTGCAAAACCTCCTTTAAGTCCCTTAGATGCTTCTTACGTCTTCTGGAGAAGACTGTCATATAATCTAAATAAATAGTGATGGTTTTATTCAATAAGTGACCAAAAGTAGAGTTCATAGCCCTCTAAAATGTGACTTCGGCATTAATCAGTCCAAAAGGCATTCTTTTATAAGTGAATGTGCCCCACGATGTGGTAAAAGTCATCTTATGTTGATCTTCATCTGCAACACTGATCTGGTTGTATTCTGAAAAGCCATCAAGCAATGACATCATCTCCGAGCCAAGCACAGTCTGAAGAATTTGATCCATCATAGGCAAAGAAAATTTATCTTTAAGGCTTGATTGATTGAGGTTCCTAAAATCCACACAGATCCTAATCTCTCCATTTCGTTTCCATATAGGAACTATGTTAACTACCCATGTAGAGTGGTGGATAGGGAAGATAATGCATTCCTGAAGCATTTTATCAATCTCTTTAAAGATAGCATCTGCCACCTTTGGGTTATAAGTCCTCAATTTCTGATGGAAAGGGGACATTCCTGGTTTTTTAGGGATATGGTGTGTAAATTTTCCCTGTCTAAAATTCTTCAAATCATCATAGGACCAAGTGAAAACATCTTCATACTCTTTTAGCAGCTTGGTAAAACAACCTTTCTCATCATCATCACAACACACCCCTAGGTTTACCAACTTTGGATTGTATTCATCTCCAATGTTTATTTTTTCATATTCACTTGAAGGTATATTATCTAGTATGACAAGCTAGTTTAAATAATAATCCCTTCTATCAAAAAGCTTCTCTAACTCCACAAGTCCCTTCGGTATGGATTTACCTTTAAGATGAAACACTTCTTTTGAAGAGTTGATCTCTTTTCCTGGACAAAATTCATGACAATCAGACTCTGATCCTTCAAAATAATTAGTTGAAAACTTGTCCAATCCCTACAAAAATTCATTAATGTGGGCATCATCTCTGAAAACTTACCAAGAAAAATAATTATTAGGTACACTAGGTCTATGTATAACCTCAATTGTCTAATGGTCTTCTGTGAAGTCCGGATGTGGAATTAGCAGGGATCCTAATCCCGCTAGAGCATCAACCCTTGAGTTAAATTCTCTTGGAATCGCCTCAATTAAAAAAGCCTCAAACCACTCAAGTTAATCCTAGACCCTATTCATGTAATGCTTCAGTCTCTCATTCTTCACTAGGAATAACTTCTTAACCTGCTGAATAGATGTAAAATGGATTCACCTCTATTCAAATGTAAAGGGGGAAATATGAGATCTATTCTCAAAACCCAAATTCCCCAAAGAAGAGATCTGATTTGATCAACCAAAAGGTTAATGCACAATCAAATAAATTTTATGGAAAAGAGTAGGAAGAGAGAGAGTAAATCCAATATTTCCCTAATGTGGAGGATTATGTTTAGAATATAGAATAATTGAAATACAAGTACTAACCTCAAATTAGGGCAAATCTGGAAAATGTTGAATTCTGATGTCTGTGTGCACTTTCAAGAAAATCTAAAACCTGTCTTGGACTGGAAATGCCAAGACAGAGAAAACCCATAAATCTTTCCTCAAGATGTCTCAGCTTGGGTTTGACCCTCATAAAAGGTCAAATACCACGTTCTTTATTTGAAGTTCGATTCAAATTCTGTTCGCAGATCCCGGAAGTTTTTCGAAAAGGGTATCCAAATTTGCTCTCAGATCTAAAATTTTGCACCTGTACCTACAAGAAAATGGGGGTTTTTGTTGTATGGGGGGTTTGCCTTGGTCAAACCCCAGTTTAGGAATTAACCTTGAAATTGAATTGAAATGTATTGTGCATAAACAAAGTAATTGAAACAAATCACCTCGCTTATGTTGAAGTCCTTGTAGAGGATTCAAATCCTCAAATCCACAAGTAGGAATGAATGTAGGATGTAGGATGTCTCCAATCAATGGTATTTGATCTTCAACACCAATCTTGAATTGATCTTTGCATATGAGAAAGCTTGAAAGAATGGAGAAGGATGGATCACCAAAGGGAGCTTCAAAGAGATTGAATCCTTCAATAGCTAACAATGGATCTCCTTGATGAATGGATGCTTGAACACTTGAATGCTTGAAGACTTGAATTTACTTGCTTGCACTTGAGAGCTTGATTGCAAAACTTGATGATAGCTTGCTTGGATGAGATGTGATGTTCTCACAAAACTTGATGATCAAAATGAGAGAGGAAGGCCTCCTTTTATAGTGATTTAAGGCACACTCCTCTAGATGGGCCACCTTGGAGAATTAAATCCCAATTAGGTCCTCACCTTTAGGAAATATACCTAGATTAAATGTAATTAAAGGATTTACCATCCTAAAACCTGAAATGGCTGACCCGGAGGCAAGAAAATAAATTTCCCGAAAGCCCGAAGCCTGAAAGTTAAAGATCTTGAAAATTTGGAGAAAGGGGTCAATGTCGAGGTTGACCCTGACCTAGTCAGGGTCAACCTAAGACCTTGACCTAGTTAGGGTCGACCTAAGACATTGACCCTGATCCTAAGTTGACTCAGAATCAAGTCAAGAGGTCCCAAGGATGTCCAGAAATCTAAAAATTGATGCCAGAATAGGACAGAATGTCAGGAATAGACATAAAATCCTATGATTACTGAGATGAAGTCTAGGAGGATCCATTTCTAAATCCTACCTAGAAAATAGAGCCATGGCATGGAAGAGAGAAATTTAGGAGAATCCTTAAGATCCTAACCCTAATTTCACCTAGAATGAAGAAATCAAGTGCGGGGAAGAAGTGGAAAGCGGGGAGAAAAGCCAAATACATGCAAAGACTCAATCAAGGCACTTAACATGACCCCAAACCACCTACTCAGAGGGCTAAATTATCTTATCATGGAAGTGCTTCTATTTTAAAATGATACACCTGCTTTACAATTAACTCTGCATCACCACGTGCTTTTAAAATCTTAATTCCCTTTTTCTTTGCTTCTTCTAGACCTAACAACAAGGCCTCATATTTTGCTATGTTGTTTTTGTTTTCAAAATCTATCTTGAATGAAAAGGGGAGTTTGAGACCAGAAGGGGAAATAAGGACTACCCCTACCCCTGATCCTGTGGTAGAACAATTACCATCAAATTCAATAATCCAAGGAACCTCTTCATCTGCAACAATAAGAACTGAAACGTCATTCTTAGATAAGATAACATAATTAGCAAAATCAAACTCTTGATAAAAAATTTGAGATTTGGGGTCCTCTAAGGGAAAAATGGTATACTTGGACTTGGGTTCTGGGTGCCGAGAAACCTTCTTATTTCCTACAGGAACTATGGCCTAAGACAAATCCAATTTTATCTCACCACCTAAATCCCTACTAAAGGTTCTGCTTAGGAGCATTCCATAGCTAGCTGGAATATCAGCTACTAGAATGGTTAGCTTCAATATTTTATCAGGGAAGGCTACTAAAGAAACTTGAGCATCCTTGATTTGACCTATGAGTGGGAATTGCTTAGTGTCCATGGAATAGCATCGGCCAAAAGTGACAGTCATGGGGAGATCTAATGCTTTGGCCATAGAAGATGGCATGATATTATCTGAGGCCCCTGAGTCAATGATGTTAGGAATAACAGTCCACAATACAACTGAGAGGGGGGAGGGGGTGAATCAGTTGTATAACAAAATATTAAACTTTAAACTTTAAGCTCTTCAATATCAGAACCAATGAATACAATGAATTCCAACACAATAACACAATATTTTGGTTTCGGGGAAACCCTGTTAAAGTTAAAAAACTTAGTGGGAATTAGCACCCACAAATGATGTACTGAGAGTGTAGTAATCCTTGTTAGAAGATATAGCCTTGTTAGGAGCTTATTGAAACATTACACTACATAGTCCTTGTTAGAGGATAGACCCTGTTAGGATTCAAGAACAAAAGAGAGGGCTTACTGCCCAAAGAAGGTTAAATCCACCTTCAGAACTCACTAGTTCGCAAGAGGTGTATATAAAGAAATACACAATATTTTGAATTGTTTGCCAACAACTATCTTTGCTTGATCAGTTCCAATGAAGTCCACCAGTAAACCTCTACTCTATATACAACAGAAACAAGCTCGCAACTTTTCCAATTTCTCTATATCACATTTATTCCATCCATATCTTTTCTAAAGAAAAGATTATACATATATACCTTATTACAATTTACCAAAATCAGGTTGGCCCATGAGGATTTCCTAATTAAAAAAAATTACATAAACCCTTGCTAAGATACACATAGTATCTAAAACAATTCTACAATGATTACATTACAACAATTAAGGACTGACATACTTAATTTATGCCTGCCAAATAAAACAAATGCTTCATTCCCTGAGTCAGCTTCAGAATAAGCCATCGCCAGAGCACATGCCACAGATGACATCGCCAATCATTATGTACCTTTTACTGACCAATGAACATCCTTCAGTACCTTTTCCATCATCCTTCAATTTCACATACCTTGAATCCAAATGCTCTGAAAGCTATACCAAAAACCCAAAGACTAACTCTATCAATTCTCACTGTCACAGTCCAGTGACCAGTCTTTACCAAAATATTTGTAACTCTCTTAATATGAAACATCTAATGAACTCTCATCCAACTTGAACTCTCATCTAACTTCGCAACATCTGAAACATTCATACAGTGTCTGTACACTATGATTACCAGTATGGTTCCTTCACAGGAGCATATGTTGACATCAATGACAAAACACAAATGACAATAGTATGAGTGCTCATTCAGTAATGTAGTGATTAAACATATTAAATGTATCAACCACCACCCATGCATTAGTAATATCCAACAAATGATACAATTATTTAGCTTGAAACCGTGAATGAACAAAGATACATAAAAGGGCTCTGGTTTCAAACTAGAGGGAATAGTATAAATGGGCTTTTCTGTAGGATTTTGTTCAACTTTGTCCTCTCTCTATTTATAGTCTCTCCTTTAAAACATGCATTATTATTCTGTTGAGGTTTAGGTTCAATAGAGGAATCTTTGACATAATTAACCAGTTTATCCAGCTCTTGAGGGTTCATTTTTAAGTAATCCATAGCAGAGATTTGTATTTTGGAAGTTTTTAAAAAATCAACTATATTAAAAAGAGATTCAGATTCAGACCTTTTTAATAGTTGTATCTCTGGACCACTTGTCTTTGGGACCTTGTGATTATCACTGGTTTGACTTCCAAGATCTTTGGTTGCTGACGTTGACCAACCACTTGCTTTCCCTCCATGTTGATTTCTTGTCAAAACTAAGCAAGAAGGATCCCCTAAAGTTACCAATATGTCACCACCCCTTTCGGAGTCCGGTTCATATTCAAAATAGACATTTCTAGAGTTGCCAGGTATTTCAAAGGATATGTCTTCAACAGTCACCTTTGTTGCAGCTCCTTTTTCAGCTTCAAGCTACTCATGATGTATGTTTTCAAGGCATGCACCCCCTTCATGTTCATCAGTAAGATGAAAAATACAGATGTTTCTTTTTCTTGGAGGAGGCTCAGTTTGAAGTCTATGTTGTGTAGGAGGTAAACTAAATTGCTTGCCCGAGCTTGAGGTTCCTTGATTTGGATATTTGTAAGGGACATCTTGATAAGGACTAACATCTTTAGGTAATTGTCACTTAATTGTTATTAGGTCAGTCATTAATCTTTGGATTATAGGTTTTGATGATGAAGAAGTAGAGAGCTGAGAATTACGTGTTTGTATATCTTTCCTCCATTTACCACTTGTGATGAGGTCATCTTCCAACTCAATGGTAAGTGTTTAGGCATCATTAAGGGAAGATGGTCTAGCTCTTTTGATTAGAGGGAATGAAACATTAGCAGGCATAGTATTCAAGAAAAATCTCTTTTGATTTTCATCACTAGGTTTGCTTGCAGTTGGAAATTTTTGAATTCCCTTGTTAAATCTTGCTACGAACTCCCTCATAGATACTTTAATTTCTTTCTTCATTTGACTCAATTGGATTAAAAGTGTATTAGCATCATCAGCTGACTTAAATCTAGCCTCAAATGCCCTTTTCATTGTATCCCAATCAGTAATGGAGGCATGACATAAATTATGAAACCAATCTGCTACAACATCTATCAATGTCTGAACAAAATGACTTACAGCTACATCTTGGGTACCAACAACCAAAACTCCACATACCATGTTAAAGGCATTCAAATGATCTTCATGGGATTTCTTTCCATCACCACTAAATTTAGGTAAAATATCTCAATCTTTAGGCAAGTTACCTAAATTAGCTCCTAAGCTCAAAGGTCCTACAACCACACCCCAAGGTTGATTTTTGGCCATGGGAGGCAAGATGATATTTAGGGGCTATAAATTTATGAAGGAAGGAACTAGGGTTCTTGGTGACACCAAGGATTGAAAAGAACTCATAGGAGTAACTTTGGTGGGAGAAGAAGGTCTTCTAGCTATTTTGTAACGTCTTTCCCTAGAAGGGGTTTGGGGTTTGAAGTCAAGCTTTTCTAGGTGTTCAAAATCTCATTCAATGAGACCCTTTTCCCTATCTCCTCTTGTATATCTTTTTTCTATTAGCTTTGAGAAAGCTTAATTGGCTCTAGCTATCCTATTTATAGCAACTACTTCTTGAGCAATGGGTATTCCTCTTAATCTCTCACCAATTTCTTCTTCTCTCTCAAGCACTTGTTGGACTTGAAGATATTGTTGATTACTTTTTTTGTTTTCCCAAGCGCAAGCATTCAAATCTGAAATGAGATCCTCTTGTGTGTCTTGGAAACCTAAATTTGGCTATAATACAGGCTGGTCACCTATAATAGGAAAAACCATTGTAATAAAGAATAATCATGCAACTCCCCAATAGAGTCACCAAAAACTGTCAGTGAACATTTTTTTCCCTTTCTTAAAGTTGATCTAAAGACTTTTATTAATCATGAAAGAAAAAAATTAAGACAAAGCACTAACAATTGAGTTTCTTTAATAGAAAACTCTACATATTTTCAAGTTGTAGCTACCTCGCTAGTAGATTTTCAATACAATCTTACTCGACAAAGAATTTAAACATGTGTTCTTTTAACCAGAAAATACATAAGGCAAACATTCAGTTCATCAAAATGAAAAGCATGTGCAGATTTTAAAGAAACATTCACTTCTGACACTATCTGTATCATCTTAAAATGGAAGCACTTCCATGTTAAGAGCATTTAGCCCTCCGAGTAAGTGGTTTGGGGTCATATCGAATGCCTTGAATTGATCTTTTCTTTGATCTATCTTTCTCCCCGCTTTCCACTTCTTTTCTACTTTGTTCTAGGTGAAATTAGGGTTAGGATCATGAAGATTCTCCTTAATTTCACTCTTCCATGGCTTTATTTTCTAGGTAGGACTTAGAAATAGGTCCTCCTGGCCTTCATCATAGTCATCATATGATTTTGTGCCTATCCCTGGCATTTTGTCCTATTCTGGTATCATTTTTAGGTCTCTGGGCATCCCTAGGACCTCCTAACTGATTTTGGCTGGATCTGGGCCCACAGGGTCATAATTGAGGTTGATCCTGACTAGGTCAGAAATGACCTCAATCCTGACTAGGTCAAGATTGAACTCAATCCTGACTAGGTCAGTCCCAACCTTGATTTTACCCCCCTCTTTCAAATTTCCAAATTCCTTGATTTTCGGGTATCGGGTTTAAGGGATATTTGTTTTCCTACCTCCAAGTTGGCTATTTTGGGTTTCAAAATGGTAAATCCTTTAATTGAACTTAATCTAAGTATATTTTCTAAAGGTTAGGACCTAATTGGGATTTAATTCTCCAAGGTGGCCCCTCTAGAGGATTGTGCCCTAGTTCACTATAAAAGGAGGTCTTCCTCTCTCATTTTCACATCCATCATTCATATCTTCATTGCTCTCAAGATCTCAAGGTGATCAAGTGCAAGCATTCATTCAAGCATTCAATTTCTCTTCTCCATCCAAGTTCTCCATTGAAGATCAAGGATTCAAGCATTCAAGCCATTGAAGGGATTTGGTTCAAACATTCAAGATTCATCATTCAAAACCCTAGATCTAGCCATTATGATGGTGTGATCTTCCTTCAAGATCCTTTGTTCATCTTCAAGATCCATTCATTCTTCTATCAAGGTGGATTCCAAGCATACAATCATGGAGGTTTTATTTTTCCATTGTTGTGTTCAAGCTTTCATATTACTATACTTGTTTACATTCAAAATACAATTGCATATCTATCGAATTGCATAGCTTCATTGTTAGATCCATTTCTACTACTTGCTAGCATTCTTATTTCAATTTCAATATTAAGGTTGATTCCAAATCGGGGTTTGACCAAGGGAAACCCCTCAAACAAACAAACAAAAATCCTCTTTTTCTTGTAGGTACAGGTGCGGGATTTTGGATCTGAGATTAGATTTGGATACCCTTTTTGGTGAACTTTCGAGATCCACGAACAAAGTCAAAATTGACCTTCAAATAATGAATCTATCCTTTGACCTTTTATGAGGGTCAAAGTCGACTTGATCTCATCTTGGAAAAAGATTTATGGGTTTTCTCCATCTCGACATTTCTAGTCCAAAATAGGTTGTAGATTTGCTCGAAAGTACACACAGACATCAGAATTTGACATTTTCCATATTTGCCCTAATTTGAGGTTAGTACTTGCATTTCAATTATTTCAAATTCTAAACAGTTCAATTCTACCATAGGGAAATATAGGGTTTTCCATCTCTCTTTGATATTCTCCATAGATTGATTCGATTGTGCATTAACCCTTTGGTTGATCAAATTAGATCTCTCCTTTGGGAATTTGGATTTAGGAGTGGATCTCATATTTCCCCCATACATTCACACATCATACAACATAAACATTCTAAATAGAGGTGATTCCATTTTACCTCTATTCATTTTGGTGAACCCGACGAGCTTACTCTCTTTCTTTTTGGTGTTAGATTGCCTTTTAGATTAGGTCTAGTTTATGCTCTTGCATTTTAAAGTTCAAAAATACAAAAAAAAATCTATATAATCGATAAAATCCAAAAATATTTCTTGCATTTTATTTTCTATGGTGATTGTTAAGATGCTTTGGTGTGTAGTTATGTTCTTCATTACTCTTCTTTTAGTATCTCTTTATAATACCTATGATGTTTATGAGAGTATCATTCACTTCCTTATGTTGATGACCCTTCACTTTGCTCTTGCTTATGCTTTTGTGAAGTTGACCGACACTAGTCTGCCTACATTTAAAACCTTCATTAAAGATTTATGTGGTAGTCTTATTAATCTTTTGGATTATGTGAAGAATTTGGTAGATTATACACCATCTCCTAATCTTCCTAATCTTAATCCTATCAATCCTAATCCTAATCCTATCAATCCTAATCTTAATCCTATCAATCCTAATCCTAATCTTCATAATCCTAATTTGATACCTAATTCTCCATCTGCTCATCCTCTCTCTTCCCATACTTATGATGGGATTCAAGCTATAGTTCAAGATGTGGATGTGCAAGATTTCTTTGATTTACCTTCTCCTCCGATTCATGATGATATTAAAGGAAAGGGCAAAGAAACTTCTTCAAAACCTATTATCCCACCTTATGCAACCTTTACTCATGAACATGATAAACAATCACCTCCTGTAGAAGCTTTACATAATATGTACACTATCGGATATAATATGGTGACTAAACAAGGTTATAAAGGTTTAGGGCTTGGGGTTAATGAGCATGGTATTAGGTTTCCAATTCATATACCCCCTAAACCAAATATGTATGGTGTTGGGTGTTCAAAATCTCAAGTTAAGGTAGGTGATGCTAAACATTGTCCTCCTCCCCCCACACCTATCTTAGATAACCCTAATACTTGTCAAGAAGTGGCTAAGAAGATATATGTTGAGCTAATGATTTCCAAGAACAAAATCTTTAGACCTATGTCGATCGATGCTTTACACAATTACAAATGTCCTTTTCATTATAGTAACAAACATTTACTTGCTGATTGTAAACATTTCAAGTTATATGTTAGAGAAAGAGCTGCTTTAGGAATTATATCTCACTCTCGTGCAGTTTTACAATTCCTTCATAATTTTGATATAGGGGATTCCCCTCCTTTAGATATAATGTAGATGTTCTTTCCCTCTTGTCTCATGACTAGGGGCAAGAGGTGTATCTTCATCCAGTCTCCTAGGATCCATTAGGCTTTTAGTATATATATTATGTCTTGAGCTTAATTGGTATTCTTTTTCTCCTTATTTTCTATGGTTTTGCATTATGTTTTTAATCATCCATAGAGTCTTTCAAGATATCTTTTCTAAGACATTTTTTTTGCAAAGGTATCCCTTGTCTCTATCTCTAGGGGGCAAGGTACCTCTTTCTTTCTATTTGTCTAGGGAACTGCTTTCCTTAGCTTAGTGGTATTTTTTTATATTGTAACATTATTTCAACATATTGATAGATGTTCTGACTATGGATAACCTTTTTAATGAGAAGTTGTTGTCCTAAGTCATCACTTCTTCTCTATTTTGCAAATTATGTTTTAAATAAATTCTCACCCTTGCTTTGGTGTTAGATTTGTTTCCCTCATTCCAAAGATTCCTCTTCCTCTTGTTTGTAGGGGGCTTGATGATTGAATCTTTGTTCCCACTGTTGAAAGATGATATTTTATCTAAAGCACTCCTCTTTGGTAGGCAGTCTTGTTGGTAAGATCTCTTTCTTTGAGTATCCTTTTCCATGAGTGATATATCATTTTCACGATTATCTATATTCTTGGATGTAGGGTTCAATATCCCTCACTAAGTATATGGTGTATATTATTTCTAAATAGGATATCTCCTTGCATTGTGAAGTAGGTATCCTCTTCCATCTTTGTTCCTACACTTAGGGGGACAAGGATGCTATCTCCTTCTTTTCTGTCTTTTCGGGACGCACCTCTTTCCTTAGGTAAACAATATTTATCTATTATGTGATATCCAATCATACATGAAAATTTTGGTTTGCATTGAGGATCTTTGTCCTTGATCACAATCTATTTTGTTGTTTGGCATTAGGTTTCCATGGTTGATATATCTCTCACCCTAGAAACTAAACAGTGTGCTATCCCTCATAAGGGTTACCTTCTTTTCACTTCTTCCATGATATCTCTTTTCATTCGTCCCTTCCATGGCTTCATAGGAGTTGTGACCTTCGTGGCTTGGACTGGGTGTTGTTTGTGGATATTGTCTTGATGCTGAGGAAGGCTCTATCTTTGTTCTTTTCTTTCCTTAACATGTCAAAATAGTATGTTTTTTCCATATTAAGGAGGGGGGCATATATAGGGCCTCCCTTGTACTATAGTTTTTTTTAATTTTTACATGCTAAATCTTGGAAGGTAACACACATAAGTTGCTAAATCCTGAAAAGACATGCATTTATATGCTAAATCTTCCGATGGTAATGCACATAAGTTGCTAAATCCTGAGGAGACATGCATTTTTCAAATTTTTAATATGTTAAATTCTCTAAAGGTAACGCACATAAGTTGCTAAATCCTGAAGGGACATACATTTCTAGTTTTAAATATGCTAAATCTTGGAAGGTAACACACATAAGTTGCTAAATCTTGAAAAGACACGCACCTATATGATAAATCTTTCGAAGGTAACACACATAAGTTGCTAAATCCTGAGGAGACACATTTTATATTCATAGTGATACAAGAAGGTGGATCTATGGATATTCCATAAGTTGTTAGAAGACACATTACAATTGCAAGCATAGTTTATGGGTGAACCTATTGGGCTCTCCCTCCAGGGTGATTCATGGTAAGGTGGGCATCTTACTAGGCGAGGTAATCACTCTTTTCCCTCTCTCTCTTTTCATTTTCATGCTAGTAGGATTGGATCATGAAGCTATGTCATTTATAGTGTTGTTCTTGTCTTTCTTATGTAAACATTTATGCTTTTATGATAGCTTTCCAAATATGATGTTAGTATAAGAAATGTTTCTTAGCAAGGTTTCTTGTGCTAGTTGATTTGGGTTTGTTTTAGTAGTAACCCCTTTTGTGTCCTTTTGTTTTTTGCACCCTCATGTGTGTATGTTGAGATAGAATCCTTAGCCTAGGGGCTGGTCTCCCTAACTAAGTGGCATTTCTATCTCATTTCGAATCCACTGGGATCTTCTCTTTCTTCTCCTTTACCAAGAGTTTACATCGAGTCCATACTCTTGCTAAAGTGGGGGCTTAATGTATCATCTTAAAATGGAAGCACTTCCATGTTAAGAGCATTTAGTCCTCTGAGTAAGTGGTTTGGGGTCATATTGGATGCCTTGAATTGATCTTTTCTTTGATCTTGCTTTCTCCCCGCTTTCCACTTCTTTTCTGCTTTGTTCTAGGTGAAATTAGGGTTAGGATCCCGAAGATTCTCCTTAATTTCCCTCTTCCATGGATTTATTTTCTAGGTAGGACTTAGTAATAGATCCTCCTAGCCTTCATCATAGTCATCATCAAATTTTGTGCCTATCCTTGGCATTTTGTCCTATTTTGGTATCATTTCTAGGTCTCTAGGCATCCTCGGGACCTCCTGACTGATTTTGGCTGGATCTGAGCCCACAAGGTTAGAATCAAGGTTGATCCTAACTAGGTTAGAAATAACCTCGATCCTGATTAGGTCAGTATCAAACTTGATCCTAACTAGGTCAAGATAGAACTCGATCCTGACTAGGTCAGTCCCAACCTCGATTTTGCCCTCCTCTTTCAAATTTCCAAATTCCTTGATTTCTGGGTATCGGGTTTCGGGGATATTTGTTTTCTCGCCTCTAAGTTGGCTATTTCGGGTTTCAAATTGGTAAATACTTTAATTTCATTTAGTCTAAGTATATTTTCTAAAGGTTAGGACCTAATTGGGATTTAATTCTCCAAGGTGGCCCCTCTAGAGGATTGTGCCCTAGTTCACTATAAAAGGAGGCCTTCCTATCTGATTTTCACATCCATCAGTCATATCTTCATTGCTCTCAAGATCTCAAGGTGATCAAGTGAAAGCATTCAAGTTATCTTCTCCATCTAAGTTCTCCATTCGAGATCAAGGATTCAAGCATTCAAGCCATTGAAGGGATTTGGTTCAAGCATTCAAGATTCATCATTCAAAACCCTAGATCTAGCCATTATGATGGTGTGATCTTCCTTCAAGATCCTTTGTTCATATTCAAGATCCATTCATTCTTCTATCAAGGTGGATTCCAAGCATACAATCATGGAGGTTTTATTTTGCCATTGTTGTGTTCAAGCTTTCATATTACTATACTTGTTTACATTCAAAATACAATTGCATATCTATCGAATTGCATAGCTTCATTGTTAGATCCATTTCTACTACTTGCAAGCATTCTTATTTCAATTTCAATATTAAGGTTGATTCCAAACTAAGGTTTGACCAAGGCAAACCCCTCAAACAAACAAACAAAAATCCTCTTTTTCTTGCAGGTACAGGTGCAGTATTTTGGATCTAAGAGTAGATTTGGATACCCTTTTCGACGAACTTTCGAGATTCACAAACAGAGTCAAAATCAACCTTCAAATAAAGAATCTAGCCTTTGACCTTTTATGAGGGTCAAAGTCGACCTGATCTCATCTTGGAAAAATATTTATGGGTTTTCTCCGTCTCGACATTTCTAGTCTGAAACAGGTTGCGGATTTGCCTGAAAGTACACACAGACATCAGAATTTGGCATTTTCCAAATTTTCCCTAATTTGAGGTTAGTACTTACATTTCAATTATTTCAAATTCTAAACACTTCAATTCTACTATAGGGAAATATAGGGTTTTCCATCTCTCTTTCATATTCTCCATAGATTGATTCGATTGTGCATTAACCCTTTGGTTGATCAAATTAGATCTCTCCTTTGGGAATTTGGATTTAGGAGTGGATCACATATTTCCCCCATACATTCACACATCATACAACATACACATTCTAAATAGAGGTGATTCCATTTTACCTCTATTCACTATCTAAAATTTTAAATACTTAAAACTGAAACTTCTATACTGATTCTCTCTGTTACTCCAAGCACAAAATCAACTCATATCACAGTTAAGCTTCATTCAATATAACTTATTTCCATAGGAAAACAAACTATATATTGATAAACAACAATATTTATTGCTTCAGAAGTTAAAACATATATATAACACCATAAGATATTGTATATATTCTATCATATCAGTATTCAGAAAAGCTTAAAGCATAGAATTTCGATAGTAGTTTCCAAAATCTCAGAGAGCCGACCTGAAATAAGTCTTATGTTCTTCAATATATAGCCACGCAGGGCTTTTAAAACTATCTGGATAAAAATTGTCTTTTACTAGAGGTAAATTGTTTAATCTAAAAAACTGACTTAAGCATAAAGCAATTAAAAAAGAAACTGGATGTAAAGTGCCTCCAAAATAGAGCCAGGTGTCTCGGGGAACTAATGCCTATTGAGCTGCCTTCCAGTATTCAAATGCCGTAATGAATGTGGAAATCACCTGCTGATGTGGCAGACCAAGATAGTTAATTCTCTATCTCCACACCTCCTCTTTTTTGACTCAAGCTACCTTCTAATTGTGCATCTCTAGGTGATTTTGTTGAAGTAGGAGCATTGACTCTACTCATGCGACCTTTGAAAAATCTTGTACAATTGGCACTTTCATCTCTTGAATCTCATCAAACTAGGCTTTAACACTCTTAATTATCTGAGCACTTGATCTATCTGATTCCTCTTTGGCCTCAAAACATTGCTTATCTACCTAGTCCATATCAGTCGAAATAATGTCTTTGATTATCCCCAATCCTTTTAGGAGATCCTTTACTTCAGAGATTCCTTGTGCTATGGCTTCATTCCTCCAATCGATGCATTCTTTTAAAACATACAAAGTTTTATCATCTAACCCTGGGACTGGCTTTTCTGCAAGAAACTTTTGTAGACCATACTCCTAAACTGCTTCCATCCACTAGAGTTCCCTTAGCTAGGTAGCCCTTTCTATTTCCCAGTCATTAATATTTGCTTCAACTTTATTTAACAGGTTGCTGGCTTCAATCTGAGATTGATTCAGACAAGTTAATTGTTTTATTTCTTCAAATTTTACATGCTCAACCCATTCTTCTAATGTTCTAGTGATGACCTTATTCCTCTGTATCTGGTCTAGAAATTTTTGATTATCTAGAGATTTGATTTCAATAGAAGCTGACATCTCACTTAACGGGAAGGGTTCTAGATGTTGAATGGCATGAATATATTGAGCCATGCTCTTCATTGCTTCTTTCATCTCCTATTTTTCTTTTGCATCTTTCCAGACTCTGTTAGCAATTTTCTTATTTGAAACCTCAAAGAACTTCATATCAACAGCTCTACTATCTCTTCCCAGATCAACTTTAGACACTTGAAAATCTTGAGTAGAAACTTCCCCATCTCCTTTATCACTCATTGGTTTTGTAATTTTTGCCACCCAACGACCAATGTTTTCATCAAATTCAATTCTAGACTTAGTCTTTGGTTTTTAAGCCTTTGGAATCTTATCCAGACACTTACTGACTACGTCCTCAATAGGAAAGGATAGAGGAATGATACTTCTCCTTAATGGAATTTTCCAACCATTGCGGGGCTACAGTGGATTTCTTTTGAGTATCATAGTTGCTTAGGAGGGCCAGAGAATCCTTTAGAGAATTTTCAGTAGCATCTTGCACCTTCTGACTGTCTGACATGTTAGGCAAACTAGAATCTGCAACTGGATCTTCTTGTGGTTCTACTCCAGAAGGATCCAAATATACAAAAACACTGGGAGTCACCTTTGGCTGCTTAAATTTGTTCTTTATTTTGGAGCTCGATTAAGTGACCCATGCGGCAGGTTCAGCTTGAAGTTGAACTTGAACCTGAACCTCAGGAGTAGATGGTTCAACTTCAAGTTCAATATTAATTGCAAGAGATTCATCAACAACTATGTTAGTTAAAACATAAGCCTTTCTTGATGAGTTTCTCTTCCTCAGTTTCACTTTCTTTTTTGAAAATTGTGAAGTAATCTTAGGGGCTTTCTTTTCAAACATCCAAGTTTATGTTCTCTTAATCACACCAACCATTCTCACTTGTAGGTCATCTTCTTCCAATTTTTTCCAATCCAATTCTGGAATAGGAAGAGCTTCAACTCTCTCAAAAAACTGGGAATCCAATACATCAACTTCCTCGTCTTCTTCAACCCCACTTGTATCTAAATCCAATCTGAAGGTGATAATTTGTCTTAGAGTCAATCTAGACCATAGCCTCTTCCTGAACTCAAGCTCATCTGAACAGTTAGCCCATAAGTCTTCCAATTTAGGGATGTGCATAAATGTGACAAGAACATTGAGGTCCGATTTAGCAAAACCCTTGTAATCAAATTTAGTCCTAGAAGTGTAAGATTTCAACCTCACAGCCAACAACTCGCCTCCCATTGCTAGAGCATCCTCAAAATTTTTACACCTATAATAGCCTAGCTCAATAGGAAACAAAACACCTGAAGACTTTTTAGGACTACCAAATTTTCTCTCAACAAAGACCAACTGCTTGTAAATCTCCATTAAAACCACATTATCTAAGCAAATTCTAGGCAATCTTAGAGGCTCTCCATCAAAAGCCCCAACTCTAAGATATGTGAATTTGGTAAATTGGATAAAATGACACCCATATACATTTATTACTTGCTTTGCTTCCTCAGAGAGTCTACTATTATCTCTTCCGCGTAATTCAAAAACTAGCTTAGCTGAAAACATATCATTAACTGTCTTGAATTCATTAGGAAACCTTTTATTCTGCAAGCATGTAAAATAATTAGAAATTTTCATATCATTAGCTCACAATTCATGAGGAAGACCCTCCCAATTTCTACAATAGGAAAGAACATAAATGAGATAGGACGACATGTAGAAGGGAGTTAGGTTGGTCACATTCATAAGTTTTTGGTGAAGTCTTTCTACAATTAGGTTAGCCCAATCAATAAATTTCTCCCCTTCCAAAATATTTTGAATAAAACAGTACATCCAATCCTCCCAGTGGAAGGCGTGTGGATTTCCCTTCACTCTATTTCAGAGGAACATGATATCTGCAATTTCCTAACAGAAATGCTCAATTGTTAGGGGTTTGGGTAACCTTGATCCTCCTTTCTCATGTTTTTCCAACCATACTTGAGCTATCGAGGAACTATATCTCTTCTTATCCTCTTCAAACACATAAGCCACTTCTGCATATGTCCAAGGCTCATAAGGCTCTTTGTCTGGGATTTGTAAAGCTTCCATCAGTGTTTCCCAACTTATTTTAACTAGAACTTCTCTCAAAGAATCCTGGACACATCTATTCTTGGCATGATATCTATTGGAACATTCCAAGACAAGCTCAGGGAAAACTAAGGCTGGAGGAAAAGAAGCAGCCTCCATTAACCCACTTCCTGCTAGTTTCTTGGAGAAAGAACCTTCAAAGGCATTGTTGACCCTACTATATAACTCTCTTAAATTCACATTAACTAAAGAAGTATCATAGATGTTTGGGAGAGATATCAACAAATGGGTTCTACTTTCATCTTTCAAAAGTTTAGGACAAAACAAAGGCATCTTAACCGGGAAATAAGAGCAAATTTCATAATACAGTAACGACCTGCTTCAACAAACTGAAAGCTAGAAGGAATAAGATGACTCACTGGTTATCTACACACTAATTTTTCTATGATTTTCTTACCATCAACTTCACTGCTCCTTTCTCCTCAAGCAAAGACCAACATTATGCTTAACAATTCTTCATTTATTAATATGGTCGATAAAATCCTGAATAAATCTTCACAAGACGGTTATAATAAATGTATTTATGAAGAAATGATTGATACAACACATTAAGTCATTCCTCATTTATTTTCAGGTTAAATCGGCATGAGTTTCTCGATTCCCCAAAACATCCTTTGATTACCATACTTTTGCAATAATATCCCTTTGTTTCATCGCGCCGCCAATTGTCACATCCACAATTTACATGCATGAATTGTCCCGTCAAATTTGGTAACACCGTATGATAGGTTCCCATTATTGATTTGATACCTATGTTTCTTGAAAAGGAAACTTTCCACGGGGTGAAAGAAAAAACCTACAGAATATTCCATGCATTGGGAGTTGCACTTTGAACTTGAACTTGAACTTGACAAAGTTCAAAGTTCAAGTTCGACTTCAAAAGACTGACATACTAACCAATTAGACTGACAAACATTGACTCTCTATAACTTATAATGGCTTATGAATGTGAACTTGAACTTGACAAAGTTCAAGTTCAGCTTCAACTTAGGACTTTCATTGACCTTTAATTAGAAGCGAGAGTAAGAAAAAGTTGAGGGTGACAATTACCTTCCAAACTTCATCAGAAACTCTACATCTAGTCTTGAACAAACTTTTCCTTACCGGATCTTCCTTATTACTTTCACTCCAAAGTGCTCTCCTTACCATAAAGTTATTTTCCTTCTCAGGTTTATTCAGTGACTCTTCTTGCACCAAATCATTTCTACTGTTGTAATACCCCAAAAATGGGCTATAAGTTCATTAACCTCATACATCAACAATTCGAATGAAATCGACATCAAAGTCCTAACCTAAGGCACATCGACACATTATCGAATCTTAATTGATTATCCTAAATTTTGCATCAAGGAATATTCCTTATTCCTATTTATCCTAATTATCTTTAATTTAATGATTATTTGGTGATAAATCCAATTTATCCTAAAGTTTGATTAATTGAATATTCTCAATATTTAATTAATTAGATTTAATTCTGCCACTTAATTGTTTAATTGAAGTTAATTCTATTTATTCCTAAATTGTATTATTTAATTTTTACAATAAATCCAAAATTCTATGAATAATTGATTAAATTCTTATTTAATTAATTAAAGCAAGTTGTCAATTTTTAATAATATTGTTTTTTGGATAAAAGTTTGAAAAATAATTGATTAACCCATAAATCAATTGTTTTATTTTTCAAAATTAGTTAAGTTGGAAATAAATCACTTTATTATTAAATTAATTCATAAATAAAATATGCACAATCAGAAAAGCAGACAACTATCAATTATCAATTAAATCTAAACTCTATTTTGAGTTGAACTCTACTTTTGCATATTTTTGTGAGTTAATTATCCTTTATTTAAAAATAACTCAAAAATCAACCTGAGTTATTTGAGTGATTTATGGCTTTTTTTCATGCACCTCCAAAGCCCTAGATTTCTACAAATTAAGGCTTCAGCTCTTCACAATCAATCAATCCATCCACGAATTGCACACTCACGCTGTCGAATTGGAGACTGAAGAATCAATCTTGAGAATTCGAGTTGTTGTGAGATTTTCATTGTTTTTGCATAGTATCCATATCATTTAGAATATTATTGTTAGATCATTTTAGCATATCAATTTTCATATTAGCATAGATTCATATCAAGTTTTCATTATCACAATTGCACAGAAAAACCAAAAAAATAGATTAATTGCATTCATTCCATATCTAGATTTTGCATTCAAATCCTTTGTTTAGGTGTCGTCAAGGTCACTGATCTCGATATAATCTGAGAAGACATACTTGCATCTACTAGAAGGCATTAAATCACCTGGTTAGTTTAGTTTTTCATTCATTGCACGATTTTGATTTCAACTAACCTCTAATGTTTTACTGAAGTGTTGTGTCTACAGCTAGGTAAAAAATTCACACACATTTTTGGCGCCCACCGTGGGGCCCTGAAATGGGTTTCCCTTCAAATTTTATCAATTTTTATCATTTTCTTGTCTTTTTCTATTCCAAGCTATGATTTTTATTCTCTGTTCGTCCAATTTTCGTATGAGTTTTTATCAAAAACTCATACCAGGAGATACCCACTATCATACGATAGTTGATTTGATTGAGGATCGCACAAGCAGAAACCCATTGTCGTCTGGAAGCTCGATTATCGTATGGTCTGATACCCATTATCGTACGAGATTTTGGACTGTCGTCTGGTGGGTGACCCACTATCGTACAAGTCTTAGTGTCAGGTTTCGATTGTCGTTTCACTTTTTTAGACAATTTTCCAAATTTGTTTTTCTGATTTGGACTAACAGCTAACATTAACGATTGAAATTTGCTGGTTCTGATTGATTTCTGCTGGTTTTGATTGGAAAAAGTGCAAGAATTGCTAAAAATAGGTAATAATCTACTAAGCGCATTGCGAGGAATTCAGGTAATCTTTTCAACTGATAACATTTCAATTTGGATTAAAAAAGAACTCTTGTGTGTCAAGCTTGTGTGACCTTTATTGCTTTCATATCACATATTTCATTTGGGCTATAAAAATGAACATAGATTTGCTTTTCAGCATCTTTGTTGCACATAGTAAATAGGCCCTATGAACACTATTCATGGCTCTTGAGAGAGTGGGTTTCCAAGGAAAATCTTCTCAATGAAGGAACCCTTGTAGGTAGGGAGGATACTGAGGGAGTCTCACATTCTACTAGATTTGTGTGTCTTCAACTCTTGATTGATACATTCTCTCTCCGGAGAGGTTGACAGATCATGAGTAGTTGACATCATAGATCTTTGTGAGATAATCTTGGTCTTAGCATGTTGGATTAATCTGTCTGCTTTGTTTGGGTTAAAAGTGAAAAGGCTAGAGGATTATGCTCTACTCCCTTTTTGGGTAGTACCAGAAACTCAGATCCTTGAATCTGGAACCAGTCTCCATGTGGTATATTTTATGAGTCACCTTTAGAGAGGGTTAACCATAGTGGACATTCCCTTAATTGGGTCAACCACGTTGATGGAACCTCAAGCGGTAATAACCATTTTCACTGTGGTAGTGACAACCGCTATATAAATGTCCTGTTGGAAGAAATATCCACAGGTGTGGTCTCTTGTTGGGCTGTTAGATCTCCCTAATAGATCTTGAAGATTAAGTTCTCAGACTGTGTCAAAACCTCGGTGCACCTAGATTGGAGTTCTCCCTCTTGGATCATAAAAGTTGCAGAGTCAAACCATTACTAAAAACCCTAGTGAGGCCAAATTTTCATTTTTTAGGAATATGTGCATTATTGCAAAACTTTTTGGAACATACACAATTAGCACTTCTAAGGATTAGCACAAATAAGTCACTTGATTGTTCATGTGCAAGGTTGCTTTTGCCCTTGTTCATTGTTTTCAGACATACTTGAAATCACTTGCTTGCTATTTTGCGTGCTTGCTTATCTATCTGGTTACTAAAAATGAACAAATCTGTTACAATCCTCAAATTTGGACATTGAAATTTGCAAACAATTTGAAAATTGAAAACCCAAAAATTTGCAAAAATTGAAGTGAAATTCCTTTCTGGAGTCAAAATTCATCTCATCAGGTCATAAAATCATACGAGTTTTGGTTAAGAGTCATTTCATAACTCCCTTATTGTCATATGGTAACTGGTATATTGTCATACGAGTGTTTCTACCAGTCAATTTCAAAAGTCAAAATTCCTGCAATCAACTGTCGTGTGAGTTTGACAACTGTCATATGAGTTTTTCAATTGTCGTTTCATGCTATACCCACTATCGTACGAGCCTGTAGAAATTCATTTGGGAAATTTTGAAAACTTGTCAAAAAGTTGTTAGAACTGTCAGAGACCTAGCTTGTCCAGCCTATTTTCAGAATCTATCAAGAAAATCACTGTGTCAGGAACAGAGCAGCAAATACTGAGAATCCAATCATTTTCCTAAAGTGGCCTTTTGAATCCTATTTATCCTTCTATTTAATCAATTTGAGTCTTTATCATCTTGTGTCAAAACCTTGTCATAACTATCAATCTTCAATCAATCTTAAAAAATGACTAAGTGTTGTGATATCTTGTCCGCTATCTTTTGGGCATCTACCCATACATCCAGGGCACAGTATCCCTCATCTAAGTCAAATCTATGCTTCAATCAATCCAACCTTGACAAGGTTGCATCATATGATCATCTTGATTCAATTCATTCTTCAATTGTCTTCATCTTATTCTTTTGCTTCACCCAAGGTTAATGGTGGAAACTAGAGCTTCCTCTCACAAGAAATTAGGAGAAGCACTTAACACCGGAACTTTTTCTACTCACGTAGGTCCAACTCTTGAGCAACTCTATAATTTTGGTCTTTATGAAGATGACGGTCTTGGCAATTTTTGATTGAAAACTAGTTACATTCCTCCTTCATCAACTCACGGGGGTAATCAACAAACTCCTCATCAATCTATCCTAGGGAAAACTCCTACCATGTCTCAAGCAGGGACAAACTTTGGCTCTCAAAGAGCTCAATCTCAACATGGTGCAGATTAGGAACCCACACCTGAAGAAATTGCTCAATATCAAAATGATGATAACTTCAAACGAATGATGAAGCATTTCTTGAAAGAAGATAGAGAGGCATACTTTTTGCAATTAGCTCATCAAGGAGCTAAACTTCCTCCCAACTTTAATGTTGAAGATATCATTACACATGAGGAAGAAACTCCACTCATAGCTATGATGAAACAAATGCATGCCATGCAAGTCAAACGTAATAACCTTGAGAAAGAAAAGGAACCCAAAGATTTCTCCATGGAGGCCCTGTGTCCTTTTCCATTTGACAAAGACTTGTACATGCTGCCATTCCCGAAAAGAGTGGAGATGCCCAAGTATGATAAGTATGATGGACACTCTGACCCTCAAGATCATGTCAGAGAATTCTGTACACAATCTATGGAGTTCATGCATGAACCAACCTATTTCATGCGTCTCTTTCCTTGATCTCTGGGAGGAGCAACCATTCATTGGTTCTCTAGATTGCCTTCTACTATCAAAAATTTTGAGGAGTTGATCAAATTGTTCTATCAACAATACTCCTACAACATTCAACATCCAGTCACCATGATCGATATCTACAATCTCAAACAATATCCAGGAGAACCATTCTTGACATTTCTCAAGAGATGGAGGAAGAAATTCCCTCTCTATGCTAGGTCTATTCCAGAAACTGAGAAACTAGAAATCTTCATCAATAATCTTGTTCCAAAAATCAACTACCCTTTACAAATGCAAGATCATACATCTTTTGATAAAATGGTAGACAATGCGATCAAAATTGAAAAAGTACTTGTGAAAAAAGAAGAAATCATACTTCAAAAAGACAAGTACAAATCAGGATCCAGTTCTAAAGACAAGAACAAAAATTGGAACAAGAATAAAGGAATTTTCACAAATGGTGTTGTTGATACTATCCATGCCCCATCAAAGGCACTAGCTTTCAATCTAACTATTGGTACCCAAGCCATAAAAGTTTCAGAACAAAAGGTGCCTGAATCATCTCAAAAGAAGCCAGAGTATAAAAAGTGGTCCGCTGATAATAAATGAATGTTCACTCCTCTTGGAGAATCTTTAAAATCAACTATGAGAACTCTGCTATCTAATAACATCATCTCCTTGCCCGAGATTTGACAATTTGATTATGATCCTAAACCAAAATGGTGGAGAGAGAATGAATTCTATGATTTCCATCAGGGTAAAGGTCACAAAACTAATAACTGCTTACGCTTGAAACATACTATTCAAGATCTGATTGATAAGGGAGATATCACCATTGACAATCATAAGAGAAATAATGATCATACAACATTCATAGAACCATTTCCGAAACATGGTCAAGAAGTTTCATCTTCTCAATCTAATATGGGGGCAAAAGTCAATTATGCTTACCCTGGAAATAATATTGTTATCAATATGGTTGAACCTTGTCTCTCTGAGCATTGCAATGTCATCACAATTGTGCGAAGAGATAGAGATCATACTTTAGCTAATGCAGTTACTCGATCACAGGCTCAGGCACCTCTGAAAGGACAAATCCTAGATTCATCAAATGTCCCTAAGATGCCCTTCAATCTTTCTTCCGCTTCCAAATAGAAGGCTACCTCTAAATCTTCCAATCCTAAAGATACAAGGCCAACATCTTATAGCATTGTTCAACAACTCCAACACACTAATGTGAAAATCTCCACGTTTGAGTTGCTTCGGATATCTCCAGCTCATAGAGCTATTTTAGACAAAGCTTTGCTCAGATCCAATGTTCCTGATGACCTTAATTTAGACAGGCTCCAGACTATGGTTGGACATCTTACGTCTCCAAAGTATATATCCTTTTCAGAGGAAGATGACAACTCCTTGAGTCACCCACATAACCAGCCCTTGCATATAGAAGTCTTGATCCAGAACCGTAGGGTCAAACATGTGTTGATAGATGGGGGCACTAGCCTAAAAATTTGTTCTTATAGCTTGGTCCACAATTGGGATTTTCAGAATTGTCTATTGATCCTAGAAAGAAGATAACTATAAAAGCCTATGATGAACAAGAAAGATCCTCTAAAGGCACCATTGTCTTACCCATCAGAGCAGGTCCAGTTATCAGAGATACTATATGTCAAGTTCTTGATCTACCCTTGGCTTACAACATTCTTCTAGGGAGACCATGGATACATGAGATGAAGGCTATTCCTTCTACATTTCACCAATGCTTGAAATTTCCTTATGAAGGAGTAGAGGTCACTATTCTAGTAGACATATCCACCACTTGCAATACATTGAAGGAGAGTGCAGATAAACTTCTACCTAATAATAGGGAATCTTCCATTGAGCCAACCAAAGAAGCATCCACATCTAAAATGGAAGATCTTGCAAAAGAGGTTAATATCAAAGAAAATGGTATGGGAGAATATACTATAGAGCCAGTCTTATCTTTGACATCTCTCCCTATTTCACCTAAGTCTTATGGACAATCTTTGAAATAGTCCAAACCAGACTCTAAAGAACCTCTTGAGGCATATAAAAAGAATTTTGTAGCAGAACAAGTTTCCAAGAAAGAATTTGAAGAGGATGAAGCCATGCTTGCATGGCTATACAAAGATGAATCTCAATCCCATGATATTCAAACTAGTAACTCAGCAGTACCAAAAGATCCTTCTAAGTCATATGGCCCAGGAGATAAATTGATAGCTAAGATGGGATATCCAGGTAAAGGACCTCTAGGAGTTACAGGAAAAGGTCTTGAGGCACCTATCCCACATACTAGTAGAGAAAATAAAGACAAAGGTGGCTTAGGATTTAAAAAGAAACCCTTTCACCTCAAAGGTAATTGTTCTCATGTCATAGAGTAGATCACACCAGGAGAAGCCCTTCTTAAGAAGGAAGAAACTAAACCATCAGATAGTGATTTAGATAGCTCTGAACTTATCCCTTATGAGAATTTTCCTAAAGAAATCAAAGACCTTCTTGATGATAAAGATGATCCAATCAAAAGAATTAATGTAGTAGAAACACAAGAACCTTCTATCAATCAAGAGATAGTTGCAACACAAGAACCGACTAATCTCGAAAACAATCAAGAAGAGGAAGGTGGTAGTTATTCTGAGACAGATTCTCATGAGTATGAATTCAAATTAGAATCTAAGGGTAACCCTTCTTGGGGTATTCATGCTGACTTTACTCATGTTCTCAGATTTCCTAGAGGCATAGATGAAGAATCTAATGACTATGAATGGGGAGCCATTCTAGAAGAATATGAGCTTATTACAGAGAAACATGTTGATGTCATTCATCAATATGCACCTGAACCCAATGTAAGTCTAGAGTGAAATGATGAACCTATCGAGTCTGATCCACCTATGGCTGAATTGGACTCCCACAATGACATTGAGTCTATTCATGAATTGAATGTCTTAATCTATAATATCAAATTTGAACTCGAGCATTGGGTTAGGACCAATGATGATAGATCCATATCTGTAAACACTATCTCCCAATCCTTCATTGCTTTGACTATCCAACATCCTGAACTTCTTGATCAAACCTCCACAAATCTGAGCCATGGTATTTATACCTTCCCAAATGACTATGCCCTTGCTTGCTACCTAAATGCAGTTGAGCCTATGAAGACTTCCATCAGTGAACTGAGCGTTAGCATGAAAGAGTCAGACATCAAGTATCTTAGTCAAAAAAATAAGAATAAGAATAAAAAGAAAAGGAGTTCTGAGGGTGAAAACCACTTTGTGGCAGTCTCAGAACCTACAAAAGTAAAAATAAAAGATGTATTCAAAGGTGAAAACCTCTCTAAGGTGCCTAAGGGTGAGATATTTGATGTCCTTTCGAGTCATTTACAGGACAAATCTCCAGTTCTGATTGAGCCCACCCAATCCATCAATTTGGGAACAACAGAAGAACCACAGTTGATCCATGTAGCACAATCTTTATCAGAAGAAGAGAAGAAAAAATTTACAACATTCCTAACAGAGAAGAAGATCAACTTTGCATGGAAATATTCAGATATGCCAGGGTTGGATCCTAATCTTATAATGCATCATTTATCTATAGCTCCAAATGTCAAACCTGTCAAGAAAAAATTAAGAAAGATGCATCCTCATGTTGCACTCTTGGTAAAAGCTAAATTAGAGAAGCTCCTGAAAGCTGGATTCATCTAAGTTATTGATTATGTAGAGTGGATCTCTAATATTGTACCTATTTCAAAACTAGATAAATCAATCAGAGTGTGCACAGACTTTAGAGATGTGAACAGAGCATGCCCTAAGGATGATTTTCCATTACCTAACATTGATATGATCGTGGACATGAGTGCAGGCTTTGAGATGTATTCTTTAATGGATGGTTTTTCTGGGTATAATCAAATAAAAATTGCTCCAGAGGATCAAGAGAAAATTGCTTTCACATATGCATGGGGCACCTTCTATTGGAATGTCATGCCATTTGGGCTTAAAAATGCTGGTGCCGCATATCAAAGAGCCATGACATCTATTTTTCATGACATGATGCATAGGACTATGGAGGATTATGTTGATGATACTTTAGCAAAATATATGATTAGAGATGAACATCTAAATGACTGGAGCAAGATACTAGACAGAATGGAAAAATTTAGTCTCAGACTAAATCCTAAGAAGTGTGCTTTTGGTGTCACTTCTAGAAAGCTCTTAGGATACATAGTTTCAAAGACGGGCATTGAAGTTGATCTAGCTAAAGTAAAGGCTATCATGGAAATGCAACCTCCAAAGAATATTAGTCAAATGAGGACATTGCAAGGAAGAGTCCAATCTATCAGAAGATTTATATCACAGCTAGCAGACATATCACAACCTTTTACAAAAACATTACATAAAGGTGTGACCTTTGCATGGAATGAAGAATGTGAGAAGAACTTTGACCATATCAAACAATATCTATCAAATCCTCCTATTTTGATGCCTCCTATTCATGGGAAGCCATTGATCTTATATGTCTCCGCTACAAATACATCACTGGGGGCATTGCTTGCAAAACATGATGAGAACAAAAAGGAAAGAGCTATATACTACATCAATAGAACATTGGTTGCATATGAGAAGAACTATTCAATGATTGAGAAAGCTTGTCTAGCTGTGATCTTTGCATCACAGAAACTGAGACATTACATGTTAGCTCATACCACACATTTGGTAGCTAAAATTGACCCACTCAAGTACCTACGAAGCAAAGCTGCTCTCACAGGTAGATTAGCTAAATGGGTCATGCTCTTAAGTGAATTTGACATTGAATATGTGGAGAGAAAAGATATCAAAGGACAAGTTATTGTTGATCAATTAATAGATGCACCTATGATTGATGATACACCAATGCAAATGGAATTTCCAGATTCCTCTATCATGACTCTTTCTTCTAGAGAATGACAGTTATTCTTTGATGGCTCCTATACACATAATGGATCAGGTGTGGGCATATTGTTCATAACTCCTCAAGGATACTCGATCCCAAAAGCATTCAAATTAAAGTTTCCTTGCACAAATAATATTGCAGAATATGAAGCCCTTTTGAATGGTATGAAAATAGCGATTGAATGGAGAGTAACAGAGCTACACATTCATGGAGACTCTCAACTTGTTATCCATCAATTCAATGATGTATACCAAACTAAAGATGAAAAACTCATTCCTTACAAGAGAATGGTAGATGATCTAAAGAAGTATTTCCTATCTATCACATTTGAACAAATTCTTAGAATAGAGAATAAGGGTGTCAATGCAATGGCAACGCTATCTACTTTATTACAACAACCTGAACATGAGCTACGCTATGAGTTCTTAGTGGAAGCACTATCTTATCCTGCATATGATTCCCCTGAAACCTGCATGATCTACACTATTGTTGGTCATGATTCATCTAGATACAAAAACCTATTTTCCTATCTCCAAGACCAAATCATTCCCGATACCTTCAACCGCCATGAAAAGAGATACCTTATTTGTAATGCCTCCCGATATGTCATCATTGGTCACGATCTATACAAATGAGGTTTAGATGGTACACTACTTAGATGTTTAGAATGGGAAGAGTCTCAACATGCATTATAGGATGTCCATGATGGTATTTGTGGGTCACACTTGAATGGTTTAACACTAGCTCGAAAACTTATTAGGGTTGGGTACTATTGGCCTGAAATGAAGAAAGAGTCTATCAAGTTTGCTAAGAACTGTCAAAAATGCCAAAAGCATGGCAACTTAATTCATGCTCCAGGGAGAGATCTAATTCCCTTTACTACACAATGGTATTTTCATCAATGGGCATTTGATCTTATAGGAGCTATACATCCTCATTCTTCTAATGGACATACCCATATAATCACAGCTACAGATTATTTTACAAAATGGGTAGAAGCAGTCCCTTTGACACAAGCAACTGGAAAGCAAATATCTATGTTCATATTGAACTATATCATATGCAGATATGGGATACCTCATTCCATAATCATAGATAATGGTGGACAATTCAAGAACAAAGATCTAGATGATTTATGTGCCAAATTCAAGATTACACAACATTGGTCTTCTATCTACTATCCTCAAGGGAATGGACAAGTAGAGGCTTCTAATAAGAATCTATTGAAAATCCTGCACTGAACAGTTAATAAAATAGGAAGAGACTGGCATCTCATGATCAATACAACTCTTTGGGCCTACAGAACAAGTATCAGAATGCCTACTGGGGCTACACCTTTCTCTTTAGTTTATGGGTTTGAAGTAGTACTGCCTATTGAGGTTGAAATCCCATCACTAAGAATCAGAATGCATGGTCTAGTAACTGATGGTGACTACAGAGTGTCTAGGTTGCAAGAACTTGAATGACTAGATGAGCACAGACAAGCAGCGTATGATCATCTCCAAGTATATCAAAAGAGAATGTCTAGAGGTTACAACAAGAAAGTCAGACACAAGGAATTTTAGGTTGGTGATCTAGTCTTGAGAGAGAATCCTAAAAATCAATCACATCGAGAACGCAAGGGGAAGTTTGAACCCAATTGGCTGGGTCCCTTTGTTATCACTACTACATTTGGCTCTGGTGCCTATCAACTCTCAACAATTGAAGGAGAACAGCTCTGAGAACCAATCAACATTCTCCATCTGAAGAAATTCTATGCCTAAGGCATTCAGTCTATGGTAAAATGTCTTGAAAAAATCTTAAAAATCTAAAAAAGTCCTAAAAAAATGAACATCTTGGTGAAAACCTAGCAATAGGTGCCTTGATGATTCAAAAAAAATTTAAAAAAAATAAATCAAAAGTACAAAAAAAATTGAAAAAATGAAAAATACAAAAAAATGAGAAAAAGAAAAAGTGCCTTGGTGAAAACCTGGAAACAGGCACCTTGGTAGCAAAAATAGAATCTCTACCAAGATGGTGAAAACCTAGCAAATGGGTGCCACTTGTTTCAAAATGCTCCATTTATCAGTGCAATCTTGGTCTTTCTCAACTTTCAGTCTTGCTTTAGTTTGTACATATCTCCTGGTTTGTTTTCGCATTCCTATTTTCAATAAGTCGGTCTGTTCACCAATCAGCTCAAGCGTCTGTATCCTATCAATGCTTAACACTTGGGGGTAATCAATGTCATATCCTATGGTCTCTAATATACTTTAGATGTGTCATATCCAGTCAGAGTCCTTTGAAGCTTCATTTGAGTCAGTCAGGTCAGTCTCATCTCCAGAAAGGATTTTGCATCTACAACAACGCAATCAACATCAAACACAAACTTAAAACAATCTATGCTTTTACATGCTTTTATCTCCTTGTATGCTTACTGATTCACATTGAGATTTTTGCATATTATGTCCTTTCAAGCTCTTCGATGATGTCCTTTACAGGATTTAGAGAGTGATGACTGGGGGCATAATCTTTTCTTTGTTTTCTTCTTGTATGTGAAAATCTAACTTTGGAAATTTTAGATTGAAATGGTGTCCGGCTGTAAGAGCCTCTATCTCGAATTGGATGGCCATGCATACCTCGACCATTGATACCCAAAAAATTCAAGGAAGTTTGATCTAACTATTATCTTTTTGAGTGAGTTCTTTCTCCTATTGTGAAACATGATCTTAGCTAAGGAGGTGAACAATAACAAGTCACTATGGGTAATTCACATTGGATTTAGAATGACCTCTTGATTGTTTGATGTGTTTGAATGCAAGGTGTATTTAGGTCATGATGAAATTTATGTTCTGATGCTTATACAAATTGCTATATCAAAATGGACATGATATTCAGGTCATCCTGACGTTTGTGCCTTGGTGCTTATATCTAATTCGACATTTTGAAAATAAAATCAATATTCATATGTCCATGGTTGCCTAATTAGTGGGTGTTGTATTGATTCCTGCACATACAAATTGATATTCATATGTCTATGGTTTCATCACTAGTGGGCATTGTATTGATTTATCCAGTTACCTAAAAATTCAATGATGAGAATCACTGACACATGATCAGTGACTAGGTCCTAGGTCTTAGGTTGCATTTCATACTGCATGTCTCTTTGCATTTTTGCATGTTTTCATGATCTCACAATAGCTAAATGAACTTCAAATGCTTAAAAGATTCTTCACTCATCTCTTCAAATCTAACAAGAGCTGAAACCTAACTCGAAGGTCTCTTCACAAGATCGCAAGAAAATATCCTCCTAGGTTAAACATCCTTTTGACATAAGACTGAGTACTTGTCTTCATCATACCTGCAAAACATATCATGTGTATCGTTGCATTTACATATTATAACCATTTGTTGCATTACATTTCATCCATGTGCATAAGCATAAATCATACATACATCTTTCCATAATCAAATACATTTACATAACATCCATACATATGAAAGAAATCATTGCATTGCATTGATCCATACATACATTCTACTCTACTCATAGCATAAGCATCACATGATATCATCATAAATCAAAACATGACAAGTACGACTGAAGTCACAACCAAAATATCAATCTCATATATATCAAAAATCTCGGACTAGTCAGGGGTGCACTACTGGCACAGTGTACAAAAGAATGAGCTTAGCTAAGCTATCAAAATTAAAACAGTATATCAATGATAAAAAAGAGTACAGTATATCAGAATGTATCAAAAAAAATCAGCTATCAGCATGATCCTCTACACCTAGTGGAGGAGGAGGTGGTGCATCTGGTACTACCTCTGCTCTGGGTGCTCTGGCTCCCTCTAATGCCATCATGAACTGCGAGTAGGTAGGAACTCTCTGTGTTGAAGGAACTGCAATATAATAAAGTGATACATAATATGAAGATCTCGAGGTCTGATGAATCACCTCTGCCTATAAACATTGTACCTCTCTAGTGAGTGCAGTGCATTGTCTATTAGCCTCTATGAATCTCTCCTCCCACCTAGCACTGTGTATCTTCAGGTCCTTGACCTAAACTCTGAGATGTCTAATGGTCTCCTGGGGAGTAGGAGGAGTAGTAGGATCAACATCTGGCACCTCCATATCTGGGGCAACTTGCTCAGTACTCTCTGCCCTCTGTGCCTTATGACGTCTAACCTCAGCACCTAAATCAAAACTAGTATCTCCCTCTATGAAGTCCACACCACCACCTACCACCTACTCAGCTGCTAGTACCTCATCTACTACACCAACTATACCTAATGTACCACCCTCTCCTCTAGTCCATCTGTGAGAACTAGAAGATCTGCCTGTTGTAGAACTAGAGGGACGAGAGGGCCTAATTTGTCCAGATGGTCTCTGAGGAGGATCCATCGCTCTGGGTCTGGGTGGTGTGGGATGTATCACTAGAGCCTGTGCTGGTCTAGGTCACTGTGGCATAGCTGCACCTATAACATCCATCGCCTCCTACATGGAGGGAATCAAATCTATCAGATCTGAAAACTTGTGAATAGGATGGTCTGCCAGCCATGAAATGAAACCATCTGTGACACCTGCATTGAGCACCTGAGGTCGGTACTCCCAATCTCTGCCTACAATAGCACTATACTCCTATGCGCACAAGGCATATGAGAGCCTCGCTAACCAGCCAAGCCCGAGCTCCTGAGTTATCTGAGCATATGTGGTGTAATCCTCTGGGGCAGCCTATATCCACCCATACTGTCACCATACTCTAGTGATAATAAAACTCTCAAGGATAGTAGAGGATCTGCCTATCAATATCTAGCTCTGAAAGAAATAACTAAATTTCTCTCGCGCAGTAGGTCATGGCTCGATACCTACATAAGGTCTCTAGTGGACAAAAGTCATGTCATCAAGGCATCACCTCCAGTACTTAGGGTGATCCATTCACACCTGTGTAACATATCTAGCATAAACATATATAACCAGCTCTTGTGGTTGTCGTTGTGTCTGGTGCACTGGTCTCACAACTGGGATGTGCTCCCATGCCCATATCTGCAATACTAGGGCTCCCACTACAAATGATCTACTATCGTGATACACGATCTCGTGTATCTCTGAAAACATGTGTGTAAGGAGGCACTGGCCCCACACCAACTTAGAGGGAGTGGCCATCAAATGTGCTACCATGGGTGCCCAGCCCATCAAAAGACCATTCTACTGATGGTCAGACATAATGATACCACCAATCATACCAGCAATAATACACTCTAATCGGTGCATCTATCCATATCTCTATACAAACAACTCCTAGGAAATAGATGAGGTCATCTGGGTATCATCTCCGAAGATACATCTAAAAGCGAGCAATCTTGAGTTCCCGAAACTCACATACTTTGGTCTCCTTGCAGCATGGAAAGGAATATGTAATATCCTATAAACATCCTCGGGGGTAATGGTAATCTCCCCGGTAGGCAAGTGGAAAGTCTGGGTCTTTGAGTGAAAGCTCTCAATCAATGCAGTCAATAAACTATGATTTACCCTAAGCTCAGGTAAATCTATCAAGTACTCAAAACCGCAGGCAACAAGATGCACCCTCATCGGATCCAGAAGTGACGCACAATCTCTGTGCGGCAGGATGAGAGATCCAAACATGCACATTTGGGTATATGACCTACACAGAACCAACACAAGGAATCCTATCAGTAATCGGGTCACATAACAAGTTACAAGGATAGAAATGGGGCAATTCAGTGTTTCAAAAGGTAGGTTAACAGGTCAGCAATCAGGCTAAGGAATCAGAAAAATAAAAAATTGGACCTAATACTGAGTTTTGAGCTCGCTATTTTCCATACGACAGTTCAGACTAGCATGAAAATTCGTACGACTTTCCACATCATACCAAATGAAAAACCATAGTAGCATCACAAAGCATTCCTCATCGTACAAGTTATGAGGGACCCGATGAACTGTCGTACGACTCATGGGTCCCTCTAATACGAGTCATGGGATCCTATGAAATGACAATCTAGTTACTATTGAAAAGTCGTACGAGTCCTGCTAGGGAGTCATATGATTTTACGTGCATGGAAAATTCAAAAATGGAAAGACATATGAAAAATTGCTAAAATCCTATAAAACATGGAAAAATTGACATTTTAGCAAAGCATAGAGGTCCACCTATCGGATGTCCATACTGCCGAGGTCTCTGGTGTCTCCGACTGCACTCAAATCGGTGCGAACTCACAAGTACTTTCGGTTCTGCTGCTTTATCTGCCATTTTTTTGCTCAAAGGGCTCCACAAGTTTCTAAAAGTCAAAAGGTTGAAATGAATTGAAAATGACCCTTCTGGCCTTTATATAGCTTTTGACCTAATTTTCAAAAGTGCTCCGTTTTTCACAAAAATTGCACCCCTGGCTAATTTTGACGTTCTGAATCCATTTTCGAGATCAAAATTAAAATTTGAGATCATTTACTATGTCAAAATCATGATTTAAAATTTTTGGACCCAGGACAGTCTACTGCTTGCATAATCGACCTTCTAATCATCATAGAAATCCAGAATTCAACTTAACTGATTATCTTACATCAAACTATCAAAATTTCAACTTGGTCAACTATGGTCAACTCATGGTCAAACCTAGTCAAACTTGGTCTCCATGACCTCTAAACGATGCAGAACACGTTCTCGAACGTGTATAACCACTTCTCAAAATCAATTAACATGCTTTTGAACTATCAACACTGACTTTTCTTGTCAGATTTCAATTTTTATCCCAAAGGGGGCATGGTATTGCACATCATTCAAAGTCTGTAATCTAAAGCTGAAATCATATCTTTCCTCGGTAATCAAGACAACAACCACATCTAGTTGTTGATTCATCAAAAGACCTCATCGCTTGGGGCAAATCAATCATCGCTTGGGGCATATCAAATTCATCGAGATCCATATCAATATGGTATTCACTTAATCTTGTAAACTATATCAATTTTTGCAACTATCAGTTCAATTGTGTTATTTCCTTGGTTCTTCAGAAACTGAAGGGTTCAAATGTGATACCAATGTGATTCAATATAAGGACAATCAGGTCTGGAATTGGTCACTCACTTCTTTGCAATCATAAGGTTCAGAATCAGGCATTTTGACACTTTTTCGCAATCATCAGTTCATTTGCTATTATAGTTAACATTATCTTTGGTCATTCAGGACCTATCATCTTCATATCAAACTTCAATCAGTTTCTGCTTCATATCAATTTCAGTTTCAAACATTATACACAGACTGTCTTTGAACCACTGCGCTTCGCACAGTAATTCAAAGAGGGGCAAAATGTAATACCCCAAAAATGGGTTATAAGTTCATTAACCTCATACATCGACAATTCAAATGAAATCAACATCAAAGTCCTAACCTAAGGCACATCGACACATTATCGAATCTTAATTGATTATCCTAAATTCTGCATCAGGGAATATTCCTTATTCCTATTTATCCTAATTATCTTTAATTTAATGATTATTTGGTGATAAATCCAATTTATCCTAAAGTTTGATTAATTGAATATTCTCAATATTTAATTAATTAGATTTAATTCTACCACTTAATTGTTTAATTGAAGTTAATTATATTTATTCCTAAATTATATTATTTAATTTTTACAATAAATCCAAAATCCTATGAATAATTGATTAAATTCTTATTTAATTAATTAAAGCAAGTTGTCAATTTTTAATAATATTGTTTTTTGAATAAAAGTTTGAAAAATAATTGATTAACCCATAAATCAATTGTTTTATTTTTCAAAATTAGTTAAGTTGGAAATAAATCACTTTATTATTAAATTAATTCATAAATAAAACATGCACAATCAAAAAAGCAAACAACTATCAATTATCAATTAAATCTAAACTCTATTTTGAGTTGAACTCTGCTTTTGCATGTTTTTGTGAGTTAATTATCCTTTATTTAAAAATAACTCAAAAATCAACCTGAGTTATTTGAGTGAATTATGGCTTTTTTTCATGCACCTCCAAAGCCCTAGATTTCTACAAATTAAGGCTTCAGCTCTTCACAATCAATCCATCCATCCACGAATTGCACACTCACGCTGTCGAATTGGAGACTGAAGAATCAATCTTGAGAATTCGAGTTGTGAGATTTTCATTGTTTTTGCATAGTATCCATATCATTTAGAATATTATTGTTAGATCATTTTACAATATCAATTTTCATATTAGCATAGATTCATATCAAGTTTTCATTATCATAACTGCACAGAAAAACCAAAAAAATAGATTAATTGCATTCATTCCATATCTAGATTTTGCATTCAAATCCTTCGTTTAGGTGTCATCAAGGTCACTGATCTCGGTATAATTTGAGAAGACATACTCACATCTACTAGAAGGCAATAAATCACCTGGTTAGTTTAGTTTTTCATTCATTGCATGATTTCAATTTCAACTAACCTCTAATGTTTTACGAAAGTGTTGTGTCTACAGCTAGGTACAAAATTCACACACACAACTGCTACCGAGATTCTTACTTGCATGTGTACACTCAAATAATCTATCCTTCTTCTCCATAATTGTAACAAGTTCCTTGGAAACCACGTCTGTTATAACCACCTCGGTAGTTATTGCCTCTTCCTCTAGATGAACTTTCACCTTTCCTCTTGGTCTTTCCTTTATCCAGATTGTCTTTTCAGGTTCAGATCTATTATTTTCACCATAAGATCTACCTCTTCCTCTAGGGAATCTACCACCTCTACCTCTTTGTCTTTGCTCATGTTTCTTGTTCAATTTCTCCTCAGCTTTCAATGCAAATTGATAAGCCTCTTCAATGTTCTCCAATTTGACCAAACTGATTTCTTCTTGGATGGAAACTCTCAATCCATTCAAGTACTTAGCAATTCTTTCCACATTATCTTCCTCATGTCCAAATCTGATATCTAATCTATATAATTCCTCAGTATAATCTTTTACCAAGCTATCTTTCTGCCTCAAACTTTGCATTCACCTAACTAGGTTAATCTGATAATCACAAGGTAAAAACTTTCCTTTCAATTTATTCACCATCTTATTCCATACCTTAATTTTGTCTTTGTCTTTCCTCTTTTTGTCCAACTATAGATGTTCCCACCATAAGGATGCATGACTTTTCAACTTTGTGCTTGCAATTTTCACCTTCTTTTCCTCAGGTATTGTGTACAAGGAAATGTACTTTCATAGAATTAGTATTGAACAATAAATGAAATAAAAATTAAATAAACCACAATTAGTACTCTATTTTTCAAATAAAGCACAATTAAGCATCCTATGGCTCTCTATCTAAGAGTGTTAATGTGAAGCTCTTAGCAAGCTACCATTAATGACAGTCCTAGAATGAGAAATGATTATGATAAAGCAAATGCTAACAATTAATTCAAATTGAAATGATCAAATTAACTCTAAATTTCCTTTCTATCTCTAATTCTCAAGAGGTTAGATGCAATTCTCAGATGTGTGGTTATGAATTATGATTGATTTTGGTCTTCCTTTTATAGATTTATGCAAGGGTAGGAGGTGTAGTTGTGTTGATCATGATTAAACTTGAGTTGAGTCTTTGGTTCCACCCTTTGAAGATAATTTAAATATTTTGTCCTCAAAGCTTGGGACAAGTACACAAGATGAATGGACACGATGCTCTTTCACTTTGAGTGATTGAGATTGAATTTGGTTTGATCCATGTGAATGCATTTCTCAAATCCTATTGGTTGATTGATTTTCCTCCCCTTTTGGTTGTTGAGAGAAATTAGGATTTAATAATTGATTTTAATCCATTTATTTAGCCATATACCCCTTGAATGGGTTGAATTTGATTTAATTCAAAACTATACAATTAATAGAATTAATTGCACAATGATTTGATTTCACTTGATTAAAATGCTCTCAATTTTGATTTATCTTCAATTAAGACTTGATTTTAATTTTGATTGGCTAAATGTTTGATTCAATTCAATTGCCTCGATCTTGTCCTTGATTTTCTTTGATTTATTACTTAATTGTCTTTCTCCATTTTCAGGTGATTACAAACGCCCCTCTTTGAGTTGACGTGCGAAGCGTGTTAATTCAAAGAATATTCTGATCTTGCTGATGATAGGTCATGGTTCTGTCGATGGTCAATCTTTTATGTTTCTTTGATATTATTCGATGGTCGATTCTTGATATCTGATATGAGATTAATGTTGTTCTGATGATGTTCGTTCAATTGATGTTGCTCTTTGATAGTCATTCTGATGATTGATCCTTGATATGATGGTTGATCTGATGAAAGATTTTGATGTGATACCTGATTGTATGATATACTTTCATGTGATGCCCCATTCGATTGATTAACAGAATTTTTTTTGATAAAAGCTTGTGCTCTGATTTGATGGTTGATCTCTTGATTCAATGATGATGTTATTGATGTTGATTATCCAATGGTATGCCCCCTTGGAAATGAAATAAAATTTGATAGATGGTTGAAAATTTTGACGATTTAGGTCAATGTATGTTGATTTAGGTCAATTTATAATTAATTTTGATTTCATTTCCGATATTATTTTCACATCTGTTTGATGACAAATGCCCCGGCTTTGGTTGATTTGATGAAAAATCTAGGTTCCTAGGTCAATTTTGGTGAAAGATCCCCTTTTATAGGTCAAAGATAGCCTTTTTAGGTCAAAAGGGCCTATATAAAGGGATAAAATCTCCTTTTTACTCTTCATTTTCACTTTTACCTTTTACTTTTGAGCTCTGAACTCCTTTTGACTTTTGACAATGTCGATCCCTATTCGCGAGCATAGATTCAAGTGAGCTCACTGTTATCAGCGTCCACCTAGCTACGGTCCTCCGATGAGTGCCTGAACTTCTTCATTTTGTCATTTTATGCATTTAATTCCAGAAAATCTGAATTTGTCATCATAAAAACCTCTTTTTTTTCCTTTTATTTTTTAAGTAGCACTTTTACCCTCCAAGTTGCACTTCCACGACTTTAAACAATGCTTTCACATTCTGAAACTGTGCATTTACATGCCAATTTTTGGCCCTAAACCGCTTTTACCATGTTAAATAGTGCTTTTACCTTTGATTTCGCTTTTGCCAATTAGAATAGCACTTACAATCTTTTGAATAATGCTTTCAAATTCTTTTAGCGCTTTTGCCCCAAGTTATGCTTTTAATCCATGAAGTAATGCTTTTAAACATTTAAACAATGCTTTTCCATTTTAGCGCTTTTAAAGCCTAAAATAGTGCGTTCACCCTGCCAAAAATGATTTTAATTGACTAAGTCCTCTTTGCAATGTGCTTGACGTTGTCGATAAGATGATATGTTAAAGTAATGAACTTGATGTTTATAGCGAGTTGTAAGATGTCAGTATGAGTCAGTCATAGTGTGAATATTTGATCGTCAATCTAGATTCAGATAATGGGTGATGATAAATTTTCCATTCTATCTGAGTAGAAACATGAAAATTTTATTGTGGTTTGATATTTTGAAATTTTTTATTGACTTAGAATGATCCAAATAATAACTGATTTCAATTCTAATGTGATTAAACTTGCTTTTTGCAGGAGGTGCTCAAGTCATTGGGTATTCATGGTGCTTACCCATTATCGTGGGGCATGATTCCAGATCTAAGTGCGATGGATAGTCATATTATTAGTCTTTGTGGTCTATCTTTCCTTTTGCATCTTCCTCAATTCTGAGTGAATTAGGGTCTCATTACTGCTATGGTTGAGCATTGGCACTTAGACCATAATACCTTTCATCTTCCCATGGGGGAGATGACTATTACACTTGAGGATGTGTATCGCATCCTGCGATTACCTACTCGTGGTGAGCAGGTGTATTATGATTCCCTCTATGATGGAACTGCATGTCGGTGAGTTTTTGGTGATCCTACTATTAGTGATGCTCACATCCAGTGGGCATAGTTCCTTTCATTTCTTGTATTACCAGCTATCATGGGCACCCTGATTGGTGGATTCTTGCTTCTTGGTAGACGTGGGCACAGGTTCGATGTTGGTTGGGGTCCTATCCTTGAGATGGCATATCCCCATCATTTTGATTGGGTTTCATGTGTCTTGGCTCAGCTATACCATGAGTTACACATTGTGGTTTACATACATTCCTCTACACTTACTGCAGGAGCTATCCTTCTTTAGCTTTGGACCTAGCAGCATATCCTAGTGACACCTCCTATAACAGTGCGAGATCACCATGTAGGTTGGCCATTTTCTTGGATGTATGAGGGTATTATCATCCAGACCCATATGGGTAAGCTTGACTACTAGTGTCGTGTCATTGATGACATGGATACTGTTGTGTGGAGGCTATATATTGGTTGTGAGGCTTGGCATGAGGATGATTTTGAGCTACCTTACATGTTCTACCCTCGTTGGATGATCGGGTGTTCCACATATATCATTGAGAGGTTCTGCTTCTAGAGAGTTATGCATCAGTATGGGCGCACATAGGGTATGCCACAGGGAGTAGTGATGTATGCTCGAGTGTAGGCAGAGAGATCACTATGGAGTCCATGTGTTGATTATGGGAGAGCTGTCAGAGAGATCTGTGATCTTGGGTATCTTCCTTGGTCTTTGAGAGAGCACATTATGGATGTAGGGATCACAGATGAGTATGCTACTTAGTTGCATCAGTATCCTTTTCCTAGATTTACTGATCCTACGGAGAGAGTTCTAGCTATCGATGAGATATCATATGGTGATGACGGTATTGCAGGGGATGATGGGGATGATGGTGGAGATGATGATGGTGGGGATGGTGGTGGTGGTAGGATTAGGGCATGACATGGATGACGTGGTCATCAAGAAGTCAGAGCAGGTAGGGTTCATATCCTAGTGATTGTTATTGCTCCTATTCCTCTTGCTAGTAGAGATCAAGGTAGAGGTGGTGTGGACAGAGTACTACATCAAGTTTCTAGGGAACCTAGTCAACCTAGGGTCAAATGAGAGAGAGAGAGAGAGGTTGAGGCACAGGTGGCACAAGTTTGACTACAACAGGCACAGGGTCCTCCTGCTTAGTAGGGTATACAATGAGTTATTCCATAGGCACGTGCTTCTGCTTTTGTTTATGCTTCGATGCCATCTTCATCATCTCATCCATCTTTTTCTGGCTTTGTTCCTTCATTGTCTATTTCATCTTCTTTGATGCCTTCTTCTTTGACTCCTCCACCATAGTCTTCTACAATATAGGCTCCTAGTGTGGTTGCACCAGAGGTTCGTGCTTTACATTCTGATGTCTCTGAGATTAGATAGGAGATGAGACAATTGATTTCTATGATGCAAGGTTTTATGGCCTCGATGGGTCAGCATGGATCACAACCTAGTTTGAGTCAGCCTTTAGATAGTGTTCTTGGTCCTGATCACAGAGATGATGTCAGTGGTTCAGCCCTTTGAGATATTTTGATTATTTGATGATATATATGATCTCCTTTCATTGTTGTTATTATTGAGACATTGGACTCTATTGTATCATTTTTTATTCATTGATGTTACTTATGTTGATACTTTGATTACTTGATAGACATTGATATTTGGATGTTGTATTTATGATTATTTAATAGACTCTGATATCCTGCTCATTTTATGATGATGGTACCATAGACTCTGATTCTCTCTTTGATAGATTTACTATATATGATGTCATGATGTGTTGGATCTCTTTTTTCAATTTTTTGCATGATATGTAGATCTAAGTGGTTTTATCTCCTATATGCTTGGTTTTATGCTTTTCAGAATGCAATGTTTGAAATGTATGCATATGTCCTAATGATGCTTTAAATGATTGTCTTATGTATGACATAGAATAGATGGATGCATGTAATGATTTAATGATTAATGATTAAGGATGCAAATGATATAGGATGTGTTAGGTGGATAATGAAAAATGTATAATGCAATGTAATGGATGATGGATGTATTTCTTTTGATATGCAAAATGTGATGGATTTATATAATGATGCAATGATCATAGGCACTTGATGATTCTACATGTTATATGCAATATAGATGAATTATACTATCATGAATGTACTCTAATGAACTTTAATGCATAATGCCATGTTTCACTAAATGATATGCCTCTAATGATGAATGATCTTAATGGATGCAATGGATGTTTAACTAATGATATGTACTTAATAGATTGATGTAAGAGAATGCACCCTAAATGAGTTGAAATTTTAAAATGAATGTAACTAAATGTAATGGATGCAATTCGAATGGATTTTAATGATATATGCAACCTAATGAACTTAATGATTCAAATGTTGGACACATTTAAATGAATGCAAGGTTTAATGAAAGTGAACTAATGGAATGTACTTTATTTTTTATTTGTTTTTTATTTCCAACACACTCGATCACTTATAGTTATTTTTGATGATCCTTTGATTTTTGACTTCACCCCCTTTCTCTTTTGTCAAATTTTCCTCTTGCAAATTAAATTAAACTATGAAAGGCAAATACATTAAATGCATTTAATCTAAGATGTATGCAACTATCTATCATTATTCAAAAATTTGGAGCTTATAATTATCATTGAGCAATTTTGGAATCCCGTTTAGTACAACCATCACTAGTTCAACTATGACGATATGAATACTTTATGCACCTCTTTCTTTGCTTTCTCATCTCTTTTTGGTATGACTATCACTGATTGAAGCCAATCATGAGAGTGTGAATACCGATTTTTTCAGATTCTATGTTGCAAGTGGATTTTGGTATTATGATATTGAAGATCAAAATAGCCAAGGTATCCTTTTGTGTAAACAAATAGAAATCTCAGTTCTATCCTATGTACAAGTCCTCGATGATTATTTGATGATCATGTCCTTAGAAAAATAATACATGATTTAAAACTTTGATTTTAAGACAGTCATTCAGAAATCAACCAAAAATATCACGCTTTCATCGTAGCTTATCTAGTTTAAACTTTCATCGATTCGCTAGAAAGGCATGATTTCATCAATCAAGTGAACCCTTAGAAAAAAAATTTGCAATGTTTTTCAAATCCATGTTTCAAGTGTAGTTCCATCCATTTCATACTTTTAATCCTGATAAAGATAAGGTCATGTAAAATCTTGGATCAAATTTGTATTTGGTTCAAATTGGATTGGTATTGAAGATTTGATTAAGTGTTTCACTTTTATTTTTGATGAATTGATTCTCTGATTGATTGAAATTTGCTTTGATGAATCCTTCCTCCTTTTGAGTAGATTTTCCCCCAGTTTGATGTGATTTCATTTGTGGGACTTAGGGCAATTTGTAGATTAGGTGACCAAAATCTTTAGGTACTTGCAAATGCCATTGTGGGGTTTTATTATGCAATATATACAAATGTTGGTGAATGCAATATTTACAAGGTGACCTTCTAGGTATGCGACTGACTTGGACTTTCAATGGCACCTATTTACTAGGTTTTCATTGATTGAATGGATCTTGCTTTCTTTTTCTATTTTTAAAGCTTTTTCTCTCTTTTTGCTACCAAGGTGCCTATTTGCTAGGTTTTCACCAAGGCACTTTTTCTGTTTTTCTGATTTTTTTGTATTTTTCTCTTTTTTCAATTTTTTTATATCATCAAGGTGCCTATTTGCTAGGTTTTCACCAAGACAACATTTTTTTGAGGATCATATATGAATTTTTTTAGCTTTCTTCATGCTCAATTTTCCACTATTTTTTATCTTTTTTGTTTTTCAATTTGTTTGTTCTTTTCTGATTTTCAAATGTTTTTGGTATTTTCAAAGATCTCTTTTGACTATATACAATAAATATGATGATTTCCCTCTAATTTTTGATACTCTTTATACTCTTTCATCTACTTCATGTATAGAACCTCTTTAGATGTATGCTATTGATAGGTTCTTGTAGCTCTTCTCCATCACAATCAACTAATTTGTAGGTGTCGGTCCCAAAAGAAGAAGTAATCACAAAGGGTCCTAACCAGTTTGCCTCCCATTTTCCCTTCTTTTCCCTTTCTTCTTGATTTTTGGGATTCTCTCGCAAAACTAGGTCACCTATTTGAAATGTTATTGACTTGATGTGCTTATTATAAGTCCTTGACATTCTATTGTGATATACCTTTAAATGATCAAATGCTTGTTGATGTTTCTCATCTAGGAGTTCTAGTTCATGCAACCTAGCAACTCTATAGTCTTCCTCACTTATCAAACCATGGAGAGATACCCTTAAGGATGGAAGTTCCACCTCCAAAGGTAAAACTGCTTATGTTCCAAAGACTAAGGAGAAAGGTGTAGCTCATGTTGGTGTTCTTATACTTGTTCTATAAGCTCATAAGGTTGGGTTTATTTTTATGTGATAATCTCTACCTGAATTGTCCACCATTCTCTTCAATATCTTCAAGATGTTTTTCTTCATTGCCTCTGCTTGTCCATTATCTTGAGGGTAATAGATTGATGAAGAATGATGGATCATGTGAAACTTTGTGCATAACTCCTTTAGGTCTTTGTTTTTGAAGTGCTTTGCATTATCTGTTATAATGGCATGAGGTATGTCATATCTACAAATGATGTGGTTTAGGATAAACAAAGATATTTTTTTTCCTATTGTAGTTGATAAAGGTACAACTTCCACCCATTTGGTAAATTACTTTGTTGCCGTAATGATGAATTTATGACCATTCGAGGATGGTGGATAAATCATTCCTATTAAATCTAGACCCCATTGATAGAATGGCCAAGGTGTTGTCATCAGATGAAGCTCTTGTGTGGGCACATGTATCAAGTTTCCATGAAATTGACACTTTCTACAAGTTTTGGCAAAGTAACAAGTGTCTCTCTCCATTGTAGGCCAAAAATATCCTATCCTAAGAAGTTTCTTAGCTAGGGTTAATCCATTCGAATGTGACCCATAGATTCCCTCGTGGATTCCTCATAAGGCTACATTTGATTCCTCTTCTTCTAGACATCTAAGGAACATTCCATCTAGACTCTTACGATACAATGTTTCAAAAATTATGGTATATCAAGAGGCTTGGTGAATGAATCTTTTCTTTTCATTCCTGGTTTGGTCTTTGGGTAGGATTTGATCTTTTAAGTAGGTGTAAATAGGTCCATACCAAGGTGATTCATGTGTAGTTAGCAAGAAAATGGTATAAGGATGGGTAGGGTCAAATGCGGGTTGTTCCACTTCTTCTACCAAGAATTCATATTTGGCGCTTTGATCTGGAATTTGTAGTAGTGATGCCAAAGTTGCCATTGCATCTACTGCTTTGTTCTTTTCTCTTGGAACTTTATCAAATGTAATAAGAATGAATTATTTCTTAAGATTTTCCACCACATTTTTATAAGGCACCAACTTGTCATCTTTCATCTGATATTCCTCATTAATCTGATTAATGACTAATTGTGAGTCTCCATAAACCTTTAGTTCTGTCACCTTCCACTCTAATGCCAACTTGATTCCAATAACCAAGGCTTCATATTCTTCTATATTATTGGTACATGGAAATAGAAATTTATTTGACTTTGGAATTGTGGATCCTTGAGGGGTGATTAGAAGTATGCCTGCCCCTAATCCATGTTGAGTGTAGGAACCATCAAAATATAGTTGCCATGTCTTTGCCTCAACATTCAGAATCTCACAATTTGGGAATTCAACTTGAATTGGATGATCATCTTGAAGTGGTGATTCTTCTAATTGGTCAGCAATGACTTTCCCTTTGATAGATTTGTGGTCTACATACTCAATGTCAAATTCACTCAATACCATAACCCATTTGGCTAACCTTCCATTCAATGTTGTTTTACTAAGTAGATACTTCAAAGGATCAATCTTGGCTATGAGTCTTATCTTATGAGCTAACATATAATGGTGTATTTTTTGAGAAGAAAAAACCACCTCAAAACATGCCCTTTCAATGAATGTATAGTTCAAATCATATTTGACCAAGGTTCTACTTATGTAGTATATTGATTTTTCTTTGCATGTATCATCTTCTTGTGCCAAAAGTGCCCCCAATGAATTCTTTGTTGCTGAAATATATAGGATCAAGGGCTTGCCTCTAATAGGTGGCATCAAGATTAGAGGTTTCATGAGGTATTTCTTCAATATGTTAAAAGCTTCTCTACACTTTTCATCCCATTTGAAAATTGTATCTTTATGCAAAAGTTGGGTGAAAATATGACATTTTTCCGCTAGTTGGGATTTGAATCTCCTAATGGACTAAATTCTCCCTTGTAGTGACCTCATTTGGCTAATGTTTTTATGTGCTTCCATTTCCATAATGGCCTTGAATTTAGCGGGATCCACCTCTATTCCTTTCATTGTTTCAATGTAGCCCAGCAGTTTTCCAGATTGGACCCCAAATGCACACTCTTTAGGATTGAGCCTTACTTTGAATTGCTCTAATCTGTCAAAAAATTTCTCTAGAATTGGTAGATGCTCCTCTCTTGAATGAGATTTTTCTAATATTTCATCTACATAATCTTCCATGAACTTATGCATCATATCATAGAATATTGTGGTCATGGCCCTTTGATATGTTGCCCCGACATTCTTTAGACCAAAGGGCATAACATTCCAGCAGAATGTCCCCCATGCACATGTAAATGTTGTTTTATCTTGGTCCTCAAGTGCTATCTTGATCTAGTTATAGCCACTAAATCCATCGATAAGTGAAAACATGGAATGTCTCACTGTTAAATCTACAATGGCATCTATGATTGGAAGAGGAAAGTCATCTTTAGGACACACCAAGTTTAAGTCTCTAAAATTTGTACAAATCCTAATGGACTTATCTACTTTTGAAACTAGTACAATATTTGAAATCCATTATGCATAATCAATGTCTCTAATAAATCCCACCTTTAGAAATTTCTCCAATTCCACTTTTACTAATAAGGCTATATGTGGATGCATCTTCCTTAACTTTTGTTTGACTGGTTTGACTCCTTCTTTGATATTCAAGTGGTGCATAATCAAGTTTGGATCCAATCCCAACATATCATCATATGACCAAGAAAAATTTATTTTCTTTTCCTTGAAATTTTTTATGAATTCTTTCCTTTCTTCACTAGATAGGGATGTCGCTAGGTGTATGATCTTGGGCTCGGTTTCTGATCCAATGTTTATCTTTTCTGTAGGTTCGACCAAAATTGGAGATATTTCTTCATAATGTTTAGGTAGACCATCCAAAATTCCTTCCTTGGGTGCCTCAATTGGGTTTTCACCTTTGGAAAAATCCTTTATTTCTTTTTCTTTTGGATCTAATGTTGCCACAATGTGGTTTTCAACACTTGATTCTTTTCCTTTTTTACTTTTTTTTGTTTTTTTCATTTTTTCATGGATTGAAAGTCTAGATACTCCCCTTTATCATTTATTCTTGATATTCCATAGTAGAAGAGGGTTCAACCGCATTGAGATATTAGGACACCACATTGTCATTCAAAAAGGTCGGAAGGGTGGTTGGTTCAGTGGAATCCCATTCGATTAATTCCGGGTATATGAGAGTTAAGGGGTCAATACTTGGGCTTGGTTCGATGGGATTTAAAGATAAGACCTCATTTGATGGTTCATACATTGTATCATTCAAGTCTATGACATGTGCCTCTTCTAAATTCTCTAAAGAAGTAGGATCAAAGTCTTCCTCACTAGACTCCTCCAAGGTTTTCGTTGGATAGAAGTCATGTGGATTAAACCTAACATTTGATTCCTCCATAGTAGGTCTCCATGAAGGTATGTATGGTCACCTACCCATTTATTTATCTCTATTTCTATGCTTGGAACATCATTTAGGACCCCTTGATTGGAACTAGATGCTTGATTTGAACTTGATTCTGCTATTTGTCCTTTATCTTTACTAGAAGTGTAGGTATGAATAACATCAATACCATTATCATGACATGACTCATTAGATAATGTATCACATTCCCAATCATTAGAATCTTCATCACTATGGGATTCTAACTACAATATATGACTATAGACCTTAGGATAATGTTTTTGGGTGTACCCTTGTTGGAGGTACCCTAATCTTGTTTTCTTCTTGCTATCTCACCATGTCATTTTGATAGGTTCAATGAGTCCTTCATTCTTCGTGCCCAAAGGTACTTGGCCTTGGTACCCCATATTTTGCATGATTTGAAATCCTTTCCCATATTGATGTGTGGGAATGGCTATATTTTGAATGTGTTTAACATGTGTACTTGATTCTTCATCTTTGTATAACCAGTTTAGAATCTCATTGTCTTCTTCATTCATGGTGGATGATGTGCTTGCCCTCACAAAGTTATCATTATATTTATGGGATAAATTTTAGGGTCTTACATAGGACTTAGGTGATAAGGGCAAGTCCATCATGGATAGGGAGTATTCACCTACTCCTTTTTGCTTGATTTTGTACTGCTCATCAAAATTCTTCATCATTTGGTTGATTTTCTGATAGTGGGCCTCTTTGGTGTATACTTGAATAGCTTTGGTTCGGTCTTCTTTCACTTTTTCAATAATATTATCCTCACTAACCTTCTCTTTTCCTTTAGTCGATGTAGCTAGGTTAGTGAGTTTTGGTATGTCTTCAATAAAAATTTCCTTTTCTATCTTTTCTTGTCCCTTCAACAATGGGATGTCTTTAGAACTTTTCCCTTGCTCCATTTGGTTAAGTATAGACCCTTTTGCATTGTGTGGGACTAAAGATTCATTTATAGGTTTGATGTTGTTACAATATTGGAAGGGGCTTAAGTCCCCACTTACCATTATTTCCTGCCCTAGATAAGGAAACTTTAAACATTAGTGATAAGTGGAAGGAACGGCCTGCATTTCATGGATCCATGGCCTTCCTAACAAGATATTGTAGGTCAACTTTAAATCTAGCACTTGACAAATGGTCTCTTTTTGCATGGGACCAACTCTTATGGGTAGGACTATGACTCCTTTGGAAGCCCTTTCTTCATCATCGTAGGCTTTAATAGTTATCTTTTTCTTAGGGTCAATAGCCTCCTCAGAAAATCTTAGGGCTTTCACTAGGCTAAGGGTACAAATGTTTAAGCTAGCTCCTCCATCTATCAAGACTCTTTTCACCCTATGCTTATGAATCAAGACTTCTATGTGCAAAGGCAAGTTTTGAGGGTGATTAAGTGACATGTCATCTTTCTCAAAAAATGATAAGCAATGGGGTGCAATGAGGTGTCCCACCATATTTTGAAACTTGTCTCATTGGTCTCCAATAAGGCTTTCTCCAAGATATTCTTTTGAGTTGGTGATAATTTGAGTAACTCAAGAATAGAGATTTGAATGGGAGTTCTTTGTAGTTGATCAACCAAGTTATATTGTTTTGATGATGAGGTTGAAGCTTGGTTTGATAGAACAATTTTAGGAGCATTTGTAGGTAGAATGATTTTAGATGCTTTCCCCCTAGTGACAACATTTGATGATGCTTCTCTTAATTGATTATGTACTACTATAACATTTATGGTGTTGTCCTCTTCACTTAAAGTATTGATCATGTTGTCATAGGTATGAGAAAAGTTCACCTTCTCATTACCTCTTTTCTGATTTTGATTGGCATTAGATGACTCACCCTTTTCATGGTTCAAAAAGGGGTTCTTGAAGGCCGTATGATCCTCATTGTTTTGAGGTCCTTTAATTTTGATAGTTCCATCATCTATTAAATCTTGCACTAAGTGTTTTAGCCTCATGCATTCGTTGGTTTTATGACCTCTATTTTGATGATACTTACAATGATGAGAATCATTCCACCAATTAGGTTTAACTTGAGGTTCATAATCTCTTAAATCAGGTAATGTGATGATCTTGTTAGCAACCAAGGCCCTTAATGTGTTCTCCAAGGGTTCACCTAAAAAGGTGAATTTTCTCTTGTTATAAGTGGAGTAAAAGGGTTTGGGCTTATTCCCATTAGCATTATTATAAGGATTATTAGCATTGTTGTTCAAGTTGTTGGAATTGTTAATGGAATTATTGGAATTAAAGGGAGCTTTATTCATTTGATTTACATTATTTGAAGAATTAGCTCCACTTGATAAGTTAAAAGGGGTTGCCTTCAAGTTGTGCGCTTCCACAACTCCGTTGTTCACAAGTTTTTTGTTATTATTTTTTAACCATAACTTTGGTTTATCATTGTGATTATTGGCCCCTTTATTGTTAACATATTTAGGTACATAATTATTATTGTTGTTGTTGGTATTGGATTTATTGTCTTTAAATAATTTTATCTCTCCTCTCTTTACCAATACATCTTCAATCTTAATCCCATTTTTGATAAGTTTTTCAAATGTTGGGGGACATTGGACTTGTAATCGATAATTCATTTCCATGGTCAAATTGTTTGTAAAGGTTTCCATCTTCTCTTTCCATGGTCAAATTGTTTGCAAAAATGGTCCTCCACCTTTGTAGGAATCCTAAGAAGGATTCTCCATCTTTCTGTTTGGTATCACACAATTTGAGCATCGTGATTTTGTGCTTGATATTATAAGAATAGTGGGTTACAAACTTGGAGGCTAACTCCTCGAAAGTCTTTATTCCTTTGGGTAACTTTGAGAACCACTCCATGGCGGGACCTCCCAAGCTCCTAGGAAAGAGTCTCATTAGGTATGTATCATTGTGCATGAACTCAATTCTTAAGGCACACAACTCCCTTAGATGATCTTGTGGGTCTGTTTTACCCATATACTTATCATATTTAGGAAAAATAGTATTGAAAGGAAAGGGTACCATAACTAAGCTTTTGTCAAATGGGAAAGGACACAAAGCTTCAATATAAAAGGGCTTAGGTTCAGCAACCCTTTTCATGGAATCAATTTGCTCTTGGAATGTTTTCAATTGTCTAGTCATAGCATTCATGGGGTTATCTTCTTCTTGATCCTTTTTAAGTTTCTCTATATCATAGTCGTAGGGAAGCTTTACTCCTGCTTGGGCTAAGTTTAGGAAAAATTTCTCCCTATCCCTATCTATCAATTTCTCCATAGCTTCTAGGAATTCATGGTCTTGGGCTGCTCTCTCAAATTTTTCTTCAAGTGTTTCCTTAGGAGCTTGATTGGGATTATTGGTGTTATTGTTTTTTCCTCCATGTTGATGATCATAAAATGCAGAATTTCGATCCATATTGTTAAGTCTTTCTTCAAATAAATTTGGGAAAATATCCCCTTGATCTTGGCCTTTGAAGAGACTTTGGTATTCAACTTCGTGTCCTTCTTTTGCAATGCAAGTGCTATCTCCTTGTAAAGATACCCTAAGTTTGTGGGACCGCGTGGAAACCAACATCCAACAAGGGTTTGATTCGAATTGATCCTTGATTTGATAATTGTTGATTTTAATTGAAGAGATTAAAAATGTAAGATGAACTTTCAATGGATATCTATTTCACTCATTTTATGTATTTCAAACACAACAATCAGGCATACACTTGTTTCTTTTTACCCACTACACAACAAGTGTTTGATTTTGAAAGTACGTTATCATGGGTTTTGCACAAAAAGAGACTTCAAGCACCTACCTAGCTCAAGATCGGTTCGTAAACATGGCTCTAAAAGGTAGTCTTTGTTGATTTATCAAGGATTTAATATGTATTCTATTTAAAATGGATCCTAAACTTTCATCCTCCAAGTATATTAAGAGGCTTCCCACCATCGGTATATCAGAGTTTTGCACAATCCGTGAGGACTACTCGAGGAAGTTCAAAAATTTAGTATCCTTTTGTCACACACCCCATCAAGGATGTATTCATTTTTTTTTATAGTGGGTTGGATTCTCACGGAAAAAGCAAGTGTAGCCCACTTTGGGCTATCCCTCTCACCGGCACTTTTAAGGAAAATCTCAAGAGGTGAACCCACTAAAGTTCTAGCATGTTCATGGAAAGCAAGGAAATGGAGTTAAGAACTAGTTTTTGGGAATTTGATTCACCAAAAGGTTAAGAGCATATCCCTAACCTTTTCTTAATTTCCCAAACACAATAAACAAGGTTCAATTACTAGCCCACTAACTAGAGAGAATTGAGTATTGCTACTCTCTTCTACAAACAAGGGGCTTTTGATTTTATGTGCTTGATTTCCTCAACCTTTCTTCTTAATTAAAAATTTTAACACCTTTGGCATTTTGATTCACTAGAAGAAGTGAAGAGCATAGGCCTAATGCTAAACTTTCCAAACAAAGATAGGGTTTTTTTTTTTTTAAGTACTAGATTCTTACAAGCACCAAATGCCATAATTTAAGGGAAAAATTCACTAGTTTGAGGCTTACCTTTCCTCCAACAAATTAGTCAACAAAACCAGCCAAAGTGAAGGAAACAAAAATAAACTTGAAGAAGCAAAGATTGAATTGAATCTATGGCCTTATTTGTAAATTTTAAGGAAAACTTGATTTAAGGTGAGAAAATCCAATTTAGTGACAGAAATTTAGTTTTGTATGCTTCTACAACTTTGAGATAATTTTCATAAACTTTATTTTCTTGTTGTGAATCCTCAAGGACCAACTTGATATGTGCAATGTTCTCTTTCTTGATTTTCCTTGCTAAAGCCTTGCCTTCTTGGTTAAATCTACTCTCTGACTTTTTCACTTTTCTGTGATCAGACATCCTGGAAAGACACAAAAATCATTTTACCACAGTTAGATTACAAAAATTTACAGTTTACTCAAAAGCGATGTCGTAATGCTTAAAAGAACTATTTAACTATTTAAAAGTGATGTTAATTTGATTAGAAGCGCTATTTAAAATTTCAAAAGCGCAGCAACAGAGAGTAAAAGCGCTACAAAATTGAGCAAAGGTGGTAAAAACTGAGTAAAAGCGCTAAATAAAGAAGCAGAAGTGCTCGGTAGTCAGGGAAAAAGCAATCTGAGAAATTTAGACAGATATCAGAAGGATTCGGAAGTGCTGCTAATTGATGCAAAGGCGCACAAATTTATCGTGGAAGTGCCAAAATAGTTCTCAAAAGCATTGTTTAAATGTTCAAAAGCGTCATTTGAGTTGTCAGAAGCATTGTTTTCTGCAAAACTCGAGAGTTAAACATGCAAAAAAATTGACAAATATGAAAATTCTGAGAGATTAGAAAAGTGAAGCATACTGCCCCACGATGGGTGCCATTTTGTGTACAAGGAAATGCACCTTCATAGAATTAGTATTGAACAATAAATGAAATAGAAACTAAATAAACCACAATTAGTACTATATTTTGTAAATAAAGCACAATTAAGCATCCTATGGCTCTCTATCTAAGAGTGTTAATGTGAAGCTCTCAACAAGCTACCATTAATGATAGTCCTAGAATGAGAAATGATTATGATAAAGAAAATGCTAACAATTAATTCAAATTGAAATGCTCAAATTAAATCTAAATTGTCTTTCTAGCTCTAATTCTCAAGAGGTTAGATGCAATTCTCAGATGTGTGGTTATGAATTATGATTGATTTTGGTATTCCTTTTATAGATTTATGCAAGGGCCTAGGTGTAGTTGTGTTGATCATGATTAAACTTGAGTTGAGTCTTTGGTTCCACCCTTTGAAGATAATTTAAATATTGTGTCCTCAAATCTTGGGACAAGTAGACAAGATGAATGGACAAGATGCTCTTTCACTTTGAGTGATTAAGATTGAATTTGGCTTGATCCATGTGAATACATTTATCAAATCCTATTGGTTGATTGATTTTCCTCCCCTTTTGGTTGTCGAGAGAAATTAGGATTTAATAATTGATTTTAATCCATTTATTTAGCCATGTATCCCTTGAATGGGTTGAATTTGATTTAATTCAAAACTATACAATTAATAGAATTAATTGCACATTGATTTGATTTCACTTTATTAAAATGCTCTCAATTTTGATTTATCTTAAATTAAGACTTGATTTTAATTTTGATTGGCTAAATATTTGATTCAATTCAATTGCCTCGATCTTGTCCTTGATTTTCTTTGATTTGATTTGATTTGATTTATTACTTAATTGTCTTTGTCCATTTTTAGGTGATTACAGGTACATTTTCATATTCAAAGTACTTTTCCATCTCGGTGATCCAGTCCACCAATTCATCAAAATCCAATTTTTCAGTATACTCAGGAGGATTAAAGTGTGGTGTAGACTTTAGATTTGTCATAGCCTTCAACAATATTTCCTCACCTTGATCCATCGTCGGTGCAGGTTCTACATCAACTTTTTCTTCCTCAATTTCATCATCACTAACATCTTCAAGATGTCTTCCTCTTCTTTGGGTTGTTTCAACAACTTCTAATCTAGATGCAAGTTGTCTCAACATGTCTTCCAATCTTGGATCCACATCTCACCTCCCATGAACCATCTTGAAACCCTCTGCAATTGTAGGCCAGATCACAATCTGATATCCCACAACAAACCAACTAGGGTTTGACAAGAAGGAACCCTCAAACCTAGATTCACAAACTTAGATCTAGATCTCATCTTGCTCTGATACCACTTGACACAAGGGAGTATAGGGAGAGGGGCCAAAGGCATGCCCTAACCAAATCCACCTTGTAGAGATCACATGTGAAAGCAACAACATACAAGTGAGAGAGAGAATGTTGATATCTTTCATATATTTATTTCAATTGATTCATACATGTTGGGCTGTAAGGCCTTCCCATTTTAGGCCAGATATTACAATTTAACTACAGAAGTCCTCCAACATGCAAGGATCTGAAACAATATCCAAACATCTAGCTTATATCTCTGATGTCCTAAATTGATCTCCTAAAACTATAAACAAAGATTACATTATATACAAGAGGCTACCAAACAAGTTGGCCTTCAGATCCACCATCAACAAAAGGGATGATCAGATCTAGGTCCACACGCTTCCCAATGATAGATACCAGCATTAAATCTATGACCATAATTAAATGCAAGAGTCAGCCTCAACAGGAAACTAAAACAAATAACTTGGTAAGCAAGGATAACCGAGCGCCAGACAAGCATCACCGAGCGCCAAGGAAATTCACTGAGCACCAGAGAGATAACCGACCAACCTCGGTAAATAAAGGAAACTGAGCAACACCGAACCAACTCAGTTAAAGCATGAACCGAGCAACACAAAAAAACACAAACATGTTTTTGGTGACACGGGATTGCCAAGGACCCAAGATGCTCCTGCATCATCTGGTCTCCAATGTGCTCAAGTTTCCCATGTCACTAGCAAAGGATAAATGCATTTAATGCACACAATCCAGCATGATATAAAAGACTATTTTAAAGTTCATTTTTTTACTCACCAAGTGTTCAAATGAGAAAAAGAGCTTTCGTGTAACATATCTTCCTTGAGAACAAATTTAAATATAATTTGAAAAAGCTAGTGTTGCATCCTTTGCTATTTTCTGGTGAACTTATGTGTTTTCACATCTGTGCGTTCAAGAAGATAAGAATTATTTTCTTATTTCTTGGAGTTTTTGGTCATTTCTTTTTATGTTTTGCATTTTTGTTTTGTTGTTCTTGCTTTCATATTTTAGGGTTTATGTTCCTAGCTTTAAAATAAAGGATTTTCCCATAAAATCGATGCCTTAGGTTCATTTGAGTTCTTCAATTTCACTAGCAATTTTTTTATTTGTGCCCTAAGTTTTATCTTGAGAATTGTGTTGATTAGGGCTTTCCAATAATCCACATGTGTACCCTAGGTTGTACAATGATCAATTAGGACATATGTTTATGGCTCCATAATAATAGCATTAAATTTTGAAGGTCTCCCACCTTAGGAAATTCTCACATCCCAAGATACCTTGAAAAGTTTGCTCCTTTAGGTGGTGCATTTTTAGCCCTTCCTCACATTTAAAGTTTGAAGAGCATTAGTTATCACCGAGTCCTCGAGACCCCAACATTGGGAATCCATCCTCATTCATCCTAGTTAGATACTTATTGTTCCTAGATTCTCAAACCTAAAAACTCAGACCCTCTTTCTCTTGGGACCCTTAACTATAATGACCCACAACATATGATAGTAGCTAGGGTGAAGCCTACCAAGTTCAAAGCAGACTTCAAACTTTCAGGTCCAAGAATCCCATCTTTGGCCTACTATAATTTCTAGTATATAATTTCAAAGGGAATCCTTAATACCTATGGGTTTAGGGATCCCATCCCCACCATCCCCCTTCTTTAGATAAGAACATTTTGGGAAGCCCAAACCCATGGTCTCATAATCCAAAACTTGAATTTTTCCTATAGGAAGGTAGAATATTTATATGAGATACTAAGACATTGATTGGTGCTATTGTAAAATACAAGTTTAAACAAGATGGAAACTCAAGCACATAAGGTACAACCACCTACAACCCCTACCTTCATGAAAACTAAGGCAAATCTAGCATTGGATAAGACCCCCATCATCATGAAATACACTTATTAGGTACACATTCGGGCCTCCAAGCTGGAGAGAACATTATAATTTATTACTAACACCAAAATTTGAGAAATTGATATGGGATCCATTCAGGCTATAATGAAGAACCCTCCCTAGGGGACCCACTTTTACAGGGAACTACAAGATTCTACCCTACTCCAGGTTGCCTTCTTCCAGCAATTGCTCCAGTCCCTAGAGCTGATTTTGTCCCTAGCTAGCCACTATTCTGAGGCCAACAAGCAATGCACACACAAAGGGGAAGAACGTAGAAGAATTCACTCTAGATGAAATCCACATCATCATCTAGTTCCTAGATTAGAATAATTGCCTTGTGGTCAATGAGAAGGAGGTAGTAAAATAATATATGGCTCCAGAGGTGGCCACAAGAAACACCTAAATGACAATTGGCTCACCCACCCCAAGAAGCATGTAGTTGAAATGGTAGACATTATCCCACATGTTGATTTCATCCCACCCTTCTAGGCCATAATAGCCCTACCTGTTGAGCTAATGAAAATTATGGAAACAATTTAAAAACTAAAATAAAAAACCAGAGACAAAATTCAAGAGAAAACACAAAGATTTATAGTGGTTCATCTAGCTAATCTGGATTACGTCCATTCTTCAAGCAGGGGTCTTTTTTCTCTTATTCAGATAATCAATATTACAACAAATACAGCAGCTGAGAATGGCTTTTACTTATTCAATATCAGACATTTGATGGAAGATGAATAGTCTGGAAGAGTAAGAGTCGGCAATGATTGGATTGCACAATCAAAGCCATTACAATATTCCTCTATGAGAACCATTACAATCTCCCACTTGAAGTCCAATCAGTGCTACTCAGAGATATCCCATACTTGGAATGCTTATGGCTATGTCGTGACAATGCTGAGAGAAGCTCTACAGAATTTGAAATTCTCTCGAGGTAAAACCTTGGTGAACACATCAACCGGATTGACCTTTGTATCAATCTTCTCTAACTGTAATCTTCCCTCTTCAAGAGCATGATAGATGAAGTGAAATATGGTTTCTATATGCTTTGTGCGACTATGAAAAGATGAATTTTTGGCCAAATGAATGGCACTCCTACTGTCATAAAATAGATTAAAGGTGGATTGTTTAAATCCAAACTCTCCAAACAATCATTGTAACCATATAAGCTCCTTAGCTGCCTCAATAAGAGCAATGTATTCAGCCTCGGTAGAGGAAAGAGAAACAACTTGTTGCTTCTAAGAAGTCCAGCTGATTGCTGCCCTGGCAAAAGTAAACACATAGCCTGTTATTGACCTCCTTGTATCTAAATCTCCAGCCACATTAGAATCATCATATCCACAAATATAAGGGGTCTTACTGTTAAAGCATAAAACATGAGAGGTTGAAGTGCCTCTCAAATACCAAAGAGTCCATTAAACTACTTGCCAATGAATTTTACCTGGATTACTCATAAAACCACTCACAACTCCCACTACATGAGAAATATCCAGACGTGTGCTAACCATGGTGTACATTAAACTCCCAACTGCTAAAGAATAAGGAATACTAGCCATCTCATGTTTTTCTTCTAGAGTGGAAGGGCACATTTTAGAAGACAATTGAAAATGATCAGCCAATGGAGTGGCAACCGATTTTGCATTTGACATGTTAAATTTTTCTAAAACTTTAAGGATATACTTTTCTTGAGATAATTTAATTTTTCTTTTATGTCTATCTCGGATTATATCCATCCCAAGAATCCTCTTCACTTCCTCTAAATATTTCATGGCAAAGCAAAGAGCCAAATGTGTCTTTAGCTCATGAATAACTCTCATGTTATTACCAACAGTCAACATATCATCAACATACAATAGCAAAATCACAAATTCACTAGTAGGAAGTCATTTTTAGTAAACACATGGGTTTGATTCACAGTGAGTAAAACCTTGTTGGGTCATAAAGTGATCAAATTTTAAATACCATTGGTGCAAAGCTTGCTTCAGCCCATATAGATCACTCCTCTTTAATCTACAGTATTAATGCTCCTGCCCCTATTTAACAAATCCTTCCGGCTGCTCCATATATAACTCTTCGTCAATATCCCCATGTAAAAATATTGTTTTGACATTGAGTTGCTCAAGCTCAAGGTCCCAGGCTACTGCTATGCCTAATACCAAATGAATAGTTTGCATTTTGACTACTGGAGAGAATATTTCATTAAAGTCCACACCCTTTTATTGAGTGAATCCCTTCACTACCAATCTGGCCCTGTATCTCTTTCGACCTCCATCTTCCTCTTTTATGCGATATACCCATTTGTTTTTCAAGGCTTTATGATTTGGCGGAAGATGAACCAAATCCCATGTCTAATTTGTATTTAAAGAATCCATTTCATCTTTCATGGCATCCATCCAAAACACTGAATTAATATCAGTACATGCTTGCTTATATGTTTGTAACTCTGCTTGATCAGAACACAAAGAGAATAAAATTTCATAATCATCAAGCTTCCTTGGATGTTTTCTCTCTCTGGTAGACCTCTGCAACTGAATATTTTGATTAGTGTCTGAAGGGTGAGCAACATCAAAGTCCTTTATATTTTCAAACTTTGTTTCTTGGCAAGTGCATTGTGCTTGGCATGCAGAGGGTCCCCCTTGTTGTAGACAGTGGTGCACACATGGGGAAGCAGAATCCTCACATGGCATAGGGGGTGTGGAGACAACAGTGTATGCTACTTGCATTGCAGATGTTGCACGGGATGGGGAGTGGGGAACTGATGATGTTGCACTGGCTCTACCCATGGAAGATGAGTAGTCCATGATAGAGTATCCAGTGCGAAGGAGGATTAGGGAGGCTACATGGGGAATAAGACATCTCGCATAGCAGTAGGGGGTGTGTTGGGAGGCATGGTGGAGAGAGATTATGGAGGCTGCGATGGGAACAGAGCAGTGTTAGGATTAACAAGATAGAAATAATAATTACATGCAAATATAACCAATATTAGAAAACAATAAACCACACAGAAGAGAACACAATACACAAATATTTAATGTAGTTCACCCAATCCCTAGCCTACATCCACCAACAGCGAGTCCAATATCATTATTATCCAGTGATTACAACCTGATTACAATCTGTAATCCCTTATAGCTCAATCTCACCGCAAGTACTAAAATCATACATAATGAAAATCCCTAACCCTAAGCCATATTATACAATATTTTTCCACTTTAGGGTTATAATGAGTTACAATATGCCAGCCCAAAACCCCCAAACCCCCGCTCAGGGCCCAGCCCGACCCCGAATCCTGGTGAGGTTAGGATGAAAAGTGTACAGTACTTTCCTGATCAATCACCACAAGCTAACAATCTCCCACTTGGTGATTGATCAGTATCCACACTAAAAAACCTCCCACTTGGAGACTGATCTTGTAGCAATACCGCTACCATATGAGGCTCCGACTAGATCGAACCACCCTGGACTCAGTTGTTCCTTTATTCTATTCAATCTAGAAGACCAACTAAAGCTGAACATGAGTTCAACTTCTCCCTTGTTACTACCTTTGTAAACATATCTGTTGGATTATCATCTGTATGAATCTTTTCCAACTTTAACTTCCCATCATCCAAAACTAACCAAATGAAATGGTATCGCAACTGTATGTGTTTTGTCTTTGAGTGCAAAGAAGAATTCTTCATAAGATGAATGGCACTTTGGCTATCTGTATGAAAAAATTATTTGTCTATGGATGTCCCAATTCTTCCATGAAGAATTGAAGCCATATCATCTCCTTGGCTGCCTCTATAGCAGCAACATACTCTACCTCTGTAGTGGATAAAGCAACCACCTTTTGTAGTCAAGAAATCCAACTCATTGTTGTCCCACCAACAGTAAATACATAACCTTAGTACTCTGCCTGCTATCTATATCTCCTGCCAAATCTGAGTCAACATAGCCTTGTACAGTAGTAGTAGAACCCCCAAAGTGTAAAAACTTACTGGATGTACCTCTCAAATATCTGAGAATCCATTTGAGTGCATTCCAATTCTCAATACTAGGGTTACTCATATATCGGCTAACGACTCCCACTGCATTTGCAATATCTGGCCTAGTACATACCATAGCATACATTAAGCTCCCTACAGCTGAATCATAAGGTACCTTAGACATTTTTGCCTCTTCTTCTAATGTCTTAGGACACATCTCCTTAGTCAATTTCAAATGACCAGGCAAAGGTGTGCTGACAACTTTGGCATTCTCCATAGAGAAATGTTGTAACACCTTCTCAATATAATCAGCCTGAGATAGAGACAACTTCCTATTTTTCCTATCTCTACAAATTTTCATACCAAGGATTTGTTTTGCTGCCCCCAAATCCTTCATAGAAAATTAATGTGCTAACTATTGTTTCAATCCCTTAATGTGATCCATGTTAGACCTAGCTACAAGCATATCATCAACATATAAACATAAAATAATGTAGCTATCATCATCCAACCTCTTAAAATAAACACAATGGTTAGAATGACACCGACTGTATCCATGCTCATTCATAAAAGTGTCAAATTTTATATACCATTGTCGAGGTGCTTTTTTCAAGCCATATAAACTTTTATGCAATCTACACACCAAATTCTCCTTACCCTTGACCTCAAATCCTTGTGGTTGGACCATATATATTTCTTCATCCAAATCATCATGAAGAAAAGTTGTTTTAACATCAAGCTTCTCTAAATGCAAATCTTCAGTAGCCACAATACTTAAAACAGTACAGATAGAATTCATTTTAACAACTGGAGAAAATATCTCATCAAAATCAATACCCTTTTTCTATGCAAATCCTTTTACAACTAACCTAGCTTTAAATATTTTCTTACCTCCATCCTCTTCTTTCAGCCTGTAAACCCATTTATTTTGTAAAGCCCTTTTACCTACAGGTTACTTGCATAAATCCCAAGTGTGATTTTTTAGCAAGGAGTCCATTTCCTCTGTCATTGCTGACTCCCACTGAATCTTTGTATCCACCTACACAGCTTCATTATAACATTCAAGTTCACATTTATTACTTAGGTCACATTTACCTCCTTGTTACCTTCTTGTTTGTCTCCTTTATTCTTTCGAGACCAACAATCTTTCTTCTTATGACCTGGTTTTCGATAGTACCAACAATCATTTGGCCCTTTGGATTTAGACCTCTTTCCCTTTGATTTTCCTCTTGATTTCTCATGATTTTCAGAGTTGTTTCCTCTCTCATTGGTTCTACCCCTGCTTTGTGCATTTAAGACACTACCTGATGTGGATCCACCTGAGCTTTTCCTATGAATTTCGTCACTCAGAATAACACCAATAACATCATCATATTTTAGGGTATTAGAACCAAAAATAGAATTACTAACAGCCGTTACCAAGCCATTCCAGCTTTCAGGCAAAGAACACAAAATCAAGAGAGCCCTGACTTCTTCATCAAAAATAATATTGACATAAGTTAATTAACCAGTAATTGTATTAAACTCATTTAAATGATCAACAAATGACCCACCTTCCTCATTTTCATATTAAACAAACGCTTCATGAGAAATACCTTATTTGAAGCGGAGGGCTTTTCATACAACTTTGCTAGGGTTTTCATCAAATATTCAGTCATCATTGCTTGTGTAATATTGAATGCCACCAATTGTGACAGTCATAATCAAATACTACCAAGAGCCTTTCTATCAAGAATTATCCAGTCCTCATCAAAAATGCTTGCCAGTTTATTGGCTTTTCCTTCCAACAGCCACCATAGATCCTTTTGATAGAGATAGTCCTCCATTTGCATTTTCCATAACTGAAAGTTCTACCCATTAAACTTGTCAACCTTCAGCCTACCCTCATCTGCCATTTCTCCCACTCAACCATGAGACTCCCACTAAACTGTGAGATCTTCCTGCAGAGGATAAATGAAAAATAACCTCACTCTGATACCACTTGTTAGGATTAACAAGATAGAAATAACAATTACATGCAAATATAACCAATATTAGAAAACAATAAACCACACAGAAGAGAACACAATACACAAATATTTAACGTGGTTCACCCAATCCCTAGGCTATGTCCACCAACAACGAGTCCAATAAATTATTATTATCCAGTGATTACAACTTGATTGCAATCTGTAATCCCTTATAGCTCAATTCTGCCGCAAGTACTAAAATCATACATAATGAAAATCCCAAACCCTAAGCCATATTATACAATATTTTGTCACTTTAGGGTTATAATGTGTTACAATATGTTGGCCCAAAACCCCCAAACCCCCGCTCGGGGCCCAACCTAGCCCCGAACCCCGACAAGGTCGGGAGGAAAAGTGTACAATACTTTCCTGGATAGTACTTTCCTGATCAATCACCACAAGCTAACAAGAAGCCTACTCTGCAGCAGCTCCACCAACAAACAAAGGTTACCCTGCCAACATTGGAGCTAGAGGAGGCTCGGTAGAGCTAGATTGGATGGGTGGCGGTGAGACAATGGCAGGCTATGAATTAATTGAAAGTGGCATTAAAGTAATGATTGAGAAGGGAGTAGTATTTTTTGGGGGGCACAATAGTGGTAGAGGGATGGAATGTAACATGGGAAGTTCTCTATACATGACTGCCATTGTCAAACAAATCAAAATTAACAAAATCATCAGAAATGAAGTTCTGATTTTGCAAACCTGAGAAAGATTTCTCATTAAATACAACATCCTAGTTGTGAATAACTTTCTTGGTGATTGAATCCCAGAGATGAAAACCAAATTGATCCTCACCATACCCCCAAAAATATGCATCTTTTGGATTTGAAATCCAATTTCATTCTTTGCTCCTTATGAATGTGAGCATATGCAAATCGCATCCAAAAACACGCAAATGAGAAAATGAAATTCTCTAACCAGTCCACCTTTCTTCCGAAATATAAAAATCCAAACATGACGAAGGAGCTTGATTTATTAAATAAACTATTGTATTACACACCTCTACCCAAAATTCCTTCCCCAAACTAGCATTAGACAACATACACCAAGCTCTCTCCAAAATAGTTCGATTCAACCTCTCAACTGCACCATTTTCTTGAGGTGTATAAGAGACTTTTTTAATCCTTCGAATACCATGATCTGCACAAAAATGATCAAACTCTGAAGAGCAATACTCACCACCATTGTCCATTAGTAAACATTTAATCTTTTTTCCAATCTAATTTTCCACCATAGCCTTAAAACTTTTAAATTTTGAAAATACTTCTGATTTCTTATGCAACATGTAAACCCAAACCTTGCGAGTGCAATCATCAAGAAATGTGACAAAATAATTAGCACCACCGATAGATGTTACCTCCGTAGGACCAAAGACATCAGAATGCACAAGTTCTAATGGAGAGAATTTCTTCGCATGACTCGTCCTTACGAAGCTGTGCAATTTTGCTTTCCATAAAGGCAATGCTCACACAATTCCAAATCAACCAATTTAAGACCCGAAAGTTGGTCTCTTCGAAGCATGACTTCAAGACCCATTTTGCTCATATGACCGAGCCTCTTATGCCAAAGTTCAACATTGCTATCTGTAACCACCATGGCTGCTCCCACTTCACCATTGCACTCTAAAGTGTATAAACTTCTAGTTTTCTGCCCTTTAGCTAAAATTAATTGACCTTTGGACACTTTCCAAGAAGCAAGATCAAAATTGACATTACAACATTGTGTATATAACTGACTGACTGAAATCTGATTACGCTTAAGTGTAGGGACATGCCTAACATCTTTTAAAATTTATTTACTTCCATTTTTCAGTGAAAATAAAATATCCCCTGTGCTGACAATATCACACTCTTTGTTATCCCCAAGAAAAACTTTACCAAACATACCTTCGTGGTAATTTGTGAAAGCACTCTGACATGGAGTAGCATGAAAGGATGCACCGGAATCGAGAACCCATGAGCTTGAATCTGTGTCACCGGCTGCAAGTACCAAAGCTCCATCAATTACAGAATTATCGTCATCATTGATAACATTTTTTTGAGCCTTCTTGTAATTCCAACATTGCTTATTTGTGTGCCCTGGTTTTCCACAAAACTAGCAAGTGCCATTTCTTTCTCTTGATTTCGAGTGATGATTCGATCTACCTCTTCCATTATTATTATTTTTTCTTCCTCTCTCACGACTTCTACCTCTATTGCTTGCACTCACAGTTGTTAGAGCATCACCGGAAGAGGGTTCTTGATGCTTCCTCTGCATGTCTTCACTAAGTAGTGTGGCTGCTACTTCATCAAATTTCAGCTTGTTCTTGGTTGCAACTGAGGTGCTCACAGCCATTACTACGCCTTTCTAGTTGTTTGGAAGTGAGCATAACAATAAGATTGTCTTTATTTCATCATCTAATGGGATACCAACGAAATCAGCTGAGTAACTAAAGTATTGAACTCGTTGAGATGATTCGACATCACTCCCCCTTCTTTCATTTTTAGATTATATAACTTCTTCATTATAAAAACCTTGTTCGAAGCTGGAGGTATTTCATATAATGAAGATAACTTTTCAACCAGCTCTCTTGTTGTCTTCTCTGTTGAAACATTAAACAACACATTGCTTGAGAGAGCTAGAAAGATTGTTCCCCGTGCTTTCAAATCTATTTTCCCCATTCTTCGTCTGATAGTTTTCCTTGGAATTTTGTTTTACCAAGCAATGCAAGTTGCAAATCTTGCTTGATAAGCAAAGACTCTATCTGCACTTTTCATAGCCTGAAGTTTTGCCCAGAAATTTTTTTGATTTTCCATTTATCTGCCTCATCCATGGCACCTGCAAATCTTCATCGATTTCCAAAAAATCAAACAAGCTTAACCAGCTTTGATACCAATTGTTGAGCTAATGAAAATGCTCGAAACAATTTAAAAACTAAAATAAAAAACCAGAGATAGAATGCAAGAGAAAACACAGAGATTTATAGTGGTTCATCCAGCTAATCTAGATTACGTCCACTCTTCAAGCAGGGGTCTTTTTTCTCTTATTCAGATAATCAATATTACAACAAATACAATAGCCTCAACTGGCTTTTACTTATTCAATATCAGACATCATATGGAAGACGAATCGTTTGGAAGAGGAAGAGTCGGCAATTATTGGACTGCACAATCATAGTCGTTACAATATTTTGAGGCCAACAAGCAATGCACACACAAAGGGGAAGAACATAGAAGACTTCACTCTAGATGCAATCACATCATCATCTAGTTCCTAGATTAGAATAATTGCCTCATGGTTAATGAGCAAGAGGTAGTCAAATAACATATGGCTCGAGAGGTGGCCACTAGAAACACCTAAATCACAACTGGCTCACCCACCCCAAGAATCATGTAGTTGAAATGGTAGACATTATCCCACATGCTGATTTCATCCCACCCTTCTAGCCCATAATAGCCCTACCGAGCCACACCTTTAGAAAGACAGACTCCAAGAATTACCAACCTTGGATGTACTATAACATGACGTACATTGCTGAGGGCAATCAATATTTTGATTGGGTCTATATTATTGATAACAACATTAACACCCAACTCCTATAGGTCAAAAACACCAACAAGTTCTATATGACATCATACGATGTTTGGTTGGTGGTAAGGTTGAAGACCATTCCCCGTGATCTGGACGCATAGGGATAGCTAGGTGACAAGAATGGGGAGGAACTTCCATAAAAATTCTACCCATAGCTAAAAATATAAAATAGTGTGGAAAATTTTTACCATGTTAATGATGCGTTCATTTTTTACAGAATAAATAGGTTGAATGGAGATGTCTGATACCAACTCTCCCAGGATGCAATGGATTTTGTAGAAAAGTGGGGAAACTAGTTCATCCAATTTAAATCTTGTACATATATAAGGTTGAGCAGCTTCAAAGGGAATATTTTCCTCTTTCCCTGACAGTGCAACAATCAGGTGATTTTGCTGGAGTTTTACAAGAAAAGTTTGGAACCCTGGGCCTTAATGAACAATAAACACAAGCCTAAGGTTGGTTTTTGTGAGGCCTCATGTGAGACCGATCCATAGATAGACATATATTATTTATATTTTGATGCTACTTAGAGTTGGGTTACTTGATTAAGATTATTCATATAGTTAGTATATAATTAGACATTGATTATGTGCATGAATTAAATGGTTGATCATGGTCACAAAATCTTGTATACTTAAGATAAAGTTGAAAATGCAAAGATGATTTAGTTGATATATGATGTTGGCCTAGAATGAGCAAATATTTAAGAGTATATAATGTATGGTGATTTTTATATCATGGATGACATGAATTGAAATATTTGGTGTTTTATGATGATTATAAGTTCATGATAATTTGGCTATGATGTTATGTTGTACTAACAATTTTGACTAAGTGCGACCCGATCATAGACTTGAAAGAAGCAAGTTATGGGAAATAAATCTCATGGTGTTGATTTGTAGTGTCACTCTAGAATTGATCTTGAAAAAAAGTGACTCTGAATCTTAGCGTGGATATGAAGTGAGGTAAGTATAATTGATTTATTTCTCACCTATAGAATTACATTTCTTTGCATGATTGTTGAATAGGAAATAATGTAAATTGGCCATTAGGTATGTTTGAAAAGGATGGTGATCATGTTAGTTTATGCTTTTTATTTTCTATATTAAGATTTAGTATAGTGATGGGTAGCACACTTCTAGTGAGGCAAATAAGGTTGAGATTATAAACGAAAGGTTTATGCAAGCAATGATAAACTTCAAGATTATGAGTTAAATAAATCATATGAGATTGGAAGTGTTCTTTTATGAATCAGAGTTCAACGATTTGGTTATTTCATAATATATTGAGTGTGAATAAATTAATGTTATTTCAATTATATTAATTATATGTATTAATTACTATGATTGAGTGTGATTCGAACATAAGCATGAAAGGATCGTGTAAATGGAAATGTTCATATTTTGTTTAGGATGGACAATTATAGATGGTTTTGACCAATAGATAGACACAAGAGAAAAGGTATGGGTTTCTAATCTATGTTTTGTTTATCTCGCTGAGCGTAACTTTCCCTTATTACAACTTAATAATAAAATCCAAAGACTTAGAAACTTTTTTCCCAAAAAAACGCCTTGTAAGACTTAGCTTAGCTATGAATTAATGTGAAGGATTTCATTGATTTGGATGCCCTGGTCTTTAGTTTGACATTGATAATGTTACAGATTTTGTGCCTACCATCCATGACGTGGATGGAACGAATCTTCATTAATATCCTCCTTGTATCCATTTGCTGAATTTATGTTCACACATTTCTTTTGGAAGACTTCAACCATTCACTATGTATGGCAGATTTTAATTATAAATCATGCTTTGTTGAAGTTTTTGGAGACAAAAATAATGGCATAAGAATCAATGCCTTAATGAGAGGATGAATTCGTCTTTGGTTAAATCTTCTAAGCTTTAGTAAGCTTTGGTCTGTTTTTTTAAAATTCTGAAATGATTCTTATTTGATTCTTACTTACTTGAGAGGACAACAAGTTTCATATTAGAAGTTAGTATTGATATATTTAGTATGGAAATTGTGTTTAATTTTCTTTTGAAGAAAAAAAAATGTTTTATATTAATTGTAATCTTAATTAGAGTTGGAGATTAGTTTAAGTATGATTATAATTTATTTTGTTATTTGGGTGATAATTAAGGATGGTTAATGAAGAGCTTGTGTCTTTTATTTATGTTGGTAATAAAGTTTCTAGTTTTGATAATTTGTGTGAATTTATTTATACATAAAATTTTAGATTTGGATTTTATTTACTTTGGAAATTAGAAATTAGTTGAAAAGCTTTATTTTTGTTTATGTGGAAGAAATTAAAGAATTATAAAAGAGTTTTGAGTGTGTGTATATATATATATATATATATATATATATATATATATATAGTTAAAATTAATGTAGTGATAATAATATGCTTATTAGTTATATTTGAGATTGGGTTATAAGTACAAGGAAATTTAGTTATTTAGTAATTATAATTTTTGATGCAATTATGTAATGGGGATTTTAACTTATGTAACGAGATGAGTGTTGGTGGGAATTGGATAATTCCAACTTAATTAGTAAACTGGTCCTACTATTTAAACTTGTAGTTCTAACATTGAATGGTATAGAAATAAAATATAGGATAATTGAATCAAATAGAAATTCCGACTGAGATTTGAGCATAATCACTATTCATTTTATAGGCCTTTGTTGTTTTTGAATTATCTAAATGTGTTACTTCAAATGATGATGAAAGAGAGGTATAATTGAAAATTATAGTTTATCATTCTGGAGTTATACTTTTGATTTGATGCTTATGGTCCCATTTATATAAGGTTAGTAACCTTCTTTTTATGCTTTTGAATTTATAGCTTATTAGTCATGTATTTATGGATTGAGTACATAATAATACTTATTTATATTTTCCATATGAGGTGGAATGACTCTTTAGATCATCTAGAATTAGGCTACACAAATGATTTTAAGATAGATGAAGTAATATTAATGAAGATACAAGATATATGTTAGAGTATTTGAATCATTATAAAAGGGGCATATACAAGATGAATGAGTTTTGAAGTTATTTTGAGCATGCTCGGGACAATGGAGTTAAAAGATGGTTTCCTTCATGTTGTGTTAATTATGCATTCATTCTATGATTTTGATGTGATTTTATTTATCACGATACTAGTTCCCCTAATTATGTTATACTCTACATTCTCATTTCCTCTCATGTCCTAGAGGAATTTATATTTTAGAATGATGTATTTTATAGGAATCTGTATTTAGATCCTTTCATACGCTATTGTGAAGTATCTATAAGTGATTGTGGAATAAATTATGACATGAATTATATGTGCATGTCAATTAGGAATCTAGGCATTTATTGAGCAATAAGAGTTACTTATATTTATGCTGTAATGCTTTATGAGTAGAAGTCTTTTGTAGATTTCTTGGTAGGCTTCATATTTACCCTTATATGAGTCACATGCCTTGGAAGTTGGTATATTATCCTTTTATAGTGAACCTTTATGATAGGGTTCATGATTCAAGTACCAAACTATGAAGACTTTGTGTGTGACATAGGCAGATCCATCTGAGATGAGCCCCTGCGTCTTTAGGTCTAACCCTTAGGACTTTTTTTGTTGTCGTCCACTATTCCTCAAGAAAAGTTAATAAGAAAAGTTATATCATGATCATATATTTTATGTAGATAATAATTTTTAATCTAGTTGTGGAGATGTGTGTGCAAATATAGGTGCTAGGACATGGTGAAGGAGCTAGAAAGCACAACTCAAGTATGTTGTAATAATTGATGGTAACACATGGACAACATAAGTATTCGGTATAAGAGCACAACATAGAAACATGAAAAAGTAACTTAGGTATGCAAGTTCTAGTCATGTTTGATATTTGAAACTTGTAATAAGCTTTATTATACTAAATAGATGTACTATCATTTTGGATTCTAGTTAAATGATATAACAAGTAGAATCTCACAATGAAGATTTAATCAATGTAGTATGTCGTTAAAAAAATGTGTATTAGTTTTATTTTGAGTAGACTAAATAGATTGTGTGATGTCCAATCTAGTGTCTTAAATTTGGGCATTACAGATTTCTATTCTCCCTCATATTCTACAAGTGTGCAATGTTTGTCACTGCCAAGGATGAAATTTTTGAGTTGAGAGGCTGAATCTCTAGGAGCTGAATCATATGCAGGATCCTTAAGACTCGTAGAGAGTAATAAAGAAGATACTGCCCAATGTTTCCCCTAGCCATAAGATAAAAATTGAGGACTTATGGGCAAGGTTGTAGGACAATTTTGATAGAAGAGAGCAGAGTTTTCATAGATTGACTGCCTCACAAATGAGGACTTTCCACCTGCGGAGGGATATCCCCAAGGACTATTCAAATGATGGCAATGTCCTAGATCCCACATATGAAGAAAAGCGGGTGGACCAATATCGCCTCTCTCTAGTCAACTAGATAGAGGAAGAAAATTTTGATGTACAAGCCCACTCCACAAACCTCATTTCCTGAAGCAATAGGGGCCTGTTTGGCGCCTGAAATTAATCTGGAATAGGAATTATTTAATGCAAGAGTAAAATAATTCGTTGTTTGTGGCAGTTTTTGATTTCTCAAATTAGAAAACTAATTCTCATTTTCGGCCCCATGCTTGCATTAATTAATTTCAAAAAAAACTTGAAATTCATTTCATTCCACGAATAAGCTTTTCATGGATTCGAAATTACAATAAAATGTATAAGTTTTTCGGGTCCGTGCATGAACGGTTACGGGATTATAATCTTATTTTTTTTACAATTTTATTTTATAATTTTTTATTTTATAATTTTTTTTTTAATAATTTATTGTTTAATAAAAAAAATTTAATAATTTTTTTTATAATCTTATTTTTTAAGTTAATAATATATATTTTAATTTAAAAATATATAAGTAAAAAATACATATATATTTTAATTTAAAAATTAACAACAAAAATGATAAGTTCAAAAATTAAAAATTAAAAATTAAAAAATATAAAATAATCCTTATTCCAATTTCATATTATGGGATCCAAATGCAAAATAGATTATTCCAGCTTTCGTTTTGAGAAGTAATTAATCCAAGAATAGGTCCTTATTCTAGAATAGGCCTATTCTCGATAAGTTAATTCCATGCACAAAAAGACCCTACATGTTTTGACCTTTGTCTCCCATAAGACACGCATGAGGTCAAGGAAAAGGATAAGGGAGCCCAGAATGGCTATGAGAGGAGGAAGGATAAATGAAAAAAGATCGTACGACCACCAAGAACTTAGGTCCCCTGGACAGTACTACATCGGTAGAGCTAATGTAGAAGTTCGGTGAAAAGATACGGCACTTGCAAAGACTAGCTTCTACCATTGAGGAAGGAGTAACATATGGGCTCTCGATGGTAACAATGGCATCGGTATCCTTTCCAAACACAACCCTTAGAATGGGTACCCCAGAAGCGCAATCATAGGACCCTTTACACCAACTGGGGAGGGAACACCCTCCTGGCCAACAATAAAACCAATCAATTTGGATGAGGACAAGGAAAGTACATCAGCAGATGATGATGTCCCACTCATCTACTCTTAAATGCGAATCTCCAGAGCACAGAGGATCTCAGTATCAACAGGGGAAAGCCTCCCTAACCTCCTATAGTAAGTCCCCTTTCTGGAGACACGGGCTCCTCCAACACACAACAAGTCCCACCTAAAGAGGAGCTTGTTCTAGAGAAAGTGCAATAATATGAAGGCCTCACCTCCACGAAGGCTGAGGATATTAATATGGTGCTCACTTTGGAGGATCAAGGATCCCTCCTACAAGCAGTCACAAAATTAGAGAAAAAAGACATGAGGAAGAGGATAGGAAAAACAAGGACGCATGTCTCCACAATGAGAGGGTAACCCAGGAATATGAAGCCTAGAACTAGGTGTAGAAAGAAGCACTCTAGGAGGTCGAAGACAAAGAAAAGGTTGAAGCAAAAAAGGAGTGCCTCCTTGAAGAGAAGAGGAAACAGAGAGAACAAGAAGCTCTCAAAAAAGTCCAGGAGTACAAGAAAAGTGCAGAGGTGACAAAGAAATAGAGACAGGAGGAGCTCCTAAAATAGGAGGAAGAATAGAAAATAAAGGATGATTTGGCCAAGGAACAAGCAGAAACCAGACCCATGGGAGAAATCGTAACCCCACCAACCAACAGCCTGGCACCATCTCCTCAAAATTCCCCTCAATAGTAGCATGAAGTGGAGGCCTCTAGGAATTCGACTACAGGGGAGGCAAGAACTCAGGGTCGAGCAATATCCACTTCACAAGGAGATCCTCAAACAAATCTCAATGCCCCAGACCCAGTACAGAATAGTTGACGATAGAATTCAAAAAGAAACAATGACCAGAGCATAACAAAGTCTCACTCTAGGAGTTGATGGTCGAGTTCTCTCATTCACGCAAGGCCAAGAAAGAAAAATCTTTATTCACCACCAGCAAGAACACCCAAGACCAGATGGTGGTGGAGGTTGCCAGTGCACCTCTGGATAAGGATCAGGTAGAGGTAACCCCCAGCGACTACAAGCCAACCTAGAAAAATTTGGGTAAACGAACTAAATGGGGAAAACTCGATGACACCACTAGTATGGTGTGGGAGAGGATTGAGAAAGATTACAAAATAAAACAAGAGCTATGAGCTAAGTTAGCCCAGTACAAGAAAAAATTTCAGGAGTTAGCCACACGTGTATCCTCACACTGCCCAGTGCAATTGTTGTGGTATTTATACCACAGGAAGAGATGAATTCTTTGGAGACAATGAAGAAAAAATCCACCATCAAAGATTAGTGGATCTTTGAGAAAGTGGAGGTCCAGGGCTTCTTCTCAGTCTTTTGTACATTACTTTGAGGCGATGAAGATTCAGGGCAACATCCATGCTAATGTAGAGAAACATAGAGTGTAGATAGAGGGCTTAAAGCTGGTTTGAACATGAGTTTTACTTTGGTGGAAGTGTTTTTGAAGAAGTTGGGGAGTATAAATACTTTGGCATTGATTTCAATAAAAATCTAAGTTGGATTGGCTGCGGAAATAAAAGGACATTAGGTGGATGGAAGATATTTTATGCTCTTCAAAATAGGTTTTGTGAAGTGGAGTTTTGGTATTGAAAAACTATTCAAACCTGTTTGGTCTTCTTGTGTTGCCGGTTGTTCTTTATGGGTGTGAATTATGGGTCAACAACACTTCAATAGCACAATGGAAGCAAATCAAGGGAATCCAAAAGAGTTTGATCACAAGCAAATTTAAAATCAAAAGCATTGTCCCATATGATATCACGCTAAGTGAAATGGGGGCTGCCCCTATCGAGGCACTTGCTATGGTGCATCTCATAAGCTATATAAAAAGAATCAAAAAAATGGAAGGAGATAGATGGCCTAAAGTTGTCTTTAATGATACATTGTGTAAACGAAAAAGGACATGGATGCAACAAAACATCAAATGGATGAGTAAATGGAATATCCAATTCAATATATGCCCCACAAATAACAAAGAAATAAAGGTCTTTGTTATGGAGAAATTTTACAAGATAAATTGGGGAAATGGGATCGGTAGGAAGAAAATATATTATATTAATGAGTTCAACCCCACGTGTGATCAACTCCAAAGAGCATAAATAGGAGCCAACATTTCTTGGAGAGCTAAAATTCTTATTGCTCAGCTAAGAACCAACTCTCATCAACTTCGATGTGAGACCGAGCGTTGGAAGAGGCCAAAGGAGGCTTGGAAAGAGAGAATTTGCATGTTTTGCAACTCTGGGAAAGTGGAAACCGAACATCATTTTATTTTAGAATGTGAGGCCTACGAGGACAGGAGGGATAAATTTGCAGATACTATATGTGATAGTTCTTGGCATAACTTATTCAGTGAGGAGTACATTGAGAAGATAGGTGGACTCATCATCAACTTGCATAAGAAACGCACCGAGTTACTGAAGTCACCTTAAGTTGCATTGTTGTCCCATAGGCTATTTTTAGCCTTGTAGATGTTAAATTTTTATCTTATCTTATCTTATCTTATCTTGCAGCTCAGGTTCAAAGTACATGTTATGGAGCTTCTCTAGAAGACCGTCATAAAGCACCCTCTGTTGGTGCAGAGACAAGTCATCTGTGTGAACCTACCATAGTAGACATCTCATTTCTCGCATGTGATAGGGGGATTTTGAAGGTCTCATCACTGGCTAGCCAACCGACAGATTCCCCCCCACATAGCATGCAATACCCATCCACATAGCTTGCCCATACCCATTTGTGTCTTGTCAGAAACCCACATTATTTAACTGTATCTGTGGCCCGTGCCATTAATTTTTTTTAAAAATAATCTAGCCACTAATTTCAAAACTAATAAACATATGTTTATTATTATTTCAAAGATATAGTTTTAGAATGTTTTATGATATGTTATATAATGTAATATAATTCTTAATATTTTTTTTTTTAAGATATAAATTTTATAATATATAGTAAAATTTTATAAATTCTTATACTGTTTATTTTTATATTATAGGTATTTTTTGTATTGTATTAAAAAATATTTTATATTAAATTAATTATTTTTATTTTATATAATAAATTAAAAATATAAAAAAAAAATTTAACTTCTTAATTTCATTTATAATTGCTATATCAAAATAGTTTAATATATTTTATATTTTAATTATACTTTTATTCTATAATACAAACTATATGAATATTTTTTCTCTTATATAGAAATTAATCATATTTAATTTGAATTATACTTTCATTCTATACTATATACTAACATGAATTATTTATTTCATTTTATATAAAAATTAATCATATTTAATTGTAGTTAATTTAATAGTACTAGCACACATGTATTTAATACATCTAGATCAGGAGGTTTTATTATAATTTTTATGATATGATTGATTCTTTTCACTTAGTGCCATGTACATTTAATCACAACGCTTGTAATTTTTTAATAAAATTACTTTTTGACTTGATGTAGAAATATCTCCTACTTATTGATACATTAAGCAATAAGTTTATACTCTTCATTTTAAAACTAAATATATTTTCTATTGTAACATTTAATTTCTTTTGAATAATGTTATTGTATAATTCATTGCTTAGATAGCTCTTTTTAATATGTTTACATGGATGAATAGCAAAGTAAATTAGTATAATATTAATTATCTCTTATAGATGAATAGAAAAATAAACTAATAATTAGTACAAGAAGACATAAAATTTACTAAATTAATTTTAATTTGATGTAACAATTATAGAACAAATTAAAATTTTAAGCTAACTTATATTATTATTCAATATTTTTTATATTACATTAATCAATTTTATTAATTTGTATCTCATATAATATCTAAAATAAAAGGTATGTAATATAAATAACTAGCAATTGCACCTTGGTGTGCAATGGGTACGCCCAAGAAAGAGGTATGGAAAGTCAATTAATTAAAAAATTGCTATATTATTTCATACATATTTGTCATTTACATGAGATCAATTGTTAGGCAACTTAGCAAAATATTTGAATTAGCACCAATCCTAACCCTGAATATTAACACCAAACAAAATCCTAAGCCTAACCATAATTATATCCAAGATATAAACCTTAAACCTAACCATAATCGTAATTGTAATCCCTAATCTTAATCCTAAACATGATCATAACCCAAACTGTAAAGACAACCCTAACCATAATCATGACATAAACCTAAACCATTATCCTAACCGTAATCATTAAAAAATCCTAATTTTAACCATATAAATAACCATATTTCTAAGTCTAATCTCAATTCTAATCTTATTTCAAAACGTAATCAAAATCTTAAGCCCGACTATAACAGTAACCATGATGTAATCCCTTACTCTAACCATAACTGCAACCCTAAACCCTATTCACAACCCTAATCAAAACCTCAACTCCAACTCTAACTCTAACCCTAACCCAAATATTAAACCTTAATCTTAAAAAACATAATAACCCCCTAACCTTGAACTCTAACCCTAATCAAAACTCTAACTCTAACCTTCATACGAACCATCATGTAAACCATAACCATTATATATTGTATATGGTTTAATAAATTTACTTAAAGATCTAATAATAAAACTAACCTTGATACTAACCATCATATAAACCGTCAACTATGCATCCTATTATAGGGATCTAGAACCCAATTGAAATAAAACCCTAAAGATAACCAATAATGTAATAAAGACTAAAGATATATAAATATAGTTGAAGATAAATAAATATATTAATTATTAAATATTAAATTATAAATTATAAATTATAAATTATTTTTATTGTAAAAATTATAATCTTTTATTATTATACGCTATAATTTTGTCCTCATATGATTTTAAGTATATTTTTAATATAAATAACTTTATATAATTGTATATTTTTAATATTTATTCACTATAATATATATCCAATTTCAAGATTTTATATCCAATCATTATTTATACATTATTCCTTATATATCTATTTTCTTTCTTCTTCATTCTTCATATACCTCCTTTTCTATATTCCCTTATATTTACTATTAATTATAATATTAAATATATTGAATAAAATACAATTTATTACAATATATAATATATTGATATTAAACAAATGTAATGTATTTACAGTATATTAATTTTGAAAAAAAACTACTAATAATACCACATAAACTATAAAAATAAGATAATAAACATTAAATTTTGTTAAAAATCATCTTCCACAATTATTTAACTTTTCCAAGAAGGAGAAATTTGAAAAGAAGAAACTTACCATGCAGAGAAAAAAAGTGGTTAAAAAAATGGACCACGTTGAATGTTCAAGAAAAATAGTGAAAAAGAAAAAGAAAGTTTTGTTTCAATGTTGTTTAGCGCGTATGAAAACGACTGAAACTGGTGGCAAACAACAATCAAACAGTGTATGGTGAGGCCTGCAGTGAACTAACATTTTACTTTTCAGCTCGTCCATCTCATATATGAAACACTTTCAACGTAATTAGTATAATATAGAAAATAATAATATAAATAAGTGATATAAAAAAAATTGATATAATAAAAAATTATATACAATATATTTAAGAAGTAGGTAACATTTTTTTAATTATTAAATTTCTATATCTTATAAAAATATATAAAATATAAATAATTAACATAATTTAAAATATTTTTAATATAATATAAAATTATGCATAATATAAAAAATAAATATAAAAAAAATTATACAATATAATATATAAACTTATAATGTATATTGTAAAAGTTATATCTTAACTAAATATATGTTATAAAAAACACAACGCCACACAATAAAGTTCAAAAATAGTTGTGTATTTTCAACTGTCAAAAGTGACATACATTACTCCATTTGACAAATATGGTAGGCTTCTGATAGGCACAGACATTGCTATGCGAATAGATATGGACATTGCTATGTGGATGGGGTAAAGATAGAAATTTGTCGGCTACATAGCCAGTGCCCATCATTTATACATTAATGGCAAGGTACAAGTAGTTGGCAGGGGGATAGATCATTGATATAGTATTGAAGGCATAGATATGATATCCAAGAAAAGTACAAGGTGTAGAAGAAGACTTGCACGCGAGCATCCTCCTCAGGATTTGGACTTTTGGGTTCCCTTCTCCTCTCTTCTTCAGGTTCTATACTACAAGGGTTGTGTTCCCTATAGATGTAAATTTTTGGGTCTTTGTTACAATCCAAAAAATTGATGGTTTTGAGGCACCATAAGGTTGAAATAGAATAATTTTCTGAGCTATTGTTAATTTCCTTAGTGCTAGCATACGTTCTCGCTCCCTTTGAGTTATATATCATGAACTAGTGATTGTTGAAAAATATATTTATGATCAATATAAGAATAACGAACTACTTTTCTATTATGAGTGTGATTATTTATTAGTAAATGGTACCTTATTCATTTCATGTTGTCCTTTACCAAGAATGTTCTAAGTTATTTATGTAAAGCATAGTCAATGGATGTAATGTGGAATGAATCTCCCTTAATATGTATTGCTCAATGATCATGTATGCTAATGGTAACAATATTCTATTATTCTTGGGTTTAATTGTTGAATTATTGTGATGCATAGATTATAGTATAGTTTTAGTTGTTTTCTAACCCTTACCTATATTTTGTTGTTTCTTTTGATATATTATAAGTATCACTTTCAGAATTCACAAAATCGAACCTTCCTACCAATAGGCTCCTTGAACATACAATTGTGTATCCGACTTAGATATCCAACATCATCGTGACCCGATATCTAGTTGCTTGGGAGGTTAGGAACCTTGATTTCTCCCCTCTTTCAAGTGGATTTGGTCGATAACACTTGGTTCATCTCCATGTTGGCTCGTGCATAAAAGCATCATCAACATGTAGCACATGGATCCTAAAACTTTCATCTATCCAATAGCTTAGTTGAAAAATATTCTATGTTTAGATTAAGTTAGTACAAGTGTATTAGTTGTAAGATAAGTTTATACTATTGATATTTAATTGTGTGATGCAATCATTAAAAAAATCATTTTATTCATTATGATAAAGATGATATATACTTTGTGGGTCTCGGTTGTTGGAATAAATGCTCAAAATAAATGTGTGAGTAGTCCAAGTGTCAACCATCTTTAGTTAAGTATCAATCAATAATAGTTAGATGGCAATAGTTGCAGTTGGTTGGAAATTAAACTTTCTATTTTGTAGGAACACCAATGAGTCTTTTGATCCTATTAATTTGTAATCTCTTTTCATGAGTAACAAGTAGTGACTAGGTTGTTTCTTTCTTGTTATCTTCTTTAGTTTTAATTTGGTATAGAGCTATCATAAAATGTCCTCTTGTTGTTTTATGTTTGATATATGCACTTCCCTTTTTGTTATTTTTTGTGAATATTAGTGTTATTTTGCAACAAAGAGCTTCGCTAAAAACCTCCATAGGATTATCAAAGTGTTGTTAAGGATAACAGAGGAAATTAAATGCATCAGAATCTATCTATTTACCAGTTTGAGTGGAGATCAATTTCATGTTGGAGATGTTGTGATGAGTTTTGATATAGCTCAAGTTTTTTTCTTGTTAGTATTTTGCAAAATGTGAATCATTTAGGAGTTGTTATTCTATGTAGATCACAAAAATCATAGAGGTGTTTTTTAATTTTCTCAAAAATAGAAATATCTTTGGAAAGATATAATGGTCATAATTTTCACTCATGGAAGGTGAAAATGCAAATACAATTGACAAAGCAAAGTTTATGGAGTAGAGTTAATGGCACTAAAGAAATACCTACAGATGTTAAAGGGAAAATTGATTGGGAAATTATATATTAAAAAGCCAAAGCCATTATAAGTCTTGTTGATTTAGAAAAATGATCTAAATAAATATGGATGAACTAAATAGGTTGCTCAGAGGGAAAAAATAATAATTCTTTGAAGTTGTAATTATTTATATTCAATTTGTCTAATGAAATAACTATGTTTAACCACATAACCAAAATGATATCTCTCATTAAACAACTAGCAAAATTTGGCATTGTGGTTGATAAAGAGGATGCCAAAGATATCTTGCTAAATAGTTACGTTCAAATACAAAAATGTTATATTTACTCCTAGTTAGATGTCTTCACATACTTTAGAAGATGTGATTTTCATGTTCTTAGTTGAAGAAAAGAGAGATAGTATAGAGGATTCAGGAGAAAATACTCAGCTTGAGTTTGCACTATACACAAAAAGAAGAATGGGAAAGAGAAATTCTAGTAAAAATGAGATTAAATGTTTTTACTATAGTAAATTAGGTCATATTGTAAATGATTGTAAAATTCATGCAAATAACTTTCTCAAAGGTAAATTTAAAGAATCGGTAAATATAGTTTTGATTAAGGGAAAAATAGGTTTTGAAGGGGCCCCGAAACCCTGTACAAATTGGTCATAAAAGATTTTTAAAAAAGCACTCTAAAATGGAACAGTTCAAGACCACATCGAGGGTTTTACAATAGGCTCCCTCAACTTGGAAAAAAATCCAACAACCCTAAAGCTTCTAACAAACAACAAAAATAAATCCTTCCCGCTAAGGTCCAATTGTCCACAAGGAAAAGCCCAAGAAAAGTTATTTCTTCCCCATCTGGGAACGAAGGGACATATCAAAAGAGGGCAGATGTTTAGATTTTTTTTCCTTTCACAGAAGTCCACCCATCTTTCGCTTTCTTAGCCATATCCTGCCAAGAAATCGAATCAAGAACCATAACACCCAAATTCTGAGAATCAAGTTATCCCAAGATAGGGCCAGAAGATACCAAAGAAGTTGAATCAGTAATAGCCAATCCAGAGTGAACCAACGAAGATTTTTCAGTAGGAGAAATAGAATGCTCACATCCAATAGAGCCCTGGACAATTGAATCCATACAAAGAGGCGTTCCAAGCATGGGATCAACACCCGGGGAAGAGCCAACAGCGGTCCCAAGAGGCACATTGGCCTTCGCAGTCTCCTGAGAAGAAGAAACAACCTAAGAAAAGATTCTGATAGACGAGTCCTTCACAACATAGTAATGTTGGGAGGAGGCCCCCTTCCACCAAGAAGCAGGTTTTTTAACCTTTTCCAATCCACATTGATCCGCTAAGTGACCAGTTTTAAAACAACGCCTGCATCTGAAGGGGAGTCCTTCATAATCCATGGATTGGATCTAGGATCCTTTGGGATGCTTCAACATAATCTTTTCTGGAAGGGTAAAAGCACAATAAGTTGTCACCCTTTTACAAAGGAAGAGGCTAACAACACCAAAACTAAACACTTCAAGGGCATAAAAGTCACATTTCTATTTAGAATTTGAAGATGATGTAAACTGATGAAATGTGTGAAATAGGATGAATTTTATCCCTATAATTTTTTAAAATTATTTTGGACATAAATTAATATATATTTTTAATTTCTAAGGTCTATTTTTCATGTCCTGAAAATACAGCAAATCAGGGGGTTTACCTCCCGTCAAATAATTATAAGTAAAACATTGTTTTTTCCTCCAATTTCAAAATATGTTTTAGAAGACATGTATACCTAGTGCAAGAAAAAGGAAAGAAGTGTTTTCGATCTATAATTTGCCTGTTATAAGTATTCAAAGTACAACTTACATGAAATCAACAGTTTTTGTCTCCCGCCACTTTTCACCTATCAAAATTATTCCAAAATCCAAATAAATTATATATTCTTGAAGAAGATTCTCTTCTCTAGTGCCGCATATAATTTTAAATTTTTTTTAATTGATTTACTATTTTTTTTAATTTATCAAATCGGCGACTTCTTAAAGCTTTATATACCTACATGTAGTTTTTTACAAATTTGTTTAACATTTTCTAATTGAAATTATATAAAATTTATATGTCCAAAATTTTAGTTCCAAGATCTACAAAAGGGTAGTTTTAATTTTTTGAAATTTTTAATTTGCAGAAGAGAAAAAAACACCACAAGTGCAAATTCTTCATTTTGGGTGTTTTTGAAGTTTTGGCTACCAAGTTGGCATGCCACTTAGGATGACTCGGCTGAGCACAACTCGGCCGAATCAGACTCGGCTGAGTGGCCAAGTCCCCTAAGAGGTCGGCCCCTCGTGACCGGTCACATGGGCGACCCGCGCTTTCAATCCGAAGGCTATATATGTGTGTGGTGTTTTTTAAAAAATATATGTCAATTCTGAATTTACTTTCTTTTTTTAGGATATAAGGATATTTTGAAGCAGGGAGTCATTTTTTCGTGGAAGTTACAAAGAAATTTTGGTTTCGAAGGATTTTGAAGACAAGTTTTTCAGTGACGAAATAGTAAAACAATAAAAAAAATCTTGCTTAGATATTTGAGCAATGGGAAATAAAAGGACTAGAACAAGGAAGTATGATCATAAAAGGGATGACCAAATGAAAGGTCATACGAAACGTGTCAAAGAGCAACCGGTCAATGTTGAAGAAGAACCTATCGATGTAGAAGGTGCAACTCAATTAGGGGAGGATATTGGTAGTAGTCGAAGTATACATTTTTTTTCCTACAATGCAGAATTCGATGGACATGAATGAGGAATCACTTATTAGTCAAATTGAACCGGAACACCTAGTACCTGAAAGCACTATTAAATTTCATCTCAAAAACATGTGGATGGAATATTTTGAGAGTAAATCTTTGGTGGGAAAAGCACAATTGTTTGCAAAGTTATTCAAGAAAAAAGAAATGACTTCAGTTTTGGAGTTGTTGGGTATTGATAATAGGAAATTTAGAGGAGGTAAAGTAAAAGAGACAATAATTCAAAATTTACAAGATGCACTGAATGTTGTTAACAGGGCAGATCATAAAGGACCAGATTCAAATGCAACTAGAAGAGCCTTGATGACTATGATAACTAGTAAGAAATTGACACATAGAAATCAAGTTCAAGAAATTTCTGATTTACTCAAGGTATCTCGAAGAACTGTACAGAGATATATTAGGAAGAGAAATATGTTGGATATGGATATTGAAAAGAATTGGGTATAGATTTGTAGACTTCCCCGTAAAGATAGAATTTCTGAAGATGTAAGAAGATGGGTCATTGATTTTTGGACCAACCACTCTCATGTTTCTTCCAATAGAAGGGACACTATACAAATGAATGATGAAGAGACCGGTATGAAGATTTCACATCCAAAACATTTTGTCGATACTACACAAAGTGAATTGTTTGAAGCATTCAAGCATGAATTTTCAGATGTGAAAATAGGTCAGAGAATGTTTCAGATGTTGCACCCTTGCTTCGTACACATAAATAAGGTTCGCGAAACATGTTGTTGTCGAAATCATGTTGAGTTTCACTTATACTTGCAATCATATAAAAGGGTTATGACAATACTTAATCTAGATATGGTTACTGGAAGTACAATAGAATTTGTAAAGTCCATTTTATGTGATAAATTAGAAGATTCGAATGAATTCAATGTCCAGTGTATAAAAAATGAATGCAATAATTGTGGAAATTTGCAGCAATTTCCTTTACAATTTGATAATATTGATGTTACAACACCAGTCTAGTTGAAGAGATTTGAATATGAGATATACCAAATGAAGACAGGAGGTGAATCAAAAAAAATTACATTAAAGGGGAGTGAATTACCATACCTTCAGTTCATGGACAGATTTTGATCTATGATTTATCCACATATCCAACATTGTCATGGTGCACGATGGCAAGCTAAATAGTTTCATGATTCCAAAAATTGTTTCCCACCTGGTTGTATTCTTTCAGTTGTAGATTTTGTGGAGAACTATACATTTTTCACTCAAAAGGAGCTCCAAAGTCAATATTATCATTCTGATCAAGTTGCAATATGTGTGCATGTGACCTATAGACATGCACAATACGATTTGGATGAGATAGAAGGTATAGATCAAAATGAACACATTATCATCAAGGAGGTTCATTTCTATATTAGTGATGACAAGGTTCATGATAGGAGCTACATGGCTCATTGTTTCAACATGTTTTTCAACAATCTTTTGAGTCGTGGGATAAATGCTTCACAACATTGGATCTGGTCTGATGGGTGTGCAGGTAAGTACGTGTGCATTATAAATTTTCTTTTAAATTTTCTCAATTCTAGATTTATTTATGTGTCACATAAATACATTTTTGTATTTATTTGAATTGTAGGTCAATTTAAGTCTGCAAAAGCCTTTAATTGGCTAGCCTTGCAACATGCTAGACACAACGTTAATTTTGTTTGGAACTTCTTTGAAAGTGGACATGGAAAAGGAGAGCATGATGGAGCAGGAGCATGTGTGAAGCATGCACTCTGATAACATGAACTTCAAGGTATGTGTACATACATTTGATATTCAACTTGTTTACTTGACTAGACTATTTAAAACTTTACATTACATGTACACATGTACACATGTACACACACACACACACACACACACACACACACACACACACACACACACACACACACATATATATATATACTAAATTGTTAAAAATATATCTCTCTAGGTAACATGATAGAGAATTCAAAGAAAATTGTTGAATGGTGTCAAAATCATTTCGCTGCTCAAGACACAAAATACAACAAACGTTACTTTTGGGAAGTGATAGGTATTTATTTAATTTACTTTTATATAGGTCTGTCACATGTGTGTTTTAACTTGTTGTGTGTGTGTGTGTGTGTGTGTGTGTGTGTGTGTGTGTATTATAGCTCATGTGAACTACACAATGTATGAATGTGTATATATTGCATTTCACATTTTTCATGATTTCAAACTGAGATCTATATATCAATCCATCCAATCCAGATATTGATCGATTGAATCCCTACAATTGTCAATAAATTGTTGGAATTAGAAGTTTGCATCAAGTGATGACTACAGGACAACACAAGCCTCCATTAATTCAACTAAGAGATAAATCATGCTTTGTGAAGATTGTCTTAACAACAACACAATGAGTCAATGTGTTAATATTGCAAATGGATATGTTTCAAAATGGGATCATAAAGTGTTAATTAGAATGCCTCCTTATGAAGATGATGACAATGTCATAGACATCCATGATCCTATATATTCAGCTAACTATGAACGTGTTTTTTATTTAGTTGTTACAGGTGCGTATTTTTTATTTCTAGGTATATTTGTGATATATATTATATATATATATATATATATGTAATATTCTTGAGGTTTAAATTTAACATTTACTTGTACACATAAATATAAATTGTGCAGGTGATATTTTTACAGTGGTTGTGGGTCCTGAGAATATAGAAGGTGTAGATTATTATCTACTAAGATGCACCAAGGAAAAACACAAGTTGTTTGAAGAAGTTGTCGATGGTGATGGACAAAAATATCCAACCAGTTCAGTTGTTATTGAAGGCACCTATTATCAACAAGCTAAGATCGACAAAAATGGAACTAAATTTGTTGAATACATGCGTGGAGAGAGAGTTCTACATTATAGTCACTTGGTTATAGCGACAAAATTGCAGTTTGAAACTGTGTCAAAAAAAGGGTCAAGTAAAAACCAAAAGTGGAAGTTGCCTATTGAAGAGCATGAAAAACTTTTGGAGATAATAAAGGATAGAGAGGATCCAGACTACATGTATCAGGAGCTTTAGGTTGAAGGATTTTAATTTGTGCATACTTAATTTAAATCCTATTTGAAACTTATATGTAGACTTTAAATTTGATTTGAAATTTATGATTAGATTGAATTTATGGATCAAGATTAAACTTGAATTGAATTTTAATTGATGAACTCTCTCTCTCTCTCTCTCTCTCTCTCTCTCTCTCTCTCTCTCTCTCTCTCCTAGAACTTTCAATTTACTTTCTACTTGATTACATTGATTAGATAGGTTTAAACTAAATTTAAAAATGATTCTAGAACTTTCAATTTACTTTCTACTTGAATTTTAATTTCAATTTATTGATTAGATTGACTAGATAAATATTAGATAGGTCTATATTTCTATTTTTTGTTTAGATTGATTAGATAGGTCTATATTTAAATTGAATTTAAATTAAAATTAGAATAGATTGATTTCCTAAATTGAATACCTTTCTAGTCTATAAATTTATATTTATTGATTAGATTGATTAGATAGGTAAATTGAATTTTAATTGATTAGATAGAACTTTCAATTTACTTTCTACTTCAATTTTAGGTCTTAATCTATATCATGTATCAAGTCTTATTAGTTGAATGTTAGGTCTTAAGGGGTCCTATTAGGTCATGTGTTAGGGCTTAAGGGATCTTATTAGGTCATGTTAGGTCTAAAGGGGTCATATTAGGTCTTATTAGTTGAATGTTAGGTCTTAAGGGGTCATGTTAGGTCTTTTTAGGGGGTAAGGGGTCATGTTAGGTCTTTTTAGGTCTTAAGGGGTCATGTTAGGTCTTAAGGGCTTAAGGGGTCATGTTAGGTCTTAAGGGGTCTTATTAGGTCATGTGAGGTCATATTAGGTCATTTTAGGTCATGTTAGGTCATGCTAGGTCTTATTAGGTCATATTAGGTCATGTTCGGTCCTTAAGGGCTCATGTGAGGTCAAATTAGGTCTTAAGGGATCATTTTAGGTCTTAAGGGGTCATGTTAGGTCTAATTAGGTCATATTAGGTCATATTAGGTCATATTAGGTCTTTTAGGTCTTATAAGGTCTTAAGGGGTCATATTAGGTCATATTAGGTCATATTAGGTCATGTTAGGTCTTATTAGGTCATGTTAGGTCTTATTAGGTCATGTTAGGTCTTCAAGGGTCCTATTAGGTCTTAAGGGGTCCTATTAGGTTATGTGAGGTCATATTAGGTCATGTGAGGTCTATATTTCTATTTTTTGTTTAGATTGATTAGATTGATTAGATAGGTCTATATTTAAATTGAATTGAATATTGAAATTAGATTGATTCTTTTTTTAATTGATTAGAATAGATTGATTTCCTGAATTGAATACCTTTCTAGTCTATAAATTTTTATTTATTGATTAGATTGATTAGATAGGTAAATTGAATTTTAATTGATTAGATAGAACTTTCAATTTGCTTTTTACTTGAATTTTAGGTCTTAATCTATATCATGTATTAGGTCTTATTAGTTGAATGTTAGGTCTTAAGGGGTCCTATTAGGTCATGTGTTAGGGCTTAAGGGGTCATATTAGGTCATGTTAGGTCTAAAGGGGTCATATTAGGTCTTATTAGTTGAATGTTAGGTCTTAAGGGGTCATGTTAGGTCTTAAGGGGTTAAGGGGTCATGTTAGGTCTTAAGGGCCTAAGGGGTTATGTGTTAGGGCTTAAGGGGTCATGTTAGGTCTTAAGGGGTCTTATTAGGTCATGTGAGGTCATATTACATCTTAAAGGGTCTTTTAGGTCATGTATTAGGTCATATTAGGTCATATTAGGTCATGTTAGGTCATGCTAGGTCATATTAGGTCATGTTCGGTCCTTAAGGGCTCATGTGAGGTCAAATTAGGTCTTAAGGGATCATTTTAGGTCTTAAGGGGTCATGTTAGGTCTTATTAGGTCATATTAGGTCTTTTAGGTCTTATAAGGTCTTAAGGGGTCATATTAGGTCATATTAGGTCATATTAGGTCTTATCAGGTCATGTTAGGTCTTCAAGGGTCCTATTAGGTCTTAAGGGGTCCTATTAGGTCATGTGAGGTCTATATTTCTATTTTTTGTTTAGATTGATTATATAGGTCTATATTTAAATTGAATTTAAATTGAAATTAGATTGATTATTTTTTCAATTGATTAGAATAGATTGATTTTTTGAATTGAATACCTTTCTAGTCTATAAATTTCTATTTATTGATTAGATTGATTAGATAGGTAAATTGAATTTTAATTTATTAGATAGAACTTTCAATTTACTTTCTACTTCAATTTTAGGTCTTAATCTATATCATGTATCAGGTCTTATTAGTTGAATGTTAGGTCTTAAGGAGTCCTATTAGGTCATGTGTTAGGGCTTAAGGGGTCCTATTAGGTCATGTTAGGTCTAAAGGGGCCATATTAGGTCTTATTAGTTGAATGTTAGGTCTTAAGGGGTCATGTTAGGTCTTTTTAGGTCTTAAGGGGTCTTAAGGGCTTAAGGGGTCATGTTAGGTCTTTTTAGGTCTTAAGGGGTCATGTTAGGTCTTAAGGGGTCATGTGTTAGGGCTTAAGGGGTCATGTTAGGTCTTAAGGGGTCTTATTAGGTCATGTGAGGTCATATTAGGTCTTAAAGGGTCTTTTAGGTCATGTATTAGGTCATATTAGGTCATGTTAGGTCATGTTAGGTCATGCTAGGTCATATTATGTCTTATTAGGTCATATTAGGTCATGTTCAATCCTTAAGGGCTCATGTGAGGTCAAACAAGGTCTTAAGGGATCATTTTAGGTCTTAAGGGGTCATGTTAGGTCTTATTAGGTCATATTAGGTCTTTTAGGTCTTAAGGAGTCATATTAGGTCATATTAGGTCATATTAGGTCATATTAGGTCATGTTAGGTCTTCAAGGGTCCTATTAGGTCTTAAGGGGTCCTATTAGGCCATGTGAGGTCATATTAGGTCATGTGAGGTCTATATTTCTATTTTTTGTTTAGATTGATTAGATAGGTCTATATTTAAATTAAATTTAGATTGAAATTAGATAGGTCATGCTAGGTCATGTTAGGGCTTAAGGGGTCATGTTAGGTCTTATTAGATCATATTAGGTCTTTTTAGGTCTTATTAGGTCTTTTAGGTCATATTAGGTCTTAAGGGGTCATGTTAGGTCTTATTAGATCATATTAGGTCTTTTTAGGCCTTATTAGGTCATATTAGGTCTTATGGGGTCATATTAGGTCATGTTAGGTCATATTAGGTCATATTAAGTCATGTTAGGTCATATTAGGTCATATTAGGTCATATTAGGTCTTGTTAGGTCATATTAGGTCATGTTAGGTCATGTTAGGGATTAAGGGGTGATGTTAGGGCTTAAGGGGTAATGTTAGGTCTTATTAGATCATATTAGGTCTTTTTAGGTCTTATTAGGTCTTTTAGGTCATATTAGGTCTTAAGGGGTCATGTTAGGTCTTATTAGATCATATTAGGTCTTTTTAGGTCTTATTAGGCCTTTTAGGTCATATTAGGTCTTAAGGGGTCATATTAGGTCATGTTAGGTCATATTAGGTCATATTAGGTCATGTTAGGTCATATTAGGTCATATTAGGTCATATTAGGTCTTGTTAGGTCATATTAGGTCATGTTAGGTCATGTTAGGGCGTAAGGGGTCATGTTAGGTCTTAAGAGGTCTTATTAGGTCATGTGAGGTCATTTTAGGGCTTAAGGGGTCATGTTAGGTCTTAAGGGGTCTTATTAGGTCATGTGAGGTCATATTAGGTCTTGTTAGGTCTTATTAGGTCTTGTTAGGTCATATTAGGTCATATTAGGTCATGTTAGGTCATGTTAGGGATTAAGGGGTCATGTTAGGGCTTAAGGGGTCATGTTAGGTCTTATTAGATCATATTAGGTCTTTTTAGGTCTTATTAGGTCTTTTAGGTCATATTAGGTCTTAAGGGGTCATGTTAGGTCTTATTATATCATATTAGGTCTTTTTAGGTCTTTTAGGTCATATTAGGTCTTAAGGGGTCATATTAGGTCATGTTAGGTCATATTAGGTCATATTAGGTCATGTTAGGGCTTAAGGGGTCATGTTAGGTCTTATTAGATCATATTAGGTCATATTAGGTCATGTTAGGGCTTAAAGGGTCATGTTAGGTCTTAAGGGGTCTTAAGGGGTCATGTTAGGTACTTAAGGGCTTAAGGGGTCATGTTAGGTACTGTTAGGTCATGTTAGGGCTTAAGGGGTCATGTTAGGTCTTATTAGATCATATTAGGTCTTGTTAGGTCTTATTAGGTCTTGTTAGGTCTTATTAGGTCTTGTTAGGTCATACTAGGTCATGTTAGGGCTTAAGGGGTCATGTTAAAGGTCTTATGAGATCATATTAGGTCATATTAGGTCATGTTAGGGCTTAAGGGGTCATGTTAGCTCTTTTTAGGTCTTAAGGGGTCATGTTAGGTACTTAAGGGCTTAAGGGGTCATGTTAGGTATTGTTAGGTCATGTTAGGGCTTAAGGGGTCATGTTAGGTAATATTAGGTCTTGTTAGGTCTTATTAGGTCTTGTTAGGTCATATTAGGTCATGTTAGGTCATGTTAGGGCTTAAGGGGTCATGTTAGGTCTTATTAGATCATATTATTTCATATTAGGTCATGTTAGGGCTTAAGGGGTCATGTTAGCTCTTTTTAGGTCTTAAGGGATCATGTTAGGTACTTAAGGGCTTAAGGGGTCATGTTAGGGCTTAAGGGGTCATGCTAGGTACTTAAGGGCTTAAGGGGTCATGTTAGGTCTTTTTAGGTCTTAAAGGGTCATGCTAGGTACTTAAGGGCTTAAGGGGTCATGTTAGGGCTTAAGGGGTCATGCTAGGTACTTAAGGGCTTAAGGGGTCATGTTAGGGCTTAAGGGGTCATGTTAGGTACTTAAGGGCTTAAGGGGTCATGTTAAGGCTTAAGGGGTCATGCTAGGTACTTAAGGGCTTAAGGGGTCATGTTAGGTCTTTGTAGGTCTTAAGGGGTCATGTTAGGTACTTAAGGGCTTAAGAGGTCATGTTAGGGCTTAAGGGGTCATGTTAGGTACTTAAGGGCTTAAGGGGTCATGTTAGGGCTTAAGGGATTAAAGATTGAACATTGAAATTAAAGATTAATTTTAAAGTTAGATTTTAAAGATTGATTTAAACTTTCAATTCATTAAAGATTTTTCAGTAAGATTGATTAATTAGTTTTCAATTAATTGATCTAGATAGGGCTTAAGGGTGCATAATAGGGCTTAAGGGGTCTTATTAAATAAATTGATTATATTGATTCTACCTATAGATTGAATTTCTAAAATTGATTAAAGATTGAACATTGAAATTAAAGATTTATTTTAAAGTTATATTTTAAAGATTGATTTAAACTTTCAATTGATTAAACATTTTTTAGTAAGATTGATTAATTAGATTGATGAAAGATTGAACATAAATTAAAGATTAATTTTAAAGATCAATTAATTTTTGGCTTCAATTACAAAATCCAAACATGTATCAATGTACAAATAGATCAACATACAAAACATGCACGTACATATCAATGTAAATGTCTATATATCTCAAAAATCAAACATGTACATCAATGTTTAAATGTCTATATATATATCACAAAATCCAAACATGTATCAATGTACAAATAGATCAATATACAAAACATGCACCTACATATCAATGTAAATGTACATATATATATCTCAAAATTCAAACATGTACATCAATGTTTAAATGTCTATATATATATATATATATATATATATATATATCACAAAATCCAAACATGTATCAATAAACAAATAGATCAATGTACAAAACATGTGCACGTACATATCAATGTAAATGTCTAGAGATATATTGTGCAAAATGATCAAACATGTGTACATCAATATAAATGTCTATATCACAAAATCAAAACATGTATCTATCAATGTAAATGTCTAGATATCACAAAATCCAAACATGTATCGATGTAAATAGATCAATGTACAAATGGACCTATATATATCAAAGTACAAATGTCTACATATATCAATGTAAAGCATTTATCTAGGTCAATGTAAAACATATATAGAGATCAACGTAACATAAATACTCTCTAGTACATGTTTACTCTAGATCAAAATCAATGCCATAGATCTAAATCTATGAACACATCAACTACGTTGATGATCGCCATCATGTGCTAGATGTCCGGGCCTGTGTGGATCCTCGTCCTGCTGGACCTGAGTCTGTAAATGTAAATATACATACATATATATATATAAGAACTTGAAATGTAAATAAATTATAAAATTTATTTTTTAAATTATTTTTTGTATCTCTGTATCATGATGAATTGGATCAACGGGCTCCTCTAAATCTCCATATGCAACACGCGTCGCAATGTCTTGTACCACGTTTAAATAAATTTAAATTTAAATATAGAACTATATGTACACATGTATATCTATATAAATTGAAATTAAATCCAGATTCTTGTACCTATTGTAATGCACGTCCAAGGTCGGATAACTCAGAAGAGTGCAAGGACACTACATCAGGATCAATGGCCTCATCCATAAGCAAATTTGAGAATCTACTGTGAACTCGTGAGGTCGTAGCCTGTGTCTACTATGTGGGAGCCTATGTATGTTGTGGAGGTGATGTAAGATCATCCACACTCTGTCTAGAGGAACCTGCCTCTACATCTAAGCCCTGTCCTCGACTGCTGCCTATGGAGGATCTACGACACTGTCCTCCTCCAATGAAAGTAGGCATATCGCACAGTTCAATCCCATGCAATGTATAAATCCTCTAGTAAGAAGCCAGGAGATCACTCACTAACATACCACTAATCTCATGCATGTGATCCTCGAGTAGTCATCCTATCTCATCTGGAGTAGGAAGATCAAATCTGATGTACAGGTCATAAAATGGACTAGATGGTGATACACCTGCACTCATCCATGATCAAAGCATGTACCTACCCACATGATCAGATGAAAACTGCTTGACCTAAGTCGCAATGGTGGCAATGCTAGAGTACATATCTAAATGTGTGTCCTCAGCTGTAACCTTCCCAGCTCCAGTGTAGGTCTCCAAACCTTTTGGAAGAACCAAAAGGTTTTGACCCACCAATGCCCTCTTACTAGGGGGCTGTGGTATATCGGGTCATCTACACTTATCCTGATATCTACCCCAACCCTGACCAGCATGTGGAGGTAGATCTGTGTAGTCAACATCATAGCCCAAATGAAACTCTGCAAACAATTATTTGCAGAAATATAGTGGCACCTCATCCTTTTGGGGCCACATATGATGTGCTGCTAACCATCTACGATATATAAAAGGGGCCACTATGTCATTTGTACATTTTGTGACCCTATATGCTCGAACCACCCTCTTCTTGATGTAATGGGTGTCAAACATGTTCTTAAACTGAGTGACTGAAACATCTGAATCAACTATCCTCCAACCTACTGTCCCTGTGATAGTGCTAGATAGACTATAATAAAAAGCATCAATCGATACATCATCATATGGATTGTATGATTGAGCCTTCTAAATCATACTCATGAGCTCAGTGCGTATAGATGTCAATTTCTCCCTATTAGGGAGAGTAGTACTATTATGCAATGTTCACTCTAATACAGTCAGAGCGGCATGCATCCTAGAGATAGTCTCATCTCTATGACTATCTCTACTATGTGGGGCTTGGGTACTATCCTGGTCTGAGGGAGCTTGTGATCCCTGACTATTATGGACACTCTGATCTGAACTACTAGAAGCCATGAATGATGTGCACATAAAGGTAATATATATATATCTAGATCTAAATAGATAAAAAAATGCTCACTGCAAGTAGGCACATGCACATATACATACATCCATTAGAAAATCAATTGATATATATATATATATATATATATATATATATATATATATATATATATATATATATATATATATATATATATATATATATATATGTATGTATGTATGTATATATGTATGTATGTATTAAAAAGATCTAACTTTCAATTTGTACATGTGTACATACTTCAAGTAAACATGAAAACATTTAAAACTTCAAACAAACACACATGAACTAATTTTCAAATGCATTTGTACATAATATAAATTAAATATTAAATTAAACATTTAAATTTATGCATTTACATATGTACATGTAATATTTTTAAATATTTAAAAACATAATTTAAACTCAAGCATTTACAAATGTATTCAATCATGGTGTACTAGAACAAATTCATGCACGCATATTTACTAATTTGAATGCATATTTATGTACATATTTACTTTACACACATGAGAAAAATTAATTTGTACAAATTTCCATAACTAGGGAGGGAAAAACATTATATTTAAATTAAATACTTTAAAAGAAATGGTGAAAATATATAATAATCTAGAAAGGGGTTCATGGGTCTTAAGAGTCTTAATTAGGTCTTGAGTAACCTGGTCTTATGGGTCTTAAGGGTCTTATGAGCTCATCTTAAGGGTCTTAATTAGGTCCTATCGGGTATTAAGGGTTCTATTAGATCTTAAAGGTCTTATTGGGTCCTATTGGGTCTTAAGGGTCACATTGGGTCTTAAGGGTATTAATTAGGTCTTATTGGTTCTTAAGGGTGAACTATTTTGACCTACTAAGTTCTATCAGGTATTAAGTGGTCCTATTAGGTCTTAAGGATCCTAATAGGTCCTATTTAGTGGATGTTAAGTTTTAAGTGGTACAATTAAGTCTTAAGTGGCCCTATTAGGTCAGTAAGAGTAGATAGTTCATTATGTTTTAATTGGTACTATTAAGTCAAGTATTGGGTCTTATAATTGGGTCCATCCTATTAGGTTTTAATGGTCTTATTAAATGTCTTAAGGGTAGCTCCTATTACATGTTTTTAAAAGTTTCAGTTTACGTTTTACTTAAATTATATATATGTTTTCTTAGGATTTAGGTTTGTACGTTTAAGTTTTATGTGTTGATTTTATACATTTTTAAAGGTAAATACAATGCTTATTAAAAAAATTGACTTTTTTTTTGCATATAAATATTAAAAAAACAATTTAAAAACATTTAAACAATATATGCAAAAAAAATAATTTAAAAACACAAACAAAAATTTTTTAAAAAAAAACAAAAAACCTACCTCAAACTCGGCCGAGTTGCACTATCTCTCCCTTTAGGTCACCTATCCGTAGCCCCTCAATATTCAAATGAGGGGCTTTGGGCATTCGCGGGGCTACTTATGGGGAGGGGTAGACTCGGTCAAGTCCTACTCGGTCGAGTCCATCCTGCCACATAGGTGTCATTCTGTGTCACGTGGTGCTTCCCTTTCTTTGGCCGAAGAGGACTCAGCCGAGTCCTACTCTGCCGAGAGGTACTTGGTCGAGTCAGTCGAGTTAGCCGAAAGGGTGACACACTATCGTGCTTTTACCCAGAAGACCCTTGGAGGAATCCAAATCAACTAGAATCATTGCATAAGTAGAATGAATAATATCTTCAGATTCCTCATCAACCAACATAAAATCCCCAAGAGCCTCACCCACAGCCTCAAGTAGAGAATCCACCCAAAAATGAAGAGGAAGGTTGGGAAGCCTTAACCAAGTAGGAACCTTGGAGAAAGTCTCAGAAGAGGCATCAAAGTCAGGATGCCAAGGCTTCATCATGAGCATGAACTGGGCATCCCAACTAAATAAATTATCACATACAATCAAATTCTTGTCAGCAAGATTCTCAAACTTGGCAATGAAGAAACCCCTTATCAGAGGGAAAATGTGAATAGATTCAGAGATGATAGACTCCCACTGGCAAGTGATCTAAGCATGCAGCTTAGAAAGACTTGGCCAGAAGCCCTAAAACCTACAGATTAAACCATGATCTGAGAAAATAGAGGACGCCCCTTCAATGTCTTTCACAACCTCATCATCCAAAGAGAGGATTAGAGGGTTAGAGACATGGAGAGGGGCAGCACCCCTATGTCTAGAGGCCAAAGACTACTTAGAGGTGGCAGACATGCACTAAGAGGAGCCCCCAGGAATGATAGAATGCACCCCATCAATCACTGGAGGAACAAAGCCGACATCCCTAGCCATCGGCAAGGAACCTGACACCCTAACGCGGCCAGAAGGAAGGAGGGGCAAGGCTAGAGTAGACGCATGAGTAGGAGGCAAAGCATCCTCCGCACACCCACCTGAAACTAGATAAAGTTCGCTAGAGGGAAGTTGGCAACCATCAGTAGCAGCGGCAGCATGAGTCACTGCAGTAGGAGACGCATTGGGAGAAGGGGCGTGAACCCTAGAGGTAGCAACGGTGGGAGCATGAGTCGCTACAGCTGGAGACATGTCGGTAGAAGCGGCGTGAACCCTAGATGCAGCAGCGGTGGGAGCCATACCAACACTAGATGCAGTACATGTAATCGAATCAATAAATATAGTTGTTGTTGGGAAACTACCAGATATTGTTAGTGATGGTGACATCACTGAAGAAGGAGAAATCATTTAATTTTTTAAAAGGTCAATATTTTGAAGTCAGGAAATAATAAAGTAGAGGCTAGATAGATTCTCAATGGTCTGAAGTGCTAATATATTGGAGAAACTATACCTCATTGGGGTTATAAGACATACATGTGAGGATTGTTATCTAATGGTTTTGGGGAGATTTGAAAATTTGGAAGTTTGGCATCATGCCTTTGCAAAGGTGATGAGATGCTTCATGTGCAAATGGTGTCCAATGATGTTGGGAACTTGGATCATAGTTGCATGACTAAACCTACAATTGGGAAGTATCTTGAAGAAGCCTCATTAGTCTAAGAATTATTTTCAAAAAAAATTTATACAAAATGTGTTTTCCTAATATTTTATTTTGTAAGTTAGCTTATTATGTAGCATTACGAAGGGTGTTGGAATAAATTCTCAAAGTAAACATGTGAGCAATCCAAGTTAGGTGTTAATCATCTTTAGCTAAGTGTAATCAATAATGGTTAGCTAGCAATAGTTTTTGTTTGTTAGCAATTATACTTTCTTTTTGTAAGAAGATTGATGAGTCTTTTGATCCTATAAATTTGTAATTTATTTTCATGAATAACAAGTGGTCATTTAGTTGTCACTTGTGTTGAAAATTGTCCAAATAGAGTTTCATTATATGGTACTCCTTGTGGTGGGGACCGTAAGGACAATATTGCCTAGACAATTGTTCGATGACACACAAAAAAAATAGTTCCTTAAATTCACATTATTCTCCATGAGTGGTGAGTGAGTTGTCATCTCACTCTTTAGGAGGGCTACTAGCCTTTATGCTAGGGTGTTTTTTATGTTTTGTATCTTGTATTTACTAGCACCTTTACTATTAGTGTGTTATTTGAGTTGTTGACAACCTCTACTTGTAAAGCCAACACCCCTGCTAATGTGTTGTTTTATTTGATGCATTTGGATTGTGATTGTGTAAGAATCAACCTCCTTGTTAGGTTGCTGATTTTAATTTTAAAAAGAAGTGATTTAGATGTTTCTTTCTTCTTATCTTCTTCAATTTTTAATTCAACATGGTTTGATGGTTAAATTGTGGTAGTGGTGTTGTTGACATCAAAGGTCAAGGATCAATAATATTCATCTAATTTTAATTTCACAATCAAAGTATTGTAATATCTTACTGGAATAACTAAGAGTTTATAAGACTTTTTGAAAAAATGAAATTTATATATGTCATCAACATTCAAACTAATGAAAATTGATAAAAACACAAAATTATTTAGATGTATTTTCTTTCAATAGGAAAATTTCACCATCTAAATATTTTTTATGCTAAACTTGTCAATACACAAACACCTCTATATATTAATTAACATTTTTTTTAAAGAAAGAAAGATAGAGCGGCTTACTGAATTTTAGAAAATACATCAACTCCAAAATTACACCAATAAACATATTTCCTTTTTGCTAAAGCTTCTAGTGTATACACTACTTTCACATTTTGTAGAGTGTATATTAATTATTATCTTAAATTTGCATATTCATATGCTATAAAATTAGTTTCACAACACTTTTAAGGAACAAAAGAATGAAAATTCAAACCTTAGTCTTAATGGCTATTTGTATTAGATTTACCTAAATTTATGGAATTGATCAAGATACTTATGAAAAGGAAAATGCTATGTAAAATAGTTTTTCTCTGTAGGAAGAATATAAATACAAAATAGTTGTATGGTTGAATTTGAAAGATAACTAAATAGGATTGTATGAGGATATTTTTCCATTAAATGAAATTAATTTATCAAATTCTTTACAAAATCTATATTTAAAATTATTAGCCATGGTTTAATAATCTTTTTCTTTTTTCTAGGTTCATCTATGAATATATTATTCACAATTTTTTTTAGTAAAAAATATTTTATTTGATCTTTTATAGGATATCAATATTGTTGTACATGATGATTTTTTCATCTCAACAAGCAATAGCTAATTTTTATTACTTATTTGTGGAGGTCATCTTCAAGCAATCAAAATGGAAGCAGAAAAAGAAGAAACACATGGATGAGCTTCAATTTTATATTCAAGTTTCGAAGATGATGTATTTTATTTTTTAGATTAAAAGAAACAAAACAAGGGTGTTGTCCATTAAAAAGACTAACCAACAAGGTCATATACAACAAGCTCAGAAATAGACTATTAAAAGTTCACTAGAAGAACAGTTAGTAAGTTCCACATCAAGAGTGGGTAGACAATTCACCCACAACATAGGGAGGAGGATGAAAAATTGAAGAATGATCTTTCCTACATCGTTGAACCATCATCCAAGAAATACTATCACTAGGATCCCCACCATAAGGGGAAACAAGTTAATAAATCCTCTTTGCAAGATTGTCAGCACAATAGGTAGAGTGCTGACAAGACTATACATAACCAACCAAAGGTTGACTTAGAACAAAATCAGTAGACAGAGAAGAGTCTATGAGCTAGAGGGGCCGCACTGACAGTAAGAGATGGGGTACAATACATAGGGTCTAACAAGGCCAAATCAGTAGAAAGAGTTTCATCCCTAGGAGAGTCATCATCAACACATGAAGAGTCATCAAAGTAAGAGTCTGAAGCCATGACAATCAGATGTTCATTGTTAGCTTCCTTCCACCAAGTGGTAGCACATTTGTGGCACAAGAGAGAACAATCAGTTGCCAAGTGATCTATAGAAAAGAACTGACAACATAAAAAATGGAGACCCTCATAATCCAACAGTTAAGTCCATGGCCTATCCCCAACCATAAGGACCACATCTCTAGGAAGATGTGTGCAATGTACGTGAGCTATATTTTCACATGCTATGTAATTGGCTACTATTGTATTTTTTGTTTTAAGGAAAAAGCGTCCCAAGAGGATGGGAATATTGTGCACCTAAAGAAATAATATTTGGGTGAATATTGGACAATTTTAGTTTATCGCAATGTATGAAGAATAGTAGTTAGATTTAATAAAATGTGTATCATAGGAGGTATTGGCTATATACTGTTGGAAACTGCAATTGAAGCAATTGTTGTATTGTCATTGATGTCAAACCTTAACTAGTAAGACTGTTGCTACTTAGGAAAGTACTATATCTATTGTGAGAAGGGAAAGAAAGGATGGTAACAATAGCACCTAGGGAAAGGCTGAGTTATCTTGATACTGCAAAGTGTACTTGACTATGTTGTACAATGATGGGACAATGTATTGTTTATCTTAGTAAGATTGAAGACTAAACTGGTAGGCTTAACTAAGCAAAAATGAAGAAATCATGTTTAAGCAGAGTTATGTTAGTGTTGACCGAGTTAGTGTATGCTGAGCAAAAATCTAGTGTCGACCGAGTATCAGTTAATTGCCAAGGAAGATAGTATATGCTGAGGAAACAATTTTAGTAGTGACTGAATGTTTTACATGAAGACTGAGTGGATGATCACAGTATTGACCAAACATCAGCATTTTTATATTTGAAGAGAATTCAGATTTGGAGCCGACATTGTTGAATTCTTGGATTATGTAAAACGTGTTGACTTTATTTATTGATTGTATGGAAGCATTTAATGTTTTGTAAAACATTTTATTGTAAATCTTTATGAGATTTGAGATGATTCTAGAAGAGCAGATGAAGAACATGAAGTGGGTAGATTCAATGAATCTGACCTAACCCTAAGATCTATGAAGGAGATTAAGTGGCAAAAGATAAGTTAACCTAACAGAGAAAAGTATTAAGGGAACTTAAACATTAGGTATGAGAATGCATGGGTGAAGTAGATGCTGGAAGAACAGTAAGTTTTATTGACTGTATAAGCAAAAATGCTGAAGGAAGAGTGTGGTGATTGCTTGAAGAAAAGTTCCGAGCAGATCAGAGATGGAGATGGAAAAGTTTCAAAGTCAGTAAACCAACATTTGTGTACGGAATTGGATCTGATATTTGCAAAGTGAGTTGTATGTTTTTCAGATCAATACTGCTGCTACTTTCTAACCATTGTAACAGTCAAAATCTTTTTAATAGAGGTTGACCTAACAGTCATATGTTAAATCCTTTGAACAAGGTTGCATTCTAATGGAGTGTATGTAAGTCCTGTAACAAGGCTCACTTTTAACAGGGTGATTGAAATCCTTTAACCGGGTCATACCTGATAGTGTGTATTGTAACCTTTGATAGGGTTGGCTTTTAACTGAGCTCACTTCAGAAGAGTGAAAATAATAGTAGCATGTTACAAAGTGGTTTTTCCCATATTGGGTTTCCACTATAAATCTTGGTGTCAATACTTGTGTGAATGTTTTGGTTTGAACATTTCTATGTGTTACAAGTTAGTTACAGTTGGGTAGTGGATTGCAGTGTTATATGTTTCTATTATTAAATCAGTGATGACCGAGTTTGTTTTGGTTGCTTGATCTGATTTAAGGAAAAAATTTTGAAATTATTTTATACATTAGGACCTGAGAACAACTGATTCACCCCCCCTCTTTGTTGTTCTAAATCATATTAACAATTGGTATCAAAGTTGTGTTGCTTATTGGTGTCTACAGAAAACAAGTTTAAAGGGACTTGAAGCAAATGATCAAGATGTATAAGAAGGAGGTACCGAAGCTGAACAAGGAAAACTTCCCTGCATGGCAAAGCTTGATGAAGCTGCATCTGGACGATATTGGTGATTCTGCAAAATATTACATTGAGCATGACTATGTCACACCTATTGCACCTATGACTGCTGAGGAAATGAGAGCTAAGCAAGAACATAATCAAGCAATGTTGTAAATTGCATCTGCCCTAAGCTATCTAAAATTTGAGGATATTAAGGAGTGCACAATTGCTAAAGATATGTGGGACACTCTTGCAAAGATCTATGGTGGTGATCTATATGTGTTGAAAGCTAAAGCCAAGAGTCTCAGAGGTAAGTTTGATGAAATGAGAATGAATGAAGATGAAAACATTGCACAATATTGTGGTAGAATAAAAGAAGTTGTGAATGCTATTAGAGGAGAAAATGGAACTATTGATGATGAGACCATAATTGGAAAAGTACTAAGAACTATGTGTCCTATATATGCTATTAAGATCTCAGCTATTCAGGAATCTAGATGTAACTCTGGAAATGTGCTTACCTTGGAAGGTTTGATTGGAAAACTGACTGCTTATGAACTGTCTAATTATGATAATTTCACTGTTGGTAGTATTGGAAATGTCGAATCTTCTTTTAAGTCACAGTTAGTTCTGAACAAGCCTAACAAAGAAAAAGAAAGATGCACCAGTGAAAGTGAAAGCGAAAGTGAAAGTGACAGTGACACTTCTGATGAAGATCTTGAAGATCTAGAAGCTCTTATTGTTCATATTTGTAGCATCAGTCAGATAAATAATATTGTCTATATGATTATTATGAGAAATGATATATATATGTGTGTGTGTGTGTGTGTATGTATGTATGTATAATAATTGATATTAATATATACATTGATATATATGTATATATAAAGTTAGATTATATTCTCATAATAACTAAAAAGTTAAATTGATAAAATATATATTATTATTATTATGTAAATATTAGATAAATTAATATAATACTCAAGAGATATTATATATACATGTGTGTGTGTGTGTGTGTGTGTGTGTGTATAATCATAATTGTCATTATATTAATTACATAATAATGAATAGACATGTCCCATGAAGGGACATGTCTCTTCTTGGCTCATTCTCTATATAAATGCTAGAGATTGTTGCATTTGAAAAACACATACAATGAGATAGTGCTATTACATTTGCAATGATCCTAAAACCTTAACATGGTATCAGAGCCAAGTTGCAAATGTAAGAGAATAGTTTGTTAATGGTGAATGTGTGACTGTCTCAAAAAATTATAGTCTCAGTACGAGGACCATATCTCACAAATGTACCATTAGATTTTGCTAAATTTTGGATATGTTAGTGATAAAAAACTTTACAAGAATCTCACTGGAGCGATTGAAGAGAAAATGTCAAGTTAAAAAGTTATGACCAAATGTGTACAGGTCTATGCAGATTTCTGAACAAAGAGAGTTCTTTAATTAAAAGCTACAAACACTTTTTATAGTGCAAATAAGAAAAGGATAATTACATTAATCAAGAGATGAGTATTCCATGTTGATTAATGTTCATAAATTCTTTTTATGTAGTTATTAAATCATTCTATAAGATTGGGATAAAAAATATTGTATGCTTTTATCATTAATATTTTTTTGGGATAATATAATGAGCTATTTGTAATCTCTCTCTGACATGCCTTTAGGAAAAAAGCACAAGATAATTTCATTCAAGGGAGAAATAACTTGATACTTGCAAACAAATTGATGATTGAGACTAGATGCAAAGAGAGTCTAATATTTCAAAAGAGGTCAAGAAGTTGATAAACTTGAGCTTTAGAGGGAGTAGATGGTTCAGTCAACTTGTGACAATCTTGATCATATTGATTGAGAGGGAGTTCACTATTGAAGGTGAAACATTTATGAGGTAAAATTGATATAATTATTTATTATACTTATGAATTATGAATGTTTTTAATGGGCCTGCCCCCTGTGTAAATCATGAGGAAGTGACAACTTCCAAATGATTATCACTTGTATTTGTAAAAGTTATTGTAAGGTGACGATCTTACAATAACTTGACCTTCTATTGTGATAGACATCTTGTGATGGATGAAACTGATCATAATAGATAGAACTTGTGGATAGAATCGCCGATGGAGGAAATCCACTCTGAAGCTCATGAGTTTGTGGATAGAATCACTGATGGAGGCAATCCACACAGGAGCTTGTGGATAGAATTGTCGATAGAGGCAATCCACACCATAGCTCATGAGTTTGTGAATAGAATCACCGATGGAGGCAATTCACACAGGAGCTTGTGGATCGAATCGCCGATGGAGGCAATCCACACCTGAAGCTTGTGAGTTTGTGAATAGAATCGTCGATGGAGGCAATTCACACAGGAGCTTGTAGATCGAATCGCCGATGGAGGCAATCCACACCTGAAGCTCATGAGTTTGTGAATAGAATCACTGATGGAGGCAATTCACACGAGAGCTTGTGGATAGAATCGCCGATGGAGGCAATCCACACCTGAAGCTCATGAGTTTGTGAATAGAATCGCCGATGGAGGCAATTCACACAGGAGCTTATGGATAGAATCACCGATGGAGGCAATCCACCTGAGAGAATGTGGATAGAATCGTTGATGGAGGCAATCCACACGAGAGCTTGTGGATAGAATCGCCGATGGAGGTAATCCACATATTGAGACTATGTTTCTATTGACTAGATCTTGAGGATGATGCCTTTATTGCTTACATCATATGATTGATGTTGCCAAGTGTCATAAGTGTTGACATTGGATTGATTTATCCTCCCTAGCTAAGAGGGAGTGTTCATATTTGTAGCATCAGTCAGATAAATAATATTGTCTATATGATTATTATGAGAAATGATATATATATATATATATATATATATATATATATATATATATATATATATATATATATATGTATGTATGTATGTATGTATGTATGTATGTATGTATGTATGTATGTATGTATGATAATTGATATTAATATATACATTGATATATATTTATATATAAAGTTAGATTATATTCTCATAATAACTAAAAATTTAAATTGATAAAATATATATTATTATTATTATGTAAATATTAGAGAAATTAATATAATACTCAAGAGATATTATATATACATATGTGTATATATATATGTATATAATCATAATTTTCATTATATTAATTACTTAATAATGAATAGACATGTCCCATGAAGGGACATGTCTCTTCTTGGCTCATTCTCTATATAAATGCTAGAGATTGTTGCATTTGAAAAACACATACAATGAGATAGTGCTATTACATTTGCAATGATCCTAAAACCTTAACACTTATGGCTAGAAGACTAAGAAGAGGAAAAGGAAAATATAAAGGTAAACTCCCTATTATATGTTTTGCATGTAATAAAGTCGGTCATATAGCTGCTAGATGTCCTGACAAGAAGGATAAAGATGAAGAAAGAAACAACAAACACAAAGATAGAAGAGATGACAAAGGCTACCGAAGGTACAAAGACTACAAAGGAAAAGGTAAGAAATCTTGTTACATTGCTAAAGAAGAGACTAACACTGATAGTAATGATTTTGAAATTGAGGTAGTCTATGTTGCAATGAAAGATGAATTTGATAAGGATGAGAAAACTACATTGATCTCCTATGTGAACAAGAATGACAAATGGATTATAGATAGTGGTTGTTCACATCACATGACTAGTGACAAAAGTAAGTTTGAGACCTTACATCATTATAAAGGTAAAAGTGTAACATTTGGTAATGATGCACCATGTCCTATTAGAGGAAAAGGATTGATTAAACTGACTGATAAAATCTCTTGTGAAAATGCTTATTGGGTTGAAGGATTGAATTATAATTTGCTAAGTGTTTCTCAACTCAACAAAACTTGTTACCAAGTGGACTTTCATTACAAGAAAGCTAAGATATTTGATGCTACTGGTGAACTGATTGGAAGTGGCGAGTAAACTAGAGGTAATTTGTTCTATCTTGACCTATCTGAAGAAATATGTATGATTGCACAACTTGATGACATTTGGTTATGGCATAAGAAGCTATGTCATGTTAACTTTGACAATCTGGTAGAGATAAGTAAGAGGCCTACCTAGATTGAAGAAACCTAAGAATGTGATGTGCAAAGAATGCCAGTTAGAAAAAATGACTAAGTCAAGTTTCAAGAGCAAAACCTTTACTTCTGAACACATTTTAGATTTGGTTCATACTGACCTTTGTGGACCTATGGGTATACAAAGTTACTGTGGAGCTAGATATTTTATCTTGTTTGTTGATGATCATACCAGGATGATGCATGTAATGTTTCTAAAAGAAAAATCTGATGCTTTTCAATTTGTTAAGTGGTATTTGGCTAAGGTTGAGAAGGAGACAGGTAGGAACCCGAAATGTCTTAGATCTGACCGAGGTGGAGAATTTACATCAAATGAATTCAATCTATTTTGCAATGATAGAGGAATCAAAAGATAGATGTCTGCGCCTAGGACACCTCCATAGAATGGTATAGCAGAAAGAAGGAACAAATCTATTTTGGACTATGCAAGGACATTATTGATTGAAAAGAATGTGGCACATAAATACTGGAAAGAAGCTATAAGTACAGCTATTTACACTCTTAACCGGGTACAGATCAAGAAAGGTACAAATTTGACACCCTATGAATTATGGTATGGGCATGCACTGAGTGTTAAATACTTTAGAATCTTTGGAAGCAAGTGTTATTTATTGAAAGATAATAGGAATGGAAAGTTTGATGTCAAAAGTGATGAAGGCATATTCCTAGGCTACTCCACAAAAAGTAAAGCTTATAAGTGTTTGAACTCTAACACTAACAAAATTGTGGAAAGTGTGAATGTAAAAATTGATGAGTATGCACTATGCAGAAAGAAATGAAGCTGACAGCAAAAGAGAACCAGAAGATTATAGATCTTTTGTGTACATTAAGGAAATAGAAGAGGCAGGTAATAGACTTGCACCTGATACCTAGTCTTAGGCAAGCAATGTCGAGCGACAGGAAATGATTGCCGAGCGTCAAGAAAATAGTGCCGAGAGAGAATAAGAACATGTTGTGCTACAAGACAATGCTGTCGAGTATCGGGAAGAGGTTGCCGAGCATTCATAAGCTAAATCTGACAATCTTGTTGGGGAACCTGATGAAATAGAGGAGAAAAATGTTGAACCTATTTTGGCAAAATATGTAAGAAGACATCACAAGCCTGAACAGATAATTGGAGATAAAGACACTAGAATTCAGACGAGAAGCAAAACCAAGAACCAACATGCTTACTATGTGTGTTTGAACCTAAGACAACTAAAGAGGCATTAGAAAATGAAGACTGGATACAAGCAATGAATGAAGAGATTGACCATATTGAGAAGAATGAAACCTGGACTCTGGTGCCGAGACCTGAAAATAAGAATGTTATAGGAACAAAGTGGGTGTTTCGAAATAAGTTGAATGAAAAAGGTGAAATCACTAGGAACAAAGCTAGGCTGGTATGCAAAGGCTACGCACAAGAAGAAGGAATAGATTATGGGGAGACATTTTCCCCTGTAGCTAGATTGGAAGGAGTAAGAACTCTGCTTGCATATGCTGCTTATAAAGATTTCAAGGTATATCAAATGGATGTCAAGTCTGCATTTTTAAATGGTGTACTGGAAGAAGAAGTTTACATAGAACAGCCAGAAGGTTTTATTGATCCAAACAGAAGACACATGGTATGCAAACTGAACAAAGCATTGTATGGATTGAAACAAGCTCCCAGAGCATGGAATGAGAGGTTGCATAACTATCTGATGTAGATTGGATTTTTCAGAACAAATGACACAAGCAATCTGTACTTCAAGGATGAAGAAGGTAAAGGTATTCTATTGGCCAAAATTTTTGTTGATGACATTATTTTTGGTGGACAAGATGCATTGTGTAAAAGTTTTTCAAAAGAAATGCAAACTGAATTTGAAATGAGTATGTTTGGTGAGATCAAATTCTTTGTTGGTTTACAAGTATATCAGATGAAGAAAGGAATTTTCATTACACAGTCTAAGTATGTTAATGAAATACTAAAAACTTTTGGAATGGAAGATGCTAGACCAGTGGAAACTCCTATGGTTACTAGACAAAAGTTATCTAAGAATGATGATGCTGTAGAAGTTAACCAGACTTTGTACAGATCCATGATTGGAAAATTGCAGTATGTTGTACATAGTAGACCAGATATTGCACTAGCTGTTGGGATTGTGGCAAGATTCTCTACCAATCCTAAGGAAACACACATGATGGCGGTGAAAAGAATCATGAGATGCTTGAAAGGAACTACTGACTATGGGTTATACTACAAGAAGAATGACAAATTTGAACTTAGAGTATACACTGATGCTGATTGGGCAAGAAATGTAGATGACAGAAAGAGCACTAGTGGTGGAGCTTTCTTTCTTGGACATAGATTAGTCTCCTAGACAAGCAAGAAACAAAATTGTATTTCCCAATCTACTGTTGAAGCCGAGTATGTTGCTGCTGCAGTAAATTGTTCAAATTTAATATGGATAAAACAGTTGTTGATAGGCATGAAAGAAGAAATCACTGAACCTGTTGTTATTTTCTGTGACAACACAAGTGCCATCAATATTTCTAAGAATCCAGTGATGCACACTAAGACCAAGCATATAGCAATCAAGTATCACTATTTGAGGGAATTGGTACAAGACAAGGAAGTCTGAATGGAATATGTGAATACAAAAGAACAATTGGCAGACATATTCACTAAAGCTTTACCTAAAGAAGCTCATGAGTATTTGAGAAGTCAATTAGGGGTCCTTCCCCTAACTGAGGCTACCTAGTCAAACTAGGAGCACTGCATCAAATATGCTACAACAGAATAATTGACAAATTGATGCAGAAGATTGTCAATCTTTAGGACTGTCCTAGAGCTGTGAAGAAGAAGCAAAGACAACAAAACAGTCATAAGCAAGATGATAGAGAGAGAAACACTGAGCTGCACAGATATATCTACATCTGTTGGATGTAAGTTTTAGTTGTTTCTTTGGCATTTTTTTCAAAGAGGGAGATTGAACTAAAATGATACTATAACACATGAACTGAAGAGTAGGGATAATGAACAGAAATGAAAGATCAGGATAGAGGGAGATCCAGATATTTTTTATGGTCACAGAAGTGAGATTTACAGATTTTGAATCAGAATGAAGCTAAGGATATTATAATTTTTCTTTGATGGACAGATAAGTTTTTGGATTGGTTGGTAATCCATGTGTTATTCAGGTGATATCATATGGTGTTTCCATCAATGCCAAAGATGGAGATTGTTGGAAACTGCAATTGAAGCAATTGTTGTATTGTCATTGATGTCAAACCTTAACTGGTAAGACTATTGCTACTTAGGAAAGTACTATATCTATTGTGAGAAGGGAAAGAAAGGATGGTAACAATAGCACCTAGGGAAAGGTTGAGTTATCTTGATACTGCAAAGTGTACTTGACTATGTTGTACAATGATGGGACAATGTATTGTTTATCTTAGTAAGATTTAGGACTAAACTGGTAGGCTTAACTGAGCAAAAGTGAAGAAATCATGTTTAAGCCGAGTTATGTTAGTGTCGACCGAGTTAGTGTATGCCGAGCAAAAATCTAGTGTCGACCGAGTATCAGTTAATTGCCGAGGAAGACAGTATATGCCGGGAAATAGTTTTAGTAGTGACTGAGCATTTTACATGAAGACCGAGTGGATGATCACAGTATTGACTGAGCATTAGCATTTTGATATTTGAAGAGAATTCAGATTTGGAGCTGACATTGTTGAATTCTTGGATTATGTAAAACATGTTGACTTTATTTATTGATTGTATGGAAGCATTTAATGTTTTGTAAAACATTTTATTGTAAATCTTTATGAGATTTGAGATGATTCTAGAAGAGGAGATGAAGAACATGAAGCGGGTAGATTTAATGAATCTGACCTAACCCTAAGATCTATGAAGGAGATTAAGCAGCAAAAGATAAGTTAACCTAACAGAGAAAAGTATTAAGGGAACCTAAACATTAGGTATGAGAATGCATGGGTGAAGTAGATGCTGGAAGAACAGTAAGTTTTATTGACTGTATAAGCGAAAAGGCTAAAGAAGGAGTGTGGTGATTGCTTGAAAAAAAGTTCCGAGCAGATCAGAGATGGAGATGGATAAGTTTCAAAGTCAGTAAACTAGCATTTGTGTACGGAATTGGATTTGATATTTGCAAAGTGAGTTGTATGTTTTTCAGATCAATACTGTTGCTACTTTCTAACCATTGTAATAGTCAAAATCCTTTTAACAGAGGTTGACCTAACAGTCATATGTTAAATCCTTTGAACAAGGTTGCATTCTAATGGAGTGTATGTAAGCCCTGTAATAAGGCTCACTTTTAACAGGGTGATTGAAATCCTTTAACCGAGTCACACCTGACAGTGTGTATTATAACCTTTGATAGGGTTGGCTTTTAACCGAGCTCACTTCAGAAGAGTGAAAATAATAGTAGCATGTTACAAAGTGGTTTTTCCCATATTGGGTTTCCACTATAAATCCTGGTGTCAATACTTGTGTGAATGTTTTGGTTTGAACATTTCTATGTTTTACAAGTTAGTTATAGCTGGGTAGTGGACTGCAATGTTATATGTTTCTATTATTGAATCAGTGATGACCGAGTTTGTTTTGGTTGCTTGATCTGATTTAAGAAAAAGTTTTTGAAGTTATTTTATACATCAGGACCTGAGAACAACTGATTCACCCCCCCTCTCTGTTGTTCTAAATCATATTAACGTATACAAGCATGAATAAGTTATGGTGTAGAAAAACATTGTCCAAGTAAGCTACCCACTCAAAGAAATGTAATTTTACCATTTTAATACAATATAATCTTATATTTTTTATGCATATTTTCTATGTTTTTATAATAGAATAATATATTTTGTAAAAGAGTTTGTTTTTTATTAAGTAAAACAAGTTTTGAAAAAGAGTTTGTTGGATCACTTGAAAATTTTATTTTATTTTAAACTTGGAAAAGTACCACATTTCTATGTTTAGTAAAGGAGAAATCTCATATTTGAGAAATTATGATGTTCCTTTTAAAATGGGTCAAAAGGAGCATTTTTCGCTATTTCGCGGGTCCATAAAATATCAACCAGAAAACAACAAAAATATGCCATTACGCTTGAGTATTGGGTAAGGATTTGCGAGATAGCGATTTTTCACTATTTTGTGGGTTACATTGAAAGCAGTTGAGAGGTAGCAAATTTTAACCATTTCGCGAGGGACCAAAAATAGACTTGCGAATTGGCAAAAAGGTGTCAAAAAATTAAAAGGATGGGCATTAATAAGAAGATGGCCAATTTGGTAGCCCAGAATGTACATCTCGAATGTCGGAAGGATCTATTAGAAGATTTGAAGTTAATGCTTGAAAAGGTAAATTGGCATAAGATCGATTAAAGGTCACATTAATTCTTGGTGTGAAAAGATAAATAGGGCACAATTACATTCCCAAGGGAATGTATGAGGTGTGAGATCGGGTTGATAAGTGTCTAACTTCTTTCGGCCACAAGCGGCATCAAGTTGGAAATGACTAGAAGGAAAATTTTCAGTTAGGTTTCTAAAGGCGGTTAAAACCAGAGTTAAGGAGTGGTAACATGTAGTTTTTCTATAAAAAGAGCTAGGATTAACCCAAAATGCATATTGTGTGATTAAGACATAAGCATATGTTATAAAGATGGGCTTTCCAACCATTTTTTATCCTTTGAATGAGGACCCAAGGCTTCAAACAGTATTGCAGCCTAACTCAATAGGCTCAGAGGAGGACCAATGAGATGTGCTAAATAATTTGATGGATGCGGCTTGGAAAATTCATACTAGTTACGTTGTGTACCAAAGTGGCATGTTTGAGTTAGAGGCCGAACAAGACATGGAAAAATTGGTTGACACGATGCGAGCCATACAAATGAACAACAATGGTTGGGTTCCAGATGGCATGGAAAATGAACTGTTGGAGATGTTGCGCTTAATCCACATTCGGTGATACAATCTTCTTGATGCAATGTGTTCATTTTATAAAATTGTACATAACGATAAAAGTAGTTAGTTATTAATTAGGAAATATTGCGATGGTCAGAAGCTTGTACGCATCCTTGCATTTTGTATAAGAAGGATACCAAGACCATTCGCTAAAAAGTAGAATAGGGGATATATATATAGAATAAAAAAAATTTAAAAATAGAGGATAGATATAGATTTAGATGGAAGCATTAATTTTTGAAGATGATTATATAGGACAATGAAACTGAAGCACAAATCATTTGTACCTATTTTTGAAATTAATACAAAGATCTTCTTTTTGTCCAAATTGAAGATTATAAGTCCATTTACCATTGATGATGCTAGTCCTCAGTGATTATTGATTTTAAAATTAATTATTACCATTTAAATGTTTGGTGAAAGATTGAATTGTAATTATAATCTTGGATGATCAGAGATTACATATGAAGTGTTGTCTGTGTAACTCTGTCTAATTGGTTTTCTCATTGAAATTAAATTCAGTTAGACTAAGCTTATTTTTACAAAGATCTTTTCTATCATTTAGGTAGTGGATGGTGTATAATTCACTATCTCACAAAGTTGTACATGAGGGTATAATCAAGGATTGACTCTATCTGCCCAATCCAAGATAAAGGACTGGTTTAAAGATTGTTCATAATTCAGGAAATTTTCATCAAACTGCAAAATTCATTGTTCCATTAGTCATATTCATAATTCATAAATAATAATATTTTCTTACAAAAGCATTCACACAGTTCATTTTGATTAATCTCAAGGACCAATTTCCACCTTGGGAAATCATAAGATTTAAATTCATTGTAGAAAATCCTTTGACCAATTGATTAGGGTTTGAGGTGAAGGTCTACCCACCTAGGTTTAGCGAAGCCTAAAGTGCAGGAGAATTGTATCAAGATATCATTCTTGTTTATTGGCCAAAGGTGATTGAGTAATCCTACAAAAGAATTGGAAAAGCTTTTGGATTTCCAATATGTGGTTTAGGGAACCAACAGATAAGCGACTCTGCTGGGGAGTTGTTCATAAAAATATTATTCAGAATCTTTGGTGGTAAGAAAATTTTATTCTATTGGAAAGAGGAATCCAGAAAACCAACAAACAATATTTTCCTCAGAGAGAGGTGACGACTCTACTATTCAACAAAAAAATTTAGTTAGTGACTCTATTGAGGACGACGATCTAGAAAGAAATGAAAATTTTCCTTTTGTGAAAGATAGTAATTTTTCAAAATGTGTCAAAATAAATAGTCGTTTCAGAGATAGTTGTTTATTCCTGATGGTATCATGTCATTGGATTTCAGAAGATTTTGATGCATCCCTAATAAGATACTCCCAAAGCTTTTGCAAATTGTACCAAAATTTCATGGAGAATATGATGAATCAACACTTGAGCATTTGGATGCATTTTATACATTTGTAGGAGATTATGAGATTTGTGAAGAAGATCAGGTGATGAAGCTATTTGTCATAACATTGAAGGATAATGCAAGAGAAACATATGAATCATTACCTACATAGAGCATCTCATCATGGAGGGAGTTTGAGCAATGGTTTCTTGATATGTTTCATGATACAAGTGAAGAAGAAGAAGAAGAAGAAGAAGAAAACATGTGCTATGAAGAAAGTCACGATTATACTATGAAAAAAGAATTTTACATGTCTCCCTTGGATGCCTTTTTCAATTCGAAAAGATATGAGGGTGAATCTTCAATGCATTTGTGCATAAGGATGATAGATATTTATCAGGAAATACCTCCAGATATTAGGCCTTTACGCAGGGAATTAGAAAATAAACTTTGTGAGCTAGGAATCTATCATGATTCTCAACTGAGAGTTTTGTTAAATCATGTATATGATGAATTGATGGCAAAAAATGATGAAAACAAGGAAACTTTTGCCCCAAATTTGAATGCAATTGAAGTCTGTGAGTAGGTTGAAAAGGGGCCTGAACATGAAAAGGGTTTTGACATTTTTGATAAAGATGAAAGGAATGATGATATGAAGGAGGAAATTTTGTGTCTGATTGAAGAATAATCTAATCATGATGAGTATCTTGATGACATAGAAGTATGTACACCTAAAAAAATTAGATTTGTTCAAATCTATTAGGTGAATAAACTATAGATGATCGGGAAAGGCTTCAAATATTTGACATATGCTATGAAGGTGAAGGATATGTTGATCATGAAAGAAAAGATAAATGTGAACAAATAAATGAATCATCCATTCTTGGAAACCATGATGAAACCATTGGTGAGGTGGAACCAAATAACATTAGCAAAGGAGATGAGGAAAGAAATTTTCTCAGCATTGAACAAATTTCAAATTTATTAGACAAAGAGTATCACAAGAATGTGCATGAAAATGGTCCTGAATTTTTTCAGGCTTACAGGGATGAACAAGAGAAAGATCCATTTGTATATAGAGATCAGAATAGCCTTGATTAAAGTGATACCTGTGTCATTAATGAGGTGGAAACGTTAAATAGGTCTCAGGAAGATTATGCATCTAGTGAAGGAGTTCAGTATGAGCATGAGGTAGAAGAAAGTATCTATGGAAATAACTCCAAATATTTTTCAAATCCCTTATTTGATGAGACAATGGAAAATGGTTGTAAAAATTATGATGCAGTCAAAGGTGATTTCTATGCATTCTCAAATCCATTATATGAGGAAGAGAAAATCATTTCATATGGTCAAGATGACTTATGTAAAAATGAAATGAAGTCATGTGCATCATGTGATAATAACATCATATGTGATATTTCAAATCAAAGAACTCTAGATAATAACATTGGAACTCCTCCTACGGAAGCATGTAAGCCACAAACACAAGGAACCCATTCAAGTAATGGTACTAATTATAATCATTCTCCTCTACTCATGGGTCATACCTTCAATATAAAAAATAGTGTGGACGTATGTCTATTAATGAAGAAGCAAGCAAAAGGTTACAATCTTTTGAACACTATTGAAATCACATATTCAGATGTAGAGCTGCTTGATTTTCATAACAAGGACAATGATCACAAATCTAGTAGTGTTTTACCACAAATGAATTTACAGTTGAGTAATGATCTTTTTGAGAATATGAATGATGTTGTAACTAAATCAAAATTTGTGTTAAAGCCGGAGATATGTATTTTCATGAATGTTGATAAAAGGGGGGGGGGGGGGGGGGGGGGGGGGGGGGTACAATGTAATTTGTGGAAGAGTAGAATGTTATAAGTTGGATCATGATTCTTGACATATCCTTGAATTAAAGATACAAATCAGTGATGATGGTGTCAAGCGTTGTAGGTTGGTGAGAGATGTCACCATTTTCTACCAGGCATATCACAAAATTAATTTTAGATTGATGTCAGTACAATGTGATGAAAATAAGATTTTTGATAAGGGCAAGTATTGGTTCTATAGTTTTGGTTGCCCTGGACCACCGACTAAAGTGTGATTTGATTTTTTGAATTAAGATGTGCAGCCCAATGGATAAGAAACCTAGTCTTCTTTTACCAGAGATAACTGGATTCTCGCTATACTCACAATGAGCATACATCCCCAAAAAGAGTCATTGTTGGATCACTTGAAAATTTTATTTTTTAAAAAACTTGGAAAAGTGCCACATTTCTATGTTTGGTAAAGGAGAAATCTCATATTTGAGAAATTATGATGAAGTTCCTTTTAAAATGGGTCAAAAGGAGCATTTTTTGCAATTTCGCGGGTCCATAAAACATCAACCACGAAATATCAAAATTTCACCATTGCACTGGAGTATTGGGTAAGGATTTGTGAGGTAGTGATTTTTCACTATTTTGCGGATTACATTAAAAGCATTTGAGAGGTAGCGAAATTTTGCCATTTCACGAGGGACCAAAAATTGTTAATAAATATAGCTTCGATCAGATAAAAGAATTATTATGATATATATATAATAATATTATGTAGATAATAATAATATTAATATTATTATTATATACATATATATTAAAATATATTATCATTATTATTATATCTATATATATTAATATATATAGTAGTTATGATCAAATTAATATAATGATTCATTAAATGAATCGACTATGCACTATTGGGTGAGTATTATTAACAAATATATTGAATATCAATTAATATCGGGTGTCTTGGACATTATCGTCAGGTTGCCCTATGATGTATTGTGACTGTTATGTATTAACAGTCACGATACTATCATGACTGTTAATACATAACAGTCACGATAAGTGACTATATTATATCAAAGCAACTAATGTGATTTACATTAAAATAAACTGATTATTGTTATGAACAGTCACATCATTGTCATGTGAACAGTCACGTCTCTTCTTGTTCACATTTTCTAGTTAATATATATATATATAGAGATTCAAATATGTAGATTCAATCAATCACCAATGCAATTGAAATCTACTACATAAATTCAGTTTACATCTTATCTTCTGATCTCAAATTATTTAACATGGTATCAGAGCTAAGTTCCTTCTATAGAAGCTTAACCACTTGAAGGAAAGACCTGGGCATAGGAACAGAGTATCACAACACCATGTATATCAGCGATAATGAAATATGCAACTCAAATGCCAAGTATCAGCGGCTATAAACATGTAGCAGAAATCAAATATATGCTGGTCAGTAAATAAATGCATCTACTAGCATACAAGACATCGAGAAAACAAAGGCAAAGATGAAGATGTAAGGCAGTGATTCCAATCTGAATATGACATTGAACCTCGTACAATGTGAAGGTAGCGATGGGGCCTCTAACATGATGGAAATACAAGATGCCTGGCAGCGAGAGCTTCAACATTCGTGCTAGCCTATCAATATAGAACCATAATGAAGCTATCAAAAGGAATGAACGGCTAGGGTTCAAGGTTCAATCTGAAATATCAAAAAATATAGCTAAAATTATTTCTACAAGCATCTCCATCAGAAAAGGAACTGCCCCTACCTCCACGACCTTGCTCCTATATCTTTGCCTCAGAGCAATGTTGTATATGATGGCACTTTGCCAATTCTTCGCTTTATCCAATAATGTCTCTGTAATTATCCTTGGAAAGAGCGATGTGCATATGGGCTCTCTAAGAAGCTGCACCAAACCCGAAGAATTGCAAGAGTGTTGTTCATAGAGATTGCATACAAGACAAGAAATGGCAAGTGAATCCATGTCAAGGGCAATGTTGCAGTAAGAGCCCCAAGAGCCTCTTCACAAATCTCTATAGATTGTTGTGAATGGTTCAAAGTCTGAGCGTTATGCTTGACAAAAAGGGATTTGAGAATAGAGGATGAAATTGAGGAGGTGATGCATCACTTTCCTTGCTCAATCGCCTCAATTTCCATTTGAATTCCCTCTCTTCGGATGAAATCTCTGCGAGAACCCTTCCACCATTTCTGTAATGTAACCCTCGTTGCTGCCACGTTTGTTATAAAGAAAAGAGGTCAACAGGTTGATGAATGCAAGGAGCAGATGGAGCAAATGGTTTAGTCAACTTCTGACAATCTTGATCATGTTGATTGAGAGGGAGTTCACTATTGAAGGTGAAACACTTCTGAGGTAAACTTGATATAATTGATTATTATACTAATGAATCTTGGATGTTTCTAATGGGCCTACTCCCCTGTGTTAATCATAAAGAAGTGATGACTTCCAAATGATTATCACTTGTATTTGTTAAAGTTATTAGAAGGTGATTTTCTTGCAATAACTTTTTCTATTGTGATAGGTATTTTTTGATAATTAAAATATCTTACTTGTGGATAGAATTGCCGAAAGAGGCAATCCACTCTGAAGCTCATGAGTTTGTGGATAGAATCGCCGATAGAGGCAATCCACACAGGAGCTTGTGGATAGAATTGCCGATAGAGGCAATCCACTCTGAAGCTCATGAGTTTGTGGATAGAATCGCTGATAGAGGCAATCCACACATGAGCTTGTGGATAGAATCGCCGATAGAGGCAATCCACACCATGGCTCATGAGTTGTGGATAGAATCGCCGATGGAGGCAATCTGCACAGGAGCTTGTGGATCGAATCACCAATGGAGGCAATCCACCTGGGAACTATGGATAGAATCGTCGATAGAGGCAATCCACCTAGGAACTAACCCTCACAATTTATGAACTTATTGTGAGTTACATTTTATCTTCCCTAGCTAAGAGAGAGTGTTAATAAATATAGCTTCGATCAGATAAAAGAATTATTATGATATATATAATAATATTATGTAGATAATAATAATATTAATATTATTATTATATACATACATATTAAAATATATTATCATTATTATTATATCTATATATATTAATATATATAGTATTTATGATCGAATTAATATAATGATTCATTAAATGAATCGACTATGCACTATCAGGTGAGTATTATTAACAAATATATTGAATACCGATTAATATCGGGTGAGCATATATCGGGTGTCTTGGACATTATCGTCAGGTTGCCCTACAATGTATTGTGACTGTTATGTATTAACAGTCACGATACTATCGTGACTGTTAATACATAAGAGTCATGATAAGTGACTATATTATATCAAAGAAACTAATGCGATTTACATTAAAATAAACTGATTATTGTTATGAACAATCACATCATTGTCATGTGAACAGTCACGTCTCTTCTTGTTCACATTTGCTAGTTAATATATATATATAGAGATTCAAATATGTGTTAGGATTAACAAGGCAGAAATAACAATTAGACATTAGTGTATAGATATATATATACTAATTCTATTTTATATGATTCTATTTATATAGTATAATCTCTGCCATCATACATTCTAAGCTACGTGTAGAATTCACATTGGTGCTAAATTCTACATTGTAATCTCAATTGCATGCTTCTCTCAATTATAATTCCTATTTATACCTTCAATTATAATGTGATTATATATATATTCCTATATTTATTAGTAAGGTTAATTGGAAATAACCAGATGAATATATATCTCAAAAATGTGGCAGTGGCTGAGACCACATCTAAGGTGCTCTATATACCCTTTCTATTCCCATTGACGATCCAAGCTATGAAAAAGACCATAATGTGTATGGTTATCTACAACTTTAAAAGTTTTGAGCATAAGCTTCTGTCAAAAGATATCGAACAGAGATAAATCTATTTACACCTAGTTTTCATCAAAACAACAAAGCATTTGATGGGACATTATCACCTAGATACTAATACTAATTTAACCAGAATTTCAAAGCATGTTATTCCAATACTGATGACTATCCTTACATACTCCCTATTTTAGCCCTCTATTTAATAGAGTTTCTATACAAGTCTGCTAAGAATTCCAATCATATAAACCTCCAAAAGTTGATATAAGAATAAAGATAAGCCCACAGATCTAAGTTTCTTTTTACAAAATATATATATTTTCCTGAATATATATTACTGAAAAAGACTGTCTATTTAAGGACACATCCATTCAAAGTTGAGTCGATAAAATGAGAACATCTATAGTCCTTGGTGCTGCTTTTGAAAATAAACATAGCTAACTTACTTGTCTTACTTAGATTGAGAAAAACATTAATAATTGCCTAATCTAATGATCACAGAACAATGTATCTATATAAGTCTAAAGTAGGTTCTCTCATCGAATAGGATTTTCCATGCTTCTGTTACAAAATCAAGGTAGTCATATGTCTCTGTTACACCATTAATGTTGAGAGTTTACTTATTCAAGACTCATTCTTCGCATGAAAATATCAACATAAAGGAAAGATATTAAACTTAGATTCAGTATTAAATTTTAACTATGAAAATACAGGGTATTGTTCATTTTCACACTTTAGAGACGGATTAGTATGCTTCTCAGATACCGTTGTTTTTACTGTACAAATTATAATCTAATATCTGTATTTTAATAACCATACTGAACTGAATATTAATATATTGCAGACTATATATGTATGGTGGATGTATCAGTCTATCTACATATCTTAGCTTGTTTACTATTATAAACAATCTGCTTTGAGGCAAATAGAGTCTGTAATCTTTAATCAAAAAAAGGGGGGTTATATGATCATAATATTTAGGCTAGATCATTTTTATAGACCTTGGAGCAGTACCATAGTTGTCTTTCTTTCCTTTTCACAATGATGTATTCTTCCTCCAGAGCCACCTTCTTCGTGCGACAGGTGCAGCGTTGAACTTCGGGGGTTGTAATGTGTATCTTTGATGGTTCGAGTTCATCCAATTCACCTGGGATAAAGAAGCCTTCCCCTCTCCAGTAATTAAGGATGGCTCTCGTATCCATTTCTTGCTGGAGAATTTCATTGTACAGGAATTCCAAATTTCTACCCATTTTCAGCCAATGTAAGTCGAAGCTCTCTTCATCCTTGAAAGTTAACATTGGGATACGCTGAGATTGAGGTATTTCGGCAAGCTTAACCACCTCAGTCCTCATTGTCATTTCTAGGTGCGGGATCGTTAGTTTGTTAGCCACATGGATGATGTCATCTTTACTCTTGCCAGCAAAAATAGAAAGGGCAATGAACATTATAATGATCTCACCATTGGTTCAGAAGGTGAACTCAAAATTGAAGAATTGGTCCCCCAAGACTTTTTGGATTGCTCTTCTCGAGGAATTAGGTAGGGGTTTGAGGATCTGAGTCCATCTCTCAAGCAGGATCTCGCCCCTGAAGGCCATAGCCCGACCACCCTTGTATGCGAAGGTGATCAATTTTGATTCCATAGCTGTGATACTTTGACTGTTTAGAGTTAATATTGTGTGGTCACAACTACGGTTATTTATAAAGCAATTGAAGCTCTTTCTTCTACAGCTGGCAATCCTGTTATTTCAGGAATAGTGGGTACCTTCCTACTCGATCTACTAATTGGTATTCAAATCTTGGTTAATCCTTATTTCTATTCTACCTACTGTTATCATTTCTCTACTAAGGGTTTTAAAATATGGTGTAATTCTCAGATCAATTTGGGTTCTACTCAATAATATCCCGTTAATACTGAGGTTGGCACTACTTACCCTATGGGGCTATGATGATAGAGCATGATTAAGAAAGATCTACCAAGTAGATCTGTTCGGCATATCTACTGCTATATTACTTCCTATTATAACAATTAAGACCCTTTATGGATTAATTTTTAATGAATAATAAGTGATGCACATAATATTATTGATCTCGATCTCGAGAATTGCTATATTTAATAAATACTCCACTATATGCTAATGTAAGACTATACTATAGGGTAGCTATATGGAAAGAAAAGATGAATTATGTCCTCTGCAGGCACCTTCTCGATCGCTAGAGTGTAGAAGGAATTCTTATTTCCAGACTTATCCCTAAATGATTATCTATCCTTGTTATGCCTAACGCAACACAAGCTACTAGGGTAATCAATCGGCTTCCTACAACTACCCCAGGGATAATGATTATCTGCAGAGATCTTTTAATTGTGCTGCTGACAATGATTTTATACTCCGTTGTTACAGAAGGCCATCATTTGTCTTAATGATAGCAGTCCCTTCAATAGGTTTATCTTAAGACTAACTACCTCCTACTAATGTACTTATTCATGATTGAAATAAAATCATACCTATTAGTTGGATTTTACCTTCAAAGAAGCCCGAAAATCTTACTTCAGACTGCCTCTTGGATAATTAGAAAGCCAAACAAACATTCGTTGATACTCAAATTATGCGCTGTGTCAAATAGCTAAACAGGGGTTTAATAATTGAAGGGCCATTATTAATTTGTTTACAGAGATGATTAATTGGTGTGCTCTACCAATCATATTATACTAAAATACGAACACCCTGAAAAGCAGATAAAATTCTATCTACATAAACAAGTTTATATGTATATGTATATGCAGATCTAGCATGATATAGATGGAGAAAATAAACAACCTTAATAAATGACAGGAAGCTAAAAGTTGAAGATCTCTCAGCACCTGAATACCCTTCCCAATAGAAAAACAATCCAAAGATCAATGACTAACAAGGATAAAGTGATGCCTAAACTTAAGCTTTACTATTTACAGTAAGATTTCTACATTCAGGGCATGAATGCTTAAGATATGGATTCAGGAAGTGATTAACCCCATGGTTATGAAAGATCTGGACTTACCATTCATAGCCAGACTTTCTAAAGTTTAAAATGTGCTTATACCATTGATAGAGCAGCGTTCTATTTTTAGTATAAGTTTGTAAATTAAATGTCTATTGTTTCAAGTCCGACGCTCTCAAATATCTCATAGGTATCCTATCCTATATTATCGTTGATTACCTAAGAAAGGCCTGAGAACTAGATTAATTTCCAGAGAGAATCTGCTAAACCACTATCTAAATCTAACATACAATAGTGCCTGCTCAATCTTGGCCTACTTTGGGACTATTGCAATTACTGGTCTTTTGGCTAAAGGTCTCTAGTGGATCATTAACATCTAGACCACTTCTCTGGTTGTCGCAAGGGGAAGCACTATCCAACTCTATATAGACAAGTATTTCTGTTCTACTAGTCGTAAAACTTATCGAGAGCCTGATAATTACTAAAAACTAGGCTGAGTGTCTATAATTATGCCACTATATGAGGATTAAATCAAGTCCTAGGATAAACAAATTATAAAATTTTAGTCTTAGTTAATCATGTAGAGATAATATGATAAAAGGTTGATCCATCTGCACCATTATTTGCTAAGAGGTCAGCCTCCTTGTTTCCTTCTCTGTAAATGTGTTTAACCTGTGTATTTAAAATAATTTATCAACTCTAAAATCTCTTCTAATTTTGACGATAACTTCCAATTTGGAGCTCTTCTAGTCCTAATGGCATTAATAATTATTTAGGAATCGCCTTCTATTTCCAGATGTGTAATATTAAGAAATTTACATAATCTAAGTCCTGCTAAAACAGCCTCACACTCAGCGAGGTTATTGGTCGTGGGGGGGATTGCCAAAGAAAATTTTGCTTTGACTAATCCCATGTCATCATGAATGATTCCACCTGCGCCAGCTACACCAGGATTACCTCTAGAGGCTCCATCGAAATTTAGTTTAACCCAGCCAGCTTTAGGGGGATTCCATTTACAAGAATTTCTTTTTTCTCGAGTTTTCTTCCCCCCTTCACCAAATAAAGGGGGGATAGCAAGGTTGGGCCATACTTTCCTCAATTTATTATCACTATCTTTAAAAGTGCTTTCAAAGTTATGCATGCTCTTAAGTCTATTATTAATAATTTTGATAATCGAAACTTCTATTTTGTTAGTAACATTTTTGACTTCAGATTTTTTGTTGTTGAAAATCCTATTATTGCATTCTTTCCAGATTTCCCAAACCACTATAGATGGGGCTACAGTCCAAATGTCCTTATACAAGTTGTCCTTGTTAGGAGAAGGCCATGCCTTCAAAAAGTCCAAAAGATTATTAGGTTTGGCTGAGGACCAATTCAAGCATTTACTTAACCATTTCCAACATTCTTGAGCGAAAACACAATTAATAAATAAGTGATTGACATTTTCTTCTTGACATTCACATGGGGCATCTTGATGGCCCTGCGAAACCCAATTTTCTAATTCTATCACAAGTGAGAATTCTGTTTTGAAGCATTGCCCATAGAAAGTGTCCTGCCTTAGGGAGACACATCTTGTTCCAGCATAGGTTAAGGGGGATATCTATTGCCTCCATATTTTGTTTTTCCAGGATTGATTTGTATCCGTCTTTTACTTTGTAGCTGCCCTCATTTGAACCAGTCCAGATAAGGCGATCTTCCCTATTTTTAATGGTAATATTTCTATTACTAAGGATTGCATGAAATTTTTTAAGTTCCTCTTGATCTACAAGTGAAGGATTAGGGGATTTCCAGCAAGAGTTCAAACCTGATTGTATGTAGTCCTTAAGATAGGGGCCTAAGGTAGCTTTGCACATATTAATAAATCCCTGAGAGAAGCCATCTTTAGTCAAAGGGGGATAACCTCCCCATGAATCTTCCCAAAAAAGAGCCTTATTGCTGAGCCCCACATCTCATGTAAGGAGGTTATTAATGATATTCCTAGCATTATTAATAAAATTCCATATTCTGGATCCCTTCGTATGAGATCTTTCTCTGAAGATATTAATAGGATCAACATTGGGGACATATTTATTGAGAAGGACCTTGGCCCATTTACTTTTTGGATTACTATACATATTCCATACTAGTTTGGCACCTAATGCCAAGTTCTGCCAAATAAGGTTTTTAATACCTAGGCCACCTTGAGAGACAGGTTTACATAAATTGTCCCATTTTATTAAAGCTGCTTTCTTATCTTCAGCATTCCCCTGCCAATAAAAGTCTCGAAGAATTTTATCTAATTTGGATTTTACTTTAGGGGGAAGAGGAACAAGGGACATTTGATAGATAGGAATGGTAGAAAGGACTGATTTGATCATCGTGGTACGTCCTACTTTAGTGAGCCACTTACCTTTCTAGCTACCTTTTTTATTTTGAATTTTGGATATCACTAAATCCCACAGGTGAGAGCAGTTTGATCCTAAGTCTAAGGGAATCTCTAAATATTTACAAGGGAACATCCCTTTTTTATATCCTAAGAAATCACACATATTCTTGGTCACATGATCTGGTGTGTTTATGAAATAGATTTCCGATTTGTTCGGATTGACCTTTTGTCCTGATGTCATAGAATATATTTTAAGGACGTTCTTAAAGGCTTTAGCTTTTGTTAGTGTGCAGGCTCCAGGGAGGATGGTGTCATCAACAAATTGTTGATGAGTAATATTGGGGATGTCTTTAGTAATTCTGACTCTTGTTATTTTCTTTTCTCTTCTAGCTTGCGAAAGAGATCTTCCCAAGGCATCAACCATGATTACATACAAAAAAGGGGACAGAGGGTCTCCTTGCCTAATTCCCCTAGAAATTTCAAAAAAGCCTTCCGGGGTACCATTAATTAAAAGAGAAATCTTCGGAGTCGAAATACAGTTAAAAATGAGATTTATCCATTGATTCGAGAAACCAAATGCTTCTAGACACTTACATAGGAATCTCCAGTCTACTTGATCATAAGCCGTATGTATATCAATTTTAATTAGCATGCATGATTCTTTATTATATTGTGTTGTATGAATAATTTCTTGAGCAATTATTATACCATCTACGATTGAACAATTAGGGACAAAACCTGTTTTTTCTTCCGAAATGATTTTGGGGAGGACAACTTTAAGTCTGTTTGCTAAACATTTGGATAAGATTTTATATATAGTGTTACATAGGGAAATTGGTCTAAAATCCCTTGATTCAAGATTGTCATGTTTCTTCGGAATTAATGAAAGGAAAGTATTGTTAATTTCTGTTAAGAGGGTCCCAGAATTCCTGGTTGCTTCTACAGCTTTCCATATATCTTCGCCCATAAAGTGCCAACATTTGTAGAAAAATCCCGCCTGAAAACCTTCTGGCCCAGGAGCTTTTTTCGAATGAAGTTGAAATAGTGTTGTCTTAACTTCTTCTAAGGATAACTTACTATTTAGCCACTTATTATTTGCTTTTGATATGAGTTTAGGTATCGAAGGTAATATCTGCTTCTGGGCTTTCAAATCTGAATAATCATTGTTATTCAAGAGAGTTCTAAAATATTTGACTAGATGTTCTGCTATATGATTTGGATCTTCCAAAATTTCCCCACTTGTGTTCTTAAGTTTTGAGATTCTATTAATGTTTCGGTTGTTATTAGTACTATTATGAAAAAAATTTGTATTGTTGTCCCCTTCTTTGAGCCACACTTCTCTGGATTTTTGCTTCCAGAAAATCTCTTCCTTATGTAAGACTTTAGCATATTTACCCATCAGTACTTTTTCTTTATTGTATGAGACTTCATTCATTCCATGTTGTAAGACTATCTCGTTTAACTCTCCAATTGCTGATTCAATCTTGAGTTTTTCTTCAAATATATTGTTAAATTTTTCTTTATTCCAATCCAAAATCTTATGTTTTAGGATTTTTAATTTAGTTATAAGACAGTACATTTTAGAGCCATCTACCTTGATTTGGCTCCACCAATTTTCTAGAAGCTGCAGGAAGTCCTTATCTTGAAACCACATGAATTCAAATTTAAATGGATTTCTGGGTGGTTTGATATTTTCATATATATTTAATCTTACTGGATAATGGTCAGATCCTGAGCTGGTCAAAATTTCTGAATTGAAATTATAGTTAAAAATACTCAAGTCTCCTTTCAATAGAAATCTATCTAGCCTTTCTGAGATATGACTAAAACCTGACCTGCAATTATTCCAAGTAAACTTCCCATTGTCTGTATGAATATCTTTTAGATTGTTTTCATACACCCATTGACTGAAATCCTTTTGAGATTGTGATATATATTTTGATCCTCCACTCTTTTCAGCAATGTCCAGAATTGCATTAAAATCCCCTCCTAATATATAGGTATTATGATCATCAGAGTTAATATGATTTTTGAGGTCCTGCCAAAGAGCTTTTTTATCTAAATACGATGTTGGGCCATACACATTGATAAGTTTAAATTTTAAGTTTGTTCTCAAACTAATTACTGACGCTGTTATCCAGTTATTAGATTTCATTATATTTTCTAAACAGATTTTCCTAGGATCCCAAAGAATTGCTAACCCACCAGAGGCTCCTTCAAAAGCTGAAAACTCTGCCTTCCAAATTCCCAATCTCCGACTGAACTTAAGACTCTCTTCTTGACTAAGTTTAGTTTCTTGAATTAAAATTATATCAAATTCGAACACTTTTTAAATATCTTTTAATTAAATTTTGCTTGTTAGGGGCATTAAGACCCCTAACATTCCAAGTTGTCACTTTCATTGTTCCTTGGGAAGGTACTTCCCCTTCCCTGCATTAATAAGCTCAAAAAGATTTGGTTGATTTGCTGGTAACCCATCCAAATTTCTTAATTCATTGGTAGACTTTCTGCCTCTTTTTTTCTTGGATTTTAGAGTTACAGGAGCTGTAAGTCCCTCAATGGTTGTGGCTATGCCTAATTGTCTATCATCATTGTTAATTCCTTCTAGGCATTCTCTGATCTCTTCCTCATTTTGATTCTCTGTATTATTTAAATCTTCTTTCCTAGCATCTAGGGGATCTTCTATATCATTAAGATCCATTTCCATAAATCCTATCTCATCTTGATTTGGTGAGCATTCTGTTTCCAAATTTTCCTCTCCAATTTTTGGGTATTGTTTGCTACTAACATCTCCTTAATGCTTTTGATTAGCAAACTTTTTTGGTGATCAAGCTCCTCTTTGTCACATATTTCTTCTACAAGGGTATCCAATAATTCATTGGTAATCTCAACTATTTCTTCTTCTATATTTTGGTTATCCTTTAGAAATAATCCCTCTTGTTCTTCTGAACTGTTAGGGATTCTAGTTAGGCTGCAAGGGGTAATTTCAGTGTTAATTCCTTGCTTGGTACTCTGAATATTGAGGTTATTCTTATACTCTGTGGATAAAGGAACAGGAGAATTGACCTTGTCATTTAAGGTCTCATTTATTGATATATCATTTTTAAGGGCCAAGGAGGATTGACACAAAGAATCTGAAAAATGTGTGGAGGTACAGTTCGGAATAGTTTCTTTAGAAGAAGTTAAGGTAAAACCTCCTTTATCTGAGTTAAAGTTCACCTTCAATTCCAATGTTTTCTGATCACGTTGACTTCAATTTTTAGTTTCTAGATCCTTTGGTTGTCTTCCTATGAAATCTTCTAGAATAATGGGGTTAATGATAATAGAGTTTGAATTAAAGCACAATCTAATGGGATGAATCCAATTTTGATGATAATTGATCTTTACTATAATGATTTTTTCAGATTGGTTATTATCATTATCAATAATGCTTAGAAAGTCACCAATTTGTTTTACTATTAATTTGACAGTTTCTACATCAGATAATTCTATAGGCAGATTTCTAAGAACAACAGCTTTTTCTACAAAAAAATCCTTAAGATTTATTGGATTGAAAAGGGGAACCCAGTCAAAAATATAAAAATCTACATTTTTATACTTAGCTATCCCTTCATTTCTAATTTTCCTTTTAATATTTCCATCTTTACAATTAATGAAAATAAAATTTTCTACTAAGATAGATATACTTACCTCATTCAGAATTTGAGACTTCAGCCAGGTTACCAGTTCTATAATTGAAGTTCCTACTCCAGACCATCGGCAAATCAGTCCTGTATCTACATAAGATTTTTGTCTTTGTTCTATGCATTTTCCATCTAGATCTATTCTAATCATGTTAGGATCTTGAAAGTGATTATCTATTATTTTACCAATGTTACTGTTAACATCTTTATTATGCTTATAAGGGGGCGTGTATACCTGTATGTTTTGTTCCTGAAGTACACTTGCCCTAATGTTACCTGTTAGCCCTTATTTTATATTTATTCTATGTGTATGCACATTGTCAACCCTTCTCCGATGCGGGGGGGTGTACACCCTAGGGTTATTATTTGTTGTGATGTCACCCATTCCTTGTAGTCTTCTTTACCGTGTAGGTCCAAATTTAGCTGAGTTTACTTTCCCTATATTGGGGTATGATAATTTAGGAGATCTGCTTCCATCAAAATGAAATTCACTATCCTCCTGATGCGAGGGTTTCAAAGGCCTTGTCTTCCTCAACCCTTCATAGCGTTTATGTGGAGGGGAGTATCTGCTTAAATTATTCTGACATTTGCTCAAAGATTCAAAGGAATTCCTTAGAGCTAGAGTATTTTTATTATGCGTTGCTGCAGGTCTTACATAATTTCTCCTCTGCTTGACTTTTTGCCAACCATCTGATGGACTCTCTGGACACCCTCGGGACAATAGGCCATCCTTCAATCCACCTCCCCCCAATGCAGAATGGGGATCGTAGGGGCTTTGGGCCAGATATAACCAAGATTGGGGAGCCCTAGCCGTCCCAGGGTAAGCATTTCTTCTATTCACATATCTAGTTTTAGGAAACACAGCTGATTGTCGGTCCAATGAGTCTACGGTAAAAATGTTTAGACTGGATTTGGAGATATCTCCTCTTGATTTGGGATAGGGCATCTCCGTTGTTTTGGGTAATCCATTACTACCTCCATCATCTGAACACACAATCTTTGTCTCTATCTTATTGTTTTTGCTTTCTTTAAGACTCTTTTCTTTTTGTTTCCTGATAAATTCCTTCAAATGATCATATGTAGGCCTACTAGATCTGAGGTCTGGTAATTTACAATGTTTCACCATATGGCCATAATCATAACAATTAAAGCAGTAGCTTGAGAATTTGGGCTTGGATGCTCTACCTTTATTAGGGTAGCTACTGTTTTCATTTCCCAAGCCAAGGTTTCCATATCTCCCAGCTTCTTGATCTTCCTTCCCGTCAACAGCCACCATACTAGTGGTCTTAGAGACCTTAGCTCCGTTTGAATACCTTAAATCAGAGATTTTCGCTTATTCGTTATTTCGCAATATGATCGATTACGATACATCTATCTATATATATTAATATATATAGTAGTTATGATCGAATTAATATAATGATTCATTAAATGAATCGACTATGCACTATCAGGTGAGTATTATTAACAAATATATTGAATACCGATTAATATTGGGTGAGCATATATCAGGTGTCTTGGACATTATCATCAGGTTGCCCTACGATGTATTGTGACTATTATGTATTAACAGTCACGATACTATCGTGACTGTTAATACATAATAGTCATGATAAGTGACTATATTATATCAAAGCAACTAATGTGATTTACATTAAAATAAACTAATTATTGTTATGAACAGTCACATCATTGTCATGTGAACAGTCACGTCTCTTCTTGTTCACATTTTCTAGTTAATATATATAGAGAGATTCAAATATGTGTTAGGATTAACAAGGCAGAAATAACAATTATGTGCAAATATAACTAATATCAGAAAACAATAAACCACGCAGAAGAGAACACAAGACACAAAGATTTAACGTGGTTCACCCAATCCCTAGGCTACGTCCACCAACAGCGAGTCCAATATTATTATTATCCAGTGATTACAACCTTATTACAATCTGTAATCCCTTACAACTCAATTCCGTCGCAAGTACTAAAATCATACATACAAAAAATCCCTAACCCTAAGCCATATTATACAATATTTTTGCCACTTTAGGGTTAGAATGAATTATAACATGTCGGCCCAAATAACCGAAACGTAGTCGGCCTCAAAAAAATGTACTTTCCTAGATAGTACTTTCCTGATTAGTCACCACAAGCTAACAATCTCCCACTTGGTGACTGATCAGCATCCACACTATACAAAAAAACCTCCCACTTGGAGACTGATCCTGTAGCAATACCACTACCATATGAGGCTCCCACTAGATCGAACCACCTTGGACTCAGTTGTTCCTTTATTTTGTTCAATCTAGAAGACCAACTGAAGCTGACATGAGTTCAACTTCTCCCTTGTTACTACCTTTGTAAACATATCTGTCGGATTATCATCAGTATGAATCTTTTCTAGCCTTAACTTCCCATCGTCCAAAATTGACCGAATGAAATGGTACCGCAATTGTATGTGTTTTGTCTTTGAGTGCAAAGCAAAATTCTTTGCAAGATGAATGGCACTTTGGCTATCTGTATGTAGAAAATTATCCTTTTGTGGATGTCCCAATTCTTCCATGAAGAATTGAAGCCATATCATCTCCTTGGCTACCTCTGTAGCAGCAACATACTCTACCTTTGTAGTGGATAAAGCAACCACCTTTTGTAGTCGAGAAATCCAACTCACTGCTGTCCCACCAATAGTAAATATATAACCTGTAGTACTCCTCCTGCTATCTATATCTCCTGCCAAATCTAAGTCAACATAGCCTTGTACAGTAGTAGTAGAACCCCCAAAGTGTAAACACTTACTGGATGTACCTCTCAAATATTTGAGAATCTATTTGACTGCATTCCAATGCTCAATACTAGGGTTACTCATATATCGGCTAACGACTCCCACTGCGTGTGCAATATCTGGCCTAGTACATACCATAGCATACATTAAGCTCCCTACAGCTGAAGCATAAGGTACCTTAGACATTTTAGTCTGTTCTGCTGGTGTCTTGGGACACATATCCTTAGTTAATTTCAAGTGACCAGGCAAAGGTGTGTTGATAGCTTTGGCATTTTTCATAGAGAAACGTTGCAACACCTTCTCAATATAATCAGCCTGAGATAGAGACAATTTCTTATTTTTCCTATCTCTGCAACTTTTCATACCAAGGATTTGTTTTGCTGCCCCCAAATCTTTCATAGCAAAAGATTTTTCTAAATGTTGTTTCAACCCCTGAATATGATCCATGTTAGACCCAGCTACAAGCATATCATCAACATATAAACATAAAATAATGTAGCTGTTATCATCCAACCTCTTAAAATAAATACAATGGTCAGAATGACACCGACTATATCCATGCTCATTCATAAAAGTGTTAAATTTAATATACCATTGCCAAGGTGCTTGCTTCAAGCCATATAAATTTTTCTGCAATCTGCACACCAAATTCTCCTTACCCTTGACCTCAAATCCTTGTGGCTGAACCATATATATTTCTTCATCCAAATCACCATGAAGAAAAGTTGTTTTAACATCAAGCTACTCTAAATGCAAATCTTTAGTAGCCACAATACTTAAAATAGTACGGATAGAAGTCATTTTAACAACAAGAGAAAATATCTCATCAAAATCAATACCATGTTTCTATGCAAATCCTTTTACGACTAATCTGGCTTTAAATCTTTTCTTACCTCCATCCTCTTCTTTTATCTTGTAAACCCATTTATTCTGTAAATCCCTTTTACCTGCAGGTAACTTACATAAATCCCATGTTTGATTTTTCAGCAAAGAGTCCATTTCATCTGTCATTGCAGACTTCCACTGAAGCTTTGTATCCACCTGCACAGCTTCATTATAACATTCAGGTTCACCAGCATCTGTTAACAAAATAGAATACAAAGATAGAGAAAATCTTTCTGGATGTCTACTTAGCCTTGTTGACCGTCTAACATTCACTGGGGTGTGTGGTATTTGTTGTTGCTATTGTTGCGGAGCATAAGGAACTACTGGAACATGAACTTGTGGAGTATCATTCAGTACTACATAATCATTTTCTTTCTTCTCATGTTGCAGTAACAGATCTTTGTACAATACTTTCTCATTGAATATGACATCCCTGCTTCTTACAATTTTATGATTTTCAAAATCCCAAAGCCTATAACTAAATTCATCAATGTCATATCCAAAAAATACACATTTCTTTGACTTAGCTTCCAGCTTGGTTCTGTTTTCAAAATCTATAAGTGCAAAAGCTTCACAACCAAAGGTTTTGAGAAAAGAATAACTCACCTTCTTACCACTCCATGCTTCCTCTGGAATACCACAGTCCAAAGGAGTAGAGGGGCCTCTATTGATTAAATAAACAGCAGTGTTCACAGCCTCTGCCCACATATTTTTGGGCAGCCTAGCATGCAACCTCATACTCCTTGCACGCTCCATTATTGTCCTATTCATGCATTCAGCCACTCCATTTTCTTGTGGAGTCCTTGGTACAGTTTTCTGCCTACGAATACCATTAGAGGAACAATATTCTTCAAATTCTGTGCTGCAATACTCACCACCATTATCGGATCTGAGACATTTTAACTTTTTACCAGTCTCATTCTCAACCAAGCATTTCCATTTCTTAAAAGTTTGAAATACATCAGATTTCTGTCTAAGGAAATAAATCCATACTTTTCTTGTTGCATCATCTATAAATGAACATAATACAGAGAGCCACCAAGGGAAGATACCTAAGCTGGTCTCCATACATCTATATGCACAAGCTCCAATCTCTCATTTTTCTTTTCCTTCCCATTCTTCACAAAACTAACTCTCTTTTATTTTCCATAAACATAACTTTCACAGAAATCCATATTGACACATTTCAGACCAGGTAAAACTTTCTTTGAATGAAGTAATTTCATACCTTTTTCACTCATGTGTACAAGTCTGTTGTGCCACAGTGTTGTGTCAAAATCTACAGCAACGGTCTGATGTTCTTCCTGCTCAACTGCAGCCACTGTTCTGAACATTCATTTTCTTCTGAAATAATTAAAGTAGAAGGAACAGTATGACCTGTACAAAGATATAAAGTGCCTACTTTCACACCTTTTGCTACTACTAAGGAACCTTTTGAAACCTTCCAATTTCTATCATTAAAAGTAACTGTGCAACCCTCATCACCCAGTTGCCCTGCTGAAATTAAATTTCTACTCAGCCTTGGAACATGTCTTACCTCTTGTAGTAGCCAATGATTCTCATTCTGCAACTTAATCTTGATTTTCTCTTTTCCAACAATTTGACAGGGTTCATTATCTCCCAAATAAACTAGCCCAAAATCCCCTTGGACATAATCAACAAAATAACCTCTATGGGGTGTAGCATGAAATGAAGCCCCTGAATCTAACACCCATGAATCATCAACATTTTCTAAAGACAAAAGCAAAGCATCCTCTTCGGATTTGTTACTTACCACATTTGCCTCCTTGTTTCCATCATTTTTGTCTCGTTGATCTTTCTTCCGAGACCAACAATCTTTCTTCTTATGTCCTGGTTTTCCACAGTACCAGCAATCATTTGGCCCTTTGGATTCAGACCTCTTTCCCTTTAATTTGCCTCTTGATTTTCCATGATTTCCAGAGTTGTTTCCTCTATCTCTTGTTCTGCCTCTGCTTTCTGCATTCAATACACTACCCGATGTGGATGCCCCTAAGCTTTTTCTACGAATTTCCTCACTCAATATAACACCAACAACATCATCAAAATTTAGGGTATTTGAACCAGAAACAGAATTACTAACAGCCATTACCAAGCCATTCCAGCTTTCTGGCAAAGAACACAAAATCAAGAGAGCCCTAACCTCATCATCGAAAGTAATTTTAACTGAGGTTAACTGACTTGTAACTGCTTTAAACTCATTCAAATGATCAGCGACTGATCCACCTTCTACCATTTTCATATTAAATAAACGCTTCATAAGAAATACCTTATTTGAAGCTGAAGGCTTTTCATACAACTTCGCTAGGGTGTCCATCAGATCTTTAGCTTTTGTTGCTCCGGTAATATTGAATGCCACCGATTGTGCCAGGCATAGATGAATACTCCCCAGTGCCTTCCTATCCAAAATATCCCAATCTTCCTGAGACATTGCTGCCTCTTTCTTGGCTATTCCCTCTAATGGCCGCCATAGATCCTTCTGATAGAGATAGTCCTCCATTTGCATCTTCCATAACTGGAAGTTCTGCCCATTAAACTTATCAACCTTCAGCCTACCCTCATCTGCCATTTCTCCCACTTAACCGAGAGACTCTCCCACTAACTCGTGAGACCTGCTTCAAAGAATAGATGAAAGAACAAACAAAATAACCTCACTCTGATACCACTTGTTAGGATTAACAAGGCAGAAATAACAAGTATGTGGAAATATAACTAATATCAAAAAATAATAAACCACACAGAAGAGAACACAAGACACAAAGATTTAACGTGGTTCACCCAATCTGTGGGCTACGTCCACCAACAGCGAGTCCAATATTATTATTATCCAGTGATTACAACCTGATTACAATCTGTAATCCCTTACAACTCAATTCCGCTACAAGTACTAAAATCATACATACAAAAAATCCCTAACCCTAAGCCATATTATACAATATTTTTGCCCGCTTTAGGGTTAGAATGAATTATAACATGTCGGCCCAAATAACCGAAAAGTAGTTGGCCTCAAAAAAATGTACTTTCCTGGATAGTACTTTCCTGATTAGTCACCACAAGCTAACAATATGCAGATTCAATCAATCACCAAGGCAATTGAAATCTACTACATAAATTCAATTTACATCTTATCTTCTGATCTCAAATTATTTAACAAAAACAAACTTGCGAATTGGCGAAAAGGTGTCAAAAAATTAAAAGGATGGACGTTAATAAGAAGATGGTCAATTTGGTAGCCCAAAATGTACATCTTGAATGCTGCAAACAATCTGTCAAAAGATTCGAAGATAATGCTTGAAAAGGTAAATTGGCATAAGATCGATTAAAAGTCACATTAATTCTTGGTGTGAAAAGACAAATAGGACACAGTTACATTCTTGAGGGCATTATGAGGTGTGAGATCAGGTTGATAAGCGTGCAACTTCTTTCAGCCACAAGTGTCATTACATTGAAAATGATGAGAAGGAAAATTGTTAGTTATGTTTTTAGAGGCAGTTAAAACCAGAGTTAACAAATGGTAACATGCAACTTTTCTATAAAAAGGGCCAGGATTAACTCAAAATGCATATTGTGTGATTAAGACATAAGTATTCGTTATAAAAATGGGCTTGCCAACTATTTCCGATCCTTTGAATGAGGACCCAGGGCTTCAACCAATATTGCAACCTGACTTAATAGGCTCAGAGGAGGACCAACAGGATGTGCTAAACAATTTGATGGATGTGGCTTGGAAACTTCGTACTAGTTACGCTACGTACCAAGGTGACATGTTTGAGTTAGAGGCCGAATAGGAGAGGCAAAATTGGCTGACATGATGCGAGCCATACAAATGAATGACGATGGTTGGGTTCCAGATGGCATGGAAAATGAACTGTTGGAAATGTTGCACTTAATTCGCATTCGGTGATACCGTCTTCTTGATGCAGCGTGTTCATTTTAAAAAATTGTACATAATGGTAAAAGTAGTTAGTAGGAAACATTGTGATGGTTTGAAGCTTGTACGCATCCTTTCATTTTGTATAAGAAGGATACCAAGACCATTCACTAAAAAGATAGAATAGGGGATATAGAATAAAAAAATAGAAGATAGATATAGATTTAGATGGAAGCATTACTTTTTAAAGATGATTATATAGGACAATGCAATTGAACCACAAATCAATTGTACCTATTTTTTGAAATTAATACAAAGATCCTATTTTTGTCCAAATTAAAGATTGTAAGTTCATTTACCATTGATGATGCTAGTCCTTCGTGATTATTGATTTTAAAATCAATTACTCCCATTTAAATATTTGGTGAAAGATTGAATTGTAATTTTTTTAATCTTGGATCATCAGAGATTACATACAAAGTGTTGTCTGTGTAACTCTGTTTAATTGGTTTTCTCATTGAAATTAAATTCAATTAGACTAAGGTTATTTTTGCAAAGATCTTTTCTATCATTTAAGTAGTTGATGGTGTATAATTCACTATCTCACAGAGTTGGACATGAGGGTATAATCAAGGATCGACTCTATTTGCCCAATCTGGGATAAAGGACTGGCCTAAAGATTGTTCATATTTCAGGGAATTTTCATCAAACTGCAAAGTTCGTTGTTTCATCAATCATATTCATAATTCATAAACAACAATATTTTCTTACAAAAGCATTCAATTCACAGCATTCACATAGTTCATTTTGATTAATCTCAAGGACCAATTGTCACCTTGGGAAATCATAAGGTTTATATTCGTTATAGAAAATCCTTTGACCAATTGATTAGGGTTTGAGGTGAAGGTCTACCCACCTAGGTTTAGCAAAGCCTAAAGTCCAGGAGAATTGTATCAAGATATTGTTCTCGTTTGTTGGCCAAATGTGATTGAGTAATCCTATAAGAAAATTGGCAAAGCGTTTGGATTTAAAATTTGTGGTTTTGGGAACCAACAGAGTTTACTACAAATTGTGCCAACCTTGAGAAGAATTGTGTATTTGGATGAACAAAAATTGCTAGACGAACTAGCATTGCATGACTCTCACAATTTCCATGTCACCCTGACACAAAGGTTTTGACATGTCTACTCAACCATGTGAACACTCTTTTGCCTCACGACCCCATGATAGAACTTGTTTCATAGACACGACAATGATAAAGTTTATTTAGCTAGAACTTGTTATTTCTCATATTTGTGCTACTCATATAGTTAAAGGTAAAGAACCAAGAGTTGTCATTGTTGGAGGTGGACTTTTTGTTGATTGTGAGGACCTTCCAACTAGTTGGAGTGATCTATTCAACTAAGACCCTATAGTTCTCACTAAGATTGCTTTGATTGCATAACAATTTAAATATTTTTTTCTTGTTCAAAGTAAACTTCCATTCGACTTTTTCATTTAAATATTTATTTTATTTTATTAAAATATTGATATGTAAATACACTTTTCATTGAAAATGACATTTAAAAAATTACAATATTGAAAGTTAAATGCATTTAGGGAGAACCATTTGTTTTAATAATGGTAAAACTAAGATTGAAATGATTTGAACTCTTATATAGTCACCAACCAACTAAAACATGAATATCGTGAGTTATGGGACAAGTCAAATAATCCAATAAGTCAAAACAAAATGAGATACAACCAAGCTACTATTCACAACATTTGAATGGTTGGTTGGAGTGGGAAGATTCTCCACAAGGGACCCAAGACTAAACACGAAAGGAACAATGGAATGGTTGGGTGGAGTCATCAAACAACAAACCATCACCTCTAAGTAGGCTAGGCCTAAAGGTAAAGTTGACTCTCCAATGGGAGTTGATAGATTTGTGAGGGCAAGGAACATCTGAGTTGTAATAGATGTGTGAAAAAATATGTCAAGAATACTCATCCTAGGAGGAGCCATTAATCTAAGAGTCAAAGGAATGAATAGTCAACTGATCTCCACTAGCATTCTTCCACCATGTCATTGCATCCTTGCATTACAAGAGAAAACAATCAACAACTAGTTGCCCAATGAAAAAGCATCTAACATGGAGACTCCTATAGTCAAGTATTTAGGTCCAAGACCTCTACCCTATAATCAAAACTACATCCTTGTTAATAGACTTGAAGGTATTAATGTCTACTAGGATGAGAGAAAAAGTAGAGTGATTTATGTAAGAAAGAGTCAACTTTTAAGACTCGTTGAATTCAGTTGTCTATTTCCTCATAGTTGAAATCCTCCCAAAAATGGAGTGTGAGATTCAAAAGGAAAACCCGCATAGGTTTGGCATTTAGAGGCTCAAAAAGGGATTTAAATGAAGCAGACTAGTGTTAGTATTATAAGGCGCTGAGAAGGGGGGTGAATAAGTGCAACTACAAATCTAAAAAATTTATTGATTATCTTTCCAATTAACCAACATGCAAATGTGAATATTAAGCAACAATACAACACATAAAACATTCAAACATTTGAACACATAATACCAATATTTTTTCATGGAAATCCTTGTTAGAAGGAGAAAACCACGTGGGGATGAAGCCCACAAGATTTCACTAGTGCACTTGGAAATCAGCCCTATTAGGAGCAATTATAACAACCTTTTTGAGGTTTGTACCCGGTTAAGAATACTTATAGTCCGATTATGAACTACAACAGTCCTATTAAAGGCTACCCTTCTAAGGGATTTAAAAATTCTAGTTAAAGAGCTACCTTGTTAGAGGATTTTCACTTCAAATCTATTAGGATCATGTTCACCCTGTTAGGAGTGACCATGTTAAAGGATTTCGCTTGTGATCAATTTGTTAGAATCAACAAGTGAAGAATGTCTTGATATTTACACTCTGCATAACAAATCCATTGAATTCCAAATCAATTATGTTGATCTAAATACTTTACTATCTTTGTACTATCTCCAACAATCATCACATATCATTGCAACAACATCGCAACTCTCTGCAACATTAATTTCTTACCCATTTATATACTTGTTCTAGGTCAATGCTAGAACTCTAAAATGTTTTACAAGTCAACCCTCAAATCCAACTTATCATTATGAGCGAACACGCTAAAATCAAAATTAAACATTTTTTGTCACCCTAAAACATTAAAATCCGAAAACACGTCGGTCGGACACAAACATTTAACCACAAACCGATCTAACTGTGTCCACCGATTCACTGTTCTAACTGTCAGTTTCACTTCAATCTTCAATAACTTTCAGATTACTTCAAGATAACTGATGCAATCATAGGAATAGATAGATATACCTTTGTAGATGTTAACTCTATGACTATGCACTTTCGGTCGGACACAAACATTTAACCACAAACCGATCTAACCGTGTCCACCAATTCATTGTTCTAACTGTCAGTTTCACATTCAATCTTCAATAACTTTCAGAATACTTCAAGATAACTGATGCAATCATAGGAATAGATAGGTATACCTTTGTAGATGTTAACTCTATGACTGTGCACTTTAAAAGGAATAGATAGATATACCTTTGTAGATGTTAACTCTATGATTGTGCACTTTAACTCTATCATTTGCTCCAGAAATAATTCATTGTTGCTTACTTTCTACCCTATCACCGGTTGACTGAACACTTAGGCATTCTTTAATTCGATCCTTCAATACCATCGATAAATTTGTTTTCTTGACATAAACAAAACATGTTGCCAGCAATGACAACACAACACACTCGTGACCAAAACACATATGACCTTCCTCAAATACCACCAACTAGACTTGACCAAAAGGCAATGCTCACCCCACATTCCACATCAAACACCAAATCCATCTTCTTTGAAGAGTAAAAATTCAAAATGAAGAAAGCCCTTGCAATAACAGAAGCTCAATCTTGCCCTTGACAATAGGCCTCTAAGAATACAAAACCCATTTGTAAATATCAAGGAGAGAGGACCAAAAATTGTTGAATCTTAATCCAAGCCCCTACACAATAATGATCAAGACCTTTGAGCCATTACCCAAGCCCCCAACTCTTAGAATCTATAGAAGTCTACCGAAAGGCAAACCCAACCAATAGAATCGTCACCAAAGACGCATTCCCAAGAACCGGAGCGACGTAGAGCAACAAGCCTGGAAATTGCCTCACAAGCCTCCAAAGGGTGGTCCACCACCTACGGCAGGTGCTGAAATGTCTTCAGGAATCACATCTACAACCAAAACCATGGATGCGCGACAAGAACAAAAGCTAGGAGCGGCAAAAAGAACCATTTATTAAATTGTGACGCTTCATCTCTACATAATGCTCATTAACATCACAATAATAAAAAATAATAAGATTATAAAACTTGGCAAAGGTATGTGTTCACTTATACAAGTGAAACTCGAACTTATCCCCAGTCCAACCTCTAGAGTTGCTTAAAAAAATGCCGAACTAAATTATCATTAATAACAATGCGAACACACCATTCAATCCTCTTTATCTAAATCAAAACCTTCAAATTAATCTCTCCACGCTTTTGGTTTGAATTGTTAGATGGGCAATGGAATCCTTCAAATTCGATATGTTTCTTAAAATTCAAACATAAGGAATATTAATCTGATTTAATTGTCCCCTAATATTTGGTGGACAAGTCTTGTTACAAAAGACACGAAGTACACAAGTAATAATTTTCAAACCATTCTTGCATCCCAACATATTAGGTTTGTGATTTTGATGTTTATTGTAGAATCTGTACCCCATGGCCTTCATCAAAAATCGGAAGATTTCTTTAGTCTATTCGTTATATTTTCTTCAATGGATACAAGCTCAAACGGGTTGATCAAATACAAACAAAATTTTGTGAATCTTCTACGGCTAATTACAACTTCAGCTTTTCATAATGTAAGGATACATATTCAAGGCTTGCTCTTCTCACAGTCCTATATTTAGCATACTCTAATAAAGTCCAAAAATCATTATACTCTATAATAAGTGTTGTTAATAATTGAGAATTATTTCGTAAAAGTTCGGTTTTATATTTCCGACCTGAAAATTTACTGGCAGTATTCTTGCGAAAATTTATTGGCAGTATTCCTTGCGAAAATTTGTTGGCGGCATTACTCAATTTCGTGCAAGCAGTACTTAAAACTGGCCTAACCAACCGAGAAGCGAGATTCCTGCAGAATATTGTTTAATGCAAAGATGCAGCGCATAGTACATTAACTAAATATTTACCATCCAATCCAACAGAAGCTCTCACTGAAACTGATTGTGAGAATGAAAATAGTGATAGAGATTAATGCAAAAAAAAACAAATCATGGATTTTGCTTGCATTAGAAAATACATATAATTAATGCTGTATTAACGAATCAATGTCCAAAACACCCATGAAGTTAAATAATTTGACTCAAGTGCTTAACTATATCTGAGATCCTGTTAAAACCCATAACGATATTTTTACATTATGCCTTGATTTGCACAACTCGTGACTTCATTTTGCTGATACAGTTTGGTTTCATATAGGCAGAGTGGTTGGAACATTGGCTATGTATTAAACATAGACGAAAAAAAATGTCTTACAATGTAAGAAATCTGATCTGTTGTATTTCACGAGTCCCGTCTTTCTTAAGCTGTTTTGGTGAAATATTACCCGTCAAAATTAGAAACAAGTAGGAATACTACTCGATGTTGAATTAATTTCCGTGTTATATTTGCAGGACATTTATGTGTTTTAACTTAATCTGCAAAATCTGGCCATGGAGAACAACCCTTAATAAGTTAATAACACACACAGATTAAAGTATTAACTTCTATGCAATATTGGAGGAAGATACATGTAAGCTACATCAAACTGCTTGGTTTAAACTATTTCTGAAATGTCCAAGGGCAGGATAAAATATTAAAAAACTATATCATAGTAATAATGAACAAAGTTCTCCAAACTTGATCTATTTCTGAGAGCCACCTACATCTTTCCAAATGAGGGGTAAAGCGCATTTCTCTCCAGGTAGTACCGAAAAAGCTCCCCCACGTCGTTAACTTTTATGCAATCAACTGGCCCAATCAGTTTGAAATGGCAATATAAAAAGCATCTGATGAGAGGTCATTAGGATGATGTAATTGGCAGCAGATTCCAGATATTTATGATCGTTCAATATGTAGCTGCATATATCCTCCAAATTTTCTTGCTTGCCTTTGAATGATATACCAGGACAACAATAAATTATAGCTTTGAATTGTGTACTACCCAAGGCATGGATTTATACTGTAGACATGTTTGGTTAGGAAATTCACAAAAGAAAACCATTGATGCTAAGTCATTTAGATTAGTTATTGTTATAGATCGAGTTCAAGGCTGGCTAACCCAATCATAAACTTGCTAGAAGATGAAATTCAAACAGGCCCAATCGATAATCGATTGCCTGTGTTGGTCGTTGTAGCCAAAGTTTGCTCTACTCTAATTTTGGCTCCAATCTCTTCTTAATAAAGACAAGAACCAATTAAATGGCCAATGTAAGATAACCTGCCTCCTTAACCGCCCTATTTAAAATACAGAAGTTTAGAAATACAGTCTCTTCACTCATGCATTTCAATGCACTGAGCCCACGAATGGAAGTTCTATAAAAACAACAAGCATATTATGCAGAAACCTTTTCTTGTCTGCAATGATGCGAGTTGTCATTAAATGATGTCAGCAGTACACATTTCTCATCAGCATGCATAGAATCATAAGAGTGAAGCTTACCTTTAGCTATGTTAAAGAACAATCATGTTGCCAATACCCCCATCCCAATCTAAACTACAAACAATACATTCTGTACTGTTCTAGGTCAGCACAGCAACAAATCTTGCACATTATTTCACAATTTGGGTTGATATGATATTCTACAAATGATCTTCATCAGCTACCGATGCTCCTTCGAAAACATGTTAAGGCAACTGCTAATGTAGAACTGCCCGCAAAATAATGTAGTTTGTATGAATGTCAGATACCTGGTAAGTCAAACTCGGACTCCACCAGAAGACTTAGCATCCAAGTCAGTAAAATTGTCAACACAAATCAGATCTACTTCAGTTCCACAGCTTCAACAATAATCATGACCATTTGAGCGACCAAGCAAGGGAGAACTCGGCCTAAAGCCAGACTCGGGGAATTTTGATGGAATCCTTAGCAGCTGCTGGGACACATGTTCGGCTAAAGCGACTTGACCACAGTACTGTCTTTGGGTTTCACCATTAATCTCTCTTGTCATCCTACCATATGCTTGCCCCAAAATATCATCTTCTGACAATGGTTCTTGAGCTCTGGGTGAGCCTTCTGGAGTATGGGCGAATGGTGTTCCACGGTAAACATCAAACCTCATATCATGATAGAGACCATTCGCACTAGAATCACTGACATATCTCCTATTAGGTGATCTAGGAACACTGACAAAACCTTCATCTGTGTAGGTCGACTGTTTCATAGTTCCATTTAATTGGATTGGAATGGCACCGTGACCTCCAGTCAATGGAGTTGAAGTGCCGGAGCTAGCAAGTGGGGTTGATATAGGAGAAGGAGACATCATGCCACTTCGATAATGTGGTGAGCGAGGCTGTATCAATGGGCTTCCACAAGGAGACACTGGACAAGAAATTGGCATTGATATATTCTTTTGCAAATAGAACTGCTCACTGCAATCAAAATTCACCAAGTTAAGATATTAATATATTATTCCTAGATACTTAATGGATCTTGTGGTCACCAAAATAATGCACTTGCTGACTTGAAGGAGCAATAAAGAAAACGACGAAGGAAAAACCTTGAAGTTCTATGCACAAGATTTGCTTGCAACTGTCTAGCAGAATAATCTGTATCAAGAGAAGAAAGGTTCCTTGTGTGTCCAGCAGCCTGCATAACATTCTGCATTGCATAGAGGAAAGGAAGAAAAGTAAATTAAATGCTCAGAAAGTTCAGCTGATTGAAATTTATAGTGTCAACAGATAACAAAAGAAAATTTCCCTTTTGTAGCAAAATATTGTGAATTATAGTGTCAACAGATAACAAAATATAATTTCCCTTTTGTAGCAAAATATTGTGAATAACACCGCAGTATGGAAATGATAAGAGAAGAATGGGAATCCCAAACAGCAGTATTCTATCAATATGCTTATTACTAATAGCTGTCTGCATACTAATTACATAGTTTGGGAAGGCCAGGCTAATACAATGCAAGCCCAGATGATTACATGTATATTAGAAAACAAGCAACAAGAGGAACCGTTGAAACCATCATCATCCATTGCCCTTGTAAGAGGAACTTCAAACAAGTACTCATTAAGTTAAGCATTACATTCCCTGCTTGGATTTGTCTAAGGTTGCTAACTTTTAATATATCTAAGGTAGGTCCTACCCAGGTCAACCAACAAGAATAAACCACCTTGAGAAACACTTATAGAATGAATTTGCAATCAAAGAGTTATACCTTGGCCTAAGATTTTCCAATAAGCATCAATTACAAAATTTTATGTCCATGGCTAAACCATAATATTGATTTGACCTCTCCATAATAGTGCAAAATATATGTTGGATGCCTTCTGGGAAAACTCACAAGCCTGGATTCACGAGGGATATGAACAATCAGAATCAGAGTACTTCCTGGAATTTCAGCTATCAGATCTTCAGCTGACAATGAGAAAGGGACAGTCTTGAATCCCTTGTCACTCAAGATGCACTTCTATTTGATACTTTTACATGAATTTGGATCCTCCAAGTAGCCATTTTGCAGAAACGATTGGCCATTAGATGAAAGTAGATATTGAGACATCTTAGAAAGGTAGAAAAACAAGGGCAGAAGCTTTGAAGAAAGAATGTCTCACCCTTACCAAATCTGCAAGACAATCTTATTGGCAAAGTCTCAACCTCACCAAATTGGTCAAAGATATATTTAAAGACTTCCTCTTTTGAGGATATTAGGCCTAAATGTCCCTTCCAAACGGAGGCTGTTGAAAAATTAAATCAAGTTTACAATTTCTGATTTGGTTTGTATAAAAGAATCTAAATATTGTAAGAAAAACTTGCTCAAACAGTTTGGTGAATTTAAAATTACTGAAGGGCTTTTGATGATTTATTTTTATATAGCTAGTCCAACACATTAGCTGCAGCTAAGAATCCTATAAAGGCACATTGCAAACTGATTCAGAATTGAGGAAAATAATTGACTGGTGATTCCAGAGACCTCTGATAAACATTGACAGACGTGTATACCACTGACCCAGCAGAAGGTAATAGTGTGAGGAAGACCTCTTTGCTGTGATATAAAAAACAAGTCATGACTAGAGTGTTCTGAGCAGCGATTAAATAGTATTTTAAAAATTGAAAAGAACGGAAAACCCTAGAAATAATGCCTTGGATAAGGAGCTCAATGAATGACTTTTTACCTACTAAAATAAGAGGGCTGAAGACTTTGCAAGACATCTCTTGGACACCTAGCTCTCCAAATCTATATGAACTTTACCACAAAAACTAAGGTTGTTAAGGGACCGGTTCAGATCGCTGACCAATCATTATACTCTTTCAGTGTGGCACTCCCCAAAGCCACTTCTTGTTTAAGTTTCAAAAGATGTGGGAGCTTCATCCATCATTCAAATTACAACTAGACTGATGTTGGATCCAAAACTCCAGGATGTTTATTATAGCCAGAAACCATAGACCAAGAGCATAATAAATGTTGTTTACTTTGGCAGCATTTTAGGTTTCAGTAAAAAATAAACTACCAAAGCCTTCAGACTCCATAGAAGACAACTTGTAGATAGTTTAACACTGAATTATCTCAATAGTGAACTGAAACTAACATAAAGCTGGGTAAGATCTCAAGGTGAGAAGAAATATTGGGTGACCTGGCAAATGGTAGGCGACTGAATCAAGGTTTCTTCATCAGTTCATACTGACCCATTGCCATTGTAGTAGAATTCTTTCTATCATTTCTACTAATGGAAGAACCATGGGAACTGAGAAGAACAGAAGAGCAGAGAATTTCTGTATGTCTCTTATATCCCAGGAGTGAGAACAACGTGCTCAGCACCAATGATATAGATAAGTTCCTTCTTTCCTAAGCGGAACAATGTCTTTCTCCTGAGGCCAATTTCTGAATGTGAAACCTAGGATGATCTCTTTCTATGGGAAATAATATAGTTCAAGACCTTGATGACTTCTTGGTTTAACTAAGCAATTTAAAGGTTGTGTTGGACAAACTAAGCAACCCTAAGCAGAGTTGCACGGGCATAGATATGACAATGGCTATTTTTTAAGGCCCCCTAATATAGATAGGGCTGAGTAGAACATTCCTTAAAAAACTTGTATAAAAAAAGATATAAGCACAATAAAAAAAATTAAAAATTAAATAAATATAAATTAACAATAAGTATTATTAAATTTTGTAATAATTAATATAATTTACTATAAATATATATAATATATACTTGACAAATATATTATATATGGCATCATCAACTTCTTTAGTTGGCTACTGTCGATCTGATTTCTACTGATGTATCCAAAAGAGTGTGAGCACTAGCAAACTGTTCCTGATAGAGCTGGGATTTCTAGATGAGGAGAGTCTGAATTATGGCTGAGGTTTCCATATGTTTGTCTTGGTAGGTTTTGTTATCATATATGTTTTATTGGTCTGCAATCCATGGCTGCCTCTCAGGTTTTGGTCTTTAGGTTTAGTTTATTGGGGGATATCATGATGTCTGGTATGTCCTTTGGGCACTATCTGCTTGCTTTATCTAGAGTTTTATAAGGTATAGCCTGATTTGGAGTCCTCTATTGTTACGGTTATTATCCTTTCTCTGTTTCTTGGGCTTGTCACACTTGCATCGGTATGCACAGGATTTTCATTATTGATCTAGCTATTTTTGGCTTTTCATATTGGGATGGACCCCCATAATAGAACCCCAATATTATAATATATATATATAACAATAAATTAACAGTAATTAAAATTTAATATTATATTTAACAATTAATGCCAATATGCATCCTACAATGGCAGCAAGAGGTGTGTAAGTGTTAACCAAAATTCACACCTTTTAACTTAAACTTGACATCCATTTACACATCAAAATATTAAATTTAATAATATGCATTAAATTTCTAAAATAAGTGAAACATAAATTTATTTGTCTCCATGCATATAGTAAATGAAATTATTCAAAGCAAAATTACTTTAAGTAAAAAAAAACAACTCTAAATTGATATCTCTTGGCATTTTCTAAACAGATGTATTTAAGATATTTATACCATAGCTGGCAGACTCGATGAGTACTCACCATTTTTTGCCTTGCTGAGTAACTCACAAGAAACTTGCTAGTTTGACTTGTTAAGTTCATGACGCGTATTCGCCAAAACTTGGTGATTACTCGCCAATGCATTAAAAATGGAGGGAAAAAGGCCAAAAAAGTCATAAAAAGTTGTATTTTTTCTCTATACATGCATCAAAACTGCATGAATGCCCCTCACACTTCTTCACACAGCACTTGAAGAGCAAATATTCTTCACAAAATTGTATCAAATACCTAATTTCTTCCTTAAATGATAAATTTGTGAGAATGGTGTGCGACATGAAGTTTTGTGTGGTCTCAAAGGCTTTAATTTGGATGCTACCCTCAGACCCTGCATGGAGTGCTGCCCCTCACACTTCTAACACACAGCACTTGAAGAGCAAATATTCCTCACACAAATGTATCAAATACCTAATTTCTTCCTTCAATGATGAAGTTGTGAAAATGGTGTGCAAAAATAAGTTTTGTGTGGTCTCAAAGGCATTAATTTGGATGCTACCCTAAGACCCTGCAAGGAGTCCTGCCCCTCGACCCTGTCATTGGTGTTGCCCCCAGACCCTAGAGAGGGGTACTAACCCTAAACCCCATTTGAGTCTTCACTCATAGACCCCAACTAGGTATTGGGATCTCATGTCATATAATAAATTTGATTACAATTAGAATGTTTGGGAGTGGAGACCAGAAATAACTATGTTTATCAATATCATAATACCATTGATCATGATGAAGTATCATATTGTCAATATCAAGGATTCAAATGTAAAGGCGGAGTCATTGCATTTGAGTAGCAAGATGGAGTTTGAGTTGGAGCCACAAACGCAACCTTCAACGCTGAGCGAGGTGCTACAACAGAGTGCAAGGATTAACACCATTGTCAAACTTTTCACTAGATCAAGGAAAAGGAAGATGTAAAATGTTATAATGTGCAATTTATGAATTATGATGGTAATTTTCAGAGGCAATTATCATAAATTTGTAAAGCATCTACCTAAGTATTGTATCAGGATTGTGCATGATGATGCAATTTTGTATTCAATTTCAAATTTAATACAAAACACTTTTATACTCATAGATGGACTCATTGGATATATCTTGTCATTGAATTTTGCAACAAAAAAAAAGTGTTTTAAAGCAGCTTCTTATGTTGTTGAGATTTTCCCAGGTCTTTGCTGAGTCACAAATGTTGGGTCTGCCAAGTTTTTGCCAAGTCCAAGTCTGCCAACTATGATCTGTGCCAGTAATATATATCCTAATTAATATGATTTAATATAAATCATATATACTTAGCAAATATATTATACATGAATTAACTGAGTTTTAATAAACAATAAATTAAATAATTGCTAGAATAATAATAAACAATATTATACTAAATAAAATTTTAATAAATTGAACTAAAATTAACTTAATGATACAGTTAATACTAAACTACATAAATAATTTTAAATTTAAAACGAAAAAAAGGTTAATAAAAAAGACATGATATACTAATTGAAAAAGTCAATGTACTAAACTCAATATATTATTTTAAAATGTAAAACATAAGAGTTAAAAAACTAAAAATATCAAATATAATTAATAAAATTATAAAATAATATAGCTCAACCTAAAATCACAAAATGTCTCAAGTTTAAAAAAACATTCAGATGACAACAACACAATCAATGGAGATCAGACAGCAAGCAGGGAGAAGCACAGATAGGAGAAATCATGGACAGACACCATGAAAATATCAGCGTAACAATTGTGGAGAAAGCTGCTTGCCAGTTCAGAGCAGTTGCCATCATCCACAAGGAAACCCCTTTGGTGCACCAGGGCTTGATTTTAGTCCCATTGCTGTAATATCTGCTCTCAACATGAAACAAATTATCAATGAATGGTAAGATATTCCAAAACATGTCATCAAGCACTCACACATTGAGGTCAGAAGAAAAAAGTTCCTCATTCAACCACACAAATCTATTTGCCCCCCCATTAAGATCAATACATGCACCACTGCAACATGGATTTTAACACTTTTGGGTTAGCATTTTTGGGATACAGCGCAGATGTCACAAGTATGCAGTATCTGCATGTATCTGACACAGTTAAAATGGGTGTATTGGGTACAATCAAACAGTGTCCAACTCCAGGCCATATCCATGCCATTCATTAACATATCCATACCTGATGCAGTAGTATGCATACCAGGGATTTTACTGGACACTTATGTAACTCTGACACAGTCTATCATAAGAGGGCTCAATGCTAGATTCATAGCTCATTTTCTGAGGCCGCACAATGCTATAACTATAAATACTCTGGCTTGTTACTCCAATCTTCCTATGCAACACTTTAGTTAAATAAACTCTTTTTATGTATCCTCCCTGAGCTGATACACAAGAAACGGGGAGCACTATCAAAGGGAAACAAATCATCAATGGTATCATTCAGTGAAAAAGTGGGAATCCAAGAATTTTAATGAAATTCAAATTACATATCATCAACACCCATGATAGAAATAAATGGTACTTCGTGGAAGAAGTGCTTCAAAACACAAATGGATCAGCTCCTACTAAGCCCTACTTGCTCTCATTTCAGTCAATAGTTTATTGGTGGGATTCTTTGCCTCCCAATGGAGGCTTAACCTCTCCATCAGATTCATGCATACTGGAAGGCCTGAAACTTATAAGCAATGTCCTACTAAACCATCTGCAGTTCGCGCATGCTACTCTTAATGGAAGACCTCATCATCTCAAAAGCTGAATAATTCATGAAGACCCTCTCGAACCATGTATAAGCTTCAGGACTGCCCATGAGTGGAAAAAAAACTCTCATGGGAGTTTTTAATCAATGTAGATATCAATGCCAAGTTGTAAATCACAAACATACCCAACTCCGAGCCTGTTGCTTTGTCCATGTAAATATTTTGGAATTTGCTTTAGCCTTGCCAGGCTTTGATTCACATGTTTCAAAGTAAGGTTTACAGCTTAAAATGAAGAAGGCTTTAATGTTACAATCAGTCATCTTTGTCTACCAACATGTTTTAGTTTTACTCATCCACTATTTTGAATTGATAAATCATCTAACATAAAAACTATTGCAATGAATGCACAAGAAACTTAGGTGTGTTCACCGCTAAGGTGGCGTGAAGAAGCTATTTAGCCTAAGAGGCACTCCAGGTGATAATAATGTCAGAAATGGAAAGCAAGGCCAATGAGGACATGCAAGGAAATTGAAAGCATTAGTGTTAGCTGGAAATAACACCATTTATTGAACTGAAATTGCAAGGATATAACAACGAAATGTATGATTATCTAGTCTTCATGGACAAACAGCATTGGCAGGGGCCATTAAATAACTATGCATCCTCTTGCAAATCTGTGAGCATGTCACTGGTGCCAGTTGAGGATTCCTAAGGAATGGGGTGATTCAGTTGGTCTTCTTCAGAACTCACATGTTCCAATGGCAAAGAGCTTCAATAACCCCTGCAGGGAACTCCTTAGGCTCATAACTGACTAGAGAGAAGTAATGAGTAAAAAAAAAATCTGTTGTTCTGAGCTTTTAACTTAAGCCTGCTGGTTCTAGTCAATTACTTGCTTAACGCTCTAGAACTGAACCATAGTAGCACATACTTGCAGAAACCAATGCTAAATAAATTCAAAACTAAAGTTTGACCACTATATGACATGCAACATAGAGAACTAGAAGCATATTAAAGGTGCAAACTTGATTTAGGCATGCAGTATCATGTGGAGTATATGTAGGCATTTTCAAACACAAACTAATCAAGAGAATGCATGTTACTTTCACTAATTGCAAACAAATTGCAGTTCCAGATATCAAGCTATGGTCCACACTAGTCATAATGTTGGACGTGTCATGCCAATCACAAACTTTTCAAGGCTGGAAAAGAATTTAAAAGCTAAATAAGAAAAAATTAAAACAACAAACATATGAAAAACTACCAAACAATGAGTACAAAACAAGTGAGTAGTAAGGGGAAATGGAGAAAATTACACATTAAGCATGGAAGAACCAACCAAAACATTAGTCTTACCATGGATCGATCAACATTATTTGTTGAAAAAAATGCTTCATGATTCTGGGAAACAACATCAAGCTTAGCATAAGGTTCTGCATACTTCACAAATGGATGTTCTAAAAGTTGTGCAGCTGTAGGACGCATTGCAGGATTGCGCTGAAGACAAAGCCTTAAAAAATCCTTGCAATCCTTTGAAAGATAGTCAGGGATTATTGGAAGCTCCTTACTGTTCCCAATTTTAAACATTGCAGCAACCTGTAGCAGTCATACTATTTAGTACTACTAATAGCTAATACAATGACATAAATCTTTAAGTCGTTTGCAAAAGAATACTTTGTATTGGAAGATTTTGCTAAACCAGAAACACAGTTTTTACAAATTACAATGTCAAGGTTCTCTAATTTGACGAAAAAATAACATGTATTTAGGCATCTTGTTTCCCTACTCAGTGAATAAACTGGCTAGCAACTCACTCCTTCATACTGACTCCAGGGCGGTTTTGCAGTGGCCATCTCCAGAACAGTACAACCAAGACTCCAAATATCCACAGGAAGATTGCTCCCATTTGAATTAATGATAACCTACATCAGTTATTTAGAGAAAAAACGCCAACAATTGTTAAGCATGTTTCCTCACAACCTTGTATGAGAACATTACAGGAAAGAATAAGAAATAAGTGTTTCATACCTCAGGAGCCATCCAGTATGGGCTTCCTTTAAATGACAGAGGACAAGATTGCCCAGTAATCTGAACCCAAATAATAATTGCATTTTAGTGTTTTGGCAGAAGTCCATATACAGAACTTCAATATTTTTCTTACCAACAATCCCAATTGAAAACTAATCAATTTATATCCAAGTTGAAATAGGAAACGAAAAAAGAGCTCTTTAGTGTACATTTTTTCTGAAAGCCTGTGAAAGTAAAAGTCTAAAGACAAAAGAATCTTGTATATGGGGCAACTGACTTTTCCAGTGCCACCCACTCTCGACAAGATGAAAAGCATTACTCTTCCACATGGTTAAATCTTGGGAGAAACCAGATGATAAAAGGAAGCATGATTGAAATGGTAATAATCTATATATCGAGAGACGATCAGGTAAGTGGAATCAAACAAAGAAAATCATAATTCTGCAAGAAATAAAATATAAACAATAGAATAAATAATAAATTTATGTTGGATGGTGATCCATTCAGAGCAGTGGTTGAAACACTTCATTGGTGAGGCTGTCACCAAGGTTCAAACCCTACTGGGCCATTGTGCTCGCAGACTTTGTCCCTACGCTGGTCTGTTGAGCTCATGGATTTGAATTTGTGGAGTGTTTGGCAGCTTAAAAGGCTACCATTTACCAATCAAAATAATAATAATAATAAATTTATGTTGAAAGATATCAAGCAATAAAGCATATTACTTCAGTTGTCTGAAGTCTGGTCAGAACAGGTTGAAGGGTAAAAGAGCACAGAAGAAAACAGCAGGAATGTTTTGAAAGAAAAGTGAATTACAGACAAAAAGATTAATCGATGTGTTTACATTTTCAAACAAAATTCCAACTACAAGTTCAAGCAATGCAAAAGAGAAAAATGTTTATAAGGGTGAGAAAATCATATTGATATAAAAAAATTTAAATACCAATCAGGTCCGGATATATAGAAAAATTTGAGCCCTATCAGCAACTCATCTAAAAGCAATGCAATATACAGAGACTCTACTATGTTAGTCTATTGCAAGAACTGCATCAGCACACACAAAAGCATTAATCATGAGGTGCATATATTTTATAATTCCAGAAAAACTCAAAAAGAATCAAGTAAATTCAAATAAAGTTTAAACTTGTGAAAGTATTACTTTTTTAAGGCCAAGCCATAAGCATGAAGCACCAAATAAAGATGTTGGTGGAAATCCATTATCCAAACAAGATGAAAATCTAAGATGAACCAAGAAATCAAACTTTAAAGCAAATTCAGAAGCAAAAATGACAAAACTAACATAGAACCACTGTTGCCATGTTCACAAACAAAAAGAACAGAGCTCCAAAAAATGTAAAAAGTGTTCAAGTGAAAGAATTCACAAAAAGAGAGGAGCATATAACTCCAGCCAAAGTTTATTTCATGTATAAATGCGTCCCAACATATCTTATAAAGTTTCAGGTATATTATTAATTTTATAACGGATAAAATTTTAAAGAAAACTAAAATTTAAAATGAACTTCTTCAGTACTTGCTTTATATTTAGGTCCTACGATGATCCCACAGAACACTTGTTTAATTCACAACACTAAAAACCAAAGAACATTTGTATTTTCAGTTTACTCGATTTTGGCAACTGTGCATAAACCTAATGACCAGAAGAAAAAAGGTGGAAAACAATTTGCATGAATAAACTTTTGCCTTCTTATTGTAAATTTCAACACGGATAATATTGGTTGTTGATTTGTATAAGAGAATTCTTCCTTGTCAGTAGTGTGAAATGTGATCTACTTGCAAATGGAGTTCACATTGAAATTCAAAAATGGTGAAATTCAGAAAATGTTGGCTGCTTCCAAATATTTTAATAATTCAGCATTAAATCCAAAAAATATATTAAGGGTACATTTTATTACTTAATAGCTCCAAACAAAAAACGAACAAATAGAAAAACATTGAATTTTAAAACATAAAATAAGATCTTACAATGCTAAAATTTATATAAAATACTGTATAAAATAAGATCTTACAATGCTAAAATTTATATAAAATACTGTATATATCTTTAAACAGTTATAAATATCAAAAACACAACAAATTATTGTATGTATCTTTTAAACAGTTTTAAAACATTAATTTCAAAATGAAAGTTATTTGTCCCCATCAAGGGAATTTGAAATTCAGCTATTCAATTTGCATTAGGTAAATAAAATTCATTTAATCTAATGCCTTCAAGTTTGAAAAGATTCAAACTTATCCTTGATATTCAGGCTAGATAGGTGACTAAGTGTTGAGCATATGCATATTGGTATCTGGCAGTTAGTGTCATTTTTAAGGTTTCTCATTCTTGTCTAACTAGGGTGGAGATGTTCGAGACTCATGTACTCATAACAATATCAAGGACTTCAATGGAATACGTGAAATACCCTATAACTCATCTCAAGTCTTGCAATCAGCACAGAAAGGATTAAGGAGGCCATGAAAGGGTAGTAGATTTGTCATAAGATGCTGCAAAATCGGCCTCAACAGAATGTCACCCACAAAGCCCATTTAGGCTGTGAATTCATGCTATGGAATCTTTAATATATTTTCCTTTGCAACTCACAGTAGGTCACAATAGTTCCAGTGATTATATCTACTCGTGTTTATGTTTTGATTGACAAATGCTTCCCTACGATGAAAAAGCTTCTAAATTTACTTGTGAACTTAAGGTTCGCACACGAATAATTTCCCCGGCTAACCCTAAAAAATAAACTGCACTTTAAGACCCTGTTGTATGGAAAGAAAACTGTGAATTCATGCTAAGCAATATTTTGCATCTTGTCCTTACAACTCAGTGATTATATCTGGTCAGGTTAATGTTTTGATTGGCAAATGCTTCCCTACTTTGACAAAATGCTTCTAAATTTACTTGTCAACTTGAGTTTGCACAATAATCATTTTTACCTGCTACTCCAAAAAAAAATCAAATACACTGTAAGATTCTGTGATATGCAGAAAGAAAAATATTCTATATCCTGTTTATTTTGTGTGGATTATAAGAAAATTACATGTTTAGCCATGCCAAAGTCAGCAACCTTGACCTGACCATTAGGATCTACAAGGATGTTAGCTCCTTTGATGTCCCTGTAAAATTATCAATCATCATCAAGAGTGAGAATCATGTTGAGATGGAACATCAAGACAAAGCTGCCATACCTTCTAAAATATTATTATTTGGAACTTTCACTGTGAAACACAAGAACCATATAAGCACCTGTGTACAGTACTTTTGTTATGCAAATATGCCAGTCCTGCGAGGATTTGTCGAGAATAACTGCAAATGATTGACTCCTCAAATTTGCCATATTCTTGAAGCAGTTTGTGGATAGAACCACCAGACACATACTCCAGGTATATATAGAGCTTATCACCAATCTGCACACACAACAAAGTCAGCCTCTAACAACTAGTGTCCCAAACACACAAACAAGAGTTTATTTCGGTAAGATGCTCAAGATAAATTTTATAAACATAAGCCTCTTGTCTTGGTTCAATTGTTGCTCTTTAAGAATGTTTAAAAATTCATCAGATTCAAAAAAAAAATCTGCAATTTAAGTTGGACGGAATATGGAAAGCCACTTAAGGCCATCTAAAAACTAAATTTTGAATTTCAGTAGGATGTTTTAAGAGAAATTGCAACTAAATTGTGCTATTGGCAGATAAAATAATAATAAGAGTCATTATTGTTAATATTTGTAGCTTCAGTTGTATGATCACTTAGAATACATATAATACTTAGATATTGATTAATAATAATATATTGTATTTTCATATATATATATATATATATATATATAATATTATTATTAATATATATTATCAAATGTATATTATTCTAATATATGATTAATTAGTAAAACATTATAAAATGAATAGACATGTCTCTCATAGCCTCATTCCCAATATAAACAAGTGAGATTGTTGCATTTGGAAAATACATACCCTACACAATCTAGGCAGTGCTATTACATTTGCAGCGATCCTAAGACCTTAACATGGTATCAGAGGAGGTTCTTACAAGACCTTAAAGAAAGCAACCAGAGGACTATGATCATGAGATTGAGTCTCATGTGTGCTAGCTGAAATGCCTTTATGCTATCTCCTAGAGGTGATGCAAACTATATAAGAGAATATCAGTATGCCATTCAAGGTGCATTATCCCTATAGAACATATGGCTGATTTCCTTATATAGTTTGCATCACCTCTAGGAGATAGCATAAAGGCATTTCAGCTGGCACACATGAGACTCAATCCCATGATCATAGTCCTCTGGATGCTTTCTTTATGGTCTTGTAAGAACCTCCTCACCTCCTTGTCCAAGGTTGTTTTAGATGAACTATCATTTTCTTCCACCAACTTATATTGTCATCCTGATGCTAAAATCAACATCCAATACCTTCAGCGAAGAGGATCCTTGTGGAGTGTTTCGACATATCACTCCAAACCACGGAGTTCATAACTATACATGAGCCTTCTAAAATATTCCTATCTTGCTATAGGACTATCAAGCCAATATATTATAAGACAGTCAAGCCTTTCACAGTCACTGTTCACTTCTATATGATACAGATGTCAAATTTGTAAAAGGGGATTAAGTTGTGTTCGATTCTCTGTAACTTGTATCATTTAATCAATAATGGTCATCTTTCATATCTTTAACGTATGGATCCAGTATATTGCTATCGTACCCTTTATTACTGCCGTCTATAATGGATTGTCCGACTCCCTCTGATTCTGATATCAACTCTCAACTCAATTCCATAACTGCAGGCATTAAGTTCTTTCTCCCTTGAATGCAATCTTGTATGCTTCTAGATTTGTCCTTAATGCACTTCAAAGAGAGATTTCAATTAGTTCATAAAACTAAACTATCCTGAAGGAAAATATTAATTATAGAAGTATAAAAGATTTACTATCTCGATCTTATGGCATTCTTTCTATGTGTGCTCTGTGCATCTTGCAACATCTAATGTTAGGCATTTCAGATTGCCTTTGTGAGTATTTAGACTCTAAAGTGTATTGGATGCACTTTCCATAGAAACGAGATAAAAGTGCTGATAATTTTTTTGTACTTACTGAATATGTAGTGGATAAAGACAAAAAATTGTTGAAATTTAACAGATGCATAGTGCTAATACAAACTTACTGACTGTAGAAATTCCCATTCCAAGGATAGTGTATAAAGTATAAACAATATAAGTTTTGCCAAGTTTATTTCCTGATAGATTTATGTTTTCACTAATCATACACAGTTTAGTGGTACTGGTAACAAATGCAGCTTATAAGAGGTGATTAAAATTGAAAAAGTGTTAAAAGTGTAACGACTAAGGCCTGGAACGTAGAAGATGCCACTCTGGTACACTACTATTAAAAGACAAAAATTTGCAAATCTTCATTACAAAAATATGGTATTGTAGAGTCAGATATTTCATACTTTGCAATTATTCTATTTAATTTGCTCATTTTACTGTTCATGCATGTAGCATGCTTAGGTGTCCTTTTAACCTATTCCAGTAAAGTAGATGACAAGTATCCTTAATCCCGTTTCTGCCTATTTTCCTAAATAATTGTCTGCTAGACTCTGGTAGGATCCACTGCATTTGTGGTAGAGTACACAAAATTTAAACCATATTAAAAAATCTAAAACAACGATTCATCTAGCATTTAACTTTTCTAAACAGATCATCTATTTGCTACATTCTAATTGCATCAGATTCTATCTTGATTAATTAATCCCTTCTATCCTTCGAATGTATCACACACAATTATTCTCTTGCATCTCTCATTACCTTCTTGCAACTTTCCTTTCTCTCTGAATCTTTGCTTGCAATTGGATTTCTGTAAAAGCTTGAAGCAATAATTTATTGTTTAAGTCATCTTTCATAAACATAAATCCACCCATCCTACCTCACGAGTATTACAGATTGCTTGCTAAATACTTTCCTGTTATCCCACAACTTCTTTTGCATTGCCTCTTTAACTCCTATGAAGCTATATTTTATTTCTATAATTTTCTTCCCTTATTGAACATGGTAACTTCTTCCTAAAAACTAAACCTATAGCCTCACCATGTAGTTGTTGACATAAGATTAGTTGTCATTGGTAAAGTCAGAGGCAAACATCAATCCCACCGGAACACCGGTACTCATGATTATGAACCAGTAGACTAAAGGAGGAAGCAGTGTACTTTAACCAGTCACGTTTATACCGGTCTAGGTGTTTTCAACCGGTCATGGGAGACATACAGGAAAGATATGACTAACCGGGTACAAGGTTATTTCCGGTTAAGTGCATGATAATCCGAACTAGATTATACGGAGCATTCATAGTTAAAACTGGAGTTAGCTTTTTAACTAGAGTTAGCTTTATTTTATCTATGGATGTTTCAAGGTAAACTCAGGATCAATTTGCATGTCTTTCATTCTTTGAATTTTGCATGTGTGATTCTTGTGAGTTTACAGCTTGGCGGAACTGTGAAATGTATTTTTAATAAGATTAATTTCTTATAAATACATGTCATAGAATATGAAAGAAGTGTTGTTGAATATCTAGAGCAGGAGAGAGATATCTTCTGAAAGGAGCTACAGTCACGAAAAGTGAACGACGGAGAAGGGTTCAACAGCTAAGCAGAGCAAAAGGGTAGCAGGTATAATCTGATTAGACAAAAAGTGTCATCATAGATCATTACTTTGAATTGTAAAAGCATATTCAAATCCCTTAAGCAAGGTGAACCCTGACAAGTTCTTTGTATAAATCCCTTCACCGGGTAACATCTTAATTGATGTTGAAAGTCCTTTTACAAGGCGACTCCTAACAGGGTCAAGATCCTAACAGGTCTTCTACCAAATCCTTTTATCGGGTAGCACTCTTACCAGTGCTTTGTAAGCCTCTAACAGGGCATCTTTATTACTGCAGTAGTAAAGTTGTGAGTTCTGTCCCACCATGGTTTTCTCCTTCTAACCGAGGGTTTCCACGTATATATGTTGTGTTGACCTCTGTATTTCAATTTCTGATTATGAATGTTGTTATATTTTTTTAATTCTACAAGAATATATATATAAGGACAAATTGAGGTAGGAATTGTATTTACTAATTCACTTCCCCCCCCCCCCCTCTCAGTAGCCAGTTAGGACTAACAATTGGTATCAAAGTCTTTTGGTTCTCAAGGTATAAAGCTTAACCGCTCGAGTAAAGATCATGGACGGTTGCAGGTACCAAAAGTAGCTTGAGGAAGTCAATAACATAATTGCCTCTCTTGAAAGTAGACTGAGAAGGTCTCTTGCAAAGAGAAAAGAGTTGGATCTGCAACTAAGTGAAAGCAATGAGACAATTGAGAAACTCTCTGGGCAAAGTGGATCTGATGAAGTAGAAGAGGCAATCTCTAATCTTATGAAGAAAAATTAGAGTCTAACTAATCAGATCTCAAATCTGAAAAAGGAGCAAGAAAGTAATGCTCTAAGAATGACTACAATCATTGAAGACAAAAGGAAAGTTGAAGATGAAAGGAACAACACCGTGAAATCACTAGCGACCTCTGAAAGAGCAAGAAATTTGGCAGAAGAGGGTGAGAGAAAGTGATGTTCTTGTTTTGCAGCTTCAAGATGACCAGCAGATTATGATGATTATGCAAAAGAACTTGCAAGATAAAGATGATGCATGCAAAAGACTGGCTATTGAATTATCAATTAAGGGAACAAATGAAGACTCTTTAAGAAAGAAATGAGACACTTAAAAGATACAATGAAAACTCAAAAAAGCTTGATGAGCAATTAAGGGCTAAAAGAAAGCACAAGGATCCCACAGGACTTGGGTACACCAATCAAAGCGGCAAAGAAATCGGTGAGTCATCTGGAGTCAAGAAAGGCAAGAAGGAAAAGAAGAATCCAACAAAAGATAAAGGTAAGACCTTCAAAACCTCTTGCAATCATTGTGGTAAACCGGGTAATAAAACAAATGACTGCAGAAATGCACCGGTAAAACCAATTACTTCTAACAATTACTGCAGAAACTGTTACAAGTATGGCCACAAGACCTCTAAATGTAGGTCTCCTCCCAACAGTGTGTCTAGTGGAAGCAGGGCTTCAGCTTCAAAGGTTACTGTTATGCATGCAACAAGTTTGGACACAAGGCAGATGAATGCAGGTCAAAGACTATGGCATTTAGATCCCCATCGAGACCGATATTCCCTAAGAAGAATGTAAACCGGAGCACAACCAACTGTGCTAACTATGGACCATATGGCCATAGCAACAACATAGAAGACGAGGGTGTTCGGTTCGCATCTGCAGTTATCAGATATAAAATCTATCAGTCAATATAAAATCTATCAGTCAAGCAACCTCAACAATGTGCCGAGAGGAGCTATACACACCGCACACCGAATCATGCACAACAACGCACAGTATGATATTTGCGCACTGTTGCAAGGACAAATTTTTCAAAATCTGAAGAAGCTCAATCTTGTGAAGAAAAAGTTTCTGAAATATGGAACTCTACTGGTATGTTTGTTCTTTGACTATTAGAATTTCTTTCCGGGAATAGGAAAAGTTAGCTGGCCAGCAGATAAACCGGTCATGATTCAAATAGGAGATTTGGCTAACCGTCTAGGTGATCAATTTAATAAAGTAATGAGCGATTACTTTGAAGCATTCCAGCTTAGAATGCACGTCAGGGAAATTCCCTCGGCTATTGTTGATTTATACAAGGATGAGGTGTGTTTTCTTGTTGTATGCACCCTAAAATGGTCGCCTAGACTTTGGGCCCCCATTCAGCAATTTCTCAAATCCCTGAATCAATATTTTCAAATATCAACAATATCAATTGTATCAATTTCCTTGATCAAATCATAATCAATTCAATATTTCCTAAAGTTTGAGCCTTATTTAATTTAAAAGAAAAAATAAAAATCTTATTTAATTAAGAGAACATGCTCCTTTTTAATTAATTAAAAATCTCTTTTAATTAAATAATAAAATCACTTTATCCTAAGCCTTTATTTAATTAAAAAGAATTTTCTCCCCTTTTATTTAAATAAAAAATCCCCACTTTTCTTCTTATCCTATGTTGCACAAAGCATTTAATTCTTATTTATAAAGAAAAAATAAAAAAAAAGCACTTTTTGTCTCACATGGACATAAAATAAATGCTCAACATAAAGTAAATGCTTGTAATTTTCTTATTGGAGGATATTTGTGCACAAGGATCAAGCTTTTATTTTTCTCCATCATTAATTAAATTTTTTGCCTCTTAATCTCGATCGTCCATTGATTTTTCATTTTTTATAAAAGAAGAGCTCTCTTCTTCATTTTGCATACACTTGAATTTTATGTTATTGTTATGCTACAGGTTTTCTAAGTCATCTTGAAACTTTTGGAGACATTCTTGCATCAAGTTTTGAAGATTTGGAGCATCATTGACATTCATCTTGCATCTACATCACATCCTAGCTTGCATCATAGTTGAATAATCATGGTATCATTTCTTTTCATGTTTTAAATTAATCTCACATAGTCTAATTAGAGGGTTTGTAACTCTTTCATTTCCATTTTCATAGCCTAATTTGCATACTTGCATGCTCATCTTAGATTAATTTTGCATTGCATTGCATTCATTTGGATTTCTTGGGGATATTGGCATTCTTGCCCTTGTCTTTGATTTGAAATCTCTCATTGTGTGGTTGACTAGCAAGGTCATAAGTTTATAGCTCTAGCTGAGAGCAATTTTACAAATCTTGCAACTCCATGCATAAAGAGCTATGGATCAATTTGTGAGGGCTCATTGTTGAGTTTTCTTGCATGTAAGGATTCATAGAAGTGTGGTCACATTTTCACCATACATTTTTGGCATCCACCGTGGGGCAACCCACCTCTTGCATGCTGGTTTTGATTATTTTTGGAGCTAACCCTTGTGCAGATTTGTTTGGAGACAAAAAAAAAACCCTAGATTTGAAAGATTTGATCATATCTCTCAAACGGCTTGGTGTTTTGGTCTGAAAATTTTTTTGAAGGTTGGCGACATATCAGAGAAGCTCCAAAAAAAATTTCAGAATTTTTGAAGGTAATTTGTATTTTTTATGATTTTTTCTTGATTTTTCATTAAAAAAATCGATTTTTAGCGCAAATCAACATATTTTTCGAAAAATTTTACATTTCTGGAAAGGTCTTGAAATTCTACAGGGGGTCCATTCATTGTATTTTTAATTTAGAAATCATATCATAGCTCATTTGGTCAATTTATAAAAACTGGTCTGTTTTGGTAAAATGGGTCTCTAGGGCACAAATGAAGAGATTTTTTTGAAATTTTTACATTTTTGGAAAGCTCTCTGTTTTTTGACAGAAGTCTCTTTTCTGCATTTTGGGTTTAGGGTCCGAATTCATGTGGTAAAAATCAGATCTTGTTGACTAGATCAAATGCAAAAAAAAAAAAAATTTGTGATGGGTATGCACTTATTTTTCATTGTTCAATGCATGATATGAGTTATCATTTGGATTATTTGCTGGTTATCATTGCTCCTAACAATTGATTTTCAGATCTAACCCTAGGGTTTGCATAAGTTGGATATACATTGCATATCTTGTTTGCTTGTTTTCTTGTTTTGTTCATTTGAAAGTGCTCTTGCTTTCATGGAAAATGCTAAAAACAAAGCGTTGGACTTGAGGTACTTTGTTCCATCTCTACAACATTTAGATTTTGGGATTAAAATTGAATTTCTCATGTGTTTCGCTTGAGTGTTTACATGCTTTCATAAAACACATTTCAATTGATGCTCTTAATGAATGAACACAGATTTGTTTTCATACAAGTTTGTGTAAGTGAATGCTTGTGTTTAAACTTTAAGTAATTCTTGGTTCCAATATCAAATATCTCATTGAGTGATTGAAGGCATGGATTCATTCCTTGTTTACATAGGGAGTTAAATGCACCACTTTGTGGACTCACTCTATGTTTGCTTGGAAAGTTAAATATTGCATAGATTCAACCCTTTGTCATTTGTGAGTAGTATTGATAAGCAACTTTGGAGTACTTTTGATTGATCTTGTTAGCTAAATTGGGTGTTGGACTCGCTTATTTCTAATCGCCCGTCATTACCGCCCTTTGGATGCAAGGTCAGCATTCATACATAGGGGAGGGGTCTACTTGAAAAGTGTGTTAAGTGTTCCACAAAGTTTCCCCCTTTTTATGTTTTCTTGATCTCATATTCTTCTAAAGTCTTCTATTCCTATGGGAAATTATTCTTCTTCTTGATTCTTTTCCTCTTATTTTCTAGTCTACCTTCTCCTATTCATCTATTCATTTCTTCTACGCTTAATTCCTCCTCTTCTAGAACCATGAATTTCAACTATCTTGTTAAGGAATCTCTCTTGAGAATAGATGATCTTGAACTCATTGCTCAATTTGAAGAGTATCTTTATTCCTCCAATAGTCCTTCCAAATATCTCATGGGTGAGAAACTTATGGCAAAAATAAAAGAAAAGATGATTAAATCAAATGCCTTTGCTAGGATCATAGACATGATCATATCACAACCTCCTTCTTCTAAATATTCTTCATCTTCTAAATCTTCTCATCATTCCTCACATTCTAAATCTTATCACGATTCTTCTAAACATTATTCACATTTTTCATCTTCTAAATCTTATCACGATTCTTCTGAGCACTATTCACATTCTTCATCTTCCAAATCTTATCATGACTCTTCTAAACATTATTCGAATTCCTCATTATCCAAGTCCTCTTCCTACACAAAGTCTTCAATTTCCTCTTCTTCACGATCTCATTCTTCTTCTACTTCTTCAAAGAGTCTTACTTCTCTTCACAAGACATATCATAAAGAGCAACGTAATAGTCCTTATGATGTCTCTTCCACAAAGAGTGATACACCCATCTATGATGACTATGATGACTATGATGATGGACAATATAGTGATGCCCATGCAACTTCTATTCCTAAGCATCATCCTCGTGGTACACTTGTGATTTCTAAGGGGGAGTCGTATTGGGTAGACTGTGATGATGATCCATATGACTCTAAATTTGAAGAATTCTTTGATGATTTTTGCGAACAATACAATATTCCTACTGAGGAAGAGAAAATCTACCGTGCTGATTTCAAACGTCAAAAGAATCTCTCCTCTAAAAGTTCTCATGCTGAAAATAAAGGTTGCGCTCTCAAGCAAGATCATATTAATGTTGAACCTTTGTCTTGCGATGGTTCCCTTCCATCCTCTACTTTCTCCAATACCCACACTTCATAAAGCTTCTGAGTCTTCAAAATCTTTCATAAATCCTTCATCCAACAAAGATCCTAAGGCTTTCCATGCAGTTCCCTATAGTTATTCTCAAGGGCTACCTCTTAAAGAAACTCAAGCTAACCTTCACTTGGCTGCAAATACTTTCAATAATGTTAAACCTGAAGAGCCTAAGTCTTCATACGTTATAATGCCTACTTCAATTAGTCTTTCACTATCTCTTCCAAAGTCTTCCATACAATTCCAACCTGCTTCCTTGTCCTTAGAAGTGGCTTCATGTCAAGAGGACTCTAAAAATGATAAAGAAAAAAATATAAAGAAAGATCAAGATCAAGAACCCTCCATGTCATCCAATCATTTTCATGATGTCTCTGATCCACTTCATGGTTCTTTTGATCCTCTATGCTCTTCCGCATTCATTCCATCATCTCCTAAGCAACATCAAGCTACTACTTACACCGTTGAGCTTATTGACAATCAAAATAACCTTACTACACTTGCGCTTTCCAAAGATGATACTTCCATTAAAGTTATTAAGAATGGTGTCATTACTTCCAATGTTAAGCCTATTGAAAATCCAAAGCAAAATGATACGCTTACGCTATCCAAAGATCCTTGTCAAGATCAAAGTCTTCCATCTTCTTGTTCTACCATTCCATGTTCGCTTCCGCTTTCTACTCTTCATGAGTCTTTGCAAGCTCTGAACAATCCTATCAAAGAAGTTGCTCCTATTCAAGATGCTCATGATCCTATTGCAAATCCTAATGCTCACTTTGAAGATGCTGATATCCTTGGTTGTCATATAGATGTTGATGAACTTATTGATTATCCTTTTGCATCTTCCACATCCATCCTTGGACCTCCTCCACCAATACTAAGGGCTTCATGTATTTCTTCCATCTTGGGCCCTTATGTCCCTTCACTTTCCTCTCCTAACTCTCCTAATTTATCATCCATCTTGGGTCCTTACATCCTTCCATCTCCTATCTTTCCTCAAGATCGACATAGATGCATACCCTTGAATCTTTTTCATCCATTCACCCATCTAAACCGGTCATATTCTCCTCCTTCCACAAGTCCCAAGTCTTTTGGAAGCAACTTGAATGGTCAATACAAAAAAAAGAAGCAATACAAGACTCCATCAAAAAAAGAAAATCACCATGTCTACTTTAATCGATATGGAGGCATAAAGTCAAAAGAGATATCTAAGAAGAAAACTACAAGACAAGTATGGGTTCCGAAATCCATCATTGAAGATATTCTCTCTAACACATCAAAAGGAAAAGAAAAGCTTAAAGGCTATATGGATTCCAAAGTCTCTCTTAAGAGAGTCTCATGTTGAACAAAAAGGGAAGTTGACATTCAAGCTTCCAAAGGCTTCCACTTCATCTTCTTCCAAAAACATTTTTCCATTCCATGCGCCTGAACTGCAACCTCTATTAAACATTCGTCATATTCTTTCTCGTACGCCTTCATTCACATTTCCTCCATCTTCTCGCCACCCTTCAAGGTGTGTGTTGACGTTGATCTTGCCTTCCTTCCCATCTACCCTTTCACAATCTTTCCATTCATTATCCTTCTACCCTCTATCATTTTTCCTCATTTGGCTATTCTTCTTATCTTCCAACCTCACTCACTTTACATAAAACCTTATCCTCCATTTTTTTCTTCCATCTTCCTTTCCCTATCAGCATCTTTGAGCATATCATTTTGAATTATTGGCATATCATGGTTTATCCTTTCAAGAAGCATTATCTAAAAAGCTTGCCTTCTTCCAAAAAAAAAAAAAAAAAAAAAATTCAAAAAATAGAAAAATTCAAAAAGAAAATGAAAAAATGAAAAAATGAAAAAAATTGAAAATGTGCCTTGGTGGAAACCTGGAAATAGGCACCTTGGTAGCAAAAGTAAAGAGAAATAAATTCGTCCTATGGTGAAAACCACTCCTTTGTGGTGCCTTGGATAAGTACTGTGATGAAAACCTGGCAATCAGGCGTCATTAGTAGCTCTTCTACATGTTTCATCCATTCCGTCTTTTCTCTTTGATCTTGACAAAGTTGACTTATACACGAACATTTGGCTATCTTGTGAGCTATCTTACGATGATCTTGCTTTTATTCCATTCATGTTTAACCTTCATATTTATTTTTCTCCATTCATTCTAACCTTTCGCTATCATTTTCCCCCTTGGTCTTGATCTAATAAAAAAGAGTAAAACACGATGCTATGAAGCCTCTTGACATGTCTACTCCTTTGGACTGCATCCTTTCCTTCTTTTGCATTACGCTTTTGAGGCTTATCCTATGCTGGCTTTTCATTGCTTGTCCAAATGTGCTTCACCTGATAATCTTCCCCTAACTTGAGTGCTCTTGAGGAGTTTCCCTTGAGGATTTCTTCCCTTCATTCTCCTTCATTCTATTGTCTTCCATCTCTTCCACCAGCTTGCTTATCCATCTTGTCCTCCACATTGCTAAATATTGGGACTACACGATGTGATCTTGCTCATGAGTTTAATGCCCGTTCTGTCTGGGGGCATCTTTTGTACATATTTATTGATCCTGAAAAAATTCAAAAAAATGACATTGTTAAAAAATTTTAAAATCAGAAAATGTCCTGAAAAAATGATCATCTTAGTGAAATTCTAGTAATAGACGCTTTGATGTATCTCCAAAAAAAAAATATTGCAAAAAAAAAATACCAAAAAAATTGATATATGATGCTGAAAAAATACAAAAAAATTCAAAAAAAAATATAGAAAAAGTGCCCTGGTGAAAACCTGGAAACAGGCGCCTTGGTAGCAAAAATACAAAAAAAAAAAAATAAATCAAAAAATGAAAAAATGAAAAAATGAAAAAATCTCCAAGTGGTGAAAACCTGGAAATAGGCGCTACTTGAGGCCTTTGTACTCCTATTTGTTAGCATGCGTCCTCAACACTGAGCCTTTCTCCATCATGTCTTGACCTTATTTGGCATAGTCTGGAATTGGTCTTTATCTTTGTCTAGAGGGCATAACTGTTAGCATTGGTCATTTAGGTGTGTTTGTCTCTTGGAGCATTTCACAAACATGTGTTTTTCAACACCACCCCAAACTGTGTTTTTCAACACTACCCTAACGTCGAGTGTTTCTCAACACTTATCAGATGTCTTACCCACCAGTCTAAGTATGATGCGATATTGCTCATTTGCAAATGTGATACTCAAAGTTTGACTCTATGACCAACACACGCACTTAAACAATCAACTTGTTGAGATATGTTAACTTTATTTTTCTTTGTGTGTTGTCTATGAGGATTTCTTTGATGAGTGGTCTCTCCCTGAGAAGTTTTCGATGATGCATAGCTAAAAGACTGAGGGTATGAGAACATGTTTTATTTCTTTATCTGCTTGTGGGTATATTTTGTTGATCCTAACTGTCATGAACGTTTATGCTGGTCTTACTTGACACTATAGATTGACAAGGTATTATCTTTGACTATTTTGCGAGTGCATGTTTCTAGTTACCCTGACTTTCATGTGTCTTGATACAAGCATAATCTCGCCATATCAAACTTAGGGAACCTCGCTGCACTAGTCATCTTGACCTACATGTCTTTGGTGCCTAGGTGGGATTTCCACATTTCTATTTGATAAAGATCATATTCAGATTCACATAGTTATGCTAGTGTGTATTGTATGATCTTGCGACGCTACCAATAATGCTCGATGATGATAATTAGATGTCTATAGGCGTTGTGACCTTGCAAGTCAACCACTTTCATAGTAGCTTGCATTCTTATGTTCATCATAGTTTAGTTTTTGCATCTTGCATATGGAGAGAGCTCTCATTTTTATCATCTACGGACTAGTTGGTCAACTACGCTCATTTTTTTATTCTTCTTGATCATATCTTTCATTTTTGGTCTTTCATATCACATCATTTTCTATCCATTTTCGGACTCGAAATCGAAATCCAAGTCACGTTTCCAAACTTTCTCATTCTTCTACGCAGTTGACTGACCTTTTGAAGCATAATTCTTCGATCTTTGATGAAATTTCTTCCTTTCCATGTCTTGCAAACTTCTAGTCTTTCATTCACCCCTTTCGCTTCCTCTCTCTAAAGTTTGACTTAATCTTTATCCTATATCTTTTTCAGTCAAACCTCGTCAACCTGGGGCATATCTTCACTGTTTGATGATTATCCTATCATGCTCCATCCTTCGATTATAATTTATTGTGACTTGATCAAGTTTATCAATTTGTTGTTCTCCTCTATCTAATTTCGATTTCGATTCCGAGGGGGCAGTGCCTATCAACTTTAATCTTTGATTCAGCTTTATCATTCAGCTCAGCTTGAGATTCTTATTTTTAGACTTGATTATCACCTAGCAGCGACGGTGGTGATTGTCTTTCAATTTTTATCTCCTATTTTTCAGACTTGATTATTGCCTAGCAGTGACGGCGATAGTTTTGTCTAAGGCTTGATTTGCACCTAGCAGCGACGGTGTTGGTCTTGTCTTTCAGCTTTTTGCTTATTTTTGTCCTGATGTGTTCCCAAAATGAACACACATTTGAGTTGTTTTGTGATCCCAAATCAATCTCACATTTCAATTCTTCTTTGACTGCATGTGATTCCAAATCGATCTCACATTAGTCAAAGAGGGGCAAATGTATGCACCCTAAAATGGTCGCCTAGACTTTGGGCCCCCATTCAGCAATTTCTCAAATCCCTGAATCAATATTTTCAAATATCAACAATATCAATTGTATCAATTTCCTTGATCAAATCATAATCAATTCAATATTTCCTAAAGTTTGAGCCTTATTTAATTTAAAATAAAAAATAAAAATCTTATTTAATTAAAAGAACATGCTCCTTTTTAATTAATTAAAAATCTATTTTAATTAAATAATAAAATCACTTTATCCTAAGCCTTTATTTAATTAAAAGGAATTTCCTCCCCTTTCATTTAAATAAAAAATCCCCACTTTTCTTCTTATCCTATGTTGCACAAATAAAGCATTTAATTCTTATTTATAAAGAAAAATAAAATAAAAGCATTTTTTGTCTCACATGGACATAAAGTAAATGCTCAACATAAAGTAAATGCTTCTAATTTTCTTATTGGAGGATATTTGTGCACAAGGATCAAGCTTCTATTTTTCTCCATCGTTGATTAAGTCTTTTGCCTCTTAATCTCGATCGTCCATTGATTTTTCATTCTCTATAAAAAAAGAGCTCTCTTCTTCATTTTGCATACACTTGAATTTTAAGCTATTGTTATGCTACAGGTTTTCTCAGTCATCTTGAAGCTTTTGGAGACATTCTTGCATCAAGTTTTGAAGATTTGGAACATCATTGACATTCATCTTGGATCTACATCACATCCTAGCTTGCATCATAGTTGAATAATCATGGTATCATTTCCTTTCATGTTTTAGATTAATCTCACAGTCTAATTAGAGGGTTTGTAACTCTTTCATTTCCATTTTCATAGCCTAATTTGCATACTTGCATGCTCATCTTAAATTAATTTTGCATTGCATTGCATTCATTTGGATTTCTTGGGGATATTGGCATTCTTGCCCTTGTCTTTGATTTGGAATCTCTAATTGTGTGGTTGACTAGCAAGGTCATAAGTTTATAGCTCTAGCTGAGAGCAATTTTACAAATCTTGCAACTCCATGCATAGAGAGCTATGGATCGATTTGTGAGGGCTCATTGTTGAGTTTTCTTGCATGTAAGGATTCATAGAAGTGTGGTCACATTTTCACCATACACTTGTGAGCACCGATCACTGTATAATTCAGACTGTGGAGCCCAAAACTCAGTATGCACTGAAGCTTGGGTATGAGATCTCCACCAAAACAGCCAAGGCATATGCAGATGCTTTGCAAGAGAGTGACTTGGATCTCTCTGCATACCGGTTTGGGACTTATGATGAAATTCTAGAAAATTTGAAAAAGTCATCGGTTAAGGAACCTAAAAAGGTGTATACAAAAAGGACTCCTACACTGAGGAAGAAGAAAATAGAAGCTGAAGAACCTAAGGTTCAAAGGAAAAGAGCACAACAAGTGTCCAGTAAACAAGGGGAAGAACAGGAAGAACCTGAAGCCGAAGATACAACTACTCTTCACCGAAAGAGGAAGTCTACAAAACTGGTGAAAGAGGATGCATCGAAAGGAAGAAAAACAACTATTGAAGAATTTGTTGAAGGAATTAAGGATCAAGGTGGATTGGGGTCAATTGGAAGGAGATATGGTCTAAGCAACGAAGAGGATAAAAGAAAAATAGAAGAAGTTGTAGTTCACTATCTCTACAAGTTCAATTATACTCCCACTGAACTTCATAAAGTAATATCGGAAGATTTTTGGAAATAATTGAAGGAAGATGGAAGTCTTCAATTGACAAGGAGAGAGAGCTATGGATAAAAGCTCTACTTGAAGTCCAAAATCATCTAACTCTGGACGAAGCAACCCAACAAGCGGACCTGCACAAGCAAAGTTTCATGATAAGAAAAGGGATAAGTCAGGTGCTTATTGGAGAGGTGGACAAGGTGCATGAAGGAGTTACTACCTGGACAAGTCTTTTTCAGCAACAACACCAAGCAGAAGCAGAATGCCAGAAGACCACAGAGCCACCGGTGATAGATACCAGGAAAGAAAAGGGTATACTGGGAGCTGATACACTTGTGAGCACCGATCACTGTATAATTCAGACTGTGGAGCCCAAAACTCAGTATGCACTGAAGCTTGGGTATGAGATCTCCACCAAAACAGCCAAGGCATATGCAGATGCTTTGCAAGAGAGTGACTTGGATCTCTCTGCATACCGGTTTGGGACTTATGATGAAATTCTAGAAAATTTGAAAAAGTCATCGGTTAAGGAACCTAAAAAGGTGTATACAAAAAGGACTCCTACACTGAGGAAGAAGAAAATAGAAGCTGAAGAACCTAAGGTTCAAAGGAAAAGAGCACAACAAGTGTCCAGTAAACAAGGGGAAGAACAGGAAGAACCTGAAGCCGAAGATACAACTACTCTTCACCGAAAGAGGAAGTCTACAAAACTGGTGAAAGAGGATGCATCGAAAGGAAGAAAAACAACTATTGAAGAATTTGTTGAAGGAATTAAGGATCAAGGTGGATTGGGGTCAATTGGAAGGAGATATGGTCTAAGCAACGAAGAGGATAAAAGAAAAATAGAAGAAGTTGTAGTTCACTATCTCTACAAGTTCAATTATACTCCCACTGAACTTCATAAAGTAATATCGGAAGATTTTTGGAAATAATTGAAGGAAGATGGAAGTCTTCAATTGACAAGGAGAGAGAGCTATGGATAAAAGCTCTACTTGAAGTCCAAAATCATCTAACTCTGGACGAAGCAACCCAACAAGCGGACCTGCACAAGCAAAGTTTCATGATAAGAAAAGGGATAAGTCAGGTGCTTATTGGAGAGGTGGACAAGGTGCATGAAGGAGTTACTACCTGGACAAGTCTTTTTCAGCAACAACACCAAGCAGAAGCAGAATGCCAGAAGACCACAGAGCCACCGGTGATAGATACCAGGAAAGAAAAGGGTATACTGGGAGCTGATACTCCGGTCCAATCCAAGACTACAAAAGAACCGGTAATTGTTGACATAACCGATGAAAAAGTCGGTGATCTGACTCTACCAACTCTACTTGCTTCCCCAGTTAAAGGTAAAGCTAGAACCTTAACTGTAGACAATATAGTTGATGAAGTCATGGACTTCGGTGAAGTATCGAATGCAGCCAAATGGTTCAGTGTATTAGTAGAAGAGGATAAGCAGAAAATTGAGATTGCCCTGTTGGAAACTTTATTAAATTTCAACAGAAGTCCTAGAGACTATAGGGCTCAATTTCCTCCTGAACGAAACAAGAGAATAATGGCTAAATGGAGAACCAATTGAGCAGCAAATACAAAGATTGACAGGGAGACTTTGATACAAGTTAGACCAGGTCTCAGTGAAGAGACAACCCAACTTCTGATAGAAGCAGTGTCACTGAACTTGGACACAAGGAACAGGGTAGCAAAGCTTATCAATGGATATGAAAAGGATGTCTATAAAGAGACTTGAATTTTGGCAAAATTATGACTTCAATACTCTGAAGACAACAAGTCCACAGAATGAACCTGAGAGAGTATTGGTACCACCGGTACAATTCACAACTAGTGAAAAATCCTCAACCGGTGAGAAAGAAGTAATAAATGAACCGTTCACATCCAATGAACAGGTAAATCTGGGCGATCAAGTTCAAGACGCGTCATTAGAAGGGATGACTACGGAAATAAGAACAGATCAACAAATTGTTGAAGAGCAACAAATTGAGCAACAACTGGAAGAAGTACACCCTGAAGAGGAAGTTCGTCCGGAAGAAGAAGCTCATCAACAAAAAGTCTGTCTAGAACAGGAGGTACACCAAGAAGAAGCACCACAACAGGAAATTCCTCAACAATAGGAGGTACCTGTTAATACAGAACAGAAGAAGCCTATAGAAGAGCAACCGACACAAGAGAAACCAGTAGATATTCCCAACTCATCATCATTGAAAAGAAAACTAACTTTTACCACAGATAAAGAAACAAAGAAAAGTACAGTTAGTGATACAGTAGTTGACATAAGCAAGATGTCAACAAGACAACTGAAAGAGCTCACTAAGAGGAAACAAGATATGGTCCTCTCTAGTGTAAGAAACATCTTGTGCAACTTTGTATCGGATGCAGATATTGATGAAGAAGAACCTATTATTGATCAATTGGAGATACTGGCACAAGCAATTGGAGAAGATGTCACCAATTCGGAGACAATAGCCATTGATCACTATGAGAAGAAGCGAGTAGAAATTCTACACAAACAGGTTGAACAGTTAAAGGCAACTGTATCTACAAATACAAGAGTACTCAAGCAACAGATACAGGATGCAGGAAGTCTAATAACAAGGACTTCAAACTTGGAAGACTTTGTTCAGGATATCACTGAGAAGACATCCAAGACTTCAGAAGAAATAAGGGTTCTTTCATCCAAGTTTGATGCAAACAACACATCTGCAACAAAATACAACAGAGAAATGACAAGTCATGCTCTAATTCTGAGAAAGGCATCTGAAGAAAGAACAAAGCAAACTCAAGATCTTATTGGATTCCAATTGTTCATTGCCCCAACATTCGATCTAATGCAATCAACAACAAATGAGGCAAATAGACTGATCCAAGAACTTGATTACAAGACAGTGGAAGACATGGAAAACATAATTGTCTCACTGCAAGCAGCACAAAAGAACTTGGAACATGTAACAGGTCTATGAAATCCATTCCTTCATTCAACGAAGAAAATGTACAAGGATATCTTCCCAAAGTTACAAATATAAAATAAGACATTCAAGAGGTAACAACCCTTTGTCCTATGGAGGCAAAAAGGGGAAGAAGATCAGAACATCAAGAAGATCAAAATATCGGTAAGCAGTTATCAAATCAAGGGAGGAACTGAAGGATCGGGGATTCAAATACAGAGGAAGAAAGAAGAAGAAAGATCAGTATCAAATGAAAGAGTAAAGATGGTGTGTGTGTTGATGTCAATTTTGTACCACTACATAACATATAGCAATTGAATACTTGATATAGCATACCAAACACTCAACCCTCTCTTGAAAATTAAATACTCATAAAAAACATGAGAAAACTCCAAGGTTCCTTACACTTGTGGATACTAATTCAGTTATATTAATGTGATTTGTTGGTTAATCACGTAAGCAGGCTTACATTGTTCATTCAAAGATAACTTGGTGGTACTTCGCTTGCTTGACTTGTTCTTTTCTCCTTAATCACTTTCACTTTCAACTACTCCTACCACTAACTACTTACTGCTCTACTACTACTATGAATGAAGAAATTAGCAAATGGACGGGGATCCAACCAAATGAAAGCTTGCCTGCGGCGCTACCTCCATTGGTGCAATGATTCAAAGGGATACTCTTAGAATTTTCACACTAACACCTATCTTCCAACCCAACTTGAAGTACAAGTGGAAAGATGAAATGCAAGTAGAACTTGGGAGTGATCGGACTAGATTACCACACAAGGCTTCCTAACAAGCTGCTAGGATGTTAGTGGCCTAGTATATAGATCCCTATCAAACATTTACCAATATCACCATGCAACTAACCATCTACTTCTATTCTTACTTTAACACTTTTTTGAAATGAAATATACTTTAACAACTCAATGAAATCTAACTTTAACTATTGGAAGTAGAAACCGTGCAATAACACCAAGTGTTCTTAATCACCATGCAAGACACAACAATGACAAGATAAGCAATTTTGGTATTCTATAAGCAACAATTTTTTTCAACCCTTTACAAATGAGAGTACATGGCCTTATATAGAGGCTCAAAATTACAACGAGTGGCCAAGATTAAGGGGCAAAATCAAGGGCCAAGATTAAACTTTGCAAACCCTAATTAGGGTTACCATCCTTCAACCAATTACATGAGGGCACCAACTTTGTGGGCCAATGAGAAAATTACAATAATCTGTCAACCAATGAGAACATAGGACACTTGGCATGATTTGATTGCATGCACATGAAATTGCCACCTCATCAACCTTATCTTATAAATTCATTTAATTCTTGAGATGAGGTGAAGCCTTGGATGCTTGAGCTCATCCTTAGAAACTCTCATCACCACTTGAACTTGCTTGTACCTGATGTCCGGACCTTGAAAGGGTGAGGTTTCCATGCAGTTGGGATAATCTTACCTTGGCCCCGGTGGCTTGCCTGAATGTGAACCTTCTTGCAATTTGAGAGCCTTGCTCTTGGCCACCGCCTTGAAATCGAACTTGACCTGTTTCAACCTTTCGTCTCGCTTTCCTCCTTCATTATCCTTGCCTTCCTGCAACCAATTCCCAACTGTACCATGTCCACTGTGCCAATGTTGGTGTCACCCACTCGCTTCAATTTTGAGGAGGTTTTAGGTGTCATGTCTTCTTTGTCTTTTTTGGTATACATTCCCCTTAGGTTCTTGCTTGCACTAGCATCCGCCATCCTAACCCTTATTTTTGCCTCTTCTTTCTACAATGAGATGGGACTACACTTATCTCTGCCCCTCCGATCCTAGGGATGGAACTACCACTTATTTTTGCCTCTTCGAAAACTTATGAGATGGACTACACTTATATCTCCCAACTTCGTTCTTAAGGGTGGGACTACCACTTAAATCTCCTTTCTCCAAATCCTAGATGAAAACTACACTTATATCTCCCAACTTCAAGCCCTAGATGAAATGATGAAGTGATGGATGGATGATGCAAGCGAGAAATAAGAGGAAAGAACCAAGTAAGAACAAGGGAAGAAATTTGTCTTACTAACCAGCCTTCACCAACAATCTTGAAGCTCTTCTACACCAAACAAGCCCTCTCCACCAAAGAAGAAGAAGAAGATCAAAATCTGCAATCCCTTCACCAAAATTTCGCAAATCCCCTATGTTGGCAGCCTCCTCTTGACAAAAATAGCAGTCTCCTCTCACCACATTGGCTGCCTTCTCAAAAAAAAATTCGCAAGTCCACCTTGACAGCCCTACACCTTCAAATTTTTGCCTCCTTCCAAATTCGTGGCACCAAGATTTTCGCAGCCCTTCAAAGATTGCAGCCTCTTTGACAAAATTCGCTGGCCTTTGGAAATTTTCTGCCCTCCAAAATAGCAGCTAGGGAACATAATTCACAGCATCCTTTAGCAAAATTCGCTGCTCCAGAATAGCAGCCTTCCTTCTAAATTTGTTGTCTTCCAGATTTGCAGCCACTTCCAGATTTGCTACTGCCTTCTTCCTTCTAATTTTCGCTATTTTGCTGCTCCAAGAGCTCCTCCTTGGCTGCCAAGAGACAAGGCAAGAGTGAATGAGAAAATGAGGAGGGGAGGCCTCCTCTTATACCAAATTTTGCCTCCAAAAAAGCAGGGCCGACTTTCTAGGAGGAGGAAAAAAAATAAATTAAAATTGTCAAGTTTAACATGAATTAAATGAAATAAATTGCACAATCCTAGGGGATTTAATTTTAATTTAAAATTGAGCCAGCCTAGTGCAAAATTATGGGTTTAAATTAAGCAAATCCGAAATTATCATAGACCCTAAAATTGAAATTTTGAAAAAAGGTCATGTAAGCCTTCAATATAGCTTTAAACCTTCTCCATTGTGGACCCAATAACTTGCCTTGAATTTCACACCTCTTAGGCCTTAAAATACATTGAATTTAACACACAAAGGGGCCCAAATTAAATTTCTAAATTAAAAACACTCAACCCAAAAATATGATTTTAATGCATTTAATCATGACAACCAAAATTAATTTTATTATTTTGCAACCCAAAAATCATTTTGCAATTTAATTTCCATTTGGCAATTAATAAATTTTTCATATTTTGCAATTTATTATCTCCATTTGGCAATTAATTCAAATTTGGCAATTTAATTTTTTCATTTAATTCCCATTTTCACCACCAAAAATTTACAAAACTTTCCCTAAAATATCCAAATTCACAATTAAATTTTGAAAATGTTCAAGTTATTCAATTACGCCAATTTTCAAAATTCATCCAAGTCCAAAATTTGTCAATTTGTCCTGCCAGATATTATTTTAATGATCGAAAAAAAATGTTCTCATTAAATTTCGTTTGGCCTAGGGACAAAATCAACCCTTTTAGGAAAACCAACGTTTCCGTGCAAGATGAAAACAAACTATACCCTCCTAGGCACTTCAAAATATCCAAGGTGTAAAATTTTCATTCCAAAACCTCTGGATCGCCCAACACTTGCTAAGGCACCCAAATACTTGGATCTAGGAAAAATGTCAAGGCCTGATCAAAAATTGGGAGTCCCCAAATTCTTTGGGGCAATGGTGTAAAAACCTCACAACAGTATGTTTACAAGGGAAGTCTATAAGTCAGGTGATGTAGACAATGTGTGTTTACAGGGGAAGTCTACAAGACAGGTGATGTAAAAATATGTTTTGCCACCAATGTCAAAGGGGAAGATTGTTGACATAACATTAGTTGTCATTGGTAAAGTCGGAGGCAAACATCAATCCCACCGGAATACCGGTACTCATGATTATGAACTAGTAGACTAAAGGAGGAAGCAATGTACTCTAACCGGTCACGCTTATACCGGTCTAGGTGTTTTCAACCAGTCATGGGAGACATACAGGGAAGATATGACTAATCGGGTACAAGGTTATTTCCGGTTAAGTGCATGATAATCCGAACCAGATTATACGGAGCATTCACAGTTAAAACTGGAGTTATCTTTTTAACTGGAGTTAGCTTTATTTTATCTATGGATGTTTCAAGGTAAACTCACGATCAGTTTGCAAGTCTTTTATTCTTTGAATCTTGCATGTGTGATTCTTGTGAGAGTTTACAGCTTGGCGGAACTATGAGATGTATTTTTAATAAGATTAATTTCTTATAAATACAGGTCATAGGATATGAAAGAAGTGTTGTTGAATATCTAGAGCAGGAGAGAGATATCTTTTGAGATGAGCTACAATCACGAAAAGTGAAAGACAGAGAAGGGTTCAACAGCCAAGAAAAGCAAAGGGGTAATAGGTATGATCTAATTAGACAAAAAGTGTCATTACAGATCATTGCTTTGAATTGTAAAAGCATATTCAAATCCCTTAATCAGGGTGAACCCTAACAGGTTCTTTGTATAAATCCCTTCACCGGGCAACATCTTAATTGGTGTTGAAAGTCCTTTTACAAGGCAACTCCTAACAGGGTCGAGATCCTAACAGGTCTTCTACCAAATCTCTTTACCGGGTAGCACTCTTACCAGTGCTTTGTAAGCCTCTAACAAAGCATCTTTATTACTGCAGTAGTAAAGTTGTGGGTTCTGTCCTACTGTGGTTTTCTCCTTCTAACCGAGAGTTTCCACGTATATATGCTGTGTTGACCTATGTACTTCAATTTATGTTTATGAATGTTGTTATATTATTTTAATTCTGCAAGAATATATATACAAGGACAAATTGAAGTAGGAATTGTATTTACTAATTCACCCCCCCACGCCCCCCCCCCCCCCCCTCAGTAACCAATTAGGACTAACAGTAGCTCCTTCGCATATTCATTGCTTCCAAGCTTCACAAGCTCGGACTCGAAGAGTACTTGGCAAGCACAAAATTTTCGAGTCAGCAAGAATTTGGCAAAAACTTGGCAACTTGGAAAGTACTAAAAAATATGAGTTCTTAAAAAACATACTTTTTTGCAAATTTCAATTACAAAGTGTATTAAATAATAAATTGACATCTCAAAAGAGGAAATATATGGTTTACAGCAAAAAATATGCATGAAAAACGCATTCTAACCAGCATTACATGTGTGAAAACATATTTTAACCAGCATTTTACCCACGTAGGCATTTTAACCAATGTTTTTATTGTGTCTATAAAAACTCGAGAGTTTAAAAACTCACGGAGCATAAAGAATAGAGTACTTGGCAACCCACAAAGTTTGCAAGCTATGATTAAGATAACTCAATTATGATAAAAATTATAGCACACATACCATTTCACTTCCATAGTACTGCACAATGTTTTTATGACTGAGACGACTAAGTAAGGCGATTTCCTGTCAAAGGCAACTGGCAGCCATCAATTTACATTGAAAAAACTTTCTTCAATACTCAAAAATTACTTGCATAATCTTGGAAACTTTAATTTGATTCTCATTACATAAATTGGTAGATTTCAAAATCAAATCAGAATATTTGAGAATGAATATTTTATGATGAAATTTACCTGTTCCAACTGCTTTACACTTTCCTTGGACTTTGGATCATCAGAAAGCATTATCACCTCCTTCATTGCACACATTTTTCCAGTTTCACTACAAAATTGACAAGGCTGTTAGAAGTAGACATAAGCTCAGCCAATCAATGAATTATGATTAGCAAATCGCTACTATAAACGAATAAATTGTATCCAATGTCCCTTAATATAATGATGACAAAAATAACAACAAAATTTGGATTGCAAATGCCCGTATTCCTCTATCCCATGTTCCAAAATATTTTGGCTATACTATGGCAAATCTAAATAAATAACTAGGACAACAAATCTAGATTTGAAAAACAAAATAATAGTTAGAAACATATACTAAATTGTTTGCTTCAGACTGTATTCATGATAATAATTCAATGTATTATAAGATATACTCAAAGAAACACCAAATAGAAAGGGGAGGACTTGATGCCAACACCACCCAACACTACCATAACATTAAATACTAGAGAAGATTGCAAAAAGACTTAAATCATACTTCATAGAACGTTGCCAAACAATGCAAATCAGATTTGCATTCAACAACAAACTGAAATCAGACCTAAAATTGTCCTCAAAAACAAGAAAGGACTGCTCAGAATTCTTACCCACATCCAACCAACAAGCACCAAGACAGGGGTACTTAGTTTGAGCAATCTTCAACCTTCCAAACACAATAAATCTGCTCCTGTACAATTAAAAACTTCACCAGCAATCTCTAATGCCCAAAATGATGATTATGAACCACTAAAGATGCAGATTTCAGACCTGTTAAGAAAACCCCAAGTCAAGGCAAGATGTACATCCTCCTGTGGAAGGGCGATTTGTCTATAAAATTCAAATCTTCCTCATATGATGCAAATAACCACTCAATTTGCAGCACCCAGCTATGAGAACTCAAAAAAATACCCAGAATGATTGCTCTAAAGCTTTTAGGAGATATTAGTAAATCTTTGATTCCACCCACTTAGAAAAGGCACTTTCAGAACTCAGTATCATAAAATGAAACTAAACTCACCAAAACTCAATCCAATCTCCTGAAAACCCACACCACACCAAAACCAACCAACCCACATCAAAATATTGAAAATAACTTCATCTTATTCAACCCTAAAATAACCCAACAAGTTAAAATCGCTGATAAATCTAAAAATTTGAACACCAACCAGCTAGGTTAGGTCTCTCACAACCGAAACCAGCTATCTAACAGAGGGTTTTCGTCTTCCAATCAGCAGAGATGAACTCTGGAAGTTTTCCGACAGCATAACCATAAGTTGTCAAAAGTACGCATGCCAAATGAGAGCTCAATAAGAATATAAAGAGAGAAAAAAGAATTAGAGAAACCTTTCTTCCATTTGTTTTCTTTTCTCTCCAACGCCAACTTTACAAGGCACATGAAAATAACCCCAAAAGCCTCAAAATTTATGGAGCTCTTATAAATAACATTTAAATTTACTTTATTCTCTTTTTCCTTCTTGGTGTCACCTTTTGGGAAGTATAAAATAATCTTTAAAATATTAAACCTCCCCCTTCCTTGGCATCACAATAGAATGTCTAATTCCCCCCCTTTTAAAAACAACTTGAAGTTGTCACATCACTAGGCACAAGGGGTCCACTTTATAAAGTAACTTTATAAAAGACTTAGTGAGAAAAATCAAATCTCTCTCTGTAAACATTAAAACTCACCAAGGCCAAAACTATAAAGTATTGCACTCTGGACAGAGAGTAGATGGAAGCCAAGACCCAGTGCTCAAAATCTATGTTACACGGAAACGCGTTTCCTGCCCCGTCCCCTTTCCCGTCCCCGAAACGCAGAACCATCCCCAAAAATGAGTTTTCACCCCTACAACGCATCCCCTGCCGTCCCACCGTCCATGTCCCCGAAACACCTTGGAACATAGCTCAAAATAGCTATAACTATCCAAAGTCTGAAACTGAAGATAGTGCATGCTGAACCTAGGAGGAGACTAAAGCTAAGACTAGCTACCAAAAATAGTTGTTATCGTAAATAGTAACTGCTAAAAATAGTAAGTCAACCAAAACTCCAAACTAACCAATTGGTGCCCAAATTGACACTTACCAAAACTAGTAACTTACTTAAAGTAGTAAGTCCAGGACAAGTTGTCCAAGATCACTCCATAAAGTGTCACCCAACTCCATTAATCCATCTAAACACACTTGCAACATTGACATACACCTTTGATGCTGCTGACACCAACCCAGAAAGCCAACACTGGTTGCACCATAAGAGAAGAACATAAAAATGGTTATACTACATAAACTTTGTTCATCTTTGGAAGATTACCATTAAGGTGGCAATCCCAATATCCATCATTTCTGAACAACAAATTAGCCAACGATAATTACATAAGCTATGTCATAGTGAACAAAAAAGGACAGCAAACAGACCTCAGTTCAACTGATCTGAAATGAATCTGTTTGATTAATCACTAAGTAGCTCACTTAAAGACCCCTCCTTGTACCAGACACTCGTAAGGGCTCATTTTGCAGGAAAAAAAAACACTTTAACAGAGTTGCAGAGCACAGCTGTAAAACAGAATGGAGGCAGAGGTGCTATGCGTGATCTGGACACTCAAAATGCTGATGTCAAGCAAAACAGGTCATCAACAACAGATTCAGCCAACAAATTGTTACAATGTAGCAGAATCATCAGACAGTTTTCCACAGCTTGCAGAACTGTTGAAAAAGGACAAAAAGAAAGAATCTGTGGGGTTTGAAGAAGCTGAAGCATTCAAAATTCAAGAGTTTCAGTTGCTGAAGACTCGGGGGCTTTTCTCCAAGGTTTTCTGTAACACAAGCTCTATAAGACCTAAAAGAGAGGTTTATTGTAATAGAGGCGCCTTAGTGTTTTATTAAACTGGACTTATGTTGCTTCAGTCTATGAGTCTTAAAGAGGACTTGTAACATGATTGAACAAGTGTGAGAGCAATTGCAGGCCTTGTGTGGTGTTTGTACATTGCTTCTTGTGAAGGGAAGTCCATGAATGCCTCTAGAAGGCAGCAAACAATTTTTATAGCTCATAAGATGGGTATTATGGAAGCACGTCAACACCAAGTAAGATTCATGTTGATGAGTTAAATGGAGGAATATTCACACTAAGGACCCAAAATTCTGCAAAAAAGAAAAGAAAATAAAAGGTAGGGATGTTATCTGCAGATATTCCTGTTTCATACAATGCAAACTATTTTGTCCAGATAATGGCACAGGTTATCAAGGAATGCAGAGGATAAAACTGCTATGAAGGCTAGTTTACAATATTCAATTTGAAATTCTGAACAAATAGAGAAAAAAAATGATTTTACAACATAAGAATCCACAAGCTGAAATGTAGCGAAAGAAAACTACAATGATTGATCAGATAAGTTTAATGGCTATTGAGTTTTAAGACGGGCTAGATCTCTTTAGATGGAGATTCAGACAAATTGAGAAATTCATTCAAACCAATTGACGATATTTTTAGAAAACTATCTCCCATTCAAAATAAAGGCAGGCTTAAGGACAAATAACAAGAAAATTATGTTGTTCAATCACATGTATGTTCATCAAATTAATAGGCAAAACACTATACAGAATCCAGATAATGAGCAATCAGTGGGCCTCGAGGATTGAATGGTAGATACATACTTGTTAAGACCAGCATAAACGTGTCCAAATGTCCCCCTTCCTAGAAGCTTTCCTTTCTTCCAGCGTGATCCAGGGCTTAAAGGATTGTCCACCCTGCCAGGGCTTCGAGGAACTGCAGAAGATGAGGAAGATGCTGAACAAGAAGCAGCAAAGGGTGATGAGTTTGAAATAGATAGTGGTGGTAGTGGCAAACGATGCCCATGGTGCTGACCTTCATCTAACCAGCTGGTTGGGGATTCAGGACCTGCTCCAAGAGCACGAGGGTGCAGAGGGGTAACAGCCCCACTCTGAACCCTTGAGCTTGGACCACTTGTCATTCTCGGACTAGGAATGGGTGAACACTCTGGACTGCCCCTGCTCTGCTGCCAAAAGGGGTGTCCTGCCATATCTCCACCCATAGAATTATGCCCTGAATTATAACCTGAACCAGGACTAGAACAATGACCTGACCCAAACAAAGCCGTCTCAGGATAAGGTTTTGTTGCCCAGAAAGTATTGCTCTGTGATTGTTCAGAAACATATGCTCGCATTGGACTCCTTGAAGGACTCGACATGGAACTCTCTGGTGCGCTTGCTAGTATTCCATTAACTGGAATTTGTAGACGTGTCGGAGCATCTCTATGATTCAACAGAAACTTTTTGGGTGTGCTTGAGTGATTATTGTGGTGGGAAAGAGGACTGCCAGGTCTCAATATATCCTTTCCTGAGTTTTTCCTGCTGAGCTTAGGAGATTGTGCCACATTCATCACACTTTAATTTGTACATAACAAAAGGATATGTTAGTACATGAAAATAGCCTTCCAAAAATGTGCCCAAAAATGTGCATTTCTATCAGATTTGAACAATAGTGCATAATACTACATAAGATACATGTTAAAAAATGAGAACAAAATAGCTGAATTGAGATTAAGATACCAATATAATTTATGTTAGGCTATGAAGGAAAACTTACCTCGAACATCCAAAACCATTTGTAAGCACTCTACCAGAAAGGTCTAAACTACAATGATTACAATTTGCATTTACTGGCCCATTGTCTTGTTGCAGATCTGCAGTTTCAAAACTAACTACAGAACTCGCACTAGAAACAGGTGACGATGATGAACCTCCATCCAAATCTGTGGCATCCAGCCTGTTTAATATGAAGTCAGGTGAAGGAAGAGGCAAACCAGGAGATGATCTCCCAGATATATTTCCCAACGGTTGAGGCACGTTGATCCCAGATTCTGAACGACCCAGTATTGATGGCACTGCAGATGGGAGAGGGAGCGGTTTTCCATTTGGCCTCTCAGCAAAACTCTGGCAACGTGAAACAGGGTTGGAAGGTGATGGTGACCTGGAGTCTACCCTAAGTCCCGATCCATTCTCAGAAGCCGTATCAAGACTGTCTCTTCGAGAACCTCCTGAAGACTTGAAACTTCCCTTATCATCTAACAAAAACTTGAATTTTCGAAAACCATCAAATATATTATCTTTACTTCCTTTCTTCTTCACTTCTTTAGAAGAAGATTTCCTCCACCATGATGGCATATTGCCAGTCTGCAAGAATGCCAATGCAATTTATTTGTGCAGCTTTAAACTTGGAACCTGACGTGGGCGTACCTCACATCATAACATCATCAATAGACAGTTCTACCAGTTCAGAGAGAAACACATTTACAAATTTTAGGCAGTGCGGAGAAAGCATCTCAACAGGCAGGAACAAATCAAAACGTTGAATAACAATTTCTGAGAATGTTAAAAAACGCTATCTCTCTCAATGAAAAGAGACATATTTCCACAAAGATGATGTTGTGGTCAGAACCTCAGAACTTAAGCAGATGAAGGCCAAATACTGAAATAAATTAAGTCTGATTTTCTCATCCTCCAAACTTGGAAAGTAATGCAAAGCACAGAAAACCTGCAGAGAAAGTTGAGTATAAGATTATTACATACTTATAGATTCTTAGACATTGAAAGATAAAATATTAAAGCACAGAACATGGATGAACAGCTACAGAAGAAAATAAAGGTGGCTAATTAAAAAGCCTCTCATAAACAAGTGCTCATATTTCTTATATCGTCAATATTTGTTTAAGAAATTAAAACACATATGCCAAGGATAACACATGTATATTGACTTTGCTCATGATGAATAAAAAAATACTCTTTATCAAACTAAACAATTGGAACTCAATGTTAACATGCATAAGGCTAAAAGAGCTGAAGAATTTTTTTGCTGCGACAAAAGAAAAGGTATATATTTTCTATACTCCACTCCTAACAATGCTAACACATGTGTAGATCAAATGACAGAAACACATGAATACATCATTTTCTTCAATAAACTTTAAGGTTCTTAGCATTCACAATTTCACATTTTTAACATTTGAGGAGAAGATGCCAAAACAAAAAAAAACTATGAGATGCAAGCATTGCCACATGATAGTGACAATACATACAAGCTCGAACATAATAAATAGCTTAGATACAAAATCATACAAACATATATGAAACAAAAGGTGCCCAGACAAAAGAATAAGAGATGGATCACAAAAAAGAACGTACAAACCTTAAGGTAAAAATACATGTGGTGTTTGGTCACTTAATGTAGAAGTACAGAGTGTAATATTGCTAATCATTGCAGAATGGTAAAATGTGAAACTAAAATAATGAGTAAAATTGAACCGAACTGAATCATGTTAGCACGCCTTAAGTAAACTTTTTGGCAAGAATAGATGTTTATGAGTTTCAGCTTGATTTTCCCTCAAACCAAAAAAATTATAATTGTGGAAAAATACTCAAATAGATATCTCAAATTCATCTATCTAAGAAATGCTGAGAAAAAGCAATCATAAGTTATTATCATAGTTACACCACCCTAGGGGACCGGGGGAGGGGGGAACGGGGGGCCACAATTTGGGGACGGCGGTGGGGGACGAGGGGGTGTATATAGTATATGCTATACATGTGGTACTTAAAAGGCTAGTTATGAAATGATGTATAACAATATAAGACATAAAGATGTAAAAGTATTGTGTTGAAGTATTGGTCCTTTTTTGTATATCCAACACAAAAAGATAAATATCTGACATTTATATCTTTGTTGGTGGCTGTTTTCAAGTCCCGAGGTCCGACAAATGAGGTTTGAGTGATTTTGGCCTGTTGGGAAGTCATGTCTGTCTGGGATTTGGGCGAGAGCTAAGCTAAGTATGTCATAGAGATGGGGTCGAAACCAAGTGACTTGTGATAAAACGAGTTAAAACCCTTTGAAAGTCCTTTTGCCAGCTTCAGTTTGACCTTAGCCATGATGGATTGTGGGAGGTAACACTACTGAAGGCTTGCTGAATCCGGAAATTTGGCTAAGTCTGGAATTTTTCGAAAACCCCCAAAATCTAAAATTTGCATCTTAACTCCTATGAAGCTGGAACCTATCTCAAACATCCTGAAAGTATTTATACAAATATAACTTTAAGTATAAATGTTATATTTGTATAAATCCTCACGCCCCTGAACTAAAAGAAATTAAAAACTTGTATTTTTTCGCTTGCTATGACGGGGGACGTCCCCGCATCTCCTCCGGAATGGCGGCGGGATGGTGGCGCTGCTGGGGATGCCGGAACGCCATCCCCCCGTCCCCGTTCCGGGAACGGCAAGGATTTTGGGGGGGGGACGTGTCCCCGGGTTACTAGGGTTATTATATTTATCCAACAGTTATTTCATTTTACTTTTCAGAATTATTTAAAAATTATTTTATAGTTGTGGAAAAATACTCAAATAGATATCTCAAATTCATCTATCTAAGAAATGATGAGGAAAAGCAATCATGAGTTATTATACTTATTCAACAGTTATTTCATTTTATTTTTCAGAATTATTTAAAAATTATTTTATTTTATTTACATTGTGTACTTTATATTTTATTTGAAGAGCTATATTTAGTTTTACTGAAGATTCATTTTATTTGATATATTTAAAAAGTTTTTTTTAAGTTATTTTATTTATTTTCAATTGACAAAATACAATTATTTTCGTAAGAGCTATTTTACAGTTAATTTATTTAACTAAGAGTTAATTTACAGTTATTTTAATTTTGAACTATTAAAGAATTATTTTATCTGTATTTACTAAAAGTTATTTTATGTAGTTAGTGGTGAGTATTCCTGCCTGTCATGCGGATGACCCGGGTTCGTTCCCCGGCAACGGCGCCAGATGTTTGCCCTCATGGGTAAGCTAGATTGTTGCAGTCATACAGAATAGTAAAGTACTCAACACGGCATAAGAGAGAACTTCAAGTATATTCCATTGCTCATAGGTTACCATGTACAAAAGCATAATCATAGCAAGTGTATCTCTTCCATTGAGAGACTACATACAAGTAGGGACCGAGGAGGTGCGAGGCGAACCATCGCACCCATTAACTACCTACCCTCAGTTGTGCAACAACCTAACTGTCCATATTGCCAGACAGCAATAGTTATCTTATAATTGGAATTTTATTATAAATATATGTCAGCTCTTTAATATTCTGTTAACATACTCATGCCATTCCACTCCATCCCTCGCTGCCATTGTAGTTCCACCTGTCTGGTAATTAGCAAAAGCGAAAAATATGGTTCTAAGTTAAACTAGTCATAACAATAAAGAAATATTTACAAGTTTGAGCTAAAATTAATCCCAGGAAAAACACATCTAGTCACCAACATAAATCTGCTTTTTAAACAAAAATATTTACAAAATAAGGTAGAATCAGCCACAAGCCAAAAATGTAACCAAGCCTGAACAAAAATTTCATCCAAAGCAGTAATATTTAGAAGTCTCAGAACAGAGTATCCATAGCACCAAAATGTCTATATATTATAGATTTGAGAAAAAAATCTATGTCTCTGAGCTAAAGTTGTCTCCAAAACAAAAAATATTCATTTCAGTTATAAAATATCCTCCAATACAGAAACATCTGCAGACCTGAATTACATTAATAATCAAGACAGTATCTATGATCCTGTGCTACTTTTGCACCAGATTAAATATTGAAAAATTATGAGCAAAATTTACCCCCTCCCAAAAAACCCCATTAAGTATATAAGCTGGCTAAATTGCCCGTGACGGGTATGTTTACAAGCCTGATTGAAAATTAATCTTGAGATCAAATTATTAGAAAGTCTAAAGCCAATTTTGCCCTCATAATAAAAATGTTTAATATCTGCATGTCTGATCTAAAATTGCCTCACAGATAAAACTATTAACAATTCTAACACAGAATAACCCCTTATACAATGATAATTCACAAGCCCGAGAAAACTTTGCTCACAAGACAAAATTAAAAAATGCTTACAAATCTAACCAAAATGTGGGAAAAAACATTTGCAAGCCTAAAGTTAAAGTTATTAGGAAAAAAAGATAAACTACGAGTCAGAGTCACAATTATGTTCTTGAAAACCAAAATCTACCAGAAGTCTCAGCAAAAAGCATTAACAGGATAAACAAACCTACATGTCTGAGAAAATTATTCCCTGTGCCTGACCTAAATCGTCCCAGCACAATAATATTTGCAAGTCTGATGTAGAACGACCCCCAAGACAAAAACTATTGAGGACTCTGACTTAAAAATGTCCCAAAAACAAAAATATTCACAACTCAGCAAATATTATCCTGAGGAAAAAATATTACAAGTCAGAACTGAATTTTTTCTCATGACAAAAGTACATAAACCTAAGTTTGTCTTGACCCAGAACAAAAATATTTGTTTCTCAGCCAAAATTATCTCCAACGAAAAAATAGTTACCAAAGGGAATACAAAACATTCTTTAAAGAAAAAAATCTGGGTGACAATGTAGATATTGCCCCCGGAACAAAAAGATTTAGAATCCTGACCTGAAATTTCCCCTAAGAGAAATCTGAAAAGTACTCACGAGCCTACACTAATATTAGACCGAAGCGACAAAATATTTACTAGTTGCTCAAACTAACCACAAGAAAAAATATTTATAAATTGGAGATTAAATATTCCAGGAAAAAATATTTTCAAGATCGATTCAAACTTACTGCCCTGCCAAAAGTATTTAAGTAAAACTACCTCGAGAGAAAGCAAAACTAGCAGAAAAGGCAGAATGAAGAATGCCTATCCCACGACAAAAAATATTAATGAGTTCCCACCTAAATTTTTACACAAAACAAAAACATTTGTAAGCAGGCTAGAATTATCACTATGACGAAATGATTTATAACACTGAAATAATATTGCCAACAAGAAGCAATTATTTATGAGCCTGACCTATATTTTCCCTATAAACAAAGCATATTCACAAATCACAGCTAAAACATTGCAAGACAAAATATCTATAAGCCTGAAGCTAAAATTGCTCCATAAACAAAAAAATGTTACAGGTGTAAGCTAAAATTGTTCCTTTGGCAACACTATCTACTGGCTGAAATTGAACTTTTGCCCTAGACATAAATGTTTAGTATTTTAAATGCTGAAATTGGCATAGTGTGATGGTTAAGTTGAGATTTTGTTGTTCTTGGCACCTGCCATCCAGGTTCAAACCCTGCTAAGGTGTCATTGTTGAATATTCTAATCAGGGATGAGGTCCCCCATTTGCAACCTCACTGGCTCATAGCTCCAGGTCAAAAGTGTGTACCCCTCTCTTTAAAAAAAGGTTAAGTATTGTTAAATAAAACTACCTCAAGACAAAATATTTAGAAGACTGTCTTAAATATTTTCCCTTAAAACAAAAGCAGTTATAAGTTCTGGATGACCTTTACCCAAGAGAAAAGTATCGACAAGTCTTAACTTGAATTATTCATGAGGCATGTTTATCTGAGTTAAACTACCCACAAAAAATAAAATTATGAGATATTTGGAAGCCTGAGCTAAACGTGCCCTGAAAACAAAATTATTCAAGACAATGAGCTAAATTTGATCTAATTGCAAACAGTTACAAAACTCAGCTGAAATTATCCCAAAACAAAAATATAAATACATCTCAGATGAAATTATTCCCTTTTCAAATAGAATTACACCCACGTCAATGACATTTTACAAGTCTTGGCTACATTTGCCCCTAAATATAGTTTTGTTTTTTAATTGCGAATATATGCTAAAATTATTCCTATGGCATACAAACTTGAAGACCTGTGGGCTGAATTGGGGCATGTATATTTACAAATCTTAACTGAATTTGCTCCATTAAGAGAGCATATTTACACATATACGCTAAAATTATCACGGGACAAAAAAATCTACAAGTCTGAACTAAAATTATTCCTTGGGTAAAATATTTAAATATGTGAGTGCCTGAAGTTCTGAACTAAAAAATTTCCCTTGACCTTAAAACAATTAGGTTTGTGAGCTAAACTTATTTCCAGCGAAAAAATATCTTAAGTGCCTGAGTTGAAATTTACCACTTCAAAACTATTGAAGTTTTCAACGTAAAACTAACCTAGATTAGACATGTTCATAAACCTCCACTGAAATTGCCCTCTATAGAAGACAGTATAAGTCTCGGCTAAATTATCCAAAAGAATCTTAACTTAAACTACGCAAGGCAAACGTATCTGAGTAGTTAAACACGCAAGTTAAAGAGATATTTGCAAGTCTGGGCTGATTTTGTTCCGAGAACAAAATTTTACATGAGTATGAGACAGATTTTGAGATAAATTCGTACCCAGAACAAAACATTTACAAGTCTCGGCCAAATTATCCCCAGCACAAGAAAATATATAAGTCTCAGATAAATTTATTCACGGCACATGAATATTTACAAATGAAATAATCCTCAAGACAGAATGACTAACGAGTCAGAGCTAAATTTGCCCCTGAAGTAGAGATATATAGAAGTCTGGCGTAAATTTGCAAGGAAGTTTAAAAAATTCATGTTCGTGACCTAAATTTTTGCTGACGAATAAAACATTGGAGGTTTTAACCTATACGAGGATCTAACCTAAATTTGCCCCTAACCTACAATTTTCTACGAATCTAGCCTGAATTTGCCCCTAAGAAATAAAGATTTATACGTAAATCTCGGCTTAAACGTCTCCGCGATGAAAAAATAGCTACTATCCTAAAAACTCTACGATTGTGGCCTCGATTGACAACACGAGACGTAAATTGTCATTGAAACAACGATATTTGCAAGTCTGCGCCAAAATTATCTACAGAATGACAACATTCACTAAAATCGCTGTCAATAAAAAAAGGAGTACCAACGAGTCGGAGCTAAAATTACCCCGGTACAAAGACATCACACAAAAAACAGCGAACAAGGAACAACATTTCGCTTAAACAAAATTACTAACCTCAGATTCCGACAAAAGTCGCCTCACAAAGAATGAAGCACCGCAAACTTGAGATTCGAAGTCATAGACAATCGGAAAGCAGGAAAAATCCCAATAATTCTTACAATGCTTTCACGGCCACACTCTCTACCGTCGCCAGACACTCCCCCGCCTCCCATCCTGCAAAGAAAAACACTGATACCGCAGTTCAAGGGAATCCAGGCCTCCCCCACTGACCAGCTGCACATACAGCTATTTTCGCTGCTCCCAAACCCTTCGAAGGCTTGAAGAAGCCCTCAAAACCCTCATTTTCCGCTTTCATTTTCAGTACGAGTTATACCAGTACAAAGACAAAAGAATATACCAATCAAAAGGCCGCGAAGACTACAAGGCTGTTAAAGAAGACATATAAAGATTTTATCTGCTCTGCTTTTAAATAAAATGCTGTGTGTAACACAAGAATGCCATGGAAGCGCCAGCTAAAGCTTACTTCTTTTTTCTTTTTTCCCCTTTATTTTTGCTAGAAGCTTTCAGTAAGAAGAAGCCTCCCCAAATGCACGCGAAACTCGCGTGAAATGAACCCGAAACAAATTTACGGAACCCAAATGAAAATTAAACGTAATTTAAATATCATTTTCTCTCCGTTCTCGTTGAGAATCACAATGCAGCGAAATGAAGGCGAAATGAAATGTAAATGTAATGCAAATGAAATTAAAAAATTATCGAAGTGAGGTTTTTATTATTTCCCGGCGCACGTGCGGGCGGCCCCGCAAGCCCGATCTACACGGCCGGTTTACGAGATCGTATTTTATGCTTCTGCATACGTGGCAGAAATTCTATGGCTGTGTGGGTCCCGCTGGCGGCGGTGGACAACAGAGCTGTTTTCGAGTTTTCCGACCAGCGGCCCCTCCAAGTCACGTAATGTGTGGATTGGAGTCGGGAATATTTTATGAATTCTAATCTTTTTTAAAGTCCGGGATTTCGTTAATTGGGATTATTTTTTAAATGATTCGAGTATTGTAGGGGAAGGTAAGGATTGAAATGTGGCATCTCTTTTGATAACTGGTTGGCAATGAAGTAGAATAGATTTTCCCCACAAAGTGCCTTCTTATGGAATAACAATCAATAGTAAGAAAGTATTAGAATCAATAATAAGAAAGTTATCCAACCTACTAAATTAATTAATTAAAAATATTAATTTTATCGGAATAATGTATGTGTTAATACAAAAGAATAGGTTGAGATTTTTTTAATTTAATTATTTAATTGGAGTGATTGTATTTTTATGGAATGTTAAAAAGATATTGTTATTTATTTTTCATGAATCTTAATATAAAGTTTAATTTTTATTTTGTATTGAGTTTTGGGAAGGTTAGCTTAGTATGATGAGGTTTGTATATATGTAACTTGTCTTTTGGTGTGCATATATGTAACTTTTTCATTTGTTGTACATATATTTAAATTTGTATTTTTTTATTATTAAAATTAATAAATGATTGTTGACAAAATAAGGTTGGGAAGTCAATGAGACATAAGATTTTCAAAATCTATGTAGTTGATTGACACAAGCTTTAGACAAAATTATGTAGAAGATTTTAAATCTTGTTTTAAGTGACTCACTATGATCTTTGTCCATGGGAAGGGAGATATTTCATTTTAGAAGACACTAAGTCACCTCTACTAGACTTGTTATAAGCAAAAGGTAAAGATCGTATTTTAGAAATATTTTAGCATGGATAAATTTGTCACAATTTGTCTTTTATTAAGGTAAAATTAGGTTTTACATGGACCCGAAACCAGAGTTTAAAACAACATAAGATAGAACATTTATGCAATACAAAAAGGAACCCCTGCTGGAAAACCACAGCAGCGAACAAAAGACGAACAGTTCAAAAGAAAAAATAAGAGACGAAACCTACAGCAAAATATCTACCAACCAAAACAAGCTAATATTCTTTAATCATTTCCTCTGCCTTCTTCTGGAGATCTTCCATCTTCTGGATGGTTTCTTGCAGTTCCTTCAGCTCTGTAGGTTTTTCATGAACCTTTCTCTGAGTGCGACCTCTAGTTCTCGTCTTCGACCCTGTATTTCTAGTTTCCTCTTCAATAGTTATTGTGGTTCTTTCCAGCATGTTTCTTTCCAGATGATTATGCAGCATTTTCAGGTTCATTAATGTCACCTTCAGACCTTCATTGCTATGATTCAGGACACCTCTTATCATGTTGTCATGGTAATTAATTTTAGTCTCTAAATTTTTCATCTTTTCTTTAACTTTCTTTTTCAACTCAACAGTACCATCCTCTATAGACTTTTTATTTTTAACCTTGTCAAAAAGCTCATTTTCCATTATTCCCATCTTGGTCTTCATGTTATTCATAGTTTTTTCCATATCTTGAATATGGATCTCCATTTCCCGCATTTCCTTCTTCCAGTCCATGTTCTCCTCCTGGTTCTCCTCTATGTTCTTCTCCTCCTCGAGCATACAATTTTCCTTCTGAAGGGTACCAGAATCCTCTTTGTCATTGGCTTTCTCCAGCATGGCCATCTCATCCTTTCCATGCTCCCCTCTAGTAGAGTTCTCCTCTCCGGTATCACTAGCAAAAGGAAAAAAACCAGTCTCCTTTCCTTCATTTTCTTGGCCACCTATAAAACCCTCCGAAGAAACATTGTCCACTTTATTAACCTCCTCTTTGGATTTACCTACCCCCATCTCCGACCTAGCTTCGTTCATTTTATTCTCCAGAGGATCAATCTGAGAAGAAATGACCTCCTCCATAGTGTGAGTTCCAACCTCCTCTTTCTCAGCACCCTCCATAATAATAGGGGTATATTTTGATTTTTCTTCTGAGGAGTCACCATGGGTTCCTTCTTCTTCCTCCTCTGCTTCCTCCTTGTCTTCTCCTTCATCATAGTTGGTCTCCTCCTTGTCTTCATTCCCCTCCTCCACCCACTCATTCATTTCCTCTTCTTGATAGCTTCCATATTCTTCCTCTTTCTCGTTGCATTTCTCTTCCTCTTTTGTCTCCTTCTCACTGTCTTCCACTAGAACACCCTTCCCACACAATTGGGGATTGGGTGCAATCTCCTTCTCTGTAGTTTCCTTATCTTCAGAAGCAGCAAAAAGTTTTCCTTGTTTTATCTTTCTTTTCTTGCTAGTCTCAGGTTCCTTCTCCTCCTCAATCTTCGCCTTTCTTTTCTCCTTGATTTTTTTAGGGATAGGGTTCAGAATGTTATCCCTAATGTGCTCAGAGATGAGGAGAATCAATCCTTCATGCAGCACCGGATTAGAAGCCTTCTTTCTATGCCCCGTAATGCTGTTATTCAAAGAGCTTAACAGGTAAAAAGGAAAAGAGATTCTCCTTTTGTGCCTGAAGTGGTTAGCAAACACAAAATGGAAATTATAAATTTTTGAATACCGCCCATCTAGAGTAAAGTATTCAATCATGGCCTTCAGAATTTTAGCCCAAAATTCGTCAATGTTAGAAATGTCCACATAGTCCCCCTTCCCCTTAGTCATTAGGGCTTTCTCATCAACAGTTTTGGGGAAAATAGCATAGGCTTCAGTTCCTAGCTTATTATTGCCTCTATGAAAATGGGTACCATCAGCAAGTAAGCCAGTAATTTTTGATATGCTAGAAATAGAAAGCTTGAACGACTTGCCCCAAAGAAACACCTTACCATTGTTCCAGCCCTCCGCAAACAAAGTCATGATTCTTTTGTCGTGACCATGAAGCTTCTTCATAAACTGGGTCACCCCCCCCTTTTTTCAGCTTCTTCCACACATCTCTGTCCTGTCTCCATTTATCACAGTCAGAGGGTTCCTCCCTCTTCAGACCACCTCCCATAATTTTCTTATTTTTCATGTATTGGTTTAGCTTCTTTCCAGACTTCTCCTTACTTCTCAAGTTCACAATGTTTTTTTTGTTATTGAAATTAACCCTTTGTCCGTGCCTTATTGTCTACGGAGTAATACTCCCACACTTTAGCTTACATGCAAGCCACCTCGGTAAATGATTCATCCTATTCATCATTAACTTAAGTGATGTATCCTTCATGGTGATTAATTATGTCATACTTGATTAGACTGGAAATCTCACTCTTGAGATTCGCTTCCCCTCTCCACTTTTGGATGACGTCAGACAAAGTACCATCGTTAGCCAACCTGTTCGCCAGTTTGTTTCCTTCACGATATACGTGAGTGATATGGCAATCCTCAAAGGAGTTCATTAAATGATTAATTTTGTTGATGATGTGTTCTATCATCCACGAACTGATAGAGTTCCCTTTTATGGCATTAATTATATTTAGAGAGTCCCCTTCCAGCCATAATTTTGTGCAACCTAAATCTTTCGCCATTATAACCAAATATAGAGCCGCCTCTGCCTCTACCACGTGGCTATTTTGAATTCCAAGAGGGACAGCAATCGCTCCTAAGCAGTTTCCAGCATTATCTCTTAATATCCCTCCACCTCCAGCCCTTCCAGGATTACCTTTCACTGAGCCATCAAAGTTCCCTTTAACCCAACCTTCTGGAGGCACAGTCCATATAACATTTTCCCTAGGATTCTGGGACTGGCTCTTCTTTAATCTCTCCCACGAGATCTTATTGTTCTTCTCAGGATGAAGGTCCCAAAGACAATTATCTTTCCTTCCCAAACTTCTGAAGTTTTCCATAATACTTCTAGCAATAGAATTTGCAACCACTGAGGGAGGAGTCTTTTTCTCTCTAAATATTCTATTGTTCCTCTCCAATTTGTCACAATTTGTTAATTGAATTACTTTACAAAAATAAATATTTTTTTCTCATCATAATACTAGCAATCACACTTGGGCATGCAATGGGTATGTTGAAAAGGTGTGGAAAGTCAATTAGGAATAAATTTAGTATTTTTTTGTCAATTTTTTTTATAAATTTATAATACAAATAAATAAATAAAATAAATTTCAAAACTTAAATCTTTTTAATATATACAATTTTTGTTTTTTATTTTAATGCTTGTAGTTTTTTTTGCTCGGTGAAAATGTTGTATTTTATTCATAGTATAATAACATTTACAACTATATATTTGGAATATAAACCTCAACACTACAGTCCATCAACTACCCCCTTGAGACCAATTGCAAAAATGTCTTTGAATTCCAAACAAACCTCTACAAAACATATAATCCCTACATCCCCCACTATTTACCAAGAACAAAATGGCTAAAACACTATAACATTATATAGTCAACCAAACATTTGTAGCCCCTGAATCCTAAAGAACCATATATACTAAATCAAAATGACCTTTAGCAACCTCTGTTCAATTTTCAAAATACAAACAAAACAACCATTTACTAGCCAAAACCCTACCACCCTCCCCTTTAAACAACATATAAAATACTCATAATATCATAAAAGGGCATTTAGCCCATAGACACTAACACCTTCCCTTTATCAAATTCCTTCTTCACACCCACAAAGTCATTAATCCAAAATTCATTTGGCTCAAAGATGAGAGCCAAAGTCCCCTTCTCTTGGTATCTATCTTCGCTCTTGTTGAAGCTTATCATTATTTCTGAAACTTGAGTAGATGCTCCTAGTCCACCTCTACTTCTTCCCTTTTATCTTGACGAGAGCCCTTTTCACTCCAATAATGAAGGGTTCTATCACGTCACCCCTAGTCTCCATCACCCACCAAAAACAACCTTTGCCCCTCAATCTTTTCCTCGACACCACCATTGACAACATCTCTTCTAGTCTTAGAACCCACTCCTTAATGTACTCATTCACAACCCAATGAATCTCCACTTTGGTGCCAAATTTGAAACACCATGCCAAGAACATGGCCACAATGTCCGAGTTGACCTGCTATCAATGTTTCAACAACTAGAATTCTTCACCAAGATTAAAATCTAGGATTTGTAGGAATTTGGCATCTTGAATCTTAAAGACAAGTTTCAATCACTTCTTAGAGATTTCCCCCATAAAGGCCAATTGTTATTTCTTCATTACTACTGAGAAATTAGCCTCCATAATTCTCACACTCTAATTCCCCTCACAACAACAAGCACAAAACCTAAGACAAACGCTCACAAGACATCTCTTTACAAGAAATGTTTTGGAAATGATAAAACCGTAATAAATGGACTTGACAAATTGTCATATCTGTCTTCTTTATCCCTAAATAATGATGGTATTTCACATGTAGACACTGGACTTCATTGGTCCTCCTTAAATGAAGGATCATCAAATTATTCCCAAAATAATCTATCATCATTGTAATTTAATGAAGTTGCCCATTTTGATAGCCTATCAACCACTTTGTTCTCAACAATGGGTGATTTTAAAATCTTGAAAGGTCTTTAGTATGTTACATGTGGCTAAAATAAACTTATTAATAATCCATGGTAAAGTTGATCCTTGAATCAAAACATTTTTAATTACTAAAGGGTCTCCATCTAAATGCAATCTCTCCATTCTAAGAGTTTTAGCTAATATTACACCCTCATAAGTTCCTTGGGCTTCAACCATGTTATTAATTCCATCTTGTAATCTCTTCACTCCTATTGCTATAATTTCACCTTCAAAGTTTTTTACTACTACTCTAACTCCATAATGACTTGGATTTCCCTTCACAGCTCCATCGAAGTTTACCTTCGTCCACCCCTACTCTAGAGCTATACATTTCACATCTCTAGCACCTCTGGACAAGGGATTAATCCCACAAGGCCCATTAATAGGCAATTTAATACTAATAGTTAATATATAGTTAAATTTGCAAATATTTTTATATTCATCAATATTTTGATTTCAATATATATAACTGAGATAAATCATTTTAGTGCTATTGTTGCTAGAGTAATTGAGCATGGATATAATGGGAGAGATATGAGAGAGAAGAAGAGGGAGAGAGACTATAGTGTGTAAAAGTGTTCAATGATGAAAGTGTCCAGTGGAAAATTGCCATGTAATATCCAATGATTTTAAGATATTATTTTAAATCAGTCTTAATAACATATAATATTATTTTTAAAATAGAATTACTAATTTATATTGAATAAAATATATAAATAATATTTTTACTTGATAAAATCCTCAACAGTCAATCAATGATGATTTTGCTAAGGTTGTCATTGCTAGTAAATAACATTTAGTATATAGATAAAGTAAGGAAAGACTTATCGACTGATGCAGGAGCATCTTGGGTTTATGGCAATCCCAGATCAACCAAAATATATTGGAGTTTGTTTGGCTACTCGGTAGCTTGTTTTGTTTGCTTGATAATTACTTTTGATTTCTCAATGAAGTGTTCCTATCAATCACTAGCGAGCTCGGTTACCGCTTTGTTTCTCTTTATCGATTTGGTTCAGTGTGTTCGATGTCACTCGGTTCCTGTGTTGACCGATTGGTGGAATTTCATTGTTTGATGTTGGCCAACATGTGAAGTTAATTTTGGTCATGATATTAATGCTGAGATCGCTCATTGGAAAATGTGTGGACCTAAATCTAGGTCATTTCTTTCTCCAATGTTGGATCTAAAGGATCTTTAGAGCTGACCTATTCGGTGGCCTCTTGTATAAATAAGTAGAGTTGTTCTAGAGTTAGGGAAATGAAGTTAGGAAGTTAGAAAGACAATAGAATCTGGAGTTTTGGATCCTTGCATGCATGAGGACTATTCTATAATTGGATTTCATTATATTGGTCATAACCGAGAAGGCCTTACAACCCAACATGTATGAAGTTTGATGAGTAAATGAAAGATATATGGATTCCTTCTCTCCTTCTTTGTATTGTTGCTTCTAAGTTGTTATTCTGCAACTGTGATTGGTATTTGGGAGTGCCCTAGGCTCCTGTATCAACCCTACCTTGCATCAGGTGGTATCAGAGAGAAGGTTAGATTTGGAGGTTCTTCTTGTATTCCCTAGTTGGTGATTATGTTTTGGGGTGGAAATTGTGATCTGACCTACAATTGCAGAGGGTTTCAAGATGGTTTGAGGGAGGCAGGATGTAGATCCAGGATTAGCTGATATGCTAAGGTAAATTTTTGCTTGATTAGAAGTTGTTGAGACATCCCAACGCTGAGGAAGACATCTTGATGATGTTAGTGATGATGAAGAAGAAAAAATGTAGGAAGAAGCTGCACCTACACCTATAATGGATCAAGGAGAGGAAATATTATTGAAGGCATTGACTACTTTGAAGGCTACACTGCACTTTAACCCTCCTGAGTATAGTGAGAAACTGGATTCAAATAAGTTGATGGATTGGATCATCGAGATGGAGAAATACTTTGAATATGAGAACATATCAGAGGAGAAGAAAGTGAAAACTTAAAGTACAAAATTGAAAGGTGATTTTAAAATCTTGAAAGGTCCTCAATATGTTACATGTGGCTAAAATAAACTTATTATTAATCCATGATAAAGTTGATCCTTGAATCAAAGCATTTTTAATTACTAAAGGGTCTCCATCTAAATGCAATATCTCCACCCTAAGATTTTTGGACAATATTACACACTCATAAGTTGCTTTGACTTCAACCATGTTATTCATTCCATCTTGTAATCTCTTCACTCCTATTGCTATAATTTCACCTTCAAAGTTTTTTATTACTACTCCAACTCTAGAATGACATGGATTTCCCTTCATTGCTCTATCAAAGTTTACCTTCGTCCACCCCTAATCTAAAGTTATCCATTTCACATCTCTAGCTCCTCGAGACAAGGGATTCATCCCACAAGGCCCATTAATGGGCATTTTAATACTAATAATTAATATACAGTTAAATTTACAAATATTTTTATATTCATCAATATTTTGATTTCAATATATATAACTGAGACAAATCATTTTAGTGCTATTGTTGCTAGAGTAATTAAGCATGGATATAATGGGAGAGGTAGGGAGAGAAGAAGGGGGAGAGAGACTATAATGTGTAAAAGTGATCAGTGATGAAAGTGGGGTGAAAAATTGCCATGTAATGTCCAACAATTTTAAGAAATTATTTGAAATCAGTCTTAATAACATATAATATTATTTTAAAAATAGAATTAATATTTTACATTGCATAAAATATATAAATAATATTGTTACTTGACAAAATCCTCAATAGGAAATCAATGATGATTTCAATAAGGTTGTCATTGTTGGAAAGTAACATTTAATATATAGATAAAGTAAGGAAAGACTTATCGACATAAGATACTATTAGAAAGTTATACCGGCATAAAGAGAGTATTATCGGCATAAAGGAAGAGTTATCGGAAAGTGTTAGCGGTGGAAAGAAAAGAAAAGGTTATGAAGGAGGGCGACATCAAATAAGAAAAATGGTTTATGGAAGATCAAGAAACCCTAATTAGGTCAAGCAATTATAAGAGGAGATCAAAAGACAAAGAGAGAGATATGCTGATAGAGAGCGAAAAATCAGAGATAGAGTTCAAAGGATGAGAAGAGCTATGTAAGGATCAAATATCAGAACAGATGAATAGTGAAATGGGATTTGAAAGGATTTTGGAGAAAGCATCTACATGTCAAATTTCTTGTTGATTTATTCCTGACAGTTTAGCGACAAAATCAACAAGATTGTGAAATCCCTTAACTGGGTAGTCTCTAACCAGACTTAAAAGTTCTATTTCAGAACTTATTGTAAATCCTTTAACTGGGTGAGCACTGTATAAGTGGGAAAAAATATCTTAACACAATATTCTTTAAATGGACTTTCAATACTCCTAACAGGGTGAGGTCATTCAGAAGATGACATTTATGTAAGCTCTGACAAGGGCACCTTATTATTGCAGCAATGAGTTGTGGGTATCATCCTCACTATAGTTTTTCCCCCTGACCAAGGGTTTTCTATGACACCAAAATATTATGTTAAGTGTTTTAATTTCTACGTGTTGTATGTTTAATTTGTATTTTATCGGTTATCAGTTAAACATTACATAAGCTATCATTAAAAGACAAGACAATTATCGGTATAAGTAATTTTATTGGTTATCAATTTATATCTAGAAAGATGAATAAGTGCGAAATCTCTGTGGTACTAATTCACCCCCACCCCCACCCCCCTCTCTCTCAGTACCTTACCTAATACTTTCCAACAATTGGTATTAGAGCATTGGTTCTCTAGAAGAAATTTTAACAACTTAAGAGTAGATCTAGAATGATGGGAAGTTATAGGTATCAAAGAGAATTAGAGGAAGCCCTAGAAGGTGTTACTGAACAGATCCAAGATCTGAAAAAATAAGCGAAGAAAATTATCTGCAAAAAGAAAGGAACTGATAGAAAGACTACAAATGAGCCTTGGTGATCTTGACAAACTATTGGAAGACAATATCAATTATGACGAAGTTGATGCAACTATACAAGACCTATCGGAAAAGAACAATGAATTACTTGAGAAAATTAGTCAAATAAAAAAGGAACATGAAATTCAAGCCTTGATAATGACAGAAATATTGGAAAGAATTAGGATTACTGAGAGTGCCAAAGGAATTCTAGAAACTGAGAAAGAAATGGTGAAGAAACAATCAGAAACAAAGATTTACTTCTACAAGTACAACTAGAAGAAGTCCAAATAAGAAATGACATGATAAGAGATATCAGCGAAAGGATTCAAAAACTACAAGCAAAAAATCATAAGTAGAAGGAAGAAAATGAAGAACTGAGAAACAACCTGAAAGTTGAAAAAATATAATTCTAGATTCACAAAAATCAAACAAAACATGCTAAAAAATGATGAACAATTGAAAAATCAAAGAAAACCAAGTGACACTACCAGATTGGGGTGTATCGGTAACAACACAATGGAGATCGAAGAATCATCAAAATTTGAACAACAAACTTCTGAAAAATCCAGTGATACATGAGGTAAGAAACCCTATAAGCCTACTTGTTATAATTCTGAAAAATATGGTCATACTGCAAATGTATTCCAAGACTACCTTTAGAAGGTCTAGTTTGATTATATCCTTGTGATGTAGAAAATGGTGATCAATAATAGACCCCTAAATTCACACATACATTGAAATACAAAACCCTTAACAAAGTAAACCCAATTTGCACAACCAAGAAGGCAAGGGTGAAAATTCATGATCTACACTATATGGATTTTTGTGGATTCCTTGTGATGAATATTTGGTACATGGTTAGGGAAAAGTAAATTCAATGAGAGAAATAAACTCACCTTAAGGGATAGAAGAGGAAAAACTTCATATCTATGTTTGACTATTGAAAACCAGTCGAAATTGGGAACTGTCTAGGATCTGGAACTCTGAGACCTGTAACTTCTTATTATAAAATTTGTATATTCTCATGAACATGCTGACTCAAGTTGACCTAGTACTAGAAGGGTTAAAACTAATAAAATATATAGAGGGTCAAACTCTAGTTTGAAATGTTGAAAATATGGATCTAAAATTATGCAAATTGTTCCAGCGCATAAGAAAAATAGGGAAATTATTGTGGAAAGGGGCTTTCCTTGTTCAAGCCCCTATATAGGAATTAAACTTGAAATGAAATAGATAAAAATAAAGGTATGCTGACATGTAGTGGAGATTAGATCTAAACAATAGAGTATATCATACCACGTAGATGCAATTGTTCTTAGAATGTGATTAAGAATGTTGATGCAATAGCCTTGAATCAATACAAAAACCAAAAATAAATCATGTAAGACAAAACCTCATGTAGTAGATGTTGTGATTCACCAAAAATTTTGATTTGAGGAAAATGAAGATCTTGATGAATATTTCCTCCCTTGATTGTAAACTCCTTTACTTGACCTCCAATGGGGAAAAAAGAAATATATATGAAGGGAAGACTTGAATGTGTGATTCCTTGAATGGATGCCTTTAATGAATGCTTGTTTGAACTCCTTAAATGCACAATAGCTTGCTTGATAATGCTTTCATGGATATGAGATGTGAAAAATGAGAGGAGGCCTCCTTTTATACACATTTTAGGGTTTAGATTCACAAAGTTGACCCATATTAAACTCCCAAAGGGAATATCCTTGCATTGGGCCTAGAGCCCTTTAAAAAAAACCCCAAGGACTAGGTTGAATTTGGCCTAGTCCCTGAGAGGTCAAATTTGAAATGGCTTTGGAATTATGTGCTAACAAAGTTATTGGAGGTTGCAACACATTAGGATCTTAGGATAAATCTCAAGATTTGAAAAGGTCTGTGAAGGACCTAAGTGTGAAATGAATTATGTGAATGGATGGAAAATGGGAAATTATACATAGAAATTAGAGCCAACTTAGAGTTTTGAGCAAGATAGAAGGAAGAAATGGGACCTTGATTAAATTATGTATGCATTTAAGTACAATTTGAGGTCCTACCATATGGAACACACTAAAGTGGGCTAAAAATGGTCCAAAAATTAACACTAATGAAGTGCTTACTTTTTAGGATGGTACAATCCCAAAAATCTTGGTAAAACTCTATAGGGAACTTGTTGGGTCCAAAGGCTTTCCCTCTCTCTATATGGAAAAAAATCCCCTCTAATTCATCCAAAGTAACTGGCTTAATCAAAGAAGTATTCATCTCATTATAAACCAATGAAGGAATGCACTCTAGTATAATATCATCTTACTCCCTTGCTAAAGGGGTGTCCTCAGTAAAAAGAGTATAGTATTAAGAAATATCTCTAGAAATCATCCTAATGGGAGATAATTGCCACCCTTTAGAAGACCTAAGAGGTAATAATATTCCCTTGTCTTCTATCCTTAGTAGTATTATAGAATAAAAAAAGTGTCACATCTCCTTCATGGAACCTATTTTGATGGATGGACAAGATGGCAAATGAGTTAGGTTGAGAATCCCCTTTCCTTATCACATTAGGATACAAACCCACCAAGAGATAAGTATGATTGACTAACTCTTTTTCCAATAGAGACAATTCAATATCAACACTCTTAGGGATTCTTTTCTTTTGCTACTTAAGGATAAGAGAGATGATGAATTAAAAGACTAAGGGATTTAGGATTAAAATCTTAAAATGATTGTTACAATAAATTGAGTAATCAAAACGTAGATACAAAAATAAAAATGGAAACCTCATTATGTACATGTGCTTGAATTCTAAACTAATCTAGGGTGGTTTCATATGGGTGGGGTGATTGAATCCTAAGACTGATTTGGCTCCAGAGAGAGAGAGAGAGAGAGTTGTAAAAATATAGATGTATTGTAGGCATATTGTGTAGATTTAAAAAACAAAAATAAATATCATAAATTACTTGCTTGTAGACAAAGATGAAAGGGTCAACTTGGCTAAGTTGGTGTCTCTTTTAGTGTAGGCAAAAGACTCCAAACCTATTGTGCAACCTCCCTCAATGGCCACACTTTTCCTTATTTCTTTACTGATTTACTTGCTAGTAAAATCCACTGTCTTTTTGTTGTTGGTGGTGATCAAAACAAAACCCTTTCTCTTCTTATCAAATTGGTGCCTTCTAAATTGTGCCTCCTTTGTGTATACTTTGTGTTCTCCCCCTTCATAGTGGGCATTATTAAATAAGGCTTTTGAATTTGATAAAATGCTACATCCAACTTGGTAGGCAACACACATTCAACATGTGAGATATGATGTAAAATACCAAGTGAATTTGACGTAAGGAAGAGGAAACAAATTAGGATTGTCCATAGATAAGACAATATATAGAATCTAGGTAAATTTTACAAAAAAGATATCCTATCTAAAGCAAGAAAAAGAAACATTTGTTAAAAAATTGTAAACTAAAGTTTAAAAAAAATTCTACTCACCATTTCAACATTTTGAATTGTCGAAACATAAAATCTAATAAAATAAAAATATAAAAATATTTTAAAAATAGATTTTTTATTTAATTTATAAAACCATTTATTAAATTTTACTAAATATTAAAATTATAAATGTACAAATAAATACTAGACCTTTTTACAATATATAAAATTATTTAATTTTAAGAAAGTTGACTCCTGAATTGAATAACTTAATAATCTTTATCACTTGTCATGACATAATCATATAGTGTTGTGAAATTCAATTATTTATTTAAACTATTTGACATACATATGTAAAAAAGATTATATAACTAAGATTTTTTTTTTTATTAAATATTGAGAGTTCATTAAAATGAATAATTGTTAAAATAAACAGAACGAAACCGTTCTAAGAAATTTAGTGTCCTTATTTTATAATTAAAAAGTATATTATATAATTGTGAGGAAGACTTTGAAACTAATAATCATATTTAATATGATATTAAGTAATATTGGTCCATCTTTATATCGAAATAGAAAGCATCAACAATTCTATATTGAAATATTCAACGTCAATGGTCAATCTTTCTTAACTAAGTTTTTTTTAAATAATCTTTATATTATACAGTTCATTATATATATAGAATAAAGTGTTGCATAAGTCGAGAGTCATGTAAACATTTTTAATTAATTTTAATTTGGTTTTGTATGCATCACCTTTTCTCCCTACAACATCCAATAACATATTCCAAACATGACACTTTAAATAGACATTTTTTTTTATTAAAAATATTTATTAGGTTAGTAAGTTAAGACTATTTATTTAATTTAAATAGTTTAATTTGTCTTTTTAAAAAGAGTCTATTGTCTATCTATTTAAATAATTTAATATCAAAATGAAAATATATAGACAATAAAAAAAAAATAGGTGGAATGGAATATTTTTTATTAAATCAATTAAATTGAGAAATGAAATATTAAGTAATTTTAAAAAAAGAATTGTTATCACTCAAAAGTTGCACCCTAATCAAGTTGCCAAAACTACTTGACTAACTTTGAGGAACATGGAAACACTCCAAGGTTGTGGGTAACCTATAGTTGGAATGAATCTTTGGATTCTAGGCCGGCTCCTATACAATATCTCACCTAAAACCACCTAAAACTAAAAATTTTGCTGGAGGAAAGAGGTAGAAAGATGCATAGAAATAAAATCTAATTCCTACAGGGTGATGCACTAGAAATGAGAATCTGAGAAATACAAATATAACTTGACACACAATGAAATGATAACATAAGCTTTCTTACACAACTCCACTAAATCATAATATCTGCATGATTAGTTTGTAAGAAGGCCAATAACAACAATCCCCTAAAAAAAGAAAAAGATTTTTCTCACAGTTTTGGAAAAAAGCTGACTAAACACGACTTAAAACCTACAAAGAAGTATGAAATACTGCATAAAAGCACTAATATGTGATACAAATTAAGGACAAAGAACATCACAAGATTTTGGACCAACACTAAGTACACAATAACAGACTAAGAAGGGAAGGCATAAGCTATAAATTACAACAAAAATGTGTCATAGATCTTTGTATCTCTGAAAATGGGTTACAAAATTCCTTTGCTTCTGTTAAGAACTTAGAAAAATAGTTATAGAACAACAAGGCTAAGAGAAAGAACTCCCTAAAGTGAGCCTTCAACTCATATTTATCCTTTCACAACCAACTGTATTCCGAAAATAATAAATTCTGAGTCAGATTTAGCCTACAAGGCCAATTTTGAGCCCCCAAAGGACTTCAAAAAATCATAAAATAAGCCTAAAAGTCATGCCTCCTAAAATATCACCATAAATGTCCTCAGTAATGCAGTCTTATCTCTGAAAACTCATAAAAGCTCCTGAATCAGTAATAACTTCCTGAAGACTTTCAAACCCATTTTGATTATATTTGAAAACCATCATCAATCTGCAAAATATCTTATTTGATCTTTTAAGGTAATAATAATAAATATTTTATTGATATTTTAATGTTTATTTAAATAATTTATAATTTCTTTACGTAATAAATATAGAAATATTTGATTAAGTAATAAATTATAAAGAATTTAATAAACATTAAAATATATTATTAACATTTTAATGTTTATTTAAATAATTTATAATTTCTTTACTTTAAAAAAAAATAAATTGATTAAGTAATAAATTATAAAGAATTTAATAAACATTAAAATATATTAATAACAATTATTAAATATTTTATAGTCCATAATTTTAATAAACATTAATATATTTTAGCAATATTAATTAAATGATATTTACATCACTTAACAATATTACTATTATATTAATGTTTATGTTAAAATTATATACTATAAAACATTTAATAAATTTATTGCATAAAATATTTATTATATATTAGAAACTTAAAAATCAAACAAGATATATGCAATACATTGTAAATCTTAGTGATATAAATCACCTCATAAAAAAAAATCGATGAATTCTCCTAAGCACCCACGGGGATATTTTGCAAGGAAAAAGAGATGAAAAACAAAGCAAAGAAAATGCTTTGTCTTTATGCAAGGATATAGGAACTCTTGCCCTAAAAACATTCATTTATTTTTTATGAATATCACTCTTCCTTGAGACCACTCTAGCCGCCGCCATGGAGAAACAAGGGTTTGAAGAACCCTTCTGGTTTTTCTTTTGTGGCTTGAAAAGTGGGCTCCATTTGCATTTTTCTGAAACTTCTTGCAGCTCTGTGCGCTGCCATCACTGGAAGAAGGTTCGAAGGACTTCTGAGGGCTTCCTTAAGCCATTTGCTGCATTTATACCTGTTGAAATGTCATGAGTTTTTTTTTTATTGAGCTTTCAGAGCTTGAATATGGGACTGCCATATTACTGTATGCAGATTGCAGCCATTTACAGGTAATCCTGATGCTTGAACTGTGCTGTTTAGAAGCCCTATTCTCTTCATAGTTGGGCATCGTATTTGATTCTTAGTTTAAAACATTGAAACTTTGTTGCGTAGCTGAGGGTTTATTTTCTGAAAATAATCTCTTTGCTTTCATTAACATTTTCTTTTCCCTAAAACATCTGCACCAAATATGTAAAATGAAAATCCCTAATATCTAACTGGTCCTGGCTTTTAATAATTGGAATTCTTCCTGTAGAACATGTTGCGGGTTCTGGATATTTGACTTCTCTCTACTATTAGACTGTTATTATGCTTTGAATTTTATTTGATAGATATGTCTCTTTTCATTATTCTTATTTGCATAGTTAGACTCACCTTTTCTTTAATGTTACAGCATTTGATGATCATATGATCCCTTTTATCTTTGTTCTACATCTCTGGTGTGGTATCATGCATACTTTACAAATCTTTGATTTGCGTCTAGCACCATCATTTATATACCATATATGATCTATATCTGAATTATTGAACTGAGATATAGGCTCCTCCAGTGAATCTGATCTGATATCATTAATATTGTCGTTGACAGTATGACAACACCCCTGGATGTTGCTGTGGAAGAAAAATCTCTCTCTGCAGACCATCATTTTCACCAAGCAGCTCGAGACCCTCTTATTTATGTGAATCATAGTCTTTACATGCGACAATGATTGTCCCTTTTTCAAAAATATGCTTTTATGTTGAAATATAGATTGCCAAAATGGAGGTTTCCATAAAAAACAACATTTTTTATTTCCTATAGCCTAATATGAAAATATGTTATATGTTGTTTGAAGAACCTTTCTCTCCTTATATTATCTATGGCATCATGTTTTAGAGAATACTATGGCAGATTCATACTTTTGCATTCATTCTTCTGATATTTTTGTTAAGATTAGGTAATACTGAGAGGGGGGGTGAATCAGTATTACAAAACTTTGATATTTTCAACTTTAAACAATTATAAACAATCCAAAGTAATGCAGAAATAAAAAGAACATATAAGCATAACACATTACTCATGACACCATGATTTGTTCTCGAGGAAACCCTAGCCAAAGGGAAAACCCCGGTGGGGATGGTACCCACAAATATGCACTAAAATATGATATCCTTATTAGGAGATCTAGCCCTATTAGGATTTGATTGTTACACAGTACATTTCCTTATTAGAGGAATACAAAACCATGTTAGGGGTATACAAAACACCTGGTTAAAGGTGGTGAGCACACTACTCTTACGATCAATACTTGTGTCAAAATAGTTCTCAAAAGGGGAACAATACAAGTACCTATCTTGCTTAGATAGTTTCAATTGTAACTCGGCCTCTTACTGATCTTGCATCTGATCTCTTCTCTTCTATTCACAAACTTACTATATCATCATTATCATACCATACATCGCTTTTATAGAAACACTCCATACTTATACAAAATCAGCCTTCCAGTCGGCTTCACAATTATCATGCAAAACATGATAATAACTCATGTAAAGGTTATCTATGGAGTCGACACTCTTACAATACCAAAGAGTCAGCAATATACTTTATTCACCTATCTTATCACGTTACCATATTCACTTTTCCTTCCTTAATCTTCGCAACTATTCATATACCCTGTTACATTATTTTACTGCCTTCACATATCTTTCGAACACTGTATCTCACAAATCTGATAACCAAAACTTATGTGATCTTAACTGAAGCATGTGTATGTCCCAAAATACCTCCAATTAACTTTGCAAGCCATAATACCTCATATATATTCATCACTGACCAAAATTGTGCCATTGTACCCTGTTAACCTGATTCTGCACTTAGTCATTTTCATGACTGAGTCTCTGATGGCAATCTTCACAAAATGTGATCACTCTATCATAAGTGTTTCCATAAATGAAAACCCTTAAGTGATTCCTAGTACTCCAAAACATCACATGCCAATAATCTCTCTCTTTGGCATTGATGACAACACTTAGAAAAATGACTAAGTGTTACAATACAACTTTATTTTTCTTTCCTTTTCTTTCTAATACATTTTATTTCTTTTCTAATACTTTTTCTTTTTATTCTCTTTTCTACATACAACTCTACATATTTCTTTCTCTTCCTCATTTTTTATTTTTCTTCCTCTCCCTTTGACATCAATGGCAAAGGTATTCTCAAAATTGTAGAACTTAAGCACAAGTGGTTTAGTGCTTACTCACCAGATTTAAGACATCTTGGAAGGAGATTTCCAAGGTCTTAACTTCTTCAATCCATGAACTTATCAGTAGTTCACTGACATGGATTAATCCATTCAGTGCATATGACACTATCTCTACTGCCTTAATCTCAGTAAGAGTAGATAATGACATTGAACCTTCAACTTTTATCATTTCTGAGAGATGAGTCTCCAACATTTTATCATTTATGAGAGATGAGTCTCCAACATTGTGAGCTTAGGAGTCAATAGGCTTCTTAATGAGCCAAATTTGTCTTCAACTCTCCCTTTCTCCATTTCTAGTACTCTTATCTTGTCCAATAGAATAGATGTCTCCTTATCTACCTCTCCCACGGTTTCTGAAGATGATTCACAACTGTCCATTATACTGTCAAGGCTAGCCCTGTCTTTGGCTATGACCTCCTCAATATTCTTTAAATGTCTACAGGGGTTTATGCAATAGTTGTAAAGTTTCCTGCCTTGTGCTACACAACTCTTGGCTTTAAGAGTGGTAGCCTTAAGAATGCCTAAGTCCCATGAAATGGACTTACAAACTTCGCTCAACTTCTTCTCCAAGAAGTTCTTTTCAGCCTTTTCCTCTGCTATTTTTAGCAATGATTCAAAATGACTATCAAAGCTATCCAATACTGTACCAAGATTCTCAACCTCATCCTTGTCTTTGAGGATAACTAGTGAGGGGGGTAGCTTGTTCACTGTTTCTACAGCCCTAACCATTATCTTAGCTCTTTTGTCTCATTTCCGAACTAAACTCTCCTTAGCTTTAGCAAAAGCTATAAATGAAAGTCTCATCAGCTCATCTTCATCCATGTTGTCCACATCAGACCTGACCGGTTTGGCCACACTTGCCAACAATAGAGATGTATCTAGTTTGACCTCAACAACTTTTTCTGATTTTGGTTGTCTTTCTTGCTTTTCTTCTTGTTGTAATTCCTTCTCCTATTCTTTTTCTTCTTGTTTCTCTTCTGATTTTCCTTCCTCTATATGTTCCTGATCTTTAACCTCTATCGCATTGTCCACATTGTCCATAAATGGATCATTTATATCCTGTGAAGTGTCAAGGCTAACAGGCACACCAGTGACAAAGAAGTCTGGTTGCATGCTAACTTGAGCACTTACATCTATTTCCTTTGAACTCTCTCCTAAACCCAAGGATATAGGCTTAGAAGTTTTAGGAGGTGAAACCTTTTTAGGCATGCCATACATTAGAACTTGGTCTAATGCCTTTTGGCTGTCCTCAATCACCTCGTCATATTTTCTAGCTATAATCTTGACTAGTCTGGTCTTTGTCCTTACTAGGGGTTTTAGTGCCTTTATGATTCTTTCTCTTTCCTAAATTGACACAACCGACAACATATCATCAATTATTTTATTTCTTATGTTCTCATCTTCTGAATGTGCTAACTATTTCCTGATTTCCAGTTTGCTATACAGGTCTTTGGGGACACTTGCTTCAACCTCCAACAAATTCTTCTTAAAAACTAGCAGGTGCTCAATGATAGTGTCCTCAATGACTGCTTGGTCCTCAGGACTATATCTTTCATAGTATATGTTTACTGATATCAGATTTCCATCTTCAACAACTCTTTTCTATAGTGACTTAAGATCTGGTTTCCACAAGGTTTGTGTATTCTTTTGAACCATTTTCTCTTCCTCTTTCTCCATTACCTTCTTCTTCCTCTTTACCTCTGTCTCTTTTTCTCTTGGACTGACCTGCTTAACTGATCTTGATGATCTTCTGGGAACAACTAAAGTCGCAACTTCTTGAACTGATAAATCAACAATGTCATCAGTGGGAGCTGCTGTCTTTTCTGTCTCGAAGGGAGTGGGTGCATCTGTGGCCATACTGGAAGATGCCTCCATCTGATTTTTCAAATCTAAATACTACCTCTTTATCATTCCTACCTTCACAATAATTTCTTCAACAATTTTGCTTACTTTCCTTTTTCTTGTCGCTTTCTCTTGTTCTTCTCTAACTTTCTCAATTGTTGGGCTAGAATTTCACAAAGATTGTACTTCTTGTTCTCTTTTACCATTTTGTATGCCATCATTATAACTACAACAGATACAAAATTAAGTCTAGAACAATAAAACAACTTGTAGCCTATCAACATTGCTACCAATCTGACATCTTGCAAATAACATCATTTACTATCATTTCCCTCTTATCCCATTTAGAGCGTGTTAGGGTTTCAGCTTCTTTTCTCAGGTTCTTCTCACCAACAGGTAGGGCTCCTTCATTGGCAAGGCATGTGATATCATGGATCAACTAAGCACATATCTTAACAAGTTGATCACCTATCCATATGTACTGATCATGAACTCTTCTTAGAATGATTTTGAACCATTCAACTTTCATGAACTCTATGAGTCGGGTTAACTTGAGTATTGACAGATCTTTTTGGTGTTTAAATTCTTCTGCCAAAGACCCATTTACTTCTAACATATTGTTCAACTCATAGAAGATGTTAGCTTCTCTAATAATCTCATACTTGTAGTGTATGTATGCTCTAATATTCTCTACGTGTAACACACCTACAAGGGTTTGAGAAAATGCCCCTTCTGGATCATCCTCACAAGATTTGAATGGATGCCTTTTGAATTTGTATCTAGGTCTGTCTACAATATCATAAACTATTGGTGAATCCATGTCTTTCCAAAGAGATTAGGTCTAAATACCTTAAACGCGCTCGAATCTGATGTTTGGCTTTACGTGAACACAAAATCTCTCTACTAGATCATTGCTTTGCTTTCACACTTCTGCTCTCCTTAGTTGTTGATCAACAAATGGTGTAGGAATGAAATCCTTCAAGTCTTTTATCTATTTCAAGTTGAGTGTGTGCATTAAACACAGGTAGCTCAACTTCACATGTCATTCAGTCAATGCAAAACTCGTGAACACAAAAGATGAATCTTCAAGTGTTGCGATCTCATCCATAGACTCCACAACATCCGTACACATCACACCTAAGCTCGCATGAGATTATTCCACTTATATAGGGGTTGGATAATTTCTGTTATCTGCATCCAATGCTCCCCATAAGGCCATGAGATCTTATAGGTTGATACCTCAAAGAACTCATCATGCGAAGACACAACATCATCAGCTGTCTCTCCCTAAACCACTGCCTTATTTAGATCTTTTACTTTCCATATCTTCTCATCCTCTAATTTATTGTATTCATTCATGTAATCATTTAGGCTTTTACCATTGTCACCAACATTCTTCCTTATAACCACAGGTGGTGGTCCTTCTGGTTCACTATATCTCCTTGGTCCTCTTCTATTGTCATCTCCATTATATCTACAAAACTTTGCAATATGACCTAGATTGTTACATTTGTAACAAATAGGTGGTCTTCTTCTTTCTTGACTACTCTGTAGCTTATAGTACCTTGTTGTGTGCCCAAAGTTATTACATTTCTAACATGTAATCTTGGCTGCAGATTCTTCTTTGACATAGTCTTGCTTATACCTGGACTGATCAGGTTTTCTACAATCTACCTTCTTGTGTCCATACTCATAGCAATTAAAACAGTAGTTGGTAAATGGCTTGGAGTTACCTTTACTTCTGTAATCTATTTTCATATGTCCAACTTTGTTGCATCTGAAACATCTACCTTTGAAGGGTCTGAACTATTCTCTAGGTTCTTCAGTTGTAGGCCTTTCTTTAGGAATAGGTCTTTCCTCATTCTTGGCTTCTTTTGGATCTTCTTGAGTTTTTGAACTTTCAACTTCATTGAATCCACTCATATCTCCTGTAGGCTTTTGTCATGCTCTTTGTTCATCACTCTTGTCACTGCTCATGTGTAATTTTTCAATGAGTAATTTGGCTTGATTGAGTTCACCTTTAATGATCTGATTGTATTTATCTAGTTCCTGATATTTATCCTTGTAGTGGTCAAGTTCGGTCTTCATTTGTCCTATTTGCAAGTTAGCTTCTTTTAGTGACTCTTCAACTTTGTTTCTTTCATCCTTTTCATGGTGAATCTCTTTAATCATCAAAAGATTAATTTTTTATTTTTCTTGCTCCAACATATTTACTTTGTCTGATGTATCATTGTCTGAACCTTCTTTGATCTTCTCCACAAGGTCTTGTCTCTGATTTTTTACAATCTCAAGTTGTTCTTTAAGTTTCCTCATGAAACCTTTTGCTCTTCTCAACTTAAACTTCAGTTCGTCATTCTTGACTTTCATCTTATCCAGATCTTCAAGTGCAGCTTCAAAGTTCTCTTGCAAAAACTTCTGAATCCATTCTGATCTCCCTTAAGTTGTTAGACTTTTTCTTCAAGGGCCAATAGCTATGATACCAATTGTTAGGATTAGGTAATACTGAGAGGGGGGGTGAATTAGTATTACATAACTTTGATCTTTTCAACTTTAAACAATTATAAACAATCCAAAGTAATGCAAAAATAAAAAGAACATATAAGCATAACACATTACTCATGACAGCATGATTTGTTCTTGAGGAAACCCTAGCCAAAGGGAAAACCCCGGTGGGGATGGTACCCACAAATATGCACTAAAATATGATATCCCTATTAGGAGATCTAGCCCTATTAGGAGCTGATTGTTACATAGTACATTTCCTTATTTGAGGAATACAAAACCCTGTTAGGGGTATACAAAACACCTGGTTAAAGGTGGTGAGCACACTGCTCTTACAATCAATAATTGTCTCAATATAGTTCTCAAAAGGGGAACAATACAAGCACTTATCTTGCTTAGATAGTTCCAATTGTAGCTCGGCCTCTTACTAATCTCGCATCTAATCTCTACTCTTCTATTCACAAACTTACTCTATCATCATTATCATACCATACATCACTTTTACAGAAACACTCCATACTTATACAAAATCAGCCTTCCAGTTGGCTTCACAATTATCATGCAAAACATAATAATAACTCATGCAAATGTTATCTATGGAGTTGGTGCTCTTACAATACCAAAGAGTCAACAATATACTTTATTCACCCGTCTTAGCACATTACCATATTCAATTTTTCTTCCTTAATCTTTGCAATTGTTCATATACCTTATTAGATTATTTTACTGCCTTCGCATATCTTCCGAACACCGTATCTCACAAATCTAATAACCAAAACTTATGCGATCTTAACTAAAGCATGTGTATGTCCCAAAATACCTCCAGTTAACTTCGCAAGCCATAATACCTCATATATCTTCATTGTTGACCAAAATTGTGCCACTATACCCTGTTAACCTGATTCTGCACTTAGTCATTTTCATGACTGAGACTCTGGTGGCAATATTCACATGTGATCACTCTATCATAAAAGTTTCCATAAATGACAACCCTTAAGTGATTCTTAGTACTCCAAAACATCACATGCCAACAATTTCATGTTGGTATTTTGGGATTTTGTTTGTTGTCTCTATAACTCATATTGAAAACTCCAACATGTGTGTGTGAATTTTGTACCTAATCTGTAGACACAACACTTCAATAAAACATTAGAGGTTAGCAAAAATGAAATCATGCAATGAATTGAAAGCTAAACTAACCAGGCGATTTACTACCTTCTAATAGGTGCGAGTATGATGTTCTTAGATTGTTATCGAGATCAGTGACCTTGATGACACCTAAACGAAGGATTTAAATGCAAAATCTAGATATGGAATGAATGCAATTTAATCTATATTTTTGGTTTTTTTGTGCAATGATACGATGAAAACTGATATGAATCTAGAATCTAAGATGAAATTGATATGCAATGAATTGATCTAAGATAAGTTCTAAATGATATGCAATACTAAAAAACAAGAATGATCTCACAATAGCTTAGATTCGCAAAGATGATTCTTCAGTCTCCAATTCGACAGCGTGATGATGTAAAAATATGAGATGATTTGTGAAGAGTTGAGGCCTCGATTTTATAGAAATCCAGGGCTTTGGAGGTGCATGAAAGAAAACCATAAATCACTCAAATACACTCAACTTGATTTTTGAGTTATCTGAAAATAAAGAATAATTAACTCACAAAAACATGCAAAAGCAAAGTTTAACTCAAAATAGAGTTTAGCTTTAGTTGATAATTGATAGTTGTTTGCTTTTCTGATTGTGCATGTTTTATTTATGAATTAATTAATAATAAAGTGATTTATTTCCAACTTAACTGATTTTGAAAAATAAAACAATTGATTTATGGGTTAATCAATCATTTTTCAAACTTTATTCCAATTAAATAATATTATTAAATATGACAACTTGCTTTAATTAATTAAATAAGAATTTAATCAATTATTCATAAGATTTTGGATTTATTGTCAAAATTAAATAATACAATTTAGGAATAAATAGAATTAACTTCAATTAAACAATTAAGTGGTAGAATTAAATCTAATTAATTAAATATTGAGAATATTCAATTAATCAAATTGTAGGATAAATAGGATTTATCACCAAATAATCATAAAATTAAAGATAATTATGATAATTAGGAATATTACTAGGAATATTCCCTAATGCAGAATTTATGATAATCAATTAGGATTCGATGATGTTCAGATGTGCCTTAGGTTAGGACTTCGATGTCGATTTCATTCGATATGTCGATATAGGAGGTCAATGAACCTATAGCCCATTTTTGGGGTATTACACAACACACATCACTGAGCACCATCATTTATTGTTATTCATCCTGCATACTTAAATGCACATGTTCTTAGTAGTTTTAGTACTTTGACGTATTGGACCCTCAGCAAAAAAAATGTACTTTATCCTTGAATTTCCATAGTAACATTGTTGACTGTAACCATTGCATCTTATTGTCCTTTTGTTTGCTGATGCCCCTCCATGAACTAGTTACATTGCTTGTATCATACTGATTGCATAAACATGAAACAAAAGGTATCATGCACTGAAATGCATGTTCCTTTTTTTTAAATCATAGGGTAATCAAACCATTTTTGTAACACTCATTTCTATGTTATTTTCTTTGGATCAGCTTCTCTCAAACATCAATAATGGTATCAAAATAGCATTTTTTCATTAATTTCAATCCATGGAGCAGCAATACTTCTTTTGTAGCTATAACAATACTTTTTGTGTTTGCATAATGATACTGCTATATTCTTTTATGTCTCATATACTTGTAGCAACATTTATATTGAACTATCTCCTTTTTTCTTTGAATGTGCTTTATAAGATGTATTTTTTATCCTTTTGACCATCTATATCATGCGTATACATGAGAACCTCAAACACCAAGTATGAGCCTTAAGAGCTTAACTGAGACCTTTTGTAGCTGAAATTGAAACTGCAACTTGTAAACAATAGATACTTACTTTTGTCTAGATAATTGATGTTCTTCGAAACTAATATGGCTGAGATATATCACACTCTTCTTAGTAATATGAATCACACACTTGTCTGACTCCTCATTTGACTGCTATTTTTATAAGGTCTCATGTTGTTGTCCAAACTGGATTCTCATTCTTCCATGATCACTGTAATTAGTATTGAGCATTTTGACTAAACCATAGTGATAGAACCTTCTTTGCTTCTTACAACATTGTTTTAAAACACAATCCCTTTAAGACAATGGAAGACTTGTATGTGTTCATTGCTCCACTTAGCATCAAGATGTTCATGTTTTGTTGCATTTTTTATTTGTTGTAGGCTGCAAACTTCATTTTATTACCTGGTGATGCAACTTCAAAAAATTGCTTTTGACATCAATGGTGGTCCCTTTTGGTAAAATGCTATTATAAGAGGGCTTTTCTTATTTATCCTTTCTGAGATGACCCTAAAGTTCCTCGAAAAGGCTCTGTATTCATAAAATATTTGTTTGTTTTGTGGATTGGCTAAAGTTGACTGTACTATGATGCTTTATGACCACTGATTGTGATCTTGTTCCTGTAGCAACTCTCTTTTCATGATGAACATAATCTTGTCCCTTGCACTACTGATTGTTGCATTTGCATATGCTTCTTCATCTTTCTCTGATAGTATAACATGTTTCTATTTTGAGCTCATTGTTGTCTTAAAATGTTAAATACTGATTTTATGATAGCTCCTTTTAAAACACCGACAACATTGTACTCAATAAGTGGATTGTACTTTTACTTTATCTCATTGTATACCAGCTTGATGCCACTGTTTCATTGTATTTGATTTTCTATCCTGTAGCACGTTGTGCTCTACCCTTGTAGGAGCCACATTTAACTCCACGTGCTACATGATAGACATCTGCAACTACACATGAAGCAAACTAGTTATAAAAAATATGACATGAGTTTTTTTTTTGCTTTGATATCTCTTGCTTTCTCAGATATCCATGATAGGTTACCCCTTGTGATACACGTGAGTAAAAAACTTATATATTTGTAGATGTGGGCATCCATAGTGTATGATGACATGTCATTGCTTAGATCTATGAGATCTAACACCATTCTATCTCTCATATGCAGGAATAGAGCAACAAGCTGTAATGTGGTTGGACGCAAGACAAACAGGAGAAATACAGACAAGGCAAAGCAACACAAGTCGGGCTCATCATCCAAACAATGATGAGTCACCCTACACTATTTGTGCCTCTACTTTTTTTAGCATCTTTAAAATGTATAGCTTTGTTTTCATTTGTATCATAAGGGTTAGTCTCATGGCATGTGTGAGACATGGTTTACTTATGTTGTCAATAAAGATACTTCTTCTCAAAATGTTCAATCTTTTTCATATGCATGTATTTCAGCAGAAACAAGATGTAACCTCAAATTATTTTAAAACATGACAGCTCATGATTGAGCTTGGTACCAAAAATTGGTAACAAGAATCTATTATAACAAATGTCATTTTAAAAAGGAAAAAAATGTCTACATCAACTACACAATAATAAAGGGTAGCATTTAAGTCTTACTTGACAATCTTTATGGAAATCCCTACTTACACAAAGTTGTCCCTCTTGACCCTTTTCTCCTCCTTCCCCTTTTCTTCTTTTGCTCTAGGTCACTATCTTTAGTGATCAATTAAATTATTCCTAACAATTAGTTAATTTGGTTAATTTATTTCCTTTATTCAAAATAAATAATTAAATTTATTTCCATTCCATTATCAATAAATAATTAGATTATTCACATGTTCATTCATAATCTAATTATTTATATATTCATTCATAATTTATTAAATAAAATTAACTACAGTAAAGGTCAATCATCTTCCAAATCTATGATTTCTATTTAATAAATCTTATCTCAATTAGTCTCAACCATCTATTTGTAATAAAAATTAATCATTAAATTTTCAATTCTGCATCAAATGATCCTCATAGACTTATAATTATATGATACATAAATCTTAGCATAAAGCTTGAGCAAGAATAAATCAACTATTATCCATACTTTGTGTTTGGTAAAACCTCTCTCTCTCTCTCTCTCTCTCTCTCTCTCTCTCTCTCTCTCTCTCTCTCTCTCTCTCTCTCTCTCTCTCTCTCTCTCTCTCTCTCTCTCTCTCTCTCAAGTGGCTCTCAATACAAGGACATAAATACACAACAAAACATGTAGAATGTTTTCTTTTAAATTTTAATTTACCTTAATGTAACACCGAAGATAATAATAACTCAAATAACATCTACACCTATATTCATTTTTAAACACCAAGTCAAACATTCTTACGGTAACCTTTCAACATAAGATAAGATAAGAATAACTAATACCATTGAATATCTGACTTTCACTTTCTTGTTCCTTCACCATGTTTTCCAATACCTATAGATCTGCACACGTCTCAAAACTAGATGCAAGTCACAAGAGTCATTAAAATTAATTATATGATTATAAATATTGTTAGGAATAGTCCCAAGAGATAACTGAGAGGGGGGGTGAATCAATTATCTACAAGATTCAATTTTTTATCCAATAAAGTACAAAATAACATTAAGCACATACACAATAAGATAACACTTAACACAACACTGCAACTTTGGTTACGGGGAAACCCAAATAGGTAAAAACCCCGGTGGGAATTAACACCCACTATAAACTGCACTAGAGTATAATGATCCTTGATAGATGATCTTTCAACACTGTTAGGAGTTGATCTTTACAATGCATGAAGTACAGTGACCTGGTCAAGGGTCAGACCCTATTAGGAGTCTTTATAAATAACCTTGTTAAAGGTGAAGACACACATTCTAGGAGCACACTGCTCAAATGGTGAAAGTTGCAACCTTTTGCACAATAGATACACACTAAATCTAGATCTTGGTGAACTAGGAAGTAGACTTGTTGTCTTGATAAGTTCCAATGAATAACATATACTCTCTGCTTCTTCACATAGATATTCAACTGATGATTGACTCAACTATATTGTCTCAGTACATTCACATCTTCTACTCTGCTCTCTCAATCACACTTAGCGATCACAAATGACCGGCTATAAGTATCCTTCTCCAAATGATATAATCAAGTCGACATGTTAGAACCATCTTGAAATCATATTAGAGAAACATATAACTCTTCAACAACATCTCCAACGACTAAACCAAGCACACAACACAAAAAAGGGACCACGCAACCCAATATGAGTAGATGCGTCACTTCACACTATTGGCTCTATCAAATTAACTAAAACTTTATTCTCAAGCTGAAATACGATGTGTGCTCTTGACCAAACTGTTACGGAGGAGGGATGAATTAATCACTAGTTCATGCCACTTAGTCTTCCTTTGAGACTTTTGGTGTCTTCCAAGATCACCTACTGGACCTATAGGATCACCTATCTACTTATGATACCCTAATCCAAACCCTACTCCTCTAACTTCTCAAAGTTTCCATCTCATCCAACTCCTAGGTGCTCATTCTTGACTAGAAGCACTCTAGCCCTCTTGGTCTTCTCTAAGGCCTAGCCTTACAAATATTTCCAAGCTTCTTGAAGGGTTGTGGAGGTGTTGTAAAACCTTCCACTCCACTCATTCCAATGGTTAAATCAACCCTCTTCACTAATCCTTCCTACCGATTTCAAGAATCAACACTGGAATAGGGCTACAAGGAAAGAGCCCCAATTAGCCCTCTTATTCTGAGAAAATAGGGTATTGCTTAGAAAACCTCCATTAAAAAGCTCTAGCTTCCTTCCAGGACTTCCATTCATTTATCTAGGGCTCAAGGATTTGTAGGGTCTTAGGCCTCCAAACGGTCGTACAGTGCCCTAACTATGACTGAGGGTTTTTCAAGGGTTTTAGGTCTCTTTGAATCCTGCCTGACTTCTTGGTTTGATCTAGTGCCTTTTTGGATTGGTGAGGACTCCTCCTACACACCAAGGAGCCTTAAAACACCCATCCACCATTTCCATGCTTCAATTTGGGTCTAGCTACACAACCCTGCCTTCTAGAAGCTCTGCAAGTTCACTCTTTCCTAGTCGGGCATCCTCTAGCTCGCCTAGGGCAAGAGTTTATAAATAGTTCCTCTAGACTTGAGGGACATTCCTCTTGCACATGAGAAGTACATAATGTAAACTCACTATCCCCAAGAGGCCATACTATTTCTACAGTGGGATAGTGAGTTACATGCTTAATAATCCCAACTACCTAGTTTAGGATAGTGAGCACACAAAACATAAATAATTACATAGACTTAAAAAGAAATGCACACACACCTAAAATAATAAATCCAAAACACTATATAGAGATTATCCTCTAATTCCAAGTGATTAAGTAAGAAAATCAATACAATCTTTCTTCCATTACTCCCGTGTTATGATTCTACACACACAAAACTCTTTCCTTCAGAACTATATCCATAGAGTATGATCTCCAATGGCAAAAATTAGGGTTTCCTAGGTTCATGTCCTACCTCTAAAGTCTTAGGTTTCATAATTAGGTCTTGTGTCAAGACCAAAGACCAAATCCACCATTAGAGGGAGTAGTTACAAAATGTTGTCGAGCAACATTTCAAAGTTGCAATGTTGCAAAGTGCAACTTTTGCAACTTTTCACAAATGAGCTATTTTGAGCTATTTTAGGCCAATGCCTTGCACCTAGATGATTCTTAGGTGTTAGATGTCTTGACTCAATCCAAAGGACTCTAATGACATCAACTAACCCATTGATGACTCATGATGATGTAATCTTACAATGAAACCATATACATACTAAAGACCTATTAAAAGGAACCTTAAGAACCTCTAACCTATATTGCCAACCACATAATGGTCCTCAGACCCTTATTCCATTTACAAGGCTCACTAGGAGCATGTCACAACAAAATTTCAAATGGTGAGGGCCCTATGCTGACTAGGTGCCCCTGCACCATGCTACCCACTTGAAAAGTCATGTCACCTCTGGAGACAAGAGTTGGGGATCCAATCCCTTTAGCTTGAACTGGTTCTCAGCAATCTAGGTGGCCTCTAATTCTAGCTTATCCTTCTGGACTTGACTAGGTGTTCCTTATAGGTGCCCTGTTTGGTCTTTGCTTAGATTCGAGAGTCTAGGAACTTCTCTGCTTGAAGTTTAGGCTTAGGAGGTAGGGCTGCTTCTTGGGATTATTCTTTAGCCTCCTCCACATTCTGATCAATCTCAATAAGGGGTCCCCTGTACTTAACCAGGTCTGCTACATTGAAAATGGGAGAAATGACCAAGTCATCAGGAAGCTCAACTTTGTAGGCATTCTGCCCATACTTGGCTAGTATAGGACCAGGAGCAATCCTCCTCATTTGAAGCTTAGTAGGAACTCCTTTTTTCAATCTGGCTTTGTTGAGGTGAACCATTACTAGGTCTCCCACACCAAACTGTACATCTCTCCTCTTCAAATCAACTTTGTCCTTCATCTTCTTTGTGTTCTCTGTGAGGGCTTGTTTTACTTGCTCATGCACCTCCTTCATAGACTGACTGAAATCTTCAGCATAACCACTGTTAGGGGCTTGATTTCCTAAGGTTCTCAGCTCACATACACCCCTTGGGTGTATCCCATAAATAATCTCAAAGGGACTCTTGCTAGTAGTCCTATTGACATTATCATTATATGCAAATTCTTCTTGATGAATGGCCAAATCCCAAGTCAAACCATATTCCTTGGTCAAACACCTCAATAAATTGTCAAGTGTTCTATTGACCACCTCAGTTTGGCCATCAGTCTAAGGGTGGTAAGCTGAACTAAATGCTAGATTTGTACCCAACCTTTTCCATAAGGACCTCCAAAAGTGTCCCATAAATTTTGCATCCCTGTCAGAAACAATACTACTTGGCAAGCCATGAATCCTCACAACTTCTTTGAAAAAAAAAGAAGCAATGTGACTTGCATCATGAGTGACTTTGCATGGAATAAAATGACTCATCTTACTAAATCTATCTACTACCACATAGATGTTATCAAATCCACTCTTTGTTCTAGGCAAACCAACCACAAAATCCATACTTACACATTCCCATGGCCTGTTTGGTATAGGGAGAGGCTGGTAAATTCCTACATTTGTAGATGTCCCCTTTTCTCTTTGGTAGATGATGCATTGCTCCACATAAGTCCTTACACCTCTCTGCATTTTGGGCCAATAGTAGAACCTTTGGACCAATTCTAAGGTCTTGTTTAAGCCAAAATGGTAATTCAAACTTCCATTATGTTTTTCTTGGATGATGTTCTCCCTCATGGACCCCCTTGGAACACATAATTGTCCTCCTTTAAAGAGCAATCCATTCTATAATGTAAACTCTACAAACTCACTATGAAAGTGATTAAGGTGATCTTGACACACCTTATATACCTCTGCAAAATCCTCATCTGTCTGATACAGATCCTTGAAGTTATCCACTCCTATGCTTTGTATTTGTACCTCTTGGACAATGAGTAGCCTTCTACTCAAAGCATCTACTACTTTATTCAGCTATCCTTTGTTGTGCTTTATGGTGAAGGTGTATGACTGTAAGTACTCCACCCACTTAACATGCCCATGGATTAACTTGTCTTGAGAGTTAAGGAAACTCAAAGCTTGGTTGTCAGTGAACACTACAAACTCCTTGGGCAACAGATAATGCCTCCACTTCTTAAGGGATTGAACAAGGGCATATAATTCCAAATCACAAGAAGAATACTTTTGCTTTGCTACATTTAGTTTCTCACTAGAGAAATCCACTGGCCTATTGCTTTGGCTTAAAACTCCTCCTACTTCTATGTTACTAGAATCACACTCTATGGTGAAAAGTTCATCAAAAGTAGGCAATCTTAGGATGGGCTTGGTGGCTACCTCCTTCTTCAATGTCTCAAATCCCTTATTTGCTGCTGGTGTCCACACAAACTTAGTTCTAATTCCACCTTTTATGGTATCTAACATGGGAGCACATATCCCACTGAAGTTCATGATAAAATTCCTATAGTACTGTGCTAGACCATGGAAACTCCTTACCTCACTTGCATTCTTGGGATTTGGCCAACTTAGTATGACTGCAACCTTGGATTCATCCATCTTTAAATCTCCTTGAGACAAAACAAAGCCCAAATATACTAATTCCTGCTTCAAGAAGTCACACTTGTCTAAATTGATGGTTAGGTGTTCCTCTTTTAACTTAGCTAACACAACCATGATATGCTTTAGGTGTTCATCTTTAGTCATACTAAAAATTAAGATGTCATCCAAATAGACTACTACAAACTTACCTGTGAAGTCTTTCAACACCTCATTCATGAGCCTCATGAATGTGCTCAGAGCATTGGAGAGGCCAAATGGCATGACTAGCCATTCATAGAGTCCTTATGTGGTTTTGAAGGTCATTTTCCACTCATCCCCCTCTTTTATCCTGATTTGGTGATAGCCACTTTTAAGGTCTATCTTGGTGTAATACTTAGCCCCTCCTAGGTAGTCCATTAAGTCTTCAATCCTAGGTATTAGAAACCTATAACAGATTGTAATTTTGTTAATAGCTCCGAAGTCTGTGCATAACCTCCATGTTCCCCCCTTCTTAGGTGCTACAACAGTGGGAACAACACATGGACTGATGCTCTTCCTTATCATTCCTTGGTCCATCAACTCCTGCAATTGCCTTGCAAATTCCCTGTGTTGTTCTGGTGTCAGCTTGTAAGGTGCCTTGTTAGGTAGTGATGCCCCTGGAATCATGTCTATTTGGTGACTGATTGCTCTCTTGGGTGGCAGTGTTGCAGGTGTACCATCTGAGATGATGTCTTTAAACTCCTTCAAGATTTCTTGCACCTCTTTAGGTATGTCTGCCTTATTATCCTTTGTCTCCTCTTTAGGCTTCACCACTATGACATATTCTACTCCTTCTTCCTTTTCTAGAGTCCTCATGAAATCCTTCCCTTTCAACATTAACACATTTGGTCCACTTCCTTTACTGTCATCCTCAACAAGTGACTGGATCTTATAGCTCACTCCATCCTTTTGAAAGGTGTATGAATTTTGTTCTCCATTATGCATGGCTTTCCTATCAAATTGCCATGGCCTACCTAGCAGTAGATGGCATGCATCCATTGGCAAGATATCACACAAGAGTTTTTCCTTATATCCTCCTATTGTGAACTCAATCCAAGCTTGTTCATTTACCAAGACATGTTGCCCCTTATTGAGCCAAGTAACTCTATAGGGAGTGCTATGAGGTGTTTTGGGTATCTTAAGTTTATTTATGGCTTCTTCTGAAATGATGTTATCAGTAGACCCTAAGTCTATGATAACCTTGCAAACTTTACCCATAATTTTGCACTTTACTTTGAAGAGTGATCTCCTTTTCTTGGGCTCCTCCTTAACTGGCTCTCTAATCAATATTCTCCTCAACATCAGGTTCTCACCACACTCTGAATCCAATTGGACTTCAAGAGACTTCACACTTGAAGCATCTTCATGCACATATGCAACTTTCATCTCCCCTTGTGAATTTGATACCTTTTCAGAACATCTATAGGCTGGATGGCCCAACTGTTGACAGTCAAAACACTTGATAGTAGAAAATTAGGATGATCCTCTTCCTCCTTGTGATCTACCTCTACTTCCAAATCCTCTACCTCTGCTTGAACCACCACTTTGACTATTTTTTCCACTTTGTTCAGTCAATTTGGAATCTCCTTGGGGTCTAATGTCATTACTTCTACCCCCTATACTTCCCCTATGTCCTCTGTCATCTCTACCTCTTCCTTTATTCCTTGAGGTTTGATCCTGATTCCTTTTTCCTTTCTCCTCTAACTTCAAAGCAATTTGATAACACTGGTGGACTATCTTAGGGGTAACGAGACTCATATCTTCTTGAATGGACCATTTAAGGCCATTCAAATACCTAGCCAACCTAATGCTTTCATCCTCTACTACCTTGGATCTTAGGCATAACTTTTGAAACTCCTCTGTATAGGAATGTACATCCATTTGCTTCTACCTTAGGTTTTGTCTTCTCCTATGCAACTATATTTCATAGTCATTAGGTACATAGGCTTGTTTGATTTTAGCCATCATCCCTTTCCGAGTAGCAATGAGACTCATCCCTTCTTTCTCTCTTTCAATTTGAGTAAACTTCCACCAGGTTAAGGTTGAACCTCTCAACCTTGACTTACCCACCTTTACCTTCTATGCTTCTGAGACACCATCACATTCAAAATGGTTCTCCATACCCTCTATCCAATCCATGATCAAGTCTGGATCCATTTTTCCACTGAATAAAGGAATACCTTCTAAAGCCTTATCACTCATTGCCTTAAGTTCTTTCAAGAAGGGTTCTTTAGGTATAAAAGGGTCTGGTGTTGGAGCCTCTTCTTCCAACTCAATCTCCTTTTCTTTGGCTTCTTTCTCTTCTTTTTGTTCCATCTTTTCCTTGACTCTATCTATCTTATCTTGGACATCACTCAACAACTGTTCTAGTTGTGCCAACCTCTCTCTTAACAACTTGTTATCTTCCTATTATTCTTTAACTTTCTTGGCCAATTTTGTATTGGTCACCATCTTTCTTGATGCACTAGATTCAGTTGGTGAGAGCATTCACCTTCTTGGTCACCTGCTATTCCCAAACCTTTAATAGGCTCTGATACCACTTTGTTAGGGAGGAGGGATGAACTAATCACTAATTCATGCCACTTAGTCTTCCTTTGAGACTTTTGGTGTCTTCCAAGATCACCTACTAGATCTATAGGATCACCTATCTGCTTATGATCCCTTAATCCAAGCCCTACTCCTCTAACTTCTCAAAGTTTCCATCTCATTCAACTCCTAGGTGCTCATTCTTGACTAGAAGCACTCTAGCCTTCTTTGTCTTCTCTAAGGCCTAGCCTTACAAATCTTCCCAAGCTTCTTGCATGTTTGTGGAGGTGTTGTAAAACCTTCCACTCCACTCATTCCAATGGTTAAATCAACCCTCTTCACTAATCCTTCCGACTGATTTCAAGAATCAACACTGAAATAGGGCTATAAGGAAAGAGCCCCAATTAGCCCTCCTATTTCGAGAAAATAGGGTATTGCTCAGAAAACCTCCATTAACAATCTCTAGCTTCCTTCTAGGAATTCTATTCATTTATCCAGGGCTCAAGGATTTTTAGGGTCTTAGGCCTCCAAACGGTCGTACAGTGCCCTAACTCTTACTGAGTGTTTTTCAAGGGTTTTAGGTCTCTTTGAAGCCTTCCTAACTTCTTGGTTTGATCTAGTGCCTTGTTGGATTGGTGAGAACTCCTCTTGCACACCAAGGAGCCTTAACACACCCATCCACCATGTCCATGCTTCAATTTGGGTCTAGTTACATAACCTTGCCTTCTAGAAGCTCTGCAAGTTCACTTATTCCTAGTCGGGCAGCCTCTAGCTTGCCTAGGGCAAGAGTTTATAAATAGTTCCTTTGTACTTGAGGGTCCTTTTCCTACTGATTTCAAGAATCAACACTGAAATAGGGCTACAAGGAAAGAGCCCCAATTAGCCCTCCTATTCTGAGAAAATAGGGTATTGCTCAGAAAACCTCCATTAAAAATCTCTAGCTTCCTTCTAGGACTTCCATTCATTTATCTAGGGATCAAGGATTTTTAGGGTCTTAGGCCTCCAAATGGTCATACAGTGCCCTAACTCTGATTGAGGGTTTTTCAAGGGTTTTAGGTCTCTTTGAAGCCTTCCTAACTTCTTGGTTTGATCTAGTGCCTTGTTGGATTGGTGAGAACTCCTCCTGCACACCAAGGAGCCTTAACACACCCATCCACCATGTCCATGCTTCAATTTGGGTCTAGCTACACAACCATGCCTTCTAGAAGCTCCGCAAGTTCACTCTTTCCTAGCTGGGTAGCCTCTAGCTCGCCTAGGGAAAGAGTTTATAAATAGTTCCTCTGCACTTGAGGGCCCTTCCTCCCACACATGAGAAGTACATAATGTACACTCACTATCCCTAAGAGGTCATACTATTTATATGGTGGGATAGTGAGTTACATGCTTAACAATCCCAACTGCCTGGTTTAGGACAGTGAGCACACAAAACACAAATAATTATAAAGACTTAAAAAGAAATGCACACACACCTAAACTAATAAATCCAAAACACTATATAGAGATTATCCTCTAATGCCAAGTGATTACAGTAAGAAAATCAATACAATCTTGCTTCCATTACTCCTATGTTATGATTCTACACACACAAAACTCTCTCCTTCAGAACTTTGTCCGTACAATACGATCTCCAATGGCAAAATTAGGGTTTCCTAGGTTCATATCCTGCCTCTAAAGTCTTAGGTTTCATAATTAGGTCTTGTATCGAGACCAAAGACCAAATGCACCATTATAGGGAGTAGTTACAAAATGTTGCCGAGCAACATTTCAAAGTTGCAAAGTGCAACTTTTGCAACTTTTCCAAATGAGCTATTTTGAGTTGTTTTAGGCCAATGCCTTGCACCTAGATGATTCTTAGGTGTTAGATGTCTTGAATCAATCCAAAGGACTCTAATGACATCAAATAACCCATTGATGACTCATGATGATGTCATCTTACAATGAAACCATATACATACTAAGGACCTATTAAAAGGAACCTTAAGAACCTCTTTAACCTATATTGCCAACCACACAATGGTCCTCAGACCCTTATTCCATTTACAAGGCTCACTAGGAGCATGTCATAACAAAATTTCAAATGGTGAGGGACCTATATTGACTAGGTGCCCCTACACCATAAATATTCTTAACTCATCACCAAACAAGAAACCAAACATGCATATCAAAATGATAAGTGCAACTGTTGAAATAATATAAACACTATCGGCTCCACCAGATAAACTCCAAAAACTATAACTGGCAAATAGAAACATCATAACTCAACTTTAAATGCACAAATAACTTTGTGTCCATGGACATAGCTTCACAAACATGTCTACAACAAAAATATAAACACCCACAGCTCCAACATAACCATACTGAGAATGACATACAAAACTCTGCTTGTAACACTGTCAGGAACACTACTATTACAAACTACTACACAACTATCTGTACTCAGAATCAACCTTTGCATTTATGATATCATGATGATAACATATCCATACAACATATGTTCAAGGCTCTCTGCATAGAACTATAACACACACTTCTTACCATATGTTGTCATCAATGACAAACATACAGTTAACACTGGCTTGTTGGAAAATCTCCAACTAACCTTTCTCATAATTTTATTAGAATTCACTTAAAACTAACATAGTTTTCATAACTAGAATTTTAATATCCAATATATTTCATTCTGCATTAGAGCTAAGGTCTATATCCATATTATCTTATTTCCATGATAGGGCTAGAGAGGCACTACTATATATATCTATATCACAAGTACTATGTAACAACACACATCAATATAGATCTTATAATATACCAATATACAATATTGATATAACTAATAATTTTTAATATCAATATGTCAACATGTATCTATTTATATTCTATTATGTTAATATTTTCACATCACTATGATGTCATCTAAGTTATATTATTATTAGTATTTTAAAGATACTTTTATTCTTAGATAATCCAATTAAATTACATGTTCTAATAAGATCTATATCACATATCAATATACATATATCTACAATTTCACATTAGCCACACATTGCATTGTTTGTATACAATTATGTATAACTATTTATATATATATCATTATGTTTAAATTTTTCAATTATTATAATGTAAGTTTTTACATTGTTGGTTTTAAATATTTTTCATGGACATTTTATTCTTAGACAATTGTTAACTATGTTTATATTTTATATGTTCCACTAAGATCTATATCACATATTAATAGACAATATTGATATATCTAGTATTTCATATTATACAACCAAAAATATCATTATTTGTGTAATATTATGTGTAATAATTTATGTATTCTTCTGTTTGTATGTTCACATTACTATATTATCATTTTTTACACCATTTGGTTTTCAATATTTAATCCTTAGATATTTCTTAACTATATTTATATCTTATTTATTCTAATATAGATCTATACGATATATCAATATACAATATTGATATCTAATATTTTACATTATTGATGCAGTCACAAATATTATTATTAATTTAAGATCTTGTGTTTATAGATAGATAGATAGATAGATAGACATACGTATGTACGTACATACAAACAAACAAACAAACATACATACATACATACATACATACATATGTATGTATGTATGTACATCCACACACACATATATACATATACATATACATATACACATACATATACATATACATATACACATACACATACATATACATATACATATACATATACATATACATATACATATACATATACATATACATATACATATACATATACATAAATTTATGATGCAGGGCAAGCAAGGAGGATCCAATTAAGGACAGTCCCCACAAGAAGCCAAACACCACAATGCAGAATAACACAACAAAATAATGTCTTCAACATAATTTTCATTAACATGCCCGGCTGTAAGGCCTTTCGAGTTAGGGCTAATTACAATCAGAAATAATTCTGCAAGATCAATAAAGATCCAAGCCACCTCTAGCTAGTCTGGTTCTCAAACAAATCAGCAACTGATGGAAACCCTAAGGTAGATCTGAACTTGAGCTTGCAAGCCACCAAGCAATCTCCTTGTCTCCAAGCATGCAAACCACTAGCTTTGCTATTACAAACTATCAGATAACAATCTGATCTTCAAGATCTCGCAGGATCTAGATCTAGCTTCTCTAATCTCCAAAATTTGATCTCTCTGCCCCCTAAACAACTACCCAAACACTCCTTAAATACTAATCTTCAGCCACAAGTCAGCTAGATGAAACAATTAACTCCTAAGCCAAGTAGGCTCTCATTACAAACAAATATTAAATGCAACAACAGTCGGCTCTCAAAAAACCTTACAAACATTTAATTCTCCATGTCAGCCTCAAGATCTACATAGGAGAATACAACAAAAGCTACCAACAATAAATATACCAAGTCGGCCAACCAAATCACCAAGAACTCCAATTGGTAAACCAGGACTACCGAGCGCTAGAGAAACAACTGAGTCAGCTAGGCATCACCAAGCAAGCACGTCGACCAAGCACCATAAGCATCATTAAGTACAAGTTCTGTCAAGCACCAAAAGCTTCACCGAGTTCCCTTAGTGACCGAGCCCTTCAATGACTGAGATCCTCGGTTAAAGCTACAATTGAGTAACATAGAACCCAAAAAACACACCTCCATGCAGATTCACCGAGTACCCTAGAATGCCCTTGCATCAAACACCTCAGGTTCAAAAAGATGTTCTCATAGGCTGGAATAACATCTTTTGGGATTCAGCACATAAACCCTGAACTGGTTCTTCACATACAAGTCCTCCAACTTTTCACCTTGCATACTCTTCCACTTCAGTTTCCTCTACCTTTTCAAGTCTTTCCTTGATAACACGCATTGATTGTTCTCCATACTGATCATCATTCCTCTCAGGATCCACCAACTCAACTTGGCTACCAATACTTAGACTCCTCCTACCGAGTGTTGTATCCAGCAAAGGCATCAGGGAAAAATTCCTATCATCCTTCTCAACAGTAAACACATTCTTCACACAATCATACATAGCTATGCAATCATATTGTCAAGGTCTATCGAGCAATATATCACAACTATTCATCTCCACAATATCACATAACACAAGATCCTTATACTGGCCAATCTGAAAATCAACAAAGCACTGCTCCCTCACTTCCAAAGCATGAACATTTTGTAACCAGCCAATCCTATAAGGATGAGGATGCTTCATTCTATTCAAACCAAGTTTCTGAACCATGTCCTCAGCAATAAGGTTATCAGTACTACCACTATCAACAATTACATCACAAAGTTTACCTCTAGACTTGAACTAAGTTCTGAACAAGTTACTCCTTTGACAAGGTTCCTCCTTTGTACCAAGCAATGTTCTCTGAACCAACAAGGTCTTAGATTTAGGTTCATTCTGAATGTTCTCATTTACCACAGTAGTCCATCGGTCACCAAGCTTCTTCTATGTACACTCAAAAGAACGATGTCCTTCTTCACCACAATTATAACAAGTACCCTTAAAGATAACCCTACCTATCTTTTTCTTTGGTTCTATAGGTTTCTGTTCAACTTCAATAGTCAGTTTATCCTTCACTGAGTGATCAATCTTTTCCTTCCCTCAGGGATTACTATGTTGTCTCCTTTTCAACTTATCTTCTGCCTTTAGAGCATATTGATAAGCATCTTCAACCGAATCAATCTTCAACATACCAAGGTCATCTTGAATATTGAATCTCAAACCATTCACATACCGAGCTACCTTTTCTTTACCAAGTTCTCTATGTCCAGACCAAATAGTAAGTTTGTAAAACTCCTCGGTATAGTCCTCCACAGTCAAATATTTTTGCTTCAGATTCTACAACTTCTTAAACAAGTCAAGATCATAGTTGGCAGGTATGAACTTAGCTTTCTATTTAGTCACCATCAACCTCCACTGATTGATCTTCATTTCACCTTCATCTTCTCTATCTCTTTGTAATTATTTCCACCAAAGAGAAACATGTCCTTTCAACTTAGTCTATGCCAATCTTACTTGAAGAGGATCTTCAATTTCTTCAAGCTCAAAGAAGTCTTCTAATTCACCAATCCAATCAATCAAGTTCTCAGGTCTCAAAGCACCAGAGAAAGTAGAAACTTCCATCCGGTAACTATTACTTAACTGAGCTCCAGATCCATGCAACTGACCAGTTCTATCTTCACCAGATCTATATCTCTGGTCATCACCACTAGATCCAGCAGCTTCAAAGTCTTCAGAAGCTTCCTCATAACCATCATCAATACCAATATTCCTTGGCACACCATTAATAGCTCTCATGACCTCACTGATCATGTCATTTTTCATCAATTCCATCTCAGATCTAAAATCAAATTTCAACTTCTCTATAATCTTCGATTCCACAACATCACAGAGATCTGCAATCACTCTAGGGTCCAATCTTCTTGGAGACATCCTTCAAGATTTTTGAAAACCCAAGCAATAAGTCACCAATAAGGTCATGGTGCAAACAACCTCAACTAATTTACACACTCAAGATCTTCAAGCTCTGATACCACCTAACGTAGTACAAGCAAGGAGGATCCAATTAAGGACAGTCCCCACAAGCAGCCAAACACCACAATGCAGAATAACACAACAAAATAATGTCTTCAATAGAATTTTCATTAACATGCCGGGCTATAAGGCCTTCCGGGTTAGGGCCAATTACAATCAGAAATAGTTATGCAAGATCAACAAAGATCCAAGCCACCTCTAGCTAGTCTAGTTCTGAAACAAATCAGCAACTGATGGAAACCCTTAGGTAGATTTGAACTTGATCTCGCAAGCCACCAAGAAATCTCCTTGTCTCCAAGCATGCAAACCACTAGCTCTGCTATTACAAACTATTAGATAACAATCCAATCTTCAAGATCTTGTAGGATCCATATCTAACTTCTCTAATCTCTGAAATCTGATCTCTCTGCCCCCTAAACAACTACCCAAACACTCCTTAAATAATAATCTTCAGCCACAAGTCGACTGGATGAAATAATTAACTCCTAATCCAAGTCAGCTCTCATTACAAACAAATATTAAATGCAACAACAGTCAGCTCTCAAACAACCTTACAAACATTTAATTCTCCATTTCGGCCTCAAGATCTACATAGGAGAATACAACAAAATCTACCAACAATAAATGCACCAAGTCGGCCAACCAAATCACCAAGAACTCCAGTCAATAAACCAGGACTATTGAGTGTCAGAGAAACAACCAAGCCAATTAGGCATCATCGAGCAAGCACATCGACTGAGCACCATAAGCATCACCGAGTACAAGTTCTATCGAGTTCCAGAAGCTTCACTGAGTTCCCTTAGTGACCGAACCCTTTAATGACCGAGATCCTTGATCAAAGCTGCAACCGAGTAACATAGAACTAGAACAACACACCTCCATGCAGATTCACCAAGTACCCTAGAATACCCCTGCATCAATTTACATCACTATAGTATAGTTTTTATATTGTTCATCTTTCATAGGTTTCATGCATATTTTAATCTTAGATATTGCCTAATTATAATTATATCCTTTATATTTCAATACATATCTATATCAGATATTAATATACAATATTAATACATATAATATTTCACATTGTATTTTATAGCCAAAAGTATCATTATTTGTCTAAGATTTTATGTATTAATATTATATATCTATATATTAACATATAGAATAAAGATAGGAAGCCCATTCCTATGCATCATGGCCTTATCTTTTTCTTATATAATTTTCACATTGCTCTATTCCCTCCAAAGAAAATTGTAGTGTTGGAAGCACCCTATCTTGAATCCCCACTTGTCGCAACTATTCTAGAATCCCTATTTGGCCATAGCAAGAAGAAGCTCCTCCACATCCCTAGTGCTTCTAGAATTAAACCCTTTCAAATTGAAACCCTTCCCACCCCCACCCATGACATTACATTTGAAGGCCTTTGTGACCTTAAGTAGTTTGCCACTCCCTCCACCATAGGTAAAAAATAAAATTTTAAAAATATACTACTTGATGAAAAAATCCAAGACCTAAATCCACATTTAGAAATTGCCAGTGAAGAAGAGGCAAATATTGGGGAGGACAATGGTAAAAGTGGTAGTGTGAACCCTAGGTTCTCAAATAGGCTAGCTAGGCACTTGGTGGACAAAGGAAAAAGGAAGCAACTAGTTTATTATGATGATGAGTCAGATGACGATGACGGTGGTAATATAAGTGACATGGAGGAGGAAGAAAGTTTTTCCAAGTTCACCAATGAAAGCTCCACTCACATTTCTAACAATGCTAAAATGAAACTACTAGATTTGACTCAAGAGGCCTTACCTAATGAAGTGGACACCAAGCATGGGAGTGAAGCTGTGACTTTACTACTTGCATGACTAATGAGGAGGAGTTAAAGGCCTTAAAGAAGAAAGTGATAGAAATGGAGAAGAAGATGATATGGATCTTGAATGCTTGCTTGTGATTCCTTACCCTAAATGTGAGAGGTATCTTTGCTTTTATACCTTAGCTAGTTATTTTGGGGCTCAAAACATGAAGGGTTTGAACATCTTGCTAAAATTAGGATACCATTCTCCAATTTAATTTTGGGCCTTATTTATCATCTTGTGCCTTGTGGGGTGCCTTGTTCCAACCAATTAGGGCTTAAATTTAATTAAAGAGTTATTTAGGATACGGGGATACACAAAATGCACATGAAAGTAAGGTTTAAAAATATAAGAAATACAAAAGGCCACCCATAATAGAATATGACCTTTCTATTCAAATGATGATTGAATGAATGAATTTTTTAAAGAGGCACACCTATAGTTAACAACCCTCATATAAATTAAATTAAGAGACTACCCATACTTAGATATTTATTAAATGCAAAATAAAGTTCTATGATGCATGGAAGAATTAACACACACTAAAATGGGTAGGTACTTACAATTTATGATGCTACATTTAGACCCCACTTTAGCAGGAATTTGAGTTGACATGTATGCTCATGATAACGTAGAATAAACAAATATAATAGAGAGATGTGATTATGTGCAAGACTTCAAAGAGATAAGACACCACTTGTTAGAATAACTGAGAGGGGAGTGAATCAGTTATCAAGTGTCCCAAATCAAAATGTATACTCCAAAACAATTCTATTGCATATGTTACTCGGTAAACATAAAATACTTTCACTATCTATGTTTTTACTGATTATCAGTCTAAAATTTATAATAATTACCGATTAAATCTAACATGTAATATGTAAAGTATGATAACAAAAAAATATCACAATCAACACATAACACAAGAGATTTAACATGGAAACCCTGTGAAGGGAAAAACCACTTGGGACCGGCAACCCAAAATTGTTCACTCTTCTGAAGTGAGGTCGGTGAAGACCCAACCCTGTTAAAGGTTACAAACACACTGCTAGGTGTGACCTTGTTAGAGGATTTTAGACTAGAAGTTATCATCCAACCAGTAGTCACTCTGGGGTTGACAGGATAACAATGTTCACTCTATGAATGAAACATCAAAAGACTTTCATAGTCCACTCGGTTAAGAGATTTGTCTATGTACAATGGTTAAATATGTAACAGTAGATGATCTGCCTTAACACAACTTTAGTTTGCAGTTTACAGATCAATGTTCAGCTCATTCAAATATTTCTAATCTATATAACACTTCAGATTCAATACTATATCAACTTACTATCCGTCGGTAATAACTCTCTGTAGCTCAGTAACTATTTTGCAGCTCGGTTCTTATTAACCAATATGATTAGAATGAAAACTTCTCCACGCGATAATTCTGCAATATCTTCTTCTTCCAACATCTTTTTCATAATGAAACCAATGTCTCTTATATAGATGAGTAAATCATTTTATTTTCCTCCATTAGATTTTGCCGCTTAATCATATTCATAGATTTTGCCACTTTAAGCTCCCTCGACCGATGTGTTAGTAACACGTTTCAATCTGCTCCATTAGATCCTTTTTGATTTATGTTAGCCATCGATCTTCATAACAAACATTATTTGTTACCTCGATTTCATACACTTTATAGCTCATCACTTTATCGGCTAAACTGATCATTTAATTCCTTTCTGTTTTGCTTAGTTAACAAAGAAATGTGTCAGTGAACAAAAGCTCGGTTAACACTGCGCTCAGTATACAATACACTTCGTCGGTGTATACTAAAATGCTTTATTTATCGACAACACTACTTTGTGTCTTTCAACTCTATTCTTCATCATAGATGAATGCAACATAATAAAGTCAATTTCATCAAGTCATAGACTCATCAACAAGTTACTCAGTGTGTTCCTTATCCTCATCTATCATATACATCTTCCTCATGTAGATATTTCCGCTCTTCATCTCTTTCACCTTTCTTCAGATGTGTCAGTATAGTAACTTACAAGATAAGTATTGTCAAGCTAGTTGACATCAATGACAACATAATACTGTTTTAATCATCTTGCATATCTAATCATCAACTCTTTAGTAATCTTGAATTACAGATTCTTCATTCAGGTTCTAAATCAGTTGTAGTTCATCACCACCAAGATTGAGGGAGAAAGCCACAAAACTTAGAATTTCAACTCATAAAACCATGTGCAAGGGTGCATAAAACAGAAACAAAAAAAATTAAAACAAAAACTAAGGCTCCAAGTAAACTAGTTGAAGAGACCTTAATGAGAAAAATGGCTTAACCACTAGTATCATTCTCAAAATTCTATTACAAAAGCACACATGGTAACATATAATGAGATATAATATATCAAAGATGAGACAAGAATCCATGATACAACCAACTAGCAAAGTGTGTTATATAATGAGATTTGGAGGAGAGAGAGAGAAAACCATGAATTAAATAGGCTAGCAAATTATTTTATGCTAGGTGATCCATTTAAAGAGATAAGGAAGACCTGAAAGCAAGTTATATTATGTATCTTAAGAGAAGAGAGTTTATGGGATAGAAAGTTGTGTTATGCTAGTCAAATCATTTTGAAAATTTGTGCAAAGGAGACCTATCAAATGGGCTATGAAGTTGCGTTATGCTAGTCAACTCATCTTGATAATTTGCACAAAGAAGAGGTCAAATGGGTTAGCAATTTGTGTTATGCTAGTTCAACCAATACTAAGTATGACCAAGATTTTTTTTTTTATTAAATGGAATTTTCCAAAACAATACGAAGGAGAGTCATCAAGCCCTAAAATGTTGTATCATTCTAGTAGACTCGACCTTAAATATTTGAAATAAGAATAACCAAAACATATGCAACATAGAGACCATATATGCCCCCCTCCCTTGCCCCCCAGGATGAAAAAATAAGACTATATTGATATTTTAAGAAAATGAAGAATAAGATAAACACCTTTAACACCAAGGAGATATCCTTTAAGCAACACCCAATATAAACCAAAGAGGTCACAATTCTTACGAGGCAAGGAATATATAGTTGTTAAGAGATATTGTGCAACTAGTGCAAAGGGGTCCTTTTGAGGGATGCATTAAAGGAGGAATAGATCCTTTCCAAAATACATCTACCTCCAAGGGGAGGTCTTAAACAAAAATTACATCATTGACCAAAAGAGGAAAGGAGAACAAGAATTCAAACCTTCCTCATTGCTAGGTAAAGGGATTCTTGATGAAGGATAACACACTTTTATCCCCCAAGTAAGGTATTTTTTAATGATGAAAATGTAATTACAAACAAAAAGGAGCTTTTGATCAAGGATAGACACCTCTTGCATAAGTAATAATCCATGAAAAAAAACAATTCCTTATAAGAAAGAATGTCACATGATAAACAAACATCACTTAATTGAGGGAAAGTGGATCCTTAGAAAGGGTAGGAGATTGAAACACTACCCTTGTCCCACAAGCATAGAGACAAGGATAAGAACAATTGTTATGTTGCTCAAAAATTATTATTGCACCTAAAATTATACCACCATGAATGAAAATGAGCTCCCAAAGGATAGGCTAACAATGTCACATAGTGTGGATCAATATAATAGGAACTTAAATGTTATTTTAAGTAATCATAATTAAAATATAACTCATTGTTACATGTTTTTTTATTGATAATAGGTTGTGTTTAGATTTTATTAATAATAGTCTAGGAAAGACCCTAGCCTGGACAAGGGATTGCTACATTTATGAAATCCATCTCCCCAAATAAGAACAAAGAAGACTCATTAAAAGATTTGAATCAGTAAGCTTTAAAACATAACTTGAAGACATGTCAATAATCAAGATTTTCTCTTATCTTTGTTGGCAAGTGATGTTTTGGGAGCACTAGGGATCACTTAAGGGTTGTCATTTATGGCAACACTTATGTTGGAGTGATCACATGCAGAGAGTTTCGGTATTGGAGACACAGTCATGAAAATGAATAAGTACAGAGTCAAAATAACAATATACTGTGGTACATTTTTGGTCAGTGAAGATAATGTATGATGTATTATTGCTTGCGAAGTTAAAGGAAGACATTTTGGGATATGTATAAGATTTAGTTAAGGTCGCACATGTTTTGGTGATGAGATCAGTAAGATATAGTGTTGTGAAGGTATGTAAAGATAGAGAATCAGTGAAACATGGCATATGAATAGTTGCAATGATTGAGGGAAGGTTAGTTGGTATGTTAACATGCTAAGTCAAATAAATGTTGTATATTGCTGACACTTGGTAATATATGATCACCGAATCTATGTTGATCATTTGCATAAGTAATTATTATGTTTTGTGTTGTATTTTGAGAGTCGACTAGATGGAAGAATTAATATAAGTATAGAGTGTTTTGTGGAAGTAATAAGTGTGATTGTGATGATGATGTAATGGATATGAATCTAAGAGTAGAGAACATATGCCAGATCAGTGTTTGACAGAGCTATAACTAGAACTATCAAAGCATAACAAATGCTTGTACAGTTCACCTTTTGAGAACACTTTGTGATAGTACTTTTGATTATAAGAGCTATAAAATCACACCTTTAATAGGGTTTTTGTATACCCCTAACGGGGTCTTTTGTATTCCTCTAACAAGAATATATTTTATGTAATAATCAGCTCCTAACAGGGCTAGATCTCCTAACACGGATTCAATATTTTAGTACATAGTTGTGGGTACCATCCCCACTAGAGTTTTCCCTTGGCTGAGGTTTCCTTGAAAATAAATAATGGTGTTATGAGTTATGAGTTATGTGTTATGTGTTGTGTGTTTATGTTCTTTTCATTTCAACATTGATATGGTTTATTTGTAATTTGTTGAGTTTTAATTTAAAGTGCTATAATACTGATTCACCCCCCCTCTTAGTATTACTTAATCCTAACAATTGGTATCAAAGCTATTGGCCCTTAGAGAGAAAGCCTAATAGCTTAAGGGAGATCAGAATGGATTTAGAAAGTTTACAAGTGAACTTTGAAGCAACACTTGATGACTTGGACAAAGAGAAGACTAAGAATGGCGAATTTAAATTCAAATTGAGAAGAGCATAAGGTTTCTGTAGACATGGAAAATTGGCAAAGGCTTAATTCAATCAAAAGGTGCAATCAAATCATCAAAACAATACGAGAAATCAATAAATGGAACAAAGGCAATTCAAATCAAAGGAAAATTCAATTAAATGATTAAATGATTAAATAAAGCTTGAAAAGGGAAAAAACACTACGAAATTGATTAAATTCAATTAATGACATAGTTGTTGAAATGAAAAATCAAAATGAACCTCTTACCCTTCATGGCTAAATTTAATTACTTTAATTAATTAATAAATCATAATTTCCCTCAACAAAAGAAAAAGGAGACAAAATAGACACAAATCACTCACTTTTGTTGAAATGGTCCAGCCTTTTGAAACCATTTAAATGTTTGTCCCCCAATTTAGGGACAAAGCAAAGCCAATTGACCTTACCCAAGCATAACCATGGTTATCTCACTCTACCCCCTACCTTTGGGAAAATCCTATAAATAGAAGGCATTTTGAGGCATTATTCATCCACTCCATATCTTTGAATTGCAGCAAAGCTCTTGCAATTTGCATCCACACCACTCACTTAGCATTTTCATTGATATTTAGCTTAATTGTTGATCATTTTAGAGATTTTCTTATCAAATAGAGCTAGAATTTGACAATTAGATCTAGTTTGCATATCATTCTTAGTTCAATTCTCATAATTAGAGTGTCACTAGTGAGGATTTGCAGCTGAGAGCCTCACTTACTACTTCAATTTAGAGAACCATGAGATATTTAGATTAATTATGCATTATTTAGATTAGTTTGCTTTGAATAGTGTAAATTCTCTTTAAATCTTGTTATTTCATGAAGGTGTAAATCACTCACACACAAATGGCACCCACCGTGGGGCTCTAGGCCTCAAATTTATCATAATTTCCACGTTATTTGCAAAATTTAGGCTAGAATTGCATGATTTTGCTCACTGTTTGTAGGTTACAGGAAAGAAATCACGCCTGCCGGTAAAGAAATCATGCCTAAAGCAAAGAGATGTCGCTTCCGGAAATTAAAATGTCGCATGGAGTTTGAACGATCACGCTTTTCAGCCTGCAGAGTCACGCTTCTGGAGAAAGAAATCATGCCTGCGAAAATTAAATTCTCGCCTCACGGACAAGTAGCTGATGCCTTTTGCTATTTAGATGTCGCCTGGAAAGAATTAAAAGCCGCGGCCGAGGAATGATTTTCCGCCTGGTGTAAAGGGAGTTTCCTGCCTTTCGCATTTAATTTCTCGCTTTGAGTATTTTAAATGTCGCTTTCAATTAATTAAATGTCGCTTCTCTGAGTTAGTTTGTCGCTTGAAATAAAGAGTTCATGCGTTTGTTTAATTTGATATTGCACTTAATTACTTTAATCTCGCTTGAGCCCCTTTTGGTGATGCTCGCGGTTAAAGTAATTACATCTTTATTAAATTAGATCTCGCCTTTAGCATGGACAATGTCGCCTGGTTTAGCATTGATATTGTATCAGAGTAATTACTGTTGTCGCATGTATTAAAGATTTCACGCGTTTGCAAAATTTAATATCGCACTTGTCTATTTTAATCTCGCTTGAGCCCCTTTTGGTGACGCTCGCGGTTAAAGTAGTCACGTCTTTGTTAAATTTAATCTCGCCTGTAGTCTGGATGATGTCGCCTAACTGTATTTTCTCTATTTTGTCAAAATAAAGACTGTATGCTAACTTCACTGTCATTTTTTTTTGTCTCAGGAGCATGGTCTGTCATAAGAAAGTGCAAAAACCAAAGAGAAGGCACAACTTAGAGGAAAAATTGATCTCTAAAAGGATAAGGAAAGAAAACCGGGTACATTCTACCTTTGTTCTCAACAATGATTTAGAGAAAGAAGTAGAATTATATGCTAAATACATTGCTGTTGTAGATGCTTACAAACGAAAATATGTCTCATTAAATTGAGAATTTAGTCCTTAAGTTTGTAAGAATTTTGCAAATATTTTGGTAAAAAGAATCAAAAGCATAATCAATTATATCATTTTTAGCTTTGATTTTGGTTTCCCCTCACTTTGTTTGTATTGTGCTGACTAACTTGTTGGTGGAGGGAACGTTTTGCTAAGGTAAGAGAAGGATTTGGAGAGAAAATGAAAAATCTACTACTTAAAAATGCGCCTAGCCTTTGCTAGCATCGTTTGAGGTATTTTTCTCATCAAGCTTGCACTTCCCTTAAATTGTGGCATTTCAAAGTTCAAAACATAGTTTAATCATAAAAGGAAAAAATAAACACTTCAATTCTAAGAACCCCTTTGTCACGGGGTTGAAAAAGAACCAAATTGATTGTGAGTGTTTGGGATAAGGGAAAAGCAATAGGGATATGCTCTTCACTCTTTGAGTGAATCAAATTCCCAAACTTGCTCTACCAAATCCACTTTTCATGCTTTCAAATGAACATGTTTAAAACTTAGTGGGCTCGCCTCCCGAGATTGCCTTAGAAGGGCCGGTGAGAGGGAAAGCCCAAAGTGGGATACACTTGCTTTTGCCGCGAGAATCCGACCCACTATAAAATGAAACGCGGGTATCCTTAATGGGGTACACGACAAAAGGATTTTAGCTCTTTCGAACTTCCTCTAGTAGTCCTAACGGATTGCACAAAATCATGCTTTTGTGCGTGTGGGAAGCCCCTTAACATAGTTGGGGGATGAAAAGCTAAGATCTCTTTTGAACGGAAAACTTACTACATAACGGTAAAATAGCAAAACTACCTATTAGAGCCATGTTTACGAACCAATTATGTGCTAGGTAGATTGTGTGGAAGCTATTCTTGTGTTAAACTTGTGAAAACGTTCAAAAATATACACATTAGAGCATTCTAGGGATATGGTATCCAATTGATGTGTGTGTTGAGATTGTTTTTATTTTCAAACAAGATATTCCAAAGTTATTGATCAAAACACCATTAAAATTTTAAACCATTTAAAATTGATCAAAAACTTTTACCTTATTCCAAAAATAGCTTATCAAGAGAAGAAAGTCAACATACCCTTAAAGTTTGTTCATGCCTGTTATTACAAGGTCACTCTCTATAAGGAAAGCATTACAAACAGATGGGACCTACAACGGAGAAGAGCTCCCATTTCCAAAGAACACTTTCATTACTTCACGAGTGACTGAAAAACCCGCTAAGGCAAAGGACATTAACAAGATGTTTAGCGATACCCAAGGAAATATTGATCCCAACAACCAAGGGAACAATATGAATGGGGGTATAGATCCTAACAACAATCAAGGGAACAACATGAATGGGGGTATGGATCTTAACAACAATCAAGGAAATTATAATAATGGAGGAAGAGATCCTAATTCTCAAGAGGCAAATTCACAAGGCAACAACTTATTTCCTCCTCATAATACAAACTTACCCCCAACTGCAGAAGAAGCCACGATTGAAAGAGCATTAGAGGCAAGACAATGTCCTTATTTAATAGAACTAATGAAAAAGACCATGCTTATGGATAAAGAAAAACACTTCATGGACTTAGTACAAACGGGGGTAAAGCTACCTAAAGATTTTGACATAGAGCAATTAAAGCCCAAGGAAATAGAAGACCCTATGGAAGCAATGAGGGAACAATTCAAGGCATTACAAATGGAAATTGACAGTTTGAAACAAAATGGGGCTCCTAAGCCTTTTTCTATTGAAACATTATGTCCTTTTCCATTCGATAAGAGTTTGGTCATGGTGCCTTTTCCCATAAATGTAACATTTCCTAAATATGAGAGGTATGAAGGAACATCTGACCCACATGATCATCTTCAGGGGTTTTGTGCATTGAGTCTTGAATTCATGCATGAATCAACCTATTTAATGAGACTATTCCCAAGAAGCTTGGGAGGAATGGCCATGGATTGGTTTTCAAAACTACCATCCGGCATAAAATCCTTTGAAGAGTTAGCATCTAAATTCGTGACTCATTACTCTTATAACATCAAACATGAGGTCACAATGATAACGTTATGTAACACGAAGCAACAAGATGGAGAAGCCTTTCTCACATTCTTGCAAAGATGGAGGACTGCATTTGCTAGATATCCAAGAAGTGTACCGGAGAAAGAAAAAATGGATATCTTTATTAACGATTTAAGAAGCGAGCTGAATTATTAAGGATGCAATGTCCCAAAACCTTTCAAGATTTGATTGATAATGGAATTACAATGGAAGAAGTGTTGATTAAGAGTGGAGAGTTGAAATTGTACAAGGAAAATAAGAATAACTCTAACTCCAACAACAACAATACCAACAATAACAACAATCCAAATAAAAGTTGGTACAACAACAATAGCCGTTATGCTGCAAAGAATAACAACAAAGGTATTGTTAATGATGGTGTAGTGGAATCCAACAACTTGAAGGTGATTCCATTTGCCCTTACAAAGACACCAAATCAAGTGAATAATGCTAATCAAGCATATAATGCACCTTCCAACAACAACAACAATGCCAACAAGAATAATCAAGGAAACAAGGATCAAAACAGCAAGTATGATAAGTATTTGAAGCCCACTCCTGCAAGACACTTTACACCCTTGGGAGAATCACTTGAAACTGCATTAAAGGCTCTCATAGCTAACAATGTTATTACATTACCCGCTATTAAGCCTTATGAACCAGACCATAAGCTGGGTTGGTGGGATGCTAAGCATCATTGTGAATATCATAGGATTCGGGGGAACACTACAAATGAATGTCTACAATTAAAGAATGTGGTGCAAGACTTGATAGATAATAACATAATCACTGTTGATGGACCCCAAAATAATGAAGATCATACGGCCTTCAAACAACCTTTTTACAAACATGATAAAGGTGAGTCATCAAATGGCAAGAAACAAAGTGCCAATAATCTCAACTTTGCGCCATCATATGATCATATTGTTAATGCTATCATCATTAATGAACAGCCCCAAAAGGAAGCAACAAATGTCATTACAAGAGGGCAGAATTCTAGAATGACTTTACAAGGGATAGTCCCTCAAAGCACCAATATCCCACCATCCAACATTGTGGTCAAACAACCTCCTACAGCAGCAAGGCCTTATAGTTTGGTGGACCAATTGCAACGTACTCCAGCACAAATCTCAATCTTAGAGTTATTGAAGTTGTCACCAAATCATAAAGAGATTTTGGAAAAAGTGTTGGAAGAGACACATGTTTCTACTACCTTATGGGAAGAAAAATTTCAAAATATGGTAGGACATCTTGTGGCTCCTCATTGTCTTTCATTTTCCGATCAAGATGACATGTCTATAACTCATCCTCAAAATTTTCCATTACATATAGAGGTTTTGATCGAAAGGCATAGAGTCAAAAGAGCCCTTATTGATGGAGGGGCTGGCCTTAACATATGCACATTGAGTCTTGTAAAATCCTTAGGTCTATCCGAGTCTTGCATTGACCCTACAAAGAAAATCACCATAAAAGCTTATGATGAAGCTGAAAGAGCTTCTAAAGGCATGATTGTGTTGCCCATCCAAGTGGGACCAGTCAAGAAGGAAACCAAATGTCAAGTGTTGGACATGAAATTAACCTATTGTGTGTGTGAAAATTGTACCTGATCTGTAGACACAACACTCAGTAAAACATTAGAGGTTAGTGATAATCAAAATCATGCAAAATTGAAAGCTATCTAACCAAGCGATTTACTGCCTTCTAATAGGTGCGAGATTAATGTTCTCAGATTGTAATCGAGATCAGTGACCTAGACGACACCTAAATGAAGGATTTAAATGCAAAAGATGGATATGAAATAAATGCAATTAATCTATATTTTTGATATTTTCTATGCAATAAGAATGATAAAAACTGATATGATATGAATGCTATTGAAAACTGATATGCTATGAATCTAACAATGATATGTAATATGAATGCAAAAATAAGATTGATCTCACAAAGATGTCGATTCGCAAGAGCTTTGATTCTTCAATTCCAATTCTCCAGCGTGATTGTGCAAAATATGAGATGATTTGTGAAGAGTTGAGCCTTTAATTTATAGAAATCCAGGGCTTTGGAGGTGCATGGGAAAAAGCCATAAATCACTCAAATAACTCAACTTGATTTTTGAGTTATTTTTAAATAAAAGATAATTAACTCACAAAAACATGCAAAAGCTAAGTTTTAACTCAAAATAGAGTTTAGCTTTAATTGATAATTGATAGTTGTTTGCTTTTATGATTGTGCATGTTTTATTTATGAATTAATTTAATAATAAAGTGATTTATTTCCAACTTAACTGCTTTTAAAAATAAAATAATTGATTTATGGGTTAATCAATTATTTAATCAAAATTTTATTAAAAACTATATTATTAAATAATGACAACTTGCTTTAATTAATTAAATAAGAATTTAATCAATTATTCATATGATATTAGATTTATTGTCAAAATTAAATAATACAATTAATAATAGATATAATTAAATTTAATTACACAATTAAGTGGCAAATATTAAATCTAATTAATTAAATATGAAAATATTCAATTAATCAAACTTTAAGATAAATGTGATTTATTGCCAAATAATTATAAAATTAAAGATAATTAAGATAATTAGGAATATTACTAGGAATATTCTCCGATGCAAAATTTAAGATAATCAATTAGATTTGATGATGTTTAGATGTGCCTTAGATTAGGACTTTGATGTCGATTTCATATGATTTGATGATATAGGAGGTTAATGAACTTATAGCCCATTTTTGGGGTATTACACCTATAACATCTTATTGGGAAGACCATGGATTCATGAGATGCAAGCTGTCCCATCCACATACCACCAATGCATCAAGTTCCCATACATGGGTGAAGAAATCACAGTTGGAGGAGACTCAAACCCATTTCAATATTGTAATGCACTCAAACCCTTGCATGAATTATACATTCCACATAATCGTGAAGGAGTTGTTCCAAGAATCACCAATGAAGATGCACAAAATCCTCTTCAAGCTAGCTCAACTACATCAACTAAGGGCAAGGAAAAAGTGAGCTACGAGGGTCCAAATGTGATGGAAAGTCCATATGTGGCACCTAAATTGGAGACAGTGATCTACAAACCTACTAAAGAGGAAAAAGAGCAAGCTAAAGCAGATCATTATCAATACATGAGTGAGATGATGAAAAAATTTGATAAACAATGCAAGATTAGTTCAAAAGGGGTAGGAGAATATTCAGTTTCTCTATTTGACATGCCCATGTCTCCCAAATCACATGGAAAACCGTCAAAAGAACATCTTCCACATAAGTATAATTCTTATTTTGTGAGGGAAGATAGAAAAGCAACATGGGAAAAGGAAGAGGATGATGTCCTTCAATGGCTTTATCATAATGAGGATGGTACCTTAGACACTCCCATGGAAAGAATTCAGCATGTCAATATACAAACAGAACAATATGGGAAAGGATTTGATATTATGCAAAAGATGGGATACAAAGGAAGAGGACCCCTAGGCCAAAGAAATAGAGGATTATTATAACCTATTGAACCTATTTGGAGGGCAAGTCATGAAAAATCCGGAGTAGGTTTTCAATATAAGGGAGAAAGTTCAAGTCCAATGCATGATTTTCATCCTCAAATAAATGCATTAGAATCTGAAGGAGATAGTGATGACTCTAGGGATTATGAATGGGATACTTTATCAGATGAGTCATGTCAAGATAAAGAAGTCATTGCTATACATACTTATGCAAACATCCCAAAACAAGATGCTCCAATTAATGAAGAATCTCCTATTCAAAGGCCTAATATAGAACAAGCATCTAGTAGTGGAGCATGGATAGAAACATTTTGGACACCTTCAGAGGAGGGAAATTCAAACGTTAGTTTTAACCCGCTTGTGGCTTTTCCCACATTGTTTCCCGTAGAGGTCGACGAGGATTCAAGTGAAGGGGACTTTGACCCTGCTTCCATGGATCATCTTGAGGAAGCGCACATCATAGATCTAAACGATACAATGTATGAACCCTCAAACGAAGTCATGTCCATAAATCCTATTGATGATACCTTACCCAATAACTCCTTAATTTTGATACATCCAGACCTCATTGATTGGGATCAAACTGAACCACATGACTTACTTTACTTCCCAAATGACCAAGCAACAAACCAATACCTCAATGCGGTTGAACCCTCTTTCACCAACGAACTCAATACGGACATGATGACAATAGCAAGGGTCCAATCTCTTAGTCAAAAAAAAGAAAAAATGAAAAATAAAAATAAAATGAGAAGTTCTATTGGTGAAAACCCAACTGTGGCACCATTAGAACCAAAAATAATGAAAATAAAAGACGTTTCTTTTGGTGAAAACCCAATTGTGGCACCATTAGAAGAGAGATTGGACACTTTGCCTGAACATGAAGAAGAACGATCATCTATTCTTATAGAACCAACAGAAAAAGTTAACATTGGTACAGAACTAGAGCCAAAGGTTGTACACTTAGCTGCATCACTTACGTCTCTTGAAAGAGAGGACTTTATCAAATTCTTCCAAGAGCAACAAGTAAATTTTGCATGGTCATATGCCGATATGCCTGGATTGGATCCTGATTTCATAATGCATCATTTGAATGTTAGACCCGGAGTTAAACCTATGAAGCAAAAACTAAGGAAAATGCACCCACATGTGGCTCTCTTAGTCAAGGTAGAATTGGAAAAATTGTTAAAGGTGAGATTCATAAGAACAATAGCATATGCTGATTGGATCTCTAACATTGTGCCGGTTACTAAGCATGATAAATCTATCCGTGTGTGTACGGATTTCAGAGATTTAAACCTTGCATGTCCCAAAGATGACTTCCCATTGCCAAGCATTGATGCCATAGTGGATTTGACAGCAGGTCACACAATGTACTCATTAATGGATGGATTTAGTGGCTACAACCAAATCAAGATTGCTCCCGAAGACCAAGAAAAGATAGCATTTACTTGCCCTTGGGGTACTTTTTGTTGGAATGTCATGCCCTTCGGTTTAAAAAATACTGGAGCTACATATCAAAGGGCCATGACAACTATTTTCCATGACATGATGCATACTTTCTTAGAAGATTATGTGGACGACATTCTAGCAAAATCCCACAATAGAGAAGAGCATTTACAAATCCTAAGAAAAATATTCATTCGGTTAGAACAATTCAAAGTTAGATTAAACCCAAAGAAGTGTGCCTTTGGTGTCCAATCCGGCAAGTTATTGGGTTATATAGTGTTAGCAAAAGGCATTGAAGTTGATCCTGAAAAAGTACAAGCCATTCTAGAAATGGAGATTCCAAGAAATATTAGCCAAATGAGGTCACTACAAGGAAAGATTCAATCAATAAGGAGATTTATCTCTCAATTAGCAGAAAAGTGTCACTCCTTCACCAGATTGTTACACAAGGACACTACATTTATGTGGGATGAAGAATGTGATAAGGCCTTCGCTACTTTGAAGACTTATTTGATAAACCCACCTATTCTTATGTCACCTATCAAGGGTAAAGAACTGTTGTTATACATATCAGCCACAGAAAGGTCTCTAGGCATATTGTTGGCACGAGAAGATGAGCAAGGAAAAGAAAGGGCAATCTACTATCTTAGTAGAACCTTAATAAAATATGAACTCAATTATTCATTCATGGAAAGAGCATGTCTAGCAGTGGTTTTTGCATCTCAAAAACTAAGACATTATATGTTGATGCATAAGATCAAATTAATTGCCAAGATTGATCCTCTCAAATACTTGCTAAGTAAAACTGCCTTAACAGGTAGAATAGCAAAATGGGTCATGATCCTAAGTGAATTTGACATTGAATATGTTGATAGAAGAGCAATTAAAGGACAAGTGATAGCAGATCACTTAGCAGATAACCCAATGGAGTCTACACAAACCATGCAAATTGAATTTCCAGATGCAGAAATTGTCAACATAGAAGCAAAGACATGGAAATTATATTTTGATGGATCTTACACACAAGGAGGTTCTGGAGCAGGTATATTATTGGTTACTCCTCAAGGGTACACCATTCCAAAGTCCTATAAACTCTTATTTCCATGTACCAATAACATAGCGGAATATGAGGCATTAGTGATTGGCATCAAAATGGCTTTAGAATGGAATATTGCAGAATTACAAGTGTATGGAGATTCCCAACTCATAATCAATCAGGTTAATAATGAATACAATACCAAAGACATAACATTGATGAAATATAAAACCTTGATTGATGGATGGAAGAAGTACTTTACTTTGATCACATTTGAACAGATTCCAAGAGAAAAGAATAGAGCAGCGGATGCCATGGCTACCTTGGCTTCATTGTTACAAAAACCAGATCAAAATGAGAAGTATGAGTTCTTGGTGGAAGAGTTGGTAAAACCGGCATTCAACCTTCCTGACACCCAAATTGTTGCTCTTTTACATGGACATGACTCTCCTTGGTATGGACCCATCTATACTTACCTTAAAGACCAAGTACTCCCCATAGACCAAACTTGTGCCCAAAAATGTAACTTCATACGCCAAGCCGCCCGTTACCTAATCCTTTCAGACACATTGTATTGTAAGGGTCTTGATGGGACGTTACTTAGATGTCTAGAGGAAGAAGAGTCTAAGTTAGCTTTACGCGAGGTCCACGAAGGAATTTGTGGGTCACACTCAAGCGGTCTTAATCTAGCTAAGAAAATCCTTCGTTTAGGGTACTTTTGGACAACATTAGAAAAGGATGCTTGTCAATTTGTGAAGACATGCAGCAAATGTCAATATCATGGTAATATGATACATGCACCGGCTCAAGAATTACACCCATTCATTACACCATGGCCTTTTTATCAATGGGGTTTTGACTTGATTGGAATCATATATCCTCCATCTTCAAACGGACACAAGTATATCATCACAGCAACAGAATACTTCACCAAATAGGTGGAAGTAGTTCCATTAACAACAGCAACCGGCAAATAAATTTCAATGTTCATTTTGAACCACATAATTTGCCGCTATGGTATTCCACATGCCATTATCACGGATAATGGGAAACAATTCAAAAATCAGGATATTGATGAACTTTGCATGACATTTCACATTACACATCATTCATCATCCATTTATTATCCACAAGGCAATGGACAAGCTGAAGCAACAAACAAAAATATCCTCAAAATATTAAAAAGATCGGTTAACAAATCAGGAAGAGATTGGCACGTGCAAATAAATCCTGCACTATGGGCTTACAGAACTAGTATCAGAACACCTATAGGAGCCACCCCATTCTCTTTGGTCTATGGAACTGAAGCAGTTCTACCATTAGAAGTTGAAATTCCATCTCTACGGGTTTCATTAAGAGGATTGATCACTGATGAGGATTATAGGATTGCCAGACTACAACAATTGGAATTGTTAGAGGAACACCAGACTCAAGCTTATGAGCATTTAAAAGTTTATCAAAACAGGATTGCACACAATTACAACAAACACATCAAACCAAGAACTTTTCAAGTAGGAGACTTGGTACTAAGAGAAAATCCCAAAAATCAAGTTGAAAGGGAAAAGAAAGGAAAGTGGGAAGCTAATTGGATAGGCCCATTTGTGATAGTGTCATCCTTTGGAACTGGAACATATAAGTTATCAGATTGTAATGGTGAAGAATTACAAGAACCCATAAATAGCATTCATTTGAAGAGATTCTACACCTAAAGCAGATGAAAGAGTATAAAGAGTATCAGATGAGAGAGCATCATAATTATTGTACATAGTTGAAAAGGGATCTTGAAAATACCAAAAACATTTGAAAATGGAAAATCCAAAAACATTGGAAAAGAAGAAAGATAAAAAACAGTGGAAAATTGAGCCTGAAGAAAGCAAAAACATTTGGAAAACTATCTCTTGGTGAAAACCTAGCAAATAGGCACCAAGGTGATAAAGAAAAATACAAAAAAAGGAAAAAAAGAAAAATACAAAAAAAGGAAAAAAAGAAAAATACAAAAAAAAGGAAAAAAAGGAAACATACAAAAAAATAAAATGAAAAAGAGAAAAAGTGCCTTGGTGAAAACCTAGCAAATAGGCGCCTCGGTAGCAAAAAAAAAAGAGAATACCCAAAGGTGAAAACTTGGCAACAAGCACTTTTGGTTCCCTTAAGTCATTTCCTTCCTAGCCACATGTGTACATAATGCATCTCATCATCCCATTTGTCTAAACCTTCATTGCATCCGTCATTTGTACATTGTCATAATAACAGTTTGTAGCATCATCCTTTGCATTGCCCAAAGTTGTCAAAATTGATACATCAAATACTTGGGGGCAGCATAAACGGATTGGAAAGTGGGTACCTCAAAAAGGATTCAAATGAGCAACATTCAGTCACAAGTAGAAAGGGATCAATATTTTCAGAAGAGAGATCAGATTTTTGTAAACCTTTGATTGATAACCAAGAAGTTGACTATCACAACAAAATCCTTGAGCCTAAATTGACTTGTTATTCAGGATTAAAAATCAAACATCATTTCATGATCAAACACTTGGAAATTTTTTTTGAAGATCAGAAAACAATGCAAAACACTTAGATAGATTCTTTTGAAAAGTTGGTTAAAAATCTGTTTACTTACATTAATTCAATTTGTATCAAGTCTTTTTAGCTAATCAATGATGTTTCGACTAGATTGGCAATGAGGGAGACATGATATTTTTCTTGACTATGAAGTGACTGTTTGGAGGAAGATTCATTGCCTTATGAGAATTCATCTAAAGACATGGTCATCAAAGAACCATTGAGGATTATCTTATAAAACAATGAGTTAACCTTTGTTTGTTTACGCAATCGGATACCTTGGATATTTAGATTCTTCATATCTAAATGACAAAATCCACTTGCAACATAGAATCTGACAAAATCGGTATTCGTACTCTCATGATTGTTTGTAATCAGTGATAGTCGTATCGATGAGACCGATGGGAAAGCAAAACGGAGGTTACCATATGAGCAGTAAATAAAAAGCGATATTCATATCATCATGTCAGTGGGCAGTGGTGATTATATCAGCTTTCCGGTCCCAAGTGCTCAATGATGAAAATATATCCTCAAGGCATTTATTTGCTAAAAGCTAGTGACACTTAGCTGCATTCATAAAAAGGTTAAATGCATTCTCATGTTAGATTAAATGCATGTGCATTTTTCCCAAGGGTTTCATTTCGCATCAAAAAGGGGGTACATGACATTATCAACAGGGTTAAATCAGCAAGGACAACATCACTTCAATATCATCTTTTTTACAATAAAACAAAACAAAACATGAGATTATACTTTTTGCATTCATTCCATATCATTAATCATTACATAGATATATTATCAAGGAAAAGAAGGAAATAATCATTTACATGTGCATACATATAGATTGCATACATGAGAAATAACATATCAAAACTACATCCATACATGAAGAAAGAAATGCATCCATCTATCTATATCATACATAAGATACGTTGCATCCATAGACACCATCCATCCAAAAACAAATGCATTAAATAAACACATATAGCAGCATCTAAAGGAAATCTCATATATCATCAAGAAAAAGCAGGAACGATCATAAATGTCCTCATATCACACGTCTACTCATAACTCAATACATCAAGTATAACAATGATATCACAAATCAACTCTATAATCGCCCATCAACAGGGGCATCAATGTCAAATAAGTATCAAAGTACAACTGGAAAAGTGACACCAAGGTCACAAGAATATGGTACAATATCAAGTATCTCAGCATCAGTACACAAATGATCAATAAGAGCACTCATAGCTCAACTCTCGTCACCACTGGGAGGAGGTCCTGGAGGAGGCTGTGGAGGAGGCTGTGATGGAGGCTGCTGAGGCGGCTGAGGAGGCGTCTGACCAACCATAGCAACAAGGAGAGGAACCAATGGAGCCAAACCTGATACTAACTGCTGAATCATAGATGACATCTGTGATACCTCTGTCCGTAATGCTCCCACATCTGCTCATGGCTGGGTAGTACTAGAACTCTCCCCAACCTCATAGGTACTCTGAGGATCACCTGTATCTATAGGAGCTTTTCCCCAATCACGGGAAAAAGCTGCTGGCATCTGCTGTGCACCTGTATCCTGACCATCCACAGTAGCCTGCTGTAATCCTGCTCCCGTATCCTGTCCTATACCTGGATCCTGTCTAGCAGCCCTCACATGATCCTGACGATCTATCCTCTGTCTCTGTGCTACTGCAGGATGAGGAGGAGGAGGTGGTGCCTATACCTGTGCATCTCTCGCTCGTCCTCTGAGCCTAATCACTGCCCTACCTCGGGGTCTACCTCTGCGTCTCCTCCCACCACCGACATCATCACCATCATCATCTCACCCAGGCACTGGCTCTGCAGGGTCTGTAAATTGAGGTATCGGATGCTCCATCAACCAAGCTAGATACTCCTGCGTGACTCTGGCATCTCTGATGTGTAACCTCATGTCCCAATCCATATAACCCAGTAGTGATATCTGCTTTATAGCGTCATCATATGAAGGCATGTGACCCCAAGTAGCCTGCTCTGCACTAGAACGAGCATATACTACAAATCCCTGAGGCATAGGCTGAATCCGCCCAAACTGCCGTAGCACTCTCCCTGCTAAGAATCTCTCAAGAACAGAGTCGATCCTGCCGATCATCCATCGAGGAGCAAACATATATGGTAACTCCAAGCTATCCTCTCTCCAATCCTCAACCTCAACATATGGTCTCCAATAGACCTCATCCATGTCATCAGTCTGACATCGCCAATACTCCAAGTGACCCAAGTGATGCTGTGTCACCATACCAGTATATTGCCATGCAAAAGGATATCCTAGAGGACGATCTCGATCTGATATAGGACGACTGACTGGTAAGTGGTCCCATATCCACAACTGCAAAATATGAATCCCAGCAGATAATGAGGCTGATCTCCTATAAACCACCTCATGAAGATCGTGATAAAGCTATGCCAGCACACATGATCCCTAGTCAAAGCGTCGAGGCTGATGTAGCAAATCCTCGATAATCCTGCCCCATCCCACTGAAAATCCGTGACCTCTCCGATCAGGTAATAATACACCACCAATGATAGCACCTAATAATGCTGGTAAAATAGGAAATGAGGCAAACTGAGGCCATAGGATGCAATCATCACTTATAGACGGATCTCCGAATACTCATCGACAATATGTCCCATCATAGATTGCATCATAATATGCTATCTCTCCATGAGTCGGGATCTGTAGCAATCTATAAACATCCTCAGGTGTAATAGTCATCTCGCTCTGTGGTAGCCAAAACGTGTTTGTCTCAGAGTGCCAACGCTCTGCGACAGCGGTAATCAAACCTCGGTTCATCTGGAACCGAGGAAGCTCTAGTACACATAGTAAACCGTAGCGCCTAATCACTCCCCTCTCGGCATCAGTCAACTGCGCCCTAAGCTCCATCACCCAGTGTGGTACAGTTCGAAGGTACAGAACAGGGACATCCTCCTGTTTAATCAAAACAAGGGAATCACATGAGTAACTTACTATCAGGAAATCAAACAATCAATCATAGTCATCAATTTAAATATACCTATCAGACCTACCAATCCTAACTCTAAGCATTGAGGAAGGATGATCCTAGTTTTATGTCTCTAAGCATTTGAGCATAAAATGAATGGACGATTAGATCCATGACCTATCATTTGTGATGAAGATTGATTTACCTTATTCTTTGATATTATAGTTACCTATGTCCTAATTCGTTGTTGAAATCAAACAAAGGGAACACCCTAACTAAACATTCGATTGAATTCATTGACGTGATTGATATTAATCAAGTTGACGCAATCGAGCAATCAGACGTCCTAGAAAAGTCTCAAATAAACAAAAAATTTCTTACTTACGCGACTTTTCTTTCTGGCATCATTTCTTTTACTAGAGGCGACATCTCTTTATTCATACGCGTCATTTTATTCATCCGCGTGACTTAATTTCACGGAGGCGGTATTAGATTTTCCGCAGGCGACATTTTATTATCACGTGATACAAAACTAAATTGACTAAAACCCTAAGCGATATTAAATTATCCTTAGGCGATAAAAGATTTTCTAAATGCGTGAGAAAACCTAAGACAAGCGACATCAAATTTACCGAAGGTGACATTTTAAATTTTTAGGCGAAATTAAATAGCATGGAAGTGACATTTCTTTTCACAAACGCAGAATTAAAATTTTTAAAAGCATTAAATGAGGTCATAAATGCAACTTTAAAGACATGAGGAAAATTTGAATGACATACCGGAGGACCATCGGTCGCTCTCCAACTGAATCGGCGCGCTCTCTCAAATCGATGCTGGCGATGTGGGACCACCATCGTGTAAAAAAGCCTAAAATCAGAGCTCAAATCTCAAGAAGGAACGGTGCAAATGAATAGTAAAATGAGGGGTTTTACCCTATTTAAGGTGAAATTGGTCCTCATAAAAACTTAAAAATGCACTTTGGACCTATTATAGGACATTTTCATTAATCGGGGCATGAATCAAACTTGATTGTTTCTTTCAAACGGTATCAGAAATCAAAACATATTCCAACTACTCAAAATCTTTCAAATCAAGGGATTAATATGTTTTATTTCTGAGGGGGCATCAGAGTATCAAATGGGCATCACATCAAAAACATTTATCAATGGGGCATATCATATCATATCATATCATATCATATCATATCATATCATTGTCATATCAGGAGGCAAATCAATTGCATATCAGTTTCATATCAAATCTGCTATCATATCAAACCTATCAACATATCAGCAATCAATCAACCCAGGACCTTTATCAATCAACCCAGGACCTTTATCAGTGAACCCAGGACCTATCATCAAACCAAGACCCATATCATATCAGAGGCATCAGAATCATATCAGCACCATCATCAGAGGCACATCATCATCATCAGGAAGTACATCAATCAGAACGATCAGAGGCATATCAAAACCAGGACCTGAATCAGATCATCATACTAAGGGAATCTTTGAATCGGTGTTCTTCGCACATCGACTCAAAGAGGGGCATTTGTAGACATGGAAAATTGACAAAGGTTTAATTCAATCAAAAGGTGCAATCAAATCATCAAAACAATACGAGAAATCAATAAATGGAACAAAGGCAATTCAAATCAAAGGAAAATTCAATTAAATGATTAAATGATTAAATAAAGCTTGAAAAGGGGAAAAACACTACGAAATTGATTAAATTCAATTAATGACATAGTTGTTGAAATGAAAAATCAAAATGAACCTCTTACCCTTCATGGCTAAATTTAATTACTTTAATTAATTAATAAATCATAATTTCCCTCAACAAAGGAAAAAGGAGACAAAATGGACACAAATCACTCACTTTTGTTGAAATGGTCCAGCCTTTTGAAACCATTTAAATGTTTGTCCCCCAATTTAGGGACAAAGCAAAGCCAATTGACCTTACCCAAGCATAACCATGGTTATCTCACTCTACCCCCTACCCTTGGGAAAATCCTATAAATAGAAGGCATTTTGAGGCATTATTCATCCACTCCATATCTTTGAATTGCAACAAAGCTCTTGCAATTTGCATCCACACCACTCACTTAGCATTTTCATTGATATTTAGCTTAATTGTTGATCATTTTAGAGATTTTCTTATCAAATAGAGCTAGAATTTGATAATTAGATCTAGTTTGCATATCATTCTTAGTTCAATTCTCATAATTAGAGTGTCACTAGTGAGGATTTGCAGCTGAGAGCCTCACTTACTACTTCAATTTAGAGAACCATGAGATATTTAGATTAATTGTGCATTATTTAGATTAGTTTTCTTTGAATAGTGTAAATTCTCTTTAAATATTGTTATTTCATGAAGGTGTAAATCACTCACACACAGTTTCATCGAGAAACTAAAAGAACAACTTGAAACTTCAAGAAGCCAAAAATAAGACCTTATGGATGAGATCAAAGAGGATTCAAACAATGATACATCAGACCAAGTAAAGAAGCTGGAGTAGGAAAAAGAACAAATCAATCTTTTGATGATTAAAGAGATTCAACATGAAAAGGATGCAAGATACAAAGTTAAAGAGTCACTAAAAGAAGAAAATGAGCAGATAGGACAAATGAAGACTGAACTTGATCACTACAAGGATAAGTGTTGGGAATTGGAGAAGTACAATCAGATCATAAAAGGAGAACTCACTCAATCCAAATTGTATATTGAGAAGTTGCACATGAGCAATGATAAGATTAATGAACAAAGAGAAAGACATAAACCTAAAGGAGATATGACTGTAGTTGGATTCAATGAAGCAGAATGTTCTAAAACTAATAAAGAAACACATGAAGAAAAGACTGAAGAAAGACCTACTCTTGAGAGACCTAGAGATTAGACCAGACCTTTCAGAGGTAGATTATTTGGATGCAACAAACTTGGACACATGAAAAGAGATTGCAGAGGTAACAGTTCTTTCAAACCCTTTTCTAGTTATTGTCATAACTATTATGCATATGGACATAAGAAAGTAGAATGTAGGAAACTTGATCAGTCTAGATATAAACAAGATTACATCAGAGGGGAATCAACAGTGAAGATCTGATGAACTACAACTGATTTAGAACTTGATTGAAGGAATTGTGATTCAAGATCACCGAGCAGACTGATTAGATATGTAATATGATTAAATCAGTATTATGTTGTCATTGATGTCAACTAGTTTGACAGTACTTATCTTGTAAGTTACTATATCGATACATCTATAGTAAAGGAGTGAAAGAGATGAAGAACAAAAATATCTACATGAGGAAGATGGATATGATAGATGAGGATAGGGAATGCATTGAGTAACTTGTTGATGAGTCTATGACTTCATGTTATTGACTTGATTATATTTCATTCATCTATGATGAGGAAAGGAGCTGAAAGACACAAAGAAATGTTGTCGGTTGATGAAGCAATTTAAGTATACACTGACGGAGTGTAGTATATACCGAGCACAGTGTTAACCGAGCTTCTATTCACCAACGTATTTCTTTGTTAACCGAGAAGAACAGAATGAACTAAATGACTAGTTTAGCCGATAAGATTGATGAGCTAGCAAGTGTATGAATTTGAGGTAACAGATAAAGTTTGTTACACAGATCAATGGCTAACAAAATTCAGGAAGGATCTAAAGGATGAGAATCAAATGTGTTATTGACACAAGTATCAAGGTATGTTTAAGAGGAAAAATGAACGAATATGATTAAGTGACAAAATCTGATGGAGTAGAAGAAAATGGTTTACATGTCTATATAAGAGACTGGAGATTTCACTACAAGGTGGTGATGCCGGAAGAGAAGAAAATTGTAGAATCATCACATGAACAAGCTTTCATGCATTCTGATCATACTGGTTAAGAAGAACCCTACTGTAGAGCATTACTGAGCGACAGGGAGTGATTACTGATAGACAGTAAGTTGATATATTGATTGAGACAGAATTGATTTATTGATAAAAAAATATTTGTATGAGCTGAACATTGACTTGTAATTTGCAAATGAAGTTGTATTAAGTTAGATCACCTAATGTTACATATTTAACCATTGTACACAGTCAAATCTCTTAACTGAGTGGACTAAGAAAGTCTTATTATGTATCATTTATAGAATGAGAATTGTTATCTAGTTGGATGATAACGGTTGGTCTGAAATCCTCTAACAAGGTCACACCTAATAATGTGTTTGTAACCTTTAACAGGGTTGGGTCTTCACCGACCTCACTTTAGAAGAGTGAATATTTTTGGGTTGCCGGTCCCAGGTGGTTTTTCCCTTCACAGGGTTTCCACGTTAAATCTCTTGTGTTATGCGTTGACTATGATGTTTGTTTTGATGTCATATTTACATGTTTCATATTTGATTTGATCGATAACTATTATAAGTTTTAGACTGATAATCGGTAAATGCACAAACAAGTGAAATTATTTTAAGTTACCGAGCTGCAGAAATTGAAGTATTTGTTTTACATTTTGTATTGGGAAAATGATTGACTAATTCACCCCCCTCTCAGTTATTCTAACAATTGGTTTCAGAGCTTTGGTTGCTTTGAACAAAGTTTTAAGGACTTCAGTAAAAAGATCTCAAAATGTATAAGAGGGAAGTGCCAAAGTTGAACAAAGAGAACTTCGCAGTATGGCAGAGCTGGATGAAGTTGCACAAATCTAGAATTGGGAATGCTGCACTAGAATTGATGGAGAATGGTTATATAGAACTGACACTAGGTCCCCTAACACTTGATCAACTGAAAGACATGCATGAACACAATGTTACTATGATGGAACTTGTTGTTGCCTGCACCGATGTTGAATTCGAAGATATCAAAAGTTGCACAACTGCAAAAGCCATGTGGGATAAACTTTCTCAAGTTTACAGTGGAGATGTACATGTTAAAAGAGCCATGGTAGAAAGCCTAAGAGGCCGATTTGATGATATGAAGATGAAAGAAGGTGAGAATATTGTGCAATATACAAATAGACTGAAAGAAGTAGTACATGCTAATAGAGAATCTAATGGACAAATTAGTGAAGAAACTATGGTAAGCAAAGTACTCAGAACCCTTTTGCTGGTTTACGCAATCAAAATATCTGCTATCCATGAGACAAGGTCTTCATCTACTAATGTACTTACACTTGAAAATCTGATTGGTAAGCTTACAACCTTTGAGTTAAACAATTTTGATAATAGTATTGTACCGTATGTGGAATCTACTTTCATGTCTTCTTTGAAGATTAGTAAGTCTAGCAGGAATAATAAAAATGATAGTGATAGTAATACCGATGATGAGCTTGATTAACTTGAAGCTCTTATGGCCAGAAGATTACCCAAAGGTAAAGGAAGGTATAGAGGTAAGCTACCTTTGGCATGCTTTAATTGTAAATAGGTTGGCCACATCATTGCTAGATGTCCACATAAGAAAGATGATGATAGAACCAAAGACCGATTTGAAGGAAGCTATGGGAGAAGATTCAACAGAGGCTACCGACACAATAGAGATAATCGAGACAACAATGACAAAGAAAAAAATGTATGTTTCATAGCTAAAGATAATGAATCTGAATCTAATTCTGATGATGATGTAGAAGTTGTATTGATTGCTATGAAAGATGACTTAGAGGAAGAAGAAGAAAAACATGAAGAAACAACACTGATCTCTAAAGTTAACAAAAATAATACATGGATCATAGATAGTGGCTGTACACATCACATGACTGGCGATGAGGAGAAGTTTGATGTACTTGAAGAATACAATGGAGATTCAGTTAAGATGGGTAATGACACACCTTGTATGGTAAGAGGTAAAGGAACCTTAATGATAAATGATATGATAAAATGTCATAATGCTTATTGGGTAGATGGATTGAACTATAACTTTTTAAGTGTGGCACAACTGAATAATTTAGGTCACCGAGTTGCTTTTAAGAGTAAGAAAGTGAAAATCTTTGATGATGGTGGAAGACTAGTTGGAACTGGAGCACAATCAAGAGGTAACCTATTTTATCTTGATACTGATGAGTCTTCTTGCTTGATGATGAAAAATGAAGATGCTTGGTTGTGGCATAAAAGGTTATGTCATGTGAACTTTGATAACATGATTAAGATCAGTAAAAGGAAAAGAGTTAGAGGGCTTCCTAACTTGTCAAAATTGGATCATGTTATGTGTCATGAATGCTAGAAAGGTAAGATGACTAAATATAGTTTCAAAAGTAAGGATTAATCAACAAATAAGATACTTGAGTTGGTTCATACCAACCTATGTGGTCCTATGAGAACTCAGAGTTACTATGGTGATAAATACTTTATTCTTTTTATTGATGACTATACTAGATTGATGATAGTTATGTTCTCAAAAGAAAAATCTGAAGCATTTAAGATGTTTAAGTGGTATAAGGTTAAGGTAGAAAAAGAGACTGGAAAGGAATTGAAATGCCTAAGATCTGATAGAGGAGGTGAATTTATCTCTAATGAATTTACTAACTTCTGTAATGAGCATGGCATCAAAAGATAGGTCTCTACACTGAGGACACCTCAGCAGAATGGGATTGCTGAAAGAAGGAATAGGTCAATAGTTGACTATGCTAGGACATTGATGCTGCAAAAGAATGTTGCTCAGACATACTAGAGGGAAGCTATCAGTACAATGATTTATGTGCTTAACCGAGTGCAATTGAAGAAGGACACCAACAAGACACCCTATGAGTTGTGGTTTGGACACAAACCTACTATAAGTTATTTCAAAATTTTTGGAAGCAAATGTTTTATTCTGAAAGATGAGAGATATGGAAAATTCGAATCAAAAGGTGATGAAGGAATATTTATAGGACATTCCAGTAAAAGAAAAGCATATAAATGTCTGAATAAAACTACTAACAAAATGATTGAAAGCACTAACGTCCGTGTTGATGAGTTTAATGAAAAGAACACAGAAGAAAGTGAAAAGGAACCGGAAGACTATGGTAGATTCACTTACATTGAACAACTAGAGTATCTACCAAAGTCTCATCCTATGATAACCGGTCAGTAGGAAAGCAATACCGAACAACAAGAAAGAGAAATCGACGAGCAGAATGGCCCTACCGAACAAACAAATGAATCTACACAGGATGAACAGGAAAGGAGAGATATGATACTAGAGAGTTTTGTCTGAAGACACCATCCTGAATCACACATCATTGGAGACAAGCAAGATGGTATGCAAACAAGGAGCAAAACAAGTCAAGGTACATGTCTAGTTTGTGATTATGAGCCGAAAAATGTGAAAGTTGCATTAGAGAATAATGAATGGGTTAATGCAATGAAAGAAAAAAATGAACAGATAGAAAAGAATAAAACCTGGACCTTAGTACCCCAACCTAAAGATAAGAATGTTATCGATACTAAATGGATATTCAGGAACAAGCAGAATGAGAATGGAGAAGTAACTAGAAATAAAGCTAGATTGGTATGCAAAGGATATGCACAGGAGGAAGGCATAGACTATGGTGAAACCTTTGCACCTATTGCTAGATTGGAAGGAGTCAGAATGCTACTTGCATATGCTGCACACAAGAAATTCAAGGTATATCAAATGGATGTCAAGTCAGCGTTTCTGAATGGAATACTTGAAGAAGAAGTCTACATAGAACAACCTAAAGGGTTTGTTGATCCCGAAAAGAAAGATATGGTATGTAGACTGCATAAAGATTTATATGGTTTGAAGAAAGCACTAAGAGCCTGGTATGAGAGGCTGCATACTTATCTATTAAGTATAGGATTTGTAAGAACAAGTGAAAACAATAATCTGTATATGAAAGGAGATATTGATGATACAATTCTTATTGCTGAAAGTTTTGTGGATGATATCATATTTGGAGGTCAAGATCAAATATGTAAAGCCTTTGCTAATGACATGAGGAATGAGTTTGAAATGTCTATGTTCGGAGAGATTAAGTTCTTTCTTGGACTACAAGTGATTCAACAGAGTGATGGGATATTCATCACATAGTCTAAATACATAAAAGAAGTATTGAAAACATTTGGCATGGAAGATGCTACACCTGTAGGAACACCAATGGCTACTGGATGCAAATTGACTAAGGAAGATGGAACTACTGAGGTAAACCAGACACTGTACCGATCAATGATTGGTAAGCTAATGTATGTAGTTCACAGCAGACCAGACATAGCACATGCTATGGGAATAGTTGCAAGATTTTTTGCTAATCCTAGAGAATCACACATGATTGCTACTAAAATAATCTTAAGATACCTAAAGAAAACAAAGGACTATGGATTATGGTATCCTAAGGAAGGCAAGTTTGAACTCAGAGTCTATATCGACATTGATTGGGTTGGAAATGTGGATGATAGAAAAAGCACCACTAGAGGAGCATCTTCTTTGGTGAAAGACTTGTTATCTAGACAAGTAAGAAGTAGGCTTGCATTTCTTAGTCTACCGTCGAAGCAGAGTATGTTGCTGCTACTACAAACTGTTCAAACATTGCATACATTTAACAAGTTCTTGAAGGTATGAATGAGATAATCACTGAGCCAGTGATTATATACTATGATAACACCAGTGCAATTAATATTTCAAAGAATCCAGTGATGCATTCTAAAACAAAGCATATATCAATAAAGTATCACTACTTGAGAGAACAAGTACAGGAGAAGCAAGTTAAGCTAGAGTTTTTTACATTAAAAGAACAACTTGCAGATATATTTACAAAAGCTCTACCGAAAGACACATTTGAGTATTTGAGGACTAGACTTGGGGTTCATTCCCTGTCTATTGATCACTAAGGTGATTCAGATGTTGCATCAGCCTAATCTTATCAGAAGATCATACATGTTGATGCAACATAGTTCACACTTTGGATCATGTCTAAATTTGTGAAAGGTACTGGAAGAGATTGGCATATCAGTATACAAAGATACAGAGTATGCACCAGACAACATAGCTCTTTAGTAGTCTAAAGACTAATCACACAGAAAGAGTTGTTTGTTTATTTTTTTTCTTTGGCATTGTTGTCAAAGGGAGAGATAAACAATATGAAATAGGGAAAGATAATCTAAATATGCACCGATGAGAACTATCTGAGGGAGAGATAATTGAAGAAAGGGAGAACATTGAAGATCGGTTACTAAGAACAAAAGAAGGAATCCAAGAGCTAAAAAGATCATATTTGCAGATTGACAAAGCTACATTTTGTGATGCTATTGAGTAACATAGTGATTAAACATATTAAGCTATCGAAGAGCTTATACAACATTTGTTCACAGAGTTGTAGAATGTATGTTTGGTATGTGTATGGTATATTTCATATTTCTTGAGTTACCATCAATGCCAAAGGGAGAGATTGATGAACTACAATTGATTTATAACCTGGTTGAAGGAACTATGATTCAAGATCACCGAGTAGACTGATTAGATATGTAATATGATTAAATCAATATTATGTTTTCATTGATGTCAACTAGTTTGACAGTACTTCTCTTGTAAGTTACTATACCGATGCATCTATAGTAAAGGAGTGAAAGAGATGAAGAACAAAAATATCTACATGAGGAAGATGGATATGACAGATGAGGATAAGGAATGCATTGAGTAACTTGTTGATGAGTCTATGACTTCATGTTATTGACTTGATTATGTTTCATTCATCTATGATGAGGAAAGGAGCTGAAAGGCACAAAGCAGTGTTGTCGGTTAATGAAGCAATTTAAGTATACACCGATGGAGTGTAGTGTATACCAAGCATAGTGTTAACTGAGCTTGTGTTCACTGACACATTTCTTTGTTAACTGAGAAGAACAAAATGAACTAAACGACTAGTTTAGCTGATAAGATTGATGAGCTGGCAAGTGTATGAATTCGAGGTAACATATAAAGTTTATTACACAGATCAATGACTAACGAAATTCAAGAAGGATCTAAAGGATGAGAATCAAATGTGTTATTGACACAAGTACCAAGATATGTTTAAGAGGCAAAATCAATGAATATGATTAAGCAGCAAAATCTGATGGAGTAGAAGAAAATGGTTTACATGTCTATATAAGAGACTGGAGATTTCACTACAAGGTGGTGATGCCAGAAGAGAAGAAAACTACATAATCATCATGTGAACAAGCTTTCATGCATTCTGATCATACTAGTTAAGAAGAACCCTACTGCAAAGCATTACCGAGTGATAGAGAGTGATTACCGATGGACAATAAGTTGATATATTGATTGAGACAGAATTGATTTATTGATAAAAAAGATTTGTATGAGTTGAACATTGATCTGTAATTTGCAAGTGAAGTTGTATTAAGTCAGATCACCTACTGTTACATATTTAACCATTGTACACAGTCAAATATCTTAATCGAGTGGACTAAGAAAGTCTTATTATGTATCATTTATAGAATGAGCATTATTATCCTGTCAACCCCAGAGTGACCGCTGGTTGGACGATAATAGTTGGTCTAAGATCCTCTAACAAGGTCACACCTAACAGTGTGTTTGTAACCTTTAATAGGGTTGGGTCTTCACTGACCTCACTTCAGAAGAGTGAATATTTTTGGGTTGCCAGTCCCAAGTGATTTTTTCCTTCATAGGGTTTCCATGTTAAATCTCTTATGTTATGCATTGATTATGATGTTTGTTTTGATGTCATATTTACATGTTTCATATTTGATTTGATCGGTAACTGTTATAAGTTTTAGACTGATAATCGGTAAATGCACAGACAAGTGAAAGTATTTTAAGTTATCGAGCTGCAGAAATTGAAGTATTTATTTTTGGATTATACATTTTGTATTGGGATAGTGATTAACTGATTCACCCCCCTCTTAGTTATTCTAACAAAGATCATATGCCACAAATGCAATAAATTTGGGCACACTGCAAGGTATTGTAAGCTGTAGGTAAATCAGAATAAAAGGAGACCACCTACATGTTACAAATGCAACAACCTTGGACACATAGAAAATTTTTACAAATACAATGGAGAGGACAACAGAAGAGGACCAAGAGGACCAAGAGGATCACCTCCTATGGTTATAAAGAAGAATGTTGGTGATAGTGGTAAAAGTCTTAATAAGTATATGGATGAGTTTGAGAATCATTTCAAGAAATTTGCAAATGAAGATGATGAGAAGATATGGAAGATAAAAGAGTTCAATAAGGCATTGGTTCAGGGAAAGATAGTAGATGCTACTGTGTCTTTGCATGATGATTTCATTGAGACATTGACCTAGAAGGCCACATGGCCTTAGGGGGAGCATTGGATGCAGATAAAAAATTATATCTAGCCCTTGATTATGTGGAATGAGCTCATGCGAGCTTAGATATGGTGTGTGTAGACACTATGGAGTCTATGTTTGTGATCACATCACTTGGAGATTCTTATCTTGTGTTTGCAAGATTTTGTTTGACTGGATAGTGTGCAAACTTGAGCTACTTGTGATTAATGCACTTACTCAACCAATGATGGATAAAAGAGCTTGAAGCATATCATTTATACACCATTTGATAATCAATGACCAAGGAGAACAGTGTGAAGAAGCATTTCAAGCCATCTAGCAGATATATCGCGTGATCGCTTAAAGAAAAGTTTTAGATTTCAGCGTATTAAAGGTATTTAGACATTATACTCTTCAAGAAGATATGGATGCACCTATGGTTTTTGATGTTGTTGATAGGCTGAGGTATAAATTCAAGAAGCACCCATTTAAGTGTTGCGAGGATGATCCAAAAGGATCATTTTTGCAAACCCCTTACAATGTTTTGCATGTTGAGGATATTAGGGAATACATACACTACAAGTATGAGATCATAGGAGATGTTAATATCTATAGAAAATTATATGGGATGATATAAGGAAATGGAAATATGGTAGAAGAGTTTAAACATTTGGAAGACTAGTCTATTATCAAGTTAACCCTACTGAATGAGTTCCTTGAAATCGAATGGTTCAAGATAATTCTAAGCAGAATCCATGACCAGTTTATATGGATTGGAGAACAACCAGTTAAGATATGTGCATGAATGATTCATGAGATAACCGATTTGGATAATACTGGAGCCCTCCTAGTAGCAGAGAAAAATATAAGAAAATAGGTGGAAACCCTAACCCATTCTAAGTGGGATAAGAGAGCAATGACAGTAAATGATATCTATCAACAATATGTGAGGTTAGTAGCTATGATATTAGGTGACAAGTTGTTCCATAGAAGCAGAACTAACTCAGTATCAACTGGAGTTATTATGAAGGCATATAGAATGGTTAAGGAAAATAAGAAATATAACCTATGCAAAGTTCTAGCACAATAGTTTTTGGAAAATGTGAAGGTTATTAAGAAAGATAAGTCTAAGGCATTCAGATTTGGTTCACTTTTGGTTCATATGTACATCTACATTGAGTGAAAATTCCCTGGCATGCACCTTAGAGCATGGAAGGATGATGTACCTACTGGTATTCAAATATCCAAGAGCTACAAAAGACAAAATAAGAATTGGGTAGATGGAGAGCTATTTTCTATGAACAAAATCCTACAAAGGCAAATGAAGGAGAGATACAAGATACCTGCAAAAATAGTTGATAAATATAAAGACACAATCTATTTCATGGTTGAAACTAACTATGTATGCTTTGAGGCAATTGAGCCTAGGAAGAAATGGTGTTACCCTATGGGGTATGAAGTCAGTTCTAAGGTTCTAACTATGCAAGCTGAGAATGTATTAGCAACAAAGATAGACACTTCTGAAGAAAGATGGGGAACATATTGGGAAAGTTTGAAAATGTTAGAGAAGAACTGGAAAAAGGGACAAAGAAGAGAAAGATTGATAAAATAGTTAAGGATAACATTGTGAAGGTAGGGATTACAAGGGAATAGCTGAAGAACATAAGGACAAAGATGACATAAGCATCTTCCAACATGGAAATTGATGCACCTCCCCCTTCTGAAGAAGAAAAGACAGAAAGTTCTATTCCTAGTGTGATAAATTTATCAGTCACCCCTAAGAAAATTGTAGAAGAAGTTGTACTTGCGAACGCAACCAAGAGATCTACAAGATATACCAAACAAAGAATTCCTAAGAAGAAGGTAGAAGCTAAAACAAAGAAGAAAGAAGAAAAAGTGACTAAGAAGGAAGAAAAAAAAGTAGTACAGAAGAGGTCACAAGATCTGTGGAAGCTAGATGTTCAAATGCTACAAAAGAGAGCATTAAGAGATGGAAATCTGAAGACAATAAACATATACTATGAAAGGTATAATTCAGATGATCAAGCATTAATTAAGGACACAATAATTGAATACCTGTTAGTTTACAAGAAGAATTTGATAGAAATAGAAGCCAACATTCCTAAGGACTTGTTTAGCAAGTTAGAAATAAGGAAATAGTTAGCACAGTCTGAGGATGAGAACATAAGGAACAAGGCTATTGAGGACATGTTACTAGTAGTCTCTATACAAGAAAGGGAGAGAATCATCAAAGAATTGAAACCTTTGTTGACGACTAAGGCTAGATTGGTGAAAATTATGGCAAGAAAATATGATGAAGTCATAGAGGACACATAAAAGGCATTGGATCAAATCCTTATGAGAGACATACCTGCAAAGACCTCACCTCCAAAGGTTTCCAAGCCTACACCTCTGGGAATAGGAGAAAGTTCTAAGACAATTGAAGTATGTGTGCAAGCAAGCGAATCTAACATGTAACTAGACTTCTTTGTCTCTGGTGTGCCTGCGACCCTTGACACCTCACTTGATGTGAATGACCCATTTCAAGACAGTCTAATCAATGTAATGATAGTTGAAGAAGAAGGACAAATAGAGGAAGAGCATATAGAGGATAAACAAGAAGAGAAGGAACAAGAGAAGGAGATACAACAAGAAGAAAGGCAAGTAGAAGAGATAGGAGCAGAAAAAATAGTTGAGGTAAGAGTTGAGAAAAACAAGAACCGAACACCTCCTCTACTCTATAGTTGGCAAGTATGTCCAAACCAATGAGCACAGATGTGGATAGCATGGATGAGGATGAACTCATGAGGTTATCCTTTATGGCTTTTGTTAAGGTAAAAGAAAGGTCAGTACAAAAAGGGGACAAAAGGGTAAAGGTAATTACTAGGGCAGTGGAGACAATAAACAAAATACTCCCTACAACTATTGTTTTTCAAGGAAAGGATGAGGTAGAGAACCTAGGCATTGCATTGGACATCTCTGATAGTCACTTTGAGTCACTACTGAAGACCGCGAAAGATAAGGCAAAAAAGATTTTCCTAGAAAAGAAGTTGAAGAATTTTTGTCAGTCCATCTCATGGGACTTGGGCATTCTAAAAAAAACTACAAGCAAGGCCAAAAGTTGGGTGGTAAGAGGAAGAAAGGTATACATCTATTGCATAAATCTTATTAGACATGTTAGGAATATAGAAGATATCATAGCCAAGGATAGGGCTACCTTAGACAACATAATCGACAGTTGTGAAACCTCTTCACAAACTATATTGGAGATGGATAAGCAGACATCCAAGATATTGGATAAGATTAGTGCTTTGAATGCAGAGAAAGGGAGAGTAATGGAAAGATTTGGTTTATTGAAGAGTCTAATCACTCTTAAGCTATCAATTCTTGAAGCTCATCTTATGAAGATGGAGAAAATAGAAGGCTCAATGACAAGTTCCTTACCCACCAAGCTAAAGGCAGTAGAAATGACATCTTATGCACTGAATGGACTGATCCTGTCAGTGAAATTCTAATTAAGTCATGGGAAGATGAAGTAAAGACCTTGGAAAACTCATTCCAAGACATTCTGAGATTAGTGAGTAAGCACTATGTCTTTTGTGCTTAGAATTTTGAAATTTTGTAAGTACCTTTGCCATTGATGTTAAAGGGAGAGGAAGAGAAGAGAAAAATAAAAAGAGGAAGAGAAGAGAAAAAGTGAGAAGAAGAAAAATAAGTAAATAATAAATAAAAAAAGAGAAGAAAAGAGAAAAAGAGAAAAGAAAAGAAAAGAGGAATATATAGAAGAGAGTGTTCTAACACTTAGTCATTTTTCACTAAGTGTTGCCATCAATGTCAAAGGGAGAGATTGTTGGCAAGTGATATTTTGGGAGCACTAGGGATCACTTAAGGGTTGTCATTTATGGAAACACTTATGTTGGAGTGATCGCATGTAGATATTTTTGGTATTGGAGACATAGTCATGAAAATGACTAAGTACAAAGTCAGAATAATAGTATACTATGGTACAATTTTGGTCAACGAAGATAATGTATGATGTATTATGGCTTGCAAAGTTAAAGGAAGAAATTTTGGGATATGTATAAGCTTCAGTTAAGGTCACACATGTTTTTCTGATGAGATCAGTAAGATATAGTGTTGTGAAGGTATGCAAAGATAGAGAATCAGTGAAACAGGGCATGTGAATAGTTGCGATGATTGAGGGAAGGTTAATTGGTATGGTAACGTGCTAAGTCAGATAAATTTTGTATATTGATGACACTTTGGTAATATGTGATCACCGACTCTATGTTGATCATTTGCATAAGTAATTATTATGTTTTGTGTTGTATTTTGAGAGTCGACTGGATGGCAGAATTAATATAAGTATAGAGTGTTTTGTGGAAGCGATAAGTGTGATTGTGATGATGATGTAATGGATGCGAATTTGAGAGTAGAGAGAAGATGCGAGATCAGTGTTTGACAGAGCTATAACTGGAACTATCAAAGCATAACAAATGCTTGTACATTTCACCTTTTGAGAATACTTTGTGACAGTACTTTTGATTATAAGATCTGTAATCTCACCACCTTTAACAAGGTTTTTGTATACCCCTAACAGGGTATTTTGTATTCCTCTAACAAGGAAATGTACTATGTAATAATCAGATCCTAACAGGGCTAGATCTCCTAACATAGATTCAATATTTTAGTACATAGTTGTGGGTACCATCCCCACCGGGGTTTTCCCTTGGCCAGGGTTCCTCAAAAAAATAAAATGGTGTTATGAGTTATGTGTTGTGTCTTTATGTTCTTTTTATTTCAGCATTGATACAATTTATTTGCAATTGGTTGAAGTTTAATTTCAAGTGTTGTAATATTGATTCACCCCCTCTTGTATTACATAATCCTAACAATCTTACCCTTTCATTTTAGAGAGAAGGATCATTTCAAAGGCCTTCTTTTATTTCTCTACTTTTTTGCCTTTCATAATTTTCCAATCGTCTTCCATCTTGATTATTTCCTCCTACCATTCCAACAAGTAATCCTCATATATCCTCCCATAATCTACACTACATTCACTTTGTTGATTCAATTTATTAGCTAAAAGATCACCCCCTTGTCTCGAGACCCTGCATGTCTTTTTTTCTCCCTTCCTTCCAGTGTGATAGCTACCTTCTTATGCATAATCTCCCTCTTAATACCAAAAATTGCAACCTTAACACTATTTTTTAATGGTTGTGCAACCTAAACCTGGTCCCTACATGGTCATTGTGATGCCTCCCTATTTATAGCTAGAGAGTAACTCTTCTATTGTGCATCTTGCTTCATCATGTAATGAAGATGGGAAACATCTTTCCACCAAGATGTAGTCTTATCAAATATCTATTTATCATATTGAGCATCCATATGCCCTATTTGAAAATACCTCCTACATATAAAGTGTACCCCTTCATAATTCAAGGACTATACCCAACTTCCTTTCAAGATCTTGATGATATTTATGTAGGAATACCTGCAAAAATATCCATCTCCACATCAACATATACTTATTCTCCCAACTCAAGAGGCAGTCACACAAAATCTTATTTTTGTCTTGAACATTTTTAAAAGCCACAATAAAAAACCCCTAGACCCTGAATAGATTTGAACACATCTATCTAGAGTAGGCTCCTAATTCACCAAAGTCTATTTATGGAGCTTGTCTAAACTCAACCATAAAACATTAAATTTCTCAATCAAGAAAATTGCAAAAAAAATTTCAAAATTGTAAGAAACTTCCTCCTCAACATTATCCACTAGGTCTACCATAATATCCGTACTCAAATAGAGTTTATCTACACCCATAAAACCTTCTTATTTTTTACGGTGCCTATTCAAAGTCGATGTAGCTCTATATGGTCCACTTGGTCCATTCCCTTTTATTGCCTATGTCACCATTGTTATTATCCCATTCTCTAGGTTGGTACCTACTCCCCAAACCCTACCTCATTATTTGCAGACTTGATCCTCCCAATCTTCTCTCCATTCCTATCTCTTTGAGCAGTAACCACCTTTATTTGGCTAGAAGTTACTACCTTTTGGTGAAAAACCTCACCACTTCCATTCTCTAGTCCATTCCTCATCCATCCCATGGTTTGCAACAATATTTACACTCATTAATTGTGATATGGGTATTCACCACTACTACTGTTTCCATCTCCCAGTCCAACCTTCCCTCTCACACCATACTTCCCATCCACCCATGAACCAATCAACCTATTTTGTCTAATAAAATCTCCTTCCACTAAACACCCATCTCTCAACAATTTTCCCTTTAGTGACCCTATAGAAAAATGAAGTTCCTAAGAAACCCTAGGACTCAACCATAACAACTCCATCCTTCTTATTGTAGATACTTGTATATATTTATTATTTAATTATGTATCAACTAATTATTACATGTTATGTAAATGATATTTTTAGGAATGAATGCTGAATATATCCTATGGGGATTCTTTGGAGCCATTCTGTAGCAGTTTCATTCATGATTGTGATTGTCATTGATGTCAACACAATGATCTACTAGAGATTAGCAGAGAAGCAGACAATGTTTGAATTAGCGCACATGGAGTATTGAAGATCAAACTATGCGGAGTTGAGGACTTACTCTATATTGTGTCTTGAGATCATGGTCAAGAGCACATATGAAAATTCAATTATTCATGACAGTTATGTGTAATTCAGTGGAAGCAGTATTCAGGTAGTGTTCCTAAGAAGCAGCTTGTGGTAACTAGATGATATCTCCTAATCGGGATAGAATCTAGGCATGCGAAGTTTTATAGTTGATGAAGACACTTTGGTGGTGACCTGGATGAGATAGCATGGTTAGAGGTTGCACGTGTGAAGATTTATTGTATTTAGAAGCTGACAGTTTTTATGTAATTATGCAAATATTATGTAACATGTAAAGGTTTATATTTTGTAATTGGTTAAGCCTTGTATGCTGACTCATTTGCAATTACTTGAGTGTGGTATAAAGGAAGGATTGTTTTCTTAATTGTAATATATGAAAAAGAGAGATGATATTGTGATGAGAATTGCAGAATTGAGCAATATATATTGTAAGAGGATATGTGAATTGCAGAGATCTGGTATTGAGATCTGGTGAAGCAGTTGGTGCGGTTTGGCACAGGAAGAGGAGAAATGATAAGTTGCTAAGATTAGTAATTATTTTTTATTATTCTTTTGAGTAACACATAGATCAGTTGGACAGTGTGTTCAGTGATCTTGCTCTTGAAGCTGTTTGGAGAGTGGGTCCTTCTATCTTCCATAACTCTTAACCGGGTTAGAATATTTTAGTTGGGATTAAAAGTCTCCTAACATGGACTCTTATGTACTAAATGTATTTCATAAAACTCCTAACAGAGTCCATCCTCTCACAAGGAATTTTCATATTAGTACATCTTTTGTGGGCATCATTCCCATCGGGGTTTACTCTCTGATCAAGAGGTTCCCTAGTTAACATATCTTATGTTATTGTGTCATTGTGTATATTTATATTTATATGGTTGTTTCTTACATTGATTACATGGTTGAAATATGTTAATGGTGATAAAAGTTGTATTTATCAGATAATTGATTCACCCCCCGCTCTTAGTTATCTTGGTGGACTTTACTTTCTAATAGATATCATAATCAATGAGACTTTGGAATTTATAATGAAAAGATTGACATTCATTACTTGAGTGGTCATGATATTGATGGTACATATAAAATGGAAGATTCATAAGATCTTATCTTTATTTCTTCTTTCATTTAGATTGATTAGTCAACTTGGAATGAATAAAATTAGACAAAATTCAATCTTGATTAAAATGAGGTATAGAAGATATATAAGTATTAGCCAAAAAACAAGGGGATGGAAACAATGGACGAAGTTAGAAACCTAACCCTTAAGCAAGAAAGTGTGATGTAGGTTTCTCACGAGTCTTAGTTATTTGTGGAACACATTATAAACCATGTTCGAGATTATGAGTTGAAATTTTACAAGGAGAAGGTTGAATAAGTGATACACTAGGAATTTTAAAGGATCTAGGTTTAAATTTAGGAACTTTATATTCTCCCATAAAAGATGACTTAAAGTCTAATGATCTCCCACCATCTCCTCAGAGTTTCTGTTGAGGGGAAAAATATGGTGTATCAACTTTTATTGTTAAAGGAATAAAAGAATATAATAATTGTAAGAAACTTTGTAATTTATGGTCAACTTAAATGGTATATATTTTATTTGTTATAAATGAACTTGACACTATGGTGAAGAGTTGAAGGGATGCGAAGTATAACAAGAAAACAAGGTTTCCTTAGAATAAGATTATAAGTAAGAGTATCGAGCATGACATGTATAGATATAGGTAAAATAACTGGACCTATTGTAATAGGTAAGACGATTGTACCCAATGATTCTCTAGAAACATTCTCAAAGACAAGAATAGAGAGAGAATGAGAGGGTTGGATAAGCTTGGGATCTATGTTGATTTTATGCAACAAGTCAATACCACAAACATTAATACTGGATCCATTATCAACCAAGTTTATTCTAATAGTACTATCATTAATAAAGACCACAATAATAAGAATATCACATTGATTTTGAACTTCTAAAGAAGACAAATCATCTTGGGAGAACACAATGTTAGTGTTAGTTTTAGTTGTATTTATAAATTCCAAAAAGGCTGCCACATCATTAGGTCCAACATGATTTTTTAAAGAATTTTGAAGCATAGTATGGTGGGTGGGTGAAAGTTGAATTAATTCCAAATGGATGTCTTAGTCTAGGAGTAGAAAAAGTTTGTTCAATAAGATTATACTCCTTACGAACTTGTGAAGGACAAGGGGGTGAATGATGAAAAGGTTGAGAAGGGGAAATAAATTTCAGATTTTTATTGTTTTTTTGAGAATTATATGTGTGAGTGATTGCATGATAATTTGTTTCTTGAGCACCTTTTTCCACAATCACCAATTTTTTTAAATTTGAGGGACATCTTGATGAAATTTGACAATAATATTAGGCTTATCACTACCCAAAGCATAGATGGAGTTGACTTAGTGAGGCTCTTTTTTTGTTCAAGGTTTCATAAATGAAAGTGGTGATAATATTATCCTCTTCTTCCAAGGTATCCTTATGAGTACGACAATCATTAGAAGAGGGATTATAAATTTCCATCAATGTCTCATCTCTAGAAGAGATATCATTTAGATGTAATGAAGGTAAGGTGATATTAAGAAAGGATATTATTCTATCCACCTCTTTATCCAAAATATCCTCAAGGGGAAGATACATTTTAGGATAAGGATCAACATCATTCCAAAGTTTTTCATCCCTAGGAGGGAGATTTTTTGAAGAAGTGTTGATAATCTCTTCTTGCAAAAATTTTTATTCATGGGTGAGATAAATTATAGGAAAGGATATATTATGGGCATGGATAAAATGAAGAACTAAGTTATCATCATATGAATGAAAGGGAACATCTTGAAACTCTTGAGGAAAACATGAAATTGAACTAGAAAATAAAGATAATAACTCTATTCATAGAATCCAAATAAGGTATACATAATTGAAATTGATGCAAATACATACAAATCAAAATGAGATACATGAAATGTTATAATAATATATGAAATAAAATATTTCTTGTACTTTTTATTATTTTGACACATACAATGCAAGATTGGACTATTTGTCTAAATGCATGAAATATGAAAAATATATTATGTAAATATAATATAATTAAATACATGCTAATTAACTCTAGAAATCCAAATCATAATTAATATGTAGGGAGTCAGGATCACCAAAATATATGGTAGAAAATAGGGCTCACTAGCTTATATGGACAAACTAGGAACCTTGGGCCTATTTATTCTTACATTGGAAGGAAAATTATCCACTAGTCTCAAGGAGGTTCAAGTGTTAAGTGGATGCAATGATCCTTTAATATTACTAAATATGAATATTCAATTGAAATAAAAAATAAAAAATGAAAATGGAAATAAAATATTTAGGGCTAGTTAGAGACAGAAATAATATTTCTTCATATATAAATAGTTATTAGGCTAGAACCCAATTCTGATACCAGATCTAGAAATCTAAAATAATTACTAACATGTGATTATGTTGGATTATGGAGATGGGGGTGAATCAGTAATCCTTGATTCTTTGTACCTTAAAAAGTTTTCTTTGATTAACTTAGTCACACACAATTCACTATTTACTGACAACAATAAATAAACTTTAACAATCACCAAATCAATCATATAAATCATTAAAAACATATAACATCGATATTTAACATGGAAACCCAACTTTGGGGAAAAAACTTTGGGAATTGTCACCCACTGAATAAAATACTCTTTTGAAGTATGCTCAATTAAGAGCCGATCTTGTTAAAGATTGTAATACACACTGTTAGGTGTGACTTGGTCAAGGGATTTGCCTCAGATATGTTAGGATCTTCACCCTATTAGGAGTGGCCTGGTTAAAGGGCTTCAAATACTCTTTAGAATGTTACCTTTTGCATGGAATTTACAATAAGACTGAACTAAGTCTACTATGTTAAGAGATTTATCTGTTACAAATATTAATAAGCAACAATAAATAGTTTGACTTGTAAATCCAAAACTATATTTCATAGTTAGATCCTTTGTGCACTCTCTATCTTCACTTCAATACTTCACATTCCATTGGCTTCAACACTTCATCAAATCCTGCTTTACTGACTCAAAATTCACCTTTTCCTTCTTCATTGCATCTGTCAGTGACTTATCAACCTTTCAATTTGCCAGCCATTTGATCATAAAATTTCATCCTTTATGTAGACATTGGTTTTCCTCTTAATATCCTCTATTATGTTTTATTTTGATTAATCTCACCCATTCAATTTATTTCATAAACTTATTCATTGAATCTGGATCTCGGTAACATGTTTTACCTTCACCTTGGAACTTGAACTTTCTTGAAACTTGTTCCTTCTCTTTTAGTAGCATAGATCTAATCCATAGATCATCACCTTGAGTTTTCTTGATCATAGATCTCTCTAACTAACTCTTTCTCATCATCATAAACTTCCAGCTCATCATAGCTCATCATTAAACATCGTTCTGATCCTTATATTTAATTTTTGCTCCTTGCTCGATGGATACCTCTAAATTTTGGTTAACTTCACTTGGTGCCTAAAACCTTCTTCTCAGTGTCTTGCATTCTTTTTCCTTTACTGAAACTTACTTTTCTCTTACCGAATGACTTTTCCTATTTATCGAATGACATATTCTTCTCGGTAGCCAAAAATATTTTGCTTACCGACTTGATTAAACTTCATTACCATTCTTTACTAACTTGATATAATTATATGTTAAATAGAAAATAATTATATCAAAATAGTCTTAGCATTGTTTTATTTGTATCAGTTGTCCAATTAAGTTCTTCAACTTCATAACATTACTCTTCTTCTCCTTAACTCATTTGAATTTATATCATACTCTGAATAATATGACAACAAAATATAAATCAGATATCAATTGCTTGACATCAATGACAAGATAATAAATGATCTAACCATTCTACTAACTTGTATTCTGTTGATCTTGGTCGGTCTTCATTATCATCGCCATCAGTTATAGTAACAATATCCCTCTTTGGCATTGATGACAACACACTAACAATCTTCATTGTTCAATTGATGATGGTAACACTTCATTGTCGTTCTTTGTCCTTTACTCCCTCTTAGCTTTATCTTTTCTTTCATATTCTCCCTCTATCACTAACAATATTCTCCTTCAATAGATCTTTACTGTTCCTCTTTGTAGTCATCAATATTAGTCTTCTCCCTCTTTGACAATAATGCCAAAGACACATACTCCTGAAAATTTTTCTCAAGCAGTAAATCATACCTCAAATGTATTGATTTCTCATTGTAGTCATAAAACATCTTTTCAAAACTTCAGGCATCACCTAAAGAGTGAACACTAGCATGAACTCACAAGATAGATATTCTAATGAGTACTTGAATTGATGCAGCATGAATTTTTCCTTAGTGAATATTGGATAGGGGAAACACCCCTAACTTACCTCGAAGATATTCAAAAGCATCCTTCAATAGTGGTTTGGTAAATATATCAGCTATATAATCATTTGAATTCACATACTCCAATATCACATGCTTGTCTTGAACTTTATCTCTCAAGTAATGATAATTGATAGAAATGTGCTTTGTCTTTGAATGCATCACCAGATTCTTTGATATATTTATAGCACTAGTATTATCATAGAAAATAGTAACTGGATCAGTAATATCTTCTTGCATACCTTCAAGTAATTTTTTGATCCACACTATATTTGAATAATTCGTAGCTACAACAACATACTCAGATTCGATAGGAGACTATGAACTACAACTTTATTTCTTTCTTAACCATGTCACTAATCTTTCTCCTAAAAAGAAAGCTCTGCCACTTGTGATTTTTATGTCATCAATGTTTCCAACCCAATCAACATCAGTATACACCTTAAGATCAAAATATCCTCCTTTTGTGTATAGCAGATTGAATCTTCAGTCCCTTTCAGATATCTAAATATTCTTTTCACTGCAGACATGTGTGGCTCCTTTGGATTGGAGGAATCCTTGCCACAATACCAAATGAATGTGCATTAATATTAGGCCTACTGTGTAAACATACTATAGTTTACCAATCATAGATCGGTAAAGTGTTTCATTCACTTCCTTTGTCTCATCTTCCTATGATAATTTACAACCAGTTTTGATTCTTCCATATTGAATGTCTTTAGGATCTCCTTGATATGCTTTGACTATGTTATGTAGATCCCATCTTTAACTTGTTGAATTTGTAGTCCAATAAAGAATCTAATCTTTCCTATCATGGACATCTAAAATTCCTCTCTCATCTCTTCAAAAATGATTTAGACATTGACTCATTTCCTCCAAATATAATGTCATCAACAAAAATTTCAGCAATCAAAATTTTATCATTACAATCACATTTCAAATACAAATTGTTGTTATCACGTGTCCTTTGGAATCCAATCTTGATTAGATACGAGTGTAGTCTTTCATACCATGCTTAGGGTGCTTTATTCAATCCATAGAGTACCTTGTGTAGGTTTCATACCATATCCTTGTCATAATTTTCAACAAATCCTTGAGGTTGTTCAATGTAAACTTATTCTTTAAGAATTCCATTATAAAATGCAGAATTAACATCCACCTGATAAACCTTAAATCCTTTATACGCAACATATGCAAGTAATATTCTTACACCTTATAATCTAGCAACAGGGGTAAATGTCTGTTGGAAACTGAATTGAAACAATTGTTGTATTGTCATTGATGTCAAACCTTAATTGGTAAGACTGTTGCTACTTAGGAAAGTACTATATCTATTTGAGTGTTGCTAAGGGGCTAAGCAAGGTTGGTAACAATAGAACCTAAGGAAAGGTTGAGTTATCTTGATACTACAAAGTGTACTTGACTATGTTGCACTATGATGAGATAATGTATTGTTTATCTTAGTAAGACTGAAGACTAAACTGGTAGGCTTAATTGAGCAAAGAATGAAAAAATCATGTTTAAGTCAAGTGATGTTAGTGTCGAATGAGTTAGTATATGCCAAGCAAAATTATAGTGTTGACCAAGCATCAGTAAATTGCCAAGGAAGATAGTGCAAGTCGAGGAGACAGTTTTAGTATTGACCGAGTGTTCTTCATGAAGACCAAGTGAATAATCATAGTATTGACCGAGCATCAACAATTTTATATTTGAAGAGAATTTAATTTTGGAGCCGACATTGTTGAATTCTTGGATTATGTAAAACGTGTTGACTTTATTTATTGATTGTTTGGAAGCATTAAATGCTTTGAAAATGTTTTATTGTAAATCTTTAAGAGATTTGAGATGATTCTAGAAAAGGAGCTGAAGAACATAAAGCGGGTAGATTCAATGAATCTAACCTAACCGTAAGATCTACGAATGAGATTGAGCGGCAAAAGATGAGTTAACCTAATTGAGGAAAATATAATGGAAACTGAACATTGTGATATGTATGCACATGGTGAACAAAGAATGCTAGAAGAAGAAAAGTTTTATTGACTGAATAAGTAGAAAAGGCTGAAGGAGAATGGTGGTGATTGCTTGAAGAAGAATTCCGAGCAGATCAGAGATGGAAATGGAAAAGTTTCAAAGTCAGTAAACCAACATTAGTGTACGGAATCGGATTTGATATTTGCAAAGTGAGTTGTATATTTTTCAGATAATACTGCTGCTACTTTCTAACCATTGTAATAGTTAAAATCCATTTAACAGAGGTTGACCTAATAGTCATATGTTAAATCCTTTGAACAAGGTTGCATTCTAATGGAGTGTATGTAAGTCTGATGACTATGCTCACTTTTAACAAGGTGATTGAAATCCTTTAACCGGGTCACATTTGACAGTGTGTATTGTAACCTTTGATAGGGTTGGCTTTTTACCGAGCTCACTTCAGAAGAGTGAAAATAATAGTAGCATGTTACAAAGTGGTTTTTCCCAAATTGGGTTTCCACTATAAAACCTGGTGTTTATACTTGTGTGAATGTTTAGATCTGAACATTGCTATGTTTTACAAGTTAAATTACAGCTGGGTAGTGGACTGCATTGTTAGATGTTTCTATTATTGAATCAGTGATGACCGAGTTTGTTTTGTTTCTAGATCTGATTTAAGGATAAGTTTATGAGATTGTTTTATACATCAGGACCTGAGAACAACTGATTCACCCCCCCTCTCTATTGTTCTAAATCATATTAACAATGTCTCACCGTAATCAATACCTTCTTCTTGTACATACCCTTTGCAGACTAGTCTAGCTTTATTTCTAATCACATCTCCTTTCTCATTGAGTTTATTCCTAAAAATCTATTTTGTTCGAATCACATTCTTATTCTTAGGTCTCGGTACTAGTGACCAAGTGTTGTTCTTTTCAATCTGATCAATTTCTTCTTTCATTTTAGTAACCCAATCTTCATTACCAAGTGCATCTTTGACTAATCTTGGCTCAAACTGAGAAATCAAACATGTATCATCTTTCGACTTCTTTTCATGAATCCTGCATTCTTGTCTCTAATAATCTTGTTTGGTGAATGGTGTCTTCTCACATATTTTGCTAATACATGCTTGATAGACTATTCATTAGTATTTTCATCTCTCGATGGAGGCTCAACTGAAATATTTGAGAATACAAATCTACACAACCCATGAATATTTGCAAAATTGAATAACCTGTTACAAGTGAAGAATGGAGACAAACTGCAATAGCTCTCAAAAGTAAAATTGCATTAGAGAAATTAAAAAAGAGCAATTACAAGATTCATCCTTAAATAGGAGAATGAGAAACCCTAAGTGAATCTTTAGAGAGGAATAAAAGGTAAAGAGAACCTATTACTCTAACACAAGCTAAAAGGAAAAGATACAAACTAAAAGCTAAAGTAAAACAAGCTAAAAAACAAATTTGGGTCCCGACAACAAAGCCTGATTAGGTACCCAATCACAACCAAATCTTTGTAAAGTGGAGAAATAGATAAAACCTCATGGGAAAAACTCTACTCCAAAAAGAGATGAAACAACATGCTAGAAAAAACATGAAGTAAGGAAGGCCTCACTGAAACCCCCCAAGGACAACTTCCTTTACCCCAAACATTGAGCACAACTGAAGGTAGCATGATGAGGCAAAAGATTTAGTGAAGATGTTAGCAACCTGCTCAACTGTAGGAATATACTCCAAGATGAGAACACCATCCTGGAATAGCTCTCAATAGCTCTCAAAAGTAAAATTGCATTAGAGAAATTAAAAAAGAACAATTACAAGATTCATCCTTAAATAGGAGAATGAGAAACCCTAAGTGAATCTTTAGAGAGGAATAAAAGGTAAAGAGAACCTATTACTCTAACACCCCCCTTAAGTGTTAGAATAACTGAGAGGGGGGGGGGGGGTGAATCAGTTATCCAGTGTCCCAAATCAAAATGTATAATCCAAAACATTCTTCAATTTATGCTACTCGGTAAACATAAAATACTTTCACTGTCTGTGTTTTTATCGATTGTCAGTCTAAAATTTATAACAGTTATTGATTAAATCTAACATGTAATATGCAGAGTATGATAACAAACAAATATCACAATCAACAGATAACACAAGAGATTTAACATGGAAACTCTCTAAAGGGAAAAACCACCTGGGACCGACAACCCAAAAATGTTCACTCTTCTAAAGTGAGGTCAGTGAAGACCCAACCTTGTTAAAGGTTACATACACACTATTAGGTGTGACCTTGTTAGAGGATTTTAGACCATAAGTTATCATCCAACCAATAGTCACTCTGGGGTTGACAGGATAACAATGTTCACTCTATGAATGAAACATCAAAAGACTTTCATAGTCCACTCGGTTAAGAGATTTGACTATGTACAATGGTTAAATATGTAACAGTAGATGATCTACCTTGAAACAACTTCAATTGTAGTTTACAGATCAATGTTCAGCTCATTAAATTCTTTCTGATCAATATACTACTTCAGATTCAATACTATATCAACTTACTGTCCATTGGTAATTACTCTCTGTAGCTCGGTAATTGTTCTGTAGCTTGGTTCTCATTAACTAGTATGATCAGAATGCATGACAACTTGTTCACACGATAATTTTGTAGTATCTTCTTCCTCCAGTGATGTTTCAACAATGAAACCAATGTCTCTTATATAGATGAGTAAATCATTTTCTTTTCCTCCATCTGATTTTGCCGCTTAATCATATTCATAGATTTTGCCGCTTTAAGCTTCCTTGGCTGATGTGTCAGTAACACGTTTCAATCTGTTCCATTAGATCCTTTTTGATTTATGTTAGCCGTCGATCTTCATAACAAACCTTATCTGTTACCTCGATTTTTATACACTTTACAGCTCATCACTTTATTGGCTAAACTGATCATTTAATTCCTTTCTATTTTCCTCGGTTAACAAAGAAATACGTCAGTGAACACAAGCTTGGTTAACACTATGCTCGGTATACACTACATTCCATCGATGTATACTAGAATGCTTTATTTACCGACAACACTGCTTTGTGTCTTTTAGCTTTATTCTTCATCATAGATAAATGCAACATAATAAAGTCAATTTCATCAAGTCATAGACTCATCAATAGGTTACTCAGTGTATTCCTTATCCTCATCTGATGTATACATCTTCCTCATGTAGATATTTTTGTTCTTCATCTCTTTCACCTTTCTTCAGATGTGTCGGTATAGTAACTAACAAGATAAGTATTGTCAAGCTAGTTGACATTAATGACAACATAATACTGATTTAATCATCTTGCATATCTAATCAACAACTCCTTAGTAATCTTGAATTATAGATTCTCCATTTAGGTTCTAAATTAGTTGTAGTTCATCAATCTCTCCCTTTGAAATTGATGGAAACTCAAGTAATATGAAATGTACCATACACATATCAAACATGTATTCTACAACTCTGTGATCAAATGTTGTATAAGCTCTCCCTGGCTTAATATGTTTAATCACTACGTTACTAAATAACATTAAAATTTTTTTGCTTTGTCATTCTCTTCCTTAGATAGTTCTCATCGGTGCTTATCTCTCCTTTTCCTTTTCATATTATTTATCTCTCCCTTTGACAACAATGCCAAATAAATAAATAAATAATCTACTCTTGTAGTAGCTAAGTAACTCTTTGTTGTCCAATACAATCTCTGTATCTTTGTATACTGATATCCCAATCTGTTTCAGTTCTTCAAACTTAATCACAACCTTGAACATTATCCAAAGTGTGAACTATGCCGCATCAACATATGTGATCATCTGATAAGATTAGGTTGATGCAACATCCAGATCACATTAGTGATCGATAGATAGGGGACAAACCCCAAGTCTAGTCCTCAAATATTCAAATGTGTCCTTCGGTAGAGGCTTTGTAAAGATATCTGCAAGTTGTTCTTTGGATGTAACAAATTCTAACTTCACTTGCTTCTCTTGCACTTGTTCTCTTAAGTAGTGATACTTAATTGATATATGCTTTGTCTTAGAGTGCATTATTGAATTCTTTGAGATATTAATAGCACTTGTGTTGTCACAGTATATAATCACTGGGTCAGTGATTACCTCATTCATTCCTTCCAACACTTGCTTGATATATGCAATGTTTGAGCAATTAGTAGCAGCAACAACATACTCTGCTTCAGCTGTAGATTGAGAAACACAAGCTTGGTTTTTACTTGTCCAAGTTACAAGTCTTTCACCAAAGAAAAATGCTCCTCTGGTGGTACTTTTTCTATCATCCACATTTCCAGCCCAATCAGCATCGGTATAAATCTTCAACTCAAACTTACCTTCCTTAGGATACCATAATCCATAATCCTCTATCTTTTTCAAGTATCTTAAGATCCTTTTAGTAGCAATCATGTGTGATTCTCTAGGATTAGCAGAATATCTAGCAACAATTCCCACAACATGTGCTATATCTGGTCTACTGTGAACTACATACATTAGCTTACCAATCATGGATCAGTAAAGTGTCTGGTTTACCTCTGTAGTTTCATCTTCCTTTGTTAGTTTTCTTCTAGTAGCCATTGATATTCCTACAGGTTTAGCATCTTCCATGCCAAATGTCTTCAAGACTTCCTTTATGTACTTGGATTGTGTGATGAATATCCCATCACTTTGCTGAATCACTTGTAATCCGAGAAAGAATTTAATCTCTTCGAACATAGACATTTCAAACTCATTCCTCATGTCATCAACAAAAGGTTTACATACATGATCTTGACCTCCAAAAATAATATCATCAACAAAATTTTTAGCAATAAGAATAGTGTCATTAGTATCACCTTTCATGTACACATTGTTGTTCTCACTAGTTCTTACAAATCCAATACTTAACAAGTAAGTATGCAGCCTTTCATACTATGCTCTCGGTGCTTGCTTCAAATCATATAAAGCTTTGTGTAATCTACATACCATGTTTTTGTTGTCTGGATCAACGAATCCTTCAGGTTGTTCTATGTAGACCTCTTCTTCAAGTATACCATTCAGAAATGCTAACTTCACATCCATTTGATAAACCTTAAATTTCTTGTGTGCAGCATATGCAAGTAGCATTCTAACTCCTTCCAATCTAGCAATAGGTGCAAATGTCTCACCATAGTCAATGCCTTCTTCCTGTGCATATCCCTTGCATACCAATCTCGCTTTATTTCTTGTCACTTCACCATTTTCATTCAACTTGTTTCTGAATATCCATTTAGTACCGATAACATTCTTATCTTTAGGTCGGGGTACTAAGGGCCAAGTTTTGTTTTTCTCTATTTGCTTTATTTCCTCCTTCATTGCATTAACCCATTCTTCATTCTCTAATGCAACTTTCACATTCTTTAGTTCAAATTCACAAACTAGGCATGTACCTTGTCTTGTTTTGCTTCTAGTTTGCATGCTAGCTTGTCTGTCTCCAATAATTTGTGTCTCAAGATGATGTCTTCTAAAAAAACTAGCCAGTACTCAATTTCTTCTTTCTTGTTCATCCTGTTCAGGTTCATGTGCTTTCTCGGTAGCACCATCTTGTTCGTCGGTTTCCCTTTCCTGTTCCTTGGGGTTATTGTCCTATTGATTGGTTATCACAGGTTGCAACTTCGGTAGATAATCGAGAAGTTCAATGTAAGTGAATCTACCATAGTCTTCCGGTTCCTTTATTTCTTCTGTGTTCTTGTCATCAAACTCATCAACACAGACATTAGTACTTACAATCATCTTATTTGTAACCTTATTTAGACATTTGTATGCTTTACTCTTAGTAGAATATCCTAAGAAAATTTCTTCATCACCTTTAGAATCAAATTTTCCATTTCTCTCATCTTTCAAAATAAAAAATTTGCTTCCAAAAATCCTGAAATAACTTACAATAGGTTTGTGTCCAAACCATAGCTCATAAGGTGTTCGATTGGTGTCCTTCTTTAGTTGTACTCAATTAAGCACATATACAGCTTCCCTCCAATATGTCTAAGCAACATTCTTTTGTATCATTAGTGTTCTAGCACAATCAATTATTGACCTGTTCCTTCTTTCAACAATCTCATTTTGCTGAGGTGTTCTCGGTGTAGAGACCTGTCTCTTAATACCATGCTCATTACATAAATTAGTAAATTCATCAGAGATAAATTCACCTCCTCTATCAGATCTTAAGCACTTTAATTCTTTTCCAGTCTCTTTTTCTACCTTTTCCTTATACCACTTAAACATCTTAAAAGCTTCAGATTTCTCTTTCAAGAACATAACAGTCATTAATCTAGTATAGTCATCAATAAAAAGAATAAAGTATTGTAGACACACAAAATTGGACAAGTGCTTTTAAATTGCAAAAATCAATAAAATGGCTCAAAATCATCAAAATGCATTAAAAGGGATCAAATCAATTAAAAATGGACATAATTAAATAAAGTTGGACAAAATCAATTAAAGCAAAGGAAAAATCAAATAAGGATGTTAAATAATTAAATCAAAGCTTAAAGGGGTGAAAAACACTACATAATTGATTTTAATAAATTAATTGTATAGTTGTTAAATCAAAAATCAAAATGAACCTATTACCCTTACATGACTAAATTTAATTAATTAATTGAATTTAATAATTCCTAATATCTTTCAACAAAAATGAGCAACCAATGAGAATTGAGGACAAAAAGACATAAATCACTCAAAAAGGATGAATCTCAATCACTCATTCTAAAGTTTCAATCTCAACCACTCAATCTTGTCTTTTTGTCCAAAGCTTTGAGACAAACATTTAAATTGTCCCCCCATTTATGAACAAAGCAAAGTATTTGACTCAACCTAAGGTAAATCATGATTACTTCACTCCACCCCCCACCCTTGGGAATTTACTATAAATATGAAGCATTTTGAGAGCAATTGATCATCTTAGAATTTTATTTGCAAAGCATTGTTACTATAGGCAATTGAGAACATTCTAAGAGTAATTAAGAGTATTTACAGCAATTATCATTGTAGTTTGTCAATTTGAGCTAGATTAAGCATTGAATGAGCATTATAGAAGCATAATTTCTCATTTTAGAAGTGTCACTAGTGAGGATTTGAGCTAAGAGCTTCACTTACCACTTCTTTCTAGAGAACCACGAGATGTTATAGATTATAGTTTCAATTCTAATTAGATTTGCATTTTATTTAATTTCAATTGTTGCTATTAGATCTTAATTTCATGAAGGTGATATTCATCATCACACAAGTATCTATCACCATAATAGCTCTGAGTTCTCATAGGACCACATAGGTCGGTATGAACCAACTCAAGTATCTTGTTTATTGAGTAGTCTTTGCTTTTAAAAATGACTTAGTCATCTTACCTTTTTGACATTCATGACACATAGCATCATCCAATTTTGACAAGTTAGGCAACCCTCTAACTCTTTTCTTCTTACTAATCTTGATCATGTTATCAAAATTCACATGACATAACCTCTTATGCCACAACCATGCATCTTCATCCTTCATTAATAAAAAAGAAGACTGGTCAATGTCAAGATAAAATAGATTACCTTTGGATTGTGTACCAGTTCTGACAAGTCTTCCTCCATTATCATAGTTATTTACCTTTCAGCTCTCAAAAGCAAGTCAGTGGCCTGAGTTATTCAACTATGCCACACTTAACAAATTATAGTTCAGTCCATCTACCCAATATGCATTTTCACATTTTATTCTATCATTAATCATCTGTGAACCTTTACCTCTTACCATACAAGGTGCATCATTTCCCATTCTAACAGATCCTCCATCATATTCATCAAGTAGATCAAATTTCTCTATATCACCAGTCATATGATGTGTATAGTCACTGTCTATGATCCATGTATCATTTTTGCTTACTTTAGAGATTAGTGTTGTTTCTTCATGTTTTTCTTCTTCTTCTGAATCATCTTTCATAGCAGCAAATACTACTTCTACATCATCATCAATGTTAGATTTAGATTCAAATTCTTCAGATATGTAACATACCTTTTTCCCTTTTTCATAGTTATCTCGGTTATCTTTGTTGTTGTATCGTTAGCCTTTGTCGACTCTTCTCCCATAGCTTCCTTTGGATCAGTCTTTGGATCTATCATCATCCTTCTTATTTAGACATCTAGCAGCAATGTGGCCAACTTATTTACAATTAAAACATGCTAAGGGTAGCTTGCCTCTATATCTTCCCTTACCTTTGGGCAATCTTCTGGCCATAAGAGCTTCAAGCTCATCAAGTTCATCATCAATATTACTATCATTGTCATTATTCTTATGATTCCTGCTACTAGACTTACCAATATTCAAAGAAGACATGAAAGTGGGTTCAACATAAGGTACAACACTATTGTCAAAATTATTCAATTCAAAGGTTGTAAGCTTACCGATCAATGTGTCAAGAGTAAGATTAGATGTAGCTCTTATTTCATGAATTGCAGAGATCCTGATCGCATAAACTGACAGAAAAGTTATGAGAATCTTGCTTATCACTATTTCATCGTCAATAACTCCACTAGATGCTCTAATAGCATGTACTACCTCTTTCAATCTATTTGTGTATTGCACAATGTTCTCACCTTCTTTCATCTTCATATCATCAAATCGACCTCTTAGGCTTTCTGCTTTGGCTCTCTTAACATTCGTATCTCCACTATATATTAGAGTCAGTTTATCCCACATGGCTTTGGCAATTGTGCATCCCTTAATGTCTTCAAATTCAGCATCGGTACAGGCAGCAACAAGTTCCATCATAGTAATATTGTGTTCATGCATGTCCTTCAGTTGATCATGTGTCAGGGGACTTGGTGTCGATTCAATGTAGCCATTCTCCATTAGTTCTAGTGCAAAATTCCCAATTCCAGATATGTGCAACTTCATCTAGCTTTGCCATACTGTGAAGTTATCTTTGTTCAGCTTTGACACTTCCCTCTTATACATCTTGAGACCTTTTTGCTGGAGTCCTTAAAACTCTGCTCTAAGCAACCGTAGCTCTGATACCAATTATTAGAATAACTGAGAGGGGAGGTGAATCAGTTATCCAGTGTCCCAAATCAAAATGTATAATCCAAAACAAATTCTTCAATTTCTGCTACTCGGTAAACATAAAATACTTTCACTGTCTGTGTTTTTACCAATTGTTAGTCTAAAAATTTTAACAGTTATGGATTAAATCTAACATGTAATATGCAAAGTATGATAACAAAAAAATATCACAATCAACACATAACACAAGAGATTTAACATGGAAACCCTGTGAAGGGAAAAACCACCTGGGACTGGCAACCCAAAAATGTTCACTCTTTTGAAGTGAGGTCAGTGAAGACCCAACCCTGTTAAAGGTTACATACACATTGTTAGGTGTGACCTTGTTAGAGGATTTTAGACCAGAAGTTATCATCCAACCAACAGTCACTCTGGTGTTGACAGGATAACAATGTTCACTCTATGAATGAAACATAAAAAACTTTCATAGTCCACTTAGTTAAAGATTTGACTATGTACAATGGTTAATTATGTAACAGTAGATGATCTACCTTAAAACAACTTCAATTACAATTTACAAATCAATGTTCAGCTCATTCAATTCTTTTTGATCAATATACTACTTCAGATTCAATACTATATCAACTTATTGTCTATCGGTAATTACTCTTTGTAGCTTAGTAATTGTTCTATAGCTCGATTCTCATTAACCAGTATGATCAGAATGCATGACAACTTTTTCACGCGATAATTCTGCAGTATCTTCTTCCTCCGGCAATGTTTCAACAATGAAACCAATGTCTCTTATATAGATGAGTAAATCATTTTCTTTTTCTCCATCTGATTTTTCCGCTTAATCATATTCATAGATTTTGCCGCTTTAAGCTTCCTCGACTGATGTGTCAGTAACACGTTTCAATCTGTTCCATTAGATCCTTTTTGATTTATGTTAGCTGTCGATCTTCATAACAAACCTTATCTATTACCTTGATTTCATACACTTTACAACTCATCACTTTATTGGCTAAACTAATCATTTAATTCCTTTTTGTTTTGCTTAGTTAACAAAGAAATGCATCAGTGAACACAAGCGCGGTATACACTACATTCCGTCGGTGTATACTAGAATGCTTTATTTACTGACAACACTGCTTTGTGTCTTTCAACTCTATTCTTCATCATAATAAAGTCAATTTCATCAATTCATAGACTCATCAACAGGTTACTTAGTGTATTCCTTATCCTCATCTGATGTATACATCTTCCTCATGTAGATATTTCTATTCTTCATCTCTTTCACCTTTCTTCAGATGTGTCGGTATAGTAACTTACAAGATAAGTATTGTCAAGCTAGTTGACATCAATGTTAGAATAACTGAGAGGGGGGTGAATCAGTTATCCAAGTCCCAAAACAATAATGAGTAATCCAAAATATTGTTTCTCTAATTTTTGTCAGTCGGTAAACATATTTATGATTCACTGTCAGTGTTTTTACCGATCTTCAGTTAAAACTCCTTAGTAGTTACCGATCAAATCAAATAGCTAAAATGTAAAGTATGATAATAAACAATCATCACAATAAACACATAACACAATGATTTAACGTGGAAACCCTGTTAAGGGAAAAACCACCTGGGAACCGGCAACCCAAAAATTTCACTCTTCTAAAGTGAGGCCTGTGAGGACCCAACCTTGTTAAAGGTTACAATACACATTGTTAGGTGTGACTTGGTTAGAGGATTTCACACTAGAAGTTATCTTTCAATCTTATATCACTCACTGTGCTGATTTACAGGATAACAATGTTTCACTTGTCAGAATGAAACACAAATAAGACTTAGAAGTCCACTCGGTTAAGAGATTTTCACTGTCTACAATTATTAGAAAGTAACAGTAGGTTGATCTACCTTAATACAACAAATTTGCAGTTGCAGATCAGTGTTATGCTCAATAATGTTTTCTGATCAATATATCACTTTAGATCTAATATCAATATCACTTACAAACAATCAGTTCTGTGCTCTGTGTAGCTCAGTTTGTTCATTATGTAGCTCAGTTTCTGCAACTCGGTTCAGTAACCTATTTGATCAGAAAATGCATGAATGCTAGTTCATGCTCAGCTTCTGTAGTATCTCCTCCTTCTCTCTTTTGATTTTTTTTCTCTTTAAATAAACATGTAAGCCGTTTTATTTTCATCCATCAGATTTTGCTGCTTAATCATATCCACTGATTTTGCCGCTTTAAACTTCCTCAGCTGATGTGTCATTAACACGTTTCAATCTCCTTTGTCAGCTCTTTCTTGAATTTTGTTAGCCGTAGATCCTTGTAACAAACTTTGACTTTTCACCTTGAAATCATGCGAATCCAGCTCATCAGTTTTGTCGTCAAATTGTCTAGTCGACAATATCATTAAATGCTTTTCTATTCTCCTCGGTTAACAAAGAAATGTGTCGGCAAACCTTCATCAGTTAAACTTGTGCTCAGTATATAACCCATTGCATCGGTGTATACTATCATCGGTGTTTACACTGAGGATCTCGGTAAACATTAAACTATTCTCTTTTACCGACCAACACTGCTTTGTGTATTTTAGTTCCTTTCTCCATAATAGATGAATACAACATACTAAAGTCAATATAATGAGATCAAAGACTCATCAATAAGTTATCCAATGCATTCCTTATCCTTATCTGTTGTGACCTTCTTTCACCATTCTTCAGATGTCTTAGTAATGATAACTTACAAGATAAGTACTGTCAAACTAATAAGAAACTAGTTGACATCAATGACAACATAATAATGATTTAACATATTATATATCTATACAACTACTTTTCATGTGATCTTCAATCACTATTTCAACAATCTCTCCAATTAGTTGTAAATCAGTTGTAGGTTCAACAATCTCTCCCTTTGGCATTGATGGCAACTCAAATAATATGAATGTACCAAACACATACCAAACATATACTCTACAACTTTGTCTGTCATAAGCTATCCCTTAGATAGTTCATCCTTAACTCTTCCTGTTCAATATTCTCACTCTTTGTCTTTACAGTACAGATTCTCTTCCTTTCGCTCATTCATATTTGCCTATTCTTTCCCTTTGACAACAATGCCAAATGAACAAAATAAACAAACAATAGTCTTGTCCAAACCTCTTCATTGTATCTCAGTATACTGATATCTCCATCTGTTCTTCAAACTTAATCACAACCTTGAACTTAATCAAAGTGCGATCTATGCTAGCATCAACATGAGTGATCTTCTGATATAATAGGCTGATGCAGCATTCCAGATCACCTTAGTGACCGATAGACAGGGGATGGACCCCAAGTCTATTCCTCAAGTATTCAAAAGTGTCTTTCGATAGAGGCTTTGTAAAAATGTCTGCAAGTTGTTCTTTTGATGTAACAAACTCCAGTTTAACTTGCTTTTCCTGCACTTGTTCCCTTAAGTAATGATACTTAATTGATATATGCTTTGTTTTTGAGTGCATTACCAGATTCTTTGATATGTTTATAGAACTAGTGTTGTCACAATATATAGTCACTAGATCACTGATCACCTCATTCATACCTTCCAACACTTGCTTGATATAGGCTATATTGGAGTAGTTTGTTGCAGCAGCAACATATTCAGCTTCAGCTGTTGACTGAGAAATACAACTCTGCTTCTTGCTTGTCCAAGTTACAAGTCTATCTCCAAAGAAAAATGCTCCTCCAGTTGTACTTTTTCTATCATCCACATTACCAGCCCAGTCAACATCGGTATACACTTTCAGTTCAGACTTTCCATCTCTTGAATACCATAAACCATAATCTTCTATCTTCTTAAGATATCTCAATATCCTTTTTGTTGCTATCATATGTGATTCGCTAGGATTTGCAGAAAATCTTGCAACTATTCCAACAGCATGAGCTATATCCGGTCTACTATGAACTACATACATCAGCTTACCAATCATGGATCGGTAAAGTGTTTGATTTACCTTGGTAGTCTCATCTTCCTTTGTCAACTTACATCCAGTAGCCATTGGTGTTTCCACTGGTTTTGCATCTTCCATGCCGAATGTCTTCAATACCTCCTTTATGTATTTTGATTGAGTGATGAAGATTCCATCACTATGTTGAATCACCTGTAGTCCTAGAAAGAACTTAATCTCTCCGAACATAGACATTTCAAATTCCTTTTGCATCTCATCATCAAATGCTTTACATACAATATCTCTACCTCCAAAAATTATATCATCAACAAATATTTCAGCTATGATAATAGTATCATCAGTGTTACCTTTCATATAAAAATTACTATTATCACTTGTTCTGATAAAGCCAATACTTAACAGATAGGTGTGCAACCTTTCATACCATGCTCTCGGTGCTTGTTTCAGTCCATACAGTGCTTTGTGTAGTCTACAAACCATATCTCAGCTGTCTAGATCTTCAAATCCTTCAGGCTGTTCAATGTAGACCTCCTCTTCAAGTATTCCATTCAAGAAAGCAGACTTGACATCCATTTGGTATACCTAAAATTTCTTATGTGCAGCATATGCCAGTAACATTCTGACACCCTCAAGTCTTGCAACAGGTGCAAATGTTTCACCATAGTCAATTCCTTCTTCTTGCACATATCCTTTACATACAAGTCTTGCTTTATTTCTTGTCACTTCTCCATTTTCATTCAACTTATTTCTGAAAATCCATTTAGTACCAATAACATTTTTATCTTTAGGTCGGGGTACTAAGGTCCAAGTCTTATTCTTTTCTATTTGCTCAATCTCTTCAGTCATTGCTTTGACCCATTCTTCATTATCCAAAGCAACTTGTAAATTCTTAGGTTCAAATTCACAAATTAAGCAAGTACCTTGTCTTGTTTTGCTTCTTGTTTGCATTCTAGCATCTTTGTTTGCAATAATCTGATCTTCAAGATGATGTCTTCTGACAAATCTTGCAAGTATCCTGGATCTTCTATCTTGTGCATCCTGTTGTGTATTCTACTATGCATTCTGTTCTAGTTCATTAGCTTTCTCGGGAGCTCCTCCTTGATCATCGATATGTTCAGTCAGTTCTGTCAGTTGTGGTACGTTGTTTATCTATTGGTCGGTTGCAGCAATCTGTGGTGTCCTCGGTTGAAACTCAGGAAACTCATAGTAAGTGAACTGTCTATAATCTTCTGGTTCCTTCATCTGCTCATCTGTGATCTTATCATCATATTCATCAACATGAACATTAACACTTTCAACAATTTTATTAGTCACCTTGTTCAGACATTTGTAAGCTTTGCTTTGGGCAGAATATCCTAAAAATATTCCTTCATCTCCTTTGGAATCAAACTTACCATTCCTATCATCTTTCAAAATAAAACACTTACTTCCAAAGATTCTAAAGTAACTTACATTGGGCTTGTGTCCAAACCAAAGTTCATATGGTGTTCGGTTGGTGTCTTTCTTCAACTGTACTCAGTTAAGCACATAGACTACAGTGCTTATAGCTTCTCTCCAGAATTTCTGAGCGACATTCTTTTGTATCATCAGTGTCCTAGCACAATCAATTATTGATTTATTTCTTCTCTCAGCAATACCATTCTGTTGTGGGGTTCTCGGTGCTGACACCTACCTTTGGATTCCATACTCATTACAGAAGTTAGTAAATTCACAAGATATAAATTCACCACCTCTATTTGATCTAAGACATTTGATTTCCTTTCTAGTTTCCTTTTCAACTTTAGCCTTATACCATTTAAACAGTTTGAAAGCTTCAGACTTTTCCTTAAAAAACATCATAGTCATCAATCTAGTGTAATCATCAACAAAGAGAATAAAGTATCTATCACCATAATAGATTTGAGTTCTCATAGGTCCACATAAGTCGGTATGAACCAACTCAAGAATCTTCTTTGTTGAGAAGTCCTTACTCTTAAAACTAGATTTGGTCATTTTCCCTTTCTGACATTCATGGCATAAAGTATGATCAGGCTTAGATAAGTTAGGTAAACCTCTAACTCTCTTCTTTTTACTGATTTTGATCATATTATCAAAGTTTACATGACATAATCTCTTGTGCCATAGCCAAGCATCTTCATCTTTCATAAGTAGGTAAGAAGACTCATCAATATCAAGTTGAAAAAGATTACCTCTGGTTTGAGTACCAGTCCCAACAAGTCTTCCATCATTTTCATAGATTTTCACCTTTTTATTTTCAAACACCAGTTTGTGGCCTGAATTGTTTAGCTATGCCACACTCAACAGATTGTAATTCAGTCCATATACCCAGTAAGCATTCTCACATTTTATTCTATCATTAATTACAAGGGTACCTTTACCTTTCATAGTGCATGGGGCATCATTTCCCATTCTTACAGATCCACCATTATATTCAACTAATTCATCAAATTTATCTACATCACCTGTCATATGATGTGTGCAGCCACTGTCAATGATCCATGTTTCATTCTTTCTTATCCGTGAGATCAGGGCAGATTCATCTTGGTTTTCATCTTCTTCTGAATCTTCCTTCATTGCAACACACACTACCTCTTCATCATCAGAATAAGACTCAGAGTTAGTATTTTCAGCTATATAACAAGCCTTTTTACCTTGGTCCTTTTGGTCATTTCTATTACTGTGTCAGTAGCTTCTGTTAACTCTCCTCCCATAACTTCCTTTAGATTTATCTCTCGGTTCATCATCATCATTTCTTCTCTGAGAACATCTAGCAGCAATATGACCTACTTCCTTACAATTAAAACATGCCAAGGGTAACTTACCTCTATATCTCCCTTTACCTTTTGGTAATCTTCTAGCCATTAATGCTTCAAGCTCATCAAGGTCATCATCAGTATCATTGTCATTATTATTTCTAGTTTTCTTGCTAGATTTCCCAATCTTCAAAGAAGACATGAAAGCAGACTCAATAGAAGGTACAACACTGTTATCAAAATTGTTCAACTCAAAAGTAGTAAGCTTACCGATCAAAGTATCAAGTGTAAGATTGGATGTGTCTCGATTCTCATGAATTGCCGATACTCTGATTGCATAGACAGGTAGCAGGGTTCTGAGGATTTTGCTGATTATGGTCTCTTCTTCAATTACTCCATCAGAAGCTCATATAGCATAAACAACCTCTTTAATTCTGTTTGAATATTCAATAATATTTTCTCCTTTTATTCTCATTTCATCGAATTTACCTCTTAAGCTTTCTGCTCTAGCTCTTTTGACAGATGTGTTACCATTATATACTTGCTCTAATCTATCCCACATTGCCTTAGCAGTAGTCAATCCTTTGATTTCTTCAAATTCAGCGTTGGTACAGGCAGCAACAAGTTCCATCATTGCTACGTTGTGATCATGCTTGTCTTTTAGTTGTTCCATAGTTAGAGGACCAGTTGGTTCGCTGTAGCCAGTTTTCATAAAATGTAGTGCACTTCCACCAATTCTAGCTATATGCAATTTCATTCTCTGTTTCCATACTGAGAAGTTGTCTTTGTTCAGTCTAGGCACTTCCCTCTTACTCATTTTGTGATCTTTATGCTCAAGTCCTTAAAACTCTATTTCAAGCAACCAATCTGCTCTGATACCAATTGTTAGAATAACTGAGAGGGGGCTGAATCAGTTATCCATTTCCCAAAACAATAATGAGTAATCCAAAATACTGTTTCTCTAATTTTTGTCAATCGGTAAACATATTTATGATTCACTGTCAATGTTTTTACCGATCTTCAGTTAAAACTCCTTAGTAGTTACCGATCAAATCAAATAGCTAAAATGTAAAGTATGATAATAAACAATCATCAAAATAAACACATAACATAATGATTTAACGTGGAAACCTTGTTAAGGGAAAAACCACCTGGGAACCAGCAACCCAAAAATTTCACTCTTCTGAAGTGAGGCCTGTGAGGACCCAACCCTGTTAAAGGTTACAATACACATTGTTAGGTGTGACCTGGTTAGAGGATTTTGCACTAGAAGTTATCTTTCAATCTTATATCACTCACTGTGCTGATTTATAGGATAACAATGTTTCACTTGTCAGAATGAAACACAAATAAGACTTAAAAGTCCACTCGGTTAAGAGATTTTCACTGTCTACAATTATTAGAAAGTAACAGTAGGTTGATATGCCTTAATACAACAAATTTGTAGTTGCAGATCAGTGTTATGCTCAACAATGTTTTCTGATCAATATATCACTTTAGATCTAATATCAATATCACTTACAAACAATCAGTTATGTGCTTTGTGTAGCTCAGTTTGTTCATTGTGTAGCTCAGTTTCTGTAGCTTGGTTTAGTAACCTGTTTGATCAAAAAATGCATGAATGCTAGTTCACGTTCAGCTTCTGCAGTATCTCCTCCTCTCTTTTGATTTTTTTTCTCTTTAAATAAACATGTAAGCCGTTTTATTTTCATCCATCAAATTTTGCCACTTAATCATATCCACTAATTTTGCCACTTTAAACTTCCTCGACTGATGTGTCATTAACATGTTTCAATCTCCTTCGTCAGATCTTCCTTGGAATTTTCACCTTGAAATCATGCAAATCCAGCTCATCAGTTTTGTTGTCAAATTGTCTAGTTGACAATATCATTAAATGCTTTTCTATTCTCCTTGGTTAACAAAGAAATGTGTCAGTAAACCTTCATCGGTTAAACTTGTGCTCGGTATACAACCCACTGCATCGGTGTATACTGTCATCAGTGTTTACACTAATGATCTCGGTAAACATTAAACTGTTCTCTTTTACAGACCAACACTGCTTTGTGTCTTTTTGTTCCTTTCTCCATAATAGATGAATACAACATACTAAAGTCAATATAATGAGATCAAAGACTCATCAATAAGTTATCCAATGTATTCCTTATCCTTATCTGCTGTGACCTTCTTTCACCATTCTTCAGATGTCTCGGTAATGATAACTTACAAGATAAGTACTGTCAAACTAATAAGAAACTAGTTGACATCAATGACAACATAATACTGATTTAACATATTGTATATCTATACAACTACTTTTCATGTGATCTTCAATCACTGTTTCAACAATCTCTCCAATCAGTTGTAAATCAGTTTTAGGTTCAACAATCAATGACAACATAATACTGATTTAATCATCTTGCATATCTAATCAACAACTCCTTAGTAATCTTGAATTACAGATTCTCCATTCAGGTACTAAATTAGTTGTAGTTCATCATTAAGATGAGCTTAGGGAAAAGATACAAACTAAAAGCTAAAGAAGCTAAAGTAAAACAAGCTAAAAAACAAATTTGGGTCCCGACAACAAAGCCTGTTCAGGTACCCAATCACAACCAAATCTCTGTAAAGTGGAGAAATAGAGAAAACCTCATGGGAAAAACTCTACTCCAAAAAGAGATGAAACAACATGCTAAAAAAAAATGAAGGAAGGAAGGCCTCACTGAGACCCCCCCAAGGACAACTTCCTTTACCCCAAACATCGAGCGCAACTGAAGGTAGCGTGACAAGGCAAAATATTTAGTAAAGATGTCAACAACTTGCTTAGCTGTAGGAATATACTCCAAGATGAGAACACCATCCTGGCTTAACTGTTGAATGAAGTGCATGTGGATCTCAATATGTTTGGTCTGCTGATGCTTTACTAGGTTGTGTGAAATGTGAATAGAACCCTGATTGTCATACTATAAAATAGTGGGACTGTTTGGAGGAAACCCAAACTCAGTCATCATCTGTTGAAGCCACAAAACCTCCTGACTAGCTAGAAAAGATGCTCAGAACTCTGCCTCTGTAGATGATAATGCATGAGCAATTTGCTTCTTGCAAGACCATGTGATAGGACCAAAGCCAAGACAAAAAAAAATCTAGAAGTGGACTTTCGATTAGTGGTATCACTAGCCCAATAAGAATCAGTAAATCCAACAATGTGAGGATCTCTTGATGTGTAGGTAATTCCATACAAAGTAGCGCCCTAAATGTACCTCAATATACATTTGTCATCTTGCCAATGATTCTCATGAAGATCTTGCGAGAATCTAGAGACAAGGCCAACTGCAAAGGAAAGATTTGGACGTGTGTGTGTTAGGTACAACAAATTGCCAACCAACTGTTTGTACAAAGTAGAGTCTATTGAAGGAATAGGACATGATGGTGACAAATAAACACCTGATTGAAAAGATGTAGGGATGGGATTGCAATCAAGCATGCCAAATCACTAGAGCATATCGAGAGCATACTTCTGCTAGAGTATGGAGATACCATCCGAAGATTGAATAACCTGTAGGCCCAAAAAATAGTTCAGAAGATCAAGATTTGTCATCTCAAATCGCTCCATCAATACTCTTTGAACACTTTGAATCATAGAGGATGAACTACTTGTGAGAAGAAGATCATCAACATATAGCACAAGAATCAAAATATCATCCTCATGACACTGAATATACACTGTAGGATCAAAATGAAAACATGTGAAATGTGAAGAAAGTAGAAGAGATTCCATCTTCTCATACCAAGCCCTAGGGGCTTGTTTGAGACCATATAATGATCGTCTAAGTCTGAAAACCAAAGAGGAATCATGCAAAAAACTTGGAGGCTTCTCCATATAGATCTCCTCATGTAGGTCTCCATGCAAGAAAGCACTCTTCACATCCATCTAAAATATTTTCCATCTCTGTGAAGCTACAAGAGATAGTACAAGGCGAATAGATTTGATCTTGGAAGCAATAGAAAAGGTCTCAGAGTAATTAATACCCTCCACCTATGAAAACCCCTTCACAAGAAGATGTGCCTTGTACTTATCAATCAAACCATCTGCAACATATTTGGTATGATACACCCACTTGCATCGAACCAACTTTATCCCTTTCAGAAGAGAACATAAATCCTAAGTATGATTCTTCATCAAAGAAGAATACTCCTCATCTATGGCCCTATCCCACGCTAAGTTTCTTGTCACCTGTGAAAAACTCTCAGGGTCAGTAGAAATGGCCTGACTCAAAAGACTAGAACCTGATGTCTGTGCACGAGTGTGATGAGTATTTGAAGGATCACCTACCAAAGGGCCTACTACATCAATAGTATCACGAGCCCATTTGGGAAATCACAGGATATCTGGTGGTGGTGGGGAAGGTGGATCACCATCTGAATCATCCTTAGAGGATATGGAATCCTATAGAGGGGAAGATGAAGTACTAGGCAGTATGGTAGAAGTTGAAGATGGAGTATCCATCTGAGGATAACTCTCATCAAACTAAATATATCTCTGAAATAAGACCTCTCTGGAATCATGATCAAATAAAATGTACACATTTACATCCTCATAGTAGCCAAAAAATATGAGTGGTTGACTCTTCCTCTCCATGGCTTTCCTCCGAGCATCTGAAATAAATTTCCAAGCCTCACTACCAAAAACTCTGAATGAAGATACATTAGGCTTGACATGAGTCCAAGCCTCCTCAAGAGTCTGTTACAATAACTGAGAGGGGGGTGAATCAGTTTGATCAGTTATCCTACAGTCACAAATATAAAGATGTAACACTCAAAATAATTCCAATATATTCTACAGCTCGGTAACATAAACTATTAAACTATCTGTGCCTTTTACCAATTACCAGTTAATTAACTCACTATGATTACCGATCAAATCAAATATGCAGTATGTAAAGTATGATGATAAATAATCATCACAGAAACACATAACATAATGATTTAACATGGAAACCCTGCTAAGGGAAAAACCACCTGGGATCGGTAACCCAAAATAATTTTCACTCTTTTGAAGTGAGCTTGGTGAAGAGCCAACCCTATTAAAGGTTACAAACACACTGTTAGGTGTGACTTGGTTAGAGGATTTAAGACTAATAGTTAACTTTTGACCAGCATTCACTATGGGGTCAATAAGATAACAATGTACATTCCTTGAATGACATAGGGGCATAACATAAGATGGTTAAGTCCACTCAGTTAGAAGATTTTTCTATATTAATGGTTAAACTGAAACAGTTGTTGATCTAATTACAATACAACTTAATTTGCAGATGTTCAGATCTATTCTAAGCCCATGCAAATCCTCTAATCAATGTTTCAATTCACTTCCTCAACTTACTTTCACTCGATAATAGCTCTCTAACGCTCGGTACTATTCTGCAGTTTGGTTCTCCTTCAACCAGTCTGATCAGGCATGCATGAAATGTGTTCATGCGAAATCTCTATAGTCTTCTTTCTTTCGGCATAGTTTCAATAATGAAACTTATATCTCTTATATAGATAGATAAACCATTTTCATATCAAGGATCAGATTTTTCCGCTTATCCTTCTTTGTTGATTTTGCCTCTTAAACCTTCCTTGACAGTTGTGTCCTTAACACGTTTCAATTCCATCCTTTAGATCTTCTCCAAATTTTGTCAATCATGGATCTCATAACAAACTTTATCCTCAATCTCAAAATCATAACAATTTCCAGCTCATCATTTTCTGTCAGCTAAACTAAGCATTTAATACTTTCATCCATACTCGGTTAACAAAGAAATGCATCGGTGAACACAAGCTTAGTTAATACTATCGCTTGATATACACTACACTGGCCCGGTGTATACTGAAGTGCTTCATTTACCGATCACATTGCCTTGTGCAATTTTGCTTCCTTCTTCATAATAGATTAATGCAACATAATCAAGTCAACAATATGAGATCATAGACTCATCAATAAGTTACCCAAAGTATTCCTTATCCTCATCTATCATATCCATCTCTCTCCATGTAGATATCTCAGTTCTTCATCTTTTCTCTCTTCTTTTACAGATGTTCAGATGTTTGTAACTAACATGATAAGTACTGTCAAAACTATTTGACATCAATGACAACATAATGACTGATTTAATTATCTTACATATCATTTCATTAACTCGGTGATCTCTAATCACTGATCTTCAAGTCATTCAGGTATTCAATCAGTTGTAGTTCATCAATCTCTCCCTTTGGCATTGATGGAAACACAAGCAATATGAAATATTCCATGCACATAGAAAACATGTATTCTACAACTATGTAAGTAAATGTTGTAGCTTGGTAAGCTCTCCCTAGCTTGATTTTTAATATGTTTAATCACTAGATTACATAAAAGCATTACAAGTGCAGAATCTCCTCTACAAATTTGATCTTTTCAGCTCTCAGATTCCTTCTGTTCTCAACAAAAAATCTTCAAATCTCTCCCCGACTTTCCAGATTATCTCTCCCTTAGATAGATATTTCATATTTGAGCCTTCTCTCCCTTTGACAACAATTCCAAAGAAAAAATAAAACATACAGCTCTGCAATAGCCAAGTAACTCTCTGTTGTTTGGTGCAGACAATGTATCTCTGTATACTGATATACAAATCTGTGTTCTAGCTCCTCAAATCTTTCACAACCTTAGACATGATCCAAAGTGTGAACTATGTTGTATCAACATGAATGATCTTCTGATAAGAATGAACTATGTTGTATCAACATGAATGATCTTCTGATAAGAATAGGCTGATGCAACCTCCAAATCATATTAGTGATCGGTAGACAGGGGATGGACCCCAAGTCTAGTCCTCAAGTATTCAAAAGTGTCATTCGGTAGAGGCTTGGTAAAAATATCAGCAAGTTGCTCCTTTGATGTGACATATTCTAGTTTGACTTGCTTCTCCTTCTCCTGTACTTTTTCTCTTAAGTAGTGATACTTAATTGAAATATGCTTTGTCTTCGAATGCATTACAAGATTCTTAGAAATATTTATTACACTAGTGTTATCACAATATATAATCATCGGCTCAATGATTACCTCATTCATCCGTTCCAACACTTGCTTGATATAAGCAATGCTTGAACAGTTTGTAGCAGCAACAACATACTCTGCTTCAGTAGTAGACTAAGAAATACAAGGTTATTTCTTACTTGTCCAAGTTACAAGTCTTTCACCAAAGAAAAATGCTCCTCCGGTTGTGCTCTTTTTGTCATCTATATTTCTAGCCCAATCTGCGTTGGTGTAAACTCTTAGTTTAAATTTTCCTTCCTTAGGATACCATAAACCATAGTCCTCTATTTTCTACAGATATATCAAGATTATTTTCACTGCAACCATATGTGAATCCTTTGGATTGGCAAACAATCTAGCCACAATCCCCACTGCATGTGCAATATCAGGCCTACTGTGTACAACATACATCAATTTACCAATCATAGACCGGTACAATGTTTGATTTACCTCTGTAGATTCATCATCTTTTGTCAATTTTTAGCTTGTAACCATCAGTGTTCCTACTGGTTTAGCATCTTCCATGCCAAATGTTCTCAATACTTCCTTAATGTACTTTGATTGTGTGATGAAAATTCCATAATTCTGCTGAATAACCTGCAAGCCTAGAAATAATTTAATCTCTCCAAACATTGACATTTCAAATTCCTTTTTCATCTCATCAACAAATGATTTAAAAATATGATCCTATCCTCCAAACATTATATCATCCACGAATATTTCAACAATCAAAATAGTATCATTGGATCCTCCTTTCATGTACAAATTGTTGTTTTCACTAGTTCTTACAAAACCAATACTTAAAAGATAAGTATGTAACCTTTCATACCATGCTTTCGGTGCTTGCTTTAATCCATATAAAGCTTTGTGCAGTCTACATACCATGTCTTTCTGATTCGGATCAACAAACCCTTCTGGTTTTTCTATGTAGACCTCTTCCTCTAGTATTCCATTTAGAAAAGTTTACTTAACATCCATTTGATAGACCTTAAATTTCTTATGTGCAGCATATGCAAGTAACATGCAGACTCCTTCCAGTCTAGCAATAGGTGCAAAAGTTTCACCATAATCAATACCTTCTTCTTGTGCATATCCCTTGCAAACAAGTCTAGCTTTGTTCCTTGTAACTTCTCCATTTTCATTCAGCTTATTTCTGAAAATCCATTTAGTATCGATAACATTTTTATCTTTTGGCCTAGGTACTAAACTCCATGTCTTGTTTTTCTCAATTTGTTCTATCTCTTCATTCATAGCATTGATCCATTCATCATTCTCAATTGCAACCTTAACATTCTTCGGTTCAAACTCACAAACTAAGCATGTGTTTTGTCTTAACTTACATCTTGTCATCATGCCAGCTTGCTTGTCTCCAATGATTTGGTTCTCAGGATGATGTCTTCTGGAAAATCTTGCTAGCACTTGATCTCTTCTTTGTTCTTCATTTTGGTCAGGTTCATTTCTTTTCTTGACAACTTCCTAATCCTCGATTTCCCTTTGCTGTTCCTTGGTGTTGTTTTCCTCATGCTCAGTCGACTCATCCTGTGGCTCCGGTAAATACTCTAGATCCTCAACATAAGAAAATCTACCATAGTCTTTCGGCTCCTTAGTGCTTTCTTCATCATTTTGATCAGCAAATTCATCAACTCTGACATTAGCACTTTCAATCATCTTATTAGTAAATTTGTCCAGACACTTGTAAGCTTTAATTTTAGTAGAATATCCAAGAAATATTCCCTCATCCCCTTTGGAGTCAAATTTCCCATTCCTATCATCTTTAAGAATAAAACATTTGCTACCAAAAATTCTGAAGTAACTTACACTCGATGTGTATCCAAACCATAACTCGTCGGGTGTTTTGTTTGTCTTTCTTTAGTTGTACTTGGTTTAGTACATATACAATTGTGCTAACTACTTCTCTCCAATATATCCGTGCAACATTTTTCTCTATCATCAGTGTTCTTGCACAATCAACAATAGATCTGTTTCTCCTTTTAGCAATTCTGTTATGTTGCAGTGTTCTAGGTGCATAAATATATCATTTGATGCCATGCTCATTACAATAGTTAGTGAATTCATCAAAAATAAATTCACCTCCTCTATCAGACCTCGATCATTTTAGTTCTTTTCTGGTTTCATTTTCTACTTTAGCTTTGTACCATTTAAACATCTTAAATGCCTCAAAATTCTCTTTTAAAAACATGACAATCATCAATCTAGTGTAATCATCAACAAATAGAATAAAGTATCTATCACCATAGTAGCTCTGAGTTCTCATGGGATCACATAGGTTGGTGTGAACTAACTCCAAGATTCTTTTTGTTGAATAGTCTTTACTTTTAAAACTAGATTTTGTCATCTTCCCTTTCTGACATTGATGACACATAACATGATCATGTTTAGTTAGGCTAGGTAGTCCTCTAACTTTTCTCTTTCTACTGATCTTAATCATGTTATCAAAATTTACATGACATAACCTTTTATGTCATAACCATGCATCTTCATTTTTCACCAGTAAACAAGAAGTCTCAACATTGTCAAGATAAAATAAGTTACCTTTTGATTGTCCTTCTATTCCGACAAGCTTTCCACTTTCATCATAGATCTTTACCTTCTTGCTTTCAAATGCCACTCAGTGACCTGAGTTGTTAAGCTGTGCCACACTTAGCAAATTGTAATTTAGTCCTTTTACCCAATAAGCATTATCACATTTGATTTTATCATTTATCAATAAAGATCCTTTTCCTTTAACCATGCAAGGTGTATCATTACCCATTTTTACTGATCCTCCACTATAATGCTCAAGATGATCAAACTTATCTTCGTCACCAGTCATGTGATGTGTACAACCACTATTAATGATCCAAGTATCATTTTTACTAACTTTAGAAATGAGTGTTGTTTCTATATACCTTTCCTCTTCTTCATAATCATCTTTCATTGCAATAAATACTACCTCAACATCATCATTGGTGTCGATGTCGGTGTCCTCATCTTCAACTAAATAACATGCCTTTTTTCCCTTATCTTTGTGATCTCGATTATTTTTGTTGTAGTGTCAATAACCTCTATTGTTTCTTCTTCCATAGCTTCCATCACTAGATCAGTCTTGGTCTTTATCTTCCTCTTTCCTGTTGGGACATCTAGTAGCAATATGACCAACTTCTTTACAGTTAAAACAAGCTAAAGGTAACTTTCCCTTATATCTACCTTTACCTTTAGGCAGTCTTTGGGCCATAAGAGCTTCAAGTTCATCAAGCTCATCATCTGTATTACTATCACTGTCGTTCTTTATATTATGTCTACTACTAGATTTACCGATCTTTAGAGAAGACATAAAAGAAGACTCAACAGATGGTACAACACTATTATCAAAATTGTTCAGCTCAAAAGTTAGTTTACCAATCAGACTATCAAGAGTAAGGGTGCTGCCAGGTGCAGACCTCATTTCATGTATAGCAGATATTCTAATTGCATATGCAGGCAACAAAGTTCTTAGAATTTTACTTACCACTGTATCTTCATCAATGAAACCACCAGATCCTCGGATAGCATTGACTACTTCTTTGATTTGGTTTGGATATTGTGTAATGTTGTCTCCTTCCTTCATTTTCATATCATCAAATCTTCCTCTTAAGTTTTCAGCTCTGGCTCTCTTCACATTTGCATCACCACCATAGACTTGAGAAAGTTTGTCCCACATTTCCTTTACAGTAGTGCAAGTCTTGACATCCTCAAATTTAGCATCAGATAGAGCAACATCAATCTCTATCATAGTAATGTTGTGTTCATATCGATCTCTCAACTGATCAAGAGTTAAAGGTCCAGTCGACGGTACTATGTAGCCATTTTCCAATAAGGTTATAGAAGAATCACCAATTCCAGATATGTGAAGTTTCATCCGGCTTTTCCATATAGTAAAGTTGTCCTTATTCAGCTTCGACACTTCCCTCTTATACATCTTGTAATATTTTTGCTGAAGTCCTTAAAACTCTGTTCCAAGAAACCAATGCTCTGATACCAATTGTTAGAATAACTAAGAGGGGGGTGAATCAGTTAGATCAATTATCCTACAAACCCAAATATAAAGATGTAACACTCAAAACAATTCCAATATATTCTGCAGCTCGGTAACATAAACTATTAAATTGTCTGTGCCTTTTACCGATTACCAGTTAATTAACTCACTATGATTACCGATCAAATCAAATATGTAGTATGTAAAGTATGAAAATAAAATAATCATCATAGAAACACATAATACAGTGATTTAATGTGGAAACCCTGCTAAGGGAAAAACCACCTGGGACCGATAACCCAAAATAATTTTCACTCTTTTGAAGTGAGCTCAGTGAAGAACCAACCCTATTAAAGGTTAAAAACACACTGTTAGGTGTGACATTGTTAGAGGATTTAAGACTAATAGTTAACTTTTGACCAACATTCACTACGGGGTCAATAAGATAACAATGTACATTCCTTGAATGACATAGGGGCATAACATAAGACGGTTAAGTCCACTCAGTTAGGAGAATTTTCTGTACCAATGGTTAAACTGAAACAATTGTTGATCTTATTACAATACAACTTAATTTGCAGATGTCCAGATCTATTCTAAGCCCATACAAATCCTTTGATCAATATTTCAATTCACTTCCTCAACTTACTTTCACTCGGTAATAGCTCTCTAATGCTCGATACTGTTCTGCAGTTCAGTTCTCCTTCAACCAGTTTGATCACGCATGCATGAAATTGTGTTCACGCAAAATCTCTGCAGTCTTCTTTCTTCCAACATAGTTTCAATAATGGAACTCATATCTCTTATATAGACTGATAAACTATTTTCATATCAACCATCAGATTTTTCTGCTTATCCTTCTTCGTTGATTTTGCCTCTTAAACCTTCCTTGACAGTTGTGTCAATAACACGTTTCAATTCCATCCTTTAGATCTTCTCCAAATTTTGTCAGCCGTGGATCTCATAACAAACTTTATCCTCAATCTCGAAATTATAACAATTTCCAGCTCATCATTTTCTGTCAGCTAAACTAATCATTTAATACTTTCATCCATACTCGGTTAACAAAGAAATGCATCGGCAAACACAAGATCGGTTAATACTGTTGCTTGGTATACACTACACTAGCTCGGTGTATACTAAAGTGCTTCATTTACCAACCACATTGTCTTGTGCAATTTTGCTTCCTTCTTCATAATAGATTAATGCAACATAATCAAGTCAACAATATGAGATCATAGACTCATCAATAAGTTACCCAAAGTATTCCTTATCCTCATCTATCATATCCATCTCTCTCCATGTAGATATCTTAGTTCTTTATCTTTTCTCTCTTCTTTTACATATGTTTAGATGTTTGTAACTAACATGATAAGTAATGTCAAAACTAGTTGACATCAATGACAACATAATGACTGATTTAATTATCTTACATATCATTTCAGTAACTCGGTGATCTCTAATCACTAATCTTCAAGTCATTCAGGTATTCAATCAATTGTAGTTCATCAGAGTTATATGTCGTAATACCTTGTGAGGCATCTAATTTTGAATATAGGTGGCATAATTGATAGCCTCATCCAAAAGGGAAGCACTCATAGCTCGAGACTATAGCATATAATTGGCCATCCCCCATAATGTCCAGTTCTTCCTCTCAACAATCCCATTCTGTTGTGCAATATGTGGAATTGTGAATTGATGCTATAAACCATGCTTAGTGCAGAAATCTCTGAAAGACCGATTCACATATTCCCCCCATTGTCAGTGCATATACGCTTGACAAAAAGACCAGATTGTTTCTCCACAAATGTCTTAAAGATTTTAAAGGAATCAAAGAAATCAGGCTTGTACTTCAAGAAGTATACCCATGTGCGTTTGGAGCTATCATCTATGAAGTTGAGTACATATTGGGAACTAGAAAAAGATGGAGTGGGAAATGAAAGAAGATCACTGTGTATCAACTCCAAAGGTGCAATAGCACATGAGGCTCTACCTATCAAAAAAGGGTCTTGGTGATGTTTGCTAAGGGCACAACCATGAAAAACACCATCATTACAAGAAAGTTGAGGTAGCCCAATCACTAGCTCCCGTGTACTCATATGTTGTAGATATCAGTAGTTGACATGGCCAAAATGCTCATGCCAAAGCTTGCTTACTATATCTGCATGAGCAACAAGAGAAATGCCTATAGAATTAGACCTTTGGAAGAAATCAAACATGTATAAGTGAGACTCTGAATCAACACTCCCAATAGAAACAACCAGATCAAGGTCATGGAGGTCTCGAATAACCACATTATGTGGTGAGAACTTAGTTGTTTTACTAGATCTAGAATGACAGATTTGATAAATAGACAGGAGGTTCGTAGAGATGGCTAGAACCAAAGAGAACATACTCTAGAGAACCACCATCCAATGAAATAGTTCTAGAACCTATAACTGAAAGCTGTGCTAAATCACCAATTTCAATTTGTGTAATGGCACTCTAAGAAAGTAAGGTAATCAATCCAGGTGAGTGTGGCATATGGTGCGAAGCACTTGAATCAATGATCTAAGGAGAATCTGTAGGTATAGCTCGTGCAGAAAGAGCATGACCTTTTCCAATGGAAGAGGAAGGAGGATGAGGAGAGGTGATATTATGCTTCTACATGGATGCCTCGAAAGCCTCTAGTCGTGTCCAACACTTGGAAATTGGATGTCCTTCCTTGCCACAAAAGCTACAAGATTCTTCTGATTTCTTCTTTATCTTGGAGGAAGACTCACCATACTTTGAAGAATTTCCCTGTTTGAAACTAGGATGTGTTTTGGAATAAGACTTGGAATCTTATTTCTAAGATGGCTTGGAGGGAATCTCACTGCTAGATGAATCTTTCTTGGGCTTTGATTTGGGCATCTTTCTATCCGTAGGTGGCTGAGCTACCAATGCTTGGTTCTTTGATCCTGAGAGATAATCCAATTGTTTAAGCTTAGATTGCTCTCGAGTCAAACAATCAGATCTATTTTACAGGATTACTTGATTGATGGATTTGAATTTCATCAAGTAATCCTCAATAGAGGGAAAGGAATCAGGTACCATGGAGGTCAATTCTTCTTTAATCTGAAGTGCCCTGAACTCATTAAATGTGCCAAAGAGAGTCTGAAACTGTGTCCACATAGCCCTAGGAGTAGGATAATCATCAAGATGGAAAAAAAAGGTTGTTTGAAACATATAGAGACAACACACCCATATCCTCATCCATTTTGTTCCCATGCTTCATAATCTCATAGGGGTGAGTGAGATAAGGTTGTTCCTCATCCAGACAGGACCATAATCCACGTGACTCGCTTTCAAGAAAATTAGGGCAATTTGAACACACGATAGCTTAGTTCATATGAGATTGAAATAGTATTTGATGATGGTGCAGTTCAATTGGAAACCATTGATCATGTGCAGTTCAATTTGTTGGAAAATGGGAACATGCTTCACCTCTACCATAAACTAGCCACAAAGGAAGAATTCCTTCAAAAATTCAAGCAACAACACCATGAAGACTCTCCTGTAGCCGAAGGTGAAAGCCTTCTCCATGCAGCTTCTCTTTGACATCACCATGCCATGCAGGCCATAATAAAAATTCCTTTTTTCTAGGAATTCTTTTCCCCGTAATAAATTCTTTTTTATTCTATTTCATTCCACGTATCTTTCACCCAACACATCACTCCACTTCAATCCATCAAAAAACCATACATTCAGGAAAACATCATCACACACTATGATGAATTGGTAATTTCATTCAAAGATGATCCAAAAGGTACGCGGTAATATTTATTTCACACTTGATTTATTTATTGTTCCATAATTTTGTTATTATGTATATATATTTCATTCATTATTCTGTTCAACCTATTATTTTTTCATATGTGAACACATGGCGTCATTTAAGAAAGGGAAAGGGGTCTAATCATATAATCATCATATTCCATGTCACGAGCCAAATGCATATTGTAAAGGGTGATGCCATGTCATGTCCTTTCGTATTGAACTCTGCAGCCTTAGTACAAGTTGATGTGACTGCTAAAGTTGTGTAAATTTTTTAAATCTTTTTTAACCTTTTTGAAAATTATTCTCGCACGCTCCATACCTAAAATTTTGATCATATCTTTCCTTTATGATCATTTATTGCACCTTGAGCCTTTTTTTGACATAATTTTTCCCTAGTTCCTAAATTTGGTATTAGCAAGGGTTTGTTTTAACGAGAAATTATAGAAAGAAATTGTTTTGAGAAAAAAATAGGTTGCAAAGAATTTGTGTGCATTAAGAGTTGTTGAAGAGATTTTTGAGTTAGGTTGCAGAGCATAATTTTTAGATATTTAGTATGAGAGGCTATCCTATTTGGCATGAACCATTCGATCATATTGTTCTATTGTAAGACCAGGTGTGTCTCAAACCACATTCCAAATGTGGCTGGTTGGACTATTTTTTTAGATTGAGTGGTTATGATGTTGCAATTTCTCAAGAATTTCTAAGTACTTTTACTAATAGAGAAGCCAGAGTAAGGGGATTGAGAGTCCTAGCCACGAAAGACAACATTTCAGAAGTCTTTGGTTTTTCGACCACTGGGGAATTGTACCCATAAGAGCATGATGCAAGGATAATCAAATATGAGTTTACACATGCTAATGATCACATTCTTCAAAAAGATAGGAAAGGAATGAGGAGATTGTGATTTCTTGAGATTTATGCGTAGATATTTGTATACATAATTAGGTATTTAACTTGTGAAGGGCGTTTTTCTTGCTTACACTCAATATATTTTAAGTTGTCGAGTCATGTTAGGAATCAACATTTTGTGAATGTTTTAAATTTATTATTTAATTTTATTTCCATAAGTGTTGAAGAAGTTAAAAAGGGAAAGTGAAACGGTGTTACTCATCATAGTTTGATAAAACTCCTAGTTGAACGGTCTTCGCAAGAAGTGTCATCTATGAGTTGGGGTAATTTTGTTTCAACTAGGAGAGTACAACTAGGAAATATAGGGCCTCCAAGTAGATTGATTATGGAGAGAGTAGATACCCCTAGGGGTACTATAAATAGAACCATGGAAACTCCTTCTGCAATTGAGCATCCAAAGTTATCTAGGACACAGTCAAATCCTAAGAAAACTACTATTGATACTCCCTCTTCAACTCAAACCCCTATACAAACTAGAGTTTCTAAAAGGAGAAATAGGGGTAAGGAGAAGGTAGATGAGGGTTCCCAAGATGTACATGAGCAAAAAAATCCTAAGACTATTAGCACCTACTCTAGGAAAAGGAAAAGTATCAAAATCCCTAATCTTATAGTCAAGTATGTGGAATCCCCTCTTCCCATTGCACCATCTCCTGCTGAAATTCATGTGAGGTGGAGTGAAAGAATACAAAGGAAAGAAGATGTAAAAACCAAGGTTCTTGTTGTGTAAATTTCACAGGAAGCCTTAGTTTCTAACCCTATATCACCCTAGGAAGAGAACCCTACTAAAAAATAAAGAGTAGACATCTTCCATTCCTCTTTTGAGAATGATCATGTATTAATAGAAGATGATGTTGATAACCCTTTAAGAGGTTTTTATGACAAAGAGGAGGAGGTTCCTGATGAAACATCTCTAGAAGAGATGTATAGACAAGAGTTAAGAGAAAAATATTTTGTCCAATGACCACAAGAAGAAACACAAGAGACAATGTACCTACCTACAGCTAAAGAGGAAATGCCAGGAATAGAGAATTTAGTAGCTACATCTAAATAACTAGTGGCACCAAAATATCCTCAGTGGTTGGGTGATGACCAATAGAATGCAATGTGTATTGATCAACATAATGCAGAGGTGCATAATTTAGAAGCAGTTAGTGGCTCAAGTACCGAAATTTGGGTCTATGACCATACTCCTTCCCATTTAACATGTCACACAGTTTCCTTAGATTTCTTCAAGAAAGTGCAATATGAACAAAGCGAATGGGACTTGGAAAGAGGTAAGATGTAGAAGAAATTGAACAATAACAATAAGAGATTGAATATTTGAGGCATAAACTTGAAATGGTAACATATGTCATTCCTCAGTTAATGGAGTGTAGACTTATACCAAGGGTTTATGCCCTTTTCCTAACAGAACAACATCTCTTATTCAAATTAATGAGAATCATTTGAGACCTTGATCCTAGTGTTAATGCAACTAGGGAATTTTATGATCTTTACCAAGTTTCCCTTGCTTGGTTGCAAAATTTTCTCTATGAATTCTACTTACGTAATTTTATAATTTCACTTGATACCAAATGGAACCCATTACTTTTATGGGAGATATACACTTGAAAGATCTAATGATCTGGGCAAGAAATGAAATAATATTTGGGGAATTGTTGAAAAGTTACAGAGAGAAAGAGAGGACCACCGTCATGTCTCTAAGGCTTGAGAGTAGAGATCTTGCTGCCATTTATTTAAATTGGCTTAAAATTGTGAATGGATTGTCAACTAATAACCACAGGAAAAAGGTTATTGAACTTAGAGAACAAGTATACATAGAGTTTGAAACCATGCCCTTTCATAAAGGACAGGGAGAAGTGGTAGTGTTAACAGAGAGGTGGGAAATATTTTCAATGAGCCTAAAGAAATTAGAGCCCCGTAGTTTAATTAAATTTAGATCTGCAATGCATGGAGGTCTGGGATATATACAGATGGGTAGGAAAATAGAAAGGAACATTGGTTTCCCTTGACATTTTAACCCTCTATTTTGGTGTGGCCACTGTATCGATGCACAAATACAAAATTAGATGAGAATACAAAGAGTGCTACAAGATAAAATATGGAGTGCACCAAAGGATTTTACTGGATCATTGGAAACTCGAGTACTGGACAAGTCAAACATTGGAGATTTTAGGGTGAATGCAAAATTGGGAACATTATAGTGTTGGAGGACGAGCACTAGTTTAAGTAGGGGGAAATGATAGGGTGTTAATTTGTCCATAGTCCTGATAGTATTTGTCATATTTTGTCTAGTTTTTTCTTTAGGATTGTTCTCTATAAAAACCTTAGACTTGTCAATATTTGTTTTGGTCAGTTTCATTGGTATGCTGTCAAAAGACTTAAGTTTCATGGTTGAACATTAATACTTTTATGACATTATTCAATATATATACATATATGATAATGCTATTATGATTTAATAAATATTTAATCATGTGGGAATGAATATATGTTGCATATTGGATATGTATTTCTCTTGTTAACATTATGATGCAGACGTGATCATTAAGGGAGAATGTCTAACATGGCATCCAAGCGATTATTTGTGAAGACTTGGTCCTATAGCTAAAGAAATGGTCATTGGAGAAATTCATGGATAAATATGGCGACATCCAAGGAAAGATCAGGTTAAGAGGGTTGTTCTTAATTCTGAGAAAATCTAGGAAGTAGTGGATGCTAAATTTTTTCTCTATGTTATTGAACGAGTTTCTTGTTCCTTATTTTATGGATGTTTATACTCCATCTTCCTAGGATGCAATAATGTGAATCCAACTATTTATATGGTGTGATTAGCTAGTTAGTAGTTAGTTTTCTTATAAATATGTAGTTACTCTCCCACATAAGCAATCTAGAAGAGAGTGAGTTTGTAATAGCATATTATATTTTTTTTATCAAAGTTTAGTTTTTCACGAATGTAATCAACATTGTTTCTGACATATGGATAAATGATAAAGTTTTGAGAATCAATAGTTTGTAACTAATTTCTGGACTCACTCACTCGAAGGGGCCCACTTGGTGAGTAGCCCTTAGTTAGTATTAGTTTACATTATGTAGTACTTAGTTTTAGTTCTAGAATTAGCCTTTTCCTACAGCCACTGGAAGTCATTTCCTGTGATTGTTCCTGCAACCAAAGCAGGCATAGTAGTCCCCGTCTGATTCAACTTGAACTTTGTCTTGATTAGTTACATGAATTCAATTTAGTATTTTCATTCTGCAATTATTTTGGTTAAGTTCTTTTCAAGCGTTTATTTCTTGCAGCCATAGAATAGAGTTACTTTGAAGCATTTACTTCCTGCGGCTTATAGATAAGATGATCTAGTGGGAACTTAGTGTATAAAATGTGTAGACCCATTTCAAATTTATGTCCCTGGGTTGATGATTAAATGAGCCTTCATGATGAGAAAGATAGCTAGTTAGATATGATATCTAATCCTTGATTTGAGTGATGTACCAAGTTATTAATCCCTTTGTGAAGTTAAGAATATGCTTCTACCCAAAATTCTTTCCCCAAACTGGCATTGGAGAGAACACATCAAGATCTTTCCAAAATAGTTCAATTCAACCTCTTAGTTGTACCATTTACTTAAGGGTTGAACAAAATATCTTTAATTCTTTGAATACCATTATCTGTACAAAAGTTTTCAAACTCTGAAGAGAAAAAATCACCACCATTATCTATTAGGAGGCATTTAATTTTATTCATGATCTGATTTTCAGCCAAAGCCTTGAAGTTTTTAAATTTAGAAAACACCTATGATTTTTTATTCAATATACAAATCCAAACTTATAAATGCAATCATGAAGAAAAGTTACAAAGTAATTTGCACCACCAAAAGAATTTAGCTTTGTGGGATCGAAGATGTATGAATGCACAAGCTCTAATGGAGAGGATTTCTTGTCATGGCTTGTTCTCAAGAAGTTGATCCGGTTTTGTTTACCATAAAGGAAATGCTCACATAATTCCAAGTTCATTCATTTAAGACCCAAAAGTTGATCTTATTGAAGCATAACTCCAAGACCCTTCTTACTCATGTGCCCGAACCTCTTGTGCCAACGTTCAACATTTCTATTTGTAACAACCATGGAAGCTCTGACTTCACCATTACACTCTAAAATGTATAACTTCCCTAATTTATTTTCTTTTTCCAGAAACAACACACCTTTGGTTAATTTCCAATAATCCAAGGAAAAATCAACATTACAACCTTGAGCATAAAGTTGACTCACAAAAATTAGATTTTTTTAGAGTGGGAACATGTCTAACATCCTTGAAAATCCATTTAGTACCATTCTTCAATGATAATAAGACATCACCTTTTCCAAAATTTACAAATTCTTTGTTATCTCCAAGAAAAACTTTGCCAAACATACCTTCTTGATGATTTGTGAGACCACTCCAACACAAAGTAGCATGGAATGAGGCACCAGAATTGAGAACCCACAAAGTAGAATTTATGTCACCAACAACGAGAACCAAAACACCATCATCTTTAACAATCATAGTGTTGACTCCATCATTGATCACCTTGTCTTGTTCATTTTGTAATTCCAACAATTATTTTTTGTATGTCCCACTTTACCACAAAACCAACATGTACCATGTCTGCCTCTAAATTTTGATCTATGTGTAGATTTTGACTAGCTGCTATTGTTATTTTTGCCTCTTTCTTGACTCCTACCTTGATTTTGAGTGAAGATAGTAATTAATGCATCAACAAAGGAATATTCTTGATTCTTCCTTCACATGTCTTCGCTAAGAAGTGTGGATGCAACCTCATAAAATTTCAATTTACATTTGGCAGCCACCAAAGTGCTACTTGCCATGACCACCCCTTCTCATCTATTCTACATGAATATAATAACATAATGAATTTTATTTCATCATCTAGAGTTATGTCTGCTCAAACTAGTTGAGTAACTAAAGTATTAAACTCATTAAAATGATTTTCCATAGCCCCACCCTATTTCATTTTCAGATTGTATAACTTTTTCATAATGAATACCTTATTTGATGTTGATTCTATCTTGTACAATGAAGAAAATTTATCCCAAAGCTCTTTTGCTATCTTCTCTATTGAAACATTGAATAGAACGTTGCTTGACATCGATAGAAAAATTGTTACTTTCCTTCTGATCAAGTTTCTCCCAATCTTCGTCTGACATTGAACCTTTACCCTTAGTTTTTACTTGCAATGCAGATATTCTTCTTGATCAACAACAATTCTATCTGAACCTTCTACAATCCAAAGCTCTAGCCTACAGACTTCTCAATCTTCCATTTTTATGCATCATCCATGGCTTTGGAAATTATTCACCAATTTTAGAAAAGTTTCTTCACCACTGAGCTTCTTCTCCTAGCTCTGATACCAATTGTTGATTTGAAGAAGATTGCAGAGAAGATAAAAATAGAGTAAATGCAAAAGACAATTTAACGCATACATAGAATACCATAAATTTATAGCGGTTCATCCAAATGGACTACATCCACTTTAGAAGTAGGGGATTCTTTATTATCAGATAATTTCTATATAATATATTACATTACAAAACAATGTATTCACATATCTCTTTTCTCCAAATAAAAATGGAAGTATATAAACTAATGCTTCTCAATCGTGGAATATGAATCAAATAAGGAAGATAGAGAGTCATCAGTTATTAATGTGAAATGATTGGGCTTCAAAACTGGTACAGAAAGTGAGTTTAGGACTAAAACATTTAGAATTAAAACATTTGAAGACTCAAAGACAAAACCAACGGACATAAGCTTTAAAGCTAAGTAGGAGATGGGGTGTTAGAGTCAGACAAGGATTTTAAAACAAGTGACCCATCTTGGAAACATTTATAAGTGTTCAAGAAAAATATTTATAAGTGTTCAAGAAAAAGACCATGTGGATTTAAACTAGTACAAGAAGGCTTTTTGGAGATTAGAAGAAGTTTCTAACCAAGACTAAAACTTGACATATTCATAAAAATGACTAAGAATGGAGATTTCAAAGATAACAAATATGTTCATCTCAACATATAAAATACAAATGATAGCCTAGACTTCCATTTGAGATGCAATACTTGAGATTTTGATTATGTGGAAAATTCAAGGCAATAAGGTGTATGTAACCCAAAACTATCTTTTCTAATCAAAACTTGTATCTCCTTTGTTGTGTATAAATACCTTCATCATTTCAAGCGGTTATAACTCAATGAAATTTTATGGAATTCATAGATAAATAACATTACCAATTTCTCTTTGTGACCTCATGAAAGTCAAAATTAAAGAGATATTTCTTTTATATATTTTTATCCAATTAAGTTCCATCCCTTAGAATCAACCATCATTCCCTTCCATTTTCTTACCTTTAATACCTAAGAAATAACATTAATATAATCACCCTCTCTATGATAATACCTATTGATATATCCATAATTTTTTTCAATATTAAATATCTTATCATAAACTAACATGCTATGATATTGCTTATCCAGTGATGACTTTAATAAACTCTCAATGTAAAAATCAATTGATAGAACCATAATAATTTTAATTGTCTATTCCAATGATCTTTTCGTCATAAGAAATAATGTAATTTTAATTAACAAGTAAAATATGATATTTGTTCTATTTTTGAAATGATAAATTCTAGACTACTTAAATATTCTTTGAGGTGTTGAATTTTGACAATTTGATCATACTACATATGCACATACCAAAATTATTTAAAAAAAATAAAATGACTAAATATAATCAAATATGAAATTGACATAAGGATTTCAAGAGACATTAATTTGAGGGTCAATTAATCAATTAATTTGATTCTTTTTTCTTATATAACAGGTCGCTCTACAATGTAATATGTATGGTCATGACTTGTAATGAAAATTTTATTCATTTGAATTTCCTTGCTTTGCTATTAATTTTTAGAAATTAGGTGGCATCAACCTTGTAAATCTTTGTATTAATAATTTTTAATGTTATTTGTAAATCACCCATAAGAGATGAACCATTTCACTAATAGTGGTAAAAGATCTTATGTAAAGATGAAGTCATAGTTACCATTTGGACTTTGGGAAGAGGACAAAATAGCTAGGCATCCCATTTGGAATATTCTATTTTTTAGGTTGTAGGACATATGCAAGGTGTTGTAAGTTCATGTATGACAATTATGATATAGATTATCATGAGTCACTATAAGTGCATTTATGCAATATAACTTACTGGTCCAATTTGATGAGATGCTTTATGACAACTATAACAACATCTATAAGTTCCTATTTTGGGCCACATGCATAATTCTAAGATGGTGTGTAGAATGGATTTTTACCATGGTATTTTGGAACCTTGTTTTAACCCACAATTATATTTTATAGTTGTATTTTAGGCCTTTATAAGTCTATAAGTTGAGGGCTTGAGATGGATACATTACAAGAGTTCATTTATGTATATAGTTACTATTGGATTGAAGGTTGAAGAGGATAAGTATGGAAGGATTGTATGTAATCCATGTTTCATGAAGATAACACAAGAATGGGCCTCTCTTCTTGGTAGAGTTATTCCCCAAACGGATTTCTCCAGGTAAATTTTGAGTTATGAGTTGTTCTTCTTGTGTTGTTGATTTATTCTTCATGAATATTTCTATCTTATGGTGAAGTAATGTCCATTTCCTTGATATTTTATGTTCATCTAAGATAGGTTTCATTAATCTTGCTAAAATGATGGTTTTTGGTATAATAGACAAGATACATATCTCCATTGTTTTATGTGTTAAGACAACTTAATTTCCAAATTTACATACAAACATAGATTTTCATTAGCTTTAGTCTAATGATTGAATCTCATAAATACTTTTATTCAATTAGAGATTTCCAACATTTTTTGGCAATTTCCCAACATTACTCAAATCAACTATTAGATTGGACTTAACGTGAATGAAAACCAAATGAATTGTCTTCATGATGAAACATGTCATACTGGCCTTGTTTTAAATGTTATAGTAGGATTAAATATTAATATTTATTTTAATTTTAAAATTAATATTATTTTTGATAAATAAATTTTAAAATCCAAAATTATTTTATTTAATAAAGACTATTTTATATAACTAATAGTCATTTCATATATTACACACACACACACACACACACACACACACATGTTTTTGATATTAATAAGAAACAAAAACTAGGGTGCTAACCCCTTAAAATTCAAAGGCTTGACGATGTACAATCATAGCACACTAACATTGAATAAACATAAAAAACTAGCTAAGAACGAAGCGAACAAAAGATAAACATAGGTCATACATCATCAACCTATACAATACATGAAAGTTAGCACCATTGTATCGAGTACTACTATTCAAAAGAGAACAAACTGAAAAACTATCTAAACACATACCATTATAACCAAATCTATAACATAAACATAAAGCGTTCAAAGAGCCACTTAGAATGAAATCGAAAATAAATAGGAAATCCCTAGGGGTAAAGGGGTCTAAACCCTACTAATATTTATATGAAAATTTAATATCACAACCAGATTGATGCAACACATTGGACTAGTTGTTAGTGAGGAATTTCAACAAATCCTTGTAGTTACCTTCATTTTATTCATCTTCACCCAAAATATTGCATTGTAGTAGGCAGAGAGAGGTTGTTGAATTGTGCATTACACAAAGACTGAATTTGGAGATGCTCCCAAGCTTCCTTTTGGCCTCACTCACTCCATTTTAAAGATTATTCACCTTAATTCTACAAGCTTGCCAAATCAACGGTCAAAGCCGTGACAAAGATGGACATGATAAGTTTCTCCTCAAAGGGTGACATATTGGTACTAAGATTAGTAGGTTCCCCCTTCAATTTGTCAGAAGTGTTTTAGTTATTGGAGGTGGATGTATTCAAGCTACAACTATCATCATCCTCTATGTTCTTGATTTTTCAATCCCATCATGAGCAACCTGGTTCCCCTATTTCATGCCTTTCTCAAAATCATAATCCACAAGTAGATTTGTTTTCTTAACATATCTATTATCTAGTATACTAGATCTTTGAGGGATGTTATGCTTCTCCTCCACTTCCTTATCATCATCTGTGTTAACCTCCTGAATGAAAAAATCATTTTTTTTACTAGGGGGAGGGGTTTTATCTTTCCTCTTCAAGGTTGATGGCAATGAATCTTTTCCCTTAGGTCCAATCTCAAGGAAAAAAACATTAGAATTATAAATATCAAGGGTTATTTTCTAGGAGGCAGTCTTGCTAGCTCTTGGTATTTTAATACCTTTTTTATTAGTCTGGCTAGACATGTCAACAATGTCAATAGATGGGAATGGGGGTTGTGACATATGGGCCTCATAGATAACTATAGGTTTAGGAGGGAAAAGGGTTCAAAAAGAATTGACAAACCTAAAAATGAGGCCCTAGTGCAAGTGAGTTGGTTTCTTACCCTAGCAAATACTATCTCTGACCTCTAACATAGATTTATTAAGAGAATTCAATAGGAAAAATAAAAAAGAGATGATTTCATGATTCCTAGAGTGACTAGGAAGTAGGATATGGTAAAAATAGTAAAACTTAAAATGCCCTTCCAGCACAAAACACCTCATGATCATATAGAAGACCTTGTCTTAAGGAGAAGGTATCTACAACCTATCATAACTGCCCTACCTCTTAATCAGAGCCACACCCCCCTTAAAGAACTTGTTAAGACTATCATTGTCCACTACATGGCTAGTCTTCTTCCGTTTCCTACCCTCGGTAGAAATTTCAGTGGCCTTAGTAATGAACTCTTCACTAATTTCAAAGGAAATGCCCCCAACTAAAACCCTTATGTTATCCTAGGAGGTATCAAACTGTGAAAAAAGTCCCCCATAAAACCCATTAATGGATTCAATAAAATTAGTGACCCCACCCTCCTTGCAAATGTGTCATACTATGGGGTCATTCTTGAAGTCATCTGGTTTTCCCATCTCGATGTGGTTGTGGTCTTCCCCCATAATGGTAATAGAATATGCAAATTAGTCAATACTAAAGTGAGAACTACATCTCTTGATACGGAAAAGGGAAGTTTCCATTACCACCAGACAATGCAAAGATAAAAAGTGTGCTTGTCTATCCAGTTGGGTGAAATCATTTAACCGTCTCCTCAAAAAAATTGACTCATGAAAGTTGTAGCTTCCCACAAGTCAAAGTCTTTTCAATATGGTACTATATCATCGTAAAATGGAAGCACTTCCATTTAGGACAGGTTTAGCCCTTCGAATAAGTGGTTTGGGGTCATGTCAAACACCTTGAATGGGTCTTTGACTTGGATCTAGCTTTTTCCCCTATCCTGCCCTGTTTTCCGCTTATTTCCTACCTATTTCTGGCATCTTGCTTTGAGATTTTGAGGTTCTTGATCTTAGGGTCAAGGTCTACCTTTTGGGTCAAGGTCGACCTCGACCTTGACCTGCGATCCATATTTCAAATTCTGAAGATTTCTAGATGTCGGGTTTCAGAAAGAATTATTTTCCCGCTTCTGAGTTGGCTGTTTTGGGCTTCAAAATGGTAACTCTCAAAATATATTTAATTTAGGTCTACTCCTAGGGGTATAGGTCTAATGGGAATTTATTTCTCATATGTCAGCCTCTCTAGAAGTTTGTGCCCTAGACTAGTATATAAGGAAGCCTTCTCCTCTCATTTCACAAAAAAAAAGCAAGGGATCAATCAATCATCAAGCGAAATAAGCAATCAAGAAGCAAGCAAGAAGGAGAAAGGAAGTATTCAAGCTTTCAAGTGTTCAAGTGTTCAAGCATTCAAGATTGAATTCATCAAGGAGATCCATTAGTAGCCATTAAAGGATTCAAGCTCTATGGAGCTCTCTTGTTGAAGATTTCTCCATCCATATCCATTCAAGATTGGTGTTGAAGATCTAAAGGCAATTGATTTGAGACATACTACAATTATATATCCATTTGGAGCATCCATACTTGTGGATTCAAGGATTTGAATCCTCCACAACGGTTTCAACATAAGCAAGGTGAATTATTCTATTTACTTTGTTTATTACTGCAATTTCAATTCTATTTCAAGGTTAATTCCAAAACTGGGGTTTGGCCAAGGCAAACCCCTCATCCAAACAAAGAAAACCATTTTTCTTGCAGGTGCAGGTATGGAATAGCGAATTACAAAGTAGATTCAGATACCCTTTTCAAAAAACTTTAAGGATCTGCAAACATAATTTTCTTCAGAGCAATGTAGGTCAAGGTCGACATAAAGGGGTCAAGGTTGACCTACATTTGGGTCAAGGTTGACCTAATTCTGAAAATAAAAATATTTTTGAGTTTTCTCCGTCTTTGTGTTTCTATTCCAGATTCGGTTGCAAAATTTCCAGAAACTCAGTACAGCCACCAGAAAATGGCAATTTCTAGATCTGCTATACTTTGAGGTTAGTGTTTTTCTTTAATTAATTTCAATACTCTCTTCCAAAATGAAATGTAAGGTTTTCCTCTTTCTTCTTATTACTAATCGATTGATTCATTTATGTATTGACCATTTTCTTGTGGTTAATCAATTTGGATCTTTCCTTTGGGAATTTGGGATTAAGAAGAGAATCTTACCTTCCCCAATTCTTCTATACATAAAGGATAACATTTTACATAACCCTACATATCATCTTTTCATTCTTTACATAATCCATTCATCATATTTTATATCTTTACATTATGGTGAACCCTCTTATGAGAAATCTTTCTTTTGTGGTGTTAGATTTACATTTCATGATAGATCTTGCATGTATTAGCCTTCTTTTATGTACTTGCATTTACATTTCAAAAACAAAAAAATCGTATAAAGAAAAAATACAAAAATATTTATTTGTTCATGCCTTGTGTTTTCCTAACTTAGTTCATTTGCATTGCATTGGTATATGAGCTTTAATACCTCTAGTCCTACTTATAATATCTCAGTTAGAAGTCGCAAGCTTATGGGTTCCTTTGATCATGAGTCTTCATCTCTTTTCCTTAGGATCTCGGATGAGGATTTGATCACTCATGATTCCAATCCTACTATGGAGCATAACTCTTCTCACTCATCCCATGATGAGGATGATGCTTTAAGAGTTCCTCCTGAACAATTCCAAAAACTCTCAACTGAACTTGATAAAATGGGAAATTGGCTTATTCAAGAAAACCATAATCAAGATTCTATTCAAGTTATAGAAGCTCTTAAGAAAGTTCTTCGGGATAGTGTTCAATGTGTTAATCTCTTGCATGGTATCACTCATGTTGTGCATTTAAATATCAAACCTTTAGCTCAAGAAGCTCAAGATCTAGGATTCACTCCTCCTGTCACTAGTGTGGAACCTTCTTTTGTTCCTTTACCTATCATTCCTACTTATACTCCTCCTTTAGTGACTACATCTATTCCATCTCTTCCTATGAGTGTTCCACCGGTGTCTCTACCTACCTCACAACCTTCTTACCATAGTGTTCCTTTTACCTATTCCAACCCTCTTCCAACTATGGTTCCAAGTGTTCCATTGGTTGTGTCTTCCATTCCCGCCACTTCCTACACTTTCCCTAGTGTTTCTAATGTTTCTATGCCTCCTATTTCTTCTAATGATTCCATAATCATTAGTCTGGCTCAAATTGCGTCTTCTTTACAATAACAACTTGCATCCTTAACTCAATCCAAGTTTATTATTCCTACATGTGACATGGGCAATCCTTTATCCCTAGACATTATTCATGCTCATGTTCCTCAGCAAGTCGATATGCCTCATCTTGAGAATTACAATGGTAAGGGAGACCCTGTCACTCATGTTAAAACATTTCAAATCCTTTTTAGTGACTATGCTCATGACCATAGGATTTTAGCCAAGTTGTTTGCTAGAAATTTTCGTGATAAGGCCTTACAATGGTATTGTTCTTTGCCTCCTTATTCTATTGATTATTTTCCAAAACTTGCTAATGCCTTTATCCAATAGCTCCAAAATAACATTGGTCTGTAAGTGTCCTTAACTGATTTAATGCATTGTAAACAAAATACTAAAGAAAAATTGTTTGAATTTATTGGTAGATTTAAGCATTTGTATGCTCAAATTTCTTATCATGTTCCTCATATTGATATTCAACATTATTTTAAATTTACAAAATGATATTAGAGATAAGATTCTGCTTACTGGATTTACCTCTTTTCAACAACTTTGTGCAGTGCTTCATCATTATCAATTACAAGTGAGTCAATTTGAGAGCAACTCTCCAATGGCTCCTATTCCAGTTGATAAGAGTGATGCCACTCCTAATCCCAACAAGTTTCAAAAACCTAACAACTATGTCAAGATAAATAAGCAAGCAAATGCAGTTGCTCATCAAGTTGTTGTTGCATCCAATAACACCACTTCTGCATCCACTACTTTTCATCTGAATCGTACGTTTACTCCTCTTTCTAAATCTTTACATTCTATTATGAGTAAAATGTTGAATGCTAATATGATTACTTTGCCTCCTTATATTCCTCTTTTACCTACTACGATGGCATCCAAATCCTTTGATCCCAAATCATTTTGTCAATACCATTGTCAGAATGGCCATGATACCGAGAAGTGTTATTCTCTAAAACATAAGGTTCAAGACTTAATTGATTCTAATGCTTTATCTGTTGATAATTTTGATGGTAGTGGGAACAAATCTGTCTCTCCTCCTAATCAAAACCTCCAAATCTATACTAATCCTTTGCCTACACATGATACTAATACCATTGTTCAGCCATCTTCTGTGGATATTGTTTATGATTCAAAGATGGATGATCTCAATCATATTGTTAACCATGTGGATCATGTTGTTTTGTCTCAACCTGTATCTCCACCCCAGCCTCAATCTCAACCTCAACTTCAAGTTCCACCTCAACCTAAGCCTAAACCGAAACCTAAACGTAAACCTCAAAAACAACCTAAGAATAAAAGACCTAGGGAACTCTTGATCACCTTTGATGATTATGAGACTATTAAAGCCCCTGATGGTCCCCTCTACATTTATGCTAGGATTTCTAAGATACCTACGCATGGTTGTCTTGTTGATCCTACATCCTTAGTCAATGTCATTACTGAAGAAAACCTTTTTATGAAGAACTTACAATGTGATTGTTATGATACATCTAATGTGCGGATCCAAACTTGTAATGGTTTTCTCTATCCATAATTTGGTTCTATTAACTTGTCTGTTGAACTTTGTGGTAAAGTTGTGGACACTACCTTTGTTGCTGTCCCTACTTCTGATCAATTTCAAGTTAAGTTTGGTTTGCCTTGGTTGAATGTCATGCATGTCGTTGCTTCTCCTACCCATAAGTGTATTAAATTCATTCATGATGAAGAAGTGAAGACAATTAATCATAGTTTATATCAACCTTCTAGGCCTAGGGATTGTGCTACCCTTGACTTCTTTTTGCATTCATTGCCTAATTCATGTTCTTGTCGACCCGATAACCTTTTTCTCTCATATCAAGCCAATAAACATCGCAATATTGTTGAGTTAAGCATGCCTCAAATGGATCTTAATCATGGTCTTTGCCTACACCTTCCATACCTCCTTTATCCATTGCTTCTAGTTCTGTTAATCAAGTTTCTAGTCTTTATTTTCAGCCTACTAAGAATCCTACTAATCCTCCTATAGAACTTGTGAAGGAACTGATGGTTTTTCCTCCTAGTTCTCAACATATTTCAAACAAGACAAAACATAACTGATCTACCAATGAACATCATGAGAAGCATCAGGCTCAAGCTAAGGCCCGTGCCTCTGTTCTTAAAAGTTCTTTACCTTCTTTTGAAAAGCCTATGCCTGATGTGTTGGAAGAAGTTAATGTTAATAATGTTGTTAAGATGAATGATTATGATGATTCTATTTGTATCTTAGATTCTATTTCAATTAATCTTGATGAAGAAGATACTCTTGATGATACTAATGATGCCAATGATGAATATGAGACTATTGACATTAATATTGATTTACCTAATATGCTTTCAACACAATTGATATTACACCTAGTATCGAACATCATGATTCTCAAGAGGATCCTTGTTTGGAACTGGCTATTATTCCTACTGTGTTAGATATAGTCCCTCTTGTGAGTTTCCCACCTTCCCTAAATGATATAGACCGAGATGGGGAGAGTAGGCAATGCACTTGATTGGCTTGTCCTCCATGGTAGCTTTTTATGTGTTTGCATGTTGTATTGTGCTTCTCCCGTAATGTGTTTGCTAAATGTTTGTTAGATTCTTTTATACGACCCTTGTTACTTTTTTGGTGCAAGGTGATAAAGGAATCGAACCTCTTGTACTATTCCTCTATATGTATCTCTATTCTTCTATATGTTGTTTTCATGTTATGTTGTACCTGTGCTATTATTCATAAATGTTTTCCTTGTGTAGTCTACTTGGATTTGCGACTTGGTAGCACTGATTCTTTTTGGTCTCCATGTTGTGGTCCAAAAAGATTCTTCTTCGTAACTCTTGTGTTTTCTTTCCTCCATTGTGATTGTAGTTCTACTTTTTTGGGGGAATGATGTCAATTCATTTGCAATAATATATATATATATAATCATAATCTTATGATCATACTGACCCCATGGTAGGTAGATCCATTTTGTGTTCTATGTATGTTTATGTGGTATTTCCCTTTATTTGGCTTCACCTAGGAGCATCTCGTAGTGGAAACATAATCAGTGGAGTTGTTTATGTTTCCGTTCAAGCCATTGCTCTTGTTAAAGTGTTAGCAATGACTTTAATGTGGGGGCATACACTTTGCTCACTTTTTGCACACACGCACTTTCAAAATATTTTTCAAAACTTTTCTCCCTTTATGGATTAGAGACTAACCCTTAAAGCATGGATATTTACCTTATAGGATCTCTTGATCCCTCTAGTTTCAATTTTCAATTTTCAATTTTTTGAAGGTTAGAGGTGTCCTTAAGACTGGATCTCTTTTGTTTTGGCTTTGCTCTTTTTGAATAGAATATTCCTGAGGGTGAATCCTTGATGGGTTGACTAGTGAGTAGCCACATTCACTAGGCGGTTCAACTCCATCTTTCCAGTTGCGATGTTTCCTTTTGTGATTCACAATGGGACATAAGTTCTCATTGGGTGAGGTAATCACACCCTCTTCTCTATTTTTTCTAGTGATGTCTCTCTTATTGTAATCTTGGGGTTGACAAAGACTTGAGTCCCTAGGGGCTTGAGGATTGCTTTGTCCCTTTGATTTCAATAAGAGTTTCTTTTTCTTTGTGATCTCCTTTACCAAGAGTTTGCATCAAGTCCATACTCTTGCTAAAATGGGGGCTAAATGTATCGTCAAAAAATGGAAGAACTTACATTTAAAACTGGTTTAGCCCTTCGAGTAAGTGGTTTGGGGTCATGTCAAACACCTCGAATGGGTCTTTCACTTGGATCTGGCTTTTTCCCCTCTTCTGCCCTGTTTTCCACTTATTTCTTGCATGTTTCTGGCATCTTGCTCTGATATTTTGAGGTTCTTGATCTTAGGGTCAAGGTCGACCTTGACCCTAACCTAGGGTCCAGATTTCAAATTTTGAATATTTATGGATGTCGGGTTTCAGAAAGAATTATTTTCCCGCTTCTGGGTCGACTGTTTCGGGCTTCGAAACAGTAACTCTCAAAATATAATTAATTTAGGTCCACTCCTAAGGGTATAGCCTTAATGGGAATGTATTTATCATATGTCAGCCTCTCTAGAAGTTTGTTCCCTAGACTAGTATATAAGGAAGCCTTATCCTCTCATTTCATAAAAAAAAGCAAGGGATCAATCAATCATCAAGTGAAATAAGAAAGCAAGAAGAAAGCAAGAAGGAGAAAGGAAGTATTCAAGCATTAAATTTTTCAAGCAATCAAGATTCAATTCATCAAGGAGATCCATTAGTAGCCATTGAAGGATTCAAGCTCTATGGAGCCCTCTTGTTGAAGATTTCTCCATCCATATCCACTCAAGCTTCTTCCTATTCCAAGATCCACTCAAGATTGGTGTTGAAGATCTAAAGGGAATTGATTTGAGACATCCTATAATTCTACATCCATTTGGAGCATCCATACTTGTGGATTCAAGGATTCGAATCCTCCACAAGGGTTTCAACATAATTTACTTTGTTTATTACTGCAATTTCAATTCTATTTCAAGGTTAATTCCAAAACTGGGGTTTGACCAAGGCAAACCTCTCATCCAAACAAACATAACCATTTTTCTTGCAGGTGTAGGTGTGGAACAACGAATTACATAGCAGATTTAGATACCCTTTTCGGAAAACTTTCAGGATCTGTGAACAGAATTTCTATCGGAGAAGTGCAGGTCAAGGTTGGCATGAAGGGGTCAAGGTCGACTTGATTCCAAAAAGAAAAATATTTCTGGGTTTTCTCCGTCTCTATGTTTCTATTCCAAACCTAGTTGGAGAATTTCCAGAAACTTAGTACAGACACCAGAAAATAGCAATTTCTAGATTTGCTATACTTTGAGGTTAGTATTTGTCTTTAATTCATTTCAATACTCTCTTCCAAAATGAAATGTAAGATTTTCCTCTTTCTTCTTATTACTAATCGATTGATTCATTTATGCATTGACCATTTTCTTGTGGTTAATCAATTTGGATCTTTTCTTTGGGAATTTGGGATTAAGAAGAGAATCGTACCTTCCCCAATTCTTCTATACATAAAGGATACCATTTTACATAACCCTACATATCATATTTTCATTCTTTACATAATCCATTCATCATATTTTATATCTTTACAGGTACATATAGTGTAGCTTTCATTACGCAAGGGGTAATGATAAATACAAGTTGCACTAGCCATGCTAATCTCACAATTCCATCTCATCATGGTACGTTACTCTTTTGGACTAATGTAATCAAAATTATTACGTAGGAGCCGCTTAGGAAAAGGAAAATAACTACACCATGAATAGTAATAAATCTCCTTTTGGGAAATGCATTTTCCAAAGGCATAGCCATCATACCACATCATTCATCTTGTATTCAAATTCAAAATATTTTGACATATTCTCTATTCCCGCTCATGACTTAAAAGGTAAAGCTAACGGGAAACTCAATACCCTAAGGTACCGAGAAGGAGACACCACATCCCAAGTAGGGTGTTACATGTCATCTCTCTTGGGTTTTGAACACTCTTCATTCAATAGATTTTGTACATCATTTGGGAGAGAAACATGGGATCTCCAACACCTCAACCATTCTAGGGTGTACCTATTCACAATAAGAGACTCTACCACAACATTTCCCTCTTTGTAGACATGATTTGCCATCAAATCCATACAAAAGTAAGTGAATATCTACGAAAATTCCTTTCACATATCAATTTGACTTGGACAACCCTTTAACAACATTTATGATGAGCTTGGAATCACCCTCGGTTGAGGGTTCCCTAATCCCAATGGAGAGCACAATCTTAATACCCTAAAAAATTGCATTCCCTCAACTTGGTTTTTTGTATATCTGGGAAACGAACCATTGAAAGTAGCTACCAACACTCTAAAATGGTCTTTGATAATTCCATCCATAGCATTCAGGCCTTTAGAATGCTTTGTTGTGCTGTCAAAATTTAATTTAAACCATCCTTGACAGGGAGGAGTCCATTTTCTATTTTTCCTTTTGAGTTTTTTAGACAAGTGAAACATCCCAAAGGACTCTTGTAAGCCCCAGTTCCTAGCCACTTGATGATTACTGAGAGAGGGAGGAATGGGAGGACAACCCTTATAAAACTTAAATTCTCTAACAACATCTTGTGAAAGATTCCAAAGACCACCTCAAGTAGGCATTCCTTTTCACATATGATCCTATTATTCTTTTCTTTCCAGATTGCCCAGCCAAATGTGTAGGGATTTGCTGCCACAATTGCCTAATATTTGGATTAAAGGAGATCCCTTACCAATTGAAGGTCATTTGTTGAACATCCCTATTGATCACCCAATGGGTTTAGAGAAGTTGCGGAGATCTTTTCCACAACTCACACGTAGAGGGGCAATGTATGAGCAGATTATTAACTAGCTCCTCATTTTGTTTGCATAGGATACAATGGTTTGACTACTAGAACCCTTGTATAATGTGACTTTCCTAAGTAAGGACCTTGTCATGCATGGCCCCCCACTAGAGTAGGTTGATCTTATGGATTAGTTTAGAGTTCCAAACCTTTTTCCATAGTTCATTCTAGTCACCCTCATTAATGAGAATAAGATAGGCATATTTCAATGTAAATTTACCACTGCCATTATTCTTCCAAAAAAAGGTACCCACCCTCGGGAACATTGAGATTCTCTCCTCCTTGAGTCTCCTTTGTAAATCTAGTGCCAAACGCATCAACTACTAAAGGGCTTGACAACAAAGTTGGATGTTTTTCTAGGATCTAGACTTGTCTATGTAGTTTTCAACCCAACTCCCAAAGAACGATTTAGTCATCACACAAATATCATGAAAGTCAGGAAGAAAGGAGAGAGGTGTTTCATCCAAACAAAAGTCATCCTAGAAATGGGTTTTCAAACCATCACTAATCCTCCACTTCAAGCCTTGAATAAGCAGGGACCTACAATTGAGTATATTGTTCCAAATTTTGTACCATGCGGGGAGTTCGCGTGTGTTTAAATAATGGCAAATTTTTCACATATTCAAGTACTTACTAGACATAATGTCACGCCATTTGGCTTTATGTTTGGTAGGATTCCATCCAACCTTCGTAAGAAGAGCCTTTTTGAGTTGAGAGATTCTCCTAGCTCCTAGACCTTCCATAGATTTCAATAGAAGAATAGAGTCCCATTTAACCAAAGTGGTCCACTTCTTTTCTTCTATTCTAGACCACAAGAGGTTTTTGTAGATTCTCTCCAATTTATCATCCCAAACGTTAGATATTCTAAAGAGTGACAATAAGTAGACATGGATTCCCTACAAGGATTGCTTGAGGAATTGTAGCTTACTTGTGTTTCTTAGGATTTTTCCTTTTGAACTGGTCACCTTATGTTCTATTCTTTTTAGGATTGTATTCCAAAGGAGTTTGGCACCTGCTTAATAGTAAGTTATAGTCCTAGGTAAGTATCAAGAAGATCAATATACTGACATCCAAGAATATTCCTAACTTTATTTAATAGGGAATATTGTGTATTGAAAAATAGATTTTATTTTAACATAGTTGATAGTTTTCCCTGACACCAAGCATATTGGGTGAGGAGGCATTTCCAACTTCTAGCTTCAAGAAATAACAGAATACCAAAGAGGATTGTGTCATCAACAAACTATTGTAAAACCATTGGGGGTAGGGTGGAAGTAGAGCACACCCCAAGTAGTTTTTTCTCACAACGTACATAAAAAAATTATTCCCAGGACCTCTTCTAACAAGATAAATAGGTAGGAGGACAGAGGGTCACCTTGTCTTAGACCTCTGGCAGTGCCAAATAAACCCCTTGGGATGCCATTGACCAAGACAATGTAATGGACTATAGTCACATATTCCTTGATCAACACAATCACCTTCCTGTCAAAACCAAATCTTTCAAGTACTTTGAAAAGAAAATCCCATTTGACCTTTTCATAAGCTTTTGATATGTCCAATTTAAGAGCCATCTTAGGAAGCCTGCACTTCTCCATAGAAAGGAAGAATTCATGGGTAGTAATGGTTTCATCAAGAATTTGTCTCCCTGCGACAAACCCATTCTAGTTATAGTTGATAAGATTGTCAAGAAAAGGTTTAATTTTATTGACTAGGACTTTAGAAAAGATTTTGTACATAGTATTAGATAGGCTTATTGGGCTAAAATCATGAAGAGAGACTTGCTCCTAGATTTTAGGAATCATGGAAATAAAGGAGCAATTTAAGTCCTTGAGAGGTATGCTCGTTCTAAAGAAGTCTCTAGTAGACACAATAACATCAAGGTCAACAATATCTTAGAAATCTTGAAAGAAGGTAGGACGAAAATTATCAGGGCTTGGGACCTTAAAAGAACCCATAGAGAACGTAGCACTTTGTACTTACTTTGCAGATATTAGGGCCTTGAGAAGCTCGTTATCAACCCAAGAAATGGTTCTCGATAGGCAATCCAACATCCATGCTTCAATGTCACCATCAACACTACAACAATCATCCTTGAAGGCATTTCAGAAGAAATTAGAAGCCAGGATACTCATTTTTTTTTCCTTCGTAACCACCCCATTATGTTCATCTCTAAGGCTAAGAATGGTGTTTCTTTTTGTATGGGTGCAGGCTGAGTTGTGGAAGAAGGTCGAGTTTTTGTCCCCTTCCTTAAGCCACTAGATTCTAAATCTTTGTTTCTAGAAAACTTCCTCTCTATAGAGGATATTTTTCAAGTCATCCCTCAGAGTCTCTTTTGTAGTATGTGTAGTTGTGGAGAGGTCGCCCCTAGCCATTTTCTCCTAGATGGAAGCCAACTTCGTGCATAATTAATTTTTTTGTTCAAAGATATTGTCGAATGTGAGCCTATTCCATCCCTTCACATTCCTTCTAACAATATTAAGTTTTTGAAACATCCAAAACATAGGAGTTCCTATCACAGGTGAGTTCAACCATGCCACGACACAAGCATGGAATTCAGGGTGGGTGCCCCACATGATTTCATAGCGAAAAGGACTATGTCCCTTTTTCAGCCTATCTTTCCAATCCAATAGGAGTGGACTATGATCAAACACTATTCGGGGGAGAGAAGTAAGGAAGGAATTAAATCCCATGTCGGAATTAGGCATGTAGAGGAATCTTTCTAGTCTCACCTAAATGAGGTCCACACCCTTCTTATGGTCAAACCAAGTAAACTCAATGTCAACCTACCTGCTTCGTTAATGAAATTAGATAAATCCACCATACTATCTGTATAGTCTTCCATGCCACCCATCTTCTTCGATGGGCAAAGGGGAATTGAAGTTGCTCACAAACATGTGTGCGCGTGCACACACACACGCGCGCATGTTAAGTACATCTTATCTTATTGATATTTTATGTTTTATTTTTATTAAAAAATCAATTTTATTTTCCTAAAATATTCAATAATTTGAATCATAACAAATATTTACTACACATATTAAAAATATAACTATTTCAAAGAAAAATGTAAAAATTAATATTATTTTTTAATTACTTAAAAATTACTTTATTGTTTTACATTCATAGGATGAAGTGAGGTCAAAGGGGGAAATATTTGTCTTTCTCTTCCTAAGGGATGGTTCAAACTCAATTTTGATGAATCACAATTGAAAGTTAATCAACACTACATCAAAGACATTAATCACAATAATCAACCACAAAGTATAAGCTTTGACACTTCTCCTTATATTCTAAATTATGAACAATTCAACATGTTAAAAAAATTCAAATAGAAGAAGATCCAATGGTCATTGTTAACTCTATAAAGAAGAAAGGATCCCCAAATTGGAGTAGTAATAACACCTTAAAGAAATGTTAGCCCCTATTTGACTCTCTCACAACCTTTAATGCATGTTTATAGAGGCATAAATAGCCACACAAATACCCTATAAAAACTTTGCAATCGATGTAAAGGGAGAATGTCTAGTCAACAACTCCAAGCAGATTTGGCACATTCTAGATCTATTCATTACCCACATCCTCTATATCTTGCAAGGTTCACGTATGAGAAGGTTTGCAAACTAGAGATTTTGTATAAACAATCTTCTAGAGATAGTTCATAATGATCGATGACATTGTTGATAGTGATGGAAGAATAAAGATAAGCATCTCAATGAGGTTAGATTCACTCATGAGATGGAAAAAATAAATTTTTTGTATAAATAGTTTGCTATAGCTGGTTCATAGCGATTAATAACATTATAGATAGTGATGTAGAATAAAGGTAAGCATTCCAATGAGATTTGTATCCTAGCCTTTCACACTCTAAAAATTTTTTTAATAAATTTTTAACAAAAATAATTTAATGGACATGACCCCTAGACCACATCCATTGATTAATAATATATTTCAAAATTATCTTATTTGCTAGTGTAAAGAGATCAATCTCAAATTCTTGGCATATTTTGTTGACAAAATGGAGGGCACTACATCACAAGTCATACACAACATGATTGTATGTTTTCCAAAATGGATATAGTAGAACTAGGTACATATTATGAAGGCAGAAAGTGTGTTTGTCTATTCAGTTGGGTGAAATCATTTAACCGTCTCCCAAAAAAAATGACTCATGAAAGCTGTATCTTCCCACTAGCGGGAGTCTTTTCAATATGGTACATATATCATACATTTCATTACACAAGGGGTAATGATAAATACAAGTTGCACCAGTCATGCTAATCTCACAATGCAATCTCATCATGTTACGATACTCTTTTGGACTAATGTAATCAAAATGATTATGTAGGAGTGACTTAGGCAAAGGAAAATAACTACACCAGGAATAGTAATAAATCTCCTTTTGGGAAATGCATTTTCCAAAGGCAAAGCCATCATGCCAGATCATCCATCTTGTATTTAAATTCAAAATATTTAGGCCTATTCTCCATTCCCACTCAGGACTTAAAAGGTAAAGGTAACGGGAAACCCAATACCCTAAGGTACCGAGGAGACACCACATCCCAAGTAGGGTGTTACACGTAATCTCCCTTGGGTTTTGAACACTCTTCATTCAAGAGAGTTTGTACATCATCTGGGAGAGAAACATGGGCTCTCTAACACCTCAACCATTCTAGGGTGTAGCCATTCACAATAAGAGACTTTGCCGCACATTGCCCTCTTTGTAGACATGATTGATAGTAAAGGAATCAAATCCCTGCAAAAGTCTGTGAATATCTACCAAATTGTCTATCATAGACCAATTTGACTTGGAAAACTCTTTAAAAATATTTATGATGAGCTAGGAATCACCCTCAATTGAGAGTGCTCTAATCCCAATGGAGAGCACAATCTTAATACCCTAAAAAAACCCATTCCCTCAACTTGGTTGTTTGTATGTATGGGAAGCAAACCATTGAAAGTGGCTAAAAACACCCCAAAATGGTCCTTGATCACTCCATCCATAGAGGCCAGACCTTTAGAATGCTTTGTTGTGTTATCAAAATTTAATTTGAACCATCCTTGATAGGGAGGAGTTCATTTTGTGTTTTTCCTTTTGAGTTTTTCATATGGGTCAAACATCCCAAAGGACTCTTGTAAGCCCCAGTTCCTAGCCAATTGACAATCACTGAGAGAGGGAGGAATGGGAGGACAACCCTTATGAAACTTAAATTATCTAACAAAATCTTGTGAAAGATGTCAAATACCACCTCAAGTAAGCCTTCATTTTCACATAAGATTCTATTATTTCTTTCTTTCTAGATTTCCCAGCTAGATGTGGAGGGATTTGTCACCACAATTGCCTAATATTAGGATTAAATGAGATCCCTTGCCAATTGAGGGTCATTTTATGTACATCCATGTTCATCACCCAATGGGTTTGGTGAAGTTGTAGAGATCTCTACCACAACTCACACGCAAAGGGGAAATGTATGGGCAAATTATTAACCAGCTCCTCATTCTGTTTGCATAGGATACAATGGCTAGACAACTAGAACCCTCGTTTAATGAGATTCTCCTAAGGACCTTTTCATGCATGACCCCCCACCAGAATAGGTTGATCTTAGGGATTACTTGAGAGTTCCAAACCTTTTTCCATAGCTCATTCTTGTCACCCTCATCGATGAGCATAAGATAGGTAGATTTCACTATAAATTCACCACTGCCATTATTCTTCCAAAAAAAGGTATCCACCCTTGGGAACATTGATATTATATCCTCCTCGAGTCTCCTTTGTAAATCTAGTGCCAAATGCATCAACTACTAAAGACCTTGACAATAGAGTTGGATGTTTTTCTAGGATCTAGACTTGTCTATTTAGTGTTCAACCTAGCTCCCAAAGAACCATTTAGTCATCACACAAATATCACGAAAGGTAGGGAGCATGGAGAGAGGTGTTTCATCTAGACAACAGTCATCCTAAAAATGGGTTGTCAAACCATCACCAATCCTCCACTTCAAGCCTTGAAGAAGAAGAGGCCTACAATTGAGTATATTGTTCCAAATTTTGGACCATGTGGGGAGTCCATGCGTGTTCAAATAATGGTAAATTTTTCACATATTCAAGGACTTAGTAGACATAATGTCACACCATTTGGCTTTATGTCTAGTAAGATTCCATCCAACCTTCGTAAGAAGAGCCTTGTTGAGTCGAGAGATTCTCCTAACTCCCAGACCTCCCATAGATTTCAATCAAAAAATAGAGCCCATTTAACCAAAGTGATCCGCTTCTTTTCTTCCATTCTAGACCATAAGAAGTTTCTCTAAATTCTCTTCAATTTATCATCCCAAAGGTTAGATATTCTAAAGAGTGAAAGTAAGTATACAGGGATTCCCTACAAGGACTATTTGAGAAGTTCTATCTTACTTGTGTTGCTTAGGAGTTTTTCTTTCCAACTAGCCAACTTATGTTGCATTCTTTTCAAGATTGTATTCCAAAGGAGTTTGACACCTGCTTAATAGTAAGTTATAGTCCCAAGTAAATATTAGACAGATTAGTAGATTGACATCCAAGAATATTCCTAACTTTGTTTTGTAGGGAATATTGTGTATTGAAAATATAAACTTGTCTTTTAATGTAGTTGATAGTTTTCCCTAATAGCAAAGCATATTGAGTGAGGAGGCATTTCCAAATTCTAGCTTCGAGAACTAGCGCAACACCAAAGTGGATTGTGTCATCAACAAAATGTTGTAAAACCATTGGGGGTAAGGTGGAAGCAAGGCACACCCTAAGGATTCTTTTTCTCACAACATACATAGAAAAATTATTTCCAGGACCTTTGCCAACAAGATAAATAGGTAGGAGGATAGAGGGTCACCCTGCCTTAGACCTTTGGCAGCACCAAAAAAAGCCCCTTGGGACCCCATTGACTAGGACAGTGTAATTGAATATAGTCACACATTCCTTGACCAACACAATCACCTTCCAGTCAAAACCAAATCTTTCAAGTACCTTGAACAGGAAATCTCATTTGACCCCTGTCATATAAGCTTTTGATATGTCCAATTTAAGAACCATTTTAGGAAGCTTGCATTCTCCATAGAATGGAAGACTTCGTGGGTAGTAATGGTTGCATAAAGAATTTATCTCCCTAGGACAAACCTAATCTAGTTACAGTTGATAAGATTGTCAGGCAAAGTTTCAATTCCATTGACCAGGACTTTAGAAAAGATTTTGTACATAGTATTACATAGGCTTATTAGCCTAAAATCATGAAGAGAGACTCACTCTTGGATTTGGGGAATCATAGCAATAAAGGAGAAATTTAAGTTCTTGAGAGGTATGCCCATTCTAAAGAAGTCTCTAGTAGCCATAATAACATCAGGGCCCACAATATCTCATAAATCCTAAAAGAAGGTAGGAGGAAAACTATTAGGACTTGGGGCCTTAAGAGCATCCATAGAGAACGTAGCACTTTGTACTTACTTTGCAAAGATCACAGCCTTGAGAAGCTTGTTATCAACACGAGAAATAGTTGTCAGTAGGCAACCAAACATACATGCTTCAAGATCACCATCAACACTACAACAATCATCCCTGAAGGCCTTGCAAAAGAAATCAGAGGCTAAGATACCCATTTGTTTTTCCTTTGTAACCACCCCATCATTTTCATCTTTGAGGATAAGAATGGTGTTTTATTTTCTTATGGGTGCAAGTTGAATTGTGGAAGAAGGTCGAGTTTTTGTCCCCTTTGTTAAGCCACTAGATTCTAGATCTATGTTTGTAGAAAAATTGATCTCCACAGAGGATATTTTTCCAATCAGCGGTCAGAGTCTCTTCAACAATAAGAGTAGTTGTTGAGAGGTTGTCCCTATCCATTTGCTCCTAAATGGAAGACAACTTCGTGCATAATTCATTTTTTTGTTCAAAGATATTGCTGAATTTGAGCATGTTCCATCCCTTCACATTCCTTCTAATAATATTAATTTTTTGAAACACCTGAAACATAGGAGTTCCTATCACAGGTGAGTTCGACCATTCCACAACACAAGTGTGGAATTCAGGGTGGGTGCCCCACACGAATTTGTCTAGTCTCACCTAAATAAGGTCCACACCCTTCCTATGATTAGACCAAGTAAACTTGTGTCCAGTAAACACAATGTCAACCTACCTGCTTCTTTAATGAAATCAGATAAATCCATCATACCGTCTGTATAGTCTTTCATGCCACCCATCTTCTTCGATGGGTGGAGAGGGGAATTGAAGTCACACACACATTCGCACACACACACACACACACACATGTTAAGTGCATTTTATCTTGTCGATATTTTATGTTTTATTTTTATTCAAAAATCAATTTTATTTTCCTAAAATATTCAATAATTTGAATCATAACAAATATTTACGACATATCTTAAATATATAACTATTTCAAAGAAAAATGTAAAAATTATTGTTCAATATTATTTTTTAATTACTTAAAAATTACTTTATTATTTTACATTCATCGAATGAAGTGAGGTCAAAAGGGGAATTAGTTGTCTTGCTCTTCCTAAGGGATGGTTCAAACTCAATTTTGATGAATCACAATTGAAAGGTAATCAACACTACATCAAAGAAATTAATCGCAATAACCAACCACAAAATATAAGCTTTGACACTTCTCCTTATATTCTAAATTATGAACATTCAACATGTTAAACAAATTCAAATAGAAGAAGATCCAATGGCCATTGTTAACTCTATTAAGAAGAAAGGATCCCCAAATTGGAGTAGTAATACTATCTTAAAGCAATGTTAGCCCCTATTTGACTCTCTCGCAACCTTTAATGCATGTTTATAGAGGCATACATAACCACACAAATACCCTATAAAAACTTTGCAATCGTTGTAAAGGGAGAATGTCTAGTCAACAACTCCAAGCAGATTTGGCACATTCTAGATCTATCCATTACCCACATCCTCTACATCTTCCAAGGTTCACTTATGAGAAGGTTTGCAAACTGGAGATTTTGTATAGACAATCTTCTTTGATAGCTCATAATGATTGATGACATTGTTGATAGTGATGGAAGAATAAAGATAAGCATCTCAATGAGGTTAGGTTTACTCATGAGATGGCAAAAATGAAAATTTTGTATAAATAGTTCCCTATAGCTGATTCATAACGAGTAATAACATTATTAATAGTGATGTAGAATAAAGGTAACCATTCAAATGAGATTTGTATCCTAGCCTTTCACACTTTAACAATTTTTTTAATAAATTTTTAACAAAAATAATATAATGGACATGATCCCTAGATCACATCCACTGATTAAGAATATATTTCAAAATTATCTTATTTGCTAGTGTAAAGAGATCAATCTCAAATTCTTGGCATATTTTGTTGACAAAATGGAGGACACTGCATCACAAGTCATACACGGCATGATTGTATGTTTTCCAAAATGGATATAGTAGCACTAGGTACATATTGTATATAATCCACGTGTACTCAACCCATTATCTTGGTGGTTGGGAAAGTTTGAAATGGAAGAGTAATTCCAATTGTACAGCAGTTCCTTGTGTCAAATTGAGACAAAATAGTATTCTTAGTTGAATGTTTGAAAATCAATGACAGCATTTATTGGCAAGTGTAGGTGCATGCATTGTGCAAAAGTTGACATGCAAGGTCAGATTTCATTAAGTGTCAATTCTAACGTATGACATGTCTCTTAACTTTTGCTTTCAATCACTGTCTCATCACAAACTTCCAAAGAGTTTTGGAAACATAATGTTTTAAAAATGACAACAGATCATATCATCAAGAGCATGATATTAAATGTTAGTCAAAAAGTCTATACAGTCAAGTTTAAAAGTCTTTAATTTCAATAATACGAAGTGACATTGAATTTTAATGTTGAAGGGAAATTTGATTTAACAGTAGGCAAAGCTTCCACAAATTCTTCATCTTTCCACACTTCCCCTTTCCTTTCATTCTTCTTGACTTTGATCTTATTGTATAGTTGTTGAGATTTTGACTAACTTCACACATATTAGAAAGAGAATAACAACAATAAGTCAGGATAACAATTGTGTAATGGTTTTATTCGGGTTACTGTAAAATCATAATAATTCAATTGATTAAAATGGTCGTCTTTGAAAAAAAGAAACAGGTACTAAATCTGAGAGGGGCTGCAGCAAAAATAGAAGCCATAATATAGAAAGAGACTGTCGAACTGACAAAATAATAGTGTAGAAGCTGCTAACTACCAAAAACATTCTATACTATAATATTTAATTAATGTTGAGAAGCACTTTACAATGGGCGAATGTACTGTTTATTTTTTTTGGAAATTCGGAAAACACAGCGGAATTTTACAAAATTTTTAGGATGAATTATTTATGATCGGAAAGGTTTATGGTAGACATCTGCGAAAAAATCACTGTGTTTTTGCAGATTGAAAAAACAAATTCAATATTTTGATATTAGGGTGCATTCTACCAAGAGGATAGCACGCACCCTTTACAATTTATAATGACAGTAAGGGTAGATCATAATAACATAAATTCAACAGTCAATTATATGTCAAAATAATTATATTTAATAATAAACTTAATTAAATTAAATTATATAAAATTACATACACAAATTAAATTTTGAAATTAAACATATATACATATAATTGTTATAATAAATAATAAAAAATAATATAGAAAATAAATAAAATTTAAAATATTTTCAATTAGCTTTTCTTATTTCATTCTTAAAATTTATGGTCAAACAGATTTTTTTAATTAAAACTAAACTTTAAAATTATTTTATTTTTATAAATTTTTAAATAAACAAAATAAAAAATAAAATTATGTGTTTGTGTATGTGTGTGTAACAAGTAAAATAGTTCTAAAGCAAAATAGAATAATTTTTAAAGAAGGTTCTACTCCAGAATGTGATTGTAAGTGGTGGTGGTTTCATTGTGCCACCAAGGTTCAAATCCCCACCAAACCATTGTGAAACATTTAATCAACCTCTAAGTGTGGGACCTTGCACATGTGAGGTTGAATCTCCAATCAGGGTGCACCTATCTAACCTAAACTAAGAACTTTGAGGGAAAAGGGAGGAGAATGCAAAAATGTAAAGGTGAGACGCACCAAATTGAACTATGGTTGCTCCCTGCCCATGAATGTAGATTGGTGGTGCACAAATCTGTTAACTTCATGGATCAAATTGCACGTAGAATCATATTTTTTTTAATCCGATTTAAGATCTTTTGTTGTTCTACAACCTAACGCAAGTTGTTATGGGTTTGAACTTCATGGTGTAATCAGAGTTATGTTGGTATTTTAAAAAGCATTCTTATACATAATTTTGGAGTTCTTCTTTGTTCTTTTGTGGCAGCTTATGCTCTGAAATTCACCTTTGCCTTCATTAATAGAAATCTATGTTTTTACCTTTTCTCCCATTTTACTATCTTGTGCATGCTTATTGCCTAATGTTGAATGTTTCTTTTCTATTTCTCTAGTTTATGTGTTGTGTCAAATGTGCTCATGGATGTTGTATTGTGAAGATTATCCTTCCTGGTAGCATCTCATCAGTTCTGACTTGCATATGTGTCCTTGGGGGGTAGATTAGAGTTGAGATTTGTGTAAGTTGAGTGCTTTGTTGATGCTATGTGCATATGGGTAGGGAGCAACCACAGTTCAATCTGGCGCATCACCCCCTTACAATTTTGCATTCTCCCCCCTTTTCCCTCAAAGTTCCTAGTTTAGGTTAGATAGGTGCACCATGATTGGAAAGGAAGTCGGCCTTCTCCAGAGATTCAGCCTCACATGCACAAGGTCCCACACTTAGAGGTTGATTCAATGTTTCATAAGGTTGCTTGGGGGTCATATCTCAAGCATGGGTGCAAACTTTTGTAATAACAATTTTTGGCATGCCTAGTGTGTGAAGCATTCAAATCAGTTCAAGAACACCCCCTGATGAACCAATACAAACTCATCATTCACTGAGAATTCCGATGTTTTTATGAGTGCCAACAACCTTTGGAGGCAGTTCAATCAAACACCATGGCGACTCTAAGTGCATATCTACTGGTTTCAAGCACTCCTAGTGTTGGTATCTGTAAAGCTCATATCTGATCTTTCATATTTTTCAAAATTTTCTATGATTTTTTTGTTTACTTGAATGCGTAATCATGGATCATTTTCATAGAAATGCTTATTATTCTCCCCCATATCATGAAATTTTTACCCCTTCACCTTTTTACTGTCCATCTCAACTAGAGCCACAACTTGGCTTTGACCCAAAACCCCCTGCTCAATCTATTGAACAACCTCACCATGTAGCCAATAGGGGGTTGGTGAGCTCAGAGACCATATAAGGAACCTTAGCCTTAGGTCTGTGAGAATAGGCTTGATTTTTTATCGAGTTCACAATCAGTGCCCAAGTCCAGGCTATGGGGGATATGCTTTTATAAAGATCCTTATGGTCAACTAGAGTCAACAATTGATTGAGATTCAACAGCAACAGGGGCCCAATATAACATTACAGGAGATGGCTTATGAGGTATATCTTCTATGTATGGGGGCCCAACAAAGACAAAAAGAGGATAAGGCTCACCAAGCCTATCTTCAAGAACAACAAGAGAGGGAGGCATAACAAAGATAGTTTGAGGAAGAGATTGCAAGAAAGATAGTTGCAGAAGAAGAACTTTGCAAGAATCTACACAAGAGTTAGAGGCTCCCCCCAAATTTGTCATTCCAAGCTTCAAGAAGCCCCCTCCATCACAAGAGCCTGCTCAAAGCCCTGAGGTTCATTCTTCTAGTTTCTTTCCAAATCATATTTTTGGGCAAGACATTAATATGCTAACCTTCGATATGAATGAGCCTCGCATTGCTAATAACTCCTCAAATCCCTATGCAAAAGGAGGAGAGAGAGCCAAGGTTGCACCATGAGGAGAGGATACAACCCATTGTTTGTGAGCCCTCACATGCAGTGAAGGAGGAATCAAAACTTGAGAAAGAAGGTGCTGCAAAAGGGCATTGAGAAGGTTGTATCCATACATGCCTCTATGCAAATTGAGACCGAAAGCAAAGAAGAGGATCCAATCCTCTTATCTGAAGAGCTCCCCTTTTTTGTTGATATGGAGGTGGAGGAACAAATCTTGGCTAATGAGCCTTTACAAGATCCAAAGGGCATGTTGCAAGAAGAAGAACCAAATCAGTTGTTGTAGCAGGAAGTCCTCGGTGATATGGAGGATGAGAAAGAGGATCCCAAGGATATCCCAGTCCTTGAGGAAGAGCATATTGATATGAATGAGGTTACCCCTCAACCAATGCATCTTATTGTAGTAGTCATGGAGGAGATCGATGAAGAGGATAATTTTTTGCAAGAGTCTAATGTCATCTGCTCTTCCATTGATTTTGAGCCATCATCTCCTACATTTGAAGATCATGAATTGCAGCAACAAGTAGAGATCCACACACTACCAACAACACCATCAGAGCCACATTCAAGCCAACAGATTACCAAGGTTGCAAAGCACAATAGTGAGGTCAAGGTTAATTGCTTGGATCCAACACCATCAAGAAGACGCCCCATAAGGTATCTAGCTCTGCAACAAAATTGCAAGTTGCCTCTAGTCTTGCTTGTTTCAAAGCATGAGGGTGAATATTACAAAGAAGAGAAAGTTTGTATTGCTCAAATAGATAGTATTCCAATGTTGTCCAGAACTTCTTTGTTCTTAGCATTGAGAAGGCCTTCCAACAATTTGTGGTATGCCTGTCATGCTTGCTGCCCTGGCTTGTTGCCCAAGTGCATGAAAGAAACAAAAAATTGGTTACAAAGGGCAACTACTTCAACAAGTCAGTTAATGGCTTTTTTTTGACATTTTTCCATTTAATTATCTATACATAGTAGGTTTGATTTTTCAGCTTTCCAAGAAGTGCACAAACACAGGTTGTTTCCCTCCTAGAGATAGCAAATTTTGATCTTTTGTTCAAGTTGCAAATTTCATGTGTTATAGGTGGCTAACACATCATGTTTTCAGCACTGGTGACTCCACGCCCAATGGATTGATCAAGGCCATTGATCATATGCTTAGTAGGCAAACATCCCCACTAGGTTGTCATAAATGTTGCCTATTTTTGCCACCATCAGCCCATCATAGTTAATTGATCTAAGACACTTCATCATGGGCTAAAATCTACCAGAAAATTGTTGCTAACTCGTGTTTTCCAAAGATTTGTTGCTAACATGTCATGTTATCTCCCCTCGCGGGCCCTGTTCTATTAAACCATAAAGCTAGAGCATCTTCACGGTGATCGACTCTGATTCTTGCGTGCTTGCACAATTATTTTCAAGGTGCTCACTCAGTTAAGTGTGCATGCCCATGGTCAATCAGTCAACGCAACCCCGCAACTCCACGACGGTGTGAGGAAGAAAGTTGTGGTGCTTCTTGCAAGTATGCAGGGTGGCGATAATCCATCATGTTTGTCACTTCAATGTTTTCTTTTGCCAGCAACTTGATTTGACTGGTAGCGACTGTGACTGTTAGCAATTTAAGTTGTCATTAGTAAGCATACACACAAACTGGTACGAGGACAACGGTCACTCACAACACTCTCAAGCCACTGGTAGACAAACAACTGAATGTATGCACCGGTAGATAAAAAGGAATTGTACACACCGGTCAACCGATCTAAGAAAATGCACTGATCTCAGTAAGCATACATAAGTTGAACCGGGTATAAAGTTACACTGGTCTAGAAAGCCTATAGATCCGCACCAGATTATGCGGAGCAGTCTCAGTTCAAACCGGATTGTACGGGACATCCACCGCATAGAAGTGGAGTTAGCTTCTTAACAGGAGTTAGGTTTATTTCTGCAGATGATCTCAAGGTGAACTCCAGATCATAACTCTCAGTTTGTCGCTGATTGCATAATTTGATGTGGAGTTTGTAGCCTGGTGGTTCTATGAGTTGAGGGTTTCATTACAATGAACTCAACTATAAAAACATATCATAGAACGCAAGGAAAGTTGATATTTTTGAAGATTAAAAGGGAGAGGAGGAGGAATACCCTTCCATAGAGTGCTACAGGCACAGAGGTGAAGAGTCAAGGGGAGATCAACAGCCAGGCGAATCAAAAAGGGGGATCAACAGGTATGATCTAATCAGACAGTCTGTGTCATACTAGATCATTGCTTTTATAGCATAAGAAAGCCCATTAAAACCCCTTTAGAAGGGTGAACCTAATTGGTTCGTTGTAAAAATCCTTTAACAAGGTGACGTTTTTGTTGATGTTCAAAGTCCTACAACCAGGCAGCTCTTAACAGGGCTAAGATCTTAACCGATATCTTGTAAAAATCGCCTAACCGGGTAGCACCTTAACCAGTGCTTTGTATGCTTCTAACAGGGCACCTTCATTCTACAGTAGTGAAGTTGTGAGTTCTGTCTCACCGTGGTTTTTTCCTTCTAACCGAGGGTTTCCACGTATAAACACGTGTTGATCTGAGTAAGTTCTGTTTATGCTGGTGAATGATTGTCAACTGTCTGTTTTATTCAAGAATTGATTAAATCAATTAAAGATTAGTTTTATGCAGAAAGGCTGGCATGACCGGAATGAAGCATGCAATAGACTATCTCAAAAATTGCATCAACTGAGGGAGCAGATGAAGAACTCGAAGAAACAAATGAAATATTGAGAAGATACAATGAAAGTTCAACTAAGCTTGATGAGCAACTCAAAGCTCAAAGAAGACACAAAGACCAAACCGGTCTTGGTTTCACCGATAAGGCTATCAAAGAGAATGGTGAGACCTCTAGGGCAAAAGCGATCAAGAAGAATAAGATGAAATCGCTGGTACAAAAAGGTAAGAACCCCCTTAACATTCCTTGCAAGCATTGTGGGAAACCGGGTCACAACACTAACAACTGCAGAAATATACCGGTAGGAACCAACAATAGCTATTGCAAGAATTGCTGTAAAAAGGGCCACAAGATCAATGAATGCTGGTCTGGTCTCCCATCTGCAACCAGCAGTGGCAGGGGAAGCTTTAGAGGCTACTGCTATGCATGCAACAAATTTGGACACAAGGCAGAAGAATGCAGATCCAAGACAATGAAGTTTAGATCTCCAAGACCGATACTCACCAGAAGAAACAAGAACCTGAGCTCAGTCAGCTGTGTGAAATGTAGTTTACTCAATTACATCGGTTCTCGTACCAAGTCAACTAACACAAGAAAAATGAACACGTGGAAGGCAATTGATGTAATCTGCTATCATTGCAACAAAGTGGGACACAAAGCCAAAGAGTGTAGAAATCGGTCATCCGGCAAGGAGAAGGAACCGGTCAAATCTGAACAGAAGATCAACAAGGAAGAAAAGACTAAGAAAACAGTCAAGCAGGTTTGGTTCGTTAAGGAATCAAAGGGCTCCGCTGAAGAGAAGACAGAGGAAAGATCACCATCTATTGATGGCGACATTTCTTCAGCAAACTAAACCCATGAGGGTTTAGAGGGAACCGATAGATCCACTACTGTTCCCGATATGACTGATGAGAATGAGACTCACTCGGTCTACAAGCTTAACTGGTAAGGTAAATCCACCGGTTGGTAAAACGGAAAGAAAGAGTAGGTAAGGCATTTATTATTGTAGTTGTTTAACTAATAGTTACCATTTGGTAATTACCATTATGACCTTACCCTATAAAAAAAAGGAGAATTACTCATTAGTTTTCACTTTGCTTACTTTGTAATTTACGAACTTCTGTGCTAAGTATTATTCTCACGCTGTGATCACTGAGACTTATTGTCTACAAGACCAATCTAAGCAACTCTCTGCAAATCACCGGTCAACAAGAATGGCCTCATCTTCTGCTACCGTGAAGTTGATCCAAGGAGATCAAGTGAACAGACCTGCTTACAACATCCTTCTTGTCCAGAACAGAGCAAACGACATGGCTGGTGCTCTCTCTTCCATACCAGAAGGAGTCCTCTTAACCGAGGATGTTACAACATTTATTCATGCCAGACAAGAAGAGCTCGGAGAAACCTTCATTCAAGGAGAATATTCGTCGTTATGCGAAGAAGGAAAACTTCTCGACAAATACGCCAATCTGGTATCATCTGGTCTAATAAACGGTGTATGCTACCCTGCAATCTTCCAGGAAGATCAAGTCAGATTAGTGCTAAGCTGTCTTCACGAACCAGGGCTCTGGCTCAACAAAGGCACATGCCACGAGATCACAAAAGAAGATCTCTATCGAGTGACTGGATACAGTGACAAAGTGGAAGCAATAACCCTACGCACCATCTCTAACACCATCATCAACAAGCTAACCAAGTCCAAGTTCGACGGTCGACTTATGACAGTGAATGACATTGAAGATGATGGAGTACGCTTTGCATCCGCTGTTATCAGATACAAAATATGTCAGTTAAGCAACTAGAACAGCGTACCGGGAGGAGCAATCCATGCCGCGCATCGCATCATGCACGAAAATGTCCAATACGACATCTATGCAATGCTTTGGAATCAAATTTTTGAAAATATGAAAAATCTTGGAGTTGTGAAGAAGAAATTTATGAAGTATGGAACCCTTCTGATGTGCCTATACTTTTTCTACTTGGATTTCTTCCCAGGTATCAGTAAGGTGAACTGGAAAACCGATAAACCTATCATGCATGAAATCACTAAAATGGCTAACAAATTGGGAGACCGGTTAAACAGTGTAATGACTGAACATTTTGAAGCCTTTCAACTAAAGATGCATGAAAGGGAAAGAGTGTCGTCAGCAATTGTTGACCATTACAAGGACGAGGTGTGTTTCCTGGTCACCACCGACAACTGCATTATTCAGGCAATCGAACCAAGAGATTCATACGCACCAGAGCTAGGTTACGAGATCTCAGCCAAAGTCGCCAAGGCTTACACTGATGCACTAAGTGACGCAAATTTGGATCTCAGTGCTGTTCGGTTCGGCACGTACACTGAGATTCTTCAGAATCTATCAAGAAAAGCACCAATTAAAAATGTTTACAAAAGGATGCCCACACTAAAGAAGCAACCGGCGACAGAACAGACTAAGGGCTGGAGGACGAAAGAAGAACCGACACCTAGTATCCACGGGGAAGAACAAGAAGAGACAGATCCCGAAGACACAGCTCCTCTGATTAGAAAGATGGAAATCGGGAAAACAACAAAGGAGGACCCACCGAGAAAAGCTAAGCCCACAATTGACGAAATTGTGGAAGGATTGAAAAAGGTTGGAAATTTGGGCTCGATAAGAAGAAGATATGAATTGAGCAGTGATAAAGACAAGGACAAAATAGAGGAAGCAGTAGCATTTTGCCTCCACAAATTCAATCTTCATCCCGGTGGACTTCACACTACTCTACCGGAACAACTCCTACTGAATATTGAGGTCCGGTGGAAAGCCTCAGAAGAAAGAGAAAAGGAGGAAAGGATACGGGCTCTTCTGGAGGTTCAAAATCACCTTACTCTGGACGAGGCAGCAGAACAGGTTGAACTGCATTAGAAAACTTTTGCAACTATAAAAAGGATAGGCCTAGTGCTTATTGGAGAAATTGAGAAGGTACACAATGAAGAAGTCGCACAATGGACCAAACTTCTTTAGATCCAGCGACAAGCAGAACAAGAAGCAGCAGAAAGAACAACAGCCAAACCGACACCTGACATCGGTAAAGGGAAAGGAGTACTTGGAGAAGAAGCACCGGTACTAGTGGACTCAACCAAGGGATATGCATCTAATCCAACGGTTCTCATCTCTCCAAGCAAAGGTAACTTTCAACCTATGCATGTTGATGATATAATTACTGAGGTTATGGACATCAGAGAAGTGGATAATGCAGCTAAGTGGTATAGTGTACTTAATGAAGAGGATAAACAAAAGCTGATTGTTGGGATTGTAGAAACCTTCATGGACTATAATAGGACTCCAAGGGACTACAGGTCCAAGTTCCTACCGGAACTAAACAATAGGCTACAAGAAAAATGGAAAACCGGTCTAAGTATGAACACCAGAATCACTAGAGACACATTACTTAAGGTTTGACTTGGTCTTAGTGAAGAAAGAATAAAGCTTCTACTAGAAGAAGCATCCATGAATCTGAAAACATTTGATAGAGTCGCAGAGATATTGAATGGATATGAGAATAAAGTCTACAAAGACACTTTAGATTATTGGAACACATATGACTTCAAGGCATCAAAACTGACCAGTGCAAACACCAAAGGAGGGGTCCATAACTGGTGGAGGAATTTCGACCGAGAAAGAAAAAGTTCAAACAGAGGAGTTCATAACTAATGAACAAACAAATGTTGAACAAGAAGCAAAAATTGATATATCCATGGGGAAACTCCATACAACTGAGGAGCAGCAACAAAAAGAAGACCTGTTGGGAGAACAACAATAGAATGATGAAGCCAATAAGCAACCGGAAGAAGTTCAACCAGAACACAGAGCTCATCAAGAAACAGAAGACAACAAGGGGCAAGAAGAAGAAATACCTATCTGCACAGAGCAACCAAGACCGGAGCTAGACCGAGAAGACATTACAAGCTCCTCTTCTAAAAGGAAGTTGTCATTTGCCGAGGAAAAGGAAGCAAAAAGGAGTAAAATCACTGATACAGTGGTAGACATCGGCAAGATGTCAACTAGGCAGCTCAAAGAGCTGACCAAAAGAAAACAGGACATGGTCCTGACCACTGTAAAGAACATTCTGTGCAACTTCGTTCCAGATGTTGATGTAGATAGCGATGAACTGGTCATCGATCAACTAGAAGTTTTGGCACAAGCAATCGGTGAGGATCTCAGAGATCCAGAAACAGTGGCAATCGACCACTATGAGAAGAAAAGAGTGGAGATGCTCCACAAACATGTTGAAGATATTAAGGTGAATGTGACAACCAACCTGATAATTCTACAACTTCAAGAAGTAGGAAGTTTGATGAGTAGAACATCAAACTTTGAAGTGTTTTTGCAAGATCTGTCAGAAAAGATTGTCAAGACAATAGAGGCGATTAAAGCCTTGTCCTCTCAGTTTGATATTAAGAACAAAACTGCAACATCCTATAGCAGAGAAAAGTTTAACTCTTGCTCAGAGAAAAATTACTGAAGAGAGAAATAAGCGGATCCAAGATATTATTGGATTTCAAATATTTTTGGCACCTACATTTGACGTCATGAATCTAACAGCAGATTCTACAGAAGCTCTAATCAATGAACCGGCCTATAAAACTATGGAAGATATGGAGAATATTATTGTTTATCTGAAAGCAGCCCAAAAGAATACAAAATATGTAACCGGTCAGTGGGCACCATTCCTTCACTCAGCCAAAACAATATATAAGGATATCTTCACTGGGCTTCAAATATAAAGAGAAGCATTACCCTTTGTCCTATGGAGGCAAAAAGGGGAAGAATATAATACAGATACAGAGGGCTAAACAGACAAGATAGTGCAAAGGCAACACAACATGTAGCACAGTACAAGACAGTGTAGAACTTCGAACTTTGACCAGGAGCACTCAGTCAGGGGAAGTCTGGAGCAGAGGAAGTAGTGTTCTACCGATACAAGGCAGTGTTACTCGTCTGTAAGTAAAGTTTGTGTATAGTTTTGCCCACCAATGACAAAGGGGAAGATTGTTAGCAATTTAAGTTGTCATTAGTAAGCATACACACAAACCGGTACGAGGACACTGGTCACTCACAACACTCTCAAGCCACTGGTAGACAAGCAACCGAATGTATGCACCGGTAGATAAAAATGAATTGTACACACCGGTCAACCGATCTAAGAACATGCACCGATCTTAGTAAGCATACATAAGTTGAACCGGGTATAAAGTTACACCGGTCTAGAAAGCCTATAGATCCACACCAGATTATGCAGAGCAATCTCAGTTCAAACCGGATTGTACGGGACGTCCACCGCATAGAAGTGGAGTTAGCTTCTTAACAGGAGTTAGGTTTATTTCTGCAGATGATCTCAAGGTGAACTCCAGATCATAACTCTCAGTTTGTCGTTGATTGCATAATTTGATGTGGAGTTTGCAGCCTAGCGGTTCTATGAGTTGAGGGTTTCATTACGATGAACTCAACTATAAAAACATATCATAGAACACAAGGAAAGTTGTTGATATTTTTGAAGATTAAAAGGGAGAGGAGGAGGAATACCCTTCCATAAAGTGCTACAGGCATAGAGGTGAAGAGTCAAGGGGACATCAACAGCCAGGCGAATCAAAAAGGGGGATCAACAAGTCTGATCTAATCAGACAGTTTGTGTCATACTAGATCATTGCTTTTATAGCATAAGAAAGCCCATTAAAACCCCTTTAGAAGGGTGAACCTAATTGGTTCGTTGTAAAAATCCTTTAACAAGGTGACGTTTTTGTTGATGTTCAAAGTCCTGCAACCAGGTAGCTCTTAACAGGGCTAAGATCTTAACCGATCTCTTGTAAAAATCCCTTAACTGGGTAGCACCTTAACCATTGCTTTGTATGCTCCTAACAAGGCACCTTCATTCTACAGTAGTGAAGTTGTGAACTCTGTCTCACCATGGTTTTTTCCTTCTAATCGAGGGTTTCCATGTATAAGCACGTGTTGATCTGAGTAAGTTCTGTTTATGTTGGTGAATGATTGTCAACTGTCTGTTTTATTCAAGAATTGATTAAATCAATTAAAGATTAGTTTTACTGATTAACCCCCCCCCCCCCCGCCCGCTCTCAGTAACCAATAAAGTATTAACAATGACATGGAACACAAGGGTTGAATTCATTGCCCAACTGTCTCCAACGACCATATTCTACACTCTCCTCCCTTTTCCCTCAAAATTCTTAGTTTAGGTTAGATAGGTACACCTTAATTGGAAAGGAAGTCGGCTTTCTCTGGAGAATCAACCTCACATGCGCAAGGTCCCACACTTGAGGTTGATTCAATGTTTCACAAGGTTGCTTGGGGCCCATACCTAAATCATGGGTGCAATTTTTTGTGATAACAGTAAGCAATCTCAAAAATGATATGTTGCCTCTTAAACCTAATGCATTTCTTACCCTGTAAATTCCAAACAAAAAAAGTAATTTTTTTCTGAATTTCTAACGAATCATAATAACATTGTGGCTATCAAATTATATGAAGCTTAGATTACTTTGATTGCCTCTTGGTGTCTTCCATAATGGAGATTCAGAATTTCATCACTTATGTACTTCTTGAACTTCAATTATGCAATGAAATTTAGATACATTCTTATTGTACACCCTCAACAATGTCAAAATATTCCATGAATAGTAACTTCTATTCAACATATGGAACTGCTTTCTGAAAGTATATAAAAATTAATTTTGCCTCTGTTTTTCCTTTTTTAATCCATCGATTGCCTTCAAAAACGTTCCATACTCGACGCAGAGGAAAAGATCGTTACCAAGAGTTCTGTGCCTTTTGCTGCAATAAAATCACTAAGGTGTTGCACATTGCCTACATTAATCAACAAATTTCAACTCAAAGTGTAAGTAGGCATTCTTCTCTTTAAACTTTAAATCGAAAAGTAACAAAATTCTAAGATTGTATTTTCTAAAAAATTTGATTGTGCATAACTGCCATAACATGTCTTGTAGTTGGTGATTGAGCACCATGAAAAGAAATAACCTTGTAGAGCTACCTACTTATTAAATAAAGAAAACACACCTACGATTTTTTGGTGTTGAAAGGTAGAACATTCGAGAACATTCTCCAAAGTTATCACCATGCATTGTATCACTCAGGAGATGTAGAAGTTGAATTTCAATGCAGCAGTGAAAGACAACCTAGTAGAAGCAAAGTATCAGAGAGATTGTTAGAAATCACGTGGAAATATTATTCTTATCCATTGCCTAGTGATTCAGAAAATAACTAGTCAAATTGCTGCTCTAATTTAAGGGATAATCCTTTACAGCAATGATATTAGCCTTTAGGAAATAGAGAAAAATGCATAGACTTAGTTTCTAAAATATCAGAAATTAATATGGTTCACATAAAAAGATGCATAAATAAACTGAGAGCAAAGGATAAAAATTTGTGGGGCTTAATTGAATATTAATCGGCTATAAGTGAAATCTTATCAAAATATAACTTCTCATTGACCATAAGAAATGTAGAATGCTGTTAAATTTTAGGCCACCCTCAAAAACCACCATGACAAATTCTGAAGAGATAGTTAAGCTCTGTTTCTTGCTTGATGATATAATTCTGTCATTGTCACCTCTTCATGCTGTTATGTTAAATGCTGTAACCAAATACGCAGAGGAGGTCCAGGATATCAGAATCCACATGTAGATAACCTGGTTTCATGGACAAACCCTACAAGCCTGGGGCAACTAGGGATGAGCATTGACCACAAAAATTGTTGATGTGATCACAATTCTCATCAACATAATTTTCTGAATAGGTGAATTGAAGAAGGGATATTTATGTGAAGTGGATCCTAACGATGCTTATATATTTTAAAAAATAAATTTCATTTTAATTAGATTCCTTCTGAGCCCATCAACTTTGAAGAATTAAGGGGGAAATTATAGAAGGATCTATGTAAGGCTAAAGAAGAATGGCTAAAGTCAATGAAGGCAATGTTGGATGTGAAGTCTGACTGTTCATTTCATCTTACCTTTTTTGTCTCTTCATCTTCTCTTGAAGACTATTTTATATATATGAGGGAAATATGTTATGTTCACTGCTACAATAAATAATAAAGATTAATGCCTTGCTTTCTTGTGGATGTAGCCAAATTGGTGAGCCACATTAAATTCTTGTGTCTGTGTATAGTTTATGGTTCTCAATTTGTCTAATTACTTAACAATTGGAATAAGAGCTTGTGAGACCCAAGGAGAGCATGTTAAAGAGGGCAGGAGGAATGGAATAATAGCAGGTGTGAGGCTAAAACAGTTCAGTTGGGGGTGTTTGGTGTTACAGTGGAGTTGGGAGCTTACAATCAAGAGAAGCCATAGCAGTAGCAGTTAGAGCAATCCAAAATGAGTAAAGCCCATGGATCATCGGCCCGAGAAAGCGGACCTCCAAGGTTGCCAACAAAGACAAGAAGAAGAAGCCTAGAGGCTGTGCCCACAAACGCATGCAGTACAACTGCTGCTTTGTTACTGCCATGCTTAGATCTGGAAAGAAAAGAGGTCCAAACTCTTCTGAGAAGTAATTGATTAGGTGTATTATGATGGAAGAAAATGAATCAGACTTGGAAGTAGATCGATTTTGGTGAAGGCTTTCATTAATGTAGGAAATTTGTATTCAAGGATGTTTGTTTTGTGGCTCAAAACACTTGTGCTTCGGATCGTTCTACTTGTGACTATGAGCCCAGAGTAGCCCGCAGAGATTACATTAAAAACCTTCCAAACATTTGTTTGCAAGCTGCTTAATAGAAGTGTCTGATAAGATCATTTCTTCAGAGCGGGCTTTGTTGGAGGCAGTTGTGAAGGGACACTGCGAAAAGAAGTCACTGCTCTGAGGGCCAAAAAGAAAAAGAGATGAGAAGAAAAATGTAAAGGCCGTAAGAAGTTCAGATAAATTTCAGAAGCAGTATGCAACTGTTATTCATCAGCTTAGGGATGCCAATGAGCAGATCGTTTTGGCTCTTGCATATTTGAGACAGCAAAATACATACCAAGAAAATTCAATACCTCCATGGCAGCGTACAATTCCAGTTTCTTTGGGTGTTGTGAGTTCAAGCTCTATGGACCCCAGCGCTCCTCTTACATTGGATAGCTATCCACTATTTGGGGAAATAATAAGAAGTTGGGGAGGAAGGCAAGACTATTGGTGGATGTTGCTATGGAGACAATTTCATCATTCAAGGAAGAGGAGGATGTTCTCAGAAAGGCTGATGGAGCTTCTGATCCCATACTTAATGTAGATGTCAGTAATTCTGGTGATTTGGGAGCGAAACTAGGATCTTCAGTTTGATTGGAGTAGAGATGTTGAGCAGGAAACACAGAGAGAATTCATTGTCCCATTTGGACCTGAACAGACAATAGAAAACATTTCTGATATCAAGCACAAAGGTCTTTCAATGGGGAAAGAATTACCAGGTAGCTATGGAGCTCCTCAAAGCCTATGGGGAGATGCTGGATTTGGCCCTAATTCTGCAGGTATAGAGTGTTTGCAGCTGTAAGTTATAACTGCTCACTGTGGAGTTGTTGGTATCATTTTAAAGATTTATTTTATGAGGTTCATGACCATGAATACTCATTGTAGATTGGCAAATCAGATTTGATGTGGATCTGCTGTTTGATACTTAAGGTCTACAGATTATCCTCAGAGGATGGATATTAGGGTGTCTCCACTGGACTTTTAACATGCTTATCATGTTGCCATGAATAGCCTGGTATCACACTTTAGTGGGAGCTTTTGGTAGTGAGAGTTCTCTTGTCATGAGATGGTTATCTTCATGTGATTGGAAATGTTGGTTCTTGTTTACAAGATATTTGCTATTACGCCATGATGAACTCTTGAATCTAGATTAGAGTGTTGGCATGATATAGGTTCTCTTGACAAGTTATGCTCTTTGGAGCATGTGGTCTGTTAGCATCGTGGTGATGTTAGTTTTGTACCACTACATAACATATAGCAATTGAAATACTTGACACAGCGTATCAAACACTCAACCCTCTCTTGAAAAGTATATAAGATACTCCAAGGTTCCTTACACCTGTGGATACTAACTCAGTTTTAAGATGTGATCTGCTGGTAATCACGTTAGCGGCCTTACATTGTTTGTTCGAGGATGTCAAATTCTTGATGATGATGATGGGACTTAGCTTTGCTATGTATACTCAATGATTTTCCAATTCATATCACTTCCGACTTTGTTCTTCAAACTTCAACTACTAAACTACTTCTTACTTCTTTACTAGTACTATGAATGGAAAGATTGGCAAATGGACGAGGATCAAACCAAATGAAAGCTTGCCAGCGGCGCTACTTCCATTGGTGCAATGATTCAAGGGGAATGAGACTAGATTACCACACAAGGCTCCTTAACAAGCCGCTAAGATGCTAGTGGCCTAGTATATAGATCCCTATCAAACATCTACCAAAATCACCGTAGAACTAGCCATCTACTTCTATTCTAACAACATGAAATGAAATCCTACTTTAATTTGAGAGATGAGAAGAAACATGCAATACACCAAAATGATCATGTATATCCACCATGCAAACCACAACAATGAATAGAGAACAATTTTGATAGTATTTTGGCAACAATTCTCCAACATAACTCCCTTACAAATGAGTACAAATGGCCTTATATAGAGGCTCAAAATTACGAATGGCCAAGATTAAGAGGCAAAATCAAGGGCCAAGATTAAACCTTACAAACCCTAATTAGGGTTACCATCTTTCAACCAATTACATGAGGGCACCAACTTTGTGGGCCAATGAGAAAATTACAATAATTTGTCAACCAATGAAAACATAGGACACTTGACATGATTTGATTGCATGCACATGAAATTGCCACCTCATCAACCTTATCTTATAAAGTTCTTTAATCCTTGAGATGAGATTAAGTCTTGGATGTTTGAGCTTGTCCTTAGAAATTTTCTCACCACCACTTGAACTTGCTTGTACTTGATGTCCTGACCTTGAGGTAATCCTGCCTTGACCTTGGTGGCTTGCCTGGATGTGAACCGCTTGCAATCTAAGAGCCTTGCTCTTGGCCACTGCCTTGAAATCAAACTTGACCTCCCAAAACCTTTCAGTCACTTTCCTCTTTACTTCAATACTTTGCCATTTTTTAACCTTCCTATTTGGATTTGATTTGCATGCATGCATCTTTGTTTCAATAATCTTGGGTTTTGGGGCACCTGCCCTCACCATATCTCCTTGATTGTTTCACAATCCACCCATCACTAAGTTCATCAACTGCTTTCATCAATGCTTTCCTCCTTGGTTAACCCTTGATTGCCTTCAACTGTTCAAACTGCCACAACTTTGCCCTTTGGCATAAGCTCTTGCCTCAACCATAGTGGTGCAGTGCATCTCCCCAATTGGATTTGGTTCGACTGGCAAAGCATCACTAGTAGTCTTGCATTCGAATTGAAGAAGTAGGATCCCATGTAGACTTGCTTCTAATTTTGTATTATCTAAGTTGCAACTCTAAATTCATGCTAATGATCCTAATCCAATCAATCTTTCCTTTACCATTTCCAATGCCTTCAATAAAATAAAACATCCAAGGATCAAACTGTGTACCTTTAGTGGAGCCCGGAATCTGACTGAGAAGCATGATGAAGGCGCTGCACTCTGATTTGCAATCTGACTTTGTGAGCCTTGATGACTTGGTGTAACCAATTCTGCCGTATCATATCCACTGCTGGGGTAGACTGAACCTTTCTTTGCACAATTCTATACTGATTGATCCTCGCCATAGGGGACTGCCTGTCTCTCAACCTCTCTCTTAATTGAATCAAGTCAAGGGTACCAATGTTGGTGTCTCCAACATGTTTCAATTTTGAGCAAAAGTTGGAATTGGGTATCATGACTTCCTTGTCTTTTATTTTAGCATTAGTTCCTTTGGGTTGCTTGCTTACATTGGCATCACCCATCCTAAACACTTATCACTCCCCGCCTTTGCTACAATGATGGTGAAACTACACTTATCACTCCAAACTTCCTCTTAATGGGATGGAATAATACACTTATCACTCCCTGTCGTTACCTTAAGAGATGAGCTACACTTATCACTCCAATCTTCCTCATATGATGATGAAATGATGAAGACTACACTTATCACTCCCCGCCTTTGCCTTAAGATGAACTACACTTATCACTCCAATCTTCTCCCTAGGGGTGGGACTACCACTTATCACTCCCCGCCGTTTCCTATGAGATGGACTATACTTATCACTCCAATCTTCTTCCTATGATGATGAAATGAAATGATGGAATGCAAGCAAGAACTTGAGGGAAAAAAGGTAATCAAGACAATCGAGTAATCAACCTACTAACCAAAATCTTAACTCTACTCTTGAAACTAGTTTTCAACACTTAACAATAATACCAATGAAACAAAAGCAATTAAGGAGAGAGGAAAAGATAGGCCACTCACCAAATATAAAGCTTTGAATTCCTTCTTAATGCAATTGCCTTGGTTTGATTCACAAAATTTCTCTATCTCCACAAGTCTGATAATATAACCTCCAAATAGATCAAAATCTTCCTTTCAATTGCCCTTCAAAATCTTGCAATGAGGCCTTAAGCAATTAACTTCACCTTCTGGCAAATCCGGACTGATCTTTCAAATCAACAATGCCTCCTCTATCAAATTCTGAGACTGGAATGTTGTCTTCAATTTTCGGATCTGGGCAAAAATGCTGTGAAAAGAGCCCTCAAATCTTTAATTTTGTACACCAAAATGCTTGCAAAGGAGGCCCCAAACTATATATAATAAATCTTTGCTTCTCCTTGACTGCAAATGAATGGAATCAGGCCTAAGTTAGCCTCTAAAATGCCTCAAATTGACTCAGAAAAAGCCAGGTCTGATGTGGAATAGGCTGCCTCCAAGTCTGATTTGAAATCTGCTCCTTTTTTAACCTTCGATTCTGCTCCAATTGCTGTATACTACGCCCAGATTCAATGCCACTTCAAGGCCGCCAATCCTTCTCTAAAATCGCTGCTAAAAGGTGACTAAAATCGCCCACAAATAGAGTATTTTGCTGCCAATATAGACTGAGTTCGCCCTCCAAAAAGCAGAGCAGAGAACTGGATTTGTTTGATGTGAAAATGAAATGGGGAAGCTTCTTTATATAGCCAACGTCCAGCCCTAAACCAAGGCCGGCCCTACACAAGAAAAGACAAAAATATAATTCAAAATGTGCATTGAGAGGGCCGACTTGCCCATTAATTAAATGATTTTCGATTTTTGAATATACAATCAATAAATGCAAATCGAAAATTTAAAAGGATGAACCCCAATTGTTTTATATGCATTGAATTTTGATTCAAATTAACACACACTCCAATATATTTTCAAACACAACTTCGAAAATGCCAAGAATACCTTTTGAAAATCGAAAATGCAAATTCAGTCCAGATTTTCGAAATTTGAAACAGCATTTAAGCAATCCAATAAATATCGAACTTAACACCAAATAATGCCTTATTTAATCATCCAATCAAAAATTCGAAAATTGTTTCAAAGGATACCAATTGAAATTAATTAACCAATCAGATTTTTGAAATTTGCAATCATCATCCAAAAAAATCCAAAATCGAAATTGCCCAAAGGATTGCAAGTTGAATTTGAAATAAATCAAATAGGTTTGCCAAAATCGAAAATAGTAATGCCAAGAGGACAATCGAAAATTGCAAACTCATTAATGGCATTCTCAGAATTTATCAATCCACCAAATTTAGCCCTTAAATCACCAATCAGAATTTTGCCTTCAAGAAAATCGAAATTCATCCCTTAACATTTTGCCAACAATTTGAATTTTGAAAGCCACAAAACGTTCATTTGCAAAATTTTATTTCAATCCAAGAAACAATTATGATTTTAACAATGGATTGCACTTAGAAATGAAATTCGAAAAGGGACATGAAGAAGATTGACCATCAAATTTGCAAGCCCAATCAAATTTCCTTATGAAAACCAAATGAATTTCATTTCAACATTTCCCATCCTTCATAATCAAATTTCAAAATCCAACTCATCCAACATCAAGATCCCTTTTGCTTTAAATCAACATTTTCAAAAACACATCCTCATTGCAAAATCAAATTCATCAGTCAATCGGGACCATGAGGTCAGGGAAAGGCCAAAAAAGTCTAAGTCTGGAAGTTTCGAAGTGGGGGTCCCCATGGAATGGGGCGATGTTGTGAAACCTCACAACACATCGTAATCTACATTGTTCGGTGGTTAGACTGTTGCAGAGCTTCACAATAACTAACTTCTTAGCTTCTTCTCCATGTATATATGTGACTACTAATTGGAAATATCATCAAGTTTTTATCATTTCCTATCATATGGTATCAGAGCCTACAATGATTTGATCCCTGTGTGGATGATGTTTTCCCTCTTGGGTCAACAAGAATAGTTGCATAAACACACATTAACTGATAAACATGAACACAGGAAAGTATTGTAATTCGGTAAACATAAAATACTCAGAAAACCAAATCATGTCATTCACACTTAGAGCAATGTGTACATATAACCTCCAAAGAGACACCACCGAAACGTCACGTCGTAACGGTTCACACTCTCGGTGCTAACTGCCGAGATTAACATAAGTTTATTACACAACACCCGTACATACAAAATATACAGACAACATCATCCCCCCCAAAAAACAAGTCAGTTCCGACGACTTTTACAAAATATAACATAGACAAAAATGAGCCTACTACAAACTACTCAGGAGGGGGCGTAGGAAACGTCCCTGATGATGATGGCGCGGCTGTGGCTGTGCCGGAAGTGACTTTAGCCCGCAACTCGTACACTTGAGTTGTCCGAAACTGTAAAGCCTGTTCTGCCCTCATCTTAAGCTCCACAGCCTTCCGAACCATGCTAGCTGCCTCGAGCACTGCCTTCTCCTTCGCATCCACAGTCTCCAAAGCAGAACCAAGGCGAGTCTCCAGAAGAGCCCGCTCGGCACGCTCAGTCTCCAATGCAGCCCGTAAAGTGTCCAACTCCGACACCATAGTACTCCGCTCAGCCGCCCAAGACTCCCTCTCCTGAACCACTGCAGTCTCCAAAGCTGTAAGACGGGAAGCTGCCTCCTCCCGAGCTGCCTCTGCTGCCAATCCCGTAGCCTGATGTACTGAGGAAGCATGCTCTAACCGCCTGAGAGTGAAATACTCCTCTCGAAAGGCCTGTTCTAACTCTCGGATAAGACCGTGAATTCGGCTCTCGCCCACCGTCGCACTAAGAGCCCAATCCTCCAACATCGTAAGAGACTCCTGAGTAGGCCATCCCCTAGCCTCAGCACTCTGCAAATGCCTGTGGATAGCCAACCCGCACAAAGGTCAAGAAGCGCTCCAACTCTTCAGCAACCCCCTCCTGAGCCTAAAGCTCTGCTGAGGCTATGACCCGCTGGGCTCCAGCAGCTACTGCGGCTACATCCGCCAAGTACTGCTCCAACACTTTCTGCGCAGACTCCCTCGCTGGCACTGCCCTTCGTGACCTTGTCAGAGCTGGTGGCTCCACACTAGCCTCAGCTTGCGGTCTCTGTCCCTCCATAGGAACTGATCTCTTGGATATCTCTCTCTCCTGGGCTACTGGCTCTTCTCTTGGTGGCGACATCACTGCATCTAGGTCAATAACTTCTGAAGGCCTCTCTAACACTACTCTGGCAGGGGAAAGTGAAATGGGAGCTGCCACTGCTATCGGGGGTAATGTGAATTGCTCCAACCATGACAGCACTGAAGAGTCCTCATCCCCCGTCGGCAACGCTCGAGCCGGCTCCTCCAATACCCCTGGCCCAACTCGCACAATGGCCTCAGTACCAACAACATCCAATGTAACCTGCTCTCGCGGCTGTGTCTGCTCCTGCTCTAAACCTCCAACACCATCTTTGCTAGTCTGTCCTGGGTCGGTTGGCTGAGCTGTAGGTGGCTCGGAAGCCTGACCCGCCGGGTGTAGCACAACAGGGTGCCGGAGCTCTCCGAACCGTGGCACGGGTACAGCCTCCAATGTGGTACTGAACGATACAGAGGGCCCCGCTGCAACAGTCGCCGAGGGTACTGGTGGCGTGAATAGTACAAGAGGTGGTGCACTCTCAGACAGTGGAGTTGGAGCTAATGCACTTTCAGATGGTACCTTTGTATCGAGTGTCAGAGTCTCCCACTGCAACACTCTCGCTGCCTTCCTCCTCCTCCAAGTCCTCACTCGACTCCTCTCGGCCACTGTCCACATTCTCCCCTTCCGACTCTGAGAGGACTTGGCGCTTCCTCTTTGACCCTGTCTGTACTCCGCCAGCATCCAAGTGACGCCAATGAAAGATAAGAGGCTCTCCCGTAGCAATATCAACTGGCTGTGGCCTCAGCTTCTCTGCTGGAATCTGCTCTCGGGCAACATTCAGGAACAACCTGATGGCAATATGGGGCATGTAAAATGTCCGATGCTGCAGAGTCATGAACTCATACAGCCTCTCCGCCATAACTGAAGCCCAATCGTACATCGTACCATTACAGATCCCGTTCATGAAAATGAGGTGTAAGGGCAATGTCGGAGACCCTACTAGCCTCGGTCAACCTGCTCTTCACGATGTCCATCAGACACCGCCACTCTCCGGGAGCCACAAATGATTTCTTGATTCCCCGATTCTTTGAAGAAGCGCCAGCCAATGACTCCAACTCACTCTGAGACAAGTTTCTGGAAACCAGCTTAATGTACTTTTCCTTTTCTTCGCGGGACAGTTTCCTGGGCTTTAAATCTATTTTCTTCCCGTGCGTGCCAGGTATGCCAAAAACCCTCGATATCTCCTGGGTAGAAAATGAAATTTGTATCTCAGTGCCACAATACTTCAGAGTGCTACGCCGGGTATCCCGATCGAATGTATCAATCATGCCTCGGAGAGGTCCCTCGTACTCTCTAATGGAGGGCAAAGACATCTTAATTGCCCAGTGTACTGCTCTTCGAAGCTGTCCCTTCAAAAAATGTGCATCTGGAGTGTTATCCCACCATGTTCGGCACTCCACTCCGCTCAAACCCTCGAATGTCACAGTCTTCCAAGTAATCTCTTCCTTTTGTGATTGTGGCTGCTGTACGCGTGGACGGTGCTTTCTGGCATTATCCATGCTACCAGCAATGCGGACTCCAGACTGTGAAACCCTCGGTCCTCTGCTGCTACTGGCTAGTTTTGAAACTTGTAATTTCTGTCTCCAAGTACTATGCTGTCGTGATCCCATACTACTGTGCAGTGTCCAACAATAACGGTCTTAACCATTTTTTATTTTTTTATTTTTTTTTAAAGTCTTCCTCTTACCATACAAATCAACTTCCTTCAGCCAATTTACTTTTTCCAATATGCAAATATGTAGCAGCTCCGGGTCTCATCAACTGGTCACACTCTCCAAGGGTTGATAACTAAACCGACTGGAGGTCTAGGGGCAGCGCCCCCGCCGCCAAGGCCAATTTAGAACCTTCAAAGTCTATGAAACACCCTATTTTTGTGAATTTTGTCTGCTCCCATGCTCTTTTCCGCAAACCGCTTCTGTTTCCCTTACTTCCTGCTCATGCCCTTCCCTTCGGTACCATTCGTTCTTCACTGTGAACTACTTTGTTTTGTCATCGTTTTTTTTTTTTTTTTTCAATCCCCAAATATGCAACCGCACACAAACACCTTTCATCTGCCGTACACGCTGTAAAACAAAATGCTTTTAAAACATACCTCCTTATGTGATTGCCGTACGGGATTCAGAAACACCCTAATATAATGTACGGCTACATTCACTTGCTCTTTTTGCATCCCTGTACAGCCGTACGGTCTTCACTATGCAGACATTTTTGTGCTTTGTACGGACGTTATGCAGCGTACGTGTTCAAAGCTTAATTATATGGGCTGTACGGTGCCGTACGATGATAGTATTACCACCCCCTTGGCGTACGGTCAAACCTCCTTTGCAATTTGACTACCGTACGGACGTCTTTGTTTCTAACATTTCTCGGTTCTGTGTATGGACTTCCTATATCGTACGGTCTTTTAAAATGTTGAACATATGTGCCGCACGGTACCGTACGGACATTTTGCTCACTTTTATTTTATTTTATTATTATTATTATTTTTTTATATATATATATATATTTTATTTTTTTTCAATTTTATTTTTTTTCTTTTTTTTTATTACTCTAAGTATCTGGCCCTCGCGGTGACATCGTCGGCCATTCGTGATACACTTTCAGCTTCGAGCCGTTCACCGCGTCCGGTATTTCTCGTCCATCGAGGGTCCATAGCTTTACAGACCCGTTTGTAGCCACCTCCCGAACTTTGTAAGGGCCTATCCATTTTACTTTAAACTTCCCAGGCTTGATTTCATTTCGGCCGTTGTATTTTAGAACCAACTGGCCCGGTGTAAATTGCATTCGTCAGAGATGCTTATCGTGCCAGACCTTCCTCCGTTGCTGCGTCGCTTCAGTGGCCCATTGTGCCAAAGCCCATTTTTCGTCCAACTTATTTAAGAGATAGAGTCGTTCCCTCAGACTCTCCATATCTCCCAATTTATTCTCAATTGCAATCCGCAGGCTAGGAACCATGAATTCTACCGGTACCACAGCCTCCTATCCGTACATGAGTTGGAACGGTGTCTGCCCGGTGGTCACCTTGTAAGATGTTCGATAGGCCCATAGTACCGAGGGTAGCCTTTCTTCCCAATCCTCGCCCTCAACGCCGCAGGATTTGTAAATGACTCCAATCAGGATCTTATTAGTCACCTTTGCCTGACCATTCGCTCGAGGGTAGTACATGCTCGAGAGTGTGTGAAAAATTTTGAACTCTATCGTCAGTAGCTTGATCACATGGTTGACGAAATGTCCACCTCTATCACTCGTCAACTGCAGTGGAATGCCGTATCGCATTATTATCTGCTCATAAATAAACTTCGCTGTACTTAGAGCAGAGTTATCCGTTAGTGCTCGTGCTTCCACCCACTTGGTCAGATACTCTGTTGCCACAACAATGTACCAACAGCGTTGAGCGCGGCTAGGCTTCAAAGGCCCCACAAAATCCAGTCCCCACCGTTCAAACAATTCCTGTGCATGAGAGGGGTTAAGTGGCATGTAGTCTCATTTGAGAGGTCTCCCTGCCCGCTGGCATGTGTCACAGCCGACGACCCACTCCCTGGCATCGTTGTACACTGTCGGCCACCATAAGCCTGCCAACAAGACTTTTCTAGCGGTGGTGTCGGGGCCCATATGCCCTCCGACAGGTCCCTCATGAGCTTCTTTCAACACTCTCGGAACCTCTTCCTCCATTACGCAACGCCTCAATATTTGATCTGGACCCATTTTGTACAGCAGTCCGTTGATAAGCTGAAAGGTTCTGCTCCTTAGAACCAATTTTCTACGCTCTCCGGGGAGCATTCCTTCTGGAAATCGGGCCGTGGACAGGTACTCACCGATACTTGTGTACCACTTCGGTAGTACGGCGATGTGAAACAGGTGAGTATCTGGAACGTCATCGTTTATTCCTACTGGAGGCTCGCCGGACTTAATTCGGGACAATTGGTCCGCAATCACATGACTGCGTCCTGGCCGTACAACAATTCTGAAGGTGAATTCTTGAAGGAGCAGCAACCACCTGCTCACCCTTCCCTGAATGATGGGCTTGTTAACCAGGTACATCAAAGCCTGGTGGTCCACGAAGAAAGTAAACGGCGTCGCCAATAGGTAGTGCCAAAACTTCTGAACTGAGTAGACCATTCCGAGAGCCTCTCGCTCTGTAGTGCTGTAATTCCTCTCCGCCCTCGAGAGTAACCGACTTGCAAAATAGATTGGGTGATCTAGCCCATGTTTGCCTTTTTGTGCCAGGGTGGCCCCGATGGCGTAGTTTGACGCATCCACATGAACATGGAACTCTCTGTCCCAGTCCGGAAATGCCAAGATGGGGGCTGCCAACAGTCTCGTTTTTAAGTCATCGAATGCCTCCCCTTGCTCCTTCGCCCAGACGAACGGCTCCCCTTTCTTCATAAGTTTATCCATCGGGTATGAAATCCGGGAAAAATTCTTTATGAACCGTCGGTAGTACCCGATATGGCCCAGGAATGACTTGACACCAGTTACGTCATTGGGAGCCTCCATTTCAATTATCACCCGGACCTTGTTGAGGTCCGTCTTCAACCCTTCCTTACAAACGATGTGTCCGAGCAGCTTCCCCTGCGGTAACATGAAACGACACTTCTTCGGGTTGAGTGCCAGACGTGCCTTCTGGCACCGCTCCATGCACTCTCCGAGTGCTACAACGTGTTTGTCTTGGCTACTGAAAATGGACCAGTCATCCAGAAATGTTTTAAAATTCCCTCTCGACATCTTGTCAAAGATGTGCAGGATGATTCTCTGAAAAGTTGCAGGTGCATTACATAGGCCGAAGGGCATCCGGTTGTAGGCGTACACACCCTCTTCCACTACAAAGGTGGTTTTTAGCTTGTCCTCCTCTACAATGGATATCTGGTTATATCCTGAAAACCCGTCCATGAAGGAATAGATCTCATGGCCTGCCACCTCCTTGAGTATGCTGTCTGTGAAGGGTATCGGGAAGGGATCCTTAATGGTCACCGCATTGAGACACCTAAAGTCTACGCAGATGCGGATTTGGTTAGCCTCTTTCTTCTGAGATATCACGATTGGTGACACCCACTCACTTGTGTCTACTCGGAAAATTATCCCCGCGTCCAGCATCCGCACAATCTCGGTCTCCACCCTTGCAGCATAGTTTTTGTTCATCCTGTACAGCCTCTTCCGCATAGGTTGGGCTCTAGGAACCAAAGGGATGCGGTGCACGCAGAGCTCCGGAGGTACGCCCTTCAGGTCTTTATAATTCCAGGCAAACACGTCCTTATACTCTGTGAATATTTTGAAGGCTGCCGTTTTTAACACGGGATCCCAGTCATCTCCCACCAGGATAGTCTTGGGATTCTGCTCGTCCCCGAGATTTATTGTTTCTAGTTTTGCCTCTTTGTATTGGATAGGTTCTCCCTCCGAGAACATGTGGGCCAGACTTACTCTCATCTGGGCTTCCCCCTCTGTATATTCTGTGTACTCCGAAGGGAACTCGTTCGTGTTCTCTTCCGTAGGGAACTCATTCCCGATCTCCAGTATATTGCACGATGGCTGAAGTACCTCGTAGTCACGCATTTGCCAGTGAAAGAGACCATCTAGTGAATCCGTATCTCCTTCTATCTCGAGTACCCCTTCATCGTTTGGTTCCATAGTTTCTTCCTCTCCGTCCATCCCGCCACCATCGGAGTCTGAGTCGGACGCCATTTCCTCTCCAACCATTTGTGTGGCGAGGTCTACCACAAATTTCCTCCCCCCTTTCTCGAATGCGAGGGTGTTCTTCTTCCAGTTGTGATTGGCTCGGGCTGTCACCAACCACCCTCTACCCAATATAGCATCATACCCCTTCTGCTTGAGAGGGATTACGACGAAGTCTAAGGTGAAAGGCTGGGTTCCGATAGTCACCTGCTGTGCCATCAGCATACCGAGTGGTTTAATACCGTGCTGGTCGGCCCCTAACAGATTGAAGGTTGGTGGCCACAGCGTCGGTTTCCCCAAACTCTTCCAAGTTTCCTTTGGAAGGACATTGACGCCCGACCCTCCGTCAACGATGGTGTTCGTGAGGATTTTACCCAGGATACCCATTTCTACTACTGTCGGGTTCCGTCCATGGTTTATTGACGTCATCGGGTCGGCTACACAGCCGCCTGGGATCTCCGTTCATTCCACCGTCGTAGGTGGTGTGTTAGGCCCTAGGAATAGAGCTGTTTTTAGGTGTGGCATGGTCTCCAACAGGTCCTTGACCTTCACGAGTATTTCCATTTGCAGTATCTGCCGTAGTATACTTTGCTCCGCCAATTCTCGGTGAGAAGTGCCGGCGTCGGCAGGGTCCTTCCGGTCCTATATCTCTTTTTCGATCTCGGCCCTCGCTTGCAGTACCCTCTGTTTCTTCGTCGGAGGGTGTGGGTACGTGGCCTTTTTGGCTTGGGCACGGGTGACTGTCAGGACCTTCTCAGTACCTCTACGTTCCAACTCCAGGATGTTACAGCCGGGCTTCGGACGATTAGCGTCCTCATGGTCACCCGGTCCACACCACCGACACAACTTCTGCGGAGTCGCGGCCTCCGTCTGACAATCACGAGCATAGTGACCCCACTGATTACAACTCCAACATTGTATCATGGGTCTTCCCTTGGCATCATATTGGATCCGGGGCTTATTCTCATTGTTTCCTTGGCCTCCTCGGCGGTTATTTTTATATCCGCCAGATGATGCAGCATTCTATTGTCCACCCGTACCAGACGTGGAAGGTTGCTCCTGTGCATAGAGTACTTGTTGGCCTCTTGCCCTCAAGTTATAGGGACATTCTTTAAGGGGATGTCCTGTGATTTGGCAAATATCACAAAAAGCTTTTTTCAGACAAGACCCTTTTGTGTGGCCTGCCTCCTTGCAGTCTGTACACGACACTGTATCTTCTTCGGCTTTGCTAGTACTTCCTTTGGCGGCTTTAAGTTCTCGCATCATCCTCTCAAGGTCTTTTTGCAATGCGAGCACTTTCTTGCTCGACCCGTCCTCACTACTTTCCGTCTCTGAATCATCATCAGAAGATGACCTTGTCTTCTTCGAGGTCTTACATTCGCTCTCGAGATCCATTGCTCGGTTATATGCATTACTATACGAAGTAGGCGGTACTATCTTCATTTTCTTTCAGAGGGATGTTTTGAGTCCCTCCACGAACCATCTCTTTTTCAATTCATCTGCTGGGGCCGACTCCATTTTTCCAATGAGTTCTTTGAGTCGTCGGCCGTACGCACGGACAGACTCATTCTTGGCTTGCTTCGTGTTGTAGATCTCCGCCAATATTTCATTATCATCCCGTAACAATTGGAACTCTGTCTGGAAGGCCTTTTTGACATCGTCCCATGTCGTGAGCCTTGTCTTGTCAACGTCCGAGTACCAATCAATGGCACCCTCCCGTAGTGTTGCAGGGAACTGACGGATCCATTCGTTCTCGTCAGTTACCCCGTGTGCAGTCCATATCGTTTCACACGTTCGACAGTGCCGAACTGGATCCTCCTTGGATTGCCCCGTAAATTTCAGTAACTTCTGCTTATTCACCGCCATGGTTGGCCGCGGTGGAGGCGGTGCACCGATACCACTCGTGCCCACACCTCCCTGAGTGCTGTGGGTAGTCTAGACTTGTGGTACTTGTCCTTGCGGTAGTTGCTGGGCTGGTGGTACTTGCCCTTCTCCTGGCATCGTACCGTGCGGGGTTCTCGGTTCCAACGGAGGGTCTGCTGGTGTGCTCGTGCCACCCTCTGCAGTATCACCCTCTCCGCCGGTTTGGTTCTCCGCGCTTGGTGTACGGAGACCCACCTCAAACCGTACTCTCTCCTCTTGGAGAAAGGCTCTTCTCGCCCGTGTCTCCTCAAGTAACTCTTCCCGACTCCGCACTCTCCGTTCCGGAGTAGTGAACTCTTCTTCGGCTTCTGCACCCTCCGTACCACTTCCGAGGTCCCCTTCGGGCAACCCTCCGGCAAGCTGGTCTTTGGCAAGTTGCTTGAGCCTATAGTGACGTTCACGCTGCTGTGCGGAGATTAGAGCTGCGTGTGCGGCCTCTTCGTCATCTATCACTTTCTTATTTCGATCTTTATTTAAATTATTGGGCATCAAGACAGACTATACACATTGCTCAATCAAAAAGAACACTTATTTTTTATTAATTCATGTTGCTTTACAACATTCTCAATTGAACTACAATTGAATTTTTGTGTTCCGTTCCCTTTCATCTCAAACTTCAAAAACTTTACTGTTTGTCATTTCCCTCTTGACGGCGACGAAGATGCTCTCGGGCGTGGAATGCACGGAGGATCTCCTGGCGGTGGTCCTCATGGTCAATTTCCTCTTGCCGAATACGTCGTGCAAGTGCTGCTTGTGCCAGCAACCGTGGAAGTTGGTTCAACAACCGATTTGCTGCAGGGTTCGCCCCAATCGCGTCCCACACTACGCCTGCAGGGACGTCTTCGTTCGTTGCCTCCCTTCGGACGTGAGTTTCAAGGGCTACTTGAAACAAAATTCGGAAGTCACGTGCCAGATTATCCTCTCCGTCGTCCAAGTCGGTACGGGCTTCCTTGGCTTCTGGGTTTATCGCACTAACGAGTAAGCCCATTATGCCTACTCGCCATCCGGGTATGTCTAGGCAGCGGCGCCAGATGTTTTCCCTCTCGGGTCAACAAGAATAGTTGCATAAACACACATTAACTGATAAACATGAACACAGGAAAGTATTGTAATTCGGTAAACATAAAGTACTCAGAAAACCAAATCATGTCATTCACACTCAGAGCAATGTGTACATATAACCTCCGAAGAGACACCACCGAAATGTCACGTCGTAACGGTTCACACTCTCGGTACTAACTGCCGAGATTAACATAAGTTTATTACACAACACCCGTGCATACAAAATATACCGACAACAGATGAAAGTATGAAGATTGTATACATCACATAACAGGAGCATTCAGGAGAGACTGCATATGTCACATAACAGGAGTATTTGGGAATTTTGGGTGAAAATCTAAAAAGGCCTTGCGAATTTGGAGAAAAATCCATATGATGAGTAATGGCAACCAAGGATAATCCTACCTCTTATGCCACTCGAAAGAAGGTAAAACCATCAAGCATCTCCTTGACAAATTTTAACATAAGCCATCAAGCATCTTCTTGATGAAATAGCTTCAGATGCGTGGTATTTGATAATACGAGAATACTGTCTGCAAGAAAGCTAGAACAAGCAGAGTACATGCTCCCACCACCAATGCAGCTTGCCATGGATTTGCGAAATGTCCCTGAAAAAATCTCACCCAATAGAACTCCATATCTACTTCTATAATAAGCATTGACATCCTTGATCATTTGGTCTATAGGCTCATACGCACTCCTCCATACTGATCTATGAATGCCATTCCATAAAATGCTTAATTTTTTATCACTTCCAAAGTTACTGCAGATAATCCCATACCTTTTCAGCACTGTAACATCACTAGGAGTGTCAATGAATCTGTCCATTTCTGCTCACAAAACCGTGTTTTTTCAATAAATAAAAATTTGTCCTCGCTGATGAAGAATTTGGTTCTGGTTCAACGCCAGTCAAAGTTTTTATGTATTAGTGCTTGAATTTCCTTATATCACTTCTTTTAAGTAAGGGCGCCTGAAATGGGAGTGTTCTTCAGCTCTATGGATATCAATGAAGGAGAGAAGGAAGTAGAAGAAAAGATAGATATAGATAGAAGAAGCTTTTATATCTGCAAATATTTTATCAATAACGTTTTAGTGTTGCAATGTTTCAAGGGTTTTTGTGTGCCACTTATCTCTGAGCTGGCAGATTTATTTGAAGCAAAGTAATGAATGGGGGTTTGGCTATTGTTTTAACGAGGACCAGTGTCAGTTACCTTTAAGGTCTGATAGGGTAATTTGGTAATAATATTAAGAGCATTAGGGTTTGTGCTTGGGTGTAAGAGGCTTAATTCAAGCAATAGGATTTGTGGCAATTGATGGTGTAGCAACACCACTGTAGTTCAAGCCTCAAAAGGTTTTAAAGTCATAAAGTGTGTTATAAGGTACAAATTTTATACAAGTGAAGTGATAATATCTTAGTGTTATGTTATTTATTGTTAATGTTTTTGATGTCACATTATGAAGACTGAATATGATTAGTAATTTATGGGGTAAAGATTCACACTGGTTGGTCAGTGACGATAATGGTTACACATATTATTTGCCTTGATTGGGTTTTTGGAGAGCGCCTACCTATGGCAAAGGTTGTAGTACATCCTTTAGTGTTATTTTTGAAGGGTAAAGTGTAATAGGATCATTATTTGGAGGCTGGAGGATTTCTCCCATCTCAAGCTAGCTTCTTGCTTTGAGATGGTGCTTGTATGAGAAGCATTTTTGGCTTTTCTACATGCTATCTTTATTGATGCTAACGAATTTGAAGAATGCTTGTGTTGTGAAGATTCGATTTGGAGACAGGTTTGGGGTTTGGTGAAGAGCTCGAGTATGGATGGTTGCCTAGAGAGTTCACGAGATTGTGATCAAGAATTATCACCCTTCCAAGGGTCAAGAGACAATTCGAAGGATTTTTGTCTAGAATAATTCAATGTCTATGATTTGAGAGTTAGGGACTGAGAGCTCGAAGATTCAGCTTGAAGCAACACCTTTACGAGGGTCATGAAGCAACTTGGGGGAGCTCCACTTGATTTACGATTTGGTTCTTCAAAGAAATATCTACTCAAAATATGTATTCATATTATGTAATCAGCATGTTTTGTTATGTAAGCCTTAAGGGGGGGTCCCTAGGGCAAGGTAAATTTGATGATCTCGGGAACAATGTATTAAGTGGGAGGGGGGAATGTTAGCATTGTAACTCTACATTGTTCAGTGGTTAGACCGTTGCAGAACTGCACAATAACTAATTGCTTCTTCACTTCTTCTTTGTGTATATATGTGCTTGTATTAATTGGAATAATCATCCAGCTTTTTATCATTTCCTATCATGGTCTTCATTTGTGGAGATGTTAGATCATGTTGTCCTGTTGAGTTCCTAGGTTATGCAAACATGCAATGGGAGGTTTGACATCGGTCTTGTTGATGCTCTTGGTATTGAGTACATTGGTCATTTGCTTGGAGAGCTTCATGATGGTGCAATGTTGTTTTTTGAAGCTTACCATGGATTGATCATGGAGGTGTTCATGAATACTAGGAGACTTGGGTGAGGCTGGTTTTCTCTTGGGATTAGAGAACATTTGTTGAGACAGTTCCTCTTTGGAGGTATTCAAAAAGAAGATTGAGGTGCCTACACCTGGTGATAGGCGTGAGTTCATTATGGACCTAGAGGAGATTGTTCTTGGAGAGAGTCATTGTGACTTGGTGCATCCTAGAGGAGCATTCTCAATCCCCACTCTTGGTCTTCTGGGTAGATTTATCTTCTAATAGGAGATGTTGATTGGACTGGTTTCTAGTTTTGGAATGATTTTGAGTTTGATCTTCCTTGGTTAGAGAGGTGTACATCCATGTTGGTTGGGTGTTGTTAATGCTTTCATTTGGGGAGGTAAAGAAGATCATACTTAGCACAACTTAACACTTGGTGGTGTTGGTAGAAGGATCAGATATGATTTGCATCTTCTCTTTTGGCATTATGTTTCTTCCTAGAGTCTCTTATTCACTCGTTTGTGGTCATCTATTGTTGTTGTACTTAAATTTTTTTTAAAACAGTACGTGGTTTTTTAATGAGGACTTGGAAGAAGTGAAGGTGAGATCAAGGATGAGAAAATTAAGCAGCAAATTTATACAAATAAGCTCTTTTCGCAGCAGGTTGGTTGCAGTTTGCATATCATTGTGATTTGCTTATTGCCACAAGTTCTGATTGGTAGACTTGGGTTGTCTTGGTTGACATTGTTCATTCAACATGTGTATGTTTTTTCATTGGACTGCACTATAAGGGTCTTCAGAGTTTTTGCACATTAATAGGATTTTGGTGTGTTTTGTTATCCTGGAAGATGGTATTTTTTTAGCAGGACTGTGGATTATACAGTGATAAGAGCTGTTGCAAAGGCTGGATATGTTGGCATGAATTTACTGATGTTGTATGGTTAGTTGGATGTGATCAGCAACTAGCTGTGGTTGCTATTCCACTATGGTGATTGATTCTTGGCCTGTAGAAAGCAGACTTCAAGTGGGAGGTCGTTCAAATGTGAAGTTGCAGCATGAATCGGACTTCAAGTGGGAAATTGTTGGATGTGAAGTCTGACTGCGCATTTCATCTTCCCTTCTTTGTCCTTTCATCTTTGCTAGAAGACTATTGTATATATATGAGGGAAAAACCTTATGTATGCTACTGCAAAGAATAATAAAGATTAATGCACAGCTTTCCTATGGATGTAGCCAAATTGGTGAACCGCATTGAGTTCTTGTGTCTGTATTTTTTGTGGTTCTCAAACTGTCTAATTACTTAACAGACAAAGCCTGAAATTTCCCTTCGAAAGGATTGGCCTTGAAACTTGAGATCTGAGAAGAATTTACTTATCCTATGCCAGGGATTAAAAAGGAAAGCAAGGTCATGCTGACCTGGCAAGGTGATACCATTCAGGTTATTTATAGCGAAGTAATTGTCTTTCTGCATAATGTTATTTGAAGTTTTGAAGGTATGTTTCAGGTTTTTCAGTTGTAGCGGGAGAATAAGGAGGGTGACAATCTAACAACAATTCATTAGAAATATAGAAACAATAAGGCAAGTACCTAGTAATAGTCATCAAATGAATTATGAAAGTGTCAAAATATAAGCGGAGAGCCATGAGTCAAAATTTTCCCTTAGTCTAACTCAAAGAGTTTTAACTGTAGCGCTTCCTAGTGAGATAGACTAAGAAAAGCCACAGGATGTTGCTATAACTTTATCTCGAGTCTCATTTTTGTAAGCTATTGGCTCCTCCTATAAAGCGGGAGTAATTGGCTACACCCAAAGGGAGCGTGGGGAAACTGATGGACATAGACAAATTGCGTGTGTGACCCCAATGGCTTGGGTGGACCTAGGACAGGAACGAATGTGTTTGGTCTTCACACTGGTCTCTCCACATAATATAGTCTAGAGTAGTTGTCACATGACTACAACTTTGAAGTCCAACCCTAATCCTCAATCACTCTCAGCCTTCCATTTAACCTCTTCATCCTAGCACTGATTTTACCTCTTGGGAATTCTATAAAATAGAGGCCTCTCATCCCATTTGTTATCTTGCTTTATCATACTGTTATGCTTTCCATTTTATCATTCAATCATCTTGATCATATTGTCATGTTGTTGGATTTATGAGCAACCTGTTGGTTCCTGAAGAGGATTTTACACTAAAAAAGACACCAATATACCTAAGACTAATTTTGAGGAGGGGTTAGTTCCAAATGTGGGGAAATCTGTAGGTAACTGGACCAACTATAGGGACAAGACTACCCTCTGCACTTCTGGCTCTGCAGAACCAAGGCAGGTGCACCTAATCTAGTAAATAAAATACTTCTTACAATACCAAGACTGGATTCAACAAAGTAGATAGATAGCAAGAAAGTAATAAATGATAACCAGTCATTTATTGACTCTCCATTGCTATGAAATAACTGATGCCCATAACCACAAAACTAAAAGGATTTAAATGGATTTTGATTTTATTTTGCAGAATATAACAAATTTCAACCAAAAATATATTACATAGAACATACTTGTTTCAGATCAGTGCCTTATCCATTGGGCAAATCATTTAATGCACTGTAGAATACAAAGACTGACTACTGCTATTTCATCAAAGATCCAAGCCATGAACACAAATACCCAAAACCATACTACTTACAAGAAATTCCTGTGCAAACCCCATGAATTTGTGCTTCATCCAGAGCATCATTTAATCTGATTATAAACCAAAACTAAAGACTAACAACACATGCATAGATAAATTCCATACAATGAATCAAAAGACTCAAAACCCATAAAACTTGACACAGATGGAGAGAAATGGAACTGAAAACTTGCATTAAGTATGAGGATCTAAGCCTCTGTATACACCCTGCTTTAAGATTCAAAGCCACTAAGACAATATGCAAAAGATCTGCAACTTTCTACTCTATTTTGATCCATATTCAAGAAAACATTCCATATTCCCTGACTGAAGGTTCAGGATACAACCTTTTGAACCCAAATTCCGGCAACCCTTCTAAATGATCTTGGAAATCCTTATAAAGGATTGCAATAAGCTTAGGATCATTTAGGGCACAATTAGGGCAACACAGTCAACCCTAAGACCATCCAAAATATCAGAAACAAATCTAATATTATTTACATTTGAAAACACATCTCTGCAAAATATCTTCATCCTCTCCAAAATCTGATTTCGAAATGCAAAAGCCATTACTGCTCTCACCCACTTGGTCAAATCTGACTTTTTCCACCGCCATTGAATCCCTCATCTCACGCTCTTTCTGTTGATATATTATACTCATATGTTCTGATAAAAAATGAATCTCCAGATCAAATTTCCGTGAGCAACTGCATTCATTTAAATTTTTGAATTTCTCACTATAGTGCTAACTTTATAATTCCTTTTCAATTTTCTGCACAAACATTTGAATTCTGGCGTGGACCCCACATGCCACGTGGCATTACTTGATTTGTCCGTCGATCCACCTCACTGCCCTGCTGGACTACCTACATCATTCTACCACATGTCGATCTCTGACTGGCTCGTTTCTCTAACTGGGACCCAACCTGCAACCTATCCTGCCACCTCATTGCGGGACACGTGTTGACCAGGCATGATCCCGCGATGATAACTCTCGAGCATCTTTCTCTTCGTGGAATAACGACTGTTGATCTTGGCACGCATCTCGAGGAGGCCACCTGACTGTCCACTTCATTGCTCTGTCACCTCCCCGTCGTTGGCACCATGTCATCATTTTTGCCATGTGTCAACTGCTGGTTCGCTATACTGTCCATCCAGGCATCAAATTGCACCTCCTTCGCAACATCATCATGAGACACGTGTTGCATAGGCGCAATCCCGCAATGGCTAACGTCCGGGCATCTTCATTGTTGCGGGATCGCGCCCACCATTGATCTTGGGCGCACATCCCGAGGCATCAGACTTGCATCTCTTCACACCGTCAAAATTTCCTTACCTTTCTCGCGGGACCCACTCTACCATGTCACCTCCAAGTTGGCTGCTAGCTCATCGCCTTGGTCCTCATGCACACGTGAGGGAGCTCCATTGGGCATCCACACTTGGACACCATAGAACTGTGTGCTTTGGTATTTGAATAGCATTGTGCCCATTCACACTATGAATGTGGGATAAATCCCATTTGAAATATAATACTTTTCCATTTAAAAATTACCTTAATGTGCGCGCCCAATTGGCTGGCCCCACACAAATCCGGATGGGCCACTTACCTTCTTCCTTTCCTTCTTTACTAATCTACCAAGTGTTTTTGTTTTTAAATACTTGTTCACACCGACAATGGGTGCATGTGGGATAATCCCCCACATAACAACCCCTGTTTTGGCCACCCAATTCCTCCATGCCCGCATCAACATTCTGTTGGTGTGTGGAAGCCTTTTAAGGAGGCCTACAGATCTGGTGCGTAGCACCATCCCTTTGGTGTGTGCACAGCACCCATTCCATGCTTGGTGCGTACAACACCTCACATACTTGGTGCGCCCAATCTTATTTTGGTGCGCATAGCACTCTGTTAAATGTTGCGCACCTCTTGCTAAATAATACGCACATTCTTACCAAACGGTGCGCACATTAGCAAATTATGGTGAGGGAAAGAGTGCACATGGGGGTTGTTTGGTGTACACACTTCTTATGTTATGGTGCGCTTAGCATTTCAATGGATGGTACGCACAAGGGGCTGGAGGAAGCTTTAGAGTAGTGTTGATGCGTGTTTTATGACTCACCAAACAGTAGAACAAAATACCAAAATATTCTATCCTCTCTTGAACAAAGTATTGCGTATGCTAAGATTGCAAAAAGATCATACGATAACTCCAAGGTTCCTCGACTCGTGGATATGCTCAGTGTTCATGTGATTTGTTGATGATCACAAGGGGCCTTACGTTTTCAATCCTTTATGTCATGATGAATATGGGTACTATCAAAAGATTTTCAATTAAGTACTATTTTTTTTGGGTTTTCACTGGATATGCGGAAATGAAAAGGGTTTAGGGTTCAGAGATCCTAATCTACTCCTAAGGGCAATGATAGCTAAGGAAAATACGAGATGGACGAGTTTCTCAATTACCAAGTCTCGCTTCGCCAAGTCAAGCTACAACTACGCGCAGACTCGTGCAATCTTTAAAGGTTTGTGCAAATGATCAAATTTAGGCACATGGATAAGGGTTCAAGCTAACTTTGCACAATGCTTTAGAATCACTAAAACGTCAAAAGTATGAACCAAAGAAACTCATCAAAACATCCTCATATTCTCCAAAACATTCATAACACTTTATTTATTAAACTTAATCTAATTGAGAGAATAATGAAACCAAGCAAGCATTAAGACACATCAAATGATCACCACACTTCAATGAAAATTTTATTGTCTCAATAGCTCATAAGCAACAATCTCAAAATTCACTTCTTTACAAATGTGAAGAAGAGGCCTTTATATAGGTCCTCGAAAACAACGAAAGGCCCGGATGAAAACAATAACCGATGGCCCAGATTTTGCCACCTCAGCCCTAATTAGGGTTAGGGTACAGAAAAGGAATCTATATCAATGCAAAAAGAATCCACTACCATAGTGGGTAATAAATGCCCACTATGCATGCACATTCAGAAGGAAGGTGGGGTGCAATAAATGACCACTACATGCTCCCACTATGCATTAAATGCGCCTGTTGTCCTATCTTTGACCTCTTTGCTTGAATGCCTGGAATCTATCTAGCACTGTTTCCAATTCTTCCACGCTAACGCTGGGTGCCGATTCTTGCTTGAATTCCAAGGCGACCATTGCTCGCTCAGACTTCTTCAAACTATCATCCCAATTTGGTACCAAGTCCTGAGCGGAATGCATATCATTTGAGAATATGGAAAGGTTCTCATAATCATCCTTCGTGAAAAAGATCAACTGAAAGGATTCCTCCAACTTTCTCTTCAGGTTGCCTAGAGTTATCTCTTCTTCAGTGAGCCTTTGTGATAAAAGCGAGGCAACATTGTTGGAAACTTCCTGTCGGATATTATCAGGCACTTCCATCAGTCAAGTGGATTCCTTGATGAAATACTCAAACATTTCCTTGGCCAACAGCACTGCTCCATACCATCTAGAAAAGTCATATGCTTCACCCTCTCTAACAACCCCACCATCAATCAGTTTCTCACTAGGTGTCTCCATCAACTCGTGCAACTCTGAGATTACCTCATCTCTATAGATGCGTTCATCCTCCCAAGATCCCTCCATACACTGGATTCGAGAAAGGATGGCAAGTGCTCTATTATGTATCTTTACCAAATCCTCAGTGTGTTTGTAGGCCTCATTCCGGATGCCCTCCATCCAAACCTCTGCTCCTTGTGCAATCCGCTTGATTCTGTCTATTCCTTCAACAAACTCCGTAGGGACGACTGGAGGAACGAATGATGGATCTTTCTCACTAGCTGGATGTGACAGGCTGCTTATGTAGTCACATAGGGCTTTAATTTCACCTTTCTGCCTCTGATACTTCTCCTCAAGCTTCTTCATTTTGTCTTTCACTGCCTGCGTGGAGTCATCGAAATCCTCCATGACCTGTGCCCTAGATGCATGACCTAAGTCAACCTCAGTTACATTGTATTCTTCAAGAGCAATCTGATCCTTTGCTTTATCTACCGTTGGTGTTGCAACCTACAGGATCCTGGCTCCAAATTCTCCTCGGATAATCTTTGTGAACCTCTTTGCCTTTCCCTTTTCATCTGATCGGTTGACTCGATCTAGGATTTCCTTCAATTCAGTCGCCGGGTCAATCTCCTTTTCTTGGCTCCTTTGGATCCTCTGTCTCAGCCATTCTGGAACATCTGTGTCCTGATCTTTCTGCATTGCCAACTGCTCTTGTCCTTGGACTGTCCTAATATCAATTTCTTCCTCAACCCTTGGACTTTCTGTCGTTTCCATAGGCGCTACAGCTTCCATTGTAGGAGATCTTTCTTCTGCTGCAGGGACCTCTATCACTATTTCTGGAACTTCCTCTTCCATCATTTCTCTTTCTAGCAGTGTATCGAGACTCTCCTCACTCCTCAGTGGTGATATCTTGCTCCTTGCCCCCTCTTTGTGGCAACCTTTCATTAGCACTAATACTTAGCCTGTCCTGAACTGACCTATTTATGTGGTCCTGCTCCATCATTCTCCTAGTGATATTTGTTTCCTCCCTGGTGAAAGTTCCTATCTCTTGCACACTAGGAGTCCGACTAGGCGAGGACGGCACATCTATAGACCTCTTCCTTTTCTGTTGTGGCTCTTCATTATGGAGGTCCAACTTCCTTTTTGCATGTATTTCCTGAGAAACACCCTTATCTTTTCTGAGTTCTTTACTACCCGATGGAATTTGTCCCTCTTCCATTGCTCTTCCTTGCGGCTGCCTCGGTCTTTCATCCCTTAGTGCTTGATGACCCATCAGCTGGTATGTCCATTGTTCCTTTGGTACGGCCACCTGGCTCAATTGCCTCCCAATCCAGTACCTCGTGAAATCCAAGACTGGTCTGGACAAAGCGTCAAGGTCTAGAACTTCTTTTCTTGACCAATCATAGGCACTAATTTCTCTCTTTTCGAGGCAGTATCCTTTCTGGACCACATTTAATCCTTCCTCCATCTGGTCAGGAATATGAAAAGTCTTGCACGCTCTGATCAGATTCAATGGCAATTTGGAATGCATTCTTTTCTTCACTTCGTGCTCATCTACAGCATTTGCCCAAAAATCCTCAAGGTGTGCCATATGCTAATATTTGATCCCAGCCACTGATCGTATCTTGTTGTAAGGATCAAACTTTAGCCTTTTTGTATATAGAGGAAGATGAAAGAATGACAATTCCTCATGAGACTTCTCAGCTGCTTTCAGACATGGACACAATTCAGCTTCATCCTTGCCTATGGAAATTGGAAAATCAAGTCCCAATTTCTTCTTTCCTTTCTGAATCTTGTCGTAGACGGTCAGCTGTCGGGTGATCTCTAGCAGGACCATTTTATCTGTCGGATACCTAGGAAGCTTGTATGGTTGCCTTGAGAATCCTTGAAGTCTAATGGAGGAAAAAGTAGGAAACTGAATGAACCATGCCCCGTATTCTTCGACCAATTTTATGGCTTCCTCTGACAGTCTCACATGCAACTTCTTTTGTAAAGTTCGCACAATACGCATTGCAAATGCGTCGTTGACTCGGACATAATCATCAATTGCATGCAAATGCAACTAAGGCTAGCAATCATATACTTTCAACCGTTGAGTTCCGCTCCCGATTACTCCCTTGCATCTCAGTCCTTCATATCTTGTTGCCCATGCCAGCATGTAGATGATGTACGAACTTGTTGTGAGGTTTCACATCATCGCCCCAAATCTTGGGGACCCCCTATTTTCAACTTTGAGTGGGCTTGTCTTCCTTTTTTCGATCGGAGCTTGATGCCTTAGACATTCCTTAGGTCCCAATGAGTTGATGTGGTTTGAGTTAACGAAATGCAATACAAGGCTTTTATTAGATTGATATTTTCGTTAATCGGATGAGGATTTTGAATGTAGTTGATTTTTTTTTGCAAAGGAGGATATAGTTTCAAAATCAATTAAACATTGCAAGTTGAATCAATTGCTCTTGGATTTTTGGTTTTTGCCTTGAAATTGGAATTGAAAATATTGAGAGTAGATCTTATTATTTACATTTTCAAAATTGGAAGAGCATGTGCAATAATTTTATCTTTTGAAATTGTAAATCTTGACCAAGCAAATTAAATTTTATAAACAGCCCTTTGCCATCTTCGATTTTGGATATATTTATTGAGATTTTTGACTTGTCTTTTATAATTTCTTATCAATTTTCGAATTAGGCAATTAAGAAATAATATTTGAGGCAATTTGTATTGGAAGTTGGGAGCAAATTTCGAAATTCAAAGGCTGTTATAGAGAAATAGAAAATCTGGGCAATTGCTTCCTTTATTTTCGAAAATTCTGGGCATTAATTTCAATTTTGGTAATAACTATGCGTAATTTGAAGGGTTTTGAAATGTAATTGGGCATTTATTTATTGTTTTGGGCCCTATGAAATTAAATCTTGCCTTGTTAGAACAAATCAGGGCCCTGCCCTATTAATTTTTGGATTTCTAGGGGGCCCTTTTTTAGAAATTTTCGAATTTGTTTGCATTATTGCCAAGTCGGCCCTAAAAGGAGGCTAATTTTATTTCTTTTTTAACCTTTAGGTCTGGTCGGCCCTAATTTGGAAGGGCAGCGGTTGGCTATAAAAGAGGGGCTTCTCCTCATTCTTTTCCACACTCAACACCAACTTCTTCTCTGCTCTTTTCCAGCGAAATTGGGAGGCTATAATCAGCAAGATTTGAAGACATAGCCAGCAAAAATACAAGGGATATGCAGCGATTTTGGATCCCATATACATGCAACAATTTTTCCAAGCATTAGATCTGAAAATCATTGAAGAATTTCGATTTTTCTGGGCGTATAGAGGGCAGATCCGAAAATCTGGAAAGAAAATCTCAGTCATCAAGAGCCATTTCCAGAATTTGTCAAGCTTGAGATTCTGATTTTTGCATGAGGAATTTTGATTTTGAAAGAATTTTCGAAACTTGAGGTTGGATCCACATTCTCAAGCCTCCATTTTCAGATTTGCAAGCATTGAGGCTTTAATTTTCAAAATTGATGGAAGAAGTTCAGATTTGAAGGGCATCAACATTCAGATTTTATCATTTTGCAAGACATCCACACTCAGAATTTTGTTGGCAAGGTGATGGAGTTCAGATTTTTTGCGATCAAGGTCAGATGGTGGTGAGTTGGAGGGTAGCAGGCCTGGGCATTTTTTTGAGGCAATTTGGAGACTAATTTGAGGCCTAATTTCGGTATTTCCAATCAAGAGGAGGCAGGGACTTATTGGTTATTGTTTGGAGGCTTCTTTTCTACACTTTTAGGACCCAAATTTGAAGATTTGAGGCTCTTTTCCATAGCATTTTGCCCAGATCCGAAAAATTGAGGACAAGTTTTCAATTTCAGAATTTGATAAGGGAGCTTGTTGATTTCAAAGAGGGTCAGATTAGTTAGTGAAGGAGAAGTAAATTGGTAGAGGCCTCATTGCAAGATTTTGAGAGTAGATTGAAGGAAGAGGAGATCTTTTGCTTGTGGAGTTAGAAGATTTTTGGAGATCAAGCCCAGCTAATTGCATTGACAAAGGATTCCTAGCTTTGTACTTGGGTGAGTGGCCTATCTTTTCCTCTCTTTCCAATTGCTTTCATTTCATTGGTGCTAGTCTAGGTGTTGAAAATTAATTTCAAGAGTAGAGTTAGGTGTTTGGTTAGTAGGTCGATTACTCGATTGTCTTGATTGACTTTTTTCCCTCAAGTTCTTGCTTGCATTCCATCATTGCATTTCATCTTAGGAAGGAGATTGGAGTGATAAGTGTAGTCCATCTTAAGGTAACGGCGGGGAGTGATAAGTGTAGTATTCCACCCCTAGGGAGAAGATTGGAGTGATAAGTGTAGTCCATCTTAAGGCAAAGGTGGGGAGTGATAAGTGTAGTTTGCATCATTGCATTTCATTATAGGTGAAGATTGGAGTGATAAGTGTAGTCCATCTTAAGGTATTGGCGGGGAGTGATAAGTGTAGTATTCCACCCCTAGGCGAAGTTTGGAGTGATAAGTGTAGTTCCACATTCATTGTAGAAAAGACGGGGAGTGATAAGTGTTTAGGATGGCTAATGCTAATGCAAGCAAGCGACCCAAAGGAATTAATGCTGAAATAAGAGACAAGGAAGTCATGATACCCAAAACCAACTTCCGCTCAAAATTGAAATATGTTGGAGACACCAACATTGGTACCCTTGATACGATTCAATTGAGAGAGAGGTTGAGAGACAGCCAGTCACCTGTGGCAAGGAGGATCAATCAGTATGGATTTGTGCAAGGAAAGGTTCAGTCTACCCCAGCAGCAGACATGATACAGCAGAATTGGTTACACCAAAGCATCGAGGCTCACCAGGACAGATCAGCAAATCAGAGTGCAGCAACTTCATTGTGCTTCTCAACCGGATCCCAGGCTCTACAAAAGGTACACAGTTTGATCCTTGGGTGTTTCATTTTATTAAAGGCATTGGAAATGGTAAAGGAAAGATTGATTGGATCAGGATCACTAGCATGAATTTAGAGTTGCAACTTAAATAGTACAAAATCGGGGGCAAATCTACATGGGGTCCTACTTCTTCAATTCGGGTGCAAGACTACTAGTGATGCTTTGCCAGTCGAACCAAATCTAATCTTGGGGGATGCATTGCACCACTATGGTTGAGGCAAATACTTATGCCAAAAGGGCAAGGTTGTGGCAGTTCGAACAGTTGAAGGCAGTCAAGGGTTAACCAGGGAGGAAGGCATTGATGAAGGCAGTTGATGAACTCAGTGATGGGTGGATTGTGGAACAATCAAGGAGATATGGTGAGGGCAAGTGCCCCAAAACTCAAGGTTATTGAAACAAAGATGCATGCATGCAGATCAAATCCAAATAGGAAGGTTAAAAATGACAAAGTATTGAAGTAAGGAGGAAAGTGATTGAAAGGTTGAGGGAGATCAAGTTTGATTTCAAGGCGGTGGCTAAGAGCAAGGCTCTTAAATTGCACAAGGTTCACATCCAGGCAAGCCACCAAAGTCAAGGCAAGATTACCCCAAGTGCATGGAGACCTCACCCTTTCGAGGTCAAGACATCAAGTACAAGCAAGTTCAAGTGGTGATGAGAAAGTTTCTAAGGACAAACTCAAGCATCCAAGGCTTCACCTCATCTCAAGGATTAAATAAATTTATAAGATAAGGTTGATGAGGTGGCAATTTCATGTGCATGCAATCAAATCATGTCAAGTGTCCTATGTTCGCATTGGTTGACAGATTATTGTAATTTTCTCATTGGCCCACAAAGTTGGTGCCCTCATGTAATTGGTTGAAAAATTGTAACCCTAATTAGGGTTTGTAAGGTTTAATCTTGGCCCTTGATTTTGCCCCTTAATCTTGGCCACTCGTAATTTTGAGCCTCTATATAAGGCCATTTGTTCTCATTTGTAAAAGGGAGAGTTATGTTGGAGAATTGTTGCCAAAATATTATCAAAATTGTTCTCTATTCATTGTTGTGATTTGCATGGTGGATATACATGATCATTTTGGTGTATTGCATGTTTCTTCTCATCTCTCAAATTAAAGTAGGATTTCATTTCAAAGTTGTTAAAGTAAGGATAGAAGTAGATGGCTAGTTGTATGGTGATATTGGTGAATGTTTGATAGGGATCTATATACTAGGCCACTAGCACCTTAACGGCTTGTTGAGGAGCCTTGTGTGGTAATCTAGTCTCATTCCCCTTGAATCATTGCATCTATGGAGGTAGAGCCGATGGCAAGCTTTCATTAGGTTGATCCCCATCCATTTGCCAATCTTTCCATTCCTTAGGAGTAGTAGCAAAGCAAGAAGTGGTTTAGTAGTGAGAAGTTGGAGAAATAAAGTTGAAAGTGGTAAATTGGAGAAAGTCATTGAGTATACATTGCAAAGCTAGATCTCATCATAGCGAGAATTTGACATCCTCAAGTGAACAACGTAAGCCCGCCGAAGTGATTACCAGCAAATCACATTTATATAACTGAGTTAGTATCCACAGGTGTAAGGAACCTTGGAGTATTCTTATATACTTTTCAAGAGAGGGTTGAGTGTTTGGTACGCCGTATCAAGTATTTCAATTGCTATATGTTATGTAGTGGTACAAAACTCACATCAACAGAACTCATGTAGAATTTCTTTGTTTGCTCCAAGCTTTCTAGCTGCTCGCTCAGGTTGTCACTGATCAACCCTGCCTAGTCCACATGATTATGCTCTTCCACTACCTACTCGATAAAATACCACATCCAACTCTTTAAGAGATAAGATTGAGGTAGGCCAAATATCCTACTCAACATCATTATCATGTCACTATACTCATGGTGGAAATCTAGCCATACTAGCTCTTTGGGTAGCTTGGAAAAATGAGATCTATTCTTTCTCAGCCACTTTTATTGATGATCTCTTCACAATATTGGACTCCGACAGTGAAAACTCTTTCTACTTGGTCCTTAGTTTTTATCACCAATCTCCGAGAGGAAGGAATCCCGAAGGCCTCTGAAATTGCTGGTGGAGAAAGGTCTGCAAGCAAGTTTCCATCAGCATCCCTGATTGTTCTGTCTCTCGCCTGGTAGTGCCTTGCACACTCCATGATCAATTCAGGATGCTGGAAGGCAGGAGGGAATCCAGCTGCAGCCACCATGCCACTGTTCACAATCCGGCTGGCTAGGTGTGTCGGATGATGTTCTTTATAACCAAACATCCTCCTATGGAATTCATTCAGGTCCAAGCCTCCAAGGTTGGTATCACTGACTTCTGACAATTTTGACATGATCCTGGACTCCGGATAGAATCTATTTTGCTCATTCTTTATCAGCTGCCTCCTGGTCATGTTTGTTCCTCTAGGTTCTGCCATTTCGTTCTCCTGCAAAATACAAAATAAACAGACATAAGAGCATGCAGGAAAACATAAACTAAAATAATTTCTCCAAAAAAAAGGAGATTTCAGAATTTTTGGAAGTTTTGCATTTTCCTCCGGAGTAGGAATTTCTTTCTCCAAGAATTTTCACGATCCTTCCCACTTACTGAAAAGAAATCCCCTTTTCTCGAAAATAACTCACACTTCCCAAGAAAATTCATGATTCTTTCTCTCTGCTTAGCTTGCTCTTCAAAATTTGCTTGTGAGAAATGAATTGTGAGAGGGTCTCTTTTATAAACCTGGGAACCTTGGAAAGCTGCTTTAAAACAAGACACTAAACTTAGTAGATTCCTAGTTTTCAAAGAGATTCCCTGCCATTTGTCATTGTTTTTCTCCCGCTTTTTAGAATCTCCCAATTTAAGAGCTTTGTCTTCATGGAGAAGTTTCCCCTTTTCAATTGTTTTTTATTGCTTTAAAATATTAATTAAATATTAAAGCAATATTTAATTAATTCAAGATTTTAAATCCAAAAGCAATTTTCTAAATTTTTTGATTTTCTTGAGGTTAATTAATTAAATATCAATAAAATCAATATTCAATTAATTTCAAATTTTAAAACAAAAAAAAAAATCAAAAAACATTTAAAGCAATTTCCATTTTCAAGAATTTTCAAATTTTTATTGCTTTTATCATTTTTTTTTGTTTTTTAATTAAATATTAATAAAAAATCAATATTCAATTAAAATTAGAATTTTGAATCCCAAAATCGATTTTTTTCTCGCTTTTTTCTCCAATTTTCAAAAAAAAAAATCATTTTTTTTCTCCATGCTTCAGAAATTTCAAGACTTTTCGGATTTTTCACAATTCTCAAAATTTCGACGATCTGGAATCCACAACTTCGTAAAATTTGTGTTTTGAGCGATCTTTGACTTGAGTCAAGGATTTTCCGTTTTCTCCATTCTCCATGACTACATCAGTTTTGCGCTTCGAGCGCACATTGTGTGGGGTCCAGGATTTTGTTCTTCACCGCATTCCTTAATCGCCTCCATTTTGCGCCTCGAGCGCATATTGGCATGACTCATGGACTTTTCTTTTTGGACAATCCACGACGGCTTCCATTTTGCGCTGTGAGCGCATATTGTCATGAGTTGGGGATTTTTCCCTTAGGAGGATTCCGTGACTGCCTCCGGAATGTGCTCCGAGCGCATATTACCTTAGGTGAAGGATTCTGTCTTTATTGAAACTCCACAACAGCTATCATTTTGCGCCCTGAGTGCACATTACCTTCCACCGTGGATTCTCCTCTTTTCAACATTCCGCAACTGTCTTCTTTTTGCGCTGTGAGTGCATCTTGGATGAGATTGAGGATTATTTTATTTTGGAAATTTCTTAACCACCTCCAGAATGCGCTGCAGGCGCATATGGGTGTAAGTGGAGGATTCTTGTTTTTTACATATTCCTTGCTTACGTTGAAACATTGTTGAGCATGTCTTGAGGCATGTAGCAGATTCCTTTACTCACCGCACTGGGCATGACTCTTGCTCTGTTGTTTTTCTCTATTTACTTGGAGGCAATGCTTTCTGAGACTGCTACAGACAGGGCCATTGAAACAAAAAAGGGGGGGGCAAGCGGGAGAAGGGAGAACAGGGGTCCCATCACAGATGGGCGGTGTTGTGAAGGTCACAACAAGTAGCAAGGCATTGGCAACTCCTCCTTGGTGCATACAGCCTTATACATTAGCACACACTAGACCTTAAGGAAGTAAGCGCCAGAATGAAAGGGGATGTAATGAAAAGTGAAAACACGCGCCAGCATAAAAGGAAGCACAGACACAGTGAAAAATAGATAGCAAGCGTGTGAATGCTAGAAAGGGTAAGTATGCACAGCATAATAAAGAACACTCAGTGTTTTGTAAAACATACTTGATGCGGGAAGAGGCAAGGGCAAATGCCTGAAGTAATTTGGTGTGCGCACATGCAATGGAATGAAGATGGCAAAGTTTTTAAAATAATGAGGCAAGCTTTTAAAAAATTCGATTTCAAACACCCAAACCTTAAATATGATCAGAATGGCCGGCTTGTGCATCTGGAACAGATTCGAACAATGCTAGACATTCAAAAACTCTTGATTTTAAGAACTTCGACAAGTCGCCCAGTTTGAATAAACTGCCTCTAGGAACACCATTAAAAGATTGATCAAAACTTATCACCGGACGCCAGTTCCTAGCGAACACGGACCTTGTAGTATAGACAGTCACTCTACCAGGCGGATCCTCGTGAAGTTACATAGGGCGAAAGATTTTAAAAGTTAAAATCGCCTGTTTAAACTTGTTTTGCAGATGCAAGTTGAAGTCTCAAGAAACCACCTTTCAAATAAAAGCACCAAAGATATCAAATCATGGCCTGGGAAGCAATCACTAATCTTGGTAGAAGACTCAAATACAAAGAGTGCAAAGAAACAACCCTCATCTCAAAACGATGATTTGACATCAAGTTATTAATTTCTGAAAGTAGTCACTCTGCAAAGTCGATTTTGTCAGCATTAATCATCTGCATAAAACACCTTTTGTTCTGACTTTGCAAACCCATCAAATGGGACCCTCATGGTCTAAAACCTTGGATATAGATTCATTCTCACATATAGAAAACAAGGCTGTAATTAGATTTCCCAAATGATCAACTAATAATCCAAAAATTAATCTTCAAAGTCACTTCCTCAGAATTTCCCGAACTTTTAAACAATGAAAACTGTATAAATTGGATTTGGAACTGACTGAGCAAAGCGGTCAAAAGGATTGGTCATGATCTAGAAATCATCAGAGAAGCTCATTTCCATGTCTACAGTATAGAGGAACATTCATTTTCTCCTGATCACGAATGGGGTGCAATTTGTATGATCTCAAAGTAGGCTACTTAAATTCTGCATTTCCACATTCAGAAAAACTGAATAAAATGCAAATAGAAAGATCTTGGTAAACTGATCATACAAATTCATCAGAATCTGAAAATGGGCATGGAGACACACTCTCATGCCTACACCATGACTATCAACTGGGTGTTAGATGCAAACCTCCAAAGTAGGTCATTCAATAAAAACTGAACAAAATGCAAAGTGCAGATTTGGGGAATGACCTCCAACTAGCTATCTCTGAAACACATCAGAACTGAACTCTGAGAGTTGTAACCAACTGCATATGCTAAATGATAAGCAAGGAACACATGTCCCAAGCGGCATCTCGTGAAAATCAACAGGTCCTTTTTTAAGTGCACTTGAACTAGGGTCCTTTCAAATGGTCTTTTGAAGCAATAATTCGTGCCTTAGGAAATTTTCAGAATATAGACTCTAAAATTTCGGATAAATTTTAGAGTCCCAACACAACCAACATCCAATCTATCAACACATAATCAATCACTTGATCTTTCTAATGTTTGTATGTATTTGGTTTGATTTAGACTAGATTTTATACATATTTTAGTTATATCATTTGAATGCAATACAATACACTAGCTGCTTCTGCTTAGAAAAAAATCATTAGTTACTTCTTTCAAATAGATGTTTACTTGTATCTCTCAAAGAAATGTTCAAACAACTTTGAACTTGCTAGCTACAAAACAGCTCAGCATTCACCAAGGATCTCAAAATCATTGACCACAATTTGGATGCTACTTAAACAAAAGTCAGAATTTGTTTAAATGGTAACCCAGTTTTGGCTAGATGTCAACTTAGGCAGTGCCATCTGAATCGTGCAGGCATTAAGAAATGTCAGAATAAGAAATGGATGATTGAAACCTCACAAGCAAGGTTGGTGAGCATAACGCGCGCGAACAACATTCAACAAATTAAATAACCTTTCAAGAATTAAATTTCAAGAAACAGTCAGGAGTTTGTTGCAATAATAAAGACAAGTTTTTAGGTATTGGACACTGAAAAGGAAAAAGCATGACCAAATAGTTGAAAGAGAGCATTTTGTGGCATGTTGGTTCACAATATATTTATTCAAGTAAATGGCATCTCTAAAGCCTGCACTTTCAGAACTAAAAGCCTAGTAACTAGACCTTGTCAAAACTGCAGCAAAACAAATAACTGCCATCGTGCAAACTTACAGGTCATGCTTACCACTTTTTCAGTGTCACTGCCGATAATGTCCACAAAAACTTCATTCTTCTGTAGAACTGTGGAAATAATAACATCGTTCACAACAACTTCCCATGCTCCCATGTAGGACATGAACTGATTAAAGAGTGGTGGTCACCATCGATTAAATGCTCTAAAATCACTCTAATAAGTCCAATGGCAATGGCAAGCTTTCCAGCAGGTGGCAAGTTAAACGAAAAGGTCCCTTGTGCACCTTGAAATGCATATTTCAGGGCAATATTTGAATACAGAACATAACCTGCCACCTCCACTTGCTCAGCCAATCCATCCAATTTTCTTTAATCTCTTCTGTGAGTTCTATCTGTCTCCTGCTAGAAATGCATGTGCCTGTTTATTCACCTCGATCCAACTGCATCCAGGTTTCTTTAATACGCCCTTATCTTTCATCATTTTCCGCACTTTTTCAATGCCATCCCACCTTCCAGCTTGTGCATAGATATTTGATAGCAGCACATAAGATGCTGGATTTTCAGAGTCCAACTCAAAAAGATGTTCTGCTGCAAGTTCCCCTAGACCTACATCAGCATGTATTCTACAAGCACCAAGGAAAGACTTCCATATCGAAGCATCTGGAATTATTGGCATTTTCTTGATGAAGTTTTCGGCTTCAACCAAATTCCCAGCACGGCCAAGAAGATCAACCATGCAGCCATAAATCCGCATTGTAGGTGTGATTTGATAATGATCTCTCATGCATTTATAATAATGCCAGCCCTTGTCCACTAAACCTGCATGGCAACATGCTGACAGAACACCAACAAAAGTGACATGATCTGGATCGATGCCAGATTGCTCCATCTGATCAAAAAATTTAAGGGCCTCCATGTCAAAGCCATGGATGGCATATCCTACGATCATCACATTCCACGAGACCACTCCACGATGAGGCATTTTGTCAAATATACTACGTGCATCCTCTATGTTCCCACATTTAGCATACATGTCTACAAGACCACTGCTGACAAAAACATTGGACTGCAGCCCACTCCTTAAAACAAGTTCATGGACCTCTTTGCCTTGTTCGAGAGCTGCCAAGTTGGCACATACTGGAATGACAACAGCAAAAGCTTTAGGGTCTGGCTTCAATCCTGCAAGTTGCATTTCTCGAAAAAAATCCATGGCATCCTCATTATGCCCATTCTGTGCATACCCTGCAATCATTGCAGTCCAGGTCACAACATTTTTTTGGGGCATTTTTTCAAATACAGTACGTGCGTCCTCTACACTCTTGCACTTTGCATACATGTCTACGAGAGCACTCCCCACAAAAACATCGAACTGAAATCCAGCCCTATTGATTTCTTCATGAATCTTCCTGCCATGTTCCAGACTTGCTAAATTGACACATGCTGGTAGAATGCTGGCAAATGTGAATACATTTGGCCGGATGTCCGTGAGCAGCATTTCATAAAACAATGTCAATGCAGCTTCAACCTGTCCATGCTTGATGGAAGCTGTAATCATTGTATTCCATGAGACCACATCCCTTTTGGGCATTTCGTTAAAAAGCTTCTGTGCCTCATCAAAATGGCCATTCTCTGCATATCCAGCAATCACGGCATTACACGACACCGCATCTTTCTCTGGCATTCTATCAAACAGTTCCAGAGCCTTATTCAGAACGTGATTCTGTACATACCCCCTAATCATCATATTCCATAAGATCACATTCTGTTCAGGCATCTCATCAAACACTTTGCGTGCAGCATCCACATTCCCAAACTTTGCATACGTATCCACAAGCACATTACCCACAAACACATTAGACACTAAATTTCTCTTCCTTATCGCTCCATGCATCTCCTGGAGCATTTCCAAACTTGTGCAAGCCGGAACAATGATTGAAAACGTGACCGCATCAGGCTCCACACCCATCTCCTGCATTCCACAAAATAGTTTCAGTGCATCATCCACAACCCCGCGGTTTACATATCCTTCGATCATCACATTCCATAAAACCACATCTCGTTGAGGCATTTTATCAAACACGTCACGTGCATCATCCAAACTTCCACATTTCACATACATATCAATAAGAGCACTCCCTACGAATGCATCAGACTCAAAATCACTCCTTATTACCTCTTCATGAATTCTCTTACCCTCTTTGATTGCTCCCAAGCGGGTAACCGCGGGCAAAACACTTGCACACGTGAATTCATTGGGTTTGATTAAGCTTTTCTCTCTCATTCGAGTAAACAGTTTTAATGCCTCTTCATCGTTCCCTGCCCTGGACAAATTCCAAAACAAAGTTGTTGGGTATGTGAGTTTACACCCATTCACAATAATTGTGACAGAGAAAGCTTATAAGACACTATAAACACTAAAAAAAATTAATCAACGTAGAATAAGAAAAGCTTATAACCAACATTTTACTAAAAGCTTTGTGAATTCAGATGCAGGCTTATGAGGGTGAAAGTCCTAGGATCCACCTTCTCTATCGCTACAACACTAACGTCATTCAACTTTGTGTATGCTTTTACTCCACGCAGAGAGTAAATGTTCGACAAGTACTGCTAAAACCTTTCCCCCTCAGGAATCAGGCTTTCAGGAATGTACACATTCTACACTATTCCGTATTGAAAATTTAATTGTTAGGTAAGGATTATAAGACATTAAACATCCTAAAAACTATGCCAATTCAAAAGCAGGTTTTAAAGGATACGAACATCATCTTTCTGCTACCAAAATCGTTTTGGGTTAAATTAAGCTTTGACAGAGCTTGTGTGATTATTGTCAATATAATTGTTGTTCTAAAAGCGCTGAAGTGGCACGCTCTTTGTTAAACATTCAATTCCAGTTTAATATCTTCACATCTGCTAAAAGAAAAACACAGCACGGGCAGTCTACGATATGTCTCGTTGAGGATTCCTTCCTACAGTGATATCTAATCATTACTTATCGATGAAAACATATGTAAAAATCGAGAGAGAAAACAGTGCGGGCATTCGATTTTATCAAGAATTCACAACGAAGAGCTCGCAGAAAATTTTTGTTCACATTTATACTTACTCACCTGGCATAAGCTCCAATAATAGCAGTCCATGTGACCACGTCTCTGCAAAGCATTTCTTCGAAGACTCTCCGTGCGTCTTCAAGGCACTGGCACTTGGCATACATGGAGAGAAGATTGTTTTTAACATAGGTGTTTGTGCTTTCAAATCCTGAACTGATAATAATTTGGGCATGTAAGAGTTTTCCATTCAAAAGTGACCTGTTTTTCGCACAGTCTTTTAAGATGCGGGCATACAAAGAAGAGCTTACAGGACCGTTTGTTGTGTGGAGAAGGCGCAATGAAGATTTCAGATGTTTTATTGGTATCATTGCACTGTAAGTTGATTATGTTGATCGTTTTGTCTGCGAAGTGTTTGACAATATGCTTCTAGTCTTAAAATTCCGTGGGTTTCGAGTAGAACTGGCGGCTGCAGTGCTATTTCAATTATGTTTGTACCGGAGTATGCCGCTACAGGAAAATAAGCTTACTCTACATTAATCCAATAAAATGTATAATTAGAAGTATAATTGATTATAGGGCCCGTTTGGCGTCTGGAATTAATTTGGAATGGGAATTATTTAATGTGAGAATAATATAATTTGTTTTTTGAGGCATTTTTTGAATTTTTAATTAGAAAACTAATTCTTATTTTCGGCCCAATGCTTGCATTAATTAATTATAAAAATTACAACAAAATGTATAAGTTTTCCAAGTTTGTGGTTAGGAATTATAATCTTATTTTTTTTACAATTTTTTTAAATAATTTTTTTTTTTATAATTTTATTTTTTAAGTTAATAATACATATTTTAATTTAAAAATATATAAGTTAAAAATACATATATTTTTTAATTAAAAAATCAACAAAAAAAATGATAAGTTCAAAAATTAAAAATTAAAATTAAAAAAATATAAAATAATCCTTATTCCAATTTTACATTATGGGATCCAAACTTCGAGAATAGGCTTATTCTAGATAAGATTACAGAAGTATAATTATTAATTCCTGCGTAACTATTGCATCCATTAGATGCAATTTTTTTAAAATGGACCAATCATAGTTAAAGATTTTATAAGTCTATTTGTATTTGTTAAAGTTTGATAATTTCAACATATTTTAAAAATTTATATAATATTATTTATTTACAATTCCATTGGCTACAAAGAAAAAGACAATGAAAAAGTTAATTTAAAAAAAAAAAATCATTAAAATTAAACATTGAAAGATACAAATGTGAGGTTCAATGTTTACGGACGACATTAAATTATTATTAATGAATGACAATGTTTACGAATGGCAATAAATCATTATTAATGAATGTCTTAAATATTTTGGGTGTGCAGATTTCATTTATTTATGCCTCTGTATATTCAATCGTCATTTTAGTCTACAAGGTAGGGATGAAGGAACTTATTAATCACCTCTATGCATTTATCCATTGTTTGTTCTTTTCCTCTGCCTGATTTCCTATGTGTCAGGGATTACAATCATGCCTTTGCTTTCATCGCATTCTTATTTCTTTGTCTTTTAGAACATTTAGACTTTATTTTGTGTATTCCCTATTTTGTTGATTTCGTAAATTTATGTTTTCTTATGTAGGGAAAGTTCCACGGGATTCTACATTCTGCATAGCTTATATTATTTGTGAAGGCACATGTTTTTACAAGACTTTGATCAGCTTTGTTATAATTTGTAATGCAAAACAGTTTGATGTCATATGTCGCTTGCATCTTTGTTTATTTCTTTTCTCATTTGCTCATTAATTTTCATGGTGGTTGTAGAATTTGTCCATGGTTTAAATATTTTCCCCTCAAACTTGATTTTTGTGTTAGGAATATAAGACCGTTTAATAGAAGAAATCAGATATCTTCAATTACTACACATATATATACATGTATGTATATATATACATACATAATATATGTATATATGTATATATACATATATACATATATTATGTATGTATATATATACATACATGTGTGTATATATATATATAGTATATATATATACACACACACACACACATATATATATATCTATATGTATATATGTATATACATATATATGTATATATGTATATATATGTATATACATATGTATATATATAGATATATACATATGTATATATATACATATAGATATACATATATATATATATATATATATATATATATATATATATATATATATATATATATATATATATATATATATATATATATATATATAGATATATACATATACTATATATATATATAGATATATACATATACATATATATATATACACATATACATGTATATATATATACATATATATGTATGTATATACATATATATATATTGTATATATATGTATATATATATATATATATACATACATGTATATACATATATATACATGTATATACATATACATATATATATACATATATATATGTATGTATGTATGTATATATATGTATATGTATATATATGTATACATACATATATATATATATATATATGTATATATATATATATATATATATATATATATGTATATATATATATACATACATATATATATATATATATATATATATATATATATATATATATATATATATGTATACATATATATACATACATACATACATACATACATACATACATACATACATACATATATATATATATATATATATATATATATATATATATATATATATTGTATGTTGCAGAGGAGAAGACAAATGTCTTGTAATTGATCGTCTTTCCCTACTCATACGAAAGCATATAAATAAATATGTGAATGGTCATGACTATGTAAGGATATGACCCTTCATGGCTTTAGCCACGTCGGGCCATGTCTTACACGGCCATGCCTTTTCATTACACCTGTACCGTTTCATATGTGATTAAAGATGATGTGTTATGAATAACAATAGTCGATGTTTATCGTAACACATGTCTAATGATGTGTTATGATAACCACCAATTATTGGTTATCGTAACACCATGATAGATAGCAGCGGGTATGCTAGATATTAAGCAGTCTCGATCCAATAACATGCATTCGTTACTAATATATATGATATCATCAAATTATATATATATATATATATATATATATATATATATATATATATATATATATATATATATATATATATATGAATGATCGACTGATCATGACAATAGAGTCAATCAAATCGATACTATAATTTAACATTCCCTCTTAGTGAGAGATGATTGATAATCACAAGATATAAGTGTTATTGGAATCCTCGACTTTATTCGGAACTAGATTCCCTTTTAAATAACACATTATCACTTAATATCAGGATTTTCAGCATGACTCGGAACATAATTCAACCTGATAAGGAATTGTATCACAATCCATGACCAATTCGGAACTAGATTTTAGTGATAAGCATAAGTGTCAAGATATTCGGTGCAATCTGAATCAAAACTTGAACCACTCGTTATCATGATCCCCGACTAAATTCAGAATTGGATTAGATGATAATTTAAGTCAAACTATTGTAGGTCGTCACCTTACAATAGTGACTTTACACACAAGAAAGATCGTCATCTTTCAAAATACACAATATTGCAATATTAATTTTTATTCATGAATATAATAATTTACACATTTAAGAGATAGAATCTCAGAAATTTAATCACAACTTGATCATACCAAGTTTCTATATGAAGTACTTGATTTTCAACTTCGCAAGAGGCTTGGTAAAAATATCAGCATTTTGTTCTTCAGTACTAATGTAGATGAGTTTGATAATACCTCTGTCTACCATGTCTCTTATGTAGTGATAAAGAGTTTCTATGTATTTGGAGCGATTGTGAAAGAATGGATTAACAGAAAGTTTGATACAACTTTGATTGTCACAATAAATTACTATGGGTTGTAGAGGCTTTCCAAACAATCCAAAGAGTAACTTCCTTAACCATATTGCTTCTCAAGCTCCCATAGAGGCGGTCATGTATTCTGCTTCGGTAGAGCTTTGAGCAACAACTGACTATTTTCTACTGAACCACGAAATCATAGCTGATCCAAGGCTAAAACAACATCCTATAGTGCTTTTATGATCAATTGAATTTCCAACCCAATCGGAGTCAATGAATCCTTGAAGTTGTATCTCAACCTTCTCATACTTTAGGCCCAACTCAATTGTACCACATAAGTATCTCAGAATATGTTTAGCAGCAATTAAGTGGATCTTCTTAGGTTCACACATGAAGTGACTTAAAACATTTGTAGCATAGTAGATATTAGGACAAGTGTTGACAAGAACATAAGTGATCCAATTAGTTGTCTGTAATAAGATGAATATGTAGACTCTGAATTTGTATCTTCTTCTTTGAGTTTATGAAGATTTATTTCCATTGGAGTGGTAAATGGTTTACATTCCTTCATGCCAAATCTGATTAAGATGTCCATAGTATACTTTCTTTGATTCAGAAAACTATATTTTTCTTTATGTACTACTTCTAATCCTAAGAAGTAGTGTAACAACCCTAGATCCTTCATGTCAAATTCATTTGTGAGTTCTTGTTTGCATTTAGCAATAAGGTGATCTTCTCCTATTATTAATAAATCATCAACATAAAGGACAATGATTACCATTTCATCTTTGGATATTTTGAAGTATATGTTAGGATCAGCTTCATTCTTGGAGTATCCTAACTTGGAGAGATAATTGTCTATACATTCATGCCAAGCCCTAGGAGCTTGCTTGAGACCGTAAAGTGCTTTTTTCAATCTGCAAACATAATTATTATCGTTAGTGATGAAGCCTTTTGGTTGTTCTATATATACTTCCTCTTCAATAACACCATTTAGAAATGTTGTCTTTACATCCATTTGATGTATCTTCCACCCTTTGAATGCTACGATGTCTATAATAGTTCTTACATAAGTGTAATGAGAAACCAAAGCAAAGGTTTCTTCGTAGTCAATTCCAGCCTTTTGAGAAAAAACCCCTGGTAACAAATCTGGCTATATGTTTTTCAATACTACCATCAGAAGCATATTTAATTTTGAATAGCCATCTAGAGGAGATGGCAGTTTTTCCTTTTGGTCTAGGTACTGCTTCCCAAACATCCATTTTTACAATAGATTGGTATTCTTCGATCATCTCATCTTTCCAGGCTTGACATGCTAGAGCTTCTTTAACATTAGTTGGTTATGATTTTGTAAGTTCTGCCATGAGTGCAAGATAGCACTTTTGATTTCTTGTCCTTTTACTTTCTTTAGACATTTCATCTAGTTCAACATTATTTTCCTCAATCATCTTTCTTGCCCATAGTGGTCTTTTCTTGCTGTTAGGAATTTCAACATCTTTAAGGTGAGATGAAGAAGGTTCATAGTTTTCTATTATGTTCTCTCTTTGATTCTCATTAACTTGATCGATATTCTCCCTCTGATTCTCATATGATCCTTCTTCAGTAAGAATAGATATTTTCATAGCAATGTCCTCCTCAAATTTGATATCTTTGTTGATTTCAATGGATTTCTGTCCTGATATGTATACCATGTATCCTTTGGTAGTTTCACTGTAACCAACAAATATTCCTCTCTTACCAGAAGGATCTAGTTTGGTTCTTTTCTCTTTGGGAATGTGAATGTATACAGGACATCTGAAGATTCTGAGGTGACTTAGATCTAGTTTCTTTCCTATAAAGGCTTCCTCAGGTGTGATGTTTTCTAGAATAGAGTGAGGACATTTGATCTAAATGTATACAGTAGTATTAAATGCTTCGGCCCAAAAAGAGGTATGAAGATTTTGATCATGCATCATAGCTTTGGTAGCTTCAATAATAGTTCTATTTTTCCTTTCTGCTACTCCATTCTATTGAGGATTATAAGATACTGTATACTCCCTCTTAATCCAACAGAAGTGCAAAATTCTTTAAAGTTTTCATAATTATTTTCACCTCTGTTATCTGATCTTAGAATTTTTATTTTCCTCCCAATTTGGTTTTCAACTAATGCTTTGAATTCTTTGAATTTAAATAATACATCATTTGATTCTTTTAGTTTAAGAAAATAGATCCAAGTTTTTCTAGAGTTATAATCATCAATGAAGATCACATAGTATGAGAAACCTCCTAGTGAGAGGGTTGACATGGGTCCACAAAAATCAGTGTGTATGATCTCTAATACAACTTTGGTTTTATGTTCGCTAGAAGGAAATGATCTTTTTATATTTTTACCTAGGGCACATCCTTTACAAATACTAATGTGTTTTTGAATTTAGATTTGATATTCTTGTAGTAATTTTCATAAGGGAGTGAAGAGTGCTAAATCCAAGATGACCTAATATTCGATGCCAAAGCTCATTAATATTGGATACTTCATGACTTAGAGCTAATTTGATACTATTTCCTACTTTGTATAGGCTTCCATCTCTATGCCCTAAGGAAATCACATTTTTAATATTAGAGTTCTTTGTCCATATTAAAACTTTATTTTCTTAGAAGGTGACATGATAGCCTTGATCAGTTAAGCTTGAAAAAGAGACTAAGTTCCTTTTTATGCCTGGTACAAATAGAACATCTTTCAATAGTAGAGTTGCCCCTGATTTCATCTTGATTGAACGGGTCCCAATTCATTTTGTTGGATAAGTGGAGTTATCTCCAATTGTAACTTCTTCAGAGGAATATTCTTCTAGGGTTTCAAATTGATCTTTGAATCCTGTTATATGTTGAGATGCTCCACTATCAATTATCCAAGTGTTTTTTCTTGAGTTAACTTCACTTGATAGTGCCAAAAAGAATAAGGATATTTCAGCTCCTTTGACTTTAGCTAATGCTGCTTGAATTTTCTTCTTCTCAGGGAAAAATCTATGTGTATGTCTGAACTTATCACATTTGTAACACTGAATTTTGGAGAAGTCTCAATTTTTGTGACTTTTATTTGGATTCCCTACATGGCTTGTGTTAGAGTTTCCTTTCTTATGTTTAAAATTCATTTTATTGCTTTTGAAGTTTGAATGTGTATGTAGGGCTTGAATCTCATTTCCCTTGGTATGCATGATCCCTCTTGATATTAGCCGACACTCCTCTTGAGTGCAATCATTTTTGAGCTGATCAAACTTGGGTAGAGAAGAACATCCAGTTATGCATTGAATGAAAGATTCCCATGTGATGGGTAAACCTCTAAGAGCTATTAATGTTAACTCCATGCCATCAATATTATTTCCAATAGTGGAAAGTTGATCTCTTAATTCCAAAATTCGAAGGAAGTAAGATGTAATTGTTTCCCCTTTATTCATCTTTAGATTTAGAAGTTCTTGTTTGAGATTAAGTAGTCTACTTGTATATTAATCTCAAATGTTTCTTGAATAGTCTTGCATACTTCATAGACGGTTTTAAGTCTTGCTATGGAGGGTAGAATATGATCTTTAAGAGCATCAATTATAATCTTCTTTGCTTTGTTGTTACGTCTTTTCCAAGTTGATTTTTCTGGTTCTTCTTCTGGCATGTTTTTGTCTTCTTCAACATAAGAATCTAATTCAAGTTCTTGAAGCAAGGTAATAATTCAAATTTTCCATGAAAAGAAGTTAGAAGCACCTTCGAGTCTGTCTTCTACCTTAATACCACTGGCCATTATAATTTCTCCCTTTTTTGTTTATAAAGAATCTTATAAGAAATACAATATTGTCTTTAAGGATTCTCTTCTATTGAGGCTCTAATACCATGTTAGAAATATAAGATCGTTTAATAGAAGAAATCTGATATCTTTAATATATATATATATATATATATGTATGTATATATATATATGTATATATGTGTGTGTGTGTGGTGTGTGTGTGTGTGTGTGTGTATTTATATTTATATATATATGTAGATATATATGTATATATATATGTAGATATATATGTATATATATATATAGATATACATATATATATATATATATAGATATACATATATATAAATATACATATATATATATATATATATATATATATAATATATAAATATATATATATATATATATGTATATCTATATATATATATGCATACATACATACATACATACATACATAGATATATATATATATATATATATATATATATATATATATATATATATATATATATATATATATATATATATGTATATGTATGTATGTATCTATATATATATGTATCTATATATATATATATATATATATATATATATATATATATATATATATATATATATATATATATATATATATATATATATATATATATATATATATATGTATCTATATATATATATATGTATCTATATATATATATATGTTTAATAATTTATATTGTATTATACTGTATGCTGCAGAGGAGAAGACAAATGCCTTGTAATTGATCGTATTTCCTTGCTCATACGAAGGCATATAAATAAATATGTGAATGGTCATGACTATGTAAGGACATGACCCTTCGTGGGTTTAGCCACGTTGGGCCATGTCTTACACGGCCATGCCTTTTAATTACACTTGTACTATTTCATATGCGATTAAGGATGATGTGTTACGAATAACAATAGTTGATGTTTATCGTAACACATCTAATGATGTGTTACGATAACCATCGATTATTGGTTATCATAACACCATGATAGATAGCAGTGGGTATGCCAGATATTAAGCAGTCCTGATCCAATAACATGCATTCATTATTAATATATATGGTATCATCAAATTATATATATATATATATATATATATATATATATATATATATATATATATATATATATATATATATATATATATATATATATATATATCTATGTATGTATGTATGTATGTATGTATGTATGTATGTATGTATGTATGTATGTATGATCAACTAATCATGACAATAGAGTCAATCAAATTGATACTATAATTTAACATTTTGTTATGCTAGTTATGGTTTCCATGTCTGGTTCTGCACAGAATGTACTTGGGGCTTTTTGTTAGGGCAAAGAATTGAGTTTTTAAAAGGACCCGAATCTTTTTACAATATGGGTCGAAATAATTTTGCAAAATATGGTGTGCTACCAGATGTTGTAGCGTATGAAGCACTTGGGCTGCCACACCCTAGCTCGTATAACTGTCATACAGTTACAAACTACTCCATAATAAGTCGGTGGACAACCAAACTTTGATTAGCTTTGTTATAATTTGTAATGCATAATAGTTTGATGTCGTTTGTTGCTTGAATCTTTAATATGCTCATTAATTTTCATGGTGGGTGTAGAATTTGTCCATGGTTTAAATATTTTCCCCTCAAACTTGATTTTTGGTATGCTAGTTATGGTTTTCCTCTCTAGTCCTACATAAAGTGTACTTGGGGATTTTTGTTAGGGCTTTTGCAAAATCTGGCGTGCTAGCAAATGTTGCAGTGTATGAAGCAATTGGGTTGCCAAACCCTAGCCCATATAACTGCCATACAGTTACAAATCACTCCATAATAAGTCGGTGAACAACCAACTAAGCCACTAGTATCAAAATTTGAACTACTTCCAAATTTTCGATCTTGTGCACTTTTAGATCATCCTCTATTTTATTAACCTAAATCTTGAAGTTTTGTTGTCAAAACAACTTTGTTTTTGTAGTATATCAAAATTTGAACTAGTTCTAGGTTTTCCATCTTGTGCACTTCTAAACCCTCCTCTGATTAATTAGAAAAAAAATTAAAAAGCCACATGTTTGTTGGGCTATTATGTGATTTAATACAAATTAAATGTTGATCACAAAGATCATCAAATGGCATAAATACTACAGTTGTTCTGTCATTTGGCTCAGTGTTTTTTCTCTGTTTATCCTCTGCTCCTGGTGTTTGGCAATATGTGGCTCTCAATGTTTTCTATGTGTTTATCATCTGCTTCTAGTGTTTGGCATTCTAAGCTAATTTAATTTTGTAGGACATTTTCGGGAAACCCCTCTTTTTTATTACATACATAATTTTTTATCTTAAATTTGTGATTTTCTATTTTCATGTAGTACCCAATAGAGAAAGGGCTACGAATTTGATGCTCCTTTGGTGTTGTTAGTGTTGTGGTAGCGAGGCAAAGAGTAGGCTTGTTCGTAGGTCTGTTATGTAACATCTTTTTCCACTATTTCTTTAAATTTATCCAGGGGTGATAGATACTCTATAATTTTATGCCCTTTAATTTTATTTTGTATACAAAAATTTCCTTTGTTGCGTGTTGGCACTACATAAATAAATCCCCATCCTTTATATAACTTTTTTATTTTATTGCAATTTTGTCCATTTTCTATTTTTGTTTATAATTACCACAATAACAAAGATGATACCTTATTTTACTATATTCATTTCTTTTATGGTGAATATGCATACAAAAGCAAAAGACCCATTTCTTTCTAATAGTCATTCCATCCTCTCTTGTTTTTTTTCAAATGAACAATGTAGAAACAAAGACACTGCTTCCTCAACTGTAGATTTCTTAAGCCTCAAACTCTTGACTATAATGGATTTCTTAATATTATGACTAATAAAAACCACTTTTATAGTTTATGTGCTTTTAAAATCTTTTTATAATTTGTTGTGTTCGATTTCAAATGACTAACATCTAACTAAGGTTTTGAGCATATATCAACAAATTTAATCCAGATAATACTTCTCAGCAGTATGTAAAAATAATTAATTTAGTTGGTAGATTTGCTTTTTATACTGATGTGTTGGAAGTAAATTTCACAAATTAAGCATGTTCTATGGCTAGATTGCCCTTACCTTGATTAGGTGCATGGAGGAATTTTCTTTATTAGGTAGATATTTTGAGTCTTGGTTCTTAGTATATTATGTGACTCATAATAACTGTATACATCTCATGTCATTTGGATAGAGGCTCCTTAAATAAAAGTCCAATTATCGGGAATAAAATAACTAGATTCTGAGTCATCATGATTGAATATGTAATAAAAATGCACAATTTGTTTAAAGATAGAAAAGAAAAGTATTTTTGATTAAACAATACCTTAAATATCCAATTACGGAAGAGGTAAACTTTATTTTTTTATCCATAACATTTGGAGGTTGGAGTTGTTATAGAAACTTCTAATCTTATTGATCTATGCAAGTGTATAAATATCTATAATATCTTCAGTAGTAAATAACTTGGTCCTTTGGATTGAAGTTCAATAAGGTATCACAGCCAAACTATAATATTGTGTCAAATGATGCACCTTGGAACACCAAGTACCGTGCAAAGATTTTTTTGTGAAAGTGGAGAATGACAACGTTAAGGCATGAAAATGAAGCAACCATTGTCATACATGTTGGAGGAGACAACTTGTGTTCCTCTCTAACATAATGGGAGACAAGCTTCCTTGATGTTGCTTATGCTGAGGGAAATGTAGTTCTTGAGCAAGAGAACCAAGAAGGTGGGGTTGTGGTAGCATTTTGTATGCATGTAGTAATTACCATTTTGATATCATAACCAGCCCGTTCTTTACACAAGAAATGGCCAAATTAAGGTGCATGAAAATGAATTTGATTCATCTTCTGTGGGGCCTCAATGCATGACATTTGATCTCTTAAAAGAAACAATGCCAAACTACACCTTCTGTTGTTTTCCCCCTCCTTAGGAATAAGAATGACAAGCTTAAGAGGAATGTTGTCAAGAGAATTGAATTTGGCCACATTTGGTACAGATTTCTTACTATGCTTATGTGAAGTAGGCAGCCAAGAATAAGGTTGGGTTCACTTGTAAGGCATCCAAGAGTAAAAAGAGACCTCCAATTATTGGAGACAGTGATGACTATAATATCTAGTCTTGAAGTCCAAATTATATAAACCAATTGTCTAGAAGAACTAATATAGTTTATTTTATACTTGCCTACTCTCAACAACAAATAGGTGAATCACCGAAGATATAAGACTATGACTAATAAAGAAGTTGAAGATGAAAACTACAAGTTTTTTTTATGGATGCTGATGAGGGCACATGAAGAAGGTATGGACAAAGGCACAAGGCTAAGAAATCTATAGAAGGTATGGACTCTTGACTCTTGACAAGGTATGGACCATTTCTTTCAACTGTAGCACAAGTCTTTTCCAATCCTGAAATATATTATCGATTCTAAAAAATAATTCATGTCGTAAGTTCTAGTTTATGCACGAAGCTGCCTGAAATTTTGACTTTTTATCAACAACAAAAAGAAAATTTCCAGGCCTCGATCCCAAATCCATCTACCATCCAAGTTGAATGCTAAGAGATAGATTACTATTTCTATGGATACACCAATAATCTTCCCTCTAAATTGTTAGCTAATCAAAATGATGTGAAACATACTCTTTCAATGCTCAAATTCCAGAGTTTCTGATAATAAACTAGATCTCACACTGGTATATAATCATTGTACCAGACAACCCATTTGCAGAAAATTACAGAATTTTCTATCGAGAAATCTAAAACCATTAATATTAACACCCAATTTCCAGTCTCGTATTTCCTTTCACTATATTGTTGTAGTTTTTTGCAAATGAAAATTTCTACCTCACCAATATTATTATAATTTCTTCTTTTGCAATAAGACTTGTAATACAAAAGTCTTTCGCCCATTTCTTGGCTATATATTTGTTTTTTTCAGTGCTCAATTTTTAAGAAATATGTTGAAAAGTGACATAATAGGTTGTTCCTTTTTTGTTTTAACAAATTCTCCATCTGATAAAAGTTAAAAACAAACAATTAAACAACTTTAAATTTGAATCTTAGAACTTTAGAAATATACTGAATGAAATAAAATTGATTCGTAGTTACTGGGAGCTCTGAATCAGAATATTTAGAATGACTTGTAATATTTTGAAAACTTACATTTGTGAAAATCTATATGGATAGCTTGCATTAATATCATTCTTCATATTGCTTGTATTTTTAATTCTATTTTCTATTTCCTAAAGTAGCTCTGACTAAATAAATGTTCTTGCTTTTGCGAGGTTAACAACGACACTGTCATTTGCAAATTGAGTAAAAAAACAACTTATAAAGAACACAAACAACCAATTGCTCAATAACACAATACACAACAAGGTGCTAACTCTATATTTCTTAGCATTATTTGGGTACTATTTTCTCCGAAGTATGATAATCTGTGTAATTTTACAAAAAAAAAGTATACATTGCTCATTTACTCTTTAGACAATGCTTTTTGTTTTGCAAATATTATAGTAGCAATTGAAATTCCTAAAATAGAACATACAACATCATAGTCTTCTTGAAAAACTTAGCAACAACAAACTACACAAGTACTAACTCATTTACAAATAACAAGATCCTACTTTCTCTATGGAGGAAGACAAAACATGCATATTTGTCAAAAAATTAGATGGAACAAACAAAGTCGACATTCAGAAACCACAAATTGTAGATGTAGAAAAATACCAAAATAGAAGTCAAATTATACAATGTGACATTGATGATGCGCTAAAGAAACAAGGACTATATAGAATAAACACATTTAAACTTTACAATGTCAGAGATTGCTTATTTGACTCCTTGCAATTGATACTTCATGATAGTTATACATTAACTCAATTGTGCAACGAAAAGTTATTGATTACTTCTTGACCTACCTCAAAAGACAAGAAAGAGAGGCAATTGACTCCTACAACCATGAATTGGATCCCCAAACTTTGTATGAGTTATATAAAGTTAAAGACATTGATACATATTTACAAAGAATGCGATTGTCTACAAAACCAACAACAACTAATAGTGAAATCAAACTTTTAGGAGATGTATTTTTCATTCATTGGTTATCGAAGTGGTTAAATATACATATGTGTTTGGTCATTATCAAGAGGAAAAAATTACTTTCCCTTCAACAAATCATCACATACAAAATCATGCTCATTATTTTTCCATGATGCTAATCCGCTTAGTGGATATTTTGAACCACTACTACATTTTCAAAAACAAAATATAGAACACCAACAACAAAGAACTTTCAAGGAACTAAAAAAAACAAAATGAAATAAACATGACATGCAGAGTGCAAGATTTACAAAAGAAGAAAAGTTAGTTATTTCCAACCAAACCCAAATAGAAATAGACACAAATGAACAAAACAAAATGCAACAACCAACATCACTTCATAAGCTTAAAAAAATAATTAGAAGCAATACTAACCATGAATTAATGCAACCAATAATTTTCATAATTGATAAATTGAGAAAAATGCATGCAAGCAGTCAACAACAACATCCAATACAACAAGTAAAGCATAATTAGAAACCAGAAATTGTAGATGTTGAAAAAAAAGACAACACAAGCATAATCGAAATTAGTGACACTAGTAGGATTAGAAGCGATACTAACCATGAACCAATACAACCAACAATTTGCATTGACAAATTGGGGAAAATGCCTACAAACAATCAACAACAACAGACAATGTAACACGAAAAGCATAATCAGAAACCAAAAATTGTAGATGTTGAAAAAAAAGACAATATAAGCATAAACATTGATAATGCATTAAAGAAAAAGATTCTACAATTGGAAATACAATTTTTGCAAACCACGAGCAAACAACTTTACATGAAATTAATAAATTAATGAGAAATAATCATGACATGCAAACTACAAGAATTACAATGAAGATAAATATAGAGAATGTCAACAAAAGCCAAATACAAAGAAACATTGAACAAAAAAATAATATAGAACAACCAACATCACTCTGGAAGCTAAAAATTTGGATTGGAAGCGATAAGCTCCATCAATCAATGCTACAGACAAAATGCATTCAGACAATGCAAAAAACAAAAAAGCAAAAAACAAACAAAATCAAAACCAAAAAAAATTACATAATCAGTCAAAATTCAACTTCAAAAGGGAAAAGAACATTGTTGCCAAATGATGTATTTGAAAAAACAATTTAGGACACACCAAAATACATATGCACTATTTGTCAAATGTTGCATTTCAAGAAAGACATTAGAATATTCAGAAATGAACAAAAATAAACCTATTACAAACTAGTTAAATCAAGTGACATTATATTAGCGAACTCAATTTGTCAAAAATACAATTATGCATTGAAGGAATGCATACTCCCACAGTATAGAATGCAACACAATATCTGAATCAATAAGGCATTACAATATGTACACATGTTAACACAATTAGAAGAACAAATTATTTCATTGCGAATTGTTGATGCAATGGCATCCTGGCTTATTGCTCGGTGCCTGAAGATTATGGCAGTCTTGATAACTGTCTAGTGGAGTTTGGTTACTTGGCTGGTAATCTCAGTAGAAGACTAGCATTTCTCAGTCTTTGATGGTGATTCTCAGTCGAAGTTTGTTAGGCTTCACCAATGGAGCTCGGTGGTCTTGGTGGTGATTCTCAGTTGGAAGTTCTAGTGGATCTCTGTGGATGATGGTCACTCAGTGACTTGGTGTTTTGTTGCTCGTTGCTCGATTACCGATGAGGTCTCGGTGTTTATGCTTGTTGCTCAGGTGCTGAAGTGGCTCAGTCACTGGAGGAATCAGTCATTGAAGGAGACTTGGCACTTCTGGTGCTCGACAATATCTGTGGTGCTCGATCGATATTGTTGGTGCTTGATAATGCTTAGAGAGCTCATTTGGTGTGGATGCTCGGTGTATTTCCTGACGCTCGGTAGTTTGGCTTACCGACGGTTGTTCTTGGAGATTCGGCTTGGCTGACTGATGCATTTAATTTGGGTCGCGGTCCTCGAGTTATGGATTGACCATTGGACGTGTGGGGACCTAGATCTGGCGTGTTGCATTATCCTATGTGGATCTAGAGGCCGACTTGGTGAATTAAATATTTGTGAAGTTATTTGTAAGCCAACTAATGTTTGGCATTTAATATTTGTATATTTGGGAGCCGACCGGCTTTTGGGATTTAATTATTTGTAAAGCCGACTTGTGGCTGGGGTTTAGTATTTAAGTAGATGTTTGGGTAGTTTCTTAGGAGGAGCTAGAGTAGTAGATGTGTGGATCTGTGAAAGTAGATTTAGTAGCTTGCGAGCTTAGGTAGCAAAAAGATTACTTAGAAGTTTGAGTACAATTTTAGATCTTTCTTGGAGTGCCTACCAGTGTCTTGTTGTGTTGCAGACCTGGGCTAGCTGAGGAGAAGTGTGTTGGATCCTTGGTGATCTTGTAGAACTATTTCTTGCATTGTATTTGGTCGTAACCAGGAAGGCCTTACAGCCCGACACATTGCATGTAATTAGTTAATTAATGAAATAAAGATATTTGTTTTCTTTCAGATCTGGTTTCTTGTTGTATTTTCTGTTGTGTTGGTGTTTGGCTGCAAGGTCAGACAATCCTTAATTGGATTCTCCATCCTTGACTACATAAGGTGGTATCAGAGTGAGAGTTTGATCTTGTTGGAGTAGAAGGTTGACCTAGCAAGGCTGATCTTGTGAAGTTGATCTTGTTGGCGAAGAGATTGTGCACAATCTGAGTTGCAGATCCATGACATTGAACTTCTGAAATCATGCCCTAGTTGTTCATGCGAGGTGGCAGGTTGCGATCTGACTTGCATATAGCTTGGAGGTTGTCACAAGGTGGTTGGTGTTAGGGTTTGTTGCAGAAGGTTTTTGAAGATCTTTGGAGATGTCTCCGAGAGGATTGGACCGTGATGTGATTTCTGAGAGGTTTGCTCGATTGGAAGCAGATTTGTTGAACCACATGGAGAACCGAATTAAGAACCTTGTGAGAGAAAGTGTTGTTGAGATTTGTAAATCTTACTGGAGTTGGAGTATGCCAATCTAGAGGAAATTTGTTTGGCCGGTTCATAGACTGGTTCATGAGAGAAGATATCTTGGCAAGAATTCCTATGACAGTTTAGAGGTTGAAGAGGTATGTGAAATTGGTTTTGATGTTCAGTTAATGGAGCTTGACATCAAACCTACAGAGAAACTTGTGCTTGTTGTTGAGTTACCTGTGATTACCGATGATGTTGTTGATCTTGTTGAGGCTGGTGAGGAGATTGGTTTTCATGTTCAGTCGGTTGTGCCTGACATGGAAATTGCAGAGCATTTGGTTGTGCTTGATCAGATTGTTGTTGGTGTAGAGTTGCCTACTGTTAAACACCTCGGTAATGTTGGTGTTACCGAATTGATTATGTTCGGTGTTGTGGTGTAGATATTGTTTATTGGTTGCGGACTTGAGTTGTTGGTTGACAATGATAAGTCTGGTGATGAGATTCTGAGATGGGTTTCTTCCTTGATCCCTAGAGATGGATTGAAGGCTCGGTTTGTTCAAGATGTTGAACATACTGATTGGTTGGATTACAGATTGGTTCTCTTTCCTCTGATGGAGTGGAAACCTTTGGTGAAGATGAAGTGGAGTTGGTGTTTTTCAGATGTTCCCTTTGGTGAGAAAGTGTGGGACACACTTTTCTTTGTACCCCAGGAGTCTGATGCAGTGGCATCCTAGCTTATTGCTCGGTGCCTAAAGATTCTAGTAGTCTCGATAACTGTTTGGTGGAGTTCGGTTACTTGGCTGGTAATCTCAGTAGAAGACTGGCATTTCTTAGTCTTTGATGGTGATTCTCAATCAAAGTTTGTTAGGCTTCACCGATGGAGCTCAGTGGTCTTGGTGGTGATTCTCAGTTTGAAGTTCTGGTGGATCTTCGTGGATGATGGCCACTTGGTGGCTTGGTGTTTTATTTCTTGGTGCTCAGTTATTGATGAGGTCTTGGTGTTTATGCATGTTGCTCAGGTGTTGAAGTGGCTCGGTCGCTCGAGGACTCAGTCATTGAAGGAGACTTGGCACTTCTAGTGCTCGATAATGCCTGTGGTGCTCGGTCGACATTGTTGGTGCTCGGTAATGCTTGGAGATCTCGATTGGTGTGGATGCTCGATGCATTTTTTGATGCTTGATAGTTTGGATTACCAACGGTTGTTCTTGGAGATTCGGCTTGGCTGACTGATGCATTTAATCTGGGTCGCATTCCTCAAGTTATGGATTGACCATTGGACGTGTGGGGACCTAGATCTAGGATGTTGCATTATCCTCTGGAGGCCGACATGGTGAATTAAATATTTGTGAAGTTATTTGTAAGTTGACTGATGTTTAGCATTTAATATTTGTATATTTGGGAGCTGACTGGCTTTTGGGATTTAATTGTTTGTAAAGCCGACTTGTGGCTAGGGTTTAGTATTTAAGTAGATGTTTGGGTAGTTGTTTAGGATGAGCTAGAGTAGTAGATGTGTGTATCTGTGAAAGTAGAGTTAGTAGCTTGCGAGCTTAGGTAGCAGAAAGATTGCTTGGAAGTTTGAGTACAAGTTTAGATCTTTCTTGGAGTGCTTACCAGTGTCCTGTTATGTTGCAGACATGGGCTAGCTAAGGAGAAGTGTGTTGGATCCTTGGTGATCTTGTAGAATTGTTTCTTGCATTGTATTTGGTCGTAACTGGGAAGGTTGTACAACCCAACACATTGCATGTACTCAATTAATTGATGAAATAAAGATATATGTTTTCTTTCAGATCTGGTTTCTTGTTGTGTTTTATGTTGTGTTGATGTTTGGCTGCAAGCTCAGACAGTCCGTAATTGGATTCTCCATCCTTGACTGCATCAATTGCATTTGCCCAAATTTGAGAGCTAGGATATAAAAGATCTCAAATGGGTCTAACTGGTTCAATTATCAATATTCCAATTGACACTAACATTATGCAAACAACTTTGCCTCTATCAACTAGTAATACAACAACAATTGTTGTCTCCCTCAAAAGACATTTGGAATATAAAAATGCATTCCAAAAGGGCATTGTATGACCAAATGTCATCATTCAAGCTCTCAAACAATTGACAAAAACAACATTATACAAAATGCAAGATGTACAACTCAACAAAGATTGGAAACAAGCTTTGAAAAAGCAATAACAAAATTGAAGAAAACCATGAATGTGTTACAACTGAAATTGACTCTGAAAGTGACATAGAACAAGAACCATGCGAAACTTTGATACATGGATTTACTGAATCTATCAATGTACACAAAATGCAAGACAAACTAATAGAGATTACACCTGCACAAGACCAATACCCTATTGGAATATTTAAAGACAAATATGCAAAAGAAATGAATTTCCAATGTTGTTCTTTGGTAGTCCACGTGATGTTGACATTGTGAAAAAAAATTCATACCAGAAAATTGCACAATGGGAATTGTCACATTCAGAAAGGCATTTTGCATATCACACAACTAACCTATTTTCAAAACAATCAAGATATTAATACAACAAGTGATGTCCACAATGTGGATAAGAATTCGAAAAGGCCAACTAAAAGGAAGAAATTTGTTAGCAAAGGATGCCAAGCACAAACCAAATCTAGAAAAAATATTGAAATGAAATATAGGCTATGTTGACTTTAAAAGAATTAGAATATCTCCAAACTATACACAACAACTTAAAAAAATGCATTTGCAATTATACAACAACTAGGACCACCAAATTTCTTCCTCACCTTCACTAGTGCTGAACAAAATTGGTATGCTCTCACACAGACACTTGAAGAACTACACATCACTCACCATTCAACAAAAAAATAAAATTTCAATACCACCAACCAAATTGACAAATACTATCTAATCCAAAAAGATCCAATAACTTGTGCACATTACTATAGACATCGAATAAATGTACTTAAAATTTTGATATTTGTAGATCACTCTTTCTTTAGATATGTATTAGACTATTTCTCAATAACTGAATTCCAAAATCGAGGAAATGAACATGGTCATTTCCTCATATGTGTAAATGATGCACCTATCTATGGAAAACAAACCAACACAAGCATTGTAGAGTTCATAGACAAGTACCTTGCATGTCAAACTTAAGATTTAGAACCAAATATAGCCATACTACACAAGCATCATCATACAAAGAAATGTAGAAGATCCAAAAGAGCACATTGTAGATACAATTTTTCATTTCCAAAAATTAGGAAAACTCTAATACTTGAACCATTACCTAAAAAAATGAAACTCTAAGCTCAATTGCCAGTAATATTCTATCCAAACTTCAAGAAACAAGCTACAATATTTTATTCACATTTGAATTGTTCCTAAATTAAATCAAAATGACTGAAGAAGACTACATAATGGCTTTAAGGTCCACAATCCATAGACCCACCCTTTTCCTCCAAAGGAAGCCTTCACAGATATGGAATAATAGCTTTTCCAAAAAAATCCTAAATATTTGGAAAGAAAATACAGAGGCACAGTTTGTACTAAATGCATAAGTTGTTACAATGTATTTGATAAAGGGTGCTCCCCTTAATACCACAAACACATAACATAAATAGAAAACAACAACAATTTGCAAGAACAGAAGACGAGCTTCTTATTATCTCCACAAGAATGAAATTATATTTTTTAGAAATACAATATGCAAAGCCACATGGACATTTTAGATACAATTTTCCATTTCCACCAATTAGGAAAACTCTAATACTTGAACCATTACCTAAAAAAAATGAAACTCTAAGCTCAATTGCCAGTAATATTCTATCCAAACTTTTAAAAAAAAGCTATGATATTTCATTCACGTTTGAACTGTTCCTAAATTAAATCAAAATGATTGAAGAAGACTACATAATGGCTTTAATGTTCACAATCCATAGACCCACCCTTTTCCTCCAAAGGAAGCCTTCACAAATATGGAATAATAGCTTTTCCAAAAAAATCTTGAATATCTGGAAAGAAAATATAGATGCATAATTTTTACTAAACTCATATGTTGTTGTAATGTATTTGATGAAGGGTGCTCACCTTACTACCACAAACACATAACAAAAACAAAGAAACAACAACAATTTGCAAGAACAAAAGACAAGCTTCTTATTATCTCCACAAGTATGGAATTACATTTTTTTAGAAATATAATATGCAAAGCCACATGGACATTTTAGATACAATTTTCCATTTCCACCAATTAGGAAAACTCTAATACTTGAACCATTACCTCAAAAAAAAGAAAGAAACTCTAAGCTCAATTGCTAGTAATATTCTATCCAAACTTCAAAAAATAAGCTATGATATTTCATTCACATTTGAATTGTTCCTAAATTAAATCAAAATGATTGAAGAAGACTACATGATGGCTTTAAGGTCCACAATCCATAGACCCACCCTTTTCCTCCAAAGGAAGCCTTCACAAATATGGAATAATAGCTTTTCCAAAAAAATCCTGAATATTTGGAAAGAAAATACAGATGCACAGTTTGTACTAGATGCATATGCTGTTACAATATATTTGATGAAGTGTGCTTCCCTTAATACCACAAACACATAACAGAAACAAAGAAACAACAGCAATTTGCAAGAACAAAAGATAGGCTTCTTATTATCTCCACAAGTATGGAATTTAATTTTTTTAGAAATACAATATGCAAAGCCACATAGACATTTTCCTTACAATGTTCTACAAGATAAAGCCTCAAATAACCACCCAAAACTGCCCCATAAAACACTACGAGCCTTCCTTATATAGGCAATTTTCCACCACCTGAGAAGGTTCTAGAATTTTAACCATTAAGGCCGACTACCCTTAGAATTATTTTATTTTTTTTCCTTTTTTAACATTAGGGTTGGCTCAAAATAATTACAAGTTATATTTTTACGTAGCCCAACTTTTGGAGGCCATAATTTTTTAACTCTAGCTATGTTTGGCTATTATAACCACTTTTGAAAATGGCAGGTACTAATCTACAACATCTAATTGGCACAAGCTCCAGTCAACTGAAGTTCGATCTCATTTCAGAGCCTCTAAGGCCTTCAAAATTGAGCTCAAAGATTTCATACCCAAAAACCTCAATAACTTCACCAATATAGATGATATGGCAATGAAACTCAACTAGTGGACTGATATGACTAAGATAAACCTCCACCTGTGAAATCAGAACATTCTGAGCTCGTATGACCAACTTACTAAAAATAATAATTTTCCATAAATAGAAGCTTTGCACAAGATAGCCCTTATTGAAAAGAAACTAGAAATATTTTTGGGTGATGCAAGATTTCCCTTACACCCAGGATGCTCCTGCATCAGTATTGCAACTCATACATGGCTAAAGTTGACAATTCAATGACAAATGCATTTAAAAGAATACTCAAAGACCGTCAAGAAGAGAATATAGATGCACTAAAAATGATAAGCAAACTCAAATATTCTTTATTGAACTTACAACAAATGTCATCCCAACAAGCTACTCATCTTGTCTTATCACTCCCACTAAATTATAGTTCTAGAAAATGCATAATTGACACAAAATCTAACAATGACCATACGTTTATATTAAAACCTATCAAACAATTAAAGAAAGAAGTAGATGAATCTAAAAATTTAATGTGTAAACCACTAGTGTACTACTAATTAAACCATCCTTACATTATTGCTAATATATGTCTAGTAAAATTTGTGGCCGAGTACAAAAAAGATGGAAGCAACACTAAACCAAAAACAAAACCAAATGTTATACGATTTGTTAACTTCAATAAACATTTTGACTTAGAGAGTCACTATAGAGAATAATTATTGCTATATGTATCATTCACAATAAGAAAATATACATTGAAACATAATAATGACTCTTGGGAAAAAGCCTTCTTGCACAATGAAAGAATAATCTAGATCAATCAAGCAAAATTATGTTATAACATAAACTCCACATGGGGTGACATTGATAAAGTTGTTGACGAGATAAATAATGACAATTACAACAATGAAACATTGTGCTTACAAACCAGCATTATCAAACATGATGATCAATATGACATAGAAAAAGATATTAAAATGACATTCCACACTAGCTTAAACAATCGGGCACCAAAAGCATTTGGAATTGCACGAGTCCCACAAATTATGGACAATGATGAGTACTAAAAATTAAGAAGAATGTTAAATAGAGAACAACAAGCAATTATCAAGGACATTATAATGAAAAATTTAAAAGACCCAAAAATTCCATTGCATCTGTTCTTGACCGGAGGGGCCAGAACTAGAAAGGTATTCACTGCAACAACCATTTACCGAGCCCTTATTTGCATTTACAATAATTGCATTGATAATGATCCTGATAAACTGAAAGGCCTAATAACTGCATATACAAGAAAATTTGCCTACAATATAGGTGGAACTACATTGCATTCAGCATTCCACATACCTTTCAACAAATCAAATTTTTTTCCACTAAATACAGAAATGTTGGATACAATGTCAAAGAACTACAATCAATTACATGTACTCCTCATCGATGATATTTCATTGGTAGGCTCAACATTATTGTGCTACATTGACAGACAATTACATGATATAATGCAATTACCTACTGTATATTTTGGCAACCTTGATAAAAAAATTTATGGCAATTTGTACCAAGCACTACTTGTACTTGACTTCATTGTCTTTGACAAAAAACTAGGTGCAACAGAACTAATGCCCTATAATTTTTGGAGAGACAATGTAAAGTGCTACTCATTAACCACTATAATGCGACAAAAGGATGAACACTTCATCTTGATTCTGAATAGAATATGACTAGGTGTACAAACAACTAATGACATGCAATACCTCAATTACACTTGCTTATGTCCCCCGACCATTGATCCATGATTTCCCTACCTATTTTATAGGAAAAAGGATGTTGATGCACACAAAAACAATATTCTTTCTACAATGCTTGTCAACCTTATTATATTAGATGTAATTGACCATGAAGATGACAACTATAATGTAATAAGACTGTATAACCATATAACAACTCTACCAACTCAAATAATCCTCAAACTATAACCTTCTTGTAGAAATTGTTGTAGGAAACTACAATACACAAGATGGCCTTGTGAATGGATCAAATGGAATATTCAAGGCATACATGAGACAAAATGATCTTAATATACTTTGGATACAATTTAACGATCCAAAAATTGGCCAAGAACAAAGAAAAAAACTAACTCGATACTATATTGAAGCCATAGACAAAGAATGGGTTCCCATATTCCGAATTGCTAGACCCATTCCAAAAAAATTCACAAGTGTTAAAATAAGAATTAGAAAACAATTCCCAATACAAATAGAATGTGCTCAAACAATTCATCTCTCACAAGGACTCACAAAGAAAGGCCTTGCATTTTATCCAAATGGCATAACTCAATATGGCTTAGCATATACACCACTTTCACAGACAAGAACAATTGATCATTATTTCTATTGAACCCTTTAAATCCAAAACATTTTAAAGTCAAAGAAAAAATACACCTTGAAATGTCTCGCCTTTAATCCGATGCACAATGACAACTTGAAAATCATATTTCTTGTTCAATAGATGCATCACACATACTACTATGTGCATTAAACACTCATAGCTTAAAAGGTCACGCATATGATATTATCAATGACCATGATATCATGTCCTCTAATATCTTATGCTTACAAGAGGTGCACTTCCTACCTCTAGATACTAACATCCTTTTTGAAAAATATAATAGGTATTCAATGTATCACATACATGGTTTAACAATCCTTACTAGGAACAACATGTTACATAGGAATACAAAACAACACAGAACATGAAATGTTGAAGCCATAACAATAACACTATGTCGATTCACCGATGAACTCAACATCTCCAATGTTTATGCAAGGCCTAATGCACCCATTGCAAAAATCAAAACTATCATGACTGATATAGTCAAATTTCATGGTACAAAAAATACACATTACATTGTAGAAGATTTCAATATTGACATGTCCAAAGAAAAATCAACCAGAAGAACACTCATGAAACATACAGAGCAATACAACATACATTTCATGTTGAACGAAATACATAGTACAAACAAACCACAAAATGACCATGTTTGGATAAACTCCCCAATAAATATATGTGTCATTTACAAAATAGAGGCATATTGGACAAACCATCTTGCAACTTTTATGAAAATTCACCATACACAATACAATAATCAAAATTTAAATCCCAAAGGTGCTTGACCCCACTCGTCATTTCCACTGATTTGTCATTACGCCCTCTTGTCTACAAAGTATACTTCTCTACCTATAACCCAATGTTCCTAACATACTGTGCGTGTCAATTTTGTACCTAGCTGGAGACACAACACTTCAGTAAAACGTTAGAGGTTAGCAAATTAAGAAATCTACAAATAAGAACAATATAGCTAACCAGGTGATTTATTGCCTTCTAGTAGGTGCGAGTATGGTATTCTCAGATTTAGACCGAGATCTGTGACAAAGCAACACCTAAACGAAGGATTTAATGCTAAAGATGGATAAAATATGAATGCAAATTAATCTCTTTTTTTTGGATTTTGTGTGCAATAAGATGAAAAACTGATATGAAACTAGTCTAGAATGGATTGAAATGATATGCAGATTGATCTAACAATGATATGCTATGATATGAAAATGAATGAATGCTATGATCAAAACAATAACAAAAATCTCACAATCGCCTATTCGCAAGAGCTTGATTCTTCAGATGCAAATTTGCCAGAGTTCAAGTATGCAAATTTGAAGGGCCTAAAACCAAGAAGATAAGCCTTGATTAGATAGAAATCCAAGGCTTGAGGATGCATTGAGAAAAGCCATAAATCACTCTTGATAAACTCAGGTTGATTTTTGAGTTAACAAGAAATCAGGAAAAGATCAACTCATAAAATCATGCAAAAGCACTTTTTAACTCGAAATAGAGTTCAGATCACTTTTTCAACTCACAATCACATGTTGAGTTTAGAAAGTTAACAAATTGAAATTGATAATTGATTTAAATTTGTTTGCTTTTCTAATTGTGCATGATTTATTATGAATTAATTTAAAAATTAAGTGATTTATTCTCAACTTAACTGATTTTGAACTAAAACAATTGATTTATGGGTTAATCAATTATTAAATCAAACTTTTATTCCAAAACTATATCATTAAATATTGACAACTTGATTTAATTAATTAAATAAGAATTTAGTCAATTATTCGTAAGATTTTTGATTTATTGTCAAAATTAAATAATATTAATTAGGAATAAATCTAATTAAATCTAATTAAATAATTAAGTGGAAAAATTAAACTTAATTAATTAAATATTCAAAATATTCAATTAATCAAATTTTAGGATAAATATGATTTATCGCCAAATAATATTCAATCAGGATAATTAGATAAATTAGGAATATTTAGGAAATATTCCCCGATACAGAATTAGGATAAAATCAATTAGGGTTTTGATAAACTAATGTGCAAATGTGCCTTAGGTTAGGACGTTGATGTTGATTTCGATTGATTTGTTGATGTAGGAGGTTAATGAACCTATAGCCCATTTTTGGGGTATTACATTTTGCCCCTCTTTGAATTACTATGCGAAGCGTAGTGGTTCAAAGAATAATCTATCTTTTATAATGATGTGGACTCAGTTATGTGGTGGAAAAACTGATCCTGAGAGATTAACTGATTCTAAGACAGAAACCGATTGATAGATTTGAAGATGTTGGTGATTCAGGTCCTGGTTGACCAAAGAAACGAGATGATGCTAACTATATCAACAATGAACCAGTGATTATGAAGAGGTGTCAAAATGCCTGATTCTGAACCTATGATTACGAAGAAGTGATTGTCTTGACTCTAGACCTGATTGTCCAAAGGAATCGAAAGGATGCCAAATCTGAACCCTTCAGTTATGAAGAACCAAGGAAATAACACATCTGAACCGATGGTTACGAAGAGGTGATACAGTTTGCAACATTAAGAGAATACCAGATTGATATGGATCTTGATGAATCTGATATGCCCCAAGCGATGTGCCCCAAGCGATGAGGTCTTTTGATGAATCAACAACTAGACATGGTTGTTGTCTTGATTAATGAAAGAAAGATTTGATTTACAGATTCAATTGATGTGCAATACCATGCCCCTTTCGGGATGAAAATCAAAATCTGACAAGAAAAGTCAACATTAAATGGTATAGAAGCATGTTAATTGATTTGAGAAGTGGTTGTGCACGTTTGGAGACATGTTCTGCATTGTTTGGAGGTCCTAAAGACTGAAGTTGACTAGGTTTGACCATGGTTGACCAAGCTAAAATTTTGGTAGTTTGATGGAAGATAATCAATTAAGTTGAAAATTGGATTTCTTTGATGATAAGAAGGTCGATTATGCAAGCAGTCGGCTATCCTAGGTCTAAAAATTTTAAATCATGATTTTGACAATGTAAATGATCTCATATTTTGATTTGGATCCCAAAAATGGATTCAAAATGTCGAAATTAGCAAGGGGTGTAATTTTCATGCAAAACAGAGCACTTTGAAAAATTAGGTCAAAACCTATATAAGGCCCAAAAGGGTCATTTTCAAATCATTATTCCTTTTGACTTTTACAAACTTCTATGGAGCCCTCCGAGAGAAAAATAGACAAAATGGCAATTTCAGTCTCCTCGCATCGATTCAAGCACAACCTGCGGCACCAACAACCTCCCCAGTACAGGAACCCGGTAAGTGGACATCTGTGCCTCTCTGTGAATTCAAATTTTCCATGTTTTAAGCATTTTTAGGATCTTTTCGTACGTTTTTAGCTTTTTCAAAATTTTCAACATGAAAAGTCGTATGATAGTCCAGTAGGACTTGTAGGAGTTTTGAATTGCATTAGAGAGTCATCCTCGTTTAACCTGTAATTCGTATGGGAGGGACCCATTTGTCGTACAACATTTCATCGGTTCCCTCAAGTGTCGTATGGGAATCCCTAGATTGTCGTGTATGCATGAAATGTCATGTGGGAACCCATAGAAACTCATACGAGTTTTGACACCAGTCTAAAAACTCGTATGGAAAATAGCAAGTGTTTTTCTCATCCTTAGGTCAAATTTTTTATTTTTGTAATTTCTTAGGCTGATTCCTTAGCATTTAATGCACCTTCTGAAGTATTCAATATTTCAATTTCTGTGCTTATAGCCTAATTTTTTACCAAATTACTGATAGGGTACCCTATTTTTGTGTTATGTAGGTTCATTATCCAAATGTACATGTGCGGATCTCACATCCAGCTACCTAGAGACTCTATGTATCACTACTTGACCCTCTTAGAATGCACCTAGCTGCTTGCGGTTTCGAGTACCTTATCTGGTTGCCTGAGATTCGGGTGAACCATGGTTTTCTTATTGCATTGATTGAGAGATTCCAATCAAAGACACAAACATTCCACCTACCTACTGGAGAGATCACTGTGACGCCGGAGAATGTGTATAGGATTTTGCGCATACAATTTCATGGCCCTTGTCCTGATTATATCAGTGTGGGGAATGTTGGTCTTCATGCCTTTAGGACTTTGTTCGGTGATGACGATCAGTTGGCTCAGTCCATCTCCTAGGAGGCACTGGTACAGAGATATGGGCATACTCACATATTAGAGTACATTATATAAGTAGGGATGATCGATGGGATCATCATGTCCGACCGTCAACAAAACGGTCTTCTGATGGGTTGGGCCCCAATGGTAGCATGCCTGATGGCTAGTCCCTTTGAGCTAGGATGGGGTCAGTTCCTACTTGCTCACATGTTCTCAGAGATGCACAAGATAGTGTATCATGAGGGTAAATCTTTTGCTTCTGGTGCACTTGTTCTATAGATTTGGGTGTGGGAGCACATCTCGATATGTCGGCCTGTATGCAGCGAGGGTAGGCAGCCACAGGAGCCACTAATATATAGGTACTTTGGATATGTCACACAAGTCTAGATGGGCATTATAGAGTACTGGAGATGTGTCTTAGTTGACATGACATTCATCATTTGGAGACCGTACCTATAGGTGGAGGCATGGCCAACTACACGTGCTCAGTTTGGATATTTTTGTCAGAGTCAGGTGTTGATAGGACATTCTACCACTATCTTGGAGTGATTCATCATCACACATGTATGGAGATAGTATGGCATCATACAGGATGCACCACATGATTATGCCACTTATGCACGGTTGGTTCGAGAGTTGGGATTAGGATGCACAACTCAATTATCTTATGCTCTTTGCAGTCAGGAGTATATTGGATATGTTGCCAGAGATTGGGATTACAGGCCATAGGTTGTTGATGTAGGAGTTACTGATGCATTTATTGCTTGGTTGGCTAAGCATCTTGTGAGGAGATTTTTTGATCCAACAAAGCTGATTCTGACTACGGAGGAGGGAACAGATGTGACAGGTGCACCCATGGGTAGAGGCCAGAGATGACGAGATGTTTAGATACCAGTGGTGCAGCCTACACCACCTAGGCCTAGAGTGGTTATTACCCCATAGAGACCAACCAGACACATGAGACCACCTCACCCTTAGAGTTCTACAATAGGTCAACCTACATTTCTTTAGAGGAGATACACTAGAGGAGAGAGTGGCACACTGGGGGGCATTGGGAGCATAGATGAGATTTTAGGTGCTTAGCAAGATGTGGATGGTGCTGATGAGACACAAGTTGATCCTGAGTTTGATCTAGGTGCTGAGGTCTGACGCTACAAGGTGCGCAGAGAGATAGCTGCTGATCAACTAATGGAGGATGCAGAGGTACTGGCAGCTGAGGTAGATCCTGGACTGAGACAGACCCCTCAGGACATTATCAGGCTACTCAGGCTACATATTAGGGACTTGAGATTGCAGAGTACCACATTGGAGATCCAGCTGAGGGAGTCTAAGAGATAGAGATTAGAGCGAGAGGCAGATGTGAGATGGTTTCAGGCTGAGGTCATTCATCAGGCTAGTCGGGCCTCTTACTATGTTTCTGCATATTATGTGACTATACCTACTACCCAGAGAGTGCCAACATACTCTCAGTACATGGTTTCTTTTGAGGGAGCTAGAGCACCACAGGCTAACCCACCGCCAAATGCACCTACCCCACCACCACTAGATGTGGAGGAGTAGGCAGATAGCTGGTCTGCCTTAGTATTCTGATTGTTTTTGTCATTTTGTCCATACATTGATCTGATCTGATAGCTCTGAGGAGCTCATTCTTTTGCATATTGTGTCGTTAGTGCACCCCTGACTATTATAAGGTTTATGATATATATGAGATTGATTTTGGTTGTGACTTCATATGTACTTATCATTTTGTGTATGATGATATCATGTGATTTAAATCTGTAAAATGTTTTGATTAGTGTAGAATATTATGGATTATGCAATGCAATGGATTATGGATTATGGAAATGTATGATTTGTTTTATGCTTTATGGATGTACATGTATGTAATGCAATGAATGTAATGGAATGATTATGATATGTAATGTAAATGCAGCGATACACATGATATATTTTGTAGGTATTGATGAAGACAAGTACTCGGTCATTTGTAAAAAAGGATGTTTAACCCAGGATGGTGACTGCTTGCCAATATGTGAAGAGACCTTCGTGTGAGACTCAGTCCTTGTGTCATGTTTAGCATTGTTTTAGAGAATCTTTTAAGCGTCAAGCTGATTTGGCCAATCATGAGATAAATGCAATCATGCAAAGTGCAAAGTGAAATATAGAATGAAATGCAAACCTAGGACCTAGGACTTAGTCACTAATCATGTGTCGGTCATTTTCATCACTGAATATTTTATTAGGTAACTAGATAAATCAATACAATGCCCACTAGTTAGACAACCATGAACATATGAATATTGATTTTTACATCAAAAGTCAACACAACACCCACTGGCTAGACAACCATGGACATATGAATATGGACTTTTTTTCGGAATGTCAGATTAAATATAAGCACCAAGGCATAAATGCCAAGATGACCTGAATGTCACATCCATTTTGATATTGCAATTTGTACAAGCATCAGAACATAAAAATTGTGATGACCTGAATACGCCTTACATACAAACACACCAAGCAGTCAAGAGATCATTCTGAATCTGCTATGAATTACCTACAGTGACCATTTATCATTCATATCCTTGGGTAAGATCGCGTTTCACAGTAAGAGTAAGAAATCACTCAAAAAGACAATAGTTAGATCAAACTTCCTTGAAGCATCCAGGTATCGATGATCAAGGTACACATGGCCATCCAATACATGATGGAGGCACTTATAGTGGAGACCAATTCAATCCAGAATTTCCAAAGTTGTTAGATTTTCACTCAAAGAAGAAAACAAAAAAAAGATTATGCCCCCAGTCATCACTCTCTAAATCCTATGAAGGACATCATCGAAGAGCTTGAGTGTACATAATATGAAAAAATCTCAATGTGAATCAGTAAGCATACAAGGAGATAAAAGAAATGAAGCAGAGATTGTTTTCAAGTTATTGTTGATGTTTGTTTGTGTTTGATTACAAAATCCTTTTTGGTAAGGAGACAAATATACTGACTCGGATGTAGCTTCAAAGTATTCTGACTAGATATGACTTGTCTGAGGTATACTAGAGACCATAGGATATGACATTGATTTCCCCCAAGTTTGAAACATTGATAGGATATAGACGCTTTTGCTTATTGGTGCACAAACCAACTTTATTGAAAACAAGATGCGAAAACAAACCGAGAGATATGTATAAACTAAAGTAGGACTGAAAGCTGGGAAAGACCAAGATTGCACTAATAGATGGAGCATTTTTTTAACAAGTGGCACCCGTTTGTCAGGTTTTCACCATCTTGGCAGAGATTCTATTTTTGCTACCAAGGTGCCTATTTTCAAGTTTTCACCAAGGCACTTTTTCCTTTTCTTCTTTTTTTGTATTTTTCATCTTTCAATTTTTTTGTATTTGTCCACTTTTTGATTTTTTTGTGAATCATCAAGGTGCCTATTGCTAGGTTTTCACCAAGATGTTCATTTTTTTCAGGACTTTTTCTGATTTTTATGATTTTTTCAGGACATTTTTTAATACTGAATGCCTTAGGTGTATAATTTCTTCAGATGGAGAACATTGATTGGTTCTCAGAGCTGTTCTCCTTTAGTCATTGAGAGGTGATAGGCTCTAGAGCCAAAAGTAGTAGTGATAACAAAGGGAACCAGCCAATTGGGTTTTAACTTCCCCTTGCATTTTCGATGTGATTGATTTTTAGGATTTTCTCTCAAGACTAGATCGCCAACCTAAAATTCTTTGTGTCTGACTTTCTTGTTGTAGCCTCTAGACATTCTTTTCTGATATACTCTGAGATGATCATATGTTTCTTGTCTGCACTCATCTAGTAGTTCAAGTTCTTGCAACCTAGACACTCTATAGTCATCACCAACTACTAGGCCATGCATTCCAATTCTTAGTGATGAGATTTCAACCTCAATAGGCAATACCACTTCAGACCCATAAACTAAAGGGAATGGTGTAGTCCCAGTGGGCATTCTGATACTCATTTTGTAGGCCCAGAGAGATGGATTGATCATGAGATGCCAATCCCTTCCTATTTTATAAACTGTGTGATGTAGGATTTTCAATAGATTCTTGTTTGATGCTTCTTCTTGCCCATTCCCTTGAGGATAGTATATGGACGACCAATGTTGTGTTATCTTGAATTTTGAGCATAAGGAATCTAGGTCCTTGTTCTTGAATTGGCCACCATTATCTGTGACTATTGAATGTGGGATAACATACCGACATATGATGTAGTTAAGGATGAACATTGAAATTTGCTTGCCGATTGCTTGAGTCAGAGGAACTGCTTCTACCCACTTTGTGAAATAGTCTATAGTTGTAATGATATTGGTATGTCCATTAGAAGAATGTGGATAAATAGCACCTATTAGATCAAATGCCCATTGTTGAAAAGGCCATTGTGTAGTAAAGGGAATAAGATCTCTCCCTGGTGCATGAATCAAGTTTCCATGTACTTGGCACTTTTGACAGTTCTTAGCATATTTGATAGCCTCTTTTTCCATTTCAGGCCAATAATACCCAACCCTAATAAGCATATACCATCGTGGACTTCCTCTAATGCACGTTGAGACTCTTCACATTCTAAACATCTAAGAAGTGTACCATCTAGACTTCATTTGTATAGATCATTACCAATGATGACATATCGTGAAGCATTTCGAATAAGGTAACATTTCTCATGGCGGTTGAAGGAATCAGGGATGATATGGTCTTTAAGGTAGGAGTATAGGTTTTTGTATCTGGAAGAATCATGACCAACAATAGTGTAGATCATGCAGGTTTTGGGGGAATCATATGCAAGCAATGACAATGCTTCCACTAGGAACTCATAACGTAGCTCATGTTCGAGCTGTTGTAGTAGAGATGATAGTGTTGCCATAGCATCAGCAGCCTTGTTCTCTGTTCTAGGAATCTGTTTCAAAGTGACTGAGATAAAATATTTCTTAAGGTCATCGACCATGTGTTTGTATGGAATTAGTTTATCATATTTCATTTGGTACACATCATTAACTTGGTGTATGAATAGCTATGAGTGTCCATGAATGTGTAATTTTGTCACTTGCCACTCAATTTCTATCTTCATGCCATTAAGAAGGGCTTCATATTCAACAATATTATTTGTGCAAGGAAATTTTATTATGAATGCTTTAGGTATTGAGTAACCTTGTGGTGTTATGAATAATATGCCTGCTCCAGATCCATTCTGTGTGTAAGATCCGTCAAAGAAAATACGCCAAGTCCTAGAAGATATGTGCATGATAGATGAATCAAGAAATTCCATCTATAATGGTGTATCATCAAACAATGGTGCTTCAACCAGTTGATCTACAATGACTTGTCCTTTGATAGCTTTCCTTTCAACATATTCTATGTCAAATTTGCTCAATAGCATCACCCATTTAGCTAGTCTACCTGTGAGGGTAGCTTTGCTTAGTAGGTACTTTAGTGGATCAATCTTAGCTATCAATTGTGTTGTATGAGCTAACATGTAGTGTCTCAACTTCTGTGATGCAAAGATGATAGCTAGACACGCTTTGTAATGTCCCCATTTTTCAGACTTTTGGGATTAGCTTGGTTTGGCGACCCTCGCAAGCTAATCAGGTGATCAAAGGGGGTCAGTTGGCGGAGCCAATGTTGGGATTCCATTCTAGAGGTTCAAATTACCAGGTTTGCTCTTCGTTCGGGTCAATTTGGTCAACTTACTATTGTTGTAGTCAGTGGGCTTCAATGGCTTTTTATTTTAAATTTATCGTTATTAAATTAAATTATTTTAATTTAATAACTTTATTACTTTATAACTTTAATGTTATATAATGAAGTTGTGATTTAAAAGCCTTTTAAGTGAAAAAAAGTGAAATTGAAGCTTTTTCCAAAAAAACTATATATTCAATTCGAAAAAGCACTTTCATCATTCATTGTTGATTTGATAAAATTTATGAAGCTTCTTGGCTATGAGAAATGACTAGGGTTTTGAGGACTGATTCCTCTTTCTGCAATTTGAATCATCATTGATTGATGATGAATTTTGCCACATAAATTCTGAGAATTATATTCTGGTTTTATTTGAGGAAATAAAAATTGGTGTTGTTGTATACAGATTTGTAGAAGATTATTTAAGTTGTTGGCTGAAGATATTTGTCATAGGAAATCAAATTTTCAAAGGGTTTGGTCTTCAGCTTTGGAGAGAACTCGTCGAATTATCATGTGCAATGTATGGTGATGGATCAAAATTCTATTTTTTGTTGGAAAGTGTTTGTTAAAATCTTTAGAAGTTATTCGTACAATCTACAAGGAGGACCGTACGGATTTCAAAACAATCTGTCGTACGGACAAGAAGAAGGGACGTTATTTTCTGATTTATGGTTGCAAGTAGGGCCTGTGTAAGTAGGTAGAGGCTAAACTGCTAGGTGGCGTCAAGGATTCAAGATTATGAGCAGGGTAATTAATGAGTTTATTTTCTAGTGTCAACTTCCATACAAACTGCATTTGGAATGTACTACACGTCATTTGTATTTCAAGGTGTAAAGTTTATTTGTTACTAATTAGAGTTTATTTTATGATAATCAATATTATCATGTTGGCAGATGTAGCAGAACAATGAAGTAAATGTTAAGATAATTTGTTGTTGTATTTGTTGAAAAGTTTGATAATTTATTGTAATCCCTATGTGTTTCAAAAATCAAAATATTTAAATTGCAATTAAATTGAGGAAAGAGCTAGTTTTCAGTTGAGAGCTAGCTGGGCTCTTTACAGTGGTATCAGAGCATTTTTCCTGCCATCCTGTGGGGTCTAGATTCATTTATATTTTGAAGTTATTTAAAAGTGATTAGCACTTCCACTTTCCCTAGCTATGGATAAATATAGGAGGCCCAATTCTGGAAGTCGCTAAAGTAGTATGGCAAAAAGAGAGGAATTAAATGCTTTAGTAGAAAGTATGGAGAGACTTAGATTGCATCAGCAAAGATTGGCAGAGAGTTTGTTGGATCCAGTGATAGTAGACAGGGCAACGAGGTATATGGTCTCTACCTTTAGAAGCTCTTTACACTATGATGGATTTATTTCACAGGAACCAGTGGATGTTTCAGTACCATTGGTTGATAGCAACATTGAGCATCAACAAGTTGAGGCTCCTAGAGTAGTCACTAAAGATTGTACAGAGGGAGTTGATGTTTTTGTTATCATTGAGTATTCAGACTCTTCCATGGAGGGAGTAGTTATTGGAGATTTTTATGTCAGCTGTAGTAGTGTTGCTCTAGTTCAGGAGGCCATTACTTCCTCAGATGGGACTGATGCATGTATGGAGTCTCCCAGTGGTGATGTTGGTGATTTGGGTGCCACAACGGAGTCAGTTGATGATAGTTCATGCTCCAACATTATTGGTGTACAGCCTAACGTTGAGTCATGTGTGCAGAGTTAGGTGTCAATAGTTGAGATTTCAGCAGGAGATGTGGGAGCTGATAGTATAAACACATCTAATGACACTTTTGAGGATGCTATGAGTTGCATTGGGGATGCCACCCCTTGTGAGATGTTGGGTGATGATTGCGAGGAGCGTATGAGCTCTGATAGCTCTGAGGTTTATGATAGCAGTCATAGTGTGGGATCAGTACAAGAGATAGTGGTTTTTTCTTGTGTTTAGGATGTGAGCATGGAGCTATCTAGTGATGACACTCAGGATGGGAGTGTTGTGGTTGAATTGGGTGATGTAGTTTCATGCCACAATATATTTGATTCACATGATGACATTGATTCGTGTATGCAACCAAAGTTAGTGGAGGAGTCACAGATAAATCATATGGATACTAGCATCACATACATTTCTACTTTTCAAAGCAAGGATGATGAGTGTTGTATTGTTTCTATTTTTCTATATCTAACTTTGGGTGTAGATTCAACGTTGTTATATGGTGGTGATGGGTTCCAGGATTCTATGTTACAGGGACTCACAAATGAGGACAGGGAAGCTTATGAGTGGTAGGAGTTTGTTATAGCTAGAGCTTCCACTTTTAGAGAGGAGGTTACTTCTTTGGTAACTCATGTGGATGATTCATTTTGTAGCAGGACGTGTTTGATTTATCAAACCTTGGGGGAGGACTCTGAGTTGTTACTAAGAGAGGATGGATCCCAAGATCTGGATTTTCAGGCAGTTGCAGAGGATGAGGTAGCAGGAGATAGTGTTGAGTTGGATTCAACAGTAGCTCCCTCGAAATTAGATGAGGATGAGTCTGATGCCTATACTCAGTTTGTAGATGTGTACTAGGATGAAATTACACAGAGATACGGTCATCTTGAGGGGAGTTTTTTGGATGCAACTTCCTCTCATAGTGTGGACAACACAGTAGAGGTTGTTCATAGGAGGCCTATTGTGCAGAGTCATCATGTGACTAGCCAGTTGCGAGTTGATGAGAGAGATATTACTTCTACTCTCAAGCATTTTGATGCCACTCATCAGTTGTTGGTTATTAATGGTTGGGGTGCTCCTATGATAGATGATCATAGTGGTGGTTACCTTTCCTTGACAAAGATTCATTCCTTGCGCGAGGCTGTTAGGATTTTGAGATAGAATTATTTACAATTGGTAGCCGACCGAGATCACCTAGTTGAGTGGGGGAGTACAACATATGAGGCATTGATGGACAGAGAGGAGGAGGTGAGTGAGCTTACTCAGGAGCTCAAAATGACTATTGCGGCTTTATAGGGCACTCAACAAGCTCTTCAGGAGTCGCAGATCTAGTTGGAGGAGGTGACCATGGAGTTGGAGCATTTACAGTCCACACCAGCCCCAAACTCAGTTCGATTGCACATTGAGGTGGTTAATGGTGAGTTTTCTTCTATGGTTGGTGATGAGGAACATGATGATGTGGTAGACACATCTGTTCAAGATATGGGAGCACTTGGTACAAATGTGGTAGGAGTACCAGTGGAATCAAGCTCTCAGGTTGATTTGCTTCCTTTTGTTGGAAGTGAATCTATTTCATCATCTCACATAGCTGATAGCATGGGACAATTGGCTATGCCACATTTTCAGAGATATCAGTTGTGGGTTGCGAGGGAGCAAGTTGACGCTTCCACATATAATTTCTACTACACCGATTAATTCATGGAGTATTTACTTGAGAGTGCAGATGTGCGAGAGGATTCATACAGAGTGTCTGAGGGTACTCTCATCCGAGGCTTTTGTGCTATTCGAAGGTTGGTAGGGAAGATTATGGAGACTCTATCTAGTATGCTTCCCCATAGGGATTTCGAGGTTGGGTTTGTGAGAGGGTTTCTTAGGTTCCTACCCATCCTACAGTTATGTGGAGTTAGAGATTGGAGCCATCTCATGATTCCTAGTTGGGTAATGATGAGCCATTAATGAAGATTGGGGCTTTCTACCGGCATTATATGGTGGGTTATGCTCATCATTTTTATTTTGACCCACAGGTAGAAGATTTGATTTCACACAAGTGTAGACCGGCTCTAGTTTCTTACCATCCATTATGGGATGGATTAGCACCATCTTTTGTAGATGGAATTGGCAGTTGCAAGTTAGACTACTTGCAACATCCACACACCTAGGACCTTTTATCAAAGGTTAGAGTTGGTAACAGTGATTCAAACACATTTGGTCATTGTCTTCTTCTTAGTGCAGTTGGGTGTTAGTGTGAGTTAGACAGGAACTCAAGTTTTGGAAAAATTGATGTTTCAATTGGGTTAAGTTTCACTGGGTTGTTTTTTGCATCAACATCTGTAGTTGGTCTTTAGATGATGCTTTTAGTGATGTCATTTATTTGGGTGTCGAGGGAAGTTTCTTAGATGTTGGTTTCTGTACTCTAGATGTTGGGATTTTCTTCACAGGAGTATGGTGAAGATTGGGACATTACTTATGTCCATCCTTGGGATCCGGGTGGTTTGTGATGTTGCTTGTTTTTCCTGATTGCTTGAGGACAAGCGATCTTGGGAAGGGAGGACTGTAATGTCCCCATTTTTTGGACTTTTGGGATTAGCTTGGTTTTGCGACCCTCACAGGCTAATCAGGTGATCAGAGGGGGTTAGTTGGTGGAGCCAATATTGGGATTCCATTCTAGAGGTTCATATTACTAGGTCTCCTCTTCGTTCGGGTCAATTTGGTCAACTTACTATTTTTAGTAAGTGGTATTTTTGGGTATGGTCAAATTTAGCAGGGCGTCTGCACAAGGTGTCAGATTTTTCAGGGCTAAGTTTCAGGGAATCTCTAGTTTGAGGGACTTACCATTTATAGTAAGTCTATTTTTTGCAGTTGGCTATGTTTGGTAGTTGGTTATTTCTAGCAGGGCAGTTGAAGTTTGAGGCTCTGATGTCATAAATGTGTTTGTTGCAGTCAATGGACTTCATTGGATTTTTATTTTAAAGTTATCATTATTAAATTAAATTATTTTAATTTAATAAATTTATTACTTTATAACTTTAATGTTATATAATGAAGTTGTGATTAAAAAGCCTTTTAAGTGAAAAAAGTGAAATTGAAGCTTTTTCCAAAAAAGCTATATATTCAATTTGAAAAAACATTCATCATTCATTGTTGATTTGATAAAATTTATGAAGCTTCTTGGCTGTGAGAAATGACTAGGGTTTTGAGGACTGATTCCTCTTTCTGCAATTTGAATCATCACTTATTGATGATGAATTTTGCCACAAAAATTTTGAGAATTCTATTCTGATTTTATTTGAGGAAATACAAATTGTTGTTGTTGTATACCGGTTTGTAGAAGATTATTTAAGTTGCTAGCTGAAGATATTCGTCATAGGAAATTGAAATTGCAGAGGGTTTGGTCTTTAGCTTTGGAGAGAACTTAGCGAATTCTCATGTGCAATGTATGGTGATTGACCAGAATTCTGTTTGCTACAGGAAAGTGTTTGTTAACATTGTTAATATGATTTAGAACAATAGAGAGGGGGGGTGAATCAATTGTTCTCAGGTCCAAATGTATAATATAAACTTTTAAACTCTTCAACAAATCAACAGATCTAACAACCAACAGCTACTTGGTCACTACAAAATGCATATCAGAAACATATAACAGTGTAGTCCACTATCCAATATTATTTAACTTGCAAAACACGAAATATTCAAACCAAAACATTCACACAAGTATTGTCACCAGGATTTATAGTGGAAACCCAATTTGGGAAAAACCACTTTGTAACATGCTACTAATATTTTCACTCTTTTGAAGTGAGCTATGTGAAAATAAAACCCTATCAAAGGTTTACAAACACACTACTAGGTGTGACCCGGTTAAAGGATTTCAACCACCCTGATAGGAGTGCGCCTTGTTAAATGACTTAAGTACATTCCATTATAATGCAACCTTGATTAAAGGATTTATACAATGACTGTTAGGTCAACCTTAATTAAAGGATTTAAACTAATACAATGGTTAGAAAGTAACATCAGTGTTTGATCTGAAAAAATATAACTTACTTTGCAAATAACAGATCCAATTCTTACATAGATATACTGGCTTACTGAATGAGATCCATTTCCATCTCCATCACTGATCTGCTCAGAAATCCCTTCAAGCAATCACAACTCCTTCTCCTTCAACCTTTTTTGCTTATTCAGTCAATAACAATAACAACTCTAGCATATTGTTTCAACCTCTCACTTATGTTTCCTTAATACCTCTTTGATAGGTCAATCCAACTTTTGCCGCTTAATCTCCTCTGTAGATTTTAGGGTTAGGTCATATTCATCGAATCCTTCCAACATTATGTTCTTCATCCATCCTTCTAGAAACATCTCTAATCTCTTTATGGAATAACAATAAAATAGTTTACAGTGCATTAAATGCTTCCATACATTCAATAAATAAATTCAACATGATTTACATAATCCAAGAATTCAACTATGTCAGCTAGGAATCAGAAGTCTTCCTCAAATGTAAATTACTGATGCTCGGTCAATACTGCATTCAACTCCTTGGTCATCACTGCCTAGCCCGGTCACCACTAAAATTGTTTCCTCGGCTAATACTGTCTTCCTCGGCAATAAACTGATGTTCGATCAACACTGAATTTACTTGGCATATACTGGGTCGGTCAACACTAACATCACTCGACTTAAACTAGATTTCTTCACTTTTGCTTGGTTAAGCCTACTTGTTTAGTCTTGCTTCTCACTTAGATAAGCAATACATTATCTTATCATTGTGCCACATAATCAAGTACCCATTGAAGTATCAAGATAACTCAACGTTTCCTTAGGTGCTATTGTTATCACCTTTTCCCTAATCCTTCTCAACAATCAAATAGATATAGTACTTTCTTAGATAGCAACAGTCTTACTAGTTAAGGTTTGACATCAATGACAATACAACAATTGCTTCAATTGCAGTTTCTAACAAACATATTTAGAAGTTGTCGTACAATCTACAAGGAGGGTCGTACGAATTTCAAAACAATATGTCGTACGAACAAGAAGAAGGTCCGTTATTTTATGATTTATGGTTGCAAGTAGGGGCTGTGTAAGTAGGTAGAGGTTGAACTGCTAGGTGGCGTCAAGGATTCAAGATTATGAGTAGGGTAATTAATGAGTTTATTTGTTGGCCTCAACTTCCATATAAGCTACATTTGGAATGTACTACACATCATTTGTATTTCAAGGTGCAAAGTTTATTTGTTATTAATTAGAGTTTATTTTATGATAATCAATATTATCATGTTGGCAGATGTAGCAGAACAATGGAGTAAATGTTAAGATAATTTGTTGTTGAATTTGTTGAAAAGTCTGATAATTTATTGTAATCCCTATGTGTTTCAAAAATCAAAATATTTAAATTGCAATTAAATTGAAGGAAAGAGCTAGTTTTTGGTTGAGAGCCAGCTAGGCTCTTTACATGCTTCTTCTATCATGGAATAGTTCTTCTCATAAGCTACCAATGTTCTGCTAATGTAGTAAATAGCTCTTTCCTTCTTGTTTTCATCATGTTGTGCTAGTAATGCCCCCGGTGATGTATCTGTGGTGGAGACATATAGAATCAATGGCTTCCCTTGAATAGGAGGCATCAGAATAGGAGGGTTTGATAAATATTGCTTGATATGATTGAAATTATTTTCACATTCCTCGTTCCATGCAAAAGTCACACCTTTATGTAATGTTTTTGTGAAAGGATATGATATGTCTGCTAGCTGAGATATGAAACATCTGATTGATTGCACCCTTCCTTGTAAGGTTCTCATTTGACTGATATTTTTAGGAGGTTGCATCTCCATGATAGCTTTGACTTTAGCAGGATCTACTTCAATGCCCTTCTTTGAAACAATGTAGCCTAGGAGCTTTCCAGAAGTGACACCAAAAGCACACTTTTTAGGGTTCAGTCTAAGACTAAACTTCTCCATTCTATCCAGTATTTTTCTCAAGTCATTCAAATATTATGATCTTATCATAGACTTAGCTAAGGTGTCATCAACATAGTCTTCCATAGTTTGATGCATCATATCATGAAAGATAGATGTCATAGCCCGTTGATATGTAGCACCGACATTCTTAAGACCAAATGGCATGACATTCCAACAAAAAGTACCCCATGCACATTTAAAAGTTGTTTTCTCTTGATCTTCTGGAGCAATTTTGATTTGTTTGTATCCTGAGAAACCATACATTAAAGAATACATTTCAAATCCCACGGTCATATCCACTATCATATCAATGTTTGGTAGTGGAAAGTCATCCTTATGGCACACTTTGTTTACATCTATGAAGTTTGTGCATACTCTAATAGATTTGTCAGGTTTTGATACTGGAACAATGTTGGAGATCCACTCAGCATAATCAATAACTTAAATAAATCCAGCTTTTAGTAACTTTTCTAGCTCAGCTTTGACTAGGAGTGCAACATGTGGATGCATCTTTCACAATTTTTGTTTAACAGGTTTGACTCCTAGAGCTATAGAAAGATGATGCATTATCAAATTTGGATCTAACCCTGGCATATTTGAACACTTCCATGCGAAGTTGATCTTCTTTTCTATCAGGAAAATAGTGAATGCTTGTTTCTCTTCCTCTGATAGGGATTGTGCTACATGAATCATGTGTGGTTCCTCTGATGTACCCAAGTTGATAGATTGAGTGGGTTCTATCAATACTGGAGATCTGTCGTATAAATGACTCAGAAGGACATCAAATATCTCATCCTTAGGCACCTCAAAGAGGTTTTCACCTTCAGATACGTCTTTTGTTTTTACTATTTTAGGTTCTAAGACTGCCACAAAGTGGTTTTCACCCTCAGAACTCTTTTTCTTTTTGCTTTTGTTTTTTTGACTGAGATATTTGATATCTGACTTTGTCATGCTAACACTTGGTTCACTGATGGAAGTTGTCATAGGTTCCACTGCATTAAGGTAGCAAGCAAGGGCATAGTCAATCGGGAAGGTGTGGATATCTTAGTTTGGATCAGTAGTTGTTTGGTCTATAAGCTCTAGATGTTGGATAGTCAATGTAGGGGAGGATTGGGATATTGTGTTCACACATATGGTGTTGTCATCATTGGTCCTAACCTGACTCTCAAATTCAAAGGTGATATTACTACTCAGAATGCTCAATTCATGAATAGTCTCACTATCATTATTGGATTCCACTTCAACCATAGGTGGATCAGACTTGCTAAGTTCATCATTTCTCTCTAGGCTCATGTTGGTTTTAGGTGAATATTGGTGAATGAAATCAATGTGTTTTTCAGTGATAAGCTCATCTTCTTCTAGAATAACTCCCCATTCATAGTCATTTGATTCTTCATCTGGATCTCTAGGAATCTGAGAACATGTGTAAAGTCAGGACGAATCCCCCAAGCAGGATTGCCTTTAGATTTTGAGTAGAATTCATATTCATGGGAGTCTATTTCAGAATCACTATTGTATCCCAAGTGTTCAGCTATTGTGGTAGGTTTACCTTCCTCTTGTTTAGTAGTAGGTTCTTGTGTATCTACTACATTGATATTCTCCTTAGGTTTTTCTTCATCTTTAAGAAGATCTAGTATTTCTTGAGGTAAATGTTCATAAGGAATAAGATCAGTGGTGTCTGAATCATCACTATCTGATTGTGGTGTTTCTTCCTCTAGCTGAGTTGTTGTTGATGGTTCAATCTGCTCTAGGACATGTGGAGAATTTTTGATGAGATGAAAAGGCTTCTTTTGATATCCCAAGCCTGTAGCATCTTTGGTCATCCTTCCACATTGTTCAACTGGTTTTATAATGCCTTTTCCTCTTGTTCCTAGAGGTCCTTTTCTGGTGTATCCCATTTTGGACATGAGTTTATGACCTGGTCCATAAAATTTGACAGGGATTTTAGGTGTTTTAGAGTCACATTTCTAAACTGTCTGGGATTGAGACTCATCTTTGTATAACCATGCTAATATAGCTTCTTCTTCATCAGATTCTTGCTTGGACACACTTTTTATATTATAAAACTTCCATTAAATATGACCTGAGATTCTTTAGCTGTAGGTTTCACCTTGTCTAAAGGTTGTCCATAAGATTTTGGGGACAACAAGAGAGATGTGAGAGATAGGATTGGCTCCTTAGTATATTCTCCCATGCCCGTGTCCTTGATTTTGACTTCTTTGGCAATGTCTTCCATCTTGGATGTTGATGCAATATCTTTGTGTTTGGGGAAAGATTCTCTATTATGTGGAACAAGTTTGTCAACACTTTCTTTCAAGGCATTGCAAGATGTGGATATGTCAGCTAGAATCGTCACCTCTACTCCATCATAAGGAAATTTCACACATTGATGGTATGTTGATGGAATAGCTTGCATTTCATGTATCCAAGGTCTCCCTAGAAGAACATTGTAAGACAATGGAAGATCTAGAACTTGACAGGTGATGTCTTTGATAATTGGTCCTGTTCTGATGGGTAGGACAATTGTTCCTTTGGAAGATCTTTCTTGCTCATCATAAGCTTTTATGGTTATCTTCTTTTTAGGATCAATAGCATCTTTCGATAGTCCTAGTTGTGTGATCAATTTGTAGGAACAAATATTTAGACCAACGCCTCCATCTATCAACACATGTTTGACACAACGGTTTTGGATCAAGACTTCAATGTGCAAGGGTTGGTTATGCGGATGACTCAACAAATTTTCATCTTCCTTTGAAAAGGAGATATACTAGGGTGATGTCAGATGACCAACCATAGTCTAGAATCTATCTAGATCAAGATTGTCAGGAACATTGGAACTGAGCAAGGCTTTGTCCAGAATAGCTCTATGACCAGGAGATATCCGAAGGAACTCAAACATGGATATTTTTGCATTGGTTATATGCTGGAGTTGTTGGACAATATTGTATGACATTGCTTTGGTCTCTTTAGGAGTTGATTTTGAGGCAGCCCTTTGTTTAGAAGCAGATGATAGATTGAAAGGCACTTTAGGAGCGTTTGATGAACTTGAGTTTTATCCTTGTAGGTGTACCTTAGCTTGTGATCGAGTTACTACATTTGCTGATTGATTATCTCTATCCTTTTTCATAATAGTGATGACATTTCAATGTTTAGATGGGCATGGTTCAACCATGTTAATGACATCATTATTTCTAGAGTAGGCGTAATTGACCTTAGCACCCATGTTAGGCTTAGAAGATGAATCTCCTTGATTATGCTTTGAAAATGGTTCCGTGAATGCTGTATGATCATTGTTGGTTTTGTGATTGTCAATTACAATTTCTCCTTCATCAATTTTATCTTGAGTGAGATGTTTTAAGTGCATGTAGTTATTGGTTTTATGACCTTTATTTCAATGGAAGTCACAAAAATCGGTCTCTTTCCACTATTTAGGTTTAACTTTAGGCTCATATGGTTTTATCTCAAGCAACATGATGATTTTGTTTGCCAATAGTGTTTTCATGGCAGATTATAAGGACTCACCCAAAGGAGTGAACTCGCGCTTTGGTTTTTTAACCCATGGCTTATAGTCATTAGACTTTTTAGCAAATTCAGATGCCTTTTGTTTCAAAGCTTTTATGGCTTGAGTGCCCATGGTAAGATTGAATGTGGGTGCCTTCAATGGAGCACTGATGTGATCAACAACACCATCTATTATGAAATTCTTGTTCTTATTCCAGAATTTGACTTTGTCTTTGTTGTTGGAACTAGAACCAGATTCATACTTGCTATCTTTGTTAATCGATATGTCTCCCTTGCGAGAAAGCACATTTTCAATTTTTATGGAATTTTCTACCATTTTCTCAAAAGAAGTATGATTTTGCATTTGCAGATGATAATTGAGTTTCAAAATCAGATTGTTGATGAAGATTTCAAGTTTTTCAGTTTTTGAAATAGATCGAGTATAGAGTGAAAACTTCTTCCTCCATCATTTGAGGAAAGTCAGGAAGGGTTCTCCTATTTTTTGTTTTAGATTGCAGATATCGATCATGGTGATTGGATGTTGAATATTGTAGGAGTATTGTTGGTAGAATAGTTTGATCAACTCCTCAAAAGTTTTGATTATTGGCGGCATTTTAGAGAACCAATGAATGGCTGACCCTCCCAGAGATCGAGGGAAAAGACACATTAGGTAAGTTGGTTCATGCATAAACTCCATGGATTGAGTGCAGAATTCTCTGACATGATCTTGGGGATCAGAGTTTCCATCATACTTATCATATTTTGGTATCTTCTCTCTTTTTGGGAATGGTGGCATGTACAAGTTTTTATCAAATGGACAAGGGCATAGAGCCTCCATAGAAAATTCTTTAGGTTCGTTCTCTTTTTCCATCTTGTTTAACTTGACTTGCATATCATGCATCTGTTTCATCAAGGCTATGATAGGAGTTTCTTCCTCTTGAGTGATGATATCTTCAACATTAAAGTTTGGAGGAAGTTTGGCTCCTTGTCGAGCTAGTTCTAAGAAGTAGGTTTATTTCTCTTCTTGTAAGAAATGTTTCATCATGTTTTGAAAGTCATCATCATTTCTATATCACTCAATTTCAGATGGGGTTGGTTCTGGATCTCCACCATGATTAGACTGATGACCTTGAGAACCTTGGTTTCCTCCTCCTTGAGACATCGTGTTATTGTGAGGACTACCAGGGATTGATTGATGTGGAATTTGTTGACTACCTTTGTGAACCGACACAAGAGGTGTGACGTAACCACCTTTCAAGTAAATATTGCAAAGAGCGTCTTCTCTGAATAGATTGGTGGCATAAGGCTGGTGAAATGTTTAAGAAACCATAGAAGATGTTGCTGAAGAGAATATGGTTTGTTCTCCTTGTTTTCTTTGTGAGAAAGCTCTATTTTCCACCATTAACCTTGGCTAAAGCAAAAGAACAAGATTAAGACAACTGAAGGATGACTTGTTTCAAGGGGATGGAATGATGCAACCTTGTAAAGATTAGATTGGTTGAAGATTGATTTGGATGTAAATGAAGGATACTGTGCCCTAGATGTATGGGTAGATGCCCAAAAGATGATGGACACGAGCTCACAACACTTAGTCATTTTGTTAAGAATGAATTAGAAGATGGTTTGACAAGGTTTTGAGACAAGATGAATGCAATTCAAATCGATAAATCAGAAGACTGGATCAAACTCAAGAGACCACTTTTAGAAAATTGGTTGGATTCTTCTAGTTTTCTACTCTGTTCCTGACACAGTTAATTTTCTAACAAAATCTGGAAGTTGGTTGTAAAAATTGGATTTCTGACAAATTTTGAAGGTTTCAGGCAACTTTGGTAAAAATTTGATATGAGTTTCTCTCGGCTCGTATGAGTCTGGGTTAGCTTTGGCATGACAATTAACAAAGGTCATATGATAATTGACACCAAATTTTGATTTTGCTTGGTTTTTGTGACAACACTCGTACGATAGTATACAATCTCCCATACGACTTTCTTGGGGTTCTGGCATGACAGTTGGAAAAACTCGTACGAGTTTTGAAATTTTAGGATGACTTTTGACACCAGAAAGGATTTTTGCTTCATATTTTGCAATTTTTTAGTTTTTAGTGTTTTTAGTATCAGATTGTTTGCAAATTTTTATGTCCAGGTTTGAAGATCTGTGTAGTAGTTTGTCTTAGGTTTGTTCATTTTAAGTAACCAAATAGATACCAGGCACGTAGAACAACAATCAAGGGAGCAAGAAATCATCTTCAAACAATGAGAAAGGGATAAAGCAACCTTGCACATGAACAAGAATAGTGACTTATTGTTCTAATCCCTAAGAATGCTACTTGTGTATGTTCTCAAAATGTTTTGCAATCACGCACATAGTCCTAGAAAATAAATTTTTTGTTGCACTAGGGTTCTTAGTAATGGTTTGACTCTGCAACTTTTGTAATCTCAAGAGGGCGAAATCCAATCCAGGTGCACTAGAGTTTTGACGCTGTCTGAGAATTTAATCAATCAGGAGCTGCTGAGGAGATCTGACAGCCCAACAAGAGACTACACCTATGGAGATTTCTTCCACAAGGACATTTATATAGTAGCTACTACTACCATGGAGAAAATGGCTATTACCGCTTGAGGTTCCATCCACGTGGTTGACCCAATAAAGGCAATGTCCACTACAGTTAACCCTCTCTAAAAGGAGACTCGCAAAAAGGACCACAAGGGGACTTAGTTCAAATTCAAGGATCTGAGTTTCTAATACTACCCAAAAAGGGAGTAGAGCATAATCCTCTAGCCTTTTCACTTCACAAAAATATAGCAAACATATCAATTGACATGCTAAGACTGAAACCACCTCACCAAGGTTCGTGATGTCAACAACAATGTCTACCGAGCTCTCTAAGTGGGTCCAAGAGAGAACGTATGGATCAAAGTTGAGTACTAAACCAAGTAAGACCGTGAGATAATAACAGTATCCTCCCTACCTACAAGGGGATCTATCTTTGAAAAGAGCTTCGCATGCAAAACAAGTGAATGAAGCCCACTCCCTCAAGAAATCCACAAATAGTGTTCATACGACCTAATTACTATGTGTAACAGATATGCAAAAAGTAAATTTATGTTCTTTTTAGAGCCCAAAATGAATGTGTGATTTATAAAAGAAAGAGACACTCAAGCTAAACATGTGAGAGGTTCATTTTATGTCCCAAATGGAAATATTATCAGATGTAGCAGAATACCTCAGTTCCAACGCAACGCGCTTAGTAGATTTTACTTGATTTTCAATTTTGTTACGCTTTTCCATGAGCCAAAATAGCAAGTACCAATCTAAAATAGCAAACATCAATTATTAGGGTTAGCCATCAGTCCAAATCCAAAAATAAAATATGAAAGACAACCTAGAATTCTGGTACAATAATTCAAATTCTGGTACGAAAACTGGTATGATAATGTGCTACCTCACGTACAATGATCCAGGCAAGAAACGACAATGGGTTAGTATGCACATGACAAAGTAATTCCCAAATGACAATACCAAACAACCGGCATGATTCTCAAGATTTCCAATTGTTGTACGACAATCAAAGGGTCTTGGTATGACAATCTGTCAAACATCGTACGATAATTGTACGGACAGAAAATAAAAATTGTAGTTTTGAGAGAAATTGATAGAAAAGAATGGAAACCCATTTCAGGGCCCCATGGTGGGTGCCATAAATGTGCATGTGAATTTTGTACCTAGCTGGAGACACAACACTTCAGTAAAATGTTAGAGGTTAGCAAATCAAGAAATCTGCAAATAAGAAGAATATAACTAACCAGGCAATTTACTGCCTTCTAGTAGGTGCGAGTATGGTATTCTTAGATTCAGAATGAAATCAGTGACAATGCAACACCTAAACGAAGGATTTAATGCTAAAGATGGATAAAATATGAATGCAAATTAATCTTTTTTTTTTGGATTTTGTGTGCAATAAGATGAAAAACTAATATGCAACTAGTCTAGAATGGATTGAAATGATATGCAGATTGATCTAACAATGATATGCTATGATATGAAAATGAATGAATGCTATGATCAAAACAATAACAAAAATCTCACAATCGCCTGTTCGCAAGAGCTTGATTCTTCAGATGCAAATTTGCCAGAGTTCAAGTATGCAAATTTGAAGGGCCTAAAACCAAGAAGCTGAGCCTTCATTATATAGAAATCCAGGGCTTGAGGATGCATTGAGAAAATCCATAAATCACTCTGGATAAACTCAAGTTGATTTTTGAGTTAACAAGAAATCAGGAAAAGATCAACTCATAAAATCACGCAAAAGCACTTTTTAACTCGAAATAGAGTTCATATCACTTTTTTAACTCACAATCACATGTTGAGTTTAGAAAGTTAACAAATTGAAATTGATAATTGATGTAAAGTTGACTACTTTTCTAATTGTGCATGATTTAATATGAATTAATTTAAAAATTAAGTGATTTATTCTCAACTTAACTTATTTTGAACTAAAATAATTGATTTATGGGTTAATCAATTATTAAATCAAACTTTTATTCCAAAACTGTATCATTAAATTTTGACAACTTGATTTAATTAATTAAATAAGAATTTAATCAATTATTCGTAGGATTTTTTTATTTATTGTCAAAATTAAACTTAATTAATTAAATATTTGAAATATTCAATTAATCAAATTTAAGGATAAATATGATTTATCGCCAAATAATATTCAATCAGGATAATTAGATAAATTAGAAATATTTAGGAAATATTCCCCGATGCAGAATTAGGATAAAATCAATTAGGGTTTTGATAAACTGATGTGCAGATGTGTCTTAGGTGAGGACTTTGATGTTGATTTCAATCGATTTGTTGATGTAGGAGGTTAATGAACCTATAGCCCATTTTTGGGGTATTACACACAACTTTTGTGCTTTTCAATGTACAATGACTCAATTTCCTTAATATTGAACACTGCATCTCTCTAGAAGAGTTTGTTTCTCTCTCCTTTTCTTCTTTCTTGCATACAAAAACATTTCGTTTCTCCATAGTCTCTGCATGAAAACATAACTCATTTTTCAAAATCTTAGTGCCCATTCCCTTCCATATGTCGATATACCAAATGCTACTTTCCAGCCCAAAACATTTGACATGGATTCATATCATCGCTTCCTAAGTTATAACTCATATAATAATCTCATTGTCAATGTCAAATACAATTTATCTTTCTACTATGAAGTGTCTCCCCCAAAATACTTCTTGCAATTTAACCACACCACCATACTTAAAACTCTTTGACTGTGAAGTACATTACAAAACACTTCCATGTGCATAACAATATAGAAACAAGAGTAATATCATAACAGCATAACCAAGCACATAAAATTTATATTCAATTGTACATTTTTAAAAAAAATGTAATGTTGTTCGCTTCTCTGTCAAAATTCAAGTTCTTGATTTTGAATCCGTGCAACAACAATGAATCCAGAAAAGCTAGCACAAATGAAGAAGAACCAAAGCAAGAACACTTGCCAAAAAGGTAATTAAGTTCAACATCTCCATTTTTTCCATGTTTATACACTTCTCCAAAATGAATAAGAGCTTTATGTACTTATAACAAGATAAAAGTAAACAACCAAAATCCCATATCAATTGAGGATCTAAATGCAAGCAAATCAGGAGCCACTTTTGAAGGCGATGTATTGGTAATATATGTATCATCTTAAAATGGAAGCACTTCCATGTTAAGAACATTTAGCCCTATGAGTAAGTGGTCTGGGGTCATGTCAAGCACCTTGAATTGGTCTTTGCATGAATCTAACTTTTTCTGCCTATTTTGTTTCTCTCTCCACCTGTTTCCAGCCTTTTTTTGGAACCTGGTCCTGAGAATTTGAAAACTATCATCTCAGGGTCAAGTTGACCTCCTAGGTCAAGGTCAACCTTGACCCTAACCTAGGGCAGAGTCGACCTCAACTCTGACCTAGGGAAAAGTCAACCTCGACCCTAACCTTGGGTCCAAATTTCAAGTTCTGAAGGTTTCAAGATATCGGGCTTCGAAAAGTTTTATTTTCCCACTTCCAGGTCGGTTGTTTCGGGTTTCAGAATGGTAAACTCTTAAATTGCATTTAATCTAGGTCCATTTCTAGGGGTTAAGGTTAATTGGGATTTAATTCTCTAATGTTGGCCTTCTCTAGGAGTTTGTGCCCTAGATCACTATAAAAGAAAGCCTTCCTCTCTCATTTTCTTCATCAATTATTCATGAGCATCATCTTCAACCAAGCAATTTCATGATCTCTTCTCCATATTTCTCAAGAAAGCATTCTCAAGCAAGGAAACATTCAAGAAAGCATCCAAGCATTCATGTTCTCTATTGAAGATCAAGGATTCCAGCATTCAAGCCTTTGAAGGGATTTGGTTCAAGCATTCAAGATTCATCATTCAAAACCCTAGATCTATCCATCATGGTGGTGTGATCTTCCTTCAAGATCCTTTGTTCATCTTCAAGATCCATTCATTCTTCTCTTCAAGGTGGATTTCGAGCATACAATCATGGAGGTTTTGATTTACATTTGTTAATGTTATGTTCAAAATTTCATATCAACATACTTGTTTACATTTGAAATACAATTGCATGTATATTGAATATCATAGCTTCATTGCTAGATCTACTTCTACTACTTGCTAGCATTCTCTATTTCAATTTCATTATTAAGGTTGATTCCAAACTGGGGTTTGACTAAGGTAAACCCCTCATCCAAATAACAAAATCATTTTTCTTGTAGGTATAGGTACATGACAATGAATTGCAATTTAGATCTGGATACCCTTTTCGGTGAACTTCTGCGATCCGTGAACAAAATTTTTGCCAGAGCTATTTCAGGTCAGGGACGACCTTCAGTGAGGGGTAAGATTGTGCCCCAGGGTAAGATTGTACCCCGCTATCTAGGTCCAAGTCAACCTAACTCCAGAAAGACAAATTTTTTTTGGGTTTTCTAGTCTGGAGTAGGTTGCAGAATCTCTCGAAACTGAACACAGACATCAGAAAATAGTGATTTCTACATCAACCTTCTTTTGAGATAAGTATTTCTATTTTATTTAGTTTATATGTCCACAACATTTTCCATCACATATATTTCACACACCTATTCATTTATACCTCTATTCAATATATAAATTTGTCCTAGACAGAGCCACATAGACAAAAGAAGTTCTATGCACAGACTTAACAAACTCCAAAGGAGAGATGACAGTAACACTAAATGTAAACGGAAATCTCGTCCACAAATATGAAGATAAAATAATCCTAGGCATGGAAATAGTAGTAACATGCTTCAAAATTACACCTAGAATGGATTATGATCGTGGAGAAAGTGATTGCATATTATTTTTAAAAGAATCAAGTACAATTGAAACAATACCTTCTCTTTTACATGAATACAAGTTCATTCAAGGTACAATTATACAACATTTTCTCACAAGTATAGCTGAATTCCCAACTAGAACAATAGGTGCAGTTGTTGTTGGAACACACATGAAAGGTACTCAACACATACTTGACATCAAAGATGGCTACAGTGATATGGAAAAAGCACCGGTAAACTTGATCACTCAACATCTCTTCTCAACTATCTCAAACCTATTTTTCCTTTCTTAACCCTTTCAATTGAAATCTTAGAGTGTTCAATTCAAAAACTAACTTTACTACTCAAAAACAGGTCTACATGCATCCAAATTTTACCCAATTATACTTTCAAATTGAGGAACAGTTTAAAAAAATGAAATTTCAACCTTTCTTTTAAGAAACATTGCAAATAAGGTTGATTAAAAAAGTGATCTTTGAACAAGTCTTTCGACATTTATCTGCAAGCTAAATGACAAAAGAACAATAGAAAAACTCCACAGACTTTTGCACACAACATTTGAGGTATCTATTTCAAAATTGCTTCCCTCTTGATTTTGTTCTATATTCTAACATTTCTTACATGTTATTAGAATCTTAAAGGCAACAAATGCATATATTCCAATCCATTCCATGCATTCTGCCCCAAATACAATTACAGATTTGAGAGTTGTGATACACTGGATGGAAAAACTGCTCATTGCAAAAAAATGTGACAAAGATGTCACCTACACATATTCTCTATACCTCAAAATAATTATCACAAAGGACAACAAACAAACAATTCATTGCTTTGCAGAAAAAACTATCGTTAAACACTTATTGCCTAGTCTAAAAAACATTACTTATCAGCGGTACATCAATGATAAAGCAATGGTTATATTGATGCTCCGGGAGCTCACAATAAATGGCAAATTTACTTTGAACCAAAATAACACTACCACACGTGCCATTGTATTTGATGAATAGACAAAAAATACTACCATGAAGGTAACTATACTAGTACTCGTAATACTCTTTACACTTAGCAAATTCATATTTTTTGACCCTTTATTATACAATACTAATTTTTATCAAATTTGTAGGTGCCAAATTTTGAAAACATGGCAAATCATTTCTACATCTCAGCCCAACAAACAGTCCTCTATATGCTTTTATCATGCTTCAAGTGCAACTTTCTAATTTTTTGTGTACAATACCAATCAAAAGCTAAATGCTTTAAATGCTGAAAAATAACTACTATTTTTTGGGTTTACTACTTCACTCCTGAATTGCATAGAAGACATTCATAGGTTTCAATGCTTCTAATCCACATATGCGTCTACTATTTTTGTTTATTCTAACATGTTTCTTTCCTTGGCAGTTCACAAAGATTCTACAGTCAAATATTGTGTTCTAAATCCTTTTAATACTTAAACAACTACTATTTTTATGCTTTCCTACTTCTTTCCATCTTCTTTACATACAATACATATGTACAGTTTCCAACGCTTCTATCAAATGTTGTTTATATCAATGCATTTACATGTTCACTCCATTGTTATTATTTCCTCTTTCACTAATGATTGGAATGCTCCAAATGCTAATGCTACTTTACATGTCATCCACTTGTGCTAACATTTCAAATGTCTCTTTTTTCTGTAATGTCGTACTCATTTTCGTTGACATACAATGTTTCAAATGCTTCCACTGGTTAAATATGTGAAAAACATTATCGCATATGTATTGCTTACATTATACAACACCATGAAGATGATGGTATGAATAAATTCCCACAACTATAATCCCAAAGTTCCCACTGTAAAATGTCCAAAAGCATCTCACAAATCTCCTCTAAACATGGCCAATGACTATTGAAAAATGTTAGACAGTTCAAAGACTAGATATCCTGGCGGCTGGCACACAACCTTTATAGCTTCTTCTTCTGTAGGTTGTTACATCTACTGATATTTCAAAATCCCACCTCAGCCTAATAAGATGCTTGATCTTTAACCCTCCGTCTTATTTATATTTGTTAATATTCGCTTAACATTTTTTTTTATTAAAATACGCCTTCAGATTAAGTTTACCGTATATGGACTTGCTTCATATAATATAGAATTTTGTCACCCACAGTTACATTTTGTTTTTAAAATATATAATATGCATTAATTGTAATGTATGAAGGAAAATTTTAAAATATTGCAAACATGCCAGATCTTCTAATGATGTAATGTTTTTTTGTCAGAAATGTTCTGGGCTTTTGAGCTGCCCAACTTGTTCTAACTAGTTATTGACTATCTACAGCTGAGTTTTTTCTGCTCATTGTAAATTTACAAAATGGCTTCATACCTTATTTTCAGCACACAAGTGCAATCTTAATGTTCTGATTTAATGGGCTTTCATTTGATTGTTTGGAATCATTTAAGATGATTATAAAAATTGATTGTCCTCAGTTTTTTCTGCTCTTTATAATTTTACAAAATGGTTTAACACTTTATTTTCACCACACAAGTGCAATCTCAATGTTTTCATTTTATTTTTTTATTTGGAATCATTTAAGATGATTATAAAAATCACAATTGCTCATCTACCAATGAGTTGTCATGCCCTATCTGAGTTTAGGGCCTTTTACCATAAATTACAGCCCACGAGTTCGATGAATGTACAAACATTGGTATATACTACATATTACCTTATTACTTTTCCATAAATGTAGCTTTTGTTTACATTGACTGAATATAATTTTTGAAATGAAAATGTCTGACAAATTGTTTTCAGATTAACATAGTATATATGTGCATACTAACTATTTCCTATAATTTCTTTTCAGATTTTATTTTCATATTTCATTTGTTTATCCAAAACAAAAACTGTTGAATGTCCATACGTTATTTCAATTTGTGCACAACATTCAGACTTCATTTGGGAGCTGAAAGTACTCAATCAATAGTGTTGTATGACACCAGATTTAGCAAAAGAGCATCTTTTGAGTAGAAAGAATGAAACAGATTAATTACACAAGGTATGCATCCTCACACCCTTAAATTTGGTATACAAGATTCATTGATTGACTCTGAGGTAAGAACATGTCCTAGTTTTTTCTGACCTGTACCCCACTCCATTTCTCTTTTAGGCCTTCCAAACTGATGGTCCACAAAAGTGGGCAAAAATATTAAAGAAAAATTAAAAAGTAGCATTTTGCATCACATCTACACTCAATGTACTCCCATATCTTATACTTTTATTCTTCTACGATCTTTCATATATCACACACTTCAGATTATATTTCAACAAGTTAATTTGGATATAGTTCTGGTTTATGCACAAAGTTCCCTGTAATTTTGAACTTTTGTCAACCTTCTTTTATAATATAAGCACATTTATCATTAACATAAATTATTCATATGTTATCATGATTTTTTTCGTTTGTTTTCATTTGAATCTAAATGTGCTGACGATGACTTGCCTTGAATTAGCACTATGGATCTGAAATTTCTATTGTTTATAAACATTTTATTTGCTTTTATATGCTTAAATGCATTATGCTCTCTTCCACATATGTGCATTCATATTAAAGTTGTAAATATTGTTTATAAATATTTTCTCTGCTCTTACATGCTTAAATGCATCATGTAGTTTTGTTGGTCTTTTGCGTATTACTTTTGTAAAATGCCTAGTGATTTTCAAATAAACACTCAGCTACCACCAAAAAAGAACTCTACGCTCTAGAGAGGCTGAATTAAAGATGTGGCCAGAAAATGGTGAGTACATCTCAATCATATGCTTAAATGTATCATGTAGTTTTGTTGATCTTTTGTATATTTCCTTTTTAATGTGCTTGGTGATTTTCAAATAAACATGCAACTACCACCAAAAAATAACTCTACACTCTGGAGAGGCTGAATTCAAGATGTGGCCAGAAAATACTGACTACATTCTCAATCATAATCTCTAGTTTCTTCTAAGAATTCTACGATGTTGTAATTTTCTACTAGTTATTTAAATTCATAGTTTTGTTATTAATTCTAGTCATAATGATACATATTGAGTTTAGAAATATAATTAGTTCAAGACTTTCAAAGCTCTCTTTTCCCACAAGGAAGCAAGATTAGTAATGTCTGGAACTACCGTGCATCATATGTTCAAATGATATGTACTTGCATTATTAGTTGTTATTAGGCTGTGAGATATGTAGTTACAAATTAATCATCAAATTATTACTATGGAAATTGATTTTTCTATCATCAATTGGCTACTTTATCATCTTCATAAAAGTCAAATCAAGAATGTATTGGTAGAGTTTGACTCTAGAAAATGGTATCTACAAGAACCTAGTTTCAAAGAAGTTAGTAAACTTATTTCAAATTCTTAATACAAAGTATTCACACTCAATTATGTTGGAATAGGTTGAGGAGGGACTATGCACCTTTGTATCTATAAAGTTTTCTATCATATTTCCACCTTTTTTCCTATCAAGTTGTCTATCATATTTATCACTTTTCCATTTTACAAGACTCTTGATTATGATGTCATATCACTTCATTGTTGCAGTCTTATACTTTGTGAACTTTTCCATATGATTGTAAGGTTGCATTTGGTATAAGAGTTTAAATTGATACCAGTCTTGGTCCCTTGCTATCTATTTTAATAAAGCATGAAAAATATAGTAAATATCATCAAAGTTGTAGAATCATGGAAGTCAGTTAGCTAAAGCAAATAATGTTGTCAAGCTCAGTTGTGGAAAAATATGAGAAAAAAAGATATAACATCCTTATAAAGTAAACATCTTAACATGTGTAGAACTGCATACAAAAACATTGTTTTAAACCAAGATAACACTTAAAAAAAGGAATATTGTTTAATAAAACGAAAAGCCAATTTCATATGTATATAAGTACCAAAATATAGAACCTTCAAGATTTGTAACATTTCATCTAATTTTTCAAATTTGAAAACATTAATAATGTTCAAGCTTGATGAATCTTTGCTTCTATTCTTTTTATAAATCTATAGTCATACATTATTTTATCCATATCGATACAGTTCTTCTGTTGGTAATTATTTAGAAAATCTTAAGAAATATTTTATATGTGCAATTAGTCTCTAAAGTAATAAGAAATTAATGAATCTGACATCAAGGCTGCATTGGCTCTTCGCAATGATCCCCAGTGCAATAGGTCACATGGACAAACAAATTTATTCAGCAGTAAGCATCTTTGACCATTAACATATAACTGTTTTAAAAATAAAATAGAATAGTTGTGTCTTTCATGCTCATTCACAACAATTACCACCAGATACAGTAAGCCTATTTCACCATTTGTAAATTACTGCTTTAAAAAATTAGACAACATGTATACTTTTGATCGTCATATGTCCTGATTTAAAAGCTACAATACTTTTAATTGAAATATTCATTTGTTATTGCAGGTATAATTACATAAACATCACGGTTCCAATACAAACAGATAAAGATAGTCCCTTGAAGCCAGCTCATTATGAGGTAGTATTTCAATTTAGTTACAAATATTGAAGAAACTATAAATCTGTGGTGGTATAGATCTAAACACAATTAATATTTTTCTAATGGTATTGATCATGCAAGCTGGTACATTCACAGTATCAAGTTTTGGAGGCCCATTTGGAATAAAATAATTTTGTGCTATCATCAATCCTGCATAGGTAGGAATTTTGGCCATGGATTTAGGTAAAAATTATTTTGAGCATTTTCTATATTGTTATATTTCAATAAGACAACGGAAGATAAGAAAAAATGACAATTATGATTCAAATTTAAATCATTCATTTATGTGAAGATCAACTACATTTCGTAATTTTAAATTTTCACTAATCAATTAGGTAAATTGATTGTTGATTGAAATGTATATGTTTAGATAGTTCAAAAATGACTTATCCCAGTATTAGTTGAAGAACAATTTGATTTTGGTTCATTCATGTCGATTAATTCATCAAGGTAAAACTAATCATGTTAAATATAATTAATTGAACAAATTCTTGATTTAATTTTTTATCTTTAGTTGTATATTTTTAAAACTTATATGCTTTATGTTCTATGACTTTCTGTCAATTTGTCCCATGTTGTTTTTGCTACAACATATCTTCATTGTTGGCTACTACATAGGTGGTCATTGTTTGAGTTCCAAAGGATACAAACCCAATCCTAGCCATCGATGACATACCACCCACGGGGGAATGGATTTCTGACAAGTGCAAGGATCCCAACAAAATGTTCAACATAGGAACTATTTTGTTCAAGTTGTTGCATTGGAGGCTGAAAAGTGTCATGTTTTGCAATCACAATTTATTCTATGGATTATTAATTATTTTATGCTCGCACCCAATGAAACACTGTAAGAGAAGCTATACAATTTTGTAATCAATGAGGTTTGAAGGAAAAAAAAAAAGAACAAAATAGTTCTTGTATAACTCTTGTTACTTTCTGGGATTGTATTTGCTTGACATTGCATTGTTCTCCATAGCCATCAAGTTTTAAATGTTAACAAAATTCTAAGATAAAAGTATTTTGCATTTATTTTATTTATGCAAGTTTTTACTATTTCACCTCTATTGCACTTTTGGCAGGAACTATGACACAATGTGTCTCTTGTTTAGATTAATTAATGGTGTTAATGAAGATTGATTGCTTTAGTGATATCTAATGATTAAAATAGGAAAATAAATATAATAGAAGATAGTATTTAATTCTATAATTAAACAATAAGGGCTAATGAGAAATTTTGGAATTGATGTTTTAGAATATAAAATCTCTTTATTAAGTGTTTGGGATTTGTGTTATATTAGGGGATAAATTTATAGTTTAGAATGAAATTATAGTTGTGAATTATTTTTTTAAGTTTAGATTTGTCTTTGCATAGAGTGTGGATATGTTCTATCTTTTTTTTATACTAAAAATTGATACACTATTATTTCAAAACTACAATTCAACCACTTCCTTTATGTTGCCTAAGTTTTGGTCCCCACTTTGAAACTTAATATTTTGGGTTATTTCTCTTAGTCTTTTAAGCCCTTTGTCAAGTTGTTAGAATTTAAGCTTAGTTTTGGAAGAGTCATCAAGATCTGACAGAGTCAACAAGATCTGACTACTAGTTTGGAACAAGTCATTTGAGTCTTCTTCAAATTTGCAAGAATTCATGTGTTGTTCTTGAAGTCATTTCAAAATCCGATGTCCTTATTGGAACATAGTGAAGTCCTTTGTCCCTACTGAGTTTGTGTCTTTGTCTTGTTCCATTTACCTTATCAAGTTCCAACGTTGTCCTTGGACCTTAATTATCAAAGACATATATAATTGAGTCTTCCTCTAAGTGTCTAAGTCCTCGTTCAAAAGCAATCATTAGAGCTAGTTTGATATCATTTCTAGAACTACCATCAAAATTTAAAACTCAAAGTGGAACAATGAGTTTAAATACAAAGAAGAATTGATGAAGGATGAAAGAAGATTGGGAACTTCTCACTCAATTGTTGGGCCCCAATCCAAGTTCCAAAACTCAAAGCTAAATCCGACATCAAAAGAACTTTGATATAAGCGGAGGAAAAGTAAATCAGAAGAAAGACATATTCAAAAAAATACATAGTCAAAGCCCAGTAAAATTTCATGAATGTTCTCCCTAAGTGTTTCAATCCAGAGAAGTAGTTATAAAACTCTTGTCAAAACCTGGTGTTTGAAATAGAACTAAGTTTGAAGTGAAGATTCAAGGAAAAGGTAAGAAAGGTCTTGTGTTCCAAAGGTTCTAACAAAACCCAATAGAAATTATTGAACTTCCTATAAAGTGTTTTAGGTCCACCAAATGTTTCGAGAACTAATTGCACTCCTCGACATGTTTTGAAGGAAATGATTTGCAATGTCATGAATGAAAGCACAAAGGCATCATTTTAAGAGGAAGATCCAACTCAAGAGGCAGAGTCTCACAAGTCAAAAAGAAATTGACTATATTTGAAAGGGTTGGGGTGATGTCATCAAGTGAAGTGGCATGGATAGCGACAATGAGCATTAAATGCTTGAATAAGTGGTATTAATGGCAATCTTTTCCCGTTTGGTGCATGGAATTAACCTCGAATAGGAATTATTTAATGTGAGAATAAAATAATTCACTGTTTGTGGCCATTTTTTGAATTCTCAAATTAGAAAACTAATTCCCATTTTTGGGTCAATGCTTGCATTAAAGAATTCCAAAAAAAACCTGGAATTCGTTTCTTATTCCACAATAAGCTTTTCAGGGATTTGAAATTACAACAAAATGTAAAGTTTTTCGGGTCCGTGTGTGAACGGTTAAGGGATTATAATCTTATTTTTTTATAATTTTTTTTAATAATTTTTTTTAATAATCTTATTTTTTAAGTTAATAATACATATTTTAATTTAAAAATATATAAGTTAAAAATACATATATATTTTAATTACAAAACCAGCAACAAAAATGATAAGTTCAAAAATTAAAATTTGTAAGAATTTTTTTTTTATAATTATAATTTTTTAATAAGTTAATAATACATATTGTTCAAATTAATTAAAAAAATGAAAAATAATCTTTATTCCAATTCCACATTATGGGATCCAAATGCGGAATACATTATTCCAGCTTTCATTTTCAAGATTAATTAATCCGAGAATAGGTCCTTATTCTAGAATAGGCCTATTCTGGATAAATTAATTCAATGCACCAAACGGGCCCTTAATTGCAATTTACTATGACAAAAGTAGCCAAAGAAGAGGAGCTAAGGCATCAAAATTCTTTGTGCAGACGACATTACCAAACCAATGAGTTCTCTAATTTCTTTGAGCTTATTTTAGTCTATGCTTTGAGGTAGATTTCAGTTGATGTCTGCACTGAAATTAAATTAAATAAATAGATCGAAGCCATGAAGTTCAAGAATCTAGGGTATGATCACTTAAACAGTCTAGAATGTTTAGTTTCTAAAATAGGAGACACAAAGTTAGGATATGTTAATTTAAATAATTTTTTGTGGAGAATAAGAGACCCCAATGGACATTCAATTACTCAAAAGATAGTGGAAAGTGGGTTAATTCAAGCCATAGGATTCCCACTAGTCATGCAGTACATTGATTTGGTCATGGAATGCATTAATAGGTATGAACCCCATACCAGAATGATCAAGGCACATGATGACTGAGTCTTGGTGACTCTCGATAAAGAAACACTCCAAGATTTCTTTCATTCTCCTAATAGGGAAGTGTAGGCTCATTGGGATTACGTGTCAGCATAGAGTGAATTGAGCTTGAAGAAAGGGGTCTACAGAAATGAGATTGTCAAACATTGGTTTTCATCCCCAAGGAAGGGACAATCCAAGTTACCTACCACCACAATTTATAAAACTTTTGTCAAAGGAGAAATTTCACGTATAGTCATCTTGCTACACATACTTAAAGGAGATGAGGATGCCCTCAATCTAGATGAATTGATGTTTTTCTTCCAGGTTATCTATCTGGAGTTAGGGTACATAGATTGGACCGAGATAATTAGTAGCAAATATCATTAATTGATCACAATGTTTCTATTGAATAATTTTTTTCTATATGTATTCTTACTTGCTATATGCCCTAACATGTACTCAACATTGGCCTAGATTGGATCATGTTGAAGATTTTGACGATGACATCCAAATACATGTTTTTTACCCCATCTTACAATTGCAAAATAGTAATGTAGACTTTAGGAGAGTCAATAATATATTTTGTAATGGCTTTGTCATGTAACGGCTACGCAGATGTGAAGCCCAATCTTCCTTCTACTGTAACTATTAGATTCTTTTATTCTCCCTGAGTTGTTACAAGTGACTTTGACCATGCAAAGGAAAAAGCTTATGAGCTTAGAGCTGCTGTAACGTTGTAACAAAGATTGATTTTCAATAGAGATATATGCCCTGCTTGAAAGTGGATGTAATCCAGAATAGTTGGATGAACCACTATAAACTTTGTGTCTCTTGTCTGTGTATTTTGATCTTTTATTTTCTATTCTATTTTCGGTTCTTTAATTAGTTTTGGGTCTGCAATTTACTTTCAACAATTGGTATCATAGCCGGTTAAGCTCGTTCGATTTTTTCTAGAAATCGGTGAGGTTTTGCAGGCACCATGGATGAAGCAGACAAATGGAAGATTAAAAAATTCTCAGGGCAGAACTTTGGATTATGGAAAGTATAGATTGAATCGATGCTTGTCAAGTAGGATTTGCAACTAGCATTACTTGGAAAAACAAAAGGAAAAGGTTCGATGTCGGATGAAGATTGGGAGAAGATCGATCAGAAAGCAAAGGCAATGATTTTCTTATCTTTATCAAGCAATGTGCTCTTCAACATTTCGATAGAGCCGACAATGAAAGAGATGTGGGATAAGTTATCCTCATTATATGAGATAGCTTCAGCATCGAACAAAGTATTCATCATCAAGAAATTATATAATCTGAAAATGAAAGAAGGAGGAGTGATATCGAATCATCTCAATGAGTTCAATATTTTAGTTACTCAGTTGATTTCGGTTGGCATCACATTAGATGATGAGGTAAAGGCGATATTATTATTATGCTCACTTTTGAACAGTTGGGAAGGAGTTGTAATGGCTGTGAGCACTTCAGTTCCAGCCAAGAGCAAGCTGAAATTCGATGAAGTTGCAGCCACATTACTTAGTGAAGACATGCGAAGAAAACATCAAGAACCCTCTTCCGGTGATGCTCTAACAGCTGTGAGCACAAGAAATAGAGGTAGAAGTCATGAGAGAGGAAGAAATAACAATAATAACAATGGAAGAGGCAAATCGAGTCATCACTCAAAATTGAGAGGAAGAAATGGCACATGCTGGTTTTGTGCAAAATCTGGGCACACAAAGAAGCAATGTTGGAACTACAAAAGGGCTCAAAATAATTTTATTAATGCCGGTGTTAATGCTGCAACTGATGGAGCTTTGGCACTTGCAACCAAAAACATGGATTCAGATTCATGGGTTCTCGATTCTGGTGCCTCATTTCATGCAACTCCATGCCGGAGTGCTTTCACAAATTACCACAAAGGTATGTTTGGCAAAGTTTTTCTTAGGGATAATAAAGAATGTGATATAGTGGGAAAAGGGGATATTTTATTGTCGCTAAAAAATGGAAGCAAATGGATTTTAAAAGATGTTAGGCATGTTCCTACACTTAAGCGTAATCTGATTTCTATTAGCCAGTTATATACACAAGGTTGCAATGTTAGCTTTGATTTAGCTTCTTGGAAAGTGTCCAAAGGACAATTAATTTTAGCAAAAGGGTAGAAAACTGGAAGTTTATACACATTAGAGTGTAATGGTGAAGTGGGAGCAGCCATGGTAGTTGCAGATAGCAATGCCAAACTTTGGCATCAGAGGCTCGGTCATATGAGAAAAATAGGTCTTGAAGTTATGCTTCGAAGAGACCAACTTTCGGGTCTAAAATTGGTTGATTTGACATTGTGTGAGCATTGCCTTTATGGAAAACAAAATCGCACCAACTTCGTAAGGACGGGTCATGAGAAGAAATCATCTCCATTAGAGCTCATTCATTCTGATGTTTTCGGTCCTACGGAGGTAACTTCTATTGGTGGTGCTAATTATTTTGTCACATTTCTTGATGATTGCACTTGCACAGTTTGGGTTTATATGCTGAATAAGAAATTAGAAGTTTTTTCCAAATTTAAAAGCTTTAAGGCTATGGTGGAAAATCATATTGGAAGAAAACTAAAATGTCTACTAACAGACAATGGTGGTGAGTTTTTCTCTTCGGAGTTTGACCAATTTTGTGCAGATCATGGTATTCAGAGGATTAAAATAGTCCTGTATACACCTCAAGAAAATGGTGCAGCTGAGAGGTTGAATCGGACTATTTTAGAGAGAGATCGGTGTATGTTGTCAAATGCTGGTTTGGGGAAGGAATTCTGGGCAGAGGCATGTAATACAATAGTTTATTTAATAAACCGAGCTCCTTCGTCTCATCTAGATTTTGATATTCTAGAAGAGAGGTGGGCTAGTAATAGAATTTCATTTTCTCATTTTCGTATCTTTGGTTGTGATGCTTATGTGCATGTTCCTAAAGAGAAGAGAATGAAATTGGATTTTAAATCCAAGAAATGTATATTTTTGGTGTACGGTGAAGATTAGTTTGGGTTTCGATTGTGGGATCCAGTCACTCACAAAGTTATTCATAGCCAGGATGTTGTATTCAATGAGAAATCATTCTCAGGCTTGCACAATCAGAAGTCTACTTCTGATGATTTTGTCAATTATGATTTGTTTGACAATGGCACTACTGTACAACGAGTTCCACAAGTGACATTTCATCCCTCTATCATTGTTGTGGCTCCTCACACTCCTGCTACGTCCTTTGCTATCACTAGTATAGTGCCATGTTCTCTGTTTAACATCAACCCTTCAATCACTCCTACTACACCTACACTAATTGACCCCATGTCAATGCCAAGCACTCACCAAACTCAAGGCACCATCCCTTGTGAAATTCCCCACTCCCTATTTCAGCACTCATTGTCCCCTCTAATTACTACATGGGCAACACACACAATCCCTGATTTTAGTGCTGGCATAGCACGGACTGCTCAACTTCCACCGTAGTCCCTGCAAACATCTTCCTCTACACCTCTTGTTATATTTCCCACTGCTACGCGGGATGCCTCATCTATCGCACATCATCCCCTATTTTCCCATGCACTGTGGACTCCCCCTTCTCCACACGTAGAGCCAGCTCTACATACAGGGCCCCTCACTTCCTCTCATGCTGAAGACCAATAGCGGCATATGCTACTACCATCATACCCTGCGCCAACTCCATTTCAAGGAGCGTCGTCAATTCTCATTCCACCAACGATTGAGAATAGTTGGGAAGAAGGGTGTCCTCCACGTGAGGCACATCAGGATGTTGTTCAGATGCCTGCCATTCCAATTACAGAGGATTTAGATGATGCCACACATCAAAATATTTAGTTGAGGAGGTCCACCAAAGAGAAAAAATGTCCAAGAAAATATGATGACTATGAATTGTTATTTTTGTTGTGCTCTGATTAGGTAGAGCCGCAAACTTTCAAGCAAGCCTGTACAAATGTCAATTCAATGTTCTGGATGGATGTAATGAGAGATGAAATGGATTCTTTACACACAAATCAGACTTGGGATCTAGTTCCCCTTCCGCCAAACCGTAAAGCATTGAAAAATAAATGGGTATATCGTATAAAAGAGGAAGAAGGAGGACGGAAGAGATACAGGGCCAGATTGGTAGTGAAGGGATTTGCTCAACAGAAAGGTGTAGATTTCAATGAGATTTTTTCTCCAGTGGTTAAAATGTAGACCATTCATTTGGTACTTGGCATGGTAGCAGCATGGGACCTCGAGCTTGAGCAACTTGATGTCAAAACAATGTTTTTACATGGGGAAATTGATGAAGAGCTATATATGGAACAGCTGGAAGGCTTCATCAAACAGGAGCAGGAGCATTTATTTTGTAGGTTAAAGAGGAGTTTATATGGGCTGAAGAAAGCCCCTCATCAATGGTATTTAAAGTTTGATAATTTCATGACTCATCAAGGTTTTACTCACTGCAAATCAAACCCATGTGTATACTTCAAAAGGCTTCCGACTGGTGATTTTGTGATCTTGCTATTATATGTTGATGATATGTTGATTGTTGGTAACAGTATGAGAGTCATTCATGAGTTGAAGACACATTTGTCTCTTTGTTTTTCCATGAAAGATTTAGGGGCAGTGAAGAGGATTCTTGGGATGGATATAATCCAAGATAGACATAAGAGAGAAATTAAGTTATCTCAAGAAAAATACATTCTTAAAGTTTTAGAGAAATTTAATATGACAAATGCAAAATGAGTTGCCACTCCATTGGCTGATCATTTCTGATTGTCTTCAAAAATGTGTCCTTCTACTCAGGAAGAAAAACAAGAGATTGCTTGTATTCCTTATTCTTCAGCAGTTGGTAGTTTGATGTACGCCATGGTTAGCACATGTCTGGATATTGCTCAAGCAGTGGGAGTTGTGAGTGGTTTTATGAGTAATCCTGGTAAAAATCATTGGCAAGTAGTTCAATGGACTCTTCGGTATTTGAGAGGCACTTCCTCTCATGTTTTATGTTTTAACAGTAAGGCCCCTTATATTTGCGGATATGCTGATTCTGATATGGCTGGAGATTTAGATACAAGGAGGTCTACAATAGGCTATGTGTTTACTTTTGCCAGAGCAGTGATTAGCTGGACTTCTCGGAAGCAACAAGTGGTTGATCTTTCCTCCACCGAGGCTTAATACATTGCTCTCATTGAGGGAGCTAAAGAGATGATATGGTTACAATGATTGTTTGGAGAGTTGGGATTTAAACAATCCATATTTACTCTATTTTCTGATAGCAACAGCGCCATTCATTTGGCCAAAAATTCAGCTTTGGACATAGTCACACAAAGCATATTGAGACCAGATTTCACTTCATCTGTCATGCTCTTGAAGAGGGAAGACTACAGTTAGAGAAGATTGATACAAAGGTCAATCCGGCAGATGCTTTCACCAAGGTTGTACCATGAGAGAAGTTTGAATTCTATAGGACTTCTCTTGGCATTGTGACGACATAGCCATAAGCACCAAGTGGGGGATATCTCTGAGCAGCTCACCTCGTAGCATTGATTGGACTTCAAGTAGGAGATTGTAACGGCTCTGTCATGTAACGGCTCTACCGTGTAACGACTATGCAGATGTGAAGCCCAATCTTCCTTCTGCTGTAACCATTAGATTCTTTTATTCTCCCTGAGTTGTTACTAGTGACTTTGACCATGCAAAGGAAAAAGCTTATGAGCTTAGAGCTTTTGTAACATTGTAACAGAGATTGATTTTCAATAGAGATATCTGCCCTGCTTGAAAGTGGATGTAATCTAGAATAGCTGGATGAACCACTATAAACTTTGTGTCTCTTGTCTGTGTATTTTGATCTTTTATTTTCTGTTCTATTTTCAGTTCTTTAATTAGTTTTGGGTCTACAATTTACTTTCAACATATTTACCATGAAGCTAGTGAGGGAATTGCAAGGGCACCCTATGTAGAGAATCTCCCTCAAAGCTATAGCTTTGCTACATAACTATAAAAATTGTTTCCTACAATTTCTAATTTTCAACTACCTCAAGATTGGTAGCTTTGATGATTTCCCGTGGAGACTGTCCAAGTTTGTAGATGACAAGATCACCATGTTTGAATTGTGTAGTTAGGTATGTGAAGTAAACAAAAGATGTCATGAAAGGAACAAAGCAAGCATTTGATTTCCCGTTAAGCTAGGAGTGTACTATATTGAGGGAAAATCGACAATATCAAGGGGATAACATCTAGAAAAGAGATTAAAGGAGCTAACCACAAAAGATCTTGCTCTATACATAAATTTATATCTCATTCAAGAAATAAAGACTAAACATGATATATGCATCATAAAATACTCAAATAAAGAAATGCAAATATCACCCAAAGTTCTTGCTTGTTTCTCTCTTCTTTGTGTAAGTTCTCAGATTTTCTCCTTGATAATGATAGCACAAAGATTTGAGAATTGTGGTTAGAAAACAATAAAGAATCACCTTAATTTTATAAATTTTATGGACTTCAATGGATGGTTCAAATTAAAAGAGATTAATTGACAATGAATGGTTAGAATTCAATAAAATTGATTTATGGGAGAAAAATAAGATAAAAGTGATTATTTTATTTGAGATGTGGATGGAATTAAAGACTTAATTAGTATTAAATAATTATTTAATTATTTAATCATGTGCATGAGAGAATATTAAATAAAATAAAGATTTTATTTATTTTAGAGGGAGATGTTTTCTAAAAAAAGAATAATCAAATAAATTAAAGAATTTATTTAATAGGAGAAGATTTGAGATAAATAAATAAATAAATAATTTATTTTTAGGAGAGATTTTACTTTTTTAAAATGAATAAATAAATAAATCAAATAACTTATTTAATTAGAGAAGATTGAGATAAATAAATAAAATTAAAATTTTATTAATTTTTAGGAGAGATTTTTTTAAAAATAAATAAATAAATCAAAGAACTTATTTAATTAGAGAAGATTGAGATAAATAAATAAACTGAAGATTTTATTTATTTTTAGAAGACTCCTTTCTTCAAGAAAAATAAATAATTAAATAAATTAAAGAGCTTATTTAACTATAAAAGATTTAGTTAACTAATTAAAATAATTATTTAAATATGAGAGAAATTAGAAGAATGCATTTAATTAAATAATAAAATTATTTAATTAATATTATACAAAAATTAGATAACTATTTAATTATGAGAAGGGGGAAATGCTAATTTTTGGGTTTGAATTAGAAGAATGACACTAAATTAATCAAATAAATAATATTATTAAATTAAATAAGAAGAAAGTAAAATTGTTGCCTATAGACATGGAAGCTTCCATAGCTTCTCAAAGCAAAATTGTTGCCTATAGGTGCTTCCATAGCTTCTCTTCTCTCTGTAGTGATTATGTGGCTCTCAATGTTGCTAACCTGCAATTATGACTCAGAGATTCGAGAAATGATACACAATTTGTGATATTTGAAAATGAAGAAGTTTGATTTTATAGAATTCACATTAGGTTCATTAGAATGTATAGGGGTAAATTTTTTGAATCTATAAACCTACAACAAGAAATGTTAGGATCTAACCACAAAAGACTCAATCCTTTTGCAAATCCTACACCTATCCAAGAGAGATAAATAAATAATTAATCATGCACAATCCATAATAATTCAATTAATAAAATCAATTGTACATAACTATCAATGACTCTCCCTTGCTTCTCTCTTTTTCAAAATTTGCTCTTAGATTGACGACATGAAAACTCGAGAATTGTGGTTTTTACTAGAGCAATTATGTTGTTTGATTCAACAAATACATCATTTAATTATTATAGTTTCATCAAATGGTCCGTAAAAACACACACACACACACACAAAAGACAAAAAAGATAGTCAAAACCTAGAACAATTGTGTATTTAAATAAGACAATTGCAAATCATAATGTAATGATTGCATCATTTGAATCTCGTCCTGCACAAAACTACAAAAGCACTCCAAAAATCAATAAAAAAAAGGTTGTTCATGTCAGGTTCACCAAGTTCACCAAAAATGTCGTAGGGAAATATTGTCCACAAGAGATCAAACAATGTGAGTGCACAATATTTTCACAAATAAACTCATAAAATCTGATGAAGGGTGCTCCCCTTAATACCACAAACACATAATAGAAATAGAGAAACAACAACAGCAATATGCAAGAACGAAAAATTGGCTTCTTATTATCTCCACAAATGTGGAATTACAAACTTTCAGAATTACAATATGCAAAGCCACATGGGCATTCCCTTACAATATTTTGTAGGACAAGCCTCGAATCATTACCCAAATCTACCCAGAACTGCCCTAGACAACACTACGACCTTCTTTATATAGGCAATTTCCACCGCCCGAGAAGGTTCCAGAAATTTAGCCCTTAGGGCCGACCAAACTTGGAATTATTTTATTTTACAATTTATTACATCAAAGTCAACTCAAAATGACTTTTGAAACCCAAACAGAAATTTTGAAGGAAAATTATTTTCCGCCATTTCAGGTGACCCAACTTCCGAAGACCATAAGTCATTGCCAATTGACCCGATTGACTATTATAACCCCATTCTGGAAATGCCACGAAGCGCTCTACAAGATTGACCGGCGCAAGCATTTGTCACCCAAATTTTTGACCTCATCTGGGGCCTCTAAAGCCTTCAAAACTGAGTTCGAAGTTTCTGTACCCTGCTGCCAATACTGAAAATCTTCAATATCTTCAAAACTAGACCTGATCTAGCCATGAAACTTTACTGGCAGGCTGATACGACTGAGATGAACCTCCACATGTGAAATCAGAACATTCCGAGATCATATGACCAACTTACTAAAAATAGCAAGTTTCCATAAATAGCAGCCCTACACAAGATAGCCCTTATTGAATTCAAAAACAGAAATATTTTTGGGTGATGCAAGATTGCTCTTACACCCAGGATGCTCCTGCATCAAAATCTAACATTCCTATTAATGATTAAAGCAAAATAAAAATAAGTAAAATGAATTCAAAATGAAACAATCAAACTCCAATACTGCCCCTTGGAAGCTTCCATCACTTCTCTTCTCTCTGTAGTGATTATGTGGCTCTCAGTGTTGCTAAATTGCAATTATGGCTCAAAGATGTGAGAAATGATTCACAATTTGTCATTTTTTAAAATGAAAAAGAAGTTTGATTTTATAGAATTCTTGATTCGAACAAATAGTTGAGATTGATTTGAAGTAGAATAGATCGATGGTTGAAAATGAGTGTGACAACCATAATTGAATTGATTTTTGGATTTAATTGATTGCATAAAATCCAAACTAATTGAGCAATTAGAAAAATCATGGGAAAAGATAGCAACTCAAGGAGTTTGAATTTTGCATTTTTGAGAAAAAAATTGAAATCTTCAGATTTATTACAAGATTTTTGAAATTGGAAATTAGAAATGAAATTAAAGGGAAATTAAAATTAGTGAATTTGAATTTGGACATAGATTTGAATTGAATTAATTTAACAAGAGGAATTAATTAGCTAATTAAAATAATTTGAAATGATTATTTAAATTGTAGGAAGAGGAAATTGAATTTAATTAAATAATAAAAATTTATTTAATCAAATGTAAAATTATAATTAATTAAATAAATTGATTATTAGATTAATATCATGAGGATTTGATTAAATGATTAATTGATTAATGAAATTCCAGAGCAATTAATTGATCTTGAAATAAATGGTGCTAATAAGATGAATTAATTAAATAATTAAATAATTATTTAAGTAATACAGGAAAAATAGTGTTCATTACTCTCAAGCATAGGTCAATTTTAGGTGTCTACATGTACAACTATCAATCATTATCTAATGCCCTTAACATTGTGAAGGTAGCTAAAAAGTATCAAATGGATACATATGATGTTCTAAGAGAACAATTTAATTCTAAAGACTTCATCAAGAACACTTTGTTCCTAGGGCCAACATATCATCATATTCCACATCTAGAATATTTTTGGGTAGATTGTAGTGATGAATTTGAAGTAAGAGGGATCTGTGGAGTCTAACATTAAAGCATATAAAGGATTGTCTCCTCCCCATGGATGTTATTTATATTATAGATGATGAACTAGATGTAGTTGATCCTTTGTATATTGCATAGGTGCAAGCCTAGGCCTTGGATCCCATTGACTGAAATGCTCCAAGGAGGATAATCTAGATAAAAGAATGACTAATATGATTAGAAGGACCCAAATGTGGATTTCTAAGTAGAAGGGAAATGCCAAAAACAATAAACCTATAGGAAGTAAGCATTCTTAGCAACAAGTGATGCAGTGCAGAATGGAGGACCCAAGAATGGATAGTCCAAAATCTTGATGCATAAAACAACATAGCAGAATTCTTAAACAACACATAGATAGGGAAACAATATTCAATTTATTGCAACATGCCAAGTTGTAAGGCCTTCCCGATTACATCCAATTACAAAGAGGTAAATCCAAGATCTAGCATAGATCTTCTGCAAGCATCAAGCCCTTTATCTTCTACCCAAACATACAACCCAGATCCAACACTCAGATCCTCAAATATCATCTCCCATCACTGTAAGAAATAAATAACTCCTAAGCCCTAGTCGACTCCTATAACAAACAAATATTAAATGCAATACAAGTCAACTCTCAAATAGCCTTACAATTGATTAATTCTCCAAGTCAGCCTCTAGATCCACATAGGAGAATGTAACACAAGCTACCCAAATTAAATACATCAAGTCAACCAACCAAATCCACAAGAACTATAGTCGACAAGCCATACTACTGAGTGTCAGTAAAATAATCGAGCAAGCTAGACATAGTCGAGCAAGCACGTTGACCGAGCACCACAAGCATCATCGAGCTAACATACCTATCAAGCAACCAACACATTTCAAGCAATACCAAAGTGACCGAGTCCTTCAATGACCAAGATCCTCGGCCAACACAACAACCGAGCAACACAGGGACAAAATAACCCAACATGCAAGATTGCCAACTACCCTAGGATGCTCTTGCATCAAACACCCCAGGTGTGAAAAGATGTTCTCAAAGGCTGGAAGAACATCTTATGGGATTCAACACATAAATCTTGAACTGGTTCTTTACATGCATATCCTCCAAGTCTTCACCTTGCATACTCTTCCACTTCTGGTTTCTTTGCCTTTTCAAGTCTTTCCTTGACAATCCACAGGTATGTTCTCCACACTAATCTCCAATCCTTTTAGGATCCTTCTGTTAGGAATAAGAGTCCACAATACAACTGAGAGGGGGGGTGAATTAGTTGTATGACAGATTATTAAACTTTAGACTTTGAATAGGAGTATCAAATTCAATGAACACAATGAATGCCAACACAATAACACAATATTTTGTTGTCGAGGAAACCCTGTAAAAGGTAAAAAATTGGTGGGAATTAACACCCACTAATGATGTACTAAGAGTATAGTATCCTTGTTAGAAGATCTAGCCCTGTTAGGAGCTGATTAAAACATTACAGTACACAGTCCTTATTAGAGGACAAACCCTGTTAGGAGTCAAAGAAAAGGGTAGGCTCACTTCCTAAAGAAGGTTATGTCCACCTTCAGAACTCACTATTCACAACACAAGTGTATATGAAGAAATACACAATCTTTTGAACTGCCAGATAGAAACTATCTTTTCTTGATCAGTTCCAATAAAGTATACAACTATCCTCTGCTCTACATCCAGTAGACACAAGCTTGTAGCTTCCACAATTCTCCTTTTACATCACATACATTCTCTCCATATCTTTCCAAAATAAAAGATCTTACATATATACCCTATTATATTCTACATGATCAGGTCGGCCAATTAGGCTTTCCTAATATACAAACAATTACATAACTCCTTGCTAAGATACATACAATATCTAAAAAAAGTATACAATAATTATATTACTACAATTAAGGACCAACATCCTTAAATCAAGTTCTCCATCCATAATACACGCTTCATCTTTGTAGTTGGCTTCCAAATAGGGCTTCTCCAAAACACATGCCATAGTTGACATCATCCTTCTTTCCATGACTTGCGCAGACTAACGAACATTCTTCAGTACACTAATTTTCATCCATTAAGCTCACATACACTGAATCCATACCTTCTGTAAGATATACCCGAAACATAGAGACTCACTTTGTCAGCTTCCACTGTCACATTCTAGTAACCAGTCTTCACCAAAACATCTATAACTCAGCCAATACACAAAATTACATGATGTGATCTTGGATATAAGATCACAACATATTCTTGTACTCTCATCTAACTTTGCACTTTCTGAATCATATGTACAGTGTCTGTACATTGTAATAACCAGTCTGTTCTCTTCACAGAAACATATGTTGACATTAGTGACAAAACATGAATGACAACAGCAGAAACTCCAACATCACTCAATGTAGTGATTAAACATATTAAATGTATCAACAATATTCCCAATGCATTAGCAATATCCAACAATCTCCCCCTTTGGCATTGATGGCAACATATGGGAAAATCCATCAGCCCAAAAATATACTCTCAATACCTTTACCACAAAGTCTCTTCCCCAATACATAGTCTCTTTCCTATAGGATTTTCACATATTCTCTTTCCCCCTTTGAAAACAATGGAAAAGGGTGTCATAAGTCATCAACTATCTTCAACACCTATCTTCAACGATCACTCCCCCTGAGGAGTAGTTCCCTAGTTCAAGTCCAGAATATGATAAGGCTCTGAAAACCTCTAGACTAATGCATTCTTGCATCATTTAATTCACACAAGGAGGGGCCTGAACCCCAAGCATACCTCTGAGATATTCAAAGGTATCTTTTGGCAATAGCTTTGTAAAGATGTTTGCTATCTGTTCCTTTATGCTAATGTATTCCAATCTTATTTCCTTCTATGCCACCTTGTCTCTTAAGAAGTGATACTTAATAGAAATATGCTTAGTTTTTTAATGCATCATAGGATTCTTTGACATGTTTACTATACTGGTGTTATCACAATGGATAATCGATGGTTCATCAAAAATTATTCCAATATCTTTCAACATTTGTTTCATCCAAACAATTTGAGTGCAGTTAATAGAAGCAACAACATACTCTGATTCTACAGTAGATTGAGCTATACAATCTTGCATTTTACTTAACCATGAAACCAACTTTTTCCCAAGGAAAAATGCACCTCCACTAGTACTCTTTATGTCATCAATATTCCCTATCCAATCAACATCAGTATAAGCATGAAGTTGAAAGTCATCATTTCTATCATACCATAAGCCATATTACATTGTTCCTTTCACATATATAAATATCCTTTTCACAACATCTAAGTGTGCCTCTTTAGGTTTTGCCTGATATCTAGCCACAATTCCAATAGCATTAGCAATATCCAGTCTAGTGTGAGTCAGATATTGTAATCCTCCAACAATTGATAAATGTACTTGGTCTAAAAAAAACACTTTGTCTCATCTTCATTTGTCAGATTATGACGCAAGGAAGGATAAAGAGAGGGGCCAAAGGCACACCCTAACCAGATCCACCTTGCAAAGATCACGCGTGAAAGCAACAATTTCACAAGTGAGAGAGAGAATGCAAATAACTTTCATATATTTATTTCAATTGATTCATACATGTCAGGTTGTAAGGCCTTCTTGATTTAGGCCAGATATTACAATTCAAGTACAGAAGTCCTCCAACATGTGAGGATCTGCAACAATCTTCCAACTTCTATTTTTCTATCTTCTAACTGAATTGACTCCTAAACTACAACTAAAGATTACATTATATACAAGAGGCTACCAAACAAGTTGGCCTTCAAATCCACCATCAACAGAAGGAATGACTAGATCTAGGTCTACATGATTCCCAATGATAGATTCTAGCATTAAATCTGTGACCATAATTATTTGCAAGAGTTGGCCTCAATAAGAAACTAAAACAAACAACTTAGTAAGCAAGGATAACCGAGCGCTAGAAAAGCATCACCAAGTGCCAAAGAGATAACCGACCAACCCTGGTAAACAAAGGAAACCAAGCAACACTGAACCAACTCAATCAAATCATGAACCGAGCAACACAGGAAAACACAAACATGTTTTTGGTGACACAGGATTTCCAAGGACCCGAGATGCTCCTGCATCAGACACTTGGGGTTATTTGAAATGATTCTTTGAATCATGAAGCAGGTATGATCCGAGCTGAATCCAACTCAAATTGTGAAATCCATGAACTGTCTTCAATTGGTCTATTCTTCCACTTTACTAGATATTCCATATACTATTTTCCTCTTGTACTTTACCAATTCTTTGTTCCAAAATATGCTCAACTTCTTCTATCTTTTTATTACGATAATCATTTGGTACTGTCATTTCTTCATCTAACTCATGGTACTCATACAAATCAGCAATGTTGAATATAGGTGATATATCCATGTCATCGGGTAACTCAATCTCATAAGCATTTCCACTATCAAATCTCTTCAAAATCTTGCAAGGGCCAAACTTCTTCATTTTCAGCTTCCCATATGTTCCAACATGAAATATGCCCTTCTTCAAATGAACCATTCCTTCATCACCGACTACAAAAGTCTTATGTCTTCTTGATCTATCAGCTTTGTCTTTGTATTTCTAATTACTTTTCTCCAGCTTATGTTTCACATCTTCATGCAATATCTTCATGTACTCAACAAACTTTACGCCTTCAGCAGGGAGGATAAAGAGAGGGGCCAAAGGAACACCCTAACTAGATCCACCTTGTAGAGATCACACGTGGAAGCAACAATTTCACAAGTGAGAGAGAATGCAGATAACTTTCATATATTTATTTCAATTGATTCATACATGCTAGGTTGTAAGGCCTTCCTAGTTTAGGCCAAATATTATAATTAAAGTACAGAAGTCCTCCAACATGCGAGGATTTGCAACAATCTTCCAACTTCTAGTTTTCTATCTTCTAACTGAACTAACTCCTAAACTACAACCAAAGATTACATTATATACAAGAGGCTACCAAAAAAGTTGGCCTTCAGATCCACCATCAATGGAAGGAATGACAAGATCTAGGTCCACACACTTCCTAATGATAGATTCTAGCATTAAATCCATGACCATAATTATTTGCAAGAGTCGGCCTCAACAGGAAACTAAAACAAACAACTCGGTAAGCAAGGATAACCAAGCACTAGACAAGCATCACCGAGTGCCAGGGAAATTCACCAAGTGCCAAAGAGATAATCGACCAACCTCGGTAAACAAAGGAAACTGAGCAACACCGAACCAACTCAGTCAAAGCATGATTCGAGCAACACATGAAAACATAAACATGTTTTTGGTGACACAGGATTGCCAAGGACCCGAGATGTTCCTGCATCAGACACCTGGGGTTATTTGAAATAATTCTCTGAATCATGAAGTAGGTACCATCTGAGCTAAATCCAACTCAGATTTTGAAATCTATGAACTATCTTCAATTGGTCTATTCTTCCACTTTACCAGATATTCCATATATTGTTTTCCTCTTGTACTTCTACCAGTTCTTTGTTCTAAAATCTGCTCAACTTCTTCTATCTGTTTCTTAGGATAATCATTTGGTACTATCATTTCTTCATCTGAATCATGGTACTCATACAAATCAACAATATTGAATATAGGTGATATATCAATGTCATCAGGTAACTCAATCTCATAAGCATTTCCAATGTCAAATCTCTTCAAAATCTTGCAAGGGCCAAACTTCACTTTTAGCTTCCCATATGTTCCAACAGGAAATATGCCTTTCTTCAAATGTGTTGCCCCACTTTTTTTCTTCACTCTAAAACCAAAGTGGATGCCTTGTGTTTAGATAGAGTCATGAGTTTTGAGATAATAAATTGGAGTTAGTCTAGAATCCCCCTAGGATAGGTGGTCTTTATCAAATAATCCCTTCATGCCTCTTTCTGCTTTTAAGCTAGGTTGGTTTTTAGTTTCATCCTAGGAATGGGTAAGCTATAATTCCTAATTTGATAAAGACTTTTATTCTTTCAGTTCAGTTGATGGTATTCATATGAATGAGAGGCTTCAAATTGACATTTTTCCTCTTTGTCGGGAAACTGAAAATCTTCTCCTCGGCGGGTTTTGGCCCATGAAGGTAATTTTCTGTGGGAAGTGAAAGCAAGAATTATCAAGTTCACAAACAAGGCCTAGAGATCAAGATTATCAGATTAAGAATGAGCTGGGTCCAAAAGAAATAGCTTGGCAAAGAAGATATAATAAATTTCCCTGCTGCGGAGTTTCTCTTGTGAAGGTTGCTTTCTGAAGGACAATAGAAAGTGTGTCAGAGATTTCTTAAAGCCAAGCATCTAGATTTTGAGGGAATCAAATTGAATTCCTACATTGGATAAAGTCGTCTCAGAATAAGAGAAAGTGAGTAAAAGATCTTCTCAGAGAATCAGTTTTCAACTTCTCCCTTGTCGAAAAATCACCTGAGAAGGTCAGTTTTTGAGAAGCGACAACTTGTGAAGAAATAAGTGTAAGAAATCATGGGGATTGAATGATCAGGTATGATCAAAGTAATTTTTTTTGATACCTAAGAGAAGATGATAAAGAAAAGGACTAGTTGCTGAGTTTCAAAAAATCACTTCTCAACTTCTCCACAGTCAGGTTTCTACCCCTACAGTGCATTCTTCGACAAAGGCATCAAATTGAGAGAAGAAAAAAAAGTTAAAATTCATTGCATCAATAAAGTTACCATTACAGCTACTTCAAATGGGTAAAAGTGATTTGCTAAAGCCATAAATGAGATGCATTTAATTCAAATCTTAACGTTAGAACTCTAATGGATATTTTCAAAAATCTCTCACTTGTGTGGCACGAGATATGGAAAGTAACAGTAAGGAAGCAGACTATTTATAAAAGACTCAAATGATCAGTTGAAAATTACCATTTGTTCACACCTTTTTCATATGCCTTTGATTTCCCACAATTTCACAAATCATCTTCCGGCATACTCCAAAGATTCTTAACAGTAAATCAAAAGCAGAATTAGAAGCTATGACCACTAGATTCATGGGTTTCGAAGGGTTTAACAAGATTACATCTTAATGGCATAATCTAACAAATACATCCCTTAGATTCTATGATCTAGACAATCTACACCAAAGATTGAGTGAGGAAAATCTCCACCCTGTGACACAGAAGCTCAAAGGTAGCGGTTTGGTTGAAGCCACTGGATTTCTTGTTGTAATACAAGCTCATGAACTAATCAAGCAATGTATAACTAGATTCAACCTAGATACAAAATATATTTTTCTACCAAATGACATAGTACTCATCTCCATCAACAGAGAGTCCATGCAAAACAGCCTTCGTATTCTAGTGAGAGCGGAATTTTCAAACACGAACTTCTTGGTCGCAATATCAGAATATAATGAGAAGAAGATGAGATGGAGGAAAGAGATCATGAAATCACAGTTTCAAAAACCCAGAAGTATAAAGGGAAAAGTGTCAAAGACACTCTTTGGGATAGATCTGAAGGCCAAGATCATCAACATCCTGGTGCTCCTTCACAGGATAAAAGGTGAAAGTGACACATTGAATTTCATAGAGCACTACTTCTTCTTGGTCCAGGTAATATGTGATGAGCACCATTATATAGATTGGGCTCAACTGGTAAGTGAAAATCTATCTAATGCTTTGAATCTCACTAAGTACCACAATAAATTTTATATGTCCTCTTATTTGATCTATGTTTTAGCTACATTGCAAGTATGGTCGGGACTCCCCAGGTTAGAAGAATTTGAAGATGATGTGAAAATTTATGAATTCTTCCCTCATTTGAAGTTACAAAATAGATATTTCAAGTTCATTAAAGTTAATGACTCATTTATGATGAGATTGTGTAGAGAGTTACAAGGATGCCCAGAGTGGAGATTCTCTCTAGAGGCCATGGAATTCATCACCCAATTTGGGAGTTTCTTCATCCAATTTGCTAGTTTCTCATATCTTTGTCTTGCAGGTTTTGATGATTTTCCCATGAAGCTGCCAAGGTACCTCGATGACATGATTGTGCTCATAGAGGTGATCTGGAAGATGTTGCAAGTGAACCTGATCAATGTGGGAATTAAGAAGAAAGTATAAATTCCATGTTACCATTTGAGCTTACAACTGCCCGTCGAGATCAAATGCTAAGAATGTGATGAAGACATTCGAGAGAAGATATAAGCCAGAAATGTATGAAGTATTGAGGCCACAATTTGATCCAGTAAGCTATGCCAAAAATAATCTACAGATTGGCACTGTGGTCAGGCACATCCCCGAGATCGAAGATTATTGGGCAAATTGTAAGGATGAGCTAGAGAGTCGAGAGAGGTTCTACTCCAAGTTGACTATTGAACAAATCAAGTTGTTCAATGTCAACATTAATGTTGAAGGCATTGTTGATGATGGAGAACACATGTACAATGACACATATAGAGATCAGATCAAGCCCTATCCTATGAGCTCAGAACCAGTTCAAGGTCAAGCTATAGAAGATTTGGAGACCTTAACGGCTAGAGTCATTAAGAGAGCTAATAAGTGGGTTTAGTGGATGATGGCAAGGAGAAAGAGATCTGGGAAGCCTACTCCTTGACAAGCTCCTACAGTCAAGCCAGTGAGTGCTCCTGCATCCTCCTCTTTGCCAATGTCATCCATAGCCAAAGGACTAGCTCAACCAGCAGGTGGAGATTATCAACCACCCAAAAAAGAGATCCCACTTGAAAATACTTGCGGAGCAGGTTCATCTCTAGTCATCGGTTCAAATGAAGAAGCCAAAGTTAATAAATTTGACAAGCCAACGAAAGAACCTATTGGGGCCATGGAAATAGAGCATCAAGCACAAGGAGGAAGTGTCGAGATACAAGGTGACACTCCTAGTCAGGGGGCACCTCCCATTGTCGAAGTTGGTGATGACAATAGTAGTTTAGAATCTGAGTTAGATGAAGAAGAAGGAGAGCACTTGGGGTCTCCTCAAAAGGAAAAGAGCATTTCTTCTCCACAACTTAATCCTTTCACTTCCAAGCCTAAATCTTCTCCTCCTATTATTAGGAAATTATTTGTGGAAGATTTGATTTCTATGATAAAAGTTACAAGTGTAGAATCATGGCTTGAGAATACTTTGGATTGGAAAAGGAAAAGGGTTGAGGAAGGTGCTCCCAGTGCTGAGATGTTCTCACAAGCGATGCAGTCAAGTTCAGCCATAAGCAAGGCTAAGAAGACTAGGTCTCTGACCACTCTTGGTTGAGATCCAGACATAGGACACCTGACTATGGAAATAGCCAAGCCACTGAAGGATGGCACTACCTTAGACTTTTCTCTCCAGTCCTTAGATATGGGGCTAGCCCGCCATGATACAAAAGTAGACTTTTGGAAGTCTAGTAACATCTTGATCGAGTAAGAGCTTGAAGAACTCAAAGTCACTAAGACTCAGCTCAAGGAAGAGATTAAAGAAATGACTAACTTCATCAAGCAGTTGGTCACTCCTGTGGAAAGCTTACCCAGTTCTCTGGCAACATTTGATCCTACTGTAGCCGAGCATTAGGCCTTAATTACCAAATTACAAGAGGATAGGCATTTTGGACATATTGGTAGGAGATGAATCAAACGACTTAAGTCTAAAGGTCTAGTAGCCATTGAGAAACTCAGAAATTTCCTTTTAAAATTAGAGGCAGAGAAGGATTCTCTCAAAGGACATATGCAAACACTCACAATAGAGAGGTTGAGATGTGAAGAGTGCATGGTGCTAATGCATTGGCTGGTCGCAATGAAGACTAAAGATGCAATCAAGGACAACATACTATAGAAAGGGGATGAACCTCTGATTGAATGGATCCAAGGGGTATAATTCAAAATGGAGATGATAATCAAAGCAGAGGTGGGAATGAAGGTGATCGATGAGGAAGTCACCAAAGAGAAAAGTAAAATTTGTGTATATTTGACAGGTCTTCACTCTGAGTCTCGAGCTAGTGGATATGGAAAGAGCCCAATTGGTATAACCAATATCAAGAAGTCATTCTCTGACTACTTGGACCAGCTTGCAGAGTCATCTGGGTCTCACCTTGATAGAATACCTAATCTTCAGCAACTCAGTGGATGTATATACAAAGCCATGGAGAAGATGCAACCCTGAAAAGATGCTGCAAACTATATAGAGAAAGATCATGCCCGTTGGCTCATAAGATTGAAAAACATTTACATTCCTGATTCTGAAAGGATGATTCTGATTCTTGCGGCCGCTAAAGCTCATAAGGCTAAGTTGGAGAAGGCGACAAAGCCAGCGAAGAGCAAATATGAAACATCTAAAGATGCGATCTTAGATATAAGATCACAACATCCATCTCAAATCTTGTCCAACTTCGCAACATTTGAAACATTCATATAGTGTCTGTACACTATGATAACCAGCCTGGTCTTCTCTCAGAAACATATGTTGACATCAGTGACAAAACACAAATGAAAACAGTATGAATGCCCATTTAGTAACGTAGTGATTAAACATATTAAATGTCTTAATCACCTCTCGATGCATTAGCAATATCCAATAGAACATACCCCATTAGGATTTAGAGAAAACAAAATTTGTTGCATATCTTTCACATGAGGGAGCTGTACCTATCAAAATTCAGAGGAAAGTTAGACAAATAGATAACAACTTTCCAACTATTCATATTCATATTGTTTCTTAAGGGATTTTGGGTAACTAAAGAGTTAAATAAAAAAAGAACAATCTATTTACCAACAAATTTTTGGTGACTCTACTAGGGAGAGAAACAGTCGCTAGACCAGAATATTTTTCATGAGGAAAAATGGTGTTACCTCATGAGAACATGTTCCCTGTGCTTCAACCCAATCTCAGTCTTCAAGATAATCAAGAAGACATAGTCTCATCCTTGAATACTTTCACTTGGAGATACAGAAGAAACATGGAGCATTATAGGAACACGAGTCAAGTGCTTGAACAAGAAGAAGCCAGAGTAGAAGCACTTGGAAGAGAAATTCAAAGAAGAAATCAATGCAAGGCAGAGCATGAAGCTAGGCAGCAAAACTAATTCAGAGTTCTAGATCAAAGAATATTTCTCAGAAGTGCCAAGGGGCAAGGTGGAAAAGACCCTACATTCGAAAGGCTCGTAGAGCTTGGTTTTCCCATAATAGGCTTACCTCATCAGAAAGGTGAAAAAAGAAGCAGGAGTAGACCACCTTCACCTCCCAAGACACAAACTTCATCACCTATAGCTTGCCAGGTATTAACTTTACACAGAGTAGTTGCTCCTCCCGTTATTAAGTTTCCTCAACATCCCGCACCTATAGTCATTGTAGCTCCATGGGCCGCTGCAATTGGTCTGTTGTAGTTCGCAGCATATCACCCACTCCCTTCAGGATCTAGAAAGAACTTTCCCAAGAGATGGAAAAGTAACTACAGATGAATACATTAAAGCCTTCTTCGCAGAAACTCATATCCTAGGAGTTGGTTATGAAGATGTTGCCGTCAGGCTATTTGTAGAAACTCTAGTTGAAGCAGCGGCTAATTAGTTTTATCACTTGGATGATGCTTCAATCACAAGCTGGGATACTATGAGAATAAATTTTGAAGCTAGGTTCAAAATGGCTGAAGATGAACATGCGTTGCTGACGCAGTTGACCTCTATTAAGAAACAAGCTTCTATAAGTATGAGGGAGTTTGTTGCTAAATTCAATAAGATTGCCAATAGAATTCCCACGGCTGATAGACTCACTCCTACAAATATGAAGATATTCTTTATGAGTGCCATGCCACCATATATAAATTTTGATATGAGAAGAGCATCACCTACATATTTGGATGCTACTCAGAAAATAACCATCGAGTTAGAAGATGACATGATTTCTGCTGGCAGATGGAAAAGAGAAGTATAGACAGGTGCTAGTTCAAGTGGCACTACATCGACTAATGAGATGATGCAAAAAATGTCCAATGAAATCATCACTTTAAAGAGACAACTCCCTAAGTTCAACAACTCATACCAGAAACCATTTCAAGATTAGAATGGTAGAAATACTGATAGCAGGAAACTACAATTACCTACTCCGTAACATAGGCTTACAATTGAGGCTCCCCCTAAGAAAGGAAATATGTGCATATTCCATGTAACGAAGGACCATAATGGTGAGATCTATCCTAAAATAGCTCGCATGATGCAACTATTATCTACTAATGAGTTGGATACTACTACACCGAGCAATGAACCAGATCCATGCTCGCATGGTGACTCTGTAAATTTATTTTTTGAGTATGAGTCTAATTCTGAGAAGCAAGGACAATGTTATGCTACTATAGATGGCACTACCTATGTAGTCCTAACTTAGAGCCAAAAAGAAAAAAACTCCTATTGACATTCCTTCAATGGGAACCAATGATGCATCTACTTCAGGTATGAAAGAAAGCAGTTAGGGAATGAAAATCTCGCAGCCAGGTAAGGAAACTGATTTCTTTGATTTCATTCAGTTCTGTAAAAATTCCAAGATCCAAATTTCTCCCATAGATTATTTAAGGTCAAATCCTACTAAATTGAAAAGATTCATAGATTACTTAAAAGGAGATAGTATTAAACTGAATCATAATGTCACCTCTTCCAATGAAGATGACTCCTCACTAGAAAAACTATTTGAACAAGGGGAAACCACTGTGCTAGCTACCTTCCCGAGTCAAAAACCTGAACCATTTTATGTATCCTTGTATATCAATGGTTGTAAACTTAGCAACTGTATCATATATTTAGGTGCCTCTGATAATGTGATGCCTTCCCTTGTAGCCAAAGCCTTAGGCCTCACCATGAAAAAAGTCCATGGTAAATGCTATTCTATGGATGCTAAGCAAGTCCCTCTACTTGGCAAAATCAAAGATGCCCAAGTAGCTCTAGCTGCCCATCCTGAAAAGAAGATGCTACTGACGATCCTTGTTGCAGATATACTGGAAAGTTATGGACTAATACTAAGCAAAAGTTTTTGTAGAGACTTAGGTGGGGAAATTAAATTGGATTGGTCCCAGGTGGTAATTCTTGTGGGAAATAAGAAGGTTAAACTAGAGCCTAAGGAGAAGTCAAAGTTCACAGTTCTGAAATCAGATGATCCAAAAGCTCAAATCCTATATCAAGAATTGGAGTTTGGTAATTACATGATGTTTACCCAAGGCGTAGTTGATGAACCTAAAAGTGAACAAGAAGAAGTTAAGGCCTCTGAGAAAGAAAAGACTCCAGAATTTTGGACACTGGAATTCGATGGTAGTTGTTTGTCCTTTGGATCTGGTGTTGGAGTTGTATTAATTCCACCCAAAGTCAAACCTGAGCTGATGGTTTTCAAATTGGAGTTTTCAAATACCAATAATATGGCTGAGTATGAGGCATTGTTACTCGGGATAATTGCTACGAAAGAAAAGGGTATGAAAATCCTAAAAGCTCAAGGTGATGCTGAGTTGATTGTGCGCCAAATAAAAAGTCAATACTTTGTTAAAAATCAGAAATTGAAGAGTTATTGAAATAGGGTATGGGACAAGGTTGAAGGACTGGATGCCTTTGCAATTGAATATGTCCCTAGAGAATTAAATTCCAAAGTAGATTCACTAGCAGTCTCTGCTTCCTTACTAGTACCCCATCTGGAACTTAAGGACAAGAAGTACCAGGTAGAAGTAATGTGCAGGCCTTCAATACCTGATAATGTAGATGATTGGCAAGTATTTGACGATGAAAAATGCCTGCAACTCTTCCTTGAAGGTAACGATAGTTCCCCTATAGAAAAGCTAAACGATCTCTCACAAGATCATCCTAGGAAATGGAAGAAAGATGAACCAGGTGTGAATCAATTACAAGGTAACATCATTCCCACATATTTTATATCATTAGAGAAATTATTCAATTGTCATGATACTTATGTTAAGAAGAAGCAGATAGAGAAAGGTCTTACGACCAGGGAATATGAAGGGATGAACTTTGCGAATGAGTCAAATCCCAAAATGATAAACATAGGGAAGTGTTGCACACCTGAAGAGAAAGTGGAAGCTAGAAGGATTTTTCTAGAATATCAAGATGTCTTTTCCTGGAGTTATGAAGATTTAAAAAGCTTATGGGAGGAAATTTCAAGCATCAAATTCCCCTAAAACCTGATGCTGCCCCATTTAGACAGAAACAAAGAAATTACAATCCAAAAGTGGCAGATGCTATCTTTAGAGAAGTTGAAAAAATGCTCAAAGCCAGGATTGTCTACCCTATCCACCACTCTACATGGATAGAAAACATCATCCCTGTGAGGAAAAAGAATGGAGAAATAAGGATAAGTGTAGATTTCAAAAATTTAAATCAAGCTTCTTTAAAAGACAACTACACACTCCCCAACATGGATCACTTGTTGCAGACAGTTGTAGGGGCTGAAATGATGTCTATGCTTGATGGATTTTCAAGCTACAACCAAGTCGAGGTAGAAGAGAAAGACCAGGAAAGACTGTATTTACCACTCCTTGGGGCACATTTGCATACCACAGAATGCAATTTGGCCTCATCAATGTTGGTGCAACATTTTGGCGAGGTATGGATTTGTCTTTTGTTGATACGAAAGATAAGATTATTGTCATATATTTGGATGACTTAACTATGTTCTCTAAGAAAATAAGTGATCATATTAAGGATTTAGAAAAAGTATTGTGAAGGTGTAGAGAACATGGGATTTCTTTGAATCCTAAGAAGTCAGTTTTCTATGTTACCAAAGGAAAACTACTGGGTTATATTGTATCATAGGAAGGTATCAGGATTGACCTAGAGTGAGTCAAAGTCATTCAAAGGCTAAGTTTACCTATAAGAAAAACTGGAGTGAAGTCATTCTTTGGTCAAGTAAATTTTCTCAGAAGATTCATCCCTGAATTTTCAGAGATCACCAAGTGTATTGTGGACATGATGAAAGGTAATCAGAATTTCAAACGGAATGACCCTGGTAAAAGAGCCTTCCAAGATATAAAGGATGCTATAGCCAATGCCCCTGTCTTATGTCACCCATATTATAAGAAGGATTTCATGATTTATTGTTACGCATCTAAACATACATTGTCAGCTATTCTTATGGAAGAAAATAGAGGAGTTCAGGCTCCTATTTCCTTTATGAGCATGCCATTGAAAAATCATGAGCTAAGATATTCTTAGACTAAGAAGCATGCCTTCTCGATGGTGAAAGCCTTAAATAAATTTAGATTTTATATCTTACATTCTCACTCCATCGTATTTGTTCCTAACATTACACTAAAGAGTATATTAACCCATCAAGATGTAGGATGTAATAATAGAGGGGCTTGGGTAGCTAAAACATAAGAATATGACATAGAGATCAAACCAACTAAACTAGTACGAGGCAATGCATTGTGCAAAGCTATGGTAGAAATTGAAGGAGATAATAAGCCCAAAATAAAACAACTAGTTTTAGCAGTGAGTTTACAAGACCCATGGTTTGAAGACATCGTATATTTCCTGACTTATGGTGAATGCCCTGAAAGATTGATAGCTAAACAAAGGAGAGACTTGAGGTTGAAAGCTGCTAAATATGTCATTTGGGAAGGGAGGTTATACAAAAGATATGTAGATGGAACTTGTATTAGGTGTGTAGACAAGCAATAGCAGGAGAGATTGCTAAAAACATTCCATGACAAAGCGTGTGGTGGGCATTTCTCATCTTCTGTAACTACATTTAAGATTTTGAGGCAATGCTATTATTGACTAGGGATGTTCAAGGATGCATATCATTGGGTGGCCAAGTGTGAAAAATGTAAGATGTTCACAGGTCGACCTCAACTAGCAGCTCTTCCTCTCAGACCAGTAGTAATAGACGGTCCCTTCCAGCAATGGGGCCTTGATTTTATCAGGCCTATCAATCCTGCATCAAGTGTTGGTCACACTTATATAATCACTGCAACTGACTATTTTACAAAATGGGTGGAAGCGAAGGCCACAAAGAATACTTTTGAAGTAGTGTGCGAATTTATCAAAGAGAACATTATGGTAAGATTTGGTGTACCTGTTAAACTAGTCAAGGATAATGCAGCTTACTTTTCTTTAGATGAAATTACTAAATTCTATTTTGAGTATGGAATAACTGCTAGTCATTCGTCTGACTATTTCCCACAAGGGAATGGTCAAGTTGAATCAAGTAATAAGAGCCTGGTAAATATAGTGAGAAAACTTGTATCAGATAACCAAAGGACTTGGCACAAGAAAATTCACGAAGCACTCTGGGCTGACAGAGTAACTCCAAAGAGGGAAATTGGTATCTCACCTTTTGAGCTAGTATATGGAGTTGAGTCAATCCTTCCCCTACCTCTAGAATTGGCCACTAACAAGTTGAGAATAGTGGTAGAAGATAGCATCTATAAGGATGGGTTGGAAAAGTGAATTTTGTATCTGAATAAACTTGAAGAAGAATGAGAGAAGATGGTTGATCACATCACAAAACATCAGATGCGGGTAAAGAATCTCTTTGACAAGAAAACCAAACCAAGGAAGTTCGTGGTCAAAGATTCAGTACTACTATGGGATAAATGAAGGGCACCTAAAGGAATACATGGTAAATTTGAGACACTCTGGAAAGGACCGTTCATCATCCATCAGGCCTTTGATAGGAATTATTTCAAATTGGAGTATCCAAGTGGTGAGGTACTACCCTTGACCTATAATGGTCAAGATTTCAAATTATATCAAGTTGCAAATTGAAATTAGGTAACCCCTATATTGTATGATAGTTACATTTAGTTCTTGTTTCTATTTTCCTTAGTTTAGGTTCCCTTGCTTTGTCTTTCCTTTCCTATTTCCTTCCTTTGCTTTAGTTTTGGTTGTGCCCCACCTTTTCATTTAACTTTGTCAAACTAGAGATTTGGATTCCTTGCTTAGATATGAACATATCCAAGTCCCCAGACAAAGCCAGTCATTGCCTGACTTTTGTTCTTCACTCTAAAACCAAAGTGGATGCCTTGTGTTTAGATAGAGTCATGAGTTTTGAGATAATAAATTGGATTCTAAGTCTAGAATCCCCCTAGGATAGGTGGTCTTTATCAAATAATCCCTTCATGCCTCTTTCAGCTTTTAAGCTGAGTTGGTTTTTAGTTTCATCCTAGGAATGGGTAAGTTATAGTTCCTAATTTGATAAAGACTTATATTCTTTCAGTTCAGTTGATGGTACTCATATGGATGAGAGGCTTCAAATTGACATTTTTCCTCTTTTTCAAGAAACTAAAAATCACCTTCTCCTTAGTGGGTTTCAGCCCATGAAGGTAATTTTACGTGAGAAGTGAAAGCAAGAATCATCAAGCGCACAAACAAGGCTTGGAGATCGAGATTCTCAAATTAAGAATGAGATGGATCCAAAATAAATAGCTTGGAAAAGAAGATATAATAAATTTCCCTACTTGCGGAGTTTCTCTTCTGAAGGTTGCTTTCTGAAGGACGATAGAAAGTGTGTCAGAGATTTCCAAAAGCCAAGCATCTAGATTTTGAGGGAATCAGATTGAATCCCTACGTTGGATAAAGTGGTCTCAGAATAAGAGAAAGTGAGTAAAAGATCTTCTTAGAGAATCATTTTTTAGCTTCTCCCTTGTCAGAAAATCACCTGAGAAGGTTGGTTTCTGAGAAGCAACAACTTGTGAAGAAATAAGCATAAGAAATCATGGGGATTGAATGATCGGGTATGATTGAAGTAATTTGTTTTGATACCTAAGAGAAGTTGATAAAGAAAAGGACTAGTTGCTGAGTTTCAAAAAATCACTTCTCAACTTCTCCATAGTCAGGTTTCTACCCCTAGAGTGTGTTCTTCGACAAAGGCATCAAATTGAGAGAAGTAGAAAAGTAAAAATCTATTGCGTCAATAAAGTTATCATTACAACTACTTCAAATAGGTAAAAGTGATTTGCTAAAGCCATTAATGAGATGCATTTAATTCAAATCTTAATGTTATAACTCTAACAAATATTTTCAAAAATCTCTCACTCGTGTGGCGTGAGATATGGAAAGTAACGGTAAGGAAGCAGGCTGCTTATAAAAGACTCAAATGATCTGTCAAAAATTACCATTTTTTCACATCTTTTTCATATGCCTTTGATTTCCCATGATTTCACAAATCATCTTTCGGCATACTCCAAAGCTTCTTAACAGTAAATCAAAAGCAGAATCAGAAGCTATGGCCACTAGATTCATGGGTTTTGATGGGTTGAATGGGATTACATCTGAATAGCATAATCTAATGGATACATCCCTTAGATTCTATGATCTAGACAATCTACACCCAAGATTGAGTGAGGAAAATCTCCACCCTATAACACAGAAGCTCAAAGGTAGCGGTTTGGTTGAAGCTGCTAGATTTCTTGTTGCAATACAAGCTCTTGAACTAATCAAGGAATGTATAACTAGATTCAACCCAGATACAAAATAGATTTTACTGCCAGATGACACAACACTTATCTCCATCGATAGAGAGTCTGTGCAGAACAGTCTTTGTATCCCAGTGAGAGTGGAATTTTCAAACATGAACTTCTTGTGGGTCACAATATTAGAATATAATGAGAAGAAGATGAGATGGAGGAAAGAGATCATGAACTCTTGGTTTCAAAAAGCCAAAAGTATAAAGAGAAAAGTTCCAAAGACACTCTTTGGGACATATTTGAAGGCCGAGATCATCGACATCCTGGTGCTCCTTCATAGGATAAAAGGTGAAAGTGACACATTGAATTTCATAGAGCACTACTTCTTCTTGGTCCAGGTAATATATGATGAGCACCATTATATAGGCTGGGCTCAAGTGGTAAGTGAAAATTTGTCTAATGCTTTGAATCTCGTTAAGTACCAGAACAAATTTTATATGTCCTCCTATTTGATATATGTTTTAGCTACATTGCAAGTATGGCCAGGATTCCGTAGGTTAGAAGAATTTGAAGATGATGTGAAAATTTATGATTTCTTCCCTCATTTGAAGTTACAAAATAGCTATGACAAGTTCATTAAAGTTAATGACTCATTTACGATGAGATTTTGCAAAGAGTTACAAGGATGCCTAGAGCAGAGATTCTCTCCAGAGGCCATGGAATTCATCACCCAATTTGGGATTTTCTTCATCCAATTTGCTAGTTTCTCATATCTTCATCTTGCAGGTTTTGATGATTTTCCCATGAAGCTGCCAAGGTACCCCGATGACATGATTGTGCTCATAGAGGTGATCTGGAAGATGTTGCAAGTGAACCTAATCAGTGCAGGAATTAAGAAGAAAGACTATGAATTCCCTGTTACCATTGGAGCTTATAGCTATGCATTGAGATCAAATGCTAAGAACATGATGAAGACATTCGAGAGCAGATATAAGCTAGAAATGTATGAAGTATTGAGGCCACAATTTGATCTACTAAGTTATGCCAAAAATAATCTATAGATTGGCACTGTGGTCAGGCACATCCCCGAGATCGAAGATTATTGGTAGAATTGTAAGGATGAGCTAGAGAGTCGAGAGAGGTTCTACTCCAGGTTGACTATTGAACAAATCAAGTTGTTTAATGTAAACATTAATGTTGAAGGCATTGTTGATGATGGAGAACACATGTACAATGAAACATATAGAGATTAGATCAAGCCCTATCCTATGAGCTCAGAACTAGTTCAAGGTCAAGCTATAGAAGATTTGGATACCTTAATGGCTAGAGTCATTAAGAGAAATGATAAGTTGATTTAGTGGATGATGGGAAGGAAAAAGAGATATGGGAAGCCTAATCCTCAACAAGCTCCTATAGTTGAGTCGATGAGTGCTCCTGCATCCTTCTCTTTGCCAACATCATCTGTAGCCAAAGGAACAACTCAACTAGCAGGTGGAGATGATCAACCACCCAAAAAAGAGATCCCACTTGAGAAACTTTGTGGAGCAGGTTCATCTCCAGTCATTGGTTCAAATGAAGAAGCTAAAGTTGATAAATCTGACAAGCCGACGGAAGAACTTGTTGGGGCCACGAAAATTGAGCAGCAAGCACAAGGAGGAACCGTTGAGATACAAGGTGACACTCCTAGTCAGGGGGCACCTCCCATTTTCAAATTTGGTGATGACAGTAGCAGTTTGAAATCTGAGTCAGATGAAGAAGTAGGAGAGCACTTGGGGTCTCCTTAAAAGGAAAAGATCATTTCTTCTCCACAGCTTAATCGTTTCGCTTCCAAGCCTAAATCTTCTCCTCCTGTTATTAGGAAATTATTTGTGGAAGATTTGATTTCTGTGACAAAAGTTATAAGTGTAGAATCATGGCTTGAGAATAATATAGAGTGGAAAAGGAAAAGGGTTGAGCAAGGTGCTCCCAGTGGTGAGATGTTCTCACAAGTGATGCAATTGGGTTCAGCCGTAAGTGAGGCTAAGAAGACTAGGACTCTAACCACTCTTGGTCAAGATCCAGAGATAGGACACCTGACTATGGAAATAGCCCAGTCGCTGAAGGATGACATAATTGAAGACCTTACTACCTCAGACTTTGCACTCCAGTCCTTAGACATGGGGCTAGCCCACCATGATACAAAATTAGACTTGTGGAAGTCTAGTAACATCTTCATAGAGCAAGAGATCAAAGAACTCAAAGTCATTAAGACTCAGCTCAAGGCAGAGATTAAAGAAATGACTAACTTCATCAAGTAGTTTGTCACTCCTGTGGCAAGCTTACCTAGTTCTCTGACAATATTTGATCCTGTTGTAGCCGAGAATCAGGCCATAATTACCAAATTGCAAGAGGAGAGGAATTTTAGAAATATTGGCGAGAGATGGATCGAATGACTTAAGTCTGAAGGTCTAGTAGCCATTGAGCAACTTAGAAATGTCCTTTTACAATTAGAGGTAGAGAAGGATTCTCTCAAAGGACATATGTAGACACTCACAATAGAGAGGTTGAGATGTGAAGAGTGCATGGTGCTACTGCATTGGCTGGTTGTGATAAAGACTAAAGATGCAATCAAGGCCAACATATTATAGAAAGGGGATGAACCTCTGATCAAATGGATCCAAGGGGTAGAATTCAAAATGGAGATGATAATCAAAGAAGAGGTAGGAATGAAGGTGACCGATGAGGAAGTCACCAAAGAGAAAAGTAAAATCTTTGTATATTTGACAGGTCTTCACTCCGAGTCTCAAGCTAGCATATATGGAAAGAGCCCAATTGGTATAACCAATATGAAGAAGTCATTCTCCGACTACTTGGACCAGCTTGCAGAGTCATCTGGGTCTCACCTTGATAGAATACCTGATCTTCAGCAACTCGGTGGATGTATATACAAAGCCATGGGGAAGACGCAACCCCAAAAATATGCTACAAATTGTATAGAGAAAGATCATGCCCACTGGATCATAAGATTGAAAAACATTTACATTCCTGATTCTGAAAGGATGATTCTGATTCTTGCGGCCACTAAAGCTCATAAGGCTAAGTTGGAGAAGGTGACGAAGCCAGCAAAGAGCAAATAACTTTCCCCTCTTCTTTTTTATATGCATTGTATAATCGGTAAATGACCACTTGTCATTTACTGACTTCTGTAGAATATGAATCGATTCGGTGGATTATGTAACATCTTAACTCTTGAAGCCTATATGTAACACTTTGATAATCAATGAAAGGGTGGGCTAAATTTTGGTGTGAAATACATCTTGTTGTGGAGTTAATCTGGAATGTGTTTTGTGCCATTTATTTACTATTCCATGCTTTTATGAGTTTGAATTTTTTTTTCCTTAAGTTGGATTGAAATTGGGAATACACAGAGCTATGTTTCTACTTCTTAGTGCAACTAATTGATAGTAATCAGAGCATTACTTGGAAATTGGGAAAATACTCGTATGTCCTATTTTAGAATAGATTCTTCTATGTTGTTTCATTGCATTTTCATTAATTCAAGTAGAATTCATTGTTGCATTCCCACTAGGGCGAATTCATAAGTATTGTGAAATATCAAAGTTGGTTAAAGTTTAGGATCAAAATCATTGCCTAGATTAGTTTCTCACCGAGGGCTAGTTTGGTTACCTCTTCTATTCTCTGGTCTAGAACATACCCCATTAGGATTTAGAGAAAATGAAATTCATTGCATATCTTTCACATGAGGGAGCTGTACCTATCAAAATTAAGAGGAAAGTTAGTTGAATAGATAACAACTTTCCAACTGTTCGTATTCATATTATTTCTTAAGAGATTTTGGGAAAATAAAAAGTTAAATCCAAAAAGAACAATCTATTTACCAACAAAATGAACCATTACTTCATCACTGACTAAAAAAGTCTTACGTCTTCTTGATCTATCATCTTTTTCTTTGTATTTTTTATTACTTTTCTCCAGCTTATGTTTCACATCTTCATGCAATATCTTCATGTACTCAACAAAATTTACTCCTTTAGTAGGGAGGATAAAGAGAGGGGCCAAAGGCACACCCTAACTAGATCCACCTTGCAGAGATCACACGTGGAAGAAAAAATTTCACAAGTGAGAGAGAGAATGAAGATAAATTTCATATATTTACTTCAATTGATTCATACATGTCGGGCTATAAGGCCTTCCCAGTTTAGGCCAATTATTACAATTCAAGTACATAAGTCCTCCAACATGCGAGGATCTACAACAATCTTCCAACTTCTAGTTTTCTATCTTCTAACTGAACTGACTCCTAAACTACAACCAAAGATTACATTATATACAAGAGGCTACTGAACAAGTCAGCCTTCAGATCCACCATCAACGGAAGGAACCACCAGATCTAGGTCCACATGCTTCCCAATGATAGATTCTAGCATTAAATCTGTGACCATAATTATTTGCAAGAGTCGGCCTCAAAAGGAAACTAAAATAAACAACTCAGTAAGCAAGGATAATTGAGTGTTAGCCAAGCATCACTGAGTACTAGGGAAATTCACCGAGTGCCAAAGAGATAACTGACCAACCCTGGTAAACAAAGGAAACTAAGCAACATTGAACCAACTTGGTCAAAGCATGAACCGAGCAACACAAGAAAACAAAAACATGTTTTTGGTGACACAAGATTGCCAAGGACCCAAGAGGCTCCTGCATCAGCTTATTACCAGTCACCATGGGTGTACCAACTAGTTTACAGTCTTCCATTCCAAATGTTTTCAACATTTCTTTAAGATATTTAGTCTGAGAAATAAAAATGCCATTCTTGCTCTAATTTATTTGTAGTCCAAGAAAGAATTTCATTTCACCTATCATAGACATCTCAAATTCATTTTCCATCTCTTTAGAAAATTTCTCACACAATTCATCATTGCCTCCAAAGATAATATCATCAACAAAAACTTCTATTATCAAAATTCCATTTTCACTAGTTCTTAAATATAAATTAATGTCAGCATTACCTTTTCTGAACCCAAGGAAAAGTAATTATTTATCTAACCTTGCATACCAAGCCCTTAGAGCTTGCTTCAGTCCATACAGTGCCTTCTTCAACTTTCATACCATGTCTCCATCTTCGCATAGAGGAAATCCATTAGGTTGTTCTATATACACTTCTTCTTCAAGATCTCCATTCAAGAATGTAGATTTCACATCCATCTGATATACCTTGAAGTTCTTATGTGCATCATAAGCCAAGAATAATCTCACAGCTTCTATTCTAGCAACAAGAGGAAATGTCTCTTCAAAATCTATGCCTTCTTGTTGTGAATAACCTTTACATACCAATCTTGCTTTGTTTCTTACAACTCCTTTTTTCATTTTTCTTTTGAAAACCCACTTAGTTCCTATTACATTTTTGTTTTTAGGTCTAGGAACCAATTCCCAAGTGTTATTTTTCTCTATAGAGAAGACTATACAACTTATTTAAATTTATATTTTATCTCTTATTTCTGCACTTTTCCCTTATTTTCTGCACTTTATGCCCAGAAATCACCAGATTTTAACAAGTGTCGCAAGCTGGCTGGATGCTCCAATTTTAACCTTGGGTTGACCACCTAATCTAGAGATTGGGAGACTACTTCATTCTCCTAATCTTTGAATTCTCCTGCTAACCCTAGTTACATCTGGAGGTTGCGCGACTACCCTTATCTCCAAATCTTGGAATGCACTTTTTAACCACGGTTACATTTGGAGAATAGGCGAATTCCTCTATCTCTTAATCTCTGAATTCATTTTACTTAACCACTAGCATCTAGAGATTGTGCAACCATAACTATCTCCCAATCTCCAAATGCATCTTGACTAACTAGTAGGATTCAGAGATCACGTGACCATGCATTCTCTTAATCTCGTAATGTTAGACTATTGACCGCCAGGATCTGGAGATTGGGTGACACAGTCAACTAACCACCATCTCCCATTCTCTAAATTCTTCTCCAAACTACGATTTCATGTGGAGATTGGGAGACTGAGCATTCTCCTAATCTCATGATGTTAGTGCTCTAACCGCCAGGATTCGAAGATTACATGACACAGTCAGCTGACTATAATCTCCTAATCTCTGAATGTTAGCCTAACCACCAGTTTGATTGTGAGATTGTGCAACCTTCTTCCATGTGTCCACTTCACCACCTAGTCAACTGCCACCTTTCCCTTTCTGCAAAATAATGGGAGTCTTTGTCCATAGGCATGCTTCCCAATGTAGCTTCATGCACGCACATCCAGAGCCTCCTACTCTTTCTTCATATTACCTTGTGAGCGCTTTGTCATTTAAACACTCCAAATCCCCACATCTTGGCCAAGGGACTAAATACCCCAGTAGGTTTAAATGTTTGCATTTAAAACTTCTGTGTGCGCCCAGCTGGCAAGCACCAAGTCTAGGCCCCACAAGTCCAAGAGGCCAACCTGCCTCTTTTACTTCAACTTACCATTGATTTGAGCATTGTTGCATTTAAATGTCTCTAAAGACTAAATCAAGGTGCATGTGGGATAAACCCAGAGGCAACCCCCTTTCATTTTTCTCTTCTTGGCATGCCTGTACGTGCACCATTTCTTCAAATCCTTGTGTGCAGCCAGCACATTCTAACTGGTACACACCTCTTCTTTGTAATGTGTGCACACTTATGTAAAAAATGGTGCAACCTCCATACTTTGGTGCGCTTCTTTCCTCATTTGGTGAGTTTCCTTGAAAATAATGGTGCGCACCCTTTCATAACATGGTGCATACATCACCCTTTCTTGCATGTGCTGGCAATAATGTGCAGAACTTGGTGTATACGTGTTCTTGGATTAGTACACACCCATTGCATTTAGAATTTTTGTTGTGGTGTGCAACACATACTTAACACAAAGTTGCATGCAGCCCCAAATTATGTGTGCACCATCTCTCTTTAGCTTCTTCCGACCAGCATGTGCTCCATACTCCAAGTCTCACACACCGTCCAGCTTGGTTTCCCTTTTATTTGGTATGCACCTCATTGACTGGCATGCACCAGCACCATTATATTTGGTATGCACCTCCTTCTTTGTTTTATTGGTATGCAGCTCCATACAATATGCATACATGAAGGGAAGAATATGCTAGGCACAAGGGAGTGCACAACATGAAGAAAAAAGGCAATGCAACCCCTATCAGCACACACACCAACCAATGCACACAACACTTCCTTATATTGACCTTGTGTGCACACCTTCATTTATGGCATGCACACCGTGCAACAATGCACAAACCTTTAGTTGTTGGTTTCCTTCAAAGGTGCGCACTCATTTATAACTTGCACACATCCTCTGTTTATAGGTGCACACACTCCTCCATTTTGTCTTTGTCTGCCACTTTGTTTTTTTTTTGACTTGGTGTGTTGCCCCCTCTTAATTGGAATGCACTCCTCCTTTCAACATATTAAATGCAGCCTACACATCTTGGTGAGCTGCCTGTTTATTTTGTTAAGGCATGCACAATCACAAAACAAGTGTGCATCCTCCATGAACCAGGAACACACATCTCCAAATTGCATTCACTGTGCAACTTAACATAATCTGTGACCCATTCCAAGTGCACACACTAAAATTTATGCCAATACTTTAAATGATATGCCAATACGAAAGAAGAAATGGATAGTTACTTATACGACATGTTCAGATTTGATGAAAAGTGCATACTTAGAATGGAAGTCATGGAAGCACTAATTGAGGGTCAACACCTTTTAAAACTCCACACTACCTTCTGCATACCAAAATGGAGTCACATGATGAAATCAGAACCATAGTGTGTCAAACTTTAATCACACAATTCATTCCATTGTCTCTGAAAAAATTGTCCAACATCAGCAACTGGCCTCCGGAAGTGGCTTCAAAAACTGACCCAAAGACTTCACAAGAACGTGCCATCAAAAATTTAAGTTCATTTCCATCACGTGTGTACACATGCTAAAGGAAATTGCATAGAAAGAAAAATTCTTCAAGACATCACTGATCAAACATAGCCTTTCACAACACTGATTTTGTCCACACTGCCAATCTGCACAAATCACCTTCAAACCTAACTTTGAAAATGCACCAACTGAAACCTTCATGATATGGAATCTTGGACACTAATTCACTTCCATACAAGGAAAATGAATCCACAATTAATTTCCCAGAAGATCAAATGGTTAGAAACAATTAAATGCCAGAGTCAACACTATAGAAACTTCTGGATTTATAACAGTGAGATATGCATAAACTTGATTCAGAATTGGCTTAGGAAAGTGACCAAATGGATTGCTCAAGACCTAAAAATATTCATGGAGGTACACTTCTAGGTCTAAAATGTAGGACAACATTCAAATTCACTTCCCCTTAAGTCGGGTGCAAATTGGGAGACCTCAAAGTAGGTCATTTAATTTTTTGGATTCTGCACATTCAGTGAAACTTAATGAATTGGAAATGGAATGGCTCTGGAAAAGTGATCAAACGAGCTCATGGGGGGCTAAAAATGGTCATGGAGACTCACTCCCATTCCTAAAATATAGTGCAACAATCCCTATGCTATGAATATCAACCAGTCATAAAATGCAATCTTTTGAAGTGGGCCACTTTGTGAAATTCTGGAAACACATAATGCAGATTTGGGGAAACACCTCCAAATGGCCACTTCCAAATCATATCAAAACTAAAATTTAAGAGCTATAACCCATTACATATGCAAAATGATAGGTGATAAACACCCTACCCAAGTGGTTCTTCATACAAATCAACATGCCATTTTCTCCATGCACCCAAACTTGGCTTCTCACAAATATTTTCAAGGCACTAATCTTACTACTTAGAGAAACTTTTGAATATACAGACTCAAAATCTACCCTGGATTTTTGAGCTCCAACAAGTCCACATAGGTCTATATGTACTAGATCCAACTTTCCTTTTGATGTATATGCTTCACCTTTGTAATTCCTTCTAGTATGTTTTCCCATAACACATTCTCTGCATACAGTGTTAGATGGTTTCACAATCTTCAGTAGGTCTCTCACTGCATTAGTCAAGCTTGCCTTCACAATATTATCAAAATTAACATGACAAAATATTTTGTGCCATAACCAATTTTCATCTACCTTCGCAACAAAACAAGAGGCTCCAGATGTATTTAATTCAAATACATTACCTCTAGATTTAGTACCGGTTGCAATCAGCTTTCCTACCTTGCTTCTGATAAAACATTTACCATCAGTGAATTGTAATTAAAACTCTTTATCCATCAGTCGTCCAAAACTCAAAAAGTTATGCTTAAGTCCATCAACAAGTAGTACACTATCAATATTAGTCTTTCCATCCAAAGTAATAGATCCTACTCCTATGATAGGTTTAGGAACATTGTCTCTGAACCTCACAACACCTCCATCATACTTCACTAATTTAAAAAACTTGTTTTTTTCCCCAGTGATATGATGTGAGAAACCACTGTCTATAATCCATTCATATTTCCTCATGCACTAGTTTTTCATCTTTTATAGCAATAAATCCAATTTCCTCACAATCCAAATCATTATCATCAGATATACCTTCACTAGCATAATAACATTCCTTATCCTTTGAATACTTAGACTTGAAAAACTTAGGTTTGTACTTAGGAACTCTTGTAGGACATCTAGATGCAAAGTGACCTATTTTATTTCATGAAAATCACTTCAAAGGTAACTTTCCTTCAAATTTACCCTTTCCTCTCTTTTCTCTTCTAGCAATCAGTGCAACAAGTTCATCCATCTTTCTTTCCTTTGCTTGTATCTGTTTCCATTCCTTAGCATATTCACCAAGCTCTTATTTTAGGTTCTCACTACTGGTTCTCAGAAGTGCATACATTATCTTCTTATGTGCAAATGCTTTAAATGCATATTCAACTTTAGGTACAGTATCTCCCATTTATGCAGCTTCAAAAGTAGTTAGCTTTGCAATCAACATTTCTCTACTAAAGTTTGGAGTCAGAGGTATAATTTCTTCTATAGTTAGAGCTTTAGTCTTGTAAGCAGGTGTCAATGATCTAATAATCTTTGCAATGACTTCTTCCTCTTCATAAATGCCTCCAGAATTTATGATTCCAACCACAACCTTTGTAGCCCTTTGTACATAAGCCCTAATGCTTTCATCATCCTTCATTTGTAGCTTTTCCATTCTGGTTTTCTAGTTCTATAACTTCTCTTGTTTGGTAAACTTATCTCCTTCATATAATGCTTCTAATCTTACCCAAATATGGTGTGTCGAATCCAAATCTTTAACCTGAGTAAATTCTCCTTTAGAGAGTGCGATGATCAGTGCTTCCCTTGCAACCATGTTGTATGAGAGTACCTTCTTTTCATCATTAGTAGCCCTTGCCAGTTCATCCTCAGCCTTCATAGCTGCTTGATTCTTTGTAACCATCCAGTATTCGATGCCCAAACATAGCAAATGAGTTCGCATCTTGTTATTCCAACTGTCAAAGTTTTCGGGATCAAATTTTGGACTATCCTTCCTATAGAATGTCATCTCCAAGATCACCTCAAGTCATTAAGCTTTCTCTCTAAGGACTAGTAGCTCTGATACCAATTGTTAGGAATAACAATCTAAAATAAAATTGAGAGGGGGGGGGGGGGCTGAATCAGTTGTATGATAGATTATTAAACTTTAAACTTTGAATAGCAACAAAATCAAATTCAATGAACACAATGAATGTGAACATAATAACACAATATTTTGTTGTCAAGGAAACCTTGTTAAAGGTAAAACCTCGGTGGGAATTAACACCCACTGATGATATATTGAGAGTATAGTAGCCTTGTTAGAAGATCTAGCCCTATTAGGAGATGATTAAAACATTACAGTACATAGTCCTTGTTAGAGGACAAACCCTATTAGGAGTTAAAGAAAAGGGTAGGCTCACTGCCCAAAGAAGGTTATGTCCACCTTCAGAACTCACTATTTGTAACACAAGTGTAGATGAAGAAATACATAATCTTTTGAACTATCTAATAGAAAATATCTTTCCTTTATTAGTTCCAATGAAGTATACAACTATCCTCTGCTCTACATCCAATAGACACAAGCTTGTAGCTTCCAAAATTCTCCTTTTAAATCACATACATTCTCTCCATATCTTTCCAAAAGAAAAGATCTTACATATATACCTTATTACATTCTACATGATCAGGTCAGCCAATTAGGCTTTCCTAATATACAAAAAATTATATAACTCCTTGATAAGATACATACAATATCTAAAACAAGTATACAACAATTATATTACAAGTAAGAACCTTCATCCTTAAATCAAGTTCACTATCCATAATACATGCTTCATCTTTATAGTCGGCTTCCAAATAGGTCTTCTCCAGAAAACACACCATAACTAACATCATCTTGCTTTATGTGACTTGCGCAGACCAACAAACATTCTTTAGTACACTAACTATCATCCCTTAAGCTCACATACACTGAATCTGTACCTTTTGTAAGATATACCCAAAACACAAAGACTCACTCTGTCAGCTTCCACCGTCACAGTCCAGTAACTAGTCTTAACCAAAAAATCTGTAACTCAGCCAATACACAACATTACATGATGTGATCTTGGATATAAGATCACAACAACTTCCTGTACTCTCATCTGACTTCACACATTCTGAAGCATCTGTATAGTGTCTGTACACTGAAATAACCAGTTTATTCTCTTCATAGAAATATATGTTTACATCAGTGAAAAAACACAAATGACAACAACAACAACTCCAACATCACTCAATGTAGTGATTAAACATATTAAATGTATCAAGAATCTCCCCAATGCATTAGCAATATCCAACACCTTCAACTCAACTCAGCTCCCAAAGCTTAGGTGCCTCCTACCAAGTTCATCATTCTACAATTTTATCTATTCTACACTCTTCTCATACATCCCATCTGCAACTGATAGTAACTCATCAGACCTATTGATCAATGTGGTATTACTTGAATCTCTTTGAGTCACTAGTCTCATCATTTGTTGCACTATCTTTATCAGAAAGGCCACCTGCCTCTTAATCTATATAAATTCATCATAGATGTATTTCTCTTTACACTTCAAACTCTCCTCCCTTTCATCCACATGCATGGTTTCACCAACCCTCGGCTCCTCATGTTTGTTACTGTCACATAGAGAACATCTGATAACTCCACATCCCATAGCCCCTGTTTCCTACAAAGGTATAAATTTATGCTTGGATCCACCATGCCTTACCACATAGGTATTTGCATGACCATCAAACATAACATGTCTATCAAAATTCCAAATTCTCCCAAGTAATAGGTGACAAGCATCCATAGGCAATACATAACATAATATCATTATGATAAGATCCAATCTGAAAATTAACTAAGCATTGTTCTTCAATCCTAACCTTAGACACATCTTGTATCCAACTAATCTGATAAGGGTTAGGAAGTTTCCTCCTTTCCAAATTCAACTTACTAACCATCTCCTCTAAAACAAAGTTTTTAGAACTGCCACCTGTATGCACCCTAAAATGGTCACCTAGACTATGGGCCCCCATTTAGCAATTTATCAAATCCCTGAATCAGTATTTTCAAAAATCAGCATTTTATCAATTATATCAATTTCGTTGATCAAATCCTATTTTATCATTTTTGATTATTTGTCTTGGGCTAACCATTTTATCCTAAAGTCTTTATTTATTCAAAAGGAATATTTCCTCCTCTTTTAATAAATAAAAAGCTCTCACTTTTCATCTTATCCTAAGTTGCACAAATAAAGCATTATTCTTATTTTTATAAAAAGAAGAAAAAGAACTTTTTGTCTCATATGGATACAAAAGTCAACTCTTATTTTCTCATTGGAGGATATTAGTGCACATGGATTGCTCCTCTTTGATGCTCCATCGTTGATTAAATCTTTTGCCTCTTAATCTCCATGGTCCATTCCTTTTCATTTCCTATAAAAGAAGAGCTCTCTTCCTCATTTTATATAATCCATATCTTTTATGCTAATGTTATGTTGTAGGTTTTCTAGGTCACTTTGGAGCTTTTGAAGATTTGGAGCATTCTTGGCTTTTACATCTACATGCTATCTTAGTTTCATTTCTTGCATTCTAGTTCCATTGTCATGGCATTCATAGTATAGATTTCCTTTATGCTTTAGGTTACTTCATCTAGTCTAATTAGGAAGGATTTGTAACACTTGCATCTTTCCTTTCATAGTTTAGTTTGTACTTTCCTTCCATAGCTTAGCTTGCACCTCTCAATTCTAGCTTGCATATTCATTTTAATCTAGTTTGCATTTGCATTTCATAGTGATCAGGGATAACTTTAAGAAACCCCCTTTTAAGGAAAAAGTGTAAAGTCCTGGCGAATCGTACATTATTTTAGGGGGTAATTTGTTTTAATCTAGGTGATTTTTTTTTCAAATCCACAATTTTTCATAGTTTGTATTGGTGATTTTTCCCCCCCGATTTAAAATTTCATAAATTGCTGGCAAATAATTTTCTTTTCAAGTAAAAAATTATAATATTTGAGGCGAATAATTTTCTTTTCAAGTAAAAATTTTTAATATTTGAGGCGAATAATTTTCTTTTCAAATAAAAAATTATAATATTTGAGGCGAATAATTTTCTTTTCAAGTAAAAAATTATAATATTTGAGGCGAATAACTTTCTTTTCAAGTAAAAAATTTTAATATTTGAGGCGAATACTTTTCTTTTGAAGGGTGAAAAAATAATTGTATTGGCTAATCGTTCGTTAATTATGGAAAAATAAATAAATTATTGGCAATTTTCAAAAGATGGGAAATAAGTAGCCTAACCTAGCATACCTAACATACATCAATTATTGGCAATTGGCAAGTGATGGTTTAAAGACGTGGTTGTTTGACCTTATATTATGGAAGCATAATGTATTATTTGCCACTACCATAATCTTTGCCACTACCACTATAATTATGTTAAATGTATTATTTGAGAACTCAGACTGTCTGATGATCCAAGATCAATGGCTGAGGTTTAATTTTGGCCAACATTTCTTGAAGGAAGAAGAATTGTCGAGGTAGTCACCAGAATGTTGACACGTATCAAGGTAAGTTGTCTGCAGAGTATTAAAAGCACTTAACCGGGAAAGAATTAAATGCCATGTCAATGACAGTGACATTTTTTTGCTACCACACACCACTTCCCAAATTGTACAGCTGATTTTTGATAGTTTTTTATCGATAGAAAAGATTTACTGCCAGATGTGAAAGATTAAGGACAAAATTTTCAATTCTCACACGCATGTATTTAGGGAAAAGATTTTCGTGCAAGATTTAGAGGCATATCGAGGACAATGTATTTAATACCATTAAGATAGAAATAATTGATTGGTAAGTAATGATCAAGGATTCAAGGGCTATTTATAGACAATCTAGCTTCATTATTCATCGACATTGATTGATTGTTTGTTTAGGGTCTACAGTGACACATTCTGCAAGTAATTTGTTTTTAAATTTTCTAGTTTTACTATTTTAAGTTTTACAGTCTGCAAGTAATCTAAGATGGACACTCCCATTCATCTTAGATGCACTTCTGAGGAGGCCCAAAAGGCCTTTCTGGGTTCCTTTTCTGATGAATTTTTAGCATCAATTTGTAAGGATGGCGGGCCTTTTGTTACAGAGGCTATCAGAATGGTGTTGGGATGAGAGTTTCTTGACAATGAAGATAGGTACCAAGTAGCCACGGACATTATGTCCCATTTTTTGGCTTCCCTTCTTGACCTCGGAGGACCAAAGGTTGACATGGTGATGCTGCTGAGGAGGGTATTCAAAGAGGAATACCTGGGGCACAATGTTCAAGTTTTCACCTTCACTGAATTAGGGGCGGGGATTCATAGGGCAAGTCAAATACCCAAGCTTCTCCTCCCAGGCCAGAATGTGGCCATGCAACCTTTTCTTTTGTGCCTGATTGTTGGGCAATTGAAGCGCCATAGGAAATGGGCATTGATTGCCAGGGGTTTTCTCCATAAGTGGTTTGAGCTTGACACAAAGAAGGCTCAGGTGGGGCAATTTGTGTGGCTCGACAAATTCATGCAGCTAATCCTCTCTATAGAATTCTACACAGAAGGGCGCAATTGATTTTTCTTTATAAAAACTTTTTTTTTGATAAATATTAAAAGCTTACCTTGTACTGGTATTGGTATTGTAGTCATTTACAATTTTTTTTTTGTTTATAGACATAGTATCAAGTCGAGAATGTAAATATAATATGTTTATAGACATAGTATCAAGTCGAGTATGTTTCTTTTTGTTTATAGACATAGTATGAAGTCGAGAATGTAAATATAATTTTATGAAAAATACAATGGAAATTTTGCAAGCTTTACCTCATTTCAATTTGTGCTTTGTGTAACTGTGATTGCAATATTTTAATATTTTATACTTCTCTGTAACCGTGATTGCAGAAATGGTTTTTAATATTTTATACTTCTCTGTAACCGTGATTGCAATATTTTAATTACTTGCTTCAATGATTTATCAGTTATCTGTAGACTAGCTTATCTATATTTATTTTAATATATATAAAATACGCCAACAAATATCCTCCTTCAGATATCTATTACAATTAAACTTCACTAATTGAAACTGTAGTTTAATAATTTTTAAAAAATGGTGTCTCCCACATTTAATTTATTACATAGTCTGAAGTACAATTATATCTCTACGAATGAGATTGATGTTTAAATACTTAAATAATTACTCTCCATTAAAAAATATTCACAAATTATAATATAGAATTTGAACATTACTTTTCACATGTAATTTTTTTAACTCTTATTATGGTAAACTAACATAGTATAATTTAAACATATATAAATGAAAAAAACTTATATCTTATATTTATAATTTGTAACATCATAAAATATGAAATATATTTCAACTTACATAATGATTATAATTCTTTCATTTTATTAAAAGATTAAAGTTGTCAAATTGAGTCTCTAAGTTTTTAACAATGTAAAAAATAAATCTAAAAAATATGTATAATAATAAGTATATTTTAATAAATAATCCCATAGAAAATATAAGTTTACTATAAAAAATAATATAAAGGTTATGTGCATAGTTATAAGATAATATAAGATAAATATAATAATAATATAGTTAAAAGATGATATAAAAATAAAAATAACTAAAATATAATACTATCATAATGATAATATTATAATAACAATATCTATATATATGTATTTCTAAATATATTATAAAAAATTAATATTAATTAGATGATACAAAAATAAAATCAATTAAAATATAGTACTATTAAAATGATAATATAATAACAATTCTAAAATATATGTGTTTTAAATAAAAGAATGTTTCCAAATAAAATTAAATAGTAATATTGTCTTAAATCAAAAAAAATTAATCACTACAAAAAATAGTACACCAATACCATACGGTACACCAATACCATTCACTGTTGTCGTTGGATTATTATACATCAATGACCGAAGTTGAGTTTCAGGCCGAAAGGGAAAAGAAACCCCATCTTTTCAAACACATCTCAGAATTATGACATGTGTCACTTAACACCTCGCACGGTCATCAGTCTACCAACAAATGACATTGAACAGTGTTGTTTCAATTTGGTGATGACGTGAGACTGACACGTCTAACTCGTGATGTGAGTCATCCTGACTAGATTAGTTAATGGGACCCATGGTCCACGCGGCCACCACACCATTCACCATTGCCGTTGGATGTTTATAGATCAATGACCGAAGTTGAGTTTCGGGCTGAAAGGAAAAAGAAACCCTATCTTTTCAAACGCATCCTGGAATCATTACACGTGTCACTAAACTCCTCGGTCAACCAACAAATAACAATGTCATTTCAATTTGGTGATGACGTGACACTGACACATCTAACTCATGATGTGAGTCATCCTAACTAGCCTAGTTAATGGGACCCACGACCCACGGGGCCACCAATACCACACCATTCACCGTTGTCATTGGATGTTTATAGATCAACGACTGAAGTTGAGTTTCGGGCCGAAAGGAAAAAGACACCCTATCTTTTGAAACACGTCTCAGAATCATGACACGTGTCACTGCTCAGTTAACACATTCACATAATCACATTCCACTTATAGTTAACAGTGACATTATGAATGAGAATGACATTAATACATTATGAGTCATGACGGGTTAGTTAACAGTGACATTAGCAAACCCATTCTGGATTCATGATGTGTGTCTAGTAACTAGTGGTCCACGATTCCACTCGCATTTAAATTGAAAGTGACACATGACAGGGTGTGACGACTATAGAGTATAGATTGTACAATTTTGGCACTTTAAGTTTCTTTAATTTTGCAGTTATAGGTGGCCTGCAGATTTAGAAATTAGAAAGGGGTTACAATTTACAAACTTACAGCGCAACAAAGTTACGGATTCTTAATTTCTAGGTTGAGGATTGAGGTCTGAGGAGAGCAACAAACTACAAAGTCTCTCAGCTCTCTGCAAAAATTGAAACTAAGGGCAACATGAATGTCAACGGGTAAGTGTAACTACTAAAATCCTAAAAATCTACGTCCCGCATTTTAAATTTTTCAAGTCTCTTGATTTACAACTTTACTATTTATATTATATAAAAAAAATTAGTCTGTTAGGTTTTAATTTTGAATCACCCCTGTAGGCTTGTAGCTACAAATACCAAGAATAACACGATGGGCAAAATAATAGAATTCCACAATATGCTTAAAACACCAGGTTTCAGTGATTTATTCCATGATATACATGATCCTGTTATTCATGGAAATAAGGGTATAATGGAGATTAGATTTGCACTTGAAAACAAGTGGAACCATCCAAATAAGGCTTCAAAATTTTATTCATTTAACCCTATGGTAAATGCAACTGCAAATAAAATTGCACTGTGGGAAACTAGGTCGGCACACATGGCGTTACCTCAAGTATTCCCTTGCCCAGAAATTGTTATGCTCTGCACCAAAAATTATGATGAAAATAAAAAAGCAATTGTGAATAAAAATACTCAGGAGGAAATTTTGTCCATAACTGAGAGTGAATTTGCTAGTCTGTTGAACCTAGGGTTTCAACAATAACACTCAAACGTACACATTGACCTGGGAAAGCTGGCAGAGGATTATGAAAAATTAGATGCAAAATAGAGAGATTCTTATATCAGAGGAATAACAAGCGGTTGTAGTCTGAGTCCAGATCATAGGCCTCCTTATGATTATGAATTTTTTGTGCCATGGGCACAGGACAGTATTTCCTTGCTAGCATTTTGTTTGGGATTGGATAGTAACAAACAAGTGGGTGCCAGCATTCTTGAAATGCTTTATCATATTCATTTTGAAAAAGAACCAGTAAAATATTATTTTATTGAGCACATTGTTCGTTGCATGCAAGATCAATTACTAATGATTCAAAGAGGTTCAGAGAAGACATTTAGATTCACAACCTACTTGTGCTATCTTCTCCTAGCAAAGCATCATGCATTATTTTAGGCAAACAAGCTTTGCAATCAGACTCAAGGCCAAAATCCAATATATGAGTGGACACCTCAGATAAGGATGATTGATAACAGAAGGAACTACAACAATTTTGTAGACTTCTTTTTGGCACCAATGTACCATAAAATTACAGGCACTCCAATGCCTAGATTGCCTGTTACTTGTAGAAATTGCATTCAACTCAGAAGTCAACTACAATTGGCTGACTGGTACTTAATGGAAGAGTACACTGTGTTAAGTTTTTATGGTTCATGGGTAGAACCCTACAAACTTCCAATACATGTAACAGAGAGGGTATTTGCATTGGAATATGTATGAAAAATGGAGAGCACAGATGTACTCTTTAATGGTCAGCAAAAGAAAATGATATTTCCCTCCTTGCCATTCTACTTTGGAGGGTTCGCATTTGAGAGAAGAGGATTCAAAGTGGCAGAAGCCTTTTTTTTCAATTTTTTAATTTGATGTTGATAGTCACTGGCAGTATGATCCACTGAACATAATTGGAGCAAGGCTTAAAGACAATGGGAACTCTGCAAGCAAATATCAACATGAAACTATGCCTTTGATTGAAAATTTTAAAAAACATGGACTCCTGGGAGGAGGTCAAAAAATAGATGGAGAAATATGCTACTAAAAATAATATGTCAATACAAGAATTGTCATCACAAATAATTGCATTGCACAAACAGAAAGGAAAAGTGCAGGCCATGACATCGTCCAATTTCTACAAGAAAGTTGATAAACCATCTACAAAACGTATTCCAAAAGAGCTAATGAATGAATGTATAGATGCTAGACGGAGTCGAACCAAAATTTTTGAATTTTGGGAAATGAGGAAGAATCTCGGTGAGCCAAAGACCTCTATAAATCTTAATGAGGTGGAAGAGGATACAATGTTTAACGAATTATGGAATAAGGAGCATCCAGCTGAAGCATATCACAATGGTACTGATGATGATTATGATGACCAGGATTCTTTGAATCCCTCATCTAGTACAACAATTAAGAGAGGATTTGATGCATCCACCAAACTTCTATATAGCAAAGGGGCAGAAATTGTAGAAAAAATGGGCTACCAAGGTTCTGGTGGTCTGGGTCCTAGTGGAGAAGGGGTTTGGTATGCACCTGAAGCACCAGCTATAGCACCAAAACATGGTCAAAAACCAGGCCTTGGGCATGGAGATCAATCATCAACTCAGTCAATTCCATTCACATTGGTTTCAACTCAGTTAATTCCATCTATTTCTACTTCAAATACAGTTCCACTTCCAGCTGTTCCAAGCACTCAGATTCAATCTAAATCAATTGTCACTCCCACAGCTAGCAATATCATTTGTACAACTAAAAGTAGTGGTCCGAAAAGGATATTATATCAATATGTAGATGCAAGAAAGGTTGGTCCCAAAGGTCAAGAAAGTGTAAAGAAGCAAAAGGTTATGACAAGTATTAGTAGTACTACTAGTACAATAGTGCCAATGGTGACTGTGAGTCCAACAATTGCCCATCCTTCAGGACAAAACCCTAAGAATAGTCCACAAACCCCACTTGTAATGGGTCTAGGTGTTGGTAATCCTCATGGTATTGGTGGAAGCTCATACATCAGTGCAAGTGCTATTTCACCATTCAAACATTCAATTGTCTCACAAAATCCTGATTTTCGTTACAATGAATTTGTAACTAACTATGAAAAATAAAAATAAAAGAATAGGCAAAATAGTAAGACAATGAAGATGGAAGCAATTGATGCAGCTCGTGATGCAGAACGTGCATCCAATAGGTTATTGACCACATATGACCTGAATAAAGATATGATGGAATTCATGGTTGTTATGCCCCCAGCTAGAGATAACAATCCACCAGAGAGTCAGTTAGATCCATCTGAATTTCAAGTTAGCACCCTCCAAATGGATTTATCCAAAATTTAAAATGTGGACAAGATAAATGTGTCCAAAATGACCAACTAAGTGGTCTACAGTTCAGTGATGAAGTTGCAGAGAGAGAAAGGAAAGCTTCAGGGCACAATAGATAAGTTAAAGGCAAACTTGACAAATGTAAAGGTAAGTGAGAAAGCAGCAGTAAACAGGTGCAAAGAATTAGAGAAAAGGATAAAAAATTCATCCTCTAGCTCTAAAGAAGCAATTGAACAGCAAGAACATATGGATGCAGAACTGAAAACTCTGAGGGAAAAATTGGAAAAAAGGGATAAAAAACTTCAACATGAAAAAGCCTCTTCAGTAAATTTATACAAAAACTCGGAGAATGCTGCACAGGTAAACAATGAGTTAAAGAAAGAATTGGAAAAAAGGGATAAAAAACTTCAGGATGAAAAAGCCTCTTTAGTAAATTTATACAAAAACTTGGAGAATGTTGCACAGGTAAACAATGAGTTAAAGAAAGAATTGGAAAATGAGAGGGTAAAAACAAAAGAGTGGGAAGAGAAAGCAAAAGAGTGGGAAGAGAAAGCAGAGCAAATAAGAAAACATAATGAACACCAGTACTCAGAAATGAAAGAAGACCTAAAGAAGGCAAATAATACTATTAAAAATTATGAAAACTTCTTGAATGACCATGTAAATAATATAGTACAACAAATAAAAAATTACTTTTGGGGGCAAATAAAGACTTTTGTTGATAGGTTGTGTGATTGGTTTGAACTCTATGAAGCTCTTATAGATGTTTTTGAGAAACTGAAAGAGCAACTTGAGGAGAACAAAAGTTTTGGTCAGAAACAGAAAACTGTAAAGCAGATTATGCAAGAAATCAACAGCACTGTTGACAGGCAATTGGCAAGCAAGGGAATTCAAGACCGCATTGGTTCAATAATAAAGGCGACCTCTGTATTTCATAAATGTCAGAAACTAATAGAAGCAAAAGAAGTTCTTGCTTTATTTGGGCCAAAGCTCGCCAAGATGAACAATAAAACAGCCAAATTGATATCTCTTGGTTTACCGAGTCCTGGACCTGATTTGTCAACAATGAGTTTCATTGGAAGAGAAGCTTACAAAAAAAAGTTGGAGGACACAATAATCTCTGATTTAGGCAACCTTCCTCAGGACAGAACTCATGAAGGCATTCCAAAGTGCATCAAAACATTCACAAATTTGCATGCACTAATGGAAGGAACATTGCTTCAAACTCGCTCTTCCAAGTATGGAATTCTAACAAGAATGCAGGTCATTTACCATACCATCAAAAATTTTGCCCTTCCAAATGAAGAAGAATGGAGCATACTAAAGAAACTTACAGAATCATCTTGAATCATAGTATGTGAAAGTACTTTTAGTTTCAATCATCTATATATCTTTCATATTATCCTACATACTACAGTCTAGACTCTAGAATTGAGTTTAAAGTAACAAGTTTGAACTTTGCTTTTTGAACAAGATCAATGTTGCAGTCTTGCAGATGCTATTGCCTATGCTAATTTACTAAACCGGCCTGTCAAATGCAGAAATGTACAACTAAAGTTGTAGAGATGTTGTAGACTTGTAGTCTTGTAGTTGTCTTACTAATTTATATTTTGAGACTTCACATTAGGCAAATCGACCTGAAGCTATTGTTGCTCCCTTGTTTCTATAAAAGGGAATTCAGGGTCATTGGCTTACTAAATTGCCAATGGGAATTGAGTCATTGACTTTTGTAAACAAAATCAGAGAGTTGTGTTCTTACTAGTATTAATCAATGAATGGATACATTGTATCATATTTGTAATTAAATTAATGAGAATCAGTATTTCTAACTCTAAGAATTGTAACATATGAATTGCTATGTTGTCAAACAAAATAATGAAAAAAATACAAGAATTGTACCATATTAGCTGAATATTGTGAATGAAAACCATTAATAATTATTAATTATGGAATTGAATCTTGAATCTTGATGACATTATCAACCACATTCATGTTTTTGACATTGGGATATGCATGATTGATGATGAAATACAGAAACTGACAGTAGACTTCAGGGAAAAAGTTAATAAATACCTAGGACATGCTAATTCTTCAGTGCTACTTCTACAACGGTTCAATTTCAAGCTGCCACACCATATCATCATTGAGATCGTCGGATTCATCGGCATCAACTTCATAGCTTCCTTGGTTCTTTGATATGTTTTCTTCACTCTGCATACCTCCGCTTAACTGATGTTCACCACTAGCAGTACCAATGCCAGTACATGGGTCCCAGTCAATGACATAATTGTCTCTAGCACTCCCACTCCCACTCCCACTTTGGTTTGACATGTTGCCCACCCCTCTTCTCTGACATTTCTTCCTCCACAATTTTAGTGCCCTTTTGTAAGGAAAAGTATTAATTTCATACCTGGATGTATAGAGCCTCAAGCAATTTTCCAAATTCTTGTCAAGTTTGTTTCTTAGCTTTGACTTTAGGAATCCCAAAGCACTGAAAGATCTCTCATCCTCCACTGACCCCAATATCATGGTTAGACATAATTTAGCAAACTTGAAATATTCTGATATTGAATCAATTAACAATTCAGTCTTAGCTAGGTTTTTCCAAAGCCTTGTTACCAATCCATCTTCCATAGGGTTCTCCATAAGATTAAATTGTTCCCTCATTGTCCGTGAAAAATGAGCTGATTGCTCTCTCAAACGATTTTCATCTAAAATTCCATTTAGAGTTACTCCATCTAACTCTTTGGTTTTGCAAAAATGATCTATCAGAGTTAGTAGCCTACTTTTAAAATCTTTCGGATTGTTCATACGCCAATAATGAGGAAACACAATAGCCATAGATTCAAGTAGTTTGACTGGAGGGAATCTCGCTCTAATCTGTGAGGAAAGATCAAAGGCAATGTGCTTCACTAAAGCTGTTACAAACTCAATGATCTTGGTAAAGTCTTCCCTTTTAACACTTGATACTCACCTCCTGGGGTTCTTTCCTGGTTCCTCAGACTTGATCGTGGCATTGTAGTGCATTGGTATCTCAACTCCGTGAACTTCTGCACATAACCCCCCGTTTGAACCAATTTTTAAAAAGTTATCAGGATTGTCCAAATCTGTGATTTTTAGCCAGTTGGCAAATTTTACTTCATCAACAAATAAATGATAGAGATTATCGAGCATCACGCATGTCAACTTACGTAGCGTAGCATATTCTGCGATATACATAGCTCTTTGCTAGGCCTTTTTCATTAAATTTCTCATTTCCTCAAGCATGGGAAGAAGACCTGCTAATGTTAACAGTGTCTCTACATTACTTAACATTGACAGCAGCGCAGGAAATTTTAGTTTCCCTGCTTCATCATGACTTGAGTTCATTAGACAAAGCAATGATTGATATTCTGAAAAAACTCGATGTGCTGATCCATCCAAAGAGATCCATCTGGTATCATTATCCTTAAGAAGCTTGTTCCTGTCGGTTAGTCCTTCAACAAAGTGTTGAAATTCCCTGAATCATTTCGGACTTCGACAAAAGTATTGGTAGATCTCTTTGATTAAAACTTCAATTTTTTGTACTGGAGCATGCTTGCTGACAACTCCAAAAGCTAGATTCATTCTATGGGCCATGCAGTGAATGGGAGTAACGTAAGGTGCACAAGAAGATTGTATCTTTGTGCAAAGACCACCCCTGTGGCCTTGCATTACTGAAGCTCCATCAGCTCCAACACACACCAGCTTTTTGGCAATGGTCATGTCATCTATACCTCCATATTCAATTAGAGAACTCTTTACTAGTTGAAATAAATTTTTCATTGTCGCATTATCCCTCATTTTAGCAACAGTTAGTAGATGAGGTTGGTGAACAAAATTTTGTACAGTATAAACATGCATGCATACCCAGGAAGTATTGTCTACTGCTGTGACCTCATCTAAAGACAATGCAATAAAATTTGACTCTTTAATTTTTGCCTTCAAATCCTCTTTTTCAACCTTGGCAAGACAACTTGCCCATTCCCATCCACTTTTTACTGACCAGTGACTGTTAGGATAGTTACAAACTTTCAGAAAGTGTAATAAAGCACTCAATGATGGGTAGTCTGTTATTGGATGCCCTCTGCTCAAAATATTAAACACAACACTTAACTGAATAGCTTTTCCCATTAGTTCTACTTCCAATACTTTTCCAAAACAAGCTTCAATAGAGCCTTTAACTTCACCAGGCTTTGTCTTTATATTATGCTGAAATTCATATAATTATGCATTCCTAACATGCTGAGATTCCTCCTTTATTTTCCATCTTATCACTGATTTTTGAACTCCATGTATGGTTTTCTTTTTGTAAACTTTACCAATATGCTTTTCTATGGTGTCAATTTTTAGCTGCAACCTCTTTTCCTTCTTATTTATCACACTGCAAATCTTACATCTGCATTCTACTGGAGGTTCCCCTTCAATTGGATTAGGCACTGGTTCAATGAATGGATATGTTGACACCCAATCTTTTTGAAAATTCCTCGACATATCCCACAGTCTATCATTCTTTGATTTGGATTTTCTTTTCTTCCTTGTAGTTGCACCATCATCTTTTCTGACATTCTCAGTCTCATCCAAGTCGATTATATCATTATGGCTACTCTGGGTATTTAACTGAAAATCTTCTTCAAATTCCTCATGATTTGAGATATTAGGTTCGCTGACTTCTTCAATATGTCGTGAAGGTTCAGCCTCAGGTTCAAAATCTTCTTGTAATGAAGTAACACTAGCTTCCCTATTTTGGCCAGAAACATTTCCACGACCATGACCAAAGTACGATGATAAGGTTCTGCATTTTGCTGGCCTCTCTTGGCTTTCCCCATCTGCTAGAGCCTTACCCTTATTCTTGTTCGACATCTCGATTGGCTACCAGCCTAGTGATAAAAATATGTAAAAAAAATATTTACTTGTTGAAGAAGTGACAAATGACAACATAACTATAATATACAATGTTTACATAGTCGCATAAATTCAGAATAATAATCATTTACCTTTGACTCGCCAAAGCAGTCGAGACTCAATAGTGAGACAGTCTGAAATTCGCTATCGATCAAATTGAACCAATCTAAGATTCCAAATTGTCTACAATAACACTGATGTATGAATGTATTTATACTAATCTCTTTTGGTGAATTAGGCGGGAGGTATTAGGTCAGTGTCCAAATATTTGGTGAAGCCCGCATAATGATAACACATCTTGTGTTATTTCCTAGGTGATTATGGGTCACCAGTACCTTGGTATGATTAATAAAGGTGGTGATTATGGGTCGCAAGTACCTTGGACGTGTTATTTCCTAGGCGATTATGGGTCGCCAGTACCTTGGTATGATTAATAAAGGTGGCAAAAATCTATTGGTTTGAGACACACGTCAGTAAAATAACTGGCAAAGTTGGGGCCGCCTAAAAAATATTTATATATAACTATCAGTGAATCTAGGCCATCCATTTGGGGCCGCGTTGAAATTATAGGCAAATTTTAAAAATATATCATGCCCAAGACGTATATGCCATTGGCAAAAATGTGCAAAAAATGGACAAAATTTAATATAGTGTTTGGCGATGGACCTAGGTAATGGACCCAATTTTCATAAATGCAGGGCGATGGGGTTAGTCCCATATGGGCAATTTATTTGCCAAATCACAGGATGCTGACGGGCGACATTCACCAAATGGTGAATAATCACCACTAAAGTTTTCTTTGATAGTGATTCTTTGGGGATATTGGCACTCTTGCCCTTGTCTTCAATTTTGGAATCTCTCATTGTGTGGTTGACTAGCAAGGTCATAAGTTTATTATCTCTAGCTGAGAGCAATTTTACAATCTTGCAACTTCATACATAAAGAGTTCTAGGTCTCTATTGAAGGTTTCCCTTTCATGGATTTCCTTTGATGTAATGACTTAGAGAAGTGCACTACTTTTGTGTGTACATTTCTAGCACCCACCATGGGGCAAAGTAGATTAGCTTTGTCCTTTAGTTTTGCATTTTTTCATCAAGTTTTCGGTAATTTTTGAGCTTAATTCATAGTCTCTGGTTTTCTATCCCAGAGTATCATGCGATACTTGTAGGAATATCACGTGATAGTTCTTTGTACACATGCGTGATACTTCACCTATCAGAAGTATCACCTATCTATTGCAAAAATTATCACCTAGTCTCGGACGAAGTATTGCTTGGTATAGGGAGAAGTATCATGCAGACTAATATTATCACTCTAGTATACTAAAAAGTATCGCGCGATAATTCTGGTGTCTGCAGTCTGCTGCCTATACCCAGCAGTGATCCTTTTCTTGAGATTATTTGGCCGAATCTAGACTTAACCAGTTTACTATTTTTATTTACTACAATTAGATAGAATTAACTTGCATATTTCACTTAGAATCTTGCATATTTCATTTGGATTTTGGGATTTTTCTAACCTTGTGGGCCTAACAAGTTGTGGTTGTAGGTACGTTTGCTTGAGAAATTTGCCAAAATTGCATGCTAAAGGGCTACTAACGGTTTTTGTAGGGCTGCCCAAAAAGCATAAAAATACAAACAAAAAAAGTGCTTGTTGTTTATTTCATTTTCAAGTGTGGCAATTACTAGTTGTTTCATTTCATAGGAACATAATATCTTGTGGAAGAAATTTTGAGGTGGTAGAAGTATGCTCTTCACCCTTGTGGTGAACCAGAAAATCTTGACCCATCTTAGGATTTTGGAAACAAGAGGGTAATTGAACTTTTCTTGGTGTGTTTGGGAGAAAGCTTTGGGATAAGGGAGTATGCTCTTCACCCTTGTGGTGAAACAAAATCCTTGAATCTCATAAGTTGATCTAATTTTTGTTTAGATTGTTAGAATCCTTTAGCGGGCCTGCTCTTGAGCAATCAGGAGGAACGACCCAAGTGGGGACAAGCTTATTACCGGTTATTCTGACCCACTATAAACTCAAGGCTATCAAAGACACAAAACCTTGGTAGACGTAGTGCTTGTCTTCGCTTCATGTGAGTACTTGTGGGATTGTGACCATTAAGAAAATATTGAGCAAGAATGCTTAAGGTACTCTTGAGGCCATGAGGTCCGTTACTTGCCACAAGGTAAGGAGTCCCTTTGGGGAGCAAGAGGGGTACTACGAATGGAAGCCCTTACTAAGATCCATAGTTAGAGGCCACCCTATTTTGCCGCTTAGCTTCTTGGTGCAAGGATTAATCTAAGTGGAATAACCTAGATCACCCCAAGATTACTCACCATATGTGTTCCTTTGGTTGTGTCTTTGGCACTTCCATGACAAAGCCAATATCTATTGTGGGCAACCACTTTGTAAGAGGCAAGGGAGCATCAAGTTGTGGGCCAATTTGTTAAGTATTGAGCCATTATCTTTTTAGGCTAAAGAGTGTTTGAAGTGTTCTCATTGTGCTATACCTATGTAAATGTTCTTGCATACTCAATATTTTGGTAGTATTCATAGGGTTTTTCAATTTTGATATCATAATTGTTTGTCTTGGCAAGGTTGCTTTTTCCCTTGTTTCAAGTGCTTGAAGACACGTTTGATCCTATATTGTTTGCAAACTTGTCAATTTACTATTGTCATTGTGATTGAGATCGAAAACATCAACCCTCAGACTAAAATTTTTGATCAAATAGACCTAAAAATGCACATTTCACACAATTCTGGTTAAGTGTCATACAAACTAGCAACAGTATCACCTGCTTTGAGCAGAAATATCACGCGATAGTTTGTTCCTGCTGGACTATCGTCCAACCTGCCTGGAGTCTATCACCTAGCTATTGTGAGTTCTATTGCCTGGTAAAAGGTGAAGTATCACCTCAGTAATAAGTATCACCTAGTTAGCCTGGAAAGTGTCGCTTGAGAATTTTTTGTTGTATACTTGGTTTCAGTCATTTCACAGTTGCTTTTAGTTGGCTAGGTCTTTAGGTAGGTAACTTATCTTGCCACTAGAAGCCTGTCTTTACTCTAAATTTCTATTTTTTAGCCCTCTAGGGGTAGTGTCATTTGATTTACCAAGTCACCTTAGGAAGAATTGTCAAGTTAGAAGATTATTCCTATTGAGAAAGTACATCTCTAGAGTTGTTAGTAACATTCTTGGAGAATTTTAGTACTTTTTTTGTCCAAATCATTTCCATTCAAATTCAATTTTGATTATACAATTTGGCTAAGTCCATCCTCCTGGTTCAAACGTGCAAGGATATTGATCCTTTGATTTAAGCACCTCTTTGACAGTGTTGGTTGTACACACTAAAATGGTGCACTTCTATGAACCATTACATGCAAGGTTGCTCAAGAATGAGGCCTCACAAAGCGGCTCATAGCTCTCTATGCATGGAGTTGAAAGGGACTATGATGTATTTGCTCTCAACTAGAGCTACAAACTTGTGACCTTGCTAGTCAACCATACAATGAGAGATTCACAATGAAGACAAGGGCAACAATGCCAATATCTCCAAGAATCACTATGAAGATGTAATGCAATGCAACTAAAATGAGGATGCAATCTAAGCTATGAAAAGAAAGTACAATGAAACTAATCTATGAAAAGAAATAGCAATGGATTACAATACCTTCTATTTAGACTATGTGAGCTTATTCTATTGCATAAAAGGAAATCTACACTAAGAATGCCATTATCATGCAACTAAGAAAGCAAATATGCAACTAAATGATGAAAGCAACAAGTCTTCAATATCCTCAAAAGCTCCAAATGCACCTAAACCTGCAGCATAACATTAGCATAAAAACATGGTATATGCAAATGAAGGAGAGAGCTCTCCTTTTATAAGAAATGAGGTGAAATGGACCATTGAGATTAAGAGGCAAAAAGTCTTAATCAGCGGTGGAGCTTGAAAGAGGAGCAATCCATGTGCACACATATCCTCCAATAGGAAAATAAGAGTTGACTTTATGTCCATATGAGACAAAAAGTGTGTTTTTCCCTTTTTATAAAATAAGAATAATGTTTTATTTGTGCAACTTAGGATAAGAGGAAAAGTGGGGGCTTTTTATTTATTAAAAGGGGAGGAAATATTCCTTTTAAATAAATAAAGACTTAGGATAAATGGTTAGCCCATAGGATAAAAATCCAATATATGATCGAAATTAAGACTTGATCAAGAAATTGATATTGTTGAAAATATTGATTATTGATAAAAATGATTCAGGATTGATAAATCAAATAAATGGGGCCCAAAGTCTAGGTGACCATTTTAGGGTGCATACATTGGTAATGTCTTTTGCAATTTCTATCTTACCATCTCTTTCTTTTGGACATTGGAGAACTTTGATTATCCTAGTTTGGTGTTGACACTTTGAGAGGTCACCTTATCATCAAGAATCATTTTCTTTCATGTCAGTTACAACAAGGTACCAAGTGAATCAAGGGAAACAACCCTTGGTTGTCTTTAATTAGTTACCCTTAGTTAAGACTCGTCAACAGTGAAAGGGAAAAGAGCCCATTTTCGACCAATCCCCTAAGAGTGAGTCTGAGGTTTGCTTTGACCCAAAGAGTAATCTTAGCGAATTGAGTACCTCTTTAGCACCTTTTTCATCGAATATGGATATGAGTTATACCTTGACCAAACAACACAAAGAAATAATAGATCAATCACTTGGTGACATTTTTTAGAGACATAGGAGAAACATGTCATTCGAAGATGGCAATCAACCTGACTCACCTCCTATTAATTCAAGATATCTAGATGCTCATCAACGAGCTGAAAGACATTATGCACAAGCTCATCAAGATGCACGTCACAACATGAGGACCAAAAAAACCAATCTTATGATGCTCATGTGAACGCAGCTAACTTGTTCAACCATTCAAGACCAAGTTCCCCGCTAAAAACAATTTCAAGATATACAAGTGAGAGGCTAAAAAGAATTGAGCGGGAAAAGTAGGCTGCAAAAAATGAACAGGCTGCAAAAGAAGAAAAACTTAGGCTTCTAGAAGAGGAACAACAAGCCTTGCTAGACATAGAGAGAAAAGCATTCCAAGAGGAACAAGATAGGATATTGGCCCAACAACTCAACAATCAATTCAAAAATAGGGGTACCGACAGTGGAACCAACTCTCCACCATCTACTCCCTCAGCAACTCCAAGAAGTAGAAGGAGGTCAAGGACCCCTTCAAGATCACCTAGTCCTAGAGGAAGAAGGACTTCTTGACATGTGCATTATAGGAGACACACACCTCCTAGACTATCAAGAGATCCCTCCCAACAAGCGCGTCATGGCTCTCAACATGGAGGAAGTAATGCCCACTTTGACACTATTGATTTCATGACAATGCAACAAGAACCATCCTTCCAAAAATATGTGGAGAAGTATGTGGAACAAAATAAGGATCAGTTCTTGGAAATTCTAATTAATAAGGGTGCAAAATTCCCATACAACTTTGATGTGGACCAAAAGATCAAGAAGCAAAACCCTTCAACTTATGAGGTGATTAAGTAGATGCAAAAGACTATGGAGAAAATGATGGCTCCAAAGAATACCTTCAACTTGGACTCCATATGTCCCAATCCCATTGACAAGAGTGTGGTTATGGTAGATTTTCCTAGAAAGGTTGAAATCCCCACATGACAAATATGATGGTAGTGGTGACCCCCATGACCATGTACGACAGTTCTATATCATGAGCTTTGAATTTCATCATGAGGACTCCTACCTTAAGAGATTATTCCCGAGGAGCCTTAAAGGCCAAGCTATGCAGTGGTTTACTAACCTTACCCCTCTTGTTAAAACATTCAAATAACTTGTCCAAAGGTTTTTGTAGCACTTTGCATATAATCTATCAAGGTCGGTTACCATGCTTGATTTGTGCAAGCTAAACCAAAATTAGGGGGAATCCTTTGTGACATTTTTACAAAGGTGGAGACGCTTATGCTCCAAATATTCTAGGACCATCCCTGTGGAAGAAAGGATTGATATAATTATGAGAAATCTAGTGCCAGAATTAAGATATGAAGTTAGAAAAATGGTCTTTAATTCTTTTGACACTATGGTAGAAACTGCATGTTGCATCGACGATGTTCTAAAAGAACAAGGTATTTTTTCCAAACAAAGTTACAACAACAATGGCCCAAACAATAACAACAACAATAAGGATAAAAAGAACTCATATTGGAACAAAAATAAGCAAGTAGTCAATGACAGAGTGGTTGACTCTCCACAACCTAAGGAACAAGGAGTTCTTAATCTATCTAATGCAGTTTAAGCTATGAAGCTACAAACATCCTTAGATCAACAAGAGCACAAGCCCAAGTATCAAGATAAACTTAAGTCGGGAAAGAGGCAATTCACTAAGCTTGGAGACTCTTATGCAGATATTTTTAAGACCTTGATTGCTCATAATTTGGCACAACCTCAGGATCCTACAAAGTTTTGCGTACCAGATCCTAAACCTTATTGGTGGAATGAGAAAGCTTACTGTGTATACCACAATGGGATTGGACATGACATTGAAAATTGTTTTAAACTTAAACATCTTGTTCAAGACCTTATTGAGACTGGGAAATTACAGGTTGATGGGTTGACCACAAATGTAGACCACAAGGCCTTTAAGGAGCCCTTGCCTAAGTATGAGAAGGGGAGACTTCTAAAAACAAGAATGGCAAGGCCGCAATCAATTATACCTATACAGCTACAGAAAATGTCATCAATATGCTTGAAGTTGTGGGTAATGATGTCAACATGATGAGGGGGAAAGATCCCTATGGTTATGATGTAAACTCACCTCCCATATTTGATGAAGGACCCGTTGTTGTGCTTAGGGGTCCTCACTCTCGAAGGTCATCTCAGCCTCTCAATGCTATTACTAGGTGTCATTCCCAAGGTCCTATTATCATTAGAGGTCCTAATTCTAGCAAATCCAAGCAACCAATGTCCAAAAGTGTTCCTCCCAAGTTTGTAGTTGGTCCTGATATGAGTTACAACCTTGTTGATCAGTTACAGCGAACGCCAGCGCAAATTTCCATTTTTGAGCTCTTTGAATTGTCTCCTAGACATAGGCGTGTCCTTGAGGATGCCTTGCGAGCCACTAATGTTCCTAATGACATAGATGTCAATCAATTCTAGAACATGGTCAATCACCTTGCTAGCCCTCATTACCTCACATTTTTAGAAGAGGACAATAAAGCATTAAGTCATCCACACAATTTGGCCCTTCATATCGAGGTCATGATCCACAAAACCCATGTTAGGTGTGTGTTAATAGATGGGGTTGTTGAGCTTAATATTTGCTCTTTGAGTCTATTGAAAGCTTTGGGATATTCTGAGCAAGTAATTGACACTAGGAAGAAGATCACAATTAAAGCCTATGATGAAGCAAAGTGAAGCTCTAAGAGATTGGTTGTTCTTCCTGTTAGGATCGGTCCTATGGAAAAGGACATTTTGTTCTAGATTGTTGATGTTGGAGCTTTGGCATATAATATCTTTTTGGGTAGGCCATGGATTCATGACATGCAAGTGGTTCCGTCTACCTACCGCCAATGTGTTAAGTTCCCTTACAATGGAGTTGAAGTATGCATACCAGGGGATAGCACATTATCTGTTAATGCAATTTCAGTTGGCTTTCATGTCCCTTTGAATAAAGAGGCTAATAATTTTGATGCTGCTCTTGAGTAGTGTAAGAGTAAGTTTAAGTCCATAGACCTTAGCATGGGAGACTACCAAATGGATTCCTTCACAAAAATGCCAATCTCGCCTAGGTCTTATGGAAAACCTTCACCCGAGAGGAAACCTTCATCCTCAGCTATGACCTTGTTTGGAAAGTTTGTAGAGTCCTCAGTACCTATTCATGAGGAGAAAGAGGAGGTAGCCATTAGAGATTGGATTTATAGAGAAGAAAAGTATCAACACAATGAGAATTTTGTGCCATCTCCTAAAACCTATGGGAGAGGGTATACTTTGGTTAAAAACATGGGCTACCCAGGTCATGGCCCTCTCAGTCATAGGTTAGATGCCAAGGTTGAACCACTCAACCATGCTCTTTTTGGTCATAGGACTAAGTCAACAGTCAGCCTAGGCTTTGATCATGAAAAGAAGACAAATGTCCCTATCCTAGCTGTGACGAATAGTGACAGTGACTCAGATTATACACCCAATCTTCAAAACCAGCAAGACATGATTTATGATTGGGTGCCTTCCACTAATCTCCTTTGGGGAGATTCAGATGATTCAGCAGCTAAAAATACAAACACTAGAGAAGGTGATACCCTTCATAATCTTGAAGCTTCTACATCAAGGCATCCCAAGCCTTCTTGGTGTAAACATCCCAGCAGAGATTCAGAAATAGATTCACATGAGTTCGAGTGGGAATCTCTTTCAGATGAAATAGTTGATTTGGACATGGATGTTGTCCATACCTATAGTACTCAACCCAATGTGACCAACAAGCCTAGTGTAGGACTAGAGGATTAGACTCCTCGAATTGCCTTAGTGGACAACACTTCATTTGGTAGGACAAGTCCTAATTTGGGTATCTTGGAAGGAGACTTGACAGATCCTAATTGTGCAATCACCAGAGATAATGCCTTTCGTATTAATAATGTTGAACCAGTCATTGACCTACCCCTTGTAAACCATCATTTGAGATTGGTCACAACTTTGTCAAGAGCCTTAGCTCCTCACTTTTCACAATGACTACGAGATAGCCTGCTACTTGAATGCCCTTGAGCCTATAGTCTCTTCCACCAGTGAACCTACTACAAGTATGACAGAGCCAGATATTAAGTACCTCAGTCAAAAAATAAAAGAAACAAAACAAAAGAGAAATGGTTCTGATGGCGAAAACCACTTTGTGGCGGTGTCAGAACCCAAAATAGTAAAAATAAAAGATGTATCCGAAGGTGAAAACCTCTTTGAGGTGCCTAAGGATGGGGTACTTAATAACCTACCGAGTTATTTCCAAGATAGGTCATCAGTTCTTATTGAGCCTACACAACTAGTAAATTTGAATATGGAAGAGGCTCCACAAGTGATACATCTAGCTCAGTCTCTATCAGTGCAAGAAAAAGAGACATACACAAAGTTCTTACAAAAGAAGAAAACCAATTTTGCTTGGACATATTCAGACATGCCAGGGCTTGACACTAATCTTGTTATGCATCACTTATCTATAGCTCTAAGAATTAAACCAGTAAAATAGAAGTTGAGGAAAATGCATCCTCACATAGCTCTCCTTGTTAAGGTTGAATTAGAAAAGCTCTTAGGAGCAGGATTTATTAGAGCTATCAACTATGCCGAGTGGATCTCAAATGTTGTTCCAATTTCAAAACATGATGGGTCCATTCATGTATGCACAAACTTCAGAGATCTTAACAAAGCTTGCCCAAAGGATGACTTTCCACTCCCTAACATAGACATGATAGTGGATATGACTGTGGGCTATGAGATATACTCTTTAATGGATGGTTTTTCCAGTTATAACCAAATAAAAATAGCTCCTGAGGATTAATAAAAGACAGCCTTCACATGTGTATGGGGAACCTATTGTTGGAACGTCATGCCATTTGGATTAAAAAATGCAGGAGCCACATACCAAAGAGCTATGACCACAATATTTCATGATATGATGCATAAAAACATGGAGGATTATGTGGATGACACCTTGGCCAAGTCTAAGCAAAGGGATACACACCTAGAAGATTTGGAAGTAATTTTAGATCAAATGGAGCAATTTCAGTTAAGATTGAATCCAAAAAAGTGTGCATTTGAGGTTACCTCAGGTAAACTTCTAGGATTCATAATTTTAGCCAAAGGAATAGAGGTGGATCCCGAAAAGGTTCAAGCTATATTAGATATGCCACCTCCTAAGAACATTAGTTAGATGAGAAGTCTTCAAGGATGACTCCAATCCATATAGAGGTTTATTTCACAGCTTGCAGATAGAGCACAACCATTCAACAAGACATTGCATAAGGGAGCCACATGTGCTTGGAATGAGGATTTCCAAAAGAGCCTAGATCAAGTAAAGCAATACTTGGCTAATCCTCCAATTTTAATGCCTCCTATCCCAGGAAAACCATTAATTTTGTACATCTCAGTGATAGAATCTTCCTTGGGGGCATTGTTGGCTCAACTTGATGATACTGGGAAGGAAAGAGCCATCTACTACATTAGTCATACTCTAGTATCTTATGAGATCAATTATAATAGTATTGAAAAGTCTTATCTTGTGGTAGTGTTTGCTTCACAAAAGTTGTGACACTACATGCTTGCCCATACTATACATCTTGTTGCAAAAATTGATCCTCTTAAGTATTTGCTTAGTAAGGCTGCTCTCACAGGTAGACTTGCTAAGTGGATGATGGTTTTGTCAGAATTTGATATAGAGTACATTGAGCGTAAGGCTATAAAAGGGCAAGCTATTGCAAATCAACTTGCTGATTTCCCAGTCAAGGATAGCATGCCTATTCAAGTGGAATTCCCAAATGAGCATATCATGTACATGACCATGCATACTTGGAAAATGTTCTTTGATGGTTCAAATATGCAAAATGGATCAGGAGCTGGAGTATTGTTTATTTCTCCTCATGGGTACAACATACCTAAGTCTTACAAACTTTTGTTTCCATGCATAAATAATATTGCAGAATATGAGGCTCTAACCAATGGACTTAAGATGGCTATAGAGTGGAATATAACAGAGTTACATGTCTTTGGGGATTCGCAATTAATTATCAACCAAGTAAATGAAGAGTACCAAACTAAGGATGATAAGCTGATACCTTACAAAAAGATGGTTGATTCATTGTGACGTTACTTCACATTTGTGACATTTCAAGAGATCCCTAGAGAAGAAAACAAAGCTGCTAATGCTATGAATACATTGGCTTCACTCCTTCAACTTGAACAACATGAGTCCAGATTCGAATTCCTAGTGGAAGAGCTACATCATCCCATTTTTGACTCCTTAGAAAGTCATGTCATCTACACCTTGGTTAGTCATGAGTCATCCTACTATGGTGCCATTTACTCATATCTTCATGATGGCATCATCCCCAAAACCTTTAATCACTCTGAAAGAAGAAACCTTGACCATAACACCTCTCGCCATACCCTTATCTCTGGTGATTTGTATAGGAGGGGTTTAGATGGGACACTTCTTAGGTGCTTGGAAAAGGATGAGTCTGACCGAGCGTTAGTTGACATCCACAAGGGCATTTGTGGAGGACATTCCAATGGTCTTGCCATGGCCTGAAGGTTGCTTAGGGTGGGGTACTATTGGCCCATAATGTAGATGGATGCTATAGCTTTTGCCAAATCTTGTGAAAAGTGTCAGAAACATGGGAACTTGATTCATGCTCCAGGTAGGGAGCTTATTCCTTCTATTTCTCATTGGCCATTTCAACACTAGGCCTTTGACCTTGTTGGGTAGATTCATCCCAACTCATCAAGTGGACATAAATTCATTATTACTACTACTGATTACTTTACCAAATGGGTAGAAGTCATCCCACTATCTGTTGCTTCAGGAAAGATGATTTCTTTATTCATATTGAATCACATCATCTGTCGATTCGATGTGCCTTCTGAGATAATTACTGACAATGGAGGTCAGTTCAAAAATAAGGACCTTACACACCTTTGCAATAAATTCAAGATAACACAACATTGGTCCTCCATTTACTTCCCGCAAGGAAATGGACAAGCAGAGGCTTCAAATAAAACCATTCTTAAGATTCTGCATAGAACAGTTCACAAGAATGGTAGAGACTGGCACCTACAGGTCAATCCAGCCTTATGGGCTTATAGAATGAGTATACATACTCCCACAGGGGCTACTCCTTTTTCCCTCACTTATGGTGCTGACGTAGTATTACCTTTAGAAGTAGAGATCCCTTCACTTAGAGTCTCTCTCAAAGGTTTGATAACAGATGATGATTACCGTGCCATGAGGTTACAAGAGTTGGAACTTCTTGATGAAAAATGCAAGGCCTCATTTGATCATATGAGAGTGTATCAGAAGCGTATGTCAAAGGCATTCAACAAGAAGGTTTGCCCTAGAGAGTTTCAAGTAGGTGATCTTGTTTTGCGAGAGAATCCTAAGAACCAACAAAATAGAGAGCAAAAGGGTAAGTTTGAACCTAATTGGCTTGGGCCATATGTCATCATAGCTACTTTTGGGACATGTGCTTACTTATTATTTGATGAGGATGGAGAATAGCTCCCTGATCCTATCAATATTTTGCATCTCAAGAAGTTCTATCCATGATGTCTATTCAGTCTGGGGGCATCCTTTGTACATACTTATTGATCCTGAAAAAATTGCCAAAAACAATTCATATATGATGCTAAAAAAAGTCCTAAAAAGCATATAAAGTCCTGAAAAAAGAGCATCCTAGTGAAAACCTAGCAATAGGCACTTTGATGTCTCATAAAAAAAATAAAAAATTCAAAAAATTCAAAAAAATAGAAAAAGTGCCTTGGTGAAAACCTAGAAACAAGCGCCTTGGTAGCAAAAATACAAAAAAATTGAAAAAATAAAAAAAATCTCCAAGTGGTGAAAACTTGGAAATAGATGCTACTTGAGGCCTTTGCACCCTTGTCTTTTTAGCATGCGTCCTTGACACTTAGCCATTCTCCATTATGCCTTGACCTTATTTGACTTGGTCTAGAATTGGTCTTTATTTTTGTCTAGGGGGCATACCTGTTAGCATAGGTCCTTTAGGTGCATTTGTCTCTTGGGTCATTTCACAAACAGGTGTTTCTCAACACCACCCCAAACTATTTTTTTCAACACTACCCTAGTGTTGAGTGTTTCTCCACACTTATTAGATGTCTTACCCACCGGTCTAAGTATGATGCGATATTGCTCATTAGCAAATTTGATACTCAAAGTTTGACTCTATGACCAACACACACACACTTAAACAATCAACTCAATTGAGATATGTTGACTTTATTTTTCTTTGTGTGCTGTCTATGAGGATTTATTTGATGAGTGGTCTCTCCCTGAGAAGTTTTTGATGATGCATAGCTAGAAGACTGAGGGTATGAGAACATGTTTTATTTCTTTATCTGCTTATGGGTATATTTCATTGATCCTAACTGTCATGAGCATTTATGCTGGTCTTACTTGACACTAGGGATTGATAAGGTATTATCCTTGACTATTTTATGTGAGTGCATGCTTATAGCTACCCTGAATTTCATGTGTCTTGATACAAGCATAATCTCGCCATAACAAACTTAGATAATCTCACTACACTAGTCATCTTGACCTATATGTCTTTGGTGCCTAGGTGGGATTCCCACATCTCTATCTGATATAGATCATATTCATATTCACATAGTCATACTAGTGTGTATTGTATGATCTTATGATGCTACCAATAATGCTCGATGATGATAATTAGATGTCTATAAGTGTTGTGACCTTGCAAGTCAACCACTTTTCATAGTAGCTTGCATTTTTAGGTTCATGTTAGATTAGTTTTGCATCTTGCATATGGAGAGACCTCTCCTTTTACCTTTTTTGGACTAGTTTGTCAACTGTGCTAACCCTTCCTCTTCTCAATCATGTCTTTCGATCCTTGTCTTTCATATCACATCCTTTTCTATTCCTAGCATTTTGACTTTTTTGACTTATTTTCAAAACACTTCGAAATTGCGCAAAAATTGCACCTGTAGCTAATTTCGACGTCCTGGATCCATTTTCAAACTTGAAATCAAAATCTAAGGTCATCTTGATAGTCAAAATCATGTTTTAAAAATTTATCTTTCTTATGTGCAGTTGACTAACCTTTTGAGGCATAATTCTTCGATCTTTGATGGAATTTCTTCCTTTTCATGTCTTTCACACTTCTAGTCTTTCATTCACCCTATTTCTTTTCTCCTCATTCATCACTAGGGCATGTTTTCACTACCGAATGGTTATCCTATTATCCTTTATCTTTGATTATGATTTCATTATGATTTGATCATCTTCTGTTCTCCTCTACCTGATTTCGATTTCGATTCCGAGGGGGCAGTACCTATTGGATTTAATCCTTGATTTTCTTGATTCAGCTATCTTTTTATGAGCTTTCACTCAGCTTGAGATTTTTATCTCTTATTTTGGATGTGATCCCAAAATGAACTCATGTCCAGAATCTTTTGTTTATTTTTGTTCGGGCATGTTCCCAAAATGAACACACGTCTGAGTTATTTTGTGATCCCAAAATGAACTCACATTTCAACTTCTTTGACTACATGTGTTCCCAAAATGATCACATATTAGTCAAAGAGGGGCAAATGTATGCACCCTAAAATGGTCGCCTAGACTATGGGCCCCCATTCAGCAATTCATCAAATCCCTGAATCAGTATTTTCAAAAATCAACATTTTATCAATTATATCAATTTCCTTGATCAAGTCCTATTTTATCATTTTCGATTATTCCTTGGGCTAACCATTTTATCCCAAAGTCTTTATTTATTAAAAGGAATATTTCCTCCTTTTTTAATAAATAAAAAGCCCCCACTTTTCATCTTATCCTAAGTTGCACAAATAAAGCATTATTCTTATTTTTATAAAAAGAAGAAAAAACACTTTTTGTCTCATATGGATACAAAAGTCAACTCTTATTTTCTCATTGGAGGATATTTGTGCACATGGATTTCTCCTCTTTGATGCTCCATCGTTGATTAAATATTTTACCTCTTAATCTCCATGGTCCATTCCTTTTCATTTCCTATAAAAGAAGAGCTCTCTTCCTCATTTTATATAATCCATATCTTTTATGCTAATGTTATGCTGCAAGTTTTCTAGGTCACTTTGGAGCTTTTGAAGATTTGGAGCATTCTTGGTTTTTGCATCTACATGCTATCTTAGTTTTATTTCTTTCATTCTAGTTCTATTTTCATGGCATTCATAGTATAGATTTCCTTTATGTTTTAGGTTACTTCATCTAGTCTAATTAGGAAGGATTTGTAACACTTGCATCTTTCCTTTCATAGTTTAGTTTTTACTTTCCTTCCATAGCTTAGCTTGCACCTCTCATTTCTAGCTTGCATATTCATTTTAATCTAGTTTTCATTTGCATTTCATAGTGATTATTTGGGGATATTGGCACTCTTGCCCTTGTCTTCAATTTTGGAATCTCTCATTGTGTGGTTGATTAGCAAGGCCATAAGTTTATTAGCTCTAGTTGAGAGCAATTTTACAATCTTGCAACTCCATACATAGAGAGCTCTAGGTCGCTATTGAAGGTTTCCCTTTCATGGATTTCCTTTGATGTAATGACTTAGAGATAATCTGAGTCACTGTCACTATCTGTCACAACTAGGATAGGGACACTTGTCTTCTTTTCATGATGAAAGCCTAGGCCGACTGTTGACTTAGTCCTACGACCAAAAAGAGCATGGTTGAGTGGTTTAGCCTTTGGCATCTAACCTGTGACTGAGAGGGCCATGACCTAGGTAGCCCATGTTTTTAACCAAAGTATACCCTCTCCTATAGGTTTTAGGAGATGGCACAAAATTCTCGTTGTGTTGATACTTTTCTTCTCTATAAAACCAATCTCTAATGGCTACCTCCTCTTTCTCCTCATGAATAGGTACAAACACTTAAACACTTGACTCACTGAGACTCATTTGACTTTATTTCTTTGTGTGCTGTCTATGATGATTTCTTTGATGAGTGTTCTTTCCCTAAGAATCTTTTGATGATGCATAGCTAGAAGACTGAGGGCATGAGAACATATTTTATTGTTTTTTCTGCTTGTGGGTATGTTTTGTTGGTTCTCATTGTCATTAGCATTTATGCTTAATCCACTTGACATTGGGATCTATAGGGTATTATCCTCGACTATTTATGCAAGTGCATACTTATAGTCATCTTGACTTTCCTTGTGTCTCGATGCGAGTATAATCTTGCCATATCAAACTTAGGTAATCTCACTGCACTAGTCATCTTGACCTATATGTCTTTGGTGCCTAGGTGGGATTCCCACATTCTATCTGATATAGATCATATTCATATACCCATAGTCATACTAGTGTGTATTGTATGATCTTGCGACACTACCAATAAAGCTCAATGATGATTATTAGATGTCTATTGGTGTTGTGACCTTGCAAGTCAACCACTTTCATAGTAGCTTGCATTTTTAGGTTCATGTTAGATTAGTTTTGCATCTTGCATATGGAGAGAGCTCTCCTTTTACCTTTCGTGGACTAGTTGGTCAACTGTGCTCACCCTTCCTCTTCTTGATCATGTCTTTCGATCCTTGTCTTTCATATCACATCCTTTTCTATTCCTAGCATTTTGACTTTTTTGACCTATTTTCAAAACACCTCGGAATTGCACGAAAATTGCACCTCTAGCTAATTTCGATGTCTCGGATCCATTTTTAGACTCAAAATCAAAATTTGAGGTCATCTTGATAGTCAAAATTGCATTTCAAAAATTTCTCTTTCTTATGTGTAGTTGACTAACCTTTTGAGGCATAATTCTTCGATCTTTGATGAAATTTCTTCCTTTTCATGTCTTTCACACTTCTATTCTTCCATTCACCCTATTTCTTTTCTCCTCATTCATCAATGGGGCATGTTTTCACTGCCTAATAGTTATCCTATTATCCTTTATCTTCAATTATGATTTCATTATGATTTGATCATCTGATGTTCTCCTCTACCTGATTTCAATTTCGAGGGGGCAGTACCTATTGGATTTAATCCTTGATTTTCTTGATTCAACTATCTTTTTATGAGCTTTCGCTCAGCTTGAGATTTTTATCTCTTATTTTGGATGTGATCCCAAAATCAACTCATGTCCAGAATCTTTTGTTTATTTTTGTCTGGACATGTTCCCAAAATGAACACACGTCTGAGTTATTTTGTGATCCCAAAATGAACTCACATTTCAACTTCTTTGACTGCATGTGTTCCCGAAATGATCACACATTAGTCAAAGAGGGGCAAATGTATGCACCCTAAAATGGTCGCCTAGACTATGGGCCCCCATTCAACAATTTATCAAATCCCTGAATCAGTATTTTCAAAAATTAACATTTTATCAATTATATTAATTTCCTTGATCAAATCCTATTTTATCATTTTTTATTATTTGCCTTGGGCTAACCATTTTATCCTAAAGTCTTTATTTATTCAAAAGGAATATTTCCTCCTCTTTTAAAAAAATAAAAAGCCCCCACTTTTCATCTTATCCCAAGTTGCACAAATAAAGCATTATTCTTATTTTTATAAAAAGAAGAAAAAACACTTTTTGTCTCATATGGACACAAAAGTCAACTCTTATTTTCTCATTGGAGGATATTTGTGTACATGGATTGCTCCTCTTTGATGCTCCATCGTTGATTAAATATTTTGCCTCTTAATCTCCATGGTCCATTCCTTTTCATTTCCTATAAAAGAAGAGCTCTCTTCCTCATTTTATATAATCCATATCTTTTATGCTAATGTTATGTTGTAGGTTTTCTAGGTCACTTTGGAGCTTTTGAAGATTTGGAGCATTCTTGGCTTTTGCATCTACATGCTATATTAGTTTCATTTCTTACATTCTAGTTCCATTGTCATGGCATTCATAGTATAGATTTCCTTTATGCTTTAGGTTACTTCATCTAGTCTAATTAGGAAGGATTTGTAACACTTGCATCTTTCCTTTCATAGTTTAGTTTTTACTTTCCTTCCATAGCTTAGCTTGCACCTCTCATTTCTAGCTTGCATATTCATTTTAATCTAGTTTTCATTTGCATTTCATAGTGATTATTTGGGGATATTGGCACTCTTGCCCTTGTCTTCAATTTTGGAATCTCTCATTGTGTGGTTGACTAGCAAGGTCATAAGTTTATTAGCTCTAGCTGAGAGCAATTTTACAATCTTGCAACTCCATACATAAAGAGCTCTAGGTCGCTATTGAAGGTTTCCCTTTCATGGATTTCTTTTGATGTAATGACTTAGAGAAGTGCACTACTTTTGTGTGTACACCACCATCAACTATAAAATTACATACCTTATTCTTGCTCTTACAGATGGTTCTAAAAAAATTGCTTCTTTGCATTGGGTCATCAATACATGCAACCAACCTCCTAGTGATAAGAAATTCACCTTTTTTAGTAGCATTCTTTGTTTCTTCTTTGGTAGTTAGTGCAACTCTTATTTTAGGACATTGAAAGGCCCTATGATCCTTCTCACCACACTAAAAAAAAGTACCCATGAACTCATTTCTCTGTCTTCCTCTTGGTCCCTCATTGTAGTTCCTAGTGGTTTGACCACTGCTAGATCCTTCATCATTCTGCTTAGGATTCTCTACCACATTACCTCTAGTAGTTGTTTCACCAGTCTTACCACCTCAGTTTCTGTTATTTTGTCTTCCTTCAAACCTCTTGTTTAGATTTTCTTGAATCTTTAATGCTATTTGTAAGCATCTCCTATTGTTGTCATTCAAAAAATAAGTAACTCTTCTTGAATACTAGGTCTCAAGCCATAAACATACCTAGAAACCTTCTCTTTATCAGCTTCGGAATGACCAGTCCTAATCAAGATCTTGTAAAACTCCTCGGTATACTCTACGCCAATTTTTTGTACTTCTTCAAGGCTTCCATCTTCTTAAACATTTCTAACTCATAATCCATCAGAATGAATTATTTTTTCAACTTGTCAACCATTCGGTTCCATCTAGTGATCTTTTCTTTTCCTCTCCTACTTCTTTCCACCAAATATTTGCATGACCCTTCAACTTGGTCTTTGCAAATCAAACTCTATCAGAATATTCTACTTCTTCATACTCAAAGTATTCATCTATCTCATTAATCCAATTAATCAACTCTTCTAGCCCAAGGCTTCCATCAAATGTGGAAACTTTAATCTTAGGTCTTTTCCCAATTTTAGACATAGCTTTTAGGATTCTAGTCTCTTCTGGATCTGTAACTTCTTCTACAACTTCTTCAAAATGTTCTTCTTCCTCATACTCTTCATCATTATCATCCTTTGATGCATTGTTCTTTTTCAACTCCTCTTGTAGATCTTCCACTTGTTTATGCAAAGCCCTAAAATCTTCACGATTGACTTCCCCCACAGATTCCTCCTCTATGATCTCATGATCTCTCCTTGGAGGCATCTTCAATCCAAGGTCCTAGTGAAAACTATCTCACCTTCAACAATCTATCCACACACTCAAGATCTTCAAGCTCTAATACCACCTGATGCAGTACAGAATGGAGGATCCAAGAATGGACAGTCCAAAACCTTGATGCATAAAACAACACAACATAATTCTTAAACAATACAGAGATAGGGAAACAATATTCAATTTATTGCAACATGTTGGGCTGTAAGGCCTTCCTAGTTATGACTAATTACAAAGAGGTAAATCTAAGATCTAGCACAGATCTTGTGCAAGCATCAGGACCTTCACCTTCTTCCTAAACATACAACCCAGATCCAACACTCAGATCCTTAGATCTCATCTCCCATCGCTATATTTTTTTATAACTCTTGCCCAAACCTCCTTATATACTACTTCTTCAGCCAGAAGTTGGCTGGAAGAAAGAAATAACTCCTAAGCCCTAGTCGGATCCTATAAGAAACAAATATTAAATGCAATACAAGTCAGCTCTCAAATAGCCTTACAATTAATTAATTCTCCAAGTTGGCCTCTAGATCCACATAGGAGAATGTAACACAAGCTACCCATATTAAATACATCAAGTCGGCACAAGAACTCCAGTTGGCAAGCCATACTACCAAGCGTCAATAAAATAATTGAGCAAGCTAGACATCATAGAGCAAGCACATCGACCGAGCACCACAAGCATCACTGAGCCAACATATAGCCAAGAAACCAACACATGCCAAGAAATACCGAAGCGACTGAGTCCTTCAGTGACTGAGCTCCTCGGCCAACACAAAAACTAAGAAACATAGGGACAAAATAACCCAACATGCAAGATTTCCAACTACGCTAGGATGCTCCTGCATCAACAAGGTAGCTCAACTCTGCATAGTCAAAACCCTTTTGTTAGTGTTCCACAAATGAATTCTACTAAAAACTTGATAGGAGGTGGGGATGACAACCCCTTGAAAAATAAAAGCCTAAAACCTACTTGCGGAGAAGGTCCATTTCCTGGTACAAGGGCAAATCCATTTAGCAAAGAATAAGGAGGAGGTGATCAAGTAGGTGAAGAAGATGCACAATAATAATGACATGTATAAAGGAAAATGGGTTTCACAAAATACATAGTAGCAAGTTGAGACCTATAGTAAGTCCAAACCTTTATTCCCTTTCTCTATGCAAAATATAGAAAAAAAATCCTCTAGTAAATAGATCTATGTTTCTTTCCTCTGATGCAATGCAAAATGCATCTCAAGACATTTATCATCCACGTAATGGCTTCAAAAAACTCTATCCACTAAAATTCAAAGGGAAACATATAAATAGCCACCTAAAGATACAACTTCTTAGATTTTTCAATCTTATCCTCCCAAGAATAAGAAGCTCAAAACTACTTCCCGCCTAGTTGAGAGTCAAGAGTGTGGTCACTTTTTCCTTGAGATCCCTCACCCACACATAGGAATGTTACAATGATGAGCAAGAATAATTTTTCCCTTGGTCTCCTTGGAGTTTCCAATGAAACATTGGTTAGTGACATGTGGTTTAATATTTTCCTACGTCTTCTATAAGTATAGTGGTTTTATCGGGCATTAACAAGTCAATCTTTGGGTGCAACGATAACCACTAGTTATAACAAGTGGTATCAAATCTTGGTCATAGGTTTGAACTTTGTGCTTGTACTAGGGGGATTGTTACAATGACAAGAAAGACTAATTGCACCCTTGGTCTCCTTGGCTTTTCCAGCACAATAGAGGTTCATGACATGGTTTAACAACCTCTTGTGTCTTCTATAAGTTTAGTGGTTGTATCAGGCATTAACATGTCAATCTTTTGGTGCAATGACAACCACTAGTTGTAATGGAGAACTCATAGTTATTATGGAGATAGATACTTTATCTTGTTTATTGATAACTACTATAGGATGATGACTGCCATGTTCTTGAAAGAAAAATCTGAAGCTTTTAAGATGTTTAAATGGTTTAAATCTAAAGTGAAAAAGAAGGTGGTAAAGAATTAAAATGCTTGAGATCAGATAGAGGTGGTGAGTTTATTTCTAATGAGTTCACTAACTTTTGTAATGAGCATGGAATTAAGAGATAGATTTTTGCACCGAGGACACCGCAACAGAATGGGATTGTTGAAAGGATGAATAGATCTATTGTTGATTGTGCTAGAACATTAATGATTGAAAAGGATGTTGCATAGATATACTAGAGAGAAGTTGTTAGTACTGAATTGTATACACATTGAACTGAGTTCAACTAAAGAAATATTCAAACAAGACACCCTATGGATTATGGTATGGTTACACACTGAATGTAAGTTATTTCAGAATATTTGGAAGTAGATGTTGAAGGAATATTCTTAGGATATTCTACTAAAAGAAAATCTTACACATGTTTAAATAAGGCTACTAACAAGATGGTTGAAAGTGCAAATGTGAGAGTTGATGAATTTGCTGAGAAGAATGATGAAGAAAGAAAAAAAGAACTGAAAGATTATGGTAGATTTACTTACATTGAGAAACCTGACACTCTACCTGAGAAATAGCCTAGCGTTACCAAGAAACAGGGTAATGCTATCGAGCATCAACCTATACAGACCGAAAATCAAGAAATAGTTACTGATGAAGATCATGATCCTACACCGAGTGAAGAACATAATGAAGAATAGAGAATTGAACTAGTGCTTACAAAATATGTGAGGAGACATCATCCACAGAATATGATTATTGGAGACAAGAAAGCTGACATGACGACACGAAGTAAGTTGAAAAACAACACATGCTTAGTTTGTGAATTTGAACCTAAAACTGTTAGAGATGCTCTTGAAAATGATGAATGGATTAAAGCCATGAATGAAAAAATTGAGAAGATACTGAAAAACAAAACATGGACATTGGTACCGAGACCAAATGATAAGAATGTAATTGGAACCAAATGGATATTCAGAAACAAGTTGAATGAAAATGATGAAGTCACTAGGAATAAAGCAAGACTTATATACAAAGGTTATGCACAAGAAGAAGGAATTGACTATGGTGAGACTTTTGCACCAGTTGCTAGACTTCAAGGAGTTAGAATATTGCTTGCTTATGCTGCTTACAAAGGATTTATTGTTTATCAAATGGATGTTAAATATGCATTTCTGAATGGGATACTTGAGGAAGAGGTATACATTGAACAACCTGAAGGTTTTGTTGATCCAAATTAGAAAAATATGGTATGTAAGTTGCACAAAGAACTATATGGATTGAAACAAGCACTGAGAGCATGGTATGAAAGACTACATTCCTATCTTATTAGTATTGGATTTGTTAGAACAAGTGATAACATCAATTTATATTTGAAAGGTGAAACTGATGAAAAAATTCTTATTGCTGAAATTTTTGTTGATGATATCATATTTGGAGGACATGATAATCTATGCAAATCATTTGTTGATGAAATGAGAAAATAATTTTAAATGTCAATGTTTGGAGAGATTAAATTATTTCTTGTCTTGCAAATTTTACAACAAAATGAAGGCATATACATTACCCAAACAAAGTACATACAGGAAGTATTGAATACCTTTGGTATGGAGGATTCAAAACCAGTCAATACACCTATGTTCACTAGATGCAAATTGACAAAGGATGATCAGTCAACCAAGATAAATCAGACATTATACAGATCAATGATTGGTAAGTTGATGTATGTTGTGTATAGTAGACTAGACATTGCACATGTAGTTGGAATTGTAGCAAGATTTTCTGCTAATCCTAAAGAATCACATATGATTGTTGTAAAAAGAATTTTGAGATATTTTAAGAACACTGAAAACTATGGTTTGTGGTACAAGAAAGAGGGCAATTTTGAATTGGAATTTTATGAGAAAATAATTTTAAATGTCAATGTTTGGAGAGATTAAATTCTTTCTTGTCTTGCAAATTTTACAACAAAATGAAGGCATATACATTACCCAAACAAAGTACATACAGGAAGTATTGAAGACCTTTGGTATGGAGGATTCAAAACCAGTCAATACACCTATGTTCACTAGATGCAAATTGACAAAGGATGATCAGTCAACCAAGATAAATCAGACACTATACAGATCAATGATTGGTAAGTTGATGTATGTTGTGTACAGTAGACTAGACATTGCACATGCAGTTGGAATTGTAGCAAGATTTTCTGCTAATCCTAAAGAATCACATATGATTGTTGTAAAAAGAATTTTGAGATATTTTAAGAACACTAAAAACTATGGTTTGTGGTACAAGAAAGAGGGCAATTTTGAATTGGAATTTTATACAGATGTGGATTGGACTAGAAATAATGGTGATAGAAAGAGAACTAATGGTGGATCATTCTTTTTGGGAGAAAGACTAGTTTCTTGGATAAGCAAGAAATAAGGATGCATTTCTCAATCCACTGCAGAAGCAAAATATGTTGTTGTTTCTACTAATTGTTTGAACATAGCAAGGATAAAACAACTTTTGAAAGGTATGAATGAAGAGGTCACTGACCCAGTGATAATATATTGTGATAACACAAGTGCTATTAATATTTCTAAAAATCTAGTGATGCATGCAAAGACAAAGCATATATCTATACAGTATAACTACTTGAGGGAACAAGTACAAGAAAAGAAAGTGAAACTGGAGTTTGTGAAATCAAAAGAACAACTTGAAAATATATTCACTAAACCCTTACCTAAGGATACATTTGAGTACTTGAGGACTAGACTAGGGGTCCATCCCCTGTCTTGTTATGTATGTGGAGCCTAATCAGACTTATCCACGAGGTTAAGGGGCAGAGCCCCTTGTGGGGTCCTGGGGCAAAGCCCCTTGCAGGGTCCTAGGGTAGTGCCCCAGGCAGGGTCAAGAGGCAGAGCCCCTAATGGGGTCAAGGGGCAGCGCCCCAAGCGGGGTCGAGGGGCAGCACCCAAGCGGGGTCGAGGGGTAGCACCCCTCGACGCTAAGAATGACTTAATAATATTGTAAAGTGTTGGCCATCTATTTTCTATTAGTCAGAGTATTTTTTGCCCTAATTTCATTATGTCAAAAATACTTGTAAAAAGGGCTTAGGGTTTGAGATTGAATGTATGAGGGATTATTGTAGCTTCCTGCGGTGGTATTGAGTTGTAGGTTTCAGATTGTAATCACTAGATAATAATAATAAAGATATTGGACTTGTTGTTGGTGGACATAGCCCAGGGATTGGGTGAACCACGTTAAATTCTGTGTTATTGTGTTCTCTCTTGTTTGTTAAAATTTGCATTTTTTGCTTATTATCCTAACATGTCTATCGGTCACTAAGGTGATCGGGAGGTTGCATCAACCTATACTTTATAAGAATATAAAATGATGTTGATGTATGATGTTCACACTTTAGGTCTCATGAGGTTGTGAAAGCTGAAAGAAGAAGGACAAACTAAAACTGCATATCGGTACATGAAAGGTACTTGATCTGAACCGAACACCAGAAATAATATTTTGGCTACTGAAGAGTTGTTTATTCTTTTTGGCATTAATGTCAAAGGGAGAGAAGAATCAATGAAATATCTATCTAAAGGGATAGAAGTACACAAGGGAGAGAAGATACATACAAGAAGAAGATCAAATTTGCAGGGAGAGACTTCATGGAGTATTAATGTTGTGTAGTGATTAAACATATTAAATATACAAGCTAGGGAGAGTTGACCGAGTTACAACATTTTCTTACAAAGTTGTAATACAGATGTATGGTATTCTATGGCATATTTCATATTGCGTTTCCATCAATGCCAAAGGGAGAGATTGATAACCTACAACTGATTGAATATCTTGAAGGAAAGTTTGACAATGGAATGGATAATTGAAAGATAGTGATTGATGATCATCGAGCTACTAAAGTATAGGTAAGATAATTAATAAGTTAATGTGTTTTCATTGATGTCAACTAGTTTTGACTGTACTTATCATGATGGTTACAAACATCTTAAGAAGGAAAATGGTAAAGGGAAGAGATATCTACATGAAGATGATATGGATAAGAAAGATATGGCTATGGTATACATTGGGTAACTTATTGATGAGTATATGGCATTATGTTGATGACTTAACTATATTACATGATTCTATTATGTATTGAAGATTAGGACTAGACAAGTTTATGTGGTCGGTAAATGAAAATTTCAATATACATCGAGCAAGTGTAGTTTATACCAAGTATAGTATTAACTAAGCTAGTTATCACCGACACATTCTGGTATTGATCGAGTGAAAGAAATAAATGGAGTTTACAATAGCCAACTAAAAATGATGAGCTGGACAATTGTTTATGATTCTGAGGTAGAAGATAATGTTTGTTATGATGATCAAATGACAGACAAAATTTAAAGATGAGCAGATGAAGGAGAATGAAATGTGTTATTGACACAACTATCGAGGATGGTTAAAGTGGAAAAATGAACAGTGAAGATTAAGAGGGAAAATCTATGGATGAAAAGAAAATGATTTATGATGTCTATATAGGGAGACATGAGATTCATTATTGAGTCTAGGGATTCTTGATGTTGTAGGAGAATTCACGTGAAAAGATTGTTTTCATGCAACACTTATCAAACTAGTTGAAGACAGAACCAAGCAAAATTGCAAAAAACACCGAGCGTCAGAGAAAGCATATACCGAGAAAACCAAAGTTGGAGGAAATGAATATGTTAAATTGATTATTGATCATAGGTATTTTTGAGCTTAGCATATATCTGAAATCTACAAATCAAGTTGTATTTGAATCAGATCATTATTGTATCAGTTTAACCATTGCTACAGATAAATCTCTTAACCGAGTGGGACTTAAGAGTCTTTATATTTCAATATGACATTAAATGAATGTTGATTGTTTTCTTGTTGACCCCATAGTGAATGTTTGGTCAAAGGAGAACTGTTAGTGATAAATCATGTTGTGGTTCCACAACACACGCCCCATTTCGGCCACTTGGCCTAATGGGGACCCCCTTTTTAGGGTCTTTTTGTCGCCTTTGGGGTTTTGGTTTGTTTTTCTTCTGTAATTGTATTAGATAGTTAGAATATTTTGTATGCTTTCAATAAGACATTACTGACAACTACTTTTGCGTGCAGAAGTTTGGTGTGCACCTTTTTAGGTTTACGAAGAAATGAAAAGGGAAGCTGACATCCATGGAAGTATTAAGGTTTTTGGAAATCCAAGAAGTGACAAAGAAGTTTTAAAAATCTCACCCCAACATTCTTCCAGAACACTAAGTCTTCAAGTTTGACAAGTTTAGAGAATTTCAACACTTAGCCATTTTTCAGTGCTGGATTTTTGGCATTTCAGACTTTGCTAGATTTTTGGAGTTTCAGACTTTGCTGGATTTTCGCTGTCTGAAAGTTCAAAATGCTAGAAATTGGATTTTTGGAGTTTTAGACTTTGCTATATTTTTATTGTCTGAAAGTCCAAAATGCTGGAAGTTGGATTTTCGGAGTTTCAGACTTTGTTGGATTTTCGTTGTCCAAAAGTCTGAAATGTTGGAAGTTAGATTTTTAGAGTTTTAAACTTTGCTAGATTTTTGCTATCTGAAAGTCTAAAATGCTGGAAGTTGGATTTTCAGAGTTTCAGACTTTGCTAGATTTTCATTGTCAGAAAGTCTGAAATGCTGGAAGTTGGATTTTCGGAGTTTCAGACTTTGCTAGATTTTCGTTGTCCAAAAGTCTGAAATGCTGGGAGTTGGATTTTCAAAGTTTCAGACTTTGCTAGATTTTCGCTCTTTGAAAGTTTGAAACTTGTCAAAAGAGTGTTTAAACACTTAGTCATTTCTTCAACTTCATTTTTTCGGAGCAACCGTTGGGATCTAAGATTTCTAGGCACGACTGACGTTTGACTTTAGTCATCTCAAACTTGATTTTTCAGTCAATTGGATCACTTCCATGGGGTCGTTTCTGCATGATTTGGGGGCCTCTTTTAGTTGAGTCCATGTAGGAGATCTATACCAAAGGATAAAGAGCGGGATCATGAAGTTTCATGGAGAGCTTGCATGAGTTCTAGTTGCATTTTGAGTAATTTTATGCATGATCTTCTCTAGTTTTTGTAATGCACAAGGTTCAATTCCATGCTAGGGGTAGTTTAACTTGTTTTAGAGATAGTTTCCTTCATGTAATCTATAGTTTAAATTTATTTATGAGTTTTAGATGCAGCCAAAACCCTAGCTACAAAAAATAAGAGCACAACTCTATAAATTGTATGAACTCAATGTAATTAAGGTCAGATTTTTATTATAATACAATACATACAATTGGTGCTTCAATCGTGGTGTGATTTTTCTTCTACCTTTGCGAGATTTATGAATGTGTGAATTGCTCATTTGTTTCTTTCAGAGAACCAATTGATTATGTGGTAGTTTAAATCTATGATTCTTTAGTTCCGTGTTTCCTGGTGTTACATTGCTTTGTTGTGATGAATTATTGAGAAGATCTTCCTTTTTGGTGCTTTGAAGATAAACTTGTCTCACGTGTGTGCACATCCATGGTGGCTTCATGATTTGATGAGTTTTGGCTTATTATACGTCTGTGTTTATTTCCATAGATGATTACATCTGCCTAACTGAAGATTGTGATTTATTCAGATCTCTATTTTGTGGGTTTCCTCATCTTCTTGGTATTTTAATTCATGAAGCAGTGTGATATTGGTTTATGTCCATTAGTTTCTTTTAGCAAATTTCTTTCAAATTCTTGTTACCCTACCTTTTACTTTCTTTGCAAATCTATTATGGTAGATTAGTCAGATTAACATTATTTTTGTTTAAAGAATCTAAAAATCCAAAAAGAGAAGTATGGTTGTTTTTAAAGTTTGTTTTGCAGCCCCCTTTTTGAGATACGAACCAGCAAAGGCCTCCTCGTGAATAGATTCACATTTATCTTCAGTTGAGCTATCCAAGCGGTTGAGACCCAACCTAGAAGGAACCTTGAGAGTGACTAATATCATTCTTCCAAGAGGGGAATTTGCTCACGTAAATTCCTAGCTGTTGTCTCGTGTAAAAATGATGCTCAACAAATCCTCTAACTAGGTCACACCTCACAATGTGTTTTGTAACCTTTAATAGGGTTGGATCCTAACCGAGCTCACTTCAGAAGAGTGAATAATTTTGGGTTACAGGTTCCAAGTGGTTTTTCCCCTAACAAGGTTTCCACATTAAAAATATGTGTTATAATTGTATGCATGTGTTGAATTGTTATTTTACTTTACACATTTCTATAACTAGATAGATCGATAAACACCGTATTTAATTTACTAGTAATCGGTAGATGAAGAAAAAGGCACAGTTGATATTTTACCGAGTTGATTATTTAATTTGAAAGTTTTGTTATATACATTTGGGATCATTTGGGACTATAGGATAACTGGACTTAACTGATTCACCCCCCCCCCCCCTCCCCCTCAGTTATCTAACACCCCAACTCTCAAACCAATAAAATCATCAATTTGTTAGGATCACTGATCAATCTAATATCTCCCTATCGTTGTTCTTCACTATACACTACAAAACTAATACTCATAGTGCCATAACTTGAACATCTGATATCACCAAAGGTTGTGAAGCTGGAATAAGGTAGATTATACCTTATTGAAGCTCCCCCTCAGTTTGTTGTCCAAAAGTCGACTGTACCTATCCATACCGAAGCATACACTAAACTGTGTACACTCTCACTATTCTGCCATACTTAGCCAATTTTGTATTTTGTCCTTTGGTAAGTACAAAGCATGACAAGTGACCATGAGAAACATGTATGGTTGCCATCAATGACAACATACAAGCTATCAAGAGTAGTATCTCTTTCCAACATCTTCATCACCTCTAAGCCTATGTAATAAAACAATAATATTGGCAATTTCCCCTTTGATAAAACTCTTATATATTATACGAGCTGATTTCCATTGTCTTGTCCTTGGCAGGGATAACTTTAAGAAACCCCCTCTTAGGAAAAAGTGTAAAATCCTAGCGAATCCTACATTATTTTAGGGGGAAATTTTTCTTAATGAAGGCGAATTGTTTTTCAAACTCACGAATTTTCATAGTTTGTATTGGCGATTTTTTCCCTGCCAAATGAAATTTCCATAAATTTCTAGCGAATTATACAATCATGTGGGGGAAAATACATATTGAATGATGTGTATTTTTTTTCTTTTGAAGTAAAAATATTATAATATATGAGGCGAATGATTTTCTTTTGAAGGGAAAAAATAATAATTGTATTGGCGAATTTTATGTATCATTAAAAAATTTATTTATTTATTTTATTGGTTAATCGTTCATTAATTACGGGAAAACAAATATTTTATTGGTGATTTTCAATAAATGGGACATAAAACAGATAGTCACATTGACACATAACCTAACAGTAACATCTGTTATTTTATAATGTTAAATTTATAATTTGAGACCGTCTGATGATCCAAGATCAATGGCTGAAGTTTAATTTCGGGCCCAATTTCTTGAAGGAAACATAGTTCTCTAGGAAGTCACTGGAATGTTGACACATAACAAATTAGGGTTGTCAACTTGTCTGCAGACTCAACATGTTGGTATCGATAAGCACGACCAGTCACATCGACACGTAACCTAACATCCATTATTTTATAATGTTAAATTTATTATTTGAGACTGTCTAATGATCCAAGATCAATGGCTGAAGTTTGATTTCGGCCTCAATTTCTTAAAGGAAATAGTGTTCTCCAAGAAGTCACCAGAATGTTAATACATATCAAATTAGGGTTGTCAACTTGTCTGTAGACTCAACATGTTGGTATCGATAAGCACAACCAATCACATTGACACGTAACCTAACATCCATTATTTTATAATGTTAAATGTATTATTTGAGACTATTTGATGATCCAAGATCAATGGTTGAAGTTAGATTTTGACCTCAATTTCTTTAAGGAAACAAAGTTCTCTAGGAAGTCACTGGAATGATGACACGTATCAAATTAGGGTTGTCAACTAGTCTGTAGACTCAACATGTTGGTATCGATAAGCACGATAACCATGATCGTCACATGTGGATGGTGGATAATGTTGCACGGTCCTATAGTGCAACTTGTAACTCATAATTCGATAAGAAATAAATGCCTTGTTAGTGACAATTGACATTCTTTAACTACCATCCACTCAATACGCACCACTTCCAAATTTGTATAGATGATATTACCAATTTCATTTATGTGAAAGATTTACATGCTAATATGAAAGATTAAGGACAATGGATATAAATTTCTCACACACATGCATTTATGGGAAAGGTTTACATGAAAGATTAAGGACAATGGATTTAAATTTCTCATGCACATGCATTTATGGGAAAGGTTTACATGAAAGATTAAGGACAATGGATTTAAATTTCTCACACACATGCATTTATGGGAAAGCTTTACACGAAATATTAAGGACAATAGATTTAATATGATTAAAGAAAGAATAATTAATTGCTAAGTATCAATTAAGGGATATTTATAGACGATCTAGCTTCTTTCTTCCTCAAATTTGATTCATCTTTGCTAGATAAATTATTGTAGCTGCCTTTGGTTTAGGTCATTAGTATGTAAATAATTTGATTTTTAGGTTTCTGAAGATTTAGATGAACACTCCTATTAGGCTTAGATGCACATCGGAGGAGCCCTAGAAGGCCTTTTTGGGCTCCTTCTTAGATGAAACCTTGCAATCAATTTGTAGGGAGAGTGGGCCTTTCGTAAATGAGGTTGTTAAAATGGTGTTGGGCATAGAGTTTCTGCATAATGAAGATAGGCACTGAGTGAACACAGACATTACATCCTAATTTTTGGCATCTCTTCTCGACCTCAGAGGAGAAAAGTTGGACATGTTGATGTTGTTGAGTAACATTTTCAAACAAGAATACCTAGGGGACAACATTAATGTTGTCGTGTTTGCAAAAATAGGGGTGGGGATCCCTTGGGCAAGTGAAATACCCAAGCTTCTCCTCCTAGGCTAGAATGTGGCCATGCAACCTTTTCCGTTGGGCTTGAATGCTGGGCAGTATAAGCGCCATAGGAAATGGGCACTGATTTCTAGGGATTTTTCCATAAGTGGTTTTTGCTCGATGAAGCGGAGGTTCAAGTAGGGCAATATGACTGGCTTGATGAATTCTCATAGTTAATCCTCTCTGGAGAATTCTACTTAGATGGAGGGTCAGGGGAAAATCATTAGTGTTACCCATGGCCCGTCATCCCACTTTTTTGGTTTTTTTTATACAATCATACCACATTTTTGGGTTTTGTTTTATACAATCATACCACTGGGCCATTGGCACTGGTCCACTACTAGTGATCTAGTAGGTTTTTCTTTTTACTCGATAATGTAGTTACTAATTTTATGAAAAAAATAATGAAAATTTTGCAAGTGCATTTCAATTTGTGTTTTATGGGTACAAAAAATGATTCTTAGACTTCTTTATGAGTGTGATTGCAATATTTTAATTAGTTGATTTATCTATGTATTAGACATGTGTGTATGTTTTAGTACAAATAAGGAAGCGATGATATTTCCATTTTTAAATCTGAATATTTAAAATGTCATTGCCTTATCGGTTACTATCAGAATTCCTAAATTACGATAACCATTAATCAAAGTTTTATGAACTTTGTACCCAATTAATTATCGATATAAAATTATAAAATTATAAATTGTTCGATGTTCACTGTTTTAGAATTTAGTGTAAATGAAAAATAATTTGTTTTAAATTTAATAAATTTACGACATATGGTGTATTTTAGGCCGAAGGGGAAATAAAACCTAATTTTTGCAAAACTCTTCTAGAATCATGACATGTGTCCACTCAGGTTGGCATCATTTGATGATGATGTGTGACTAATGACAAGGCAAAAGTGAATGAGACCTGCAACACCTGAAAGTGACTACAAACGACCATTGGATGAACATAGATCAATGATGTACGGTGTATTTCGGGCTGAAAGGGAAAATAAACCCCATTTTTGCAAACCTATTCTGGAATCGTGACATGTGTCCACTAACATGGTTGGTGTCATTCGATGATGATGTATGAGGTCAGGTGACTAGGTGACTACTAATTACTAACAAGCCAAAAGTGAATGGGACCTGTGACACCTGACAGTGACTACCAAATGTCCCCCAAAAATAAGGCACGTGTCAGGATTTAACGCTCAACTAAGTATAACTAAGATCTAAATTGGAGTAAAACTAAACATTTAATAAATGTAATAACTAATAAGCTCAACTTTGGGTCTCCAACTGAAGTTGTAATGTGAAATGATTAAGTAACACATGTCATAGTGACATCATATATTAGTCTTTAGAAAGAAGCAATAAAAGTTAACACGAGTCATGATTGTACACATTTTTCCCATTAGGTTTTCAATCTAAGTTTTTTAGTTGTAACTAGTATTGGAGATTCAAAAAGGGGTTACGAATTCTATGTTGAGGAATGAAACATGGTCTCTCATCTCTCTGCCCACTCACAGTCTTCTCAAATTGAAATTCCAAGTAAAATCTTGAACACCTACATCTCGCCATTTTAATTTTTCAAATCTTGTGGTTTACTGTTTAGATTGTAGAACTAGAATCAGGATTTAATTTTGAATCACGCATATAAATTGTAGTTGAGTAGAATTATTTGAATTTTCCTTCAAGTAATACCATGATGGCCAAAATTATGAGTAAAAGGCAAAGACGGGAGACAGAGATAATAGACTTCGACAATCTGCTTAAAACACCAGGTTTCACTGATGAATTCCATGTTTATAATCCTATTATCCATGGAAGTAAGGGAATAATGGAAATTAGATTTGCACTTGAAAAAAAGTGGAACGATCCAAAGAAGGGTTCAAAATTTTATCCATTTAATAGCATGGTAAAGGCAACGACAAATAAAATTGCACAATGGGTTGTTGGGTCGGCACGCATGGCGTTACCTCAAGTATTCCCTTGCCCATAAATTGTCATGGTCTGCACCAAAAATTATGATGAAAATAGAAAAGAAATTGTGAATAAAAATAGTTAGGAGGAAATTTTTTCCATAATCGAGAGTGAATTTGCTAGTCTATTGGACCTAGGGTTTGAACAACAAAACTCAAATGTGCACATTGACTTGGGAAAGCTGGCAGAGGATTATGAAAAAATAGATGCAACACAGAGAGATTCGTATATCAGAGGAATAACAAGCAGTTCTAGTCTAAATCCAAATCATAAGCCTCCTTATGATTATGACATTTTTGTGCAATGGGTTCAGGATAATATTTCCTTGCTAGCATTTTGTTTGGGATTGGATAGTAACAAAGAAGTGGGTTTCAGCATTCTTGAAATGCTTTTTCATATTCATTTTGAAAATGAACTAGTAAAATATTGTTTTATTGATCACATTGTTCATTGCATGCAAGAACAATTACTAATGATTAAAAGAGCTTCATAGAAGACATTTAGATTCACAACCTGCTTGTGCTATCTTCTCTTAGCAAAGCATCATGCAATATTTTAGACAAACAAGCTTTGTAGTCAAGTCCAAAATCCAATATATGAATGGACACCTCAGATAATGATGATTGATAACAAAAGGAACTACAATAATTTTGTAGACTTCTTTTTGGAACCAATGTATCATAAAATTACATGCACTCCAATGCCTAGAATGTCTGTTTCTTATAGAGATTGCATTCAACTCGGAAGTCAAATACAATTGGCTGACTATTACTTCATGGAAGAGTACACTATGTTAAGGTTTTACAGTTCAATGGTAGAACCCTACAAACTTCCAATACATGTGATAGAGAGGGTATTTGCATTGGAATATGTACGACATATGGAGAGCACTGATGTACTCTTTAATGGCTAGCAAAAGAAAATGATATTTCCTTCCTTGCCTTTCTCATTTGGAGGGTTCACATTTGAGAGAAGAGGATTCAAAGTGGCACAGGCTTTTCTTTAAATTTTTCACTTTGATGTTGTCAGTCACTAGCAGTATGATCCACTCAACATAATTGGAATAAAGCTTAGAGGGAATGGGAACTCTTCAAGAAAATGTCAACATGAGAGTATGCCATTGATAGAAAATTTTTAAAACATGGAGTCCTAGGACGAGGTCAAAAAAGAGATGGAGAAATACACCACTGAAAATAATATTTCAATACAAGAATTGTCATCACAAATTATGGCATTGCACAAACATAAAGGAAAAGTGCAGCCCACGACATCATACAATTTCTACCAGAAAGCTGCTCAACCATCTAGAAAATCTATTCCAAAAGACCTAGTGGATGAATGTACATATGGTAATTGGACTCGAACCAAAATTTCTAATTTTTGGGAAATGAGGAAGAATCTCAGCGAGCCCAAGACCTCTACAGATCTTTATGACGTGGAAGAGGATAAAATATTTAGCAAATTATGGAATAAGGAGCATCCAGCTAAAGTATATCACAAAAATGATGATCGTCTAGATAATGAGTATGCACAGGATTCTGTGAATCCCACATCCACTAATGTATATTCAATTAGTAGTGGAGTTGATGTGTCCACAAAAGAAAAATATACCAAAGAGGCAGATATTGTAGAAAAAATGGGCTACCTAGGTTGGGGTGGTCTAGGTCCCAGAGGACAAGGGCCTTGGTCTCCACCTGACCCACCAGTTCCACCAAAATATGGTGAGAAACCTGGCCTTGGAGTAATCATCAGATTCATAAAAAAAATACTACCCAATCTCATACCCTTGCAATTTCATTTGTTCCAGCTTCAAATCTAATTCCACCTATTCCAAGCACTCATATTCAATTTGAATCAAGTGCCACTCCCACAGGTGTGGATATCATGGGTAGTACTAGTGGTCTGAAAAGGACATTATAGGTGGACATGGGATCAGTGGATCCTAGAGATCAAGGCAGTGTAAAGAAGCAAAAGGTTATGAAAAGTACAACAATGGCAATGGTGACTGTGAGTCCAACAATTGCCACACCTTTAGGACAAAACCCTCAGAATAGTCCAAAAACTCCACTTGTAATGGGTCAGGGTATTTCTAATCCTCATGGTGAAATTAGGAGAACCATAGGCAACACAGGTGGAAGCTTGTACATCACTACAAGTGTTATTTCACCTTTCAAACATTCAATTATGTAAGAAAACCATGATTTCTGTTACAATGATTTTGTAACTAACTTTGAACAATCAAAAATTAGGAATAAACAAAATACTAAGACATTGAAGAGGGATGTAGTTGCAATAGCTCATGATGTAGAATATGCATCGAATAGGTTATTTCTCACATATGACCCAAAGAAAGAAATGATGGAGTTCATGGTTGTTATGCCCCCATTTAGAGATAACAATCCACCAGAGAGTCAATTAGATCCATTTGAATTTCAAGTTAGCACCCTCCAAATGGATTTATCCAAAATTAAAAATGTGGACAAGATAAATGTGTCAAAAATGACCAACCAAGTGGTCTATAGTTCAGTGATGAAGTTGGAGAGAGAGAAAGGAAAGCTTTAGGGCACAATAGATAAGTTAAAGGTAGACCTGAAAAATAAAAAGGCAAAGGAGAAAGCAACATATAACAGGTGCAAATAATTTGAGAAAAGGATAAAAAAATTATCCTCTAAAGAAGCAATTGGACAACAAGAACATATGGATGCAGAAATGAAAATTATGAGGGAAACATTGGAAGAGAGTAATAAAAAACTTGAGGATGAAAAAGTCTCTTCATTAAGTTTATACAAAATCATTAAGAATGTGACACAAGCAAACAATAACTTAAACAAAGAATTGGAGAATGAGAGGGTAAAAGCAAAATAGTGGGAAGAGAAAACAAAATAGTGGGAAGAGAAAGAAGAGAAAATAAAAAAAATAGTGAACACCAGTTCTTAGAAATGAGAGAAGAGCTAAAGAAGGCACATAATACAATTAAAACTTATGAAAATAGCTTGAATGACCGAGTAAATAATACAGTCAAGAAAATAAAACAAGACTTTTGGGGGCAAATAAAGGTGACTACTGATAGGTTGTGTGATTGGTTTGAACTGAATGAAAGTCTTAGAGATGTTTTTGGGAAGCTGAAAGAGCACATTGAGAAGAACATTTTTTTTTGTCAGAGACATAATACTGCAAAGTAGATTTTGCAACAAATCAACACAACTAGTAACATGCATTTGGAAAGAAAGGGAATTCATGACCACGTTCATGCATGAATAAAGGTGAACTCTATCTTTCAAAAATGTCAGAAACTAATAAAAGGAGAGGAAACTCTGGCCTTATTTTGGACAAAGCTCGCCAAGATGAATAAAAAAACAACCAAAATGATAACTCTTGGTTTGTCGAGTCCTAGTCCTAATTACTCATCAATGAATTTCATTGGAAGAGAAGCTTACAAAAAAAGGTTGGAGGACATAATGACATCTGATTTAGGCAAGCTTCTTCAAGACAACTCATGAAGGCATTGCAAAGTGCATCAAAACATTGACAAATTTGAATGCAGTATCGGAAGGATCATTGATTTCAAGTCACTCTTCCAAGTATGGATGGCTGACAAGGTTGCAGGTCATTTACTATAACATGACAAATAATGACCTTCCAATCGACGCAGAATGGAGCATACTAAAAAAACTTACAGAATCATCTTGATCTCATCAATCATAGTATGTGAAATTACTTTCAGTTTCAATCATCTCTATATTTTTTTTCTAATTGCTTGAATTGAATTTAAAGTAACAAGTTTAAAATTTTTTTTTGAACAGGATCAATGTAGCAGATGCTATTGCTAATTTACTAAACTAGACTGTCAAATGTAGAAATGTACAATTGTAGAGATGTAGTAGTTGTCTTACTGATTTTGATTTTGAGATTTCACATTAGGCAAATCGACCTGAAGCTGTTGTTGCTCCCTTGTTTCAATAAAAGGGAATTCAAGGTCATTGGATAAGGGTAATGAAATTGAAATTGGGCAATGTGTATTGAGTCATTGGCTTTTGTAAACAGAATCACAAAGTTGTGTTCTTACTAATATTAATGAATGAATTGTTACATTGTGTCATAGTTGTAAATAAATTAATGAGAATCGATATTTCTAAGAATTGTAACATATGAATTGCTATGTTGTAAAAAATAATAATGAAAATCTACAAGAATTGTACCATATGAGCTGAATAATGCAAATGAAAACCATTATTAATTATAGAATTGAATCTTGATGACATTATCAACCAAATTCATGTTTTTGACATTGGAATATGATATTATGCATGATTGATGATGAGATACAGAAACTGACAGTAGACTACTGGAAAATTTTTAATAAATTCTTAGGACTTGCTACTTCTACAACGATTCAAGGTGCCACATCATATCATTATTGGGATCCTTGGATTCATTGCCATCAACTTCATATCTTCCTTGGTTCTTTGATATGTTTTCTTCACTCTGCATACCTTCGCTTAACTGATGTTCACTGCTAGTAGTACCAGTACCAATACATGAGTCAATGACATCATTATCTCTGGCACTCCCAGTTTGGTTTGAAATGTTGCCCAGCCCTCTTCTCTGACATTGCTTCCTCCACAATTTCAGTGCCCTTTTGTAAGGAAAAGTATTGACTTCATACTTGGATGTATAGAGCCTCAAGCAATTTTCCAAATTTTTGTCTAGTTTGTTTCTTAGCTTTGACTTTAGGAATCCCAAAGCACTGAAAACTCTCCCATCCTCCACCGACCCCAATATCATGGTCAGACATAAATCAACAAGCTTGAAAAATTCTGATATTGAATCAATCAATATTTCACTCTCAGCTAGATTTTTCCAAAGCCTTGTTACCGATCCATCTTCGCGGGGGTTCTGCATAATATTATATTGATCCCTTGTTGTTTGTGAAAAATGACTTGATTTCTCTCTCAAATGAGATTCACCTAAAATTCCATTTAGAGTTACTCCATTTAACTCTTTGGTTTTGCAAAAATGATCTATCAAAGTTAGTAGCCTAATTTAAAAATCTTTTGAATTGTTCATACTCCAATATCGAGGAAACACAGTAGCCATGGGTTCAAGTTGTTTGATTTGAGGGAATCTTGCTCTAATCTATGAGGAAAGATCATAGGAAATGTGCCTCACAGAAGTTGTTACAGACTCAACAATCTTGGTAAAGTCTTCCCTTTTAACACTTGATAGTCACTTCCTAGAGTTCTTTCCTGGTTCCTTAGATTTGAACCTGGCAAAGTAGTGCATTGGTATCTCAATTCCACAAACTTCTGCACATAACTCCCCATTTGCACCAATCTTTAAAATGTTATCAGAATTGTCCAAATTTGTGATTTTTAGCTAGCTGGCAAATTATACATCATCACATGATCGATAGAGATTATCGAGTGTCATGCATGTCAATTTACACAACGCAGAATATTCTACAATTTACATAGATCTTTGTTGGGCCTTTTTCATTATATTTATCATTTCCTCAAGCATGGGGAGAAGACCTCCTAACATTAAGAGTGTCTCTACATTACTTAACATTCACAGCAACGCAGGAAATTTTAGTAGTCCTGCTTCTTCACGACTTGAGTTAATTAGACTAAGCAACAATTGATAATCTGAAAAAACTCGATGCGCTGGTCCATCCAAAGAGATCCATTTGGTATCATTATCCTTAAGAAGCTTGTTCTCGTCAATTAGTCCTTTGAAAAAGTGTTAAAATTGCCTCAATTGTTTCGGACTTCAACAGAAGTATTGGTAGAGCTCTTTGATTAAAAGTTCAATTTTTTGTACTAGAGTATGCTTGCTGACAACTCCAAAAGCTAGATTCATTTTGTGGGCCATGTAGTGAATGAGAGTAACATAGGGTGCACAAGAAGATTGTATCTTTGTACAAAGACCACCCTTGTGGCCTTGCATTACTGAAGCTCCATCTACTCCAACACACACCAACATTTTGGCAATCATCATGTCATTTATACCTCAATATTCAATTAGAGAACTCTTGACTAGGTCAAATAAATTTTTCGTTGTCGCATTATCCTTCATTTTAGCAATAGTTAGTAGATGAGGATGGTGTACAGAATTGTGTATAGTATAAACATGCATGAATACCTAGGAAGTATTATCTATTGCTATAACCTCGTCTAAAGATAATGCAATAAAATTTGACTCTTTAATTTTTGCCTTTAGATCCTCTTTTTCAACCTCAGCAAGACAACTTGCCCATTCCCATCCATTGTTTATTGACCAGTGACTGTTAGGATAGTTACAAACTTTCAGAAATTGTAATAAAGTACTCAATGATGGGTAGTCTTTCATAGGATGCCCTCTATTCAAAATATCAAAGACAACACTTAACTGAACATATTTTCCCATTAGTTCTACTTCCAATGCTTTTCCAAAATAAGCTTCAATAGAGCCTTTAACTTCACCAAGCTTCGTCTTTATATTTTGCTGAAATTCAAATAATTTTGCATTCCTAACATGTTGAGATTCCTCCTTTTTTTTTCCATCTTATCATTGATTTTTGAACTCCATCTATGGTTTTCTTTTCGTAAACTTTACCCATATGCTTTTCTATGGTGTCAATTTTTAGCTACAACCTCTTTTCCTTCTTATTTATCTTGATGCAAATCTTACATCTGCATTCTACTAGAGGCTCACCTTCAATTGGATTGTCCACCGGTTCAATGAATGGATACTTTGACACCCATTCTACTTGAAAATTCCTTGATAGATCCCACATCTGATCTTTTTTTTAATCTCCATCATTCTTTGAATTATATTTTCTTTTCTTCTTCCCCACACCATCATCTTCTCTGACATTCTCAGTCTCATCCAGGTCGATTATATTATTACGGCTACTTTGGGTATTTAACTAAAAATCTTCTTCAAGTTCATCCTGATTTGAGATATTAGGTTCACTGACTTCTTCAATATATCGTGTAGGTTCAGGTTGTGAATATTGAAAATCTTCTTGTGATGAAGTAGCTTCCCGATTTTGGCCAGAAACATTTCCAACACCATGACCAAAGTACGATGATAAGGTTTTGCATTTTTCTGGCCTCTCTTGGCTTTCCCCATATGTGGGAGCCTTACGCTTATTCTTGTTTGACATCTTGATTCTTCAACGAAATAAAAACTACTAGCCTACCAGTGCAAAAAAAATGTTTACTTGTTGAAGAAGTGACAATATAACTATAATATATATAAATATGATTCATTGACCCTTAAATCATGTATGAGGTCTCCTTGGTCACCATTGTTCACTAACTAGTCCCCACTAAATAAGAATGAACTCAAAATTACATAGTCACAGAATAATAATCACTTACCTTTGCCTCAAATTCAATTGCAGTCGCGACTTGCCAATGCAGTCAAAACTCAACAGTCTGAACTTCACTATTGATCAAATTGAACGGAACCAAATTGTGTACAATAACATTGATCTATGAATGTATTTATACTAATCCTTTTTTGGCAAATTCAACCAGAGGTATTAGGTCCACAAATATTTGGCGAAGCTCGTGTAATTATAACATGTCTTGTGTTATTTTTGAGGTGATTATGGGTCGTCCAATACCTTGGTATGATTAATAAAGTTGGCAAAAATGCATCAGTTTGAGATATGTGTCCGCAAAATGCCATGCAAATTTGGGGCCGCCTATAAATATATATGTATAAAACTATTGGCAAATATAGGTCATCTATTTGGGGCCGCTTTGAAATTACAGGTGAATGTTTAAAATTTGACATGTCCAAAAATTATATTCCATTGGCGATAATGTGAAAGAAATGGAGAAAATTAAATAAACTGATGGGCGATGAGCCCGAGCATTGGACCCAATATTGATAAATTTCGGGCGATAGGGTCAATCCAATATGTGCAATATATTCACCAAATCCTGGGTTGTCGACATGTGACATTCACCAAATGGCGAATAATCGCCACTAATTTTTTTGCTAGTCCTTGGGGGTGTAAACCATTGTTTGTGAATTATATTCCTCTACATTCTCTTTTTGTTGTTAAAATCACATTGTGATAACACAAATTCCCATTAAACATGGTGACCCATCTTAGGGAGACAAAGAAAGCTTTCAATATTTGTTTAGTCAAGATTGACTACAACTTCATTATTTTCTTTGATTGTCCTTATTTTGGGATCATATCTATTGATGCATTCTATTACCAACTCTGCACACTGTACAACTACCAAGAGCCTTGCCACTTCAATTCATCCACTCCCTACCAATCTTTGTGTGACACTATGCTTGCTAGAGTGTTCTACCCTTTGTCAAAATTTATTCAATTTGACATCTCAATTTTGTATTGTCTAGTTTAGCGGCTATGCTATCTAGGCTATTAAGATGATTATACCCTAAATGCTTAAATTTCATCTTTCTAAACCATATTTTACTTTTTCAATTGAAATAAAAAATATTGCTTTGTAACACAGATAACTTATCAATTTCACCATTGAAGAGCAGTATTGTGCGCCTGGAGAAGACTATTGGAAATATTATTGAGTAGAGTTTCTCCATTCTTAATGCCTCAGCTGAGCATGTCAGAATCCTTGTGGACAAGCTGGAACAGGATATATGGGAGTAGGCGCCAAAGGAGGTTAAGGAGGGACAAGGGCCCAGTAAGAGGACCATAGCGAGCTTTAAAAAGCTGGAGGCCAATAAGAATAAAGATTTGGAGGAGCTAAAGGTGTCCTTAGAAAATATGTAGATGCTGGTTGATCAAGTGGCTAAACTTATGAAGACTATCTAGCTGTCTTTTTGTTGTCCCGTTGTTTCTTGTTGTCCTCTTTTCTCTTTTTTGGGAGGACTCATTAGTTTTTGGTGTTTTTTTGTTGTGTTGTTGCACTATTTTTGATGGGCTTTTAATGCTTATTCTGTAATCTCGATGTAAAAGGTTTCAGGTCCTTTCAAAACCTATTTTTATGTAATCAAAACTTATCAATTTCACCCAAAATGCCTCTACAAAATGCTTCCCAATTTTGCCAAAAATGTTTGTAGAAAAACTTGTTGTGCCATACCTTTTTGTTCCTTCATAACAAATGATGAATTCCAAATGTTATGGAAAACTTATTAACATTACCCCAACTTACATTTAATGTTCACACCTAGAACTATCAATACTCACTTCTTCAACTGCGATACATAATTTAGGATGTGAAATAACAAATATTCCTTTTTGTTTTCAACTTTCAAATTAACTCCCTCAACCGAGACCTAAATAACCAAAGATTACTGCTCTAAAAAATGCCCTTTAATTAAAAGTGTACACTTGCACTGCTCTTTAGTCTAGACATATTTTAAATGCATCCCATAGACATGTTAGATACCACACCATTTTTCTAGCCTTCTCTTAATCTACGACATGTTCACATTGTAACCAAAGATTACTGCTCTAAAAACAAACATTTTAATTAAGTGTCTACTTGCATTGTTCTTCAATCTAACCTATTACGCTGTAATTATTATCTTTAATGTCATGTTGTTGGTGAATACTAAAATTTCTAAATTGTCCAATACATGACCACTTATCACTCAATACTCGAACTTTCTCTTAATTGAAAAAGTTGTTTGCCAAACAACTTTCTAAATTGTCTGATTACACGACCACTTATCGCTGTCCATAAATATGCGACGAATGTGACTAAATCATCACTTTTAAATTACCCCCTCAACCAAGATGTGTTTGCTAAAAAGTATATATTTTAAAATTATACAAACAATTTTTAAAAACATCCAAGAGAAACATCAAATGCCACACCATATTTCCACCATTCTCTTAGTCTCCAAAAAGTCTACATTACAAAATAACCAAAAAATACTACTCTAAAAAAAATGACTTTAAATTATTACCCTTAATGACAAGATGGTCAATATTTAAACTTTTGCTCAAATCACAAAGTTTATTAATCAACAACTTTCTAAATTGTCTAATTACATGACCACTTATCATACACTTGCATTGTTCTTCAATGTAACCTATTACATTTTAATTTTTACCCTTAACATCAAACTCTCAGTCAATACTTCAACTTTTGTTCAATTGAAAAAGTTGTTTATTAAACAACTTTCTAAATTGTTCAATTACATGACTGCTTATTGGTCTTTATAAATATGCAACTAATGCTATCAAATCATTGCTTTCAAATTAACTCCCTCGACCAAGATGTTCTTGCTAAAATTTAAATATTTTTAAATTAGATAAACAATTTTTTTATCATCTAAGACACATGTCGGATCCCACACCCTATTTCCACCCTTCTAAATAACCAAAAAATGTTGCTCTAAAAACAACCGCTTTAAATTACGTTGTGATTATTAGCCTTAATGTCAAACTTTTGGTCAATACTTTAAGTTTCTCTTGATTCACAAAGTTGATTACTCAACAACTTTCTAAATTGTTGGATTACATGACCACTTATCACTATCTATTCTTATTTGCCAATATCTCACACAATATGTGACTTAAACCGACCCTTCTCCAATGTCTTGGCATTAATCAACACGTCTAACCAGTTTCATTATTTCCCCCTTTCTAACTGAATCTATTAGTTATCCGTTGCCCACCTACACACGCGACTGCTAGTTATGTTTTTATTTCACCTCTATCCTCTTTTCTCTTTCATTTTGAAAGTTGGCATCATGTATAGTTTATTTGAGGAGGATAAGATCAAGCATACAACTAGTTTGATTGTCAAGATTCATAGCAGGAGATCGGTAATGGAAAAGACTATGGAGTTAGTTTAGGCTTGTGATCTGTGGTCCCTTAGACTAATGGTCTCGTGGACGTCATTAAAATTTTTCATTCATTCATTCTCATCTTTTTTTAAATTATCTTTCCTCTCTGTTTTCACTTCTTGGCTCGTGTGCCACCATGTACCTTTGGATTATTGGTCTTTCATTTTTATTCTCTTTCTATTGAAAATGAAATCTAAGGGAGGAAAAAAATTGAATAGTCATATATATATATATATATATATATATATATATATTCTATGCTTTTGTCCTTAGAGATCTTTTTTCTGTTCGGTCTTGGCTGTATTTGATTTCTCATTTTAAGATTAGTCAAGCTATTTCAACTACATAAAATTGGTTTTAGAATGGGCAACTCAGCTGTGGTGGCCTTGTTGGACATGAATTCTTTAACAATCTTTAGCAGGTTTGATCATTAAGAAGGATATTCTCAATGTCAAATATGGTATGATTAGCCTTCTCTTCGCCTTTCCAATAGTGACTAAAGTAAGTTACAGGTCAAGGCAATTATCTACTAAGATTTGAATAATATGTTGTGGTAGAAAGTATTCATTCCTAACCATAATTGCAGAATAATGGGAAGTCTTGTAGAATTTTAGCTAATTTATGGCCACAGTTAGTATAATTGATGGACAATGCGGACACGTGGAGAAAAGAGAGAATTAGATGGGTTTTATGCATCTGCTCCAGTTCCAAGGAGTAGTTGGCCTTTTTCATATATAATTGAGTTTGTTGTAAATCCGGGTATCCCTAGATAGCACACAGGTGCTCTTTGTAAACCAAGTTAAGAAAGACTGTAAGAAACAGGAAGCTCTTCCTCTTTCTTCACCTTCACCCTGAATATTTGAATGAGGAATGTAAATACTTAGTAAACATATTCTGGACTGAATAAGTCCTAGGCTAGACTGAAGGTTTTCTTAACTCCATTCTTTCCTACCAGTGCCTGCACTGAACAAAGTTGTAACATTATTTAATATAAATAAAATTCTTGGCCTCGACCTATTACTTAAAAAAAAAATGGTCTGAAACACCATATGAATATTTCTATTAAATTTTGATTTTGAAAGTCATGATTATGATGTTTATGCTTGAATTGTATAAAATGGATTTAAAAATTGGGCTCATCCAACTACTACACTAATGCAACAAATCATAAAATGCGATGACTTTTTGAAATCTACCGTGGTAGCAACCAAAAAAGATAGCTTCTAATATAAATTGGTCAATCCATCAATGAGATTCAAGGTTGAATACATATAGAATTAGGATATTTACATCAACTACAAACCATTACAACCTTTTCTTAATAGATAACAAAAATTATGTACTTAATTTCTCTTTAATTTCCTATCGGCTTATCCCTTGAACCTCTTAGAAGTGCAAGTGGTATCTATCCTTTTTCCTCATTCATTCTCATCTTTTATTTATCTTTCCTCTCTTTTCTTTTCTTTTCTTTTCTTAGCTAGTGTGCCACCTTGTGCCTTTGGATTACTGGTCTTTCATTTTTCTTCTCTTTCTATCTCATTCTGAAAATGAAATCTAACAAAGGAAAAAAATTGAATATAGTCAAATCCAAATATATTCCCTGCCTATCATTTCTTATATTTACGCCGAAGACATTTCTTATATGAGAAGGAAGAGCTAAAATTAGAGATCAATGGTTGAGACTCTAGCAGAGACATGAACGACCATGTAATTCATCCCAGTTGTACACATATTTTTTGCACATCCACCATTTTTCCTTTTGTTTTGCTTTACCACACCGTTTATAGGATATTTACCTGCTCTAACCTGACACACACCAAGCACTGGTTGCTGAATAAATGTGTCCTCTTGCCATTGTTGTAACTCTTAGACTCACTGACAAGGAAATGACCGAACACCAAAAAGCTAAGGGCCCATTTGGACCATGGCATATCGGCCGATATTCCAGAATACCATATTCCGAATATGCTATCCATTGTTTGTGGTCGACAGTGAAGGATGGAATTGGAAATTCGATATTCCAATTTTGCCAAAAAAATGGGCATATCATCTTCCACTTAAAAAGGTGGAATTGGAATATGGGGCTCATATTCCTATTTCGTATGCCAATTTTATTATCTCTGTCGGGTCCGCTGCGTTAATAATGTTTGACGTCCGCTTTGTGAATCGTGGGTTACGCGATCTCGTCTGTATTCTTCATTGAAGAGGAGGGTTTTGAGGGTTCAGTGGCTCCAATCCCGCAAGGATGTGGCAAAGGGTTGCACAAAAACTTTCATCAACTGCAATGATCCAACCATTTTAAACCACATTCAGCTGGAGCACCAGGATTTTACCATATGTAAAGTTGATTGCGGACAGCGACAGAAATATAAAATAAATGGCCACAGTGAACAAGGGCGGCATTGGCCCACTATTATTTGCTCAAATCCCTTGTTAATTTGCAAATGGCTGCTTTCTCCCTCTGCTCTCATGATGTTACAAAAATCTCCATTTCAGTTTTTTCTGATTGTTATGATTTGCAGATCGAAAAGCGGCTAAATCATTTCTGGTCTGATTGTAAGATCAAACAGGTCATCCCATTTAGCGTGAGATTCACTGATTGGCAAGCTTGGATTGTATGAGAGGTAGCACACGTCACAGCTGTCTCCGAGTCCTGAGCAAAATCATCTCAGTTTACCAAACAGGTCATTCCATTTTGATCTTCTCCATGCTCTTGTGTGATTTTTATTTGCTCCAGCCATTGAGAAACCCATGGCATATTGCCTTGCACAGAGAATTTCGGTGGTCTCCGTCATCTCGGAGGACCAGGGATCGAACCAGGCTCAGTGACAGCATTTCCTCATCGTTCTAAAAATTGTTTACTACTTTCTTCCTGCTGATTTCACCTTCCTTCGCCAGACCCGGGGAGCAAACTGGTCATTCCATTTTGTGGATATCATTTGAGAATTTGATCTTCCAGAATTTCATTTTGAGAATTTGATCTTCCAGAATTGACTATATCTGGCATTTGGTATTCCGGCGTCCAAACGGGCCCTAAATGAATCTCTTGAGCGAAAGAATATGTTGTGTGGAGGTAATATCTTTCTCTCGCACTCGAAACTCTTCTGCTAATTGCACACTACGTTAAGACCAACAATGTCAGGCCCTCGCATCCTCCAATGTGGCCAATAATTGGGCATCTGCATCTACTAAAAAAAAGGAAGCCCATATACAAGATTTTGGCCTCACTTTCCCAATGCTATGGCCCCATCATGCATCTTTAGCTAGGCTTCTGCCTAGTCCTCATCATTTCCTCTTCAGACCTTGCAAAAGAATGCTTTACAACAAATGACAAAGCCTTGGCATTGCACCCGCATACAGCTGCAACAAAGCATTTAGGGTATGAACACAAAATGTTTTCAGTACTTTCCTACAATTCATAGTTGCGAGATCTCCGGAAGATTTGTAGCATGAAAATCTTCTTAGCCAGCAGAATTGATTGCTTCAAACACCTGTTCTTAGAGGAAGTTTTTGCCCTCATTTGTTCCCTATTTGATAGTTGTTAAGTGCCTGTAAACATGAAATCAAGGCTTTCTGATCTCACATCCAATATAATTGTGTGCACGGTTGCTAGCAAGAGAGTCTCGGGAGGGCCTCATAATTCTGAGGAAGTTTCCAAGGAGGGCATTTGCTGAAGAAGATGGTAGAAGAAAATTTCTACTTATATGGTATATTTGCAGTCGGAGATTACCTTTCGATTCTCAAGTGGCTTGATCTGCAGGGTCTCATATCCACCATGAAAAGACTGCAAAAAAAAAAAACATTAAAATCTAATATGGGATTAATTGTTTGATTTATATTAAATACTATAAATTATTGAAAGGAAAAATATTGTATAACTTTATTTTTATTAAAAATAATTAAATACACTTATTTCATTTATATTTTCTTTCTTATTTTATATTACATTTTATTATAATATATTTTTTACACATGCTAAAATAAATTCTTTCTTTACATAAAATAATTGAAATAATTGGATGAAGAAACAACTTATAATAGTTTCTTGTGGGTTCACCACTTAATATGTTGGTTAGGTGGTGGTGTTGTTGTCCCAACCCAAGTTCAAACCTCTGTTGTACCATTGTGATTGCAGGCTTGTGCTTTTGCTAATCCAACGTGCTCGTGTTTGAGCCTCAACTTTATAATAAGGGAATGAGGTTACCAGACACTTAATTTTTTATTTTTATTGTAAACAATACACGTTGTGTTGAATCCCTTAACATTATGGACTATGAAAGCAAGCTATAAGATTAAAATACATCAAACTCATTTAAATTTAATGTATATTTTTGTCAATTACTTTATTTTCATTCGCAACTATTCAACCTCATTTGATAGTGATTTACAATCTCAATTATATAATTGGAAGTGATAGGTGTCTTTTCTTTCCTAATTAACCGTTCATCTAAAATCCTATATTATACATGTGTATTGTGAAGTTCTATTCTAGAATAGAAATTGTGTAAGGTGAGAGACGTGCACAACTTGGACATTGAAATTTGCAGACAATCTCTTTTAAAAAAACTTATTACAGACCCTTCATAATACCATATACATCACTTTAGATGTTATGTCCCATAGAAATTGGAGCCAACTTTAACTTTCTCGCTTGGAATTTTGTCAGACAATTTGTTTGTCTGTACGCTTCAAACATCTATTCGTGTCTCTTGGACTGCCGTTTGATAAGGGATCAAATAGAAACAGAATGAACAATGCATTTATCCCACCTTGTTTGGATTGACAGGTGTCATGGCCTGGAAATGATGATGCCCACATAAAATTTGAGCCTTTTTTAGTGCTTTAGAATCTCGTTTTGTAGTTTGTTGTTTAGACGTTTCCCAAGCAAGTGGTATAATGTCAGAATCTATAGCCTCATGTCCAGAACGTATACCACAAGATGAACGACCTATATTTGACGGTTAAAATTTTAAGGGAAACATACAAGACGATTGCAAGAATGTAGACCGTCCATTTTCGTTGGGTATTCATGGAATCTTCGTTAAAATGACTCAGACATACCCATTTACACCGGCCTTTTTGCTAGTAAAATTGCAACTTATTCACCGCTCGTTCTCCAAAAACTTATTGGTCGTATGAGTAGGTGGACAGTATGAGTACTTGGTATACGTAGGAGCTTAAAAATGGAAGAAGCTAAGCTCTTTACAAAATATATCATTGACCAAATTTATAGCGTTTGTTCTTCATGATCTGCATATTTTGTACCTAGAAAATCACAAGAAAATTACAATAAAATCATTGTGTTTTCGCGAATTTGGAATTTTTTTTTTTGTCATTTTTTGTCTTTGGTGCGTTTTGTCAAGAGCTTAGTCCATGCCCTCAAAAATACCTTACTAAGAGCTCAAAAATACCTTACACCTATATTTTTAGGCTTTGATTTCTCCATCTTTTAATTTTGTGAATATCAACTTATGTCAAAAATCTCAAAAATCTCCAACAAGATCTCATACATCTTTCTTAATAAAGGCCATTGAGTTGAATTCAAGCCCCTCACCACCTTAAGAAATTGCATCCCATCACTCAAAGACTCCAAGGACATTCTTCAGGGTGCACGTGTTTGTTTGTTCATGTGACACCCCTTACATAGGTGAAATTAGGGATTCTTTTAGCACTAGGATTAAAGAGCATGGTGCTGACATTAAACATGAACGAGTGTCCAAATCTGCTCTTATCGACCATTCCTCGTCCACCAAGCACCACATTTGTCTTGAAAATACTCAAATCTTGTTTAGAGAGGATAATTTTTTCAGAGAAAACTCAAAGAAGCTGTAGAAATAAACAACCATCATGTTAACCTCAATCGTGATGATGGTTGGTCTTTGAGTAATGTTTATTCCCTGTTGCTATCAAACCTTAGAAACTGCCAAATTCCTTTGTAATTCCTTTCCTTGTTTTATTTTTTGGTCCTCAAATCATTTGGTTTAGTATCTGTCTCCTTGGTTCTTTGAGGTTCCTTTCCCTTCCTTGGCTCCTTGGTTCTTCTTTGCCCTTGTTGTGGTGTCTCCTCTTCCTTTCTTCTTTGTGTTCCTCCTTTGGCTAGTCTTCCCTTGTTATTTTCTTATATGATGACGGGTCTAGAATATGGGATTGACAATGGTCAAATATAACTTATCATTTGCCACACATTTCTTAAATTTGCAAAAAATGATTGCAATCAAATGTAAACTATAATTAACATATGGTAATTTACTTCATGTGCTTAAAAATTGTAATTGTGAATCGTACTCAAATTTAATGCATAAGAAGAATATTGCAACTCACTTGACATATTTAAATATCTTAACGTATGGAACATGGTCAAATATAATCCATCATCAATATTGTAAAACTTTTATCAAACTAGAGAGAGAGAGATATATTAATATATTAAAAAGAGATAAAAAGAGAGAATCAAAGAGGGAGAGATCGACATGACGAGATAGAAAAAGATATAGAGAGTGAGATAGATAGATAGACAGAAAAGGAGATATAGAGAGGCTGAGAGGCTGAGAGGGAGAGAGGGGGAGAAGGACAAATGAATAAATACTTAATTGACTTTCCATATATATTCGGTGTACCCATTGCACCCTAAGATAGATTGCTAGTAAATATTCAATTAATAAATTCTCAATCTAAGCTCACTCCAATTTACCGTAAATATTTATCAAAAAGAATGTCCCGTCGTATTTAATTGTCGTCATTGCCGGCTGTATTTTTATCTGTAATACATTTTTTATAGAAATAAAAAAATAAAAATCTGTAACACGTTTTAATTATTGTTTGATGGTCATAGAATATTCTCTTTTTCTTTTCAAAATTTGAACCTCAAACAAAAAGAGCAGACCTCACACTTTCTTATCCCTATCCGTAAAAATCTCCCGACTCGCACCTAGAGACCAAGAACAGTACACGCGGTCACAATTTAATCGCACAGTTGTCCAATATCCAAATGAGCCGCGTGTCAGTGTTTTAAAGGTTTTCAAGTTTTTTCATCAAAAAAATCTCTACTGGATTAACTGTAATTATGTAGTCTATTTTTACGACCGGAACGCGAAGGCTTTGGGTCTGAAATTCACGTTACAGAACTCAAAGCTTTTCAATTTTTTAGTTTGACACGGTTTGGAATGAGCTCAGCGTTCTCAAGAATTAAACGGCGCCGAAAATGATGCAGTGTGCGGAAAATTACATTGGATTTTGTTGGGAGGGGATATAATTAGTAATAAATATATCTGGGAAGTTGGGAGGATTTCGGGCGCCGTTTTCCTGCTTAAATTATGACTATTGGAGCCACACTTTCCCAAGGCCAGCTCGGCTGTTTTTGTTCGCGAGGTATGCTCGAATTTAGTTTTTGAATTTTAAATACATTAAATGGCTTATCTTTTGAGGTGCCGTTGTTGTGGATTTGAAAAAGATTCAAATGGCGCGCATTTACAGGGTTCTGAATTCTCTCTTTGGTTTTATTAGTAGTTTTTATTAAATTTGGCAAGTTGTTGTTACAAGTGTGTGAGTCAGGTTTATTGAGCCTTTCTTTAGGCTGCAATTGTTTTTGTGTGCTGTAATTTACAGTTCCATGGTCGTCCACCAGATTTGAACTTTGTTGGTTCCATTTAACTAAAATGATACACCTATATTAAATGTAGTACTTTTACTTATCATGCTTATTTACTGAAAATCTGATTAATTTTTTTTCAGAAAAGCTTGAGATACTTCACAGATTGTATAGTAAATAAATAAAGAGTTGAGATTGAACTAGCACAACACAGAGAAATTGTAAACAAAAAAATGAAGGGTTAAGAGGCATGTCTGGTTTTCTGCTGTTGTGTGATCTATTGGAAGAAAATGGAAGAAGACCGCCGTGTTGGATTGGAAATCAGGATTGTGCTTTCTGTCGACGCTTATTAAAAAACTGAACCACATGTTAGTTTTCTGTTACGCAGGCTAGTGCCCATTACAGCGTGCCGGTGTTCTGTATAATTTGTCGGCACGTGGCCATGCCGTCTGTAACTTTTGACTTAAATCCTTTCACGTTTCAGCATTTATTGCTTTGACGACAGCACTATCAGTGGCTAAAATTGGAGTGGTTGGTGCCAATGCCACATTTAGGGCCTGTTTCGGTCAGAATCCAAGGATTAATCAAGCAAAAGTAGTATGAATGGGTTTTGAGTGCATGTCTCTTATTGAGATTTCTCAAGCAATTTTCGGACAATCTTATTTTAACATTATTCTATAACAGAAGTTACAAAATTAGTTTCTCCCAATTTCCAGCTGCTGATATAAACCTTTTCAAATATATTTACTAAAAAATATATGCTCCAGATGATATATATGTATTGCTATTATGCAATGTTACGTTCACAAATTCCACACGAAATTCTGACATTATAAAATAGATAAATGCTCATGAAACTTGTGGTTGACCTCATTGCAGAGAGTCAAAAATTCTGATCAGCTTTCCAATGTTTTTTCTTGAATTGCTTTTTGACTGTATGACACTCCCAAAGCAAGCTGTATGACTCCCTTGAAAGGTATGACAACCCTTTATAAGCTGCGACCTCCAAAAAATAGGCAGCGACAGGTTTGTTAATGCATATTCAAGGCTGTTCACAAGGCTCATTAAGCCTTCAAAAATGTTATCACTGCATTCATTTAAGGCTTTGATGTGGTACGATTCCTTTTGGGTTTTTTAATGAGGTGTGGCTAGGTCAATCTCAGTATAGTATTTCTAATAATTGGTTCCATCTCTCTTTACACAATCTGCACAATAATGCTTGATCTTTCTTCTTTTTCCACACAACACTTATTTACAAAATTATTAGGCAAATCTCAATAAATTTGCACATGGAATTCTAAAGTTAATAACTATCAACAAACTTCTTGCAAAGCGTATATTAATCTGCACATCTGGGAATTCTAGATGACCTTTGAATCTTTTCTACCCACATTGTGACCTTGAATGAATCACAGGATATTGGCTAGGGACGAATCTTTCACCACAGACCAATCTTACCTTAGGGCTGGAAGAGATGAACAACATTCAAGCTCACAAAGAAAATAGAGCTTTATAAAATATTCAGAACGAGCTGTTGAGAATATGAAGTCCAACAATCATGCGATCATTCGATTGCTCAATTTGTTTGTTTCTTAGTTGCCTCTTCGTATTATAAGAGCTAAACATGTGTATAAATACAAGCGCAGATTGGATGTAATTGTGTTGAAGAAGTGAATAAATTTATTGCCCTGCTTGAAGAGTGGATTTAGCCATTTATGGTGAACCACTATAAACCTGGTGTTTATGTGCTGTTTTCAAATCTCTAATTCTGTTTTGAATTCCTATATGGTTGCTTTTTTATTTTATCAATTGGTATCAGAGGTGTGGTGTTGAATTAGATGGCGAGAGAGATTCAAGTTTGAGTGGTAGCAATGTTGTTTGAAGAAGGAAAGATCATAAACTTTGATGGCCATAACTATTAGTTATGAAAGATGCAAATGGAGGACTTTTTGTAACTAGAACATTTGTGGCGACTATTACATGGTAAAGCAAAGAAACCAAGAACTTAGATGAAGATTGGGATATTTTGGACATAAAAGCACTCGAAGCCATTTGGTTGTGCTTATCACCTTCTGTAGTGTTTAACACATCCAAGGCAACCACAATTGTTGAGTTGATGAGCGCATTGGGTAAGTTGTATGGAAAGCTCTCAATATTGATTGAAGTAATTTTGACCTCGGAAGAAATTACCCGATGTTTGGGTGCTTGATTCGAGAGCATCATTTCATGCTACCCTGTGCAAAGAGTTTTTCGAAAACTTACAAATCGGTGACTTTGGTAAGGTTTTTCTTGGGAATAATAATTCTCATGATGTTAATGGCAAAGGGGACGTTTTGTTAAAACTAGTAAATGGAAATAGCTGGCTGCTGAAGGATGTTAAATATGTTCCTCAGTTGAAACGAAACCTGATTTCAGCAGGACAATTGGGTTCTCAAGGGAGTGAAATCACGGTTGAACCCAATAGATGGAAAGTTAAAAAAGGGGCCTTGGTAATTGCTCGGGGTAACAAATTAGGCACCTTGTATGTAGTAGAGGGTCATCCCAAAGTAGGAATTGTTCCGCAGTAGAAGGTAGTAGAGCCTATTAAGGAGGTCATTCTTGAGGTCTCTTTTGTTAAGGATGATGTAGCGGTCGATTGGGTGAAGTTGAGTCCGAAGCTTGACCAGGTCTTGAGAAGGCTTGATAACAGAGTAAAGTCTGCATTGAAGAGGCCCAACCTTAATGGGAAAGGTTTGAATGTTTTCAATTTTACTATTAATTTACAGGTTCTTGGACATGAGCCACACAATGATGGGAACTTTGACAATTGCAATTACGAAGGTATTAGCAAATGAAGGGACAAAGACCTCCAATTGTGATGCTCAAAGGGGATCTAAGCAAGATAAAAAATTCTGCAACTTCAAGTTAGAGAAGATAATTGATTCCTTGCCTATTCTCACAAAGACTTATGAAAGTCATGTTGCCATATTTTTGTTCATTCCTAGATTGAAGACCTAACTACTAAGTGATGCTACAATAACCTAGTTTGTGTTATTAGGTGATCTTCTTTAAGTTTGTGTTCATTTCATTGCAAAGTACATGAAAGTAAAGTAAAGGAAATGAAATGCGTCTAAAGCTACACATGCAGACATGTATACTGTACAAAGGAGAAAGAACTGAAAGGAAGAGCATCTATCTGAGATCACACAGGCCGTGAGCATAGCCGTTACCAGAATTGAATGGATGAGTATAGATATACATAAAGAAATAATTAATATTGGGGTACCAGACATTGCCTGGTTTTGATGTCCGGATCTGGTCCTGTCCAGTGAGCTCCTGAGATCCAGAACTTGCAAGAAGAAGTGAGGGGAGATGGGTTAGATCCAATAGATCTATGCAATGGCTGGTATCACAATATCTACAGAATGCATATAGACACTCAGCCATGCACCTCTAATAAAGGCTGTGCTCAGGGCATGTGCATAAGGCTCCAGGAACAAAAGAGACACCATGTTTTCACTGACGTGTTTGTTTCATGTGCAGATACAGGAGGAGCTGATCCAACAATGAATTCAACGAATGATCTGGGCCCTTGATGCGGATCATGACAGAAAAACCTCAAGTTTTCTGTCGATGATCGCATCAAGGGCCAAGAGCACACATTGTACAAAGCAAGGTACATCTAGATGAAGCAGCATCAATGAGGATCAATGAAGCATGGTCAACCAGAATGCAGAGGAGAGTTTGCAAGGTGCATCATATCAATATCAAACAAAGAAGTAAATATTCAAATCTGCACAATATCATTCTCAGATGGCATGAAATATACTCAAAACAGAACATTGGCAGTCTCAAGGTGGTACATCATATAATGAACACATGTAGAGCTGCACCATAGACCGAATACAAGAGGGCTTTCAGTGGATAGAACGGCAGTGTGCCATGAGGATAAGCATATAATATCAGATATATCTCATTAAGCATAGTGATCACTGTCAAAACAGAGAAGTGGGAATACAAAGTCTATTTACTAAGGAAGGGTACACTGCAGCACGAATGTATCACAATATGCATTCAATACATTAGTGCTATGACAGAAACATGTTAAATCTGTTTGATGAACCAAAGCCAAGGTCTACAGTTGTTTTAACAGTAACACAATGTGTATGCCATCATATGGAGCAGTGAGCTTGATTGAGCAAATACATATGCCCTCCTAGTATGAAGATGATCACAACAAGTAAAGAGCATGCCACTAAATATCCAAGAAATCATATCAATATATGCCCTCAAGACATTATCAATGGTTAGTTTCAATTTCAATGTAACAGTGATCTCAAATCGATAAGTGCAAAACACTCTGGCTTCATAATGGTCACGGTTCACAGCATGAAGAAATATATACAAGCAGTGTGTATCACACAGAGGCTCACGGGTTTTAAGCACCCAAACATCATATTATCAAGTTGACACAGTGGAAACCACTCACTCTGCCATGAAATGAATCAAGCTGGCATCGCCAGCATAACAGCAAACCATAATGTTGTTCACGGGCCACATGGAAGATGAAGCATGGTAACAAAATGAATAACATAGCAATGTCATCTGCCATGCCCTCGAAAATACCAGAGGGGTTTAGACAATATGCCCAGGCCCGTGCTGTGAAGAGAGGAAATCAACAGCAGCTTCAAGCACAGGAGCATCATGTCCTAGCATGCTTGGGCCACTTAGCATCTAACACACGCTTTAGCAATATAAACAAAGGTGAATGACAGTAGTGATTCAAAAACATGATGCCCTAGCCATGTTGCTCACGGGCTATATTGGGATCAATAGACATAGCAGTGCCCTACCCGTGGGTCACGGGGCCTCTCAATGAATGACAACAAATAGCAGGTCCAACATACATTACATGAAACCAGTAAACACAATCAAAATGTGCCATGCCCTAGTTTGTCTCGAGCTCATGCCAGTAGGTGCGAATGCACAGCACCCTCGAGATACAGTTGAATCAAGCATGCCAGTGGATCAAATGCCGCATGCTATTATCACAAACACATGCCTGAGCTCGGTGACTCAAGGCCATTATGTTGGCATGGAGCAGTAAAGCCCTAACTACCCCATATAACACAGATGCTACAAAATCAATAACAACAGGCTCGGGCTCATAAGATGTATTCGATGCCAGTGAGTAGTAACAGTCCTGAGAGCATCAAATAAAATACAAACCATGCCTTAGCCCGCGGGCCTGCACATCTAGTAGGAGACGATGTAATAATGATCTAGGGTTTCGAAGGCCACACTCACTGGCATCAAATACACAGGAAACAGTGATATCAATGTAGAGTATTCATGTGCAAAATAACAAATAGATAAACATGTTGCCCTCGAAAGTGAATTAGCATCAGCCCACTGTTATGAAAGAATACAGAGATGTCACTATCTAAGGAAATTAAATGCAGAAATAAGATTGCCATCATTCATATATGCTCTCCAAAACCTATAGAGGCCGAGATGCATCACAAATGTACAAAGGCATTCAAACATGAAAGCATGAATGCGGGTGCATTATTGAACACAATACATAGAACAATATCAAGAAATTATAATACAGAGAATGTAGAGAAACAATGTCATATCGGCAGCCATGAAACAACAGTGGCCTCAAGATGAATGTTCAAAATGAAAAGATCAACCAGTGCTTACCTCGATAACACAATGCCGAGAGCTTGGGGCTGCTGTTTCTAATTCCAAGCTACAGTGGAGTGCCAGTGGAGATGGCAACTTGCCATATGTCAGATGAAGGTGTCTGCAGTGTCAGCGACATTGGGTTATTTTTGAATTATGATCATTATTTTCCTTCCTTCTCCCCTTTTAGCTTTTAGGGTCGAGATTCTTTGGCATCTTTTTCTATGTTCTTAGACTTGGTGGGATTCTAAATCCTTTAAGCCTTATGCTATGTATTGATTTTTTTAATTAGCATGGGTCATCAAATGTGCTTTCCCCTTAATTGGGTTGAGAGCCTTTTGTTTGACTTAGGGTTCAGATCTTTTTTTTTATGGCATAGGTGGGTCTTTAGAAATATAATTTTTTTTTAAAAATGTGTTTCCCCATTTTTTGGGTTGAAATCATTTAAAACTTTTAGATCCACTTTTGTCATAGTGGGATAGGTTTTAATGCTAAGTCATGGTTCATTCCTTATTGTAAGATATCGACAAGTGGTGTTTTTATAAACCATTGTCAGATTATCAGTTATAGACATGACTTAGTGGATAGAGCGGTCTTGGTTTGACTATCCATTTTTAGGTCCCACTTTCCTCGCCCCTAGGAATCCGGGAATCTGGCATTCGAACCATGATGCAGCCTCATGGGTCCATTTTTTGACTTTACTATTCTTAGGAGGTAGTGGAGTTTGAATGCAGATTCCTAGTTTTAGTTTATATACCTCTCACTTTTGGTGATTGAGGTTAGCTCTTCATTTCTTTCTCTCTGATAGGAGTGCTGTAGCTCTGAGAGATACATGTTGTACTTGTTTCTTTTCAGCAATAAAATTGATCCTTCTTGTTCTCCTATAATTCCGGGTTTGCTTTTGAATTCATATGCAGGATTATTGTGATGTTCTTGTATCCTTAATCCGCATTTTGAATCCAAGTTGGTGTTCAGGAATCTATCTTAATTCAGCAGTGTGGTTTGTGTGCAAACAAGAATATCAGATTTGTGAAGTTTTCTTCCTTTTCTACATTCGAAGTACCTTATTTCACTAAGAGTTAAGAAGGTGGGATTGAGTTGTGAGTTAGTTTGTCTTGTTGTTGGAGTAAACATATTTTCAGTTGTGGATCTTCTTGATTTCGGTGGATCACCTTTATTTCATTTCAGTTGCAGTTGCTCATTTTCATGCATTTTCTCTCCATTTTCCCTCCAAGTTTAGATAAGTTTCAAGTGATCCAAAGGGAAGCCGGCCCTTAATCCGGAGGTCTATTCTCAGATAGGTTACCCACAACCTGAGAATAGTCCCATGTTTCACGGGATTGCTAGGTTCTACACTTAGCCATACTCGGGTGCAATCCCTAGTGACAACAAGTCACAGGAATGAAGGCTTTTCAGAAGAATCATTGATAAAGCATTTTGCAAAGAAGAACCAAGAATGGAAGTAGGTGTTTGCCTTCTCCAAAGAGCGCATCCAAAGCTCCTTCGTGGAGATCACTATGAAAGACAAGGACATTGTGAAGGATGATTTCGTGGGGCGTGTTGTGTTTGATTTGTTTGAAGTGCTCACCAGGGTGCCCTTGGATAGTCCTGTGGTACCGCAATGGTACCAACTGGAGAGAAAACAAAATTGAAGATGGTAATTCAAATTGTGCATTTTTTGTTAGTGGCAAGGATGGAAATGATCTTTACCAGTGCAACAGTGGAGGATTTTCTTCTGCTATCATTATTGAAGATGAAAATTATTATGATAGAATCTCTGGGATAGGTGCAGGATTGCGGGACATATTAGAGGCAAGTTCGGTTGTATCCTTGAATAAAGTAAGGGATGCTTTAAAGCGAACCTTGACCAAAGTGGGGGGTGTGCTCAGCGAAACCTGCGATAAAGTAGGATACACTATGGGGAAAGCCTTGCTCAAAGCAAATGAATCTTCAAAAAGCAGAGCATATTTCAAATGTCATTGATGAAGGATTTCCTAACAAGGATGAGGTTATGGGTAAGTGTATTATTCCCTTTCCCAAGCGGCTTAACTATAAACTTGTGAATTCAAAGTGGTATAATCTTGAAAAGCCTAGCCTAGCAAGCCTGTATGAACATACAAATCATTTGGATCCAAGGTCAATTGTGAGGCTGTTTGCAAATGGACGATGCATAGGGGGAATAGAGAATTGGAGAAGAAAAGCGCTTCATATTGAAGCTGGCAACGATTGCATCGTGTTTAGTAGAGAGAAATCACGACACTGTAGAGGTGATAAAGCATGTACTATTGGATTATTTCAGCCAGGGGATAGGACTTCTGGTCTTCATAGTGGACTCCCATCTAACAAGAATTCAAGCAACGAGGGCAGGCGTAGCGTACTGGGAAATGAGCATAGCAAGTAGCATAAGAGAGTGAAGGATTAGTAGAAGGGATGCAACACCAACTCTAGGGAGGGAAAATATTGATGCCACACCTGCAATTAATAGGCACAATAAATGGGATGAAACACCTACTCCTGGGAGGCTTGCCAATGCAAATGCAACTCTTGTAGGGATGACTTGGGTTGTCGCAGCTGACTTGTTCTTTTATTGGGAGCAGGAGGAAGACAAGGAATGTGTAGAAGAGGAGGCTACCGTCGCTGCAACTTCATAATAGATTGTCAAGGGGATTTTATGGTGTGAAGTTGTCATTGGCAAAATACAATAGAGGTTGCTTAAAGAGTTTAGTTGTAGTCTTTGTAAGATGGTTTTGACCAAAATTATCAACTCCAACTTGGCACAGAGAAGACTTATTAGAAGTGTTATTGAGCAAGATTTGGAGAGGCTTAAGTTGCAAAGTTTCTCTGGGTTTGATTAAATGTGACGTTAAGAATAAAAATGCAGGGGATACCTTTGTTCGTAGTGATGTGCATTGGGCTTCAAGTGGGAGATTGTTGAGAATTTGAAGTCCAACAGTCATGTGACCATTCAATCGCTCAATCTATTTGTCTTGTTGTTGTCTGTTCCTATTTGAAGAGCTTAACATTTGTACAAATATAAGTGCAAATTGGGTGTAACTATATCGAAGAAGTGAATAAAGTTACTGCCTTTCTTGAAGAGTGGATGTAGCCATTTATGGTGAACCACAATAAACTTGGTGTTTGTGTGTGTTTTTTTCGAATCTCTAATTTTGTTTCGAATTCCTATTTGGTTGCTCTTTTAGTTTAACACGAGCTTCATAACCTCCAATTTCCCTTTTATAAGCACTTTCAATTTTTTTTGGAAATTATAATTTTAAATTACTTTTGATAATAAATCTTTAGCTCCAAATTAGTGACTTTATTTGATTATTTAGTTTTCTTGCAATTTAATCACTTAAAATTTATCTTAATAAATAATTAATATAAATTGTCTTTCGATTCACCTTTTGACAATTTAGAAATTATATTTTAATTATTTTCTGTTGATCCACCCAATGATGCAAAAAATACAATAATAGCCTGAAAATGAACTTTGGATATGCCAACATACTTGTTGATGTGAGTTTTGTTCCACTACAACATACAAAATCAAATACTCAATATTTCAAAATGAAATACTAAATCTCCAACTCTTTCTTGAATAAGGATGCTCATATGCTAAACAATGTAGATGAATTGTGTGATCAAATGAGGCAGCCTCAATGTTCCTTCTTAATCATGGATTTTCACTTAGTTTAATGATGTGATATGTTGGTTATCACAAAGGGACTTACGTTGTTCATTCAATGGATATCAACTCTTTTAACTTCTTTAATCACTTCCAACCAACAAACTGCAAGGAAAGAAAATCTAATTTAAGTCTAAGAATGCAAGATAATGTTGATGATGGGGTGAGCCTCTAACCAATCCTTGCTTTGCCAAATCAACTAGGCATAGGAGGGTGCTATCTTCTATGGATGCAGGAATGATTTTCACATTGTCAATATTCATCCAAATACCCTTTGAAGGTGCAATCTAAATGAACATCTCCAATAGAAGTTAAACACTTGAGATTTAGGCCCAGATCTAACCTTGCACCGTTAATTACAATCACCAAGTACCAAAAGGTATGGACACTAGCTTCATTAATCACCATTCAACAATATTTTTCATTCAACTACTTCTATTTCTACTTAACATGAAATGGAATCTAATCTAAGTGAGGAAACCATGCAACACTTCAAAGAAGCATTAAGTAATCCACCATGAAGACCAACAGTGAATCATCAATTACTTTGATAGCATTATGACAACAATTTCATCAAGTCTCCTCTCCTATTCTACTTCTACTACTAGCTCTCTAATGAATCTAAAATGTCTAACTTGTTACAAATAAGAAGGCCTTGGCCTTTTATAGTTGTTCAATTACAATGAAGGGCCAAGATCAATTCAATACCAAGGGCCAAGATTAACCCATTACAAACCCTAATTAGGGTTGCCACACTATCATCCAATTACATGAAGGCACCACCTTGTGGGCCAATAAGAAAATCACAATGCTTTTGAGAGCCAATGAGAAAATTGTGCACTTGGCATAATATGGTTGAGTGTGCTTGGACACGTGTAACTGAAATTTTCTGATTGGTAGAAGACAAGTAGGTGCAACCTCAACATCCTTATCTTGTAGACTTGATCAATTCTTTAGTGATGAGAAAATATATCTTGATATTCAACATTATCAAGCCTTCACTTGCGATGGCATATTTCCAAATTGCTTTATCTTCTCAAATTTTCTCCATCCTCTTTCTTGGAAATTCTCTCATTGCCATGATTTGAGCTTGATTTTGCTTGCAAACTTGAATCTTGAACTTCTTGAAGTGGTGAGATCTTCATGCACTTGGATCCTTCAAAATAAAATTGGGTTTCTAGAGGAAATTCAAATTGATGATAAATTTTCTCTGATTTCCTCTCTTCTTGTTCTTTGTTTTCTTGAACTCTATCTTGATCTTGATCTTGAATTTGCACTTTGATGATCTGATTTTGAACCTCCTTCCCATTTGAAGTCCTTGAGCATGATCTTGTAGCAACCACTTATTCTCTCCTTGAAGTCTTGAATTTGGCCTTGTGATAATTTCCTTGCTCCATATTTGCCTTGCAAAACAAAGGAGAAAAATGCATTGAGTTCATAAAATAATGGAATGAAAGAAATCTGAATGCTTTCACAAAATCAACATTGCATCATCATCAAAACAAGGAGGTAGAGATGGATTCTCTCTAGTTTAAAAGCAAACTTCTCTTTCTTCTTGTGAATTTTGAAATGAAATCATTTTAAAATCTGGAAAAAAAATCAGTTTTGCAATGTAGCATGTCCAGATTTTATTTTCTCACCACCCTTATCTCAGAATTTTGAAAGGAGTCTGCCCTTATTTGTCCAAAATCACAGCCTTTTCAAGAAGATTTATTACTTTTTCAATGCAAACTGCTGTCCTTTGGATATTCCACTTCTCTACACCACAGATCGCTGCCCTTCTAGAGTGAATTTTGCTGCTAGTAAAAGGGGAAGTCTATGCTAATTAGCAGAGCTATGTTTGCCTTTGAGTGACGTTGAAATGAACTCACCTCTCCTCCTTTTATAATGAACATTATGAAGAGGTATGTCTCCATTGAGGGCTGACTTGGTCTCTTTTAAGCCAATAAAATCATTTTCTTTAATTCTTTTTCCTCACCTCTTGAGGGCCGACCAGCTTAGAGGGGCCGAAGGAAAGCTTTTAATTTTATTTAATTACTAATCAAATCACCCTCTCTTGTTTTGATCAAGTCTCTTTGTCAAGGGCGGAAATTCAGCACAGGGGAGGAATTTGGATTCTTCTAAGGGTGGCAGAATCCACCACTCTTAGAGGAATTTTCCTCTTGCCTTCATTTGGATCCAGTTTCACCTTCAAACATCCTCTCATTCCACATTCGTCTCCCCTTAGTTTTCAAGTTTTACACATCATTTTGGGAAGCAAAGACATGTTTTCATTTTGCACAAGTTGGTTCTTCGTTTCTACCTTCTTTATAAAGGAGTGAATTCAAGCATGTGAGAGGAAAATGGATTCCTCTAAGGGTGGCGGAATCCACCACTCTCAGAGGAATTTTCCTCTTGTTTCTCATTTTTCCTCCAAATTCAACATCTCAAAAAAAACCTTGCCCTCCATGTAAGTTGACCTTCGTTTCATCTTCTTTTCTTCTTCTCTTGTTACCCTTACTTTTCGTGCAATCTTGAAGATCAAGAATTGGATTTCAAGCATTGGTATACAGGGCGGAAATTAGCCCTGCTAGAGGAATTTGGGGTGTCGGAATCCATCACTTCTAGAGGAATTTTCCTCTCCATTGTCACTTTTCCTCAATATCATGGTTTCTTATTAAACTCACCCCATCATTTAATCCTTTCTTTTAGTTGATCATCACCATTTTGAAGGACTCAAATCATGTTTCATGTCAAAAATGCCAAGCGGAAATCAAGGGGTAGAGAGGAATTCAGATTCCTCTCCTCAACTCAATCTCCACCTCAGCTCAATTAGTCTTAATTTCTCAATCTTAGGATCCAACTTCATTCATTTTGCATTTTGTTTAAGTCCAAGGGCCTCAAATTTACATTTTCTCCACTTCTTCTAGGGGCAGAATTGGGCCTAGGAGAGGAATTTGGATTCCTCTAAGGCTGGAAGATTTTGCCATGCCTAGAGGAATCATCTCTTTCCTTGGGTTTCAAATCTCCCTCTTAATTTTCCTCTTGGATATCTCGCCTCATTCATTGTTTCCCTTTACAATGCAGTTTTTCATGCAAGGTGGAAATGGAGGCATGGAGAGGAATTTGGAATCCTCTCACTTCAAACTTCCCAAATTTGCAACCTTTTCATAAGACCTCGCCAGTGTTTTGATCTCCCTTACACTTCTCAAGTTTCTTGCTCATCGTTTCATGAAAATGGGGGGCTACATCCATGTTTTTTCCATTCCAAGTACAAGGCAAAGATTGGGTTGTAGAGAGGAATCAAGATTCCTCAAAGGCAGGCAGATTCCACCCTGTCTTGAGGAATTTTCCTCTTTCATTTTGTTTCATCTCCTTTGCCTTCTACAAACTTTCCAAATACTGGTTTCTCCTTAGTGGTTTCCCCATTCATTATTTAATTCATCTTTGCCCTTAATTGTCTCCAATATGGTGGAGGAAATTAGGAGGTGAAGAGGAACTTTCTCTCCCTCATATTTCAAACACTTCAATCTTGTCCAACCACCCTCTTTCAAGCTCAATCTTGCAGTCACTATGCCAAATGGAGTTGTCTAACCTTTAGGATGCCCTTTCAAGGCCAAACGTGAGGGCAAAAATTAGAGGCATGAGAGGAATTTAGATTCCTCTAGAGTTGGCGGAGTTTGCCATGCTTAGAGGAATTTTCCTCTTGGACAACTTCACTTCAGAAAACAACGTTTTGCCTTTTCTCTCACCTTTTCAAAAGAGGACACCGGGAAAGGCAAAGGCATTATGGGAATAGATACACTGGTTGACCAAAAGCCAGTAGACAAATCGGTTATTGTGAGCATCACTGAAGACACTAGTGGTGATCTAACTCCACCAACTATCTTAGCATCTCCAGTAAAAGGTAAGGCAAAAACACTTAGTGTTGATGATATAGTTGATGAGATCATAGATTTGGGTAAGGTTAGCAATGTTACAAAATGGTACAGTGCCTTAGGCGCTGATGATAAGGCTAAATTAGAACTCGCCTTGTTAGAAAGTTTTCTTGAGTTCAATTGGGGACCCAAGGATTACAGGTCCATTTTCCCATTAGAACTCAATAAAAGGCTCCTAGCAAAATGAAGAGGAGTAGCCAAAGACGAGAGAATAATAAGGGAAGTTCTAGATCAAATAGAACTAGGTCTAGAAGATGAAGATATCAAAATTCTAATTGAATCAGAGATATTGAACCTGGACTCTCAAGACAGAGTGGCCAAAATATAAATGGCCAAGAAAAAGAAGTTTATGAAGAAACAATGAAATTATGGAAGAATCATGATTTCACCTCTCCAACAAATAAGCAAGAAAAATTGACACGGACACAGGTATCTACTAAGACACCTCATTCAACAGGTCCACAGGATAATTCTCAAGTTTCACAAACAGAGGCAATGGTCCTACCAGACATATCAATGGACATCGAGACATCTAAGAGAAAAGATGATGAGACGAGACACAACCGGTGAGAAGACCACAATCGGTGAACAAACTGCACCAATGAGACCAAAAGACCAAGCAACAGGGGCATCATTATGAGAGAAGGTTGAAGGGAAAGATATAGATAACGCCCAGAAGGACAGAATCAACCTACAGGTTGACGAAGAGATCAACCGAGAAGATTAGGAACTACAAGAAGAAAAAGAGGATAAACAGGGAAGAGAAGAAGAAAAGGTAGAAGAAGAGAAGCAACAAGAAGAAGAGAACAAATCAGGAGAAAAGGACACTCAACAAGAACAACCAGAAGATATACCAAGCTCTTCTTCACTAAAAAGGAAGCTATCCTTCACAACAGAAACTGATTCCAAGAAGGCAAAATTGGAAACTCCACAAACAAGCGAATCATTGATTGACATCAACACAATGTCAACTAAGCAACTCAAGTTGCTCACAAAGAAAAAACAATGTATGGTTCTCAATAATGTAAAGACAATACTGTACAATCTTGCTCTAGATGCAAATATTGATGAAGAAGAACCAATAATAGATCAGCTAGAAATTTTGGCACAGACACTCGGAGAGAAGTAATTGATCCTGAAGCAGTAGCTATAGAGCATTATGAAACAGAAAGAACCAATATCCTACTTGAACAGATTGTTTCTGTTAAAGCTACCTTGTCTTCCAGCACCAGGGAACTGACGAAATTGGTTCAGGAAGCAGGAAATATAATAACAAAAACATCCAATTTGGAAGTTTTTGTCAAGGATGTCATAGAAAGAACCGATCGAACCGCAAAAGAGTTGAAAGAGACAACAACTCGCTTCAATCCTCCGACCTCTTCAGCAATAGAGTACAGGTGTGAACTCACCAGTTTAGCCATCACACTGAGAAAAGCATCCGAGGAGCATACCAAGAGAATTCAAGATCTCATTGGCTTTTAGTTGTTCATAGCTCCCACTTTTGATATGATGCAGAAGGCAGCCAAAGAAGTCGATACACTTCTAAATGAGCTAGATTGCAAAACAATTGAGGACATGGAGAACTTCATTATTTCTCTACAAGCAATGAAGTTCACCATTGACCAAGTCATATCTGCATGGAAACCCTTCCTTGTTTCAGCCAAGAAAATCTACAAGGATATTTTTAACCGGTTTCAATTCTAAGCTTTCACACCCTTTGCCCCTTGGAGGCAAAAAGGGGAAGATTGTATTTTGGTCAATATAGACACAGGGGTAGCCAATGCATAGGGGAAGTATTGGCAATATATACCAATTGATAGGGTGATACCTGCTAGGGGAAGTATTATGATAAAAGCTTTATGTGTATATACTCTTTTGCAAGTTTTGATATGTTTTACTACCAATGCCAAAGGGGAAGATTGTTGGCATTATGCATAGTTGTCATCAGTGGCAAACATCAAACACACCGGTCATAATGTTAGAGCAACAGTGGTGAACCGGTAGTTGTCATAGTTGACAAACATCAAACTTGCTAAGTAACCAGTGTAAATGAACCGGTTACATAAAGGGAACCCGGTCACGACACTACTGGTCTTGTCTAATCGGTCTAGTAGAGAACTAAAGAAATGACTCCACCGGCAGCACACCGGTTTCCGTGCAATAGGATTAGACCTACTGGTCTGTGCTTTTATGATTTCCAACTGTCTTGTATATCCGATCCGGTTTCAACAGGATATGTTTAACAACTGGAGTTTTGCATGAGAGATTTTTGGCATGCCTTCCAGAACAACGACGTTTTAGAGGACTTGTAGCTTGGCGCCACAATTGGAATTTGAATTGTGAGGATCATTATATATATGGGTCATCGCGCATAAGTTAAGTGTTGTTGGAGAAATCAAGTGCGCAGAGATAAAGCAAAATAGTAGAGTCTTCTGAGAAGGGATACAATCACCAAGAGTGAATGATAAAGATTGAACAACCAAGCCGAGCGAGGAATGAGAAAAGGTATGATCTGAATGATAGATTAGGTGTCTACAGAAGATCATCTTTCTTATTGTTTGAAGTTCGTGAAAATCCTTTTATCAGGGTGAACCCTAACAGGTTCTTTTGTATAAATCCCTTAACCGGGTGACATCTTGATTGATGTTCTTAAGTCCTTTGGCGAGGCGATTCCTAACAGGGTTAAGATCTTAGTCGATCTATGTTAAATCCCTTCACAGGGTAGCTCTCTAACAAGTGTTGTTGTAAGCCTTTAACAAGGCAACTTTATTAATGCAGTAGTGAAGATTGTGGGTTCTATCCCACCGTGGTTTTCTCCCTCTAACCGAGGGTTTCCACCTATAAATCCTGTGTAAGATGTTGCATGTGATTTCTGTTTAAGTAAGTTAAACATACATTACATTTTCATTATCACACAGTAGCTGTATTCTGTTTCATAGGCTAAAATATTAAATAAATTGATTTGACTGATTCACCCCCCCTCTCAGTCACCGGTTAGGATTAACAATAATATCTATGCACTCATCCATGATGAAGTTGTAGCTATTAGAGATCAATGTGGCCTTCATATGCTCCATCGACATATTCAACTTGGAATAATTTTTGTTCAAGTTGTTGGTCCTCAAATTTGTTTCCCTCTGAGATACATAAGATGTACCTACTTTAACTACTTGGGCCATATGGTCCTTATAAATAAGGAGAGCGAAAACATGAAATGAAATGCCATTGTCAAAGAAGAATTTTCCAGTTACATTGTTTACCTTCTTTTGAATTTGGGTATTGAATATGTCCATTCCTAGATTTTAAGTTGAATTGACAACATTTCTTTTCCCCTTAATTTTGTTGGCACCCAACTTTGTAGTGCCTAAATTTTCTTGGTCCTTGATTGCTTTGTGCTTTTGGCCTCATTTTATCATCACTTCTAAGTGGTTTGAGATGATTCCATATGGGTCTTCTTTGGTCAAGTTTGCATGAGTATCATTCCATTTCATTGTTCATGTCTCTATTAATTGATAAAAATCGAAAAGAGTTCAAGTGTGGGAGTGTTTCATCGTTTTGTATTGTTGAGGAGTTTCCTTGGACTACTAGACATTTCCTGCTTGTATAAAACCCAATTCTAATATCTAGTCCCACATGAAAGTTTTGTATGGTCCACTGCTTCATTCCCTCCTCCATTTTCCTCTTTTCCTATCTTTATGGAATCTCGATGATGGTCCAAACCTCCCCTTCTTCCTCCCATATCCAGATCCCTCTTCACTTCTTGCAATCATACATTTCTCCCTCTTTTTAGAATTTTGAAGAGGATTCAGAGTTTTTGTCTTCCACTTCATCCACATCTCATGTCTAGCTTCATAAGGCATCCGCATGTCTCCCTCTCTCCTTGCCTTGTGGACTTCTAACTCCTATCTGGACATTCAAACCTCCTTTCCAATTTCAATAAGGAAGTTCAATTTTTTAGTGTACTGAACCAATGGAAAATGATAAAATCACTATCCAATGGTTCAATTTGTTGAAAAATCAGACTGAATAAAAAACATTGAAATTAAAAAGAAATGGATAAAAAAGCTTTGAGTTCGGCATTTTCCATTTGTGAAGGAAAAATAATTAAAGTTTAATGTCAACAGAAATTTATGGTTTTGTCTTTGTCAATAGTTGCAAGAAGGCCTTCCTCTTCATCTTCTTCCTGTTTCTTCTTTTCCTTATCTATTGGTGAAAATAGAACAACAATGGGTATGGGGTTCCAGAATTACCCTTCTCCAATATATCTCAAGCATCTAGATTGCATGCTTTGGTCCCGAGGACATGTCCTTATGGACCAAAAAAATATAGTTGTCTCTCTAGATGTACGCATTAATGGTGTAGTGTGTGATTCATCCTCCATTCAGTGTCATGGAATTTATGCACTTTGCATTCTTATCATATGTGTTGGGGAACCTTTGTAGATATTGGAATAACGAATTCAATAAATATGACGTATTTAGAGGCCTTTCATGAACTATATAATCTCCAAATATATTATGTAAACAATTAGGGATTAAGATAAAATTAAGTGACTACATCCAAAGTTTTTAAAATGACTGTAAGCTACTTTAAGGAGAGGTAAAAGTTCACATATAGCAGTCAAATTTGGATTGACTTCTTGTAACATTCTTGATAAAATCCTATGTGAACTGCACAGATACTCTGGAGGATTCGATAGTGAACATCAATTGCCTGATAATATCCATATCTCAAATTAGATAATTTTTACTTTGTAACCGCTTCCATTACACTCTTTGCCAGAGAAGATTATCATTCCACCTCCATAAATTCTTGAGTAGGATCTGATTGACATGTCATATTCTACTCTTTTCTGGTTAAAAAACTTTAGAACACACATCTTTACAATGAGGTTTGCTGACATCTGTATCTTATGTGCAGTTGGAAAAAAAACTCATAAATTCATTCAAAAGCTTCCCTTGTGATATATTCTTTGGAATAAGTTTTTTGTTAGCTATGCTTTCCTGTATTTTAATTATGCTGATGATTCTGATTACTTTATGGGTAGTGTTCTTAGTTTTTTTATGTTTGTACACAACTCAAATGAGAAAGATGACATGTAGCTCATGGTTGCTCAATAGGTTATCAACATAATCAAGCTCTTCAAGTTTACAAGGTGAAGCACCATGAGACCAACCAAAGGATATCTCTTTCATCTCCACCTTCATGTTCCATATATCATATGAAAAAAATAACATTAAGAGGGGACACAAGTTTGAGAAAGAACTTTCAAGGAAAGCCAAAGCATTCTTCTCCTTCTGGAGCGTTCATTTGCAGTCTTTGCATAACTCCCAAGCATTTAAAATCCAGAAGACAATTTTTGGGGAAACTTAAATGTTTTCTTTCCTCTGAATCAAGCAATGGTTACTGGGAAAAACCAAGAAACTTGGCAAAGCTTGGTATATCTCTCAATAGGAAGTGGCAAGACTATGATCTCAGGTTTAAGGCATTTGCAGATACTGAACCTGAATTTGGAACAGATGGACCAGATTCAGTTCCCTCATTCAAAGTGCTACCGGAGTCTGTTGGGGCGCAGAAGATGGTTTATAACAAAAGTCTATTGTGGAAGGAGTTTCCCAAGCGCTGGGTGATTGTACTGCTTTGTTTCTTTGCCTTTCTCCTCTGCAATATGGATCGTGTATGTTTTCTGTCTCACTTGTACTTGAAAATCTCATTAACACATTTAAAGTACAACTAGTGGCTTCTCACGAATCTTGTCATTGATGTTCTAGTTTTATCTGGAACCAATCATGTCATATTCTTATTCTTTTTAATGTTTTGGTCTAACTTTTTGTCTCCACTTGAGGGAATTTGATGTTAGTTTTTAATCATTAAACATAGCATTGAATACCATGGGTATATTGTGTGGGTGCACTGAGAGCATATATGGTATAAATGAAAGTACACATTTGAAATGATTGTATATCAGTCCATGGAGCATAAGTGCATTTTTAACCTTTGCTTCCTTCTAGCGATTCAAACTAATTTTGTGCTTCCACTCTAACAATGTTCTGCACCTTGTAGAAGCTGGTGGCATGTATGATTTTCCTAGAGATAACCTACAAGAACTGTATGAATAGTGGCTAATGTGGTACTAGTCCAAATTTTAAAAGTTTGCATCTTGGCTAATGTGGTTCTAGTCCAAATTTTAAAAGTTTGCATCTTGGATAATCTGGTACTAGTCCAAATTTTAAAAGTTTGCATCTAAATTGCCATTCCCAACTGTGTATGATAAACATAACCAATAGCATCTGTCATTTTTCACATTGTTCTGAACACAGGAATACAAGAATACTCATGTTAGATGTTCAGTGGCTATATTCTGACTTTTCAGTTTTCTGCAGGTAAATATGAGCATTGCCATCCTGCCTATGTCTTCAGAGTTCAAATGGAGTCCTGCAACAGTAGGTTTGGTGCAATCTTCATTCTTTTGGGGTTACCTGCTTACTCAGGTCAGTTATATATAGAATTATCATCCAACCTTACCTATGGTTTCAAGGAAAGTGTTAACAGATTGCTTGAACTTGTTCGTTGACTGGATGCATATTTTTTTGTCATATCCACGAGTAATTTATGCAATGCTTTTTTATTGTCATTTTCTTTATATCTCTGATGGAGTATATTGAAACTTTCTCCTCTCACATTGGAGAATCTAGAAACAAAGTATCTCAAAGGATAAAACTAACCATTTACCCCATATTGAGAAAAGGCCTAAAATACTTAAGCTTATATATTATGACACTATGATTATATTTCCTGCCTTGACTTTTGATGTCAGTTTGTTCTAGTGGGATCGTACTAGCATCGTGCATTTTCTAAATTATGGCTATATGCTTTGTCAAAAACTGCCAGTGCTCATTATATGCAGAAATTATATGGAATTCTATCATCATTTTTAAATGTTTGCAGAAAAACAGATTCCATGCTCTGAAAAGATTTCATGGCCAAACTTATACTATGCCTCCACCAACATTTAGAGCATTCTTATGGCCATTATTGGGCTTTCTATTGGACCCCTCCTTGATTTGTTTCATAAGAATCAGCTTCAGTCCATGGAGTACAAAATTACTTATGAAAATTTCATATTATAGAACTAATATGCATGCAATCCTATTGTACAACCAAGTCTATCTGACTCTACGGTCATGAATGTGGTCTCCTAATTCTCTATGGTTCATGTCACCAAAACATTGTCACTACTCCACATTATAGATGGTAGCTTGCTTTTGGTTCACAAACACAGTATTTCATAGTGCTACACGTGCAAGATAGTATCCCTTGATAATTATGTGAGAGAATATTGTTTGTGGGATGTATAGAATAAGTGATGTGGGTTATTGCAAAGTTTTAAATGAATATATAATCAGTTTAAGAAAGTCAAGAAGAGTCAACACACAATTTGGTTATGATAATGGAAGATTTTTTCTTGAAATGAAACGAGATTTCTAGAAATGACCCAATGAGATAATGGATTAATTTCTCGAAATGAGAAATTTCAGGAACTACAACTATAGAACTAGAAGTTTGTTGTGGTTTTCATACATCAAATAGAAAGAAATAAGTGTTGGTACTCGTTCTAATATTCCTTCAAATGGGTATCACTAGTATTATCTCTTTCTTTCTATAGGGTGTGGTGCTAGAAAATTGAAATTGTTCTTGAATTACACCATTGCAATCCTAGCTAATTTTGTTAATGTTGATTTAAATATGATTTTTTTTCCTTTTATTTTTCTACTGTCATTTGATTATATATCCACCCATGGTCCTTCAAAGAGGAACTTTGAGTAGTCTTCTTCAAACTGTTCCATTAAATACTGTGGGTAAAGAACACACTATAAAATATTGATAGGGCATACTTTAAATTCCAGGGGTAAAGAACATTTCAACATACTATAAAATGTTAACAGGGCATATTTTGTGGCTCTTAAATGAAAAAAGAAATTAAGAAGTGAAAAAATATATGGCTACATTTCTTTTTTCTTTTTACCTGATTTTGCAAATGCTATGGCTTATATACATTTTTTTTTTCAATTATGTCAAGCTTTTCAAATTTTGCTGTATGAATTTTAGTTGATATTGCCTGTAACCTGTTTTTCTAATGTTACTAGCCTCTGAATCAAATAGCAGATTGCTGGAGGCATTTTGGCAGACAAAATTGGTGGCAAAGCTGTTTTGGGATTTGGAGTAATGTGGTGGTCAATCGCAACTATTCTGACACCTATTGCTGCAAAAGTTGGATTGCCAATGTTGCTTTTTGTCCGTGCATTAATGGGGATTGGTGAGGTTAGTTTGTTCAATATTGCACATTTGTCATGAGTGCATTTTGAGATTCCTCTAGAAGAGCTTCAATTGACGACTTTTTTAGAGTTGGATACAATAATTCTTTTTATCACTAGTTTCAAAATCTGTCATGTCTCAAATTCACATATATTGTTATGAAACATTTTATAATTTATTGAAAACATCAAATAGATTGGAGCTCTCGTATAAAAACTTTTAATTTGGGAAGCTTTATAATTAGAATATGGATGGACGATCTCATTCTTGGCAGGTTAGGGCTTACGTAGGAAAGCTTGGTCTCAGCAGACCCAAAATTTTTGACACGGCAAAAAACTCAGCAACTTAAAAAATTGCTTGAATTTCTTTAGAGAAACATATTTTCTTTTTCAAAATTCAATGACAAAATGTATCCAATGAGTCCATAAATGTGTACAAAAGTGTTTTCTATTAATTTGATTGTTTTGAATGCAAAATGAGTACAAAATTGCATCATCATGCAGAATCTTGATGGCTGATTTCTTGATACAATAAATAGCTGACAAAATGAAAATAATAAATACAACATTTAATATCTTCCTCTTGCCTAATCTAGTGAAATCTTGGAGAGAGGTAGAGGTTCTAATCCTTGAAGTCTGTGGTGGCTCCTCACTTGGAATCTGTGATTCAACCTCTATCATGATAGTAGATGGAAATGACTCCTTAGCCTCATCAATAGTCTCTAATTCTACATCTCCTGTTGCACCCACATCCTCCAATGCTTGCCTCTCACTATCAGGAATCTTATCTTTAGTAAACAATGGAGGCTGCTAATCTTGCCTTGTCTAATCACTGTAAGGATCTGTTTCATCCAAATCAATGGGATCCTTTGTAATATGCAGCCCTGTTTGCTATATTTTTTGCACTTCTTACACTCATTGTAATTTTGTCAAATGATTTTCTTGCAATGTATTATTTTCAATTTGAGTGTTCAGAGAAATAGACAGAGATGCAGAAGTAGTTTTCATAATAATAATATGTTGCAGTGATTGAAATAACTAAAATAACTTTCCAAACAATACTTTTTTCAAGATACTGTCAACCAGAATTAATTTCAGATCTGAAATTTCAATGTTTCATGAAAATATGAACTACCTAGATCATAAAATTGCATTACAAAGCCATTTCAAACATACCAAGAAAATATGATGGACTTTGATAAATTATTGTACTTGCAACGAGCTCCAGCAAGCTCCCAGAAATGGATGTGACAGCTAGAAAGAGTTTCCTTTGCTGATAAAACTGAAAGACAATGCAATAAGAACCTTAGGCTCCAAAAACTCAATGCCACACACAAGAATGGTACGACCAGCTGCAAGGATGGTACATCCAACCAAGGAAGATACAAATAGAAAACAGCTCTTCAAAACCTCCCTTCGATCGACTTACATAAATCTAATGTACAATAATCTCTGGCAAATCTGAATATGAAGCTCCACAAATAAGCTCTGATGTTATTCTTGTATGAAACCACCAAGAAATCCTCTAGATGGGATCTTTCACCAATGTAAAAGATGTTTCTTGCCAGGGTTCTCCATCCTCACAAAGCCTAAGATGGACCAAGTCCAATCTCCAAAACCACACAGGGTTTTCTCAAAGAGAAATATCAGAAATCACCAAATCAATATATCTCAAATGAAGGCCAAAGCCCGAATATGTAGAATCTCAATGAGAAATTAGGGGAAAAACAGATTAGGGCAACTTATATATAATAAAATAACAATCTTTGCCCTATTTAAATATTTCACTTATCTCTCTTCAAGTGGACTTCCCTTTTTTCTCTTGAAAATATCATTTAAATATTTTATTTTCTTCACTTTAGGAGGCTACATAAAAAGATAGTAAAATATTATTTTACCTCCTAACTTTAATGTCCACTTTATTAAAATATTTAAGTGAAATAATACAATATTATTTCCCAGCCTTGGGAAATTCACCAAGTCCTAAAACCAGAATCTACACTTTGGCATTGAAGGAAAGCTAAAACTGAGACCAGTTACTCAAACTTGCACTTATTATAAATAGTAATATGCTAAAAATAAGTAATAACCCAAACTATTCAAACCCTGAAACTGAAGATATTGATACTGAAGCTTTGACCAGTTGCCAAAACTAGTAGTTACCCAAAATAACACTTACTAAAATAGTAATGGCTTAAAATAGTAAGTCGTTCAAAACTCCCATCTGACCAATCAATGTCCAAAATGACACTTACTAAAAATAGTAAGTCTCGGACAAGTTGTCCAATTCACTCCAGAAAGTGTTATTTATCTCCATTCATCCATTTGAACACATTGGCAACATCAAAACACTCTTTTGATTCTACTGACACCAATCCAGAAAGTCAACACCAACTGCACTACAAAAGAACCCAAAAATGGGGACGTTACATCCTTTGATTTGTCCTTTGTTGGAGTTGTTTGTTCAATCCCACAAGCCCATGAATCACCTACAAGCAAAACACCTGTCACAAATGGATATCAAGAAAGGCAGATTTACTCAACAACTTGAGAATTGTATTGATGTACAAAAATATTTCATTGTACAAATGAATGAATGAATCCTTATACAAGGATAAATGAACCCCTAGACTAAACCTCACATACTATACAATATAAACTCTAGTAGAACATAAGGCAGATTTGTGAATAGGGTGTACAACAAAAGATTGCAGATTGGAATGTGTAGGTCATATGATTGTACAATTGGGAATCCTATGGCATTTTCCCTATTGATTGGTCGTATAACAAAAGCTTCTACTAAATTTATTTTATCTTGTCGTATGATGGGACTTGATTTAATTGATTGTACAGTAGGTTGTAAAATATTATATATGTTCAAGTTTATAGTATGCTGTACAACGGGGAAGAAGTTTGGGATATTAAAATCTACAATTTGATGTACTTTTGTTGTCATAATACATATAGTCAACATGTGAAGACTGTCAAACATGTAAAGATTTTTTTCAAAGATACCCATCCTTTGAAATCCATATGGTGGGGCCAATATGAACTTGCTATATGGGAATTTTTGTTTGAACTTGAGCATTATATTTTTTTAATTAGTTTCTTTAAGGGCTGTCATACGGTATGAACTGTACCTACAAAATTGTTATCTGATTTTGTCCTAGCTTGTTGTATGGCAAGATATTTTATCACATCATTGGAGGGTTGTACCATGGTAAAGGGGAGAGTGTTACAATTTAAATTCTTAATTTTTCTTTTTCATGGGTCGATATACTTATTTCATTTTAAAATGTTTTGTATTTTCCACCCATTGCACAACAATATTTTTCCCTTTATTAAGTTTTTAACTTTTTCATTCTTCTCATTTAGGACTCACCTGTTATTTTTTTCCCAGTTCATTATTTTTCTGTTTGAGCTGCTGTATGGTCTTGTTCACCTTTCTGTAATTTTCTTCTTTACTAAAGAAATCATGTAAATTAATTATCTATATAGAATTAGATCATCATATTGAATTATAATATGTTGATATTATTTCACTTCTTGTTTCTCGAGCTGTATTGGTGTTTGTATTTACTGATTAATCTATTAATGTCACTGCTGTGCTACTATGGAGTGCCAAAAGCATTCTTCCTTGCATGATTTTCTGCATACCTTTTAAATTATTTTATCTAAATGATACCTCAAAAGACCTTTTTCCCAATCTGACAGCAGTGCTTCTCTGCAGGGTGTTGCTATGCCTTCTATGAATAACATGCTTTCAAAGTGGGTCCCTGTAAAAGAAAGAAGCCGATCATTGGCACTAGTATATAGTGGAATGTACCTTGGTTCGGTAACAGGCTTGGCCTTCTCCCCATTATTGATCCAGAAGTTTGGTTGGGCATCAGTTTTCTATTCATTTGGTTCTGTAGGAGCCATATGGTTTGCCTTGTGGCAGTGCAAGGTAAGTCTGTTAAAACAATTTCTATATATTTTTTTAGAGTCTTAATTGATGAATTTTGTCACATATATGCATATATAGTTGACGCAACTCATCAAGTACATTAATTTGTCAGGATCTATGGTTTTCTTTGTTAAACTGAAGTTCAAGCTAGAAGTTTACATGTAAAAATAACTTTTGGCATCAGGTTATTCCAAGTTAATGCCATTCAAATAATTCTTACAGAATGCAGTTTTTCTTTTAGGTTATTGTTTAACTCTATAGCAAGTTCCCCAACAGATGATGCAACCTAAAGAACTTTTATATTCTGCTCTGTTATTCTTCAGAAGAGCAATAACAAATAATGACAGAGATTTGCAGAAAAGATTCTTTTCTAGAATGATGAATTTTAGAAATAGATATATTCTAATCGACTGTATACACATGCAATTAGATAAGCAGAGGGTTTAAGAAACAGTGCAATACAGAGCATGCCAATTGGAAGTGTTTTCCTCTTGTGAAAGGAGAAAAAGTTGACCTAGAAGAAAGAATAGGTGGAATCATCCATGAAAGATAGTTGTGGAAGGGAGATGAATTCTTATTTATAAACATATATGGAGCTTCCCTAGTGTAAGATATATCATCCTATAGATTAGGCATTAGCTAAGTTTAATCCAAGGGTGCTTACTGTTTAGTATTCAACCATATAATGAGTCCTTCCAAGAATTAATTGTGTCTATTTAGGGCATAATTAGCGAGGAACTTGATGTGCCTGGGTTTACTTCATTTCTACATTAATGTGCTTCATTTTGTAAGCCATCTTTCAAATGATATGTTTCCCTTTTTGGTTGGATTAGTCGCTCCATTTTCGGTTTGCTTGATTTATTTGAAATGGTCTATCACTAGCATACTAAGGATGTGGTACCATGGAGGGGGCTTGTGCTTCTACTTTTACTTTGAGGGCAGTCCTACAATGTCAAAAAAAAATCAGCTACAAGATTAAATGAATCTTTCTATACAAAACAGGAGCACCGCATATATAGATGTAAATTCTAAGAAGGTATTGGGAAGGTAGGGCTGAAATTTTCCTCCAACTTATGTGTATGTGGCAGCTTGCATGACATCTTTTAAAATTCTAATTTGTATTACCATAGACTTGGTATGATTTCTCAGCTAAATAATCTTATTTCTACTTAAAAGTAATAGAATTTCAAAATTCATGGAATCCCTTGCATTATAAATGCTCCTAATTTTCCTCAGCAGCACCTCCTTAGAATGTTTTTTCTAAATATTGTTCCTTCCATAGTATAAAAAGTCAGCAAGTCATTGAGTACTTGTGAGTTCCTTTGGCAGCCGAGTACTCATAGGGAAAACTTGTGAGTCAATGTTGACTGTGTTTTCAGTGAGTTGGGGTAGCAAAACTTAGTGATCACTCATTGAAACTTGGTGAGATCGTGTGAAAAAATTGCTTGATGCAAAATAATTAACCCTTTTCAGAAAAAAAAGTGCCAAAACTGTTGCTTAAACACTAAAATAAAGGCTTTCCAGTATTTCAGTAGTCATGTGCAAATTGGAGTGAAAATACATTTTTTTTTGTGTTTTAAAATTTATGATAATGGCATGTCCATTAAGTTTTGTGCAATTTCAAAGGTCTTCGTTTGGGTTGGTGGCAGAGGCTTTTCTGCTCAACCCTACCATGTACCATGATAGGGAATGCATGAGGGGTGCTGTCTTAACTTTAAGACCCTTGCAAGGGTTGCTACCCTTGAGTTCACTAGGGGCATTGTTCCCAATCTCTTGCCAAACTCATTTGATACATTTTGTAGCTGTATTTTGCATATAATTTATGTTTTTAAAAAAATTAAAATATTTTCAAGTTTGAGTTTTGCTAAGTTGTAAATTTTTGGTTTGTTGAGTCTGAGTTTGTGAACTATGGTGCTTGGGATGCACTTGCTTTTTGTATTTTTGAATGAATTTTACATTTTAATTTTCATTTCCTATTTTAAACATCTATGACACTTCAAATACCAGTTCAAATTACATATTTTTAATTAAATCGCACTTTTACTGTTAATTTTTGTTTATTTTTTTCCAACACACCAACTGCTTATCTGCATCTTAGTTGGCTTGGAATGCTTCCCATTTCACATAGACTACTTTAGTATTTGCTTCAGCTGAAACATCACCATCAACGGTTGGAGTGATCTCTGTTGCCTCTTTTGGATTATGAGCAGTATTTGCAGCCTTCTTTGTAAACTAGAAATATCCAACAAGCTTGTTACTATTTAGCTTTTTCCTTTTCTCTTTCATATTCCATATCTATCAATTTGTTTATTTCCTGTTTTAGATTTTTTTTTTGTCATTTTGCATGAGATATTACGAAGAGGTTTGACAAGTATTAGTGGTGACAATGGCACAATATGGATTTCATACATGTGAAAAGGGAGCAATATCAACTCTAAAATTGTATCTATCTTGTAAAATAGTACTAGAACATAATGCCATAAACAGAAGATTGATCACATATGAACAAAGAAACTATCTACCAGAAATTATATGTAGTCATCATATACTTGAATGAATAAAACATGGTATGAGAGACACAGGATGTTGTCATGAATACCTTTAATAATATACATGATATCCAACTAAATTCTGGTGTAAGTTGCATATGATAACCAATAAACTTGTGGGCCGAGAATTCTGAATAGAACAATACAACTTTACATATAAATATTGGGGTGGTATTTATATGATGGTTGATCGGAATGTTCCAATCATAATGAACTTGCCAACCCGTCATTAACTCAAGCGTAGATACAAGTACATTGCATAGATGCACAACATGTCTTATTATTACATTTTCCGGTCATGGTTATGTAAAATAACAGCAAATCAGTCTCTGCTGTCACAACCTAGCAACTATTTTGCATTAAATCAGGGGGCAGCTTCTTCTAGTGAGTAAATTGTTTGACATGACATGTTAGTAATATGTTTGTACGTTTTTTGGAACTGTTAAAAATGTAACGGCAGTCTAATCTCTTATATTGGATCTGGTGGGCGTAAGTCACATGAACCAGGAACAAAATGCCTGAAAGTGGCAAATGCGTGGTTCTGTTAATGGGCATAGTTCACAGTTTTATGAGCGCCAGAAATTTTTACATATGCATTTATTTGGATGATTAGCTTGATTAATATTAATCCATATTTGTTCTGAATTTAGCAGTGAAAATGTGGTGGAGAATGCGGTGCTGATACTGCTTGTCTTTGGTAAATGAATAATAATTTATGGGTAGAAGTGGAAATCCGTGTCTCTGGTGTGGGGTAAATGTAGAACCATCTAATATGTAAGTCCAAGCAAGCATACAATAGAAATACACAAATACTTTTCTGTTGCCTGGTAAATGAATTGTAACTCGTAACCTGGTGATTTAGTGTATTTGTAATTTTCCCAGTTTTAAGCTATGTTTTATACTTGTATAGCATACTTGGCTATCTTCTTTCAAGAAGAATGTCAAAACAAAATCAAAGCAAATTGTACAGATTATTCAATTGAGAAAAACTGTAATATCACAAGCTTTAAGCTGAAATAGAAAACTGAGATTTCTGAAGCAGAATTTATTGAGAGAGGAAATCCCAAGTCATTTTTCTTGAAATGATGTGCATTGTTTAAGTAGACTGTATGTGGTATGTTTTACTCTCTTTGAAGCATTTGTTGCTTTGATTAAAGCATGTTGAATGTAATGAGGTCCTATTTCATCTCCGGTGTTTAAAGAGGATGCAGCATGCACAAAAAGTTAAGAGTTTGATTCAGAAGATTGTATTTTGTGTTTTGATGATAATGTTTTGATACTTGTTTCAAAATTTATTCTTCAGGCGTACAGCTCACCACTTGAAGATCCAGAACTCTCAACAGAAGAGAAGGAGCTGATTATAGGGAAGAGTCTTCCAAAAGAGCCTGTTAAATCTATTCCATGGAAGTTACTGCTTTCAAAGGCACCAGTCTGGGCGTTGATAATATCCCATTTTTGCCATAATTGGGGGACATTCATACTTCTCACATGGATGCCAACATACTACAATCAGGTGCCTTATTGCTTGTACTATTCAATTAATTTGTCTTTGGATTGGTCTACACATATGCTGTACAACATGCTTTTCTAAAAAAAGATTGATCATAAAAATATTAATTGTAACATTTAGCTACATAAAACTTGCTGCAATCAATTGAGATATTGTTAGTGCACTCTGTGTTTGTTCACGCATATAGAAAATTGTTGCAGTGACAATACACAGAAATAAGAAAACATTTTAAGTATTAACAAGAAAGTAAATGGATACTATAGATTTGTAATAAAATACAATCTCTGGAATCACACATAGACCATAGAGATTGATACAGCCTTCCATTTTTAAAGTTATACTAGTGATATGTCGACAATCCTTTATTTCTTTTGATACTTTTTCTAAAGCTGCTAGCACAGTTGTGAGTGAAGAAAAAAAAGGTTTTCTAAGTGGGAAAGAAGACCCTCTTTTGAGGCCGAGCTAAATAGGAAACTCATAGAATGATGGTGAAATTATCCATTATTGGGGCATGTTCTGTTTGACACTCAGATCACTGTGGCTGAGCAATGGTGATGGATGTTGGTAGAAAATGAAAGAAGAGGCTAATGCATTTAAAGTGCATGAGAAGACCCTTACATGCTTAATATGGGGAAAAGGAGGAGGGGGAAAGTGCTTTTTCTTGTAATTTGGATTTTATTATTTTTCCAAGACATTAGTGGAAATTAGGGATTCCAACTATAAGATTCAAAATAATAGTTCTTGTAGGAAGTGGATTGTAAAAGTTGTGGTGGATGAGGCTTCTTGGTAAGCCCTTTTGCACCATAGATTCCTTAATTCATACTATCCTAGGAAGTCTGGTTCGCCAGCCTGGGACCCTAGTTCTGGTCTGTTTCTAACCGGGTCTGGGTTCAGGTCTAGTTTGCTTGTGGGTCCGGCCAGGGTTTGTACCCAGGCAGGCTGGTTCGTCCGGGACGAATCCAGGTCGAACCAGGGCAGACTCAGGCAGACCAAGTGCGAACCAGGTACATTTCCACTAAGAAGCATTCTATAATTTAGTGCAGGAAACAATTATTACAGGATTTGAATAAGATCGTTAACATTACAAAACAAAATTTGCTAAAGTTCAGAAATTTATTACATCAAATTAAACTAGCCCTCAAGATTTCTTCCTATGAATTTTTTATATCCAATTGCTCACAATGACCCCTCCTATTAATTGCAAGCTCTTTATAGTGATAAATTATATTTTAAACATTTAACAACATTTTCAATAGGTGAAGGGAGTTGCAAGCTACTTTTTTAACATTTTTCCCTACAAGTAGGATGTTAATTACAAGCAAACAAGCTCTATGTACAATGAAAAAATAATAAGCATTTGACGACTTGGAAAGCGAGAATGTTATTGGTGCAGCTGATCCCATTGGCATTGACACTGTTTGTGAATCAACTAATGCCATTGAAGAAGAAGAAGAATAAGATTTAGATAATCCATTAGATGATTGAAACTTCACTAAGTTCCAATTGTTGAAAGTTGAAACAATGATATTTGAACTCAATATTATTATTTTAATATTTTGATGTTATGATTACAAGTTTATGGTGTTTTTGTTTTTTTTATGATACTATGTGACAATCTAATCTTATCAATCTAATTTAATTCATACTTGTAGGCTGCATATATATATATATATATATATATATAAGTGCAGACAAATGTTAGAGAGTTGGGAGATGTCTTTTGTCTAGAAAAGGGACCACAAAACCAAGTGTCACTACCTCAATCTCTCACACCAAGCCACCCAAACATCCAAAAAATGGTACGACTGCACCTAGAAATTAATACTATCCTCTATAATAAAAAAATCTCTTCTAACTGAGTCATCTGACAGTGAAATAACTCGAAACAAAGGCTAAAATTATTTTTTAGTTCGAGCCATCTTCATTTCATGGCTGGTATAGCTAGGAATAGATGGTACAACAAGCTTGGAAGCCTTCAAAATCACCACTAAACACATAAAAAATCTCTTATAATGATCCCTCCGTGCAAATAACAGAAAGAGCAGGTAACATGATAGAGCGACCATTATAATTGCTATAGTGTCCGTTTAATATTATCGCTTTTTGAAAGAAAGATTAATTACTGTTGATCAGCAAGTCACTTTGCAAAGAATGGTTAATCATTAATTACAAATAAAGCGGATTAGTTATTCAATCAAAAGGTGCGATGAAGAGACACGTTCATGCATTCTTAAGCATTGATACTTAAGTGGATTGATAATCATTCCATTCAGCATCATCGAACATTTCTATTTCTTATTTCATCCATATTTGGATAGCTCAAGTTGAGCAGTAGCCTTCTTAAGGCAATCAGTTGCATATTAAAAGATATCAATCTGGAACAGCACCAAGAGACATCACCATTATAATCAGTATATCAGACAAGCAATCACCTTGAAGTGGGAGGTCTGATCAGACCAAAACTGCAGCATCATTGCATACTTCTAAAGTACTTTTACAAACAATAATTATCGTTTCATTGGCATAAGTGATAAGGGGGAGATCAATTGCATAATTCACACAACTATATCTGAGACAGCAAGATAAACTCCATAATATCAAATTGATAAGGTTCATGTATTGTAGATGTGAATATCAAAGTTATCCATTTCATATACATCAGTTGCATGATACACGCTTCATTGATTTAGAGTCCGTCGATTATAGTGCATTCAATATATAGCGGTTCATAAGTTAAAGATAATTGATTGAGTTGAAAGATTATCATCACTACACAAGTAGTATCATCAATATAAGTCTTGCAAAGTATCAAGATATTGTATTTTGTTTTATAAGTAAAAATTCATTAGAAAGAAGTCTCTTACAATTAAATTATAAGTAAATAGTCCCATAATCTTAAGAGATTACATAAGGGGATATTACATCTCTGCAACAATCGCTCCAAGAAAAACCAGAAAATGAAAATCTAAACACCATGTAAATCCTCATTTTTTCTGAAACCTCAAATCTTCAAAACTCAATGAAAACTAGTGTGATATTTGTGTGAAATCACTCTACCAGCTATGATGGATCTCTTCATCACCAAAACTAGTAATCTTTGATGATGCTTTTCGTCCTCAATCAACACCTTGAAGAACTCTCCGTTCACTTCCACAACATCTTGATATGTGTGCAACTAAATAATAAGAAGTGAGAGCTGAAATTGTCCTTATATAGAGTTGAAGGGAAAAAGAGTAATTCTAAATAAAAAATATACATTTTCCCTCTTATGGATTTTTATGATTTAAAAATTAACTATTTCCATGTCCCCTTTTTCCATAGGCGCCCAACTTGGGGGATAACTTCACTTTATTAAAAATTAAAACACAATGCGTAATAATTTACATAATGCCAACCGCTTTGCGGAAAGCACCACCAAGGCACCAAAACCTGAAACCAATCATGCCAAAAAGTAACTACTGTTGAAGAATGATGTTGAGTGCCAAAACAGGCACTTACTAAAACTGGTAGTGTCTTCCAGGAATTACAGAGAACAACCCAAAAGGCCAAAAACAGTACAAAAAGTGTTGCCACCAACTAGAACACCAACTAATCACCACACTATTGTCAAAAGCTGAGAAAATTGATACCACACTGTTGTCATAGGCGCCCAACTTGGGGGGATAACTTCACTTTATTAGTAATTAAAACACTAAGTATTATTATTTAAATAATGCCAACCACATTGCAAAACACACCATCAAGACACCAAAACTTGAAAGTGATCATGCCAAAAAGTAACTAATGTTGAAGAATGATGTTGAGTGCCAAAATCGACACTTAATATAACTAGTAGTGTCCTCCAAGAATTGCGGAGAACAACCCTAAAGGCCAATAACACTACAAAAAGTGTTGCCACCAACTAGATCACCAACTGATCACCACACTGTTGTTAGAAATCAAGAGAATTGATACCAAGCTCTTCAAGAATGTTGGAGTCCCCTAACCACCACCAATTATCCCATGGGAACCCAAGAATAGGCTAATTGGAATTAGCAACTGACTAATTTCAAGACGGGGACATTACAAGCACCTAGAGGGGACACCAACACCAAGTGTGCCTAGGTGTAGACGTCCAGGCCTAGTGCTGTAGTCCTTTGGCATTGGTGTCCTGACAAGTGAGCAAACCCAAGCTAGGGTTTGGTCCATGGGACATGCCAAACCCCTAAGAAATGCAACGAGAATTAGACTCCAAAAACGATGAAAATGACTCATAGCTCACAACAATCCTAGACTGCTGGGTCACAAGACATAGATATGATTAAATGCAAGATTTTTGGGGTACTAAATTTGGGTGCTGAAACAATGTGTTTGGATAGAAAATGTTTTTATGCCTGTGTGATGTTAGTATCAATCTTTTGAATAGAGATGCCTTTGCATGGTACACAAAACACCTTGGAATGCAAGCATATGTGATTGTTACCTCTTGCTCCATGTATTGTACAAAATATTTCTTCTTCACTCTATTATAACTAGAGACCATTCGAACCAAATAAGGCTCAAAATCTTTGACACAAAAATGAGATATTTGTCCACCATAGCTTGCATTTGTTTGTAATGAGACTTTCCCAAGTGATTGTGTCTTCAATGGATGCCCTTTATTTTGGTGTGGACCTTTGGTTTCACTTTCCTTTGGTATTGGTTGTGCCTTGTAATGTGATTTGTACCTTCATTGGGCTTGGATTAGTCATGGGATTTGGAATTATCTAATCCTACCTACTTATGTCATACTTTTTGAAAACCTTATCAAGTGTTGTCTTCCATTTTTTGACTCGTGTGAAGAATGATTAACTTTTGCTCTTTTCCATTTATTACACATTGCGAAGCCTTTACAAATTCTGAGTTTTTGACTAGAAAATGTTTGGTGAAATCTCTATTTTCTGTAATACATATTCTATAGTGCCTTACAAGGTCTTTAGATCCATCTTTTTTGAACTTTGGCAGCTTGTGTCTCTTGAAATTTGAATTTGTTGGAGTGGTGATCATCACTTGATGTGGCTACTGTGTCTAAAATATTTTTCTTAGGAAGTTTTGGTTAGGATAGTCCTTTGCTCCTTGGGCACTTCTAGACATGTCAAAATCATCAACCCTTCTAGAGAATTTGGTAGTTCCAACACCACTAGTATCACATTGAAATTCTTCCTTCTCCAAGTGTTTATTGTGGTTTCCACTTCAATGAGCAGTTCTTCGATGCTTCAAAGGCAGCACTTGTATGTTCCATGCTCTTCTTCCACTAAGAAGAAGTTCTTAGATTCTGTTTTACCATGAAAACATCCCTTGTCAAGAGGAGGCAACATCAAAGATTTATTTGTGTCTTCCTTCGACCAAAGTTGGTTTACAAGATCAGCACACACTTCTTTAGGAAAGGGGATTTTCCCTACAACCTTGAACCACTCTTCTTTAGAATGTAATAAGGCATTAGTAGTTGGTTGGATGCTTTCATTTATTTGTTCCCAACTATGACTGTGAATTCCACTACGATTTTTGCTTTGACTTTTGTTTTGATTTCGACCTCCACTTCACTTCTAATGATGCAATTGTATTGATGGATTTATTCAGCTACTTCATGTAGTCTTCTTTGTTGTCTTTGTTCTACCAATCTTAGATATGGGTTGATCTCTTAGTTAGTACCGTGATTGTGCTGTGGTCTCTTCCCACATTTGTTCAGATTTTAAGTATGTTGCTGGTCCTCATGTTTGTCCTCTTCATTGTGATGGTTTTTCTCTTCATACCTTTTGATTTATTTGTCACCCATTTGCCTCAGAGTCTTGTTTGGCACAAAGGTCTTGCAATATTAAGAAGTGTTAAGCAAGGATTCAGGAATATAGTTAAGTAGTGTGTCCATGTTTTCAATCACCACTTAGTTATTCTATCTGGATTCCTGCAAGACTTGTTCCTTGGGATTCTTTGTGGATTTGCTCTTGTACAAATATATCACACAAATACCAAAGGTACCTTGTGAGATTGTCTTCTATTTATTGTTTAATTTGTTTGTTTCCTCAATTGGCTGTCCCATTTATATTGCTATCTTGGAAAATTTTAGACATCTGCAATAGTAAAAAGCAATGATGCCAATATTTTCTGCTTCATTTGACAAAGTTAATGCTTGTACAAATGAAACATAAAACAGAGTGCATACTAGATTGACTAACATATGTCTAGCTTTATTCATACGAAGTTCCTTACATAGATGTATTCTACGAGTACGGATTATCTATTAAAGACCAAACATGCCCCTATCTACAAGAGATCATCTTAAAAAGGGAAGCGAATGGTCATGAGCTAAGACAAATCAGTTGGAACTGTTTGCAATTAATCAAAGCAGACAAGCACTAACAATATAGCTGGATGCTAACAAATCATTACAATTTCATTTATTTTAATTATATCTTCACATGCCCAAATTAATGACAATAATGTCTCTTGACCTTGTGCCTATGATGTGATGTAGAAATGGAAGGCTTCATTGTTTCCCCTTCTATTTTGCAACAGATGCACTTTTAGATTGTATAGATTTGGATTCACAGCTATGTTTGTCCTTGTTATCCCCATTCTTTTTGTAACAAATATGAACTGACTTTTTCAAAGGTGCGAGTCCATCTTTTTGCGAATAGAGGAAAAGGCTCAACAGAAGTTACAAATAATGGGGAAAAACTATTGATGACTATTGTAATATCCCCCTTCCCTGAAGTAAGATTTAATAATAATTAATAACAGGAAGAAAATTAAAATAAATAAATAATAATATTACAATCAATATTAGATTCAGTCACCATCGATAGAGAAGACATTCCCAGCATATGATTCATCTTTCTAGTCAAGCATTAGTACATCTCTGAAGGGTGACACATACCATCTAACAGCAAAAAACATATTACATAGCATTAGCAGTAATGCCACAACATGCTCAGTATCAAGAGTAAAGTACTAGAGGAAAGCAGAAGTTGATGAAGGAAGTAAGATCGCTTCTCCTAATCATGTCTTCGTAATAATTATCAAAGGAGCACTGTGGCGCTTTGACATCAAGGTTATAATGTTTATAGAATAGTTTATAGTTGGTATTGCTGTTTGTGTACAACGATCCAATATATATTCTCACATGGTCTTATCGGTGACATAGGAACAAAGCCTTCCATGGAAGTGTTTATAATAAGTAAAGTGTTCGAACAAGCCACGACATTGATACAATTGGGATTATCTGTTATCATCCTTAATTTGGAGTAATACAATATGTAGAGGCGGAGGAATCAGTCCAACCGATATTGAAATCAATTACTACCACTCAGCACAATTAATAGAGAAGTCAGCGGTCAATAGCATTATGCCCAATGACAATCAGCATTTAAGTTCTGCAAACCGATTGGATTGTGAAGGGTCACAATTTAGATTAATAACTGCGATATGATGAGTCACTAGAACAGCGACTGTGCTAATTGGTATCAATTGAGAATTAAGAAGTATTTTGATAAGGGTGGTGTCCCTTCACATACGAAGAGGTGCAATCCTTTTAGTATTGCAAGATATAAATGGGAAATAGAGTTCCCTCCATTCATCATCGATTTGGACATTTTATGTCTTTTCCTTATCCCTTGTGGATCTGCTCTATTGAGCAACTGATAAAAGAATATCGATTGGAGGGAAGGAAAAGAAAATAATATTATATCTAAGGAAGATATTATAAGCATCGACAATCCTCTGCAACTAAGAGTGGGGATCAAAGCAAGTCTGAAATATTAAGATATTCAATTCTGATCCGAGGAAAGGGATCAGAAGAGGAATTATCAATTATTGGTCAATGCTCATGACATGAGAGGTACTCATTAAAAGTGATAAACTACTGGTAAATAATGCGTGATAGCAATGGGTATATAAGAATTAATATTAAAGAATATTACACTTGAATTCTATTATATATATATATATATATATATATATATGAGTCTGATGATAATGTTGAAATTAGAATTATATATAAGGAAATTGTATTTTATATTTATATATACACATATTGATAATACATGAGATAATAATATATATAGCCTATTCTTTAATCTCTTGCTATAGCCCCTTAGAGGAAAGGTTGGTTTTGTGTAGGGAGAGGCGGAGTAAATCCACAGAGGGTAGGTGAAACCCAAGACGGAATAGGGACGGGTCCTAAAGCCTTGAGGGAACCTATTATAGATTGGTGTCAAGTGCCCTAAGACAAGTAAATCGACAATCTCTTTAGGATTGAGTTTAGGAGAGAAGTAAGGAATCAGGGCTTAAATGTGTTAATTACTAAATGTATTATGCATTGTGTTCTTAAGTTGAATTGATTTGATTGCATAGTAATATGTATTAAACATTTACAATTGGCAGCCTCCTAGTTGGGGACATTACAACTAGAGCAACCATATCATCTTCATCTACTGGTTTCTTGATAGTGAAAAGCTGATCTCTTAGGTCTTTCATCTTAATGAGGTACTTAGATAGTTGCCCAGCTCACTTAACTTCATAGAAAACAACAGCTTTTTCAAGTACGCTAGTCTAACCTTTTTGGAGGCTTGATGGTTATTCTTCAGACTTTCCTGAAGATCACTGAGGGATGTGGCATTTTGATTGGAATCAAGTCATCATAAATGGACAACTTTAACAACAAAAGTATTTTACCTCGTGATTAACAGAAAAATAAATTTTCATTTTAAGAAATATTTTGCCACAATTGGATACTTAGCAATATTGAGTATATTGTGACTTTAAACATTGAAATTTTGGCTAGTTTTTTTTGAGCATCTAGCAACGCTAGGCCATTGCTAGGGTTTCAATTTGATTTACAGACAAATTCAAACATGAAACATTGCTTTAATTTTGGATTAGAGATGATGCTCAAAATTTAACAAAATCCCAAACTTGGTAACAAAATGAAAATCAATGCATAAAACTGAATACCCAGTACCCATTTAGGTTTTTCTCCATGTAGTTAGGATCTTTGATTTCAACTTTGTTATTCTGCTTTGCTTGACCTTCGGTTTCTCTATCCTGTTTGCTATTTCTACATGCCTAGAATTTTTGTTTGTGTCTGCTGTTTCTGTCTACCTGGGGTTTCTGAACTTTGACTGCTATTTTTGCCCTAAGACTGCATCTCAATCTGCTTTAAATCTACACCCCAGTCTGTCCTAAGACTGTACCTCGGTCAGTCCAAAAACAACACCTCAGTCTGTCCTAAACTATGCCTCAGTTGACCCTGTAGTTGGTCTTTATTTGACCATCTGTCGGGATCTCTGCGCATGTAGGGTTTCTGTGTTATAACTTATAAGCAGCATTGAACTTCCTTGTGTTATAAGAAACAGCATACCCTTGCATTTCTAGTGTGACCGTCAGGGGCTTCCTTGCTTGGCTTTCTGTAGTACTAAATGCTTAGAAAAAATAATGCAGAGAGTTTGAGAGAATCAAATAGTATTTATCCTTGTATTTGTTGTATTTGAAAGTAATATTGGTGATTGTATCTTTTACATATTGTAAGTTAACTTATAGATGTAACTAATGTGGTTTTACTAGTATGACATTATCATGATCAAGAAATTCTTGTGTACAAAGTATAGTCTAACATTATATTATATTTAAAATTTGGGAGGCTCTTAAATTTGACGCATATTTGGCTGAATCTTTCCTCTGTAATGGGACTTGTGTGCACTTGTACATGCAGGAACAAAAGGAGAACCATAGGGATTTGGTACTTAGGGTACTATATAGTTGGGAATTATTTACCACAAAGGTGGTGAAGGGCACTTAGTGGGTCATATGGGATTAGATTGGGTAGGCAATTTAAACAAACAACAAACTACTCTTGAATGTGTATGATCTTAGATTAGGTCCGTCTACTTGGTCAAGGAAGAAGTAGAAGATAAGATATAAGGAGAAGAAATGAATACAGCACAAGAGATGACATGGGTTTGAAAGATTTTAAGAGGCTTGGTCTTCAGCAGGAACAATTAATCATAATATATAATGATAGCTAGGGTGATATTCACATTGCTCATTACCTAGTTGAGTGGTAAGGACAAAGCACATTGAGATTTATCAAAGTCATGTTTAGTATTGAAGTACACACATGTTCAAACTTTGGCATGTGCAGATTTATGACAAGGCTGCAATTCTCTCATGAAGCTTTTTGTTTAGGCAATGTTGGTTGGTTTTAGAGATTTTCTTGGCTTTCAGGTGCCATCATTCTGAGGGATGACAAGTAAATCCTTCCCTTGGGGAGTGAATGCGAACTTAAATTGGGCCCTGTAAGTTGTGTTTCAGGGAGGATTTCAGAATTTTAAAATCTATATTATTGTGTCCTTTGAGTTACCAATATTGTGATATATCCTTGGCAATATGTTTGTAATGTAGGCCATAGAGTGCTTACTCTCGTTATGTCATATTTGGAGTAGGTTTACAGGAGGCTATGCCCATCAATAACCATAACAATTACGGTCTTTTTTGATATTGAGTATCTTGTGTTTGGATTCCTAAAATGGCACTCTCTATGTAAATGTGTTCTGTTGATATTGGTTTGCAGAGTTTTCTTTTTGACAACAATCTTACATCACATTAAATTCTAATAATTGCTGGTTTGAAATGGTAAGCACAGCTTTTATGAGTAGCTGAGTGGCTTCTAGGAAAGTGTCCCAATTGAATTCTCCAATTCAAATTGTGAAAATTTAAGTTGACTAGGATTTTATTCTTATATTGGCTAGGCTCTACTCCGAGGATGGACCTGATATAGAGAAAAATAAAAGGAAACAGTATTTAACAACAGTGTTGTGAGATGATGTGATTATGATGTTGTGTTTACCTAATAAATAGCCTTATGTCTCATATGCTCAAACATTAATGTGGAGCTTTGGTCAGGTATGTCTCTCATGAGCTCTTTTGTGTAAACATTGACTATGATGATGATGATACTATTGGTTAGTTCGTGTAGCTCTTTTTTGGGCCATAATATATACTAAATTAATGTGGAGGTATTTTTTTTTCTTGTACTTTACTAACTTGGTTCACACTTACATTTCCTAGATTTTCACTTAACAATCATTTCAAGACAAGATGGGAAGAGAGTTACTGATTCAAACAATGTAATAGATTTTTTGTAGCCATTATTTACTTTTGATTAGGCTGGCTAATTTAAAATTATAGTAGATAGACTTTATCTACTTTACACTTTGAAGCACCATAACAATCTCGCATACAATATTGTGCAATAAATTCCCTTTTGACTAGACAAAACTTTGTGACCTATCAAGGAAATTTATATATTGGTCAAGGATGAAGATTGCATCTTTCATTGCTATGTAATTACATTAGTCTCCCTATGAATGAATTGATTTTTCTATTGTTTCAATTCAAGCTATGGGATTTAATGAAAAATAAAGATAACTTGGATGTTCCAATAGTCCCATTGACTCTTTTTGGAGTTCAAAGAACATTTAAATTTTCTAACTTGAATATGCTTCTAGCTTAACTTTTGAATGTATAATACCATGTAAAGTTCATTTCAGTTAATATTTGAATCCTTATTATAGCACTGGGATGCTTGTGTTTTTATGTTTTACTTGAATTTGTACTTTTGTATGTGTCCATTAACCATCTATGTATCATTCTTGATTATGTGACAGGTGTTAAAATTCAACCTTACCGAATCTGGGTTGTGGTGTGTTTTACCATGGTTTACCATGGCTGTATTTGCAAATTTGGGAGGATGGATAGCTGACACGCTTGTTAGTAGAGGGATATCAATCACAACTGTTCGCAAAGTAAGCTTTGTCTTCTTCAATTCAAATTTTAGTTTCGACTGTGTATTAGATGTTCTTACTACCTTTCCTATAAATATAATTAACCAAACAGTTCATGGAATCTAAATAATAGAGAATCTAAATAATAGTTTTTAGTAGCATTATGTCATCTACATCGATGTAACAACTATGAAAAACGTATTTAATAGAGAAATGATCACCTGAGATGCAATCCACATATGGCCTCCATTTTTATTTTTCAGATTAGTTATGGTCATGTCGCAATGAATAGTCAGACCTGCCATTTCCTATTCTTTATTTACTGGTTATTCCACACATTAAGAGATCTCCATTTGTATATGGGTTATGCTAATGTGGGAGACCATGTTTATTACATACAAGAATGATGGAAGCATTTCTATCTATTTTAATTTTGTGCAATGTCATGTCAAGTATATTAAAAGTAGATGTTGACATCTATATGGCAATCTTCAGGTTTATAACTGTGTTGCTAATTTGGAATACAAGTTTGGTAGTTTGCTATTTTTTTCCTTTGGTTTGGTCGTACATTTAGTTTGTGGAGTTGATCCTGATTCTATGTAATGCTATTAACCAGATGCCTAGATGCCTATGAAATTTAAGATGTGGAGTTGATCCTGATTCTATGTAATCCTATTATGATATATACCATTCTGATTTATCTTGAATTTATGTAATGCTACTAACCAGATGCCTACGAAATTTAAAATGTAGAATCATAGGTAGACAATATGATGTTGCCATGACAAAAAAAAGTGTTATCCTCTTTCCAATTCAAAACATGGATCATTTGATATTTCTCTACCTGATAGTTTATTTCAACATTGAAATATAAACAGTAATCTAAACTACTCTACATGCTGAACATTTAGAAAAGAATGTCCTTTACAGCATCAATAAAAGTTTTTGATTTTACATCCTGTTTATAGAATTAGCCTATGCAATTCCTGAATTTATTCTTTTTGGATTGTGAATATAATGCTTTTAGATTTTTGGTTAATCTGGCAGGTTATGCAGTCAATAGGGTTTCTTGGTCCAGCTTTTTTCTTGACACAGTTGAGCCATGTCAAGTCACCAGCAATGGCAATCTTGTGTATGACATGCAGTCAAGTATGTACTGACCATAGAGCAACATCACAGTTGCGGAGCCGCAAATATTTGATTTTCTTCACATAGTTTAATTTAAGTTGTCATTTGAAAAGCATTAAAATTTATCTCTGAATGCTTGAAACCTATTTTTAAAAATTTCTTCTTATTGTCTAACTGTAGGGATGTGATGCTTTTTCTCAGTCTGGCCTCTACTCTAATCATCAGGACATTGGGCCACGCTATGCAGTGAGTATCTATTCCTTATTATGAAAATATGCAAACATATGTACTGGTTTTTTTTGTTTGGGATGCAAAAGTTTAATTCCCAAGGCATAAGTTTGGACAAAATACAGAACGGTTTTCTGGCCTTGATCCACGATAAGGTCAGAAGCTATATTTCTAAATAGTGTGATGACATAAAGATGCTAACCAAATTTATTTGATTTCTTGTACTTGATGAATTTACATGCAACATATATGCCACATCTTGCGGAGTAGTGAGGAATCACTCTCTTGCACACTCATGAAAGTGCAAAGATTTAAAATCAGGTTTAAATTTTTTAGGAAATAGATAAATTTAATATACGAAATCTTTTAAGCAAAATTAAAGAATCCCAATCTGGTCTAAAGGGAGCTAAAGGAGAAAATACCAGCAAGAGGGCCCTTTATTTATAAAATGTTGAGCACTAGGTTAGGCTGTGTAATTATGGTGTAACTTTATTAACCAGCATCACTTTAAGGTGACCTGCCTTTGTTTGGAGAGCTATCTCAGGAGTTTCCAAGGAGATATCATGCTGCTTGTGCTGCTTCTCAAAGGTTTCCTATAGTTGAGAGGAAGTTTACCATACTGATATTGTTAAGCATACAACTAAGATAGGCTTAATTATTAAGATGAAGTTATTGAAGTTTTTCTTATAGATTTCATGTAATACACACAGAATGTGTGCTTGACAATTGATAGTGAGGATAAATTTTAGATGAGATCTTCCACTTCAAAATAGATCTAAAAAAGTTTTCTACTCTGATAGTAATGAGATAAATTTTAAATATATATTAAAAGGGAAACCAACCCTTCATATACACAACACAAAAGAGAAGACAACATCTGCAAAATATGAAAATGATCTACCAGCATGCAGTCCTATCGATGAGGGGAACCTGGAATGCAATGGCCAACTTTGGATTAGTTTTTGAATCACCAAAACTGTGCTGGAAAAGGGAGGTAATATTTATAGGTGGATATGGACATCCCAAAACTTCTCATTTGAAGACTTCTAGTAGGGAAACACTGACTAATCTTGAGATTCTTCAATGGGTTGTTAGTAATTACTAATTACACATGATTGTTGGCCCTTTCAAGGAGTGACACATTTTATGACTTCACGACCTTTCTCATTAGTGTGCATGAATTTATGCACTAGGGTATTCCAAATATTAAAATAAGGGTTGAGATAAAATAGTCAATGCCTAATGGCTATGATTTTTCCTTGCAAGTTACATCTATTGTTGCCCAAGCACCTTATGACTCTCTGGCCTAAACTGCCATACATGCAAATAAAACCTGGATATCCTTTTAGGGAAATGAACATATGAAGGGCCTATCATTAGAGTCTCAATTTTCAAAATAATCACGTTCATGGTGAGGTCTATAGAAACTCCTGTACAAGCTGCTCAGAGTTTCAGCAAACAAAAATATATAAAAATTAAAAAGAAACAAAATCTTAGCTGAACTCCCCTTAACCCACACTCAAACTAACTCACCAAATCCATAAAAGGTGAAAAACAAGTATAACCTAAATACTAGACCATTTTGATCTAAACTCTAAAACAGTGAAAAATTCAAGGTTTATGTTCCAATCCCCCAGAGAAGTATTTATTTTTTGTTTATTTATTTCTTCTTTTCTATCTTTTTATGGACAATTCCAAACCTTTCAGATCCAAGGTTTCTGGATAATTGGTCAATTCTTATATTATATTTCTTCAGATTTTCAATAAATCTCAATAGAAATCTCTGCCCTGCTTTTGGATATCTTGATCTATACACTTATAACATTTTAAATTTTTAAATCAAATTTCTGTAGAAGAAAAAATGGAAGTTTTTAACCATAACCCTTTGCCTTCCACAAAAAATGGAAGTTCTTGACCATAACCAGAAAATGTGACTGATAAATTATCCTTCAAATTCCATGTCATCTAGACAAATTGGAAGAAAAAGTGGCAACTAGACACATTGTCAAGATAAGCAAATTAAGGATGAGCTTGGAACATCCTCCTCAATCCACATTCATGTCACACAAAATTCAAAGAAGTAGACAACATTGAGTGTGTCCAAAATAGTTTATCCATGCTTTACACAACATATTTCTCACTTCACAGCCATCCTTATCCCTAAAGCTTTTCCTTTTTGTGAATTCATCAAAGTTTCTTTAGCACTTTTCTTCCAATTAGTCAAGTAGAGAAACATTTTTTAGCATCAATTTATTGCATGCAGTGCTCATAACTGCTGCAGAATGTGCAGCATTGCAGCCTTGCAAGTTCCTTCTTTCATGCAGTCTAAAGCGAATCCAATGCATTGCGAATGATCTTACATAGAAAGGTTTATACCTTCCCCAGGCAAATATACACTTTTCTCATCCAATTCACATCTTAGACAATGTTTAGCCATTGTAGTGTGAATCACAAAAGGAAACATGCTACTAACTTTGCAGCTTGCATAATGCTGATAGCTCTGCAAAATGCTGTGAAATGTACACACCTAATTTAGTTTCCACCCATGTGGTAATTCAACACCATACTAGCACAAAAGTCTACACAATGGATTCATCCCCAATTCACACCTTCAATGCAAACTCTGCTAAACAGAAAATGTGTCAATTAGTGCAAGCTATGAGATTGTTACAAGTAGTAGTTGCCATTGCACCAAAAGATCGACTTGTTAATGCCCGATACAACCACTAGACTTATAGAAGACACAGGAGGCGTTTAAGCCATGTCACGAATCCCGAGGGGAGCATTGACCACATTGCCAACAATCTCCTCCTCAACGTTACCCAAGGAGATTTGAACCTGTGACCAAGCTCTGATACCACTTGTTACAAGTAGTAGTTGCCGTTGCACCAAAAGATCGACCTGTTAATGCCCGATACAACCACTAGACTTATAGAAGACATAGGAGGTGGTTAAGCCATGTTGCAAATCCCGAGGGGAGCGTTGACCATATTGCCAACAGAGATAGCCCATTTAGAATTAACAATGTGGTCAGCAATGCATCCTTTCATATTATTTTCTGTGGCTTGTTCTTATTCCTTGAGGAGCTAAGTTCCAATTTGGCACTGGCATCTTATCATACGTGTATGTGATTATCTACAATATGTTAGTGTACTGCAAATCTTCTCCTTGGGATTCATTTGCACCATCATGAGCTCACATTCACATAGTGGCAGGTTTTGAATTAAAAATGCTACATTCATGCAAATAACAAATAAAATGTTTGTAAAGGAAATGTAATATAAAGAAGACAAACAGTGCAAAACAAGCATCAAATGTATTTTATTAAATAAGAAATGACCCCATCAAATGTAGTTTAATCAAATAAGCAATGGCCCCAAATTTGGAATTTGTGTGTGTTCTTGACAAGTATTTTTGGCAATGCCTTGTACGTAACACAATTTCTGATTTACCTATCAAAGATGTTAAGATATAGCTATGATTGGATATGGTAATATATATATACATATAAAGATCATTTGATAATTGTATATGTTACAATGTAGTTAATATTAACAATCGGTTATGAAGGGTCATGACCCTACGTAGCATAAGCCACGTATGGTCATGGCTCTTCAAGACATGACTATTCAAAGGATATAAATGCATATCGATGGCTGGTGATAAGATCAATCACAACGGTAATCTATTTCAGTACAACACTCATATATATTCTCTATAGGACGATCGTGATTTCAGAACATGGTATCATAGCCTAACCTATAAGAGAATATATATGAGTGCTGTACTGAAATAGATTACCGTTGTGATTGATCTTTTCACCAGCTATCAATATGCATTTATATCTTTTGAATAGTCATGTCTTGAAGAGCCATGACCATACGTGGCTTATGCTACGTAGGGTCATGACCTTTCATAACCGATTGTTTTTTATTAAGGTAACTGCAGGTTTTGAAGGGGCCCCGAAACCCTTTAACAAAGCATAGAAAAGATAGGCATGGAAAAACAAAAAGACAACAGACTATCCCAAGAAAGGATAGACACCAGAAGGGACACTTCTCAGATTTACAATAAGCACTAACTCAAAAAAGAGCAAAAGACTATATGGAAATCCCCCAGCAACACAGGGAAAAAAAAGCCACCAGCAACAGGATCAGGTTAGAGTCTTCAGGAAGCCCTCCAATTCCACCAGCTGACTCTGCATAGTCTTAATGGAATCCTTCAGATTATTTCATAACCGATTGTTAATATTAACTACATTGTAACATATACAATTATCAAATGATTTTAATATATATATATATATATATATATATATATTACCATATCCAATCGTAGCTATATCTTAACACTCCCTCTTAGCAAGAGAGGAACTGACTAGGTGTCATCACAATCCCCGACTTATTCGGAATTGGATTTTAGTGATAACTAAAACATAACTTCATATCAAGATATCTGACATAGCTCGGGACATTAATATAATGTACTCATCCTGATATAAGAGAATATAATATAATCACAAGCAATCGGTGATAAATTGGCAGCAATATTGGTGACAAAATTCTATATATGTTCTGAGTATAGACAACAACATATATAATAGTACAAACAAACAATAGAGGGAGGAATACTAATACTCAGTCAACATGCCATTAGGACTGAGTCATCTGCATGTCAGCGATATATGAACACGCATCAAATAGGGAAGAAGACGAAATGGCTATTGACGGATATATTCAGAAAAACGTATATGCCTGGCATCAATTTGGAGTTATGGAACAGACTAGAGATATGAGTATAGCATTGGGCATTGATCGAGCATGAGACTCTCGCTTATGGTGAGGCCATCTACAATATCATCCATTTTCGGCTAGGGAAATATAAGGGAATAAGACTATTTACATCGTCGGTTCTGTATGAGGAAAATAATAATTACTTGGTAGTCGCTTGCACTGGGATACGATATGCAATAAGAATTAGAAAGGGATATTGGTAGTTGTCAACAATCGATTGACTTGGCATCCGGGTGGAAGAACCACTATCTATCCCTCCATATTGGACTATATAAAAATTCATCAGTAGATGTATATCTCCTGTACATAGACAATTGCGCTCCACTGAATCACATTCCAAGCTCACTCTCCATTCATAGACGTAGATAAAATTCTTGAAGACACCATTGTTAACAGGACTGAAGGGGGAATGGTTATATTTGCAGTAATAAGAATTATTAAGCGGTTTCATACAAGTATCGAGGGATTCCTTTCATTTCTTAAGACAAAACATCTTGTCCAATAGATTTAGAGATATATACACCAATCAATTGTGGAGAGTCCATCTTGAAAAATCTTAATATTTGTCGGGATCAAATTCATTGATGATTATCAGATAATTATGGAAGGCGGTGAAATTACTATGGTCTCTATCCTCATCGGTGGAGTGGAGTATATTGTAGATGATGCTAGCCATCCTTTATACCCGATGAGCATCTGAGTTCTTATTTTTACAAACAACGAGAAGACGACAATTTGGAAAAAAAGGAAAAAAAAAGGGATCTTTCTATATTCAATTCACTACAGAGTGTTATCAGATTTTATCGCTAGTGATGCATCGATGAATATCTCACTACATAAATCGATAGCTAAATAAATTAATGGTGAAAGACATTATGAATCAATTAATGGTAAAAAATGTTATGAATCAATGGACAGTGACTGGTGGTAACAACGTTTCTGAGATCGAATATGATTATTATTGGCTAAGGCATAACCGATAGCAATAGAAGTTATCATATTAATTGATAAGGCTTGGGACGATGTCTAAATTAGTGCAAACACCAATAATTAAATAATTATTGATTATCATCCCTATCCATAATCGATATCATAGGAAGAATATACATATATGAGATAAATGGATACTCTCATAAAAAATGAAAAGAAAGATATTAATAAACATTGCAAAGTATATTATAGATGGTTCGTACTTATATCGCAGGAGGTATGAAGGTTGTCATAAGACATTCCAATCGCATTTTAAGGGCAAATATCGAAGAGGATATACAAACAGTAAAGTTGCGGATAGATATATAATTGCAGATCACATAAGGTCATAGTATATAAATCATAACATATTATTGGTCACAAACTTATGTTGAAGAAGGATCACGTTATATAGCTACAAGATCGCATCAAAATAAAGTATAAAATACAAGGGAAGATGTTAGGTCTTATTTGCGTATTGGTTGATCACTGCTAGATAAAGGTCGCAGAGAACCTTTGTTCACTAAGTTTGTGGATATGTACATATTTCATTAACAGGTTGATATAGGGATCTTGTGATTGTGCTCTATGGGTTGCACGTATTGTTGAAGTTTACTGATGTTTTGATACCTAGGAGGTATGGATGATATATGTATTATGCAATGGAGAGGAGAACAGATTGGATGGTGATACAAATCTAGATTGGTCGGAACAAAAGAGGGAGATCGGTTAACATACAAACTTACTCTGATAATTATTGAAAACGACAGAACATTCAACCAACATATCTGCATATTTGAATTGGCATAGAAAAACATTGTTGAAAGCATTATAAATTGGTTACACACACATCATTTATATCATGCATAGCATCATTCAATGAAGTGAGAAGGATAAGTTAAGGTAATTGTCCCAACTATCTAAGTTAATCGAAAAAGGGGATAGTACAAGTGGGACAGTAACCAATGATTAATATAATAAGATACCGATAATGTATGAAGTCAACATCTAATCGGTAGTTATCATAATGAATATGATTTGTAAAGAAGAAAATTAGCATAAGGATCAGAATGAAACCGATATATTATAAAGAAGGACGATGGATATGAGTATCATATTAATGGGCTCACCTTACGAAAGGAAATACTTGAAAATATTTGAAAAGATAAGTATCTCATGTTTTATTAATCCATATGAATCTGCAGTTTGTAATTCATTAAATAATAAATTTTGTATGCTTCTATCATTTTTATGATCGGGATAGTTTAGCTTTATGAACTATTCGTAATCTATCTTTGACATCTTTAGAAAGGTCAAGAAGTTGGCAAAATTTAGCTTTTAAGGAAACAAATGCTTCAATCAACTTGGACAAACTCGATCATATTGATTGAGAGGGAGTTCACTATTGAAGGTAAAACAATTTTGAGATTATAGTAGTGGGAACTCGTGGATAGAATCACCGATGAGATGCATGTGGATAGAATCCCTGATTAAGGCATTCCATACATCATGAGATTACAGCTCATTGAGATAAACATCATACTAGAGGTCTTTATTATCTTCCCTCAAGTCCAAGAGGGAGTGTTAATGTTGTGGCCTTGGAAAAGATCAAAATGCATCTTATGCTAGCTGATGTAACCTTATGACTATTCAGATTATTCGTATTGGTTCTCTCAGGAAGGTATGAAGTGACATTCTGCAATAACATTGAGTTGAGTATATAAATAGGGTATGCCTTCGTGACAAAGGGAGAAGCTAAAGGATATGCATTTGTGGACATTCGAGGATCTTGATTCTCTAGTAATCAAGAAATTGTAGCAGAGAATTATGGTTATTACGATGTGAGAAGGCTATATGTCAGAGGGAGAAGCTAGAAGATCAAATTAAGTTGGCACCCCCGGATCTTGGTCATACAAATTCAAAGGGAGTGTACCATGTCAAGATGGTGTATACTTTGTAAGCTCAGAATTCACCAAGACTATGAGACAGTGCGAACAAACGACCAATATTCTTACCAAACCCCTTGCTAGAAAGAAGATTGTGTACTTTCAGATAACCTTGGTATGTTGAGGAGTAAAGCCTTAGCTGAAAAGAAGGTTTCAGCTTTAGTGATCCATCATTTTGTATCTTAAATAATTCTTGTCTTTGATAGACAGGTCTAAGGTGGAAGTCTTGGTTTCCACTCTCTGGGATGAGCCATGGTGGATCCACCCTCTGAGAAGAGTCAAGGTGACTTTATGGGTCCATTCATTTTTATTCAAAGAAGATGACGATCTTTTGTGTAAATAATTGGAGTTACTATTTCAAGGTGACGATCTTGACAATAGTTAACCAAGCTTCAAGATTGACACCCGAACAGGGTTGCCCTGGACTGTGCCGGATATCTTGATGCTTATGTTATTACTGGATTGTGTAATAACTACTATATCATGATTGACACCCTAATAGGGTTGTCCTGGATTGTGCCGGATATCATGATATTGAGATAATAAGTATTGATCATGACTAATGACTTCTTTATGTTGTTCCTAATTGGTCGGGGATTATAACATGTAATCAAGATTAGACTACATTAAGTTGTTGTCCCAGAATGTGCCGGATATCTTGATTGTTATTGCTAAATCTAGTTCTGAATTGGTCGGGGATTGCGATAACTCTTCTATCAGGATGAGTACATTATATTAATGTCCCGAGCTATGTCGAATATCTTGATATGAAGTTATGTTTTAGTTATCACTACGATCCAGTTTTGAATAAGTCAGGGATTGTGATGACACCTAGTCAGTTCCTCTCTTGCTAAGAGGGAGTGTTAAGATATAGCTACGATCAGATATGGTAATATATATATATCATTTGATAATTGTATATGTTACAATGTAGTTAATATTAACAATCGGTTATAAAGGGTCATGACCCTACATAGCATAAGCCATGTATGGTCATGGCTCTTCAAGACATGACTATTCAAAGGATATAAATGCATATCGATGGCTGGTGAAAAGATCAATCACAACAGTAATCTGTTTCAGTACAGCACTCATATATATTCTCTATAGGATGATCTTGATTTCAGAACAAAAGAAAATGAATGGGATGTGTTGATGTTAGTTTTGTGCCACTACATAACATATAGCAATTGAATACTTGATACAGCGTACCAAACACTCAACCCTCTCTTGAAAAGTATATGAGGATACTCCAAGGTTCCTTACACCTGTGGATACTAACTCAGTTATAAAATGTGATCTGCTGGTAATCACTTCGACAAGCTTACGTTGGTCATTCAGGGATGTTAAACTCTTGCTATGATGATGATGAGATAACTTTCTTCTTTTATATCATTTCCAACTTCGCTCATCAAACTAATTTATATCACTTCTAGCTTTGCTCTTCAAACTTTCGAACTTCAACTACCGAACTACTGATTACTTCTACTACTACTCCTACTGAATGGAAAGATTGGCAAATGGACGGGGATCAAACCAAATGAAAGCTTGCCAGCGGCGCTACCTCCATTGGTGCAATGATTCTAAGGGATATTCTTAGGATTTTCACACTAACACCTATCTTCCAACCCAACTTGAAGTACAAGCGGAAAGATGAAATGCAAGTAGAACTTGGGAGCAATTGGACTAGATTACCACACAAGGCTTCTTAACAAGCCGCTAGGATGCTAGTGGCCTAGTATATAGATCCCTATCAAACATTTACCAATATCACCATACAACTAGCCATCTACTTCTATTCTAACAACATGAAATGAAATCCTACTTTAATTTGAGAGATGAGAGGAACCATGCAAATACACCAAAATGATCATGTATATCCACCATGCAAGTCACAATAATGAATAGAGAACAATTTTGATAGTATTTTGGCAACAATTCTCCAACATAACTCCCTTTACAAATGAGTACAAATGGCCTTATATAGAGTCTCAAAATTACAACGAGTGGCCAAGATTAAGAGGCAAAATCAAGGGCCAAGATTAAACCTTACAAACCCTAATTAAGGTTACCATCTTTCAACCAATTACATGAGGGAACCAACTTTGTGGGCCAATGAGAAAATTACAACAATCTGTCAACCAATGAGAACATAGGACACTTGGCATGATTTGATTGCATGCACATGAAATTGCCACCTTATCAACCTTGTTTTATAAAGTTCATTAATCCTTGAGATGAGGTGAAGCCTTGGATGCTTGAGCTTGTCCTTAGAAACTTTCTCATCACCACTTGAACTTGCTTGTACTTGATGTCCTGACCTCGAAAGGGTGAGGTCTCCATGCACTTGGGGTAATCCTGCCTTGACCTCGGTGGCTTGCCTAGATGTGAACCCTTTTGCAATTTAAGAGCCTTGCTTTTGGCCACCGCCTTGAAATCAAACTTGACCTCCCAAAACCTTTCACCTCGCTTTCCTCTTTCATTATCCCTGCCCTCCTTTAACCTTCCATGGTCCTTCAAACTTGTCTTCTTGAATTCAATTTGCTTGCACCCCCCTCTGCTTGAATACTCTTGGGTTTTGGGGGCACCTGCCTCGGCCATTTCTCTCTGATCGTTCCACAATCCACCTACTACTTGATTTGAAATAATCATTAAGTTCATTAACTGCCTCCACATTCGTAGCCTCCCTCTTTGGTTAACTCTTGGATGCCTTCAACTGTTCGAACTGCCACAACCTCGCTTCTTGGCATAAGCATTTGCCTTAACCATAGTGGTGCAGTGCATCTCCCCAATTGGATTTGGTTTGATTGGCAAAGCATCACTAGTAGCCTTGCACTTGAATTGAAAAGGTAGGACCCCATGTAGACTTGCCTCTGATTTTGTACTATCTAAGTTGCAACTCTAAATTCATGCTAATGATCCTAATCCAATCAATCTTTCCTTTACCATTTCCAATGCCTTTAATAAAATAAAACATCCAAGGATCAAACTGTGTACCTTGAGCAGAGCCTGGGATCTGGCTGAGAAGTACAATGAAGGCGCCATACTCTGACTTGTATTCTGTTTGTTGCTGGGGTAGACTGAACACTTCCTTGCACAAATCCATACTGTTTGATCTTCTTTGCCACAGGGGACTAGCTGTCTCTCAACCTCTCTCTTAATTGAAACATATCAAGGGTACTAATGTTGGTGTCTCCAACGTGTCTCAGTTTCGAGCGGAAGTTGGAATTGGGTATCATGACTTCCTTGTCTCCTATTTTAGCATTAGTTTCTTTGGGTCGCTTGTTTGCATTGGCATCTGCTATCCTAAATACTTATCACTCCCCGCCTTTCTACAATGATGGTGGGTCTACACTTATCACTCCAAACTTCCTCCTAATGAGATGGAAACTACACTTATCACTCCCCGCCGTTACTTTAAGAGATGAGCTACACTTATCACTCCAATCTTCTTCCTAGTGATGATGATGAAGACTACACTTATCACTCCCCGCCGTTACCTTAAGATGGACTACACTTATCACTCCAATCTTCCTCCTAGGGGTGGGACTACCACTTATCACTCCCTGCCGTTTCCTATGAGATGGACTACACTTATCACTCCAATCTTCCTCTTATGATGATGAAATGATGGAATGCAAGCAAGAACTTGGGGAAAAAAGCTAATCAAGACAATCGAGTAATCAACCTACTAACCAAACTTCTAACTCTACTTTTTGAAACTAGTCTTCAACATCTAACACTAATACCAAAGAAATGAAAACAATTAAAAAGAAAAGGGTAAGATACGCCACTCACCGGTTATGCAATTCTGAATTCTACCTTGATGTATTTGCCTTCAATCCTCAAACTTGATGCCCTTAACCTATCCAAATTCTGAAACTCAACACCCAAATCTGAACCCTTACACCTTGCCAACTGAAATTTCTGAATGTAGACGCCTTGCAAAACGGTGAAATCTGAATGTTGATGCCCTCAAAATCAGAACCTCTCCCACTAATTTTCAAAAATTAAAGCCTCAATGCTTGCAAATCTGGAAATGGAGGCTTGAGAATGTGGATCCAACCTCAAGTGTTGAAAATTCTGAATATATAAACCTTCAAGGTCTGAATTTTCTTGCAAAAATCAGAACTTTAACTTTGACAAAATCTGGAAATGAAGGCATGGAAGTGTGGATCTCAACCTTTCAAAATCGAAATTCCTTATGCAAAAATCAGAATTTCAAGCTTGACAAATTCTGGAAATGGCTCCTAATGACTGAGATTTTCTTTCTAATTGCAAAAAAAATCTGAACTTTATGCCCTAGATCTAAAAATGGATGCATGCAACATTCGAAAATTGCCCTCTTGGGGGTGAATTTAGATGCCTTCCTTGCCAAGGAAAAATGAAATTCCTCACCCAGATTTTCGGATCTGCCCTCTATATGCCCAGAAAAAATCAAAATTCTTCAATGATTTTCAGATCTAATGCTTGGAAAAGTTGCTGCATGTATATGGGATCCAAAATCGCTGCATATCCCTTGTATTATCGCTGGCTATGTCTTCAAATCTTGCTGATTATAGCCTCCCAATTTTGCTGGAAAAGCAGAGCTTGAAGATCGAATTTGAATTGTGTGAAATGAAGAGGGGAGTCTCCTTTTTATACCCCATGCTGAGCACTAAAACAGGGCTGACCAAGCCTGTTTTCACAAAAAAATAAAAAATAAATTAGCACAATAAATAGGGCCGACTTGGCTAAAAGCCAAGCAATTTCGAAATTTCAGAAATAAAATCCCCCAAATTCGAAAATAATAAATGGGGCTGGGCTTGTTTGCAATTCCAAAGACTAATTTCGATTTTTGAAACACAATATCCCAAACAATAAAATTAAAAGGCCCCTTTCATGAATTTCGAAATTCAATGCATGCTGGATTTTCGAAAATGACAAGGTTATTTCCAGATTTTAAGTTTATCCAATACATTGACAACTTGAAAAAATCGAAAATAGCTCTATCATTTAGTCATTGCCTCAAGAATATTATGAATTGCCCAATGAAAAAAATGAAATTCAATGCACGAGGTTTCGAAAATAACCATATAAGTCTCAGATTCTGCAATTTATTAATTTATCCATCCAATTAGCAATTGAAAATTGCCCCATTTATTTGCAAATTGCCATGAAAAATTTCATTGCCTCAATTGCCCCAAAAGTTTCGAAATTACAAGCATTTAAATTTTCGAAAATAATAGTGAATCTCAGATTTTGCTTGTTTATCAAGACAAAGGACATAATCCAGATATTCAACTTTCCAAATTTAAAATCACAAGGCAGACAAAATCAAACTTGAATTTCAATAGCAAGGCAAAAAAATTGACTTCGAATCATATCATCACTTTGCAATTGAAACTTCATCATCACTCAAAAATCAAGCCATGTTTATCACTCCAACTTCAAAATTTAAAACTACAACGAGCCATGACTGCAAATCAAACCATCAATTCCACTGGGATCTACGAATTATCGGCTCAAGTCGGGAGGCAAGATAAAGGCCCAAAGTTTAAAACGGGGGTCCCCAAGAATTGGGGCGATGGTGTGAAACCTCACAACAGGATGATTGCTTCAAGTTTAGCGCAGAAAGTAAGTTTCTCACCCAAAAGTCTAAAGATAATGAGAACTCTTTGCTAACCAAAGATGATCACTCAGGGCTCTTCACGCAGGTCAAAGAGTCCAAGAACATGTTCTTCTAGAGAATGGTTTGACACACTCTCTCTTCCACACCCATGCACATGCCCACACGCATGCACATACACATGTAGACCTGCCCGTACGCATGCTCAGTTCACTTTTGTCAGATTTAATACATACTGTTGTTAATGCTGTTTAGTCTTTTGGAATCAGGTCCATATCTTAGTTATGCATGCATTTTGATTGTTTATTCTAGTTTCAAAGAAGGAAATTATGGTGGAAAATCAGGATTCTTGCATGTTCAAACAGCGATTTACAGTTCAATTTACTGATCAAAGGAACATAGCTTAGAACGTCTCAGGTAGCCTGTTGCTTCATGATCAAACTACGTCGCATATGGATGCCATATTATAGATCTAAAAGATTGTAGTAAAGGTATTTCCAATGTATCCATGTACATAGAGTTACCAGGGATGGAGAAATATAACCAGATTTGAGTCCCAAGGATACTCTTAACAATTTGTTTTTTTCCCAAACACATAGTATCTAAGTTTTCATCTACTCTTTTACTTGTGACAACATTTCTGAAAATATTCTAGATGAACGACAAAGTCAGAAACTGTATACACATTTGTTATTTTCATGTATATGAAAAATACATATTCCAATTCTGTGCAGGGTGTATTGCTTGGTCTGTCAAACACAGCAGGAGTACTTGCTGGTGTTCTTGGAACAGCAGCAACTGGTTACATTCTACAACATGGTTTGTATTCACAAGATTAGTACCAGCATCTACACATCTTATTATGAATTTGTAAAGTTACCACTCTTTTCTAATCAAGATTTAAGTCTATAAAAATTATTCATGTGACAGTGTAGGCTGGAAATTTCACAGTTATGAATGTCTTCCTTTCCAATCCTGTAGGTTCTTGGGATGACGTATTCAAAGTTGCCGTTGTTCTGTACCTGCTTGGAACTTTAGTATGGAACATTTTTGCAACAGGAGAGTGTGTATTTGATTAAATACCAGTTCATAGTGTGTTCTTGACTCATTACATAGAAAAGGTAATAACAGCAGGTCATGAATGAAGCACTACTTTTTGCTTGCATACAGCACAACTTGTGAGAATTGGAAGTAAATAAGTTTAATCTCCCACATTTACATAGAAACAAATACGATGTTTCCAGCTTATGAATGAACGTTACCAGATTGTTTAACCAGTTTTTTGTTGTTTATTGTTAACAGACAGATTATTTATCAGGGATGCTTAATCCAAAAAGTGGCTAAATGGTCTTTACCCAAATTTGTCCTGCAAAACTGCTGAAGGCTTAAATTATCAGCATGTCGAATATGATATTCTAGCCTCAATCCATCATTTCACATAAGGTAAATTGCCTTAAAACTGTGAGGCCTCATTTCCAGAATAGAGCCGATTTAGTTTGATTTATGTATACATTCAATCAGGATGCCATCCTTTGGTTGAATTCTAATGACTGACTGAGCAATTTGCTTACGGTTATTATGAGCTAGTTGCAATAATATATGCACTTACGGGCGTAAAAAAGAATATTACTCTGTACCCCGTTCAAGTATCACCACCACGGCAATGTCTATCCAGCATTTTGGATTCAATTTTCACAAAATAATTATCAATTAGAATATAATAGTGCTTTTTATTGTTAAAACTTAGTAAATAATTATTTTGTAATAAGCGCATCCAGAATGCTGGATAGCCATGGAAGTTCTGAGTGTCAGGACCTTGCACAAATGGTTTTAATTGCTGGAAGATATGCTCATTTCACAGCCATTGGTTTCCAAGAAACATAAGGGGTGAATTGCCTTTGTTTCATGGAACTTAGCTAGTTCCTTTCAGATAAGAAATGTTAGTCTGAAATGCCAGTAAATAATGCTAAGCATATACACATCTAACCTAATTTATTTTGCTATATATGGTTAAATTATGATGGAGGAAAGAGTTGTATGTGGTGCAATATTGTGTTTCTGCCATGTTATTTTGTCCTATGGCGATCATTAACTAAAAAGGAATTGATCTTGGATTTCAAAAATTGCATGTAATCTCTGGGAAAACTGCAGTCTTATGAAAGCTATAGAATCATTTGAGTACCAAGAATACTACAATTGAATAATTTGTTTAAAATTAAAATATTAGTTTAAAATTAAAGCTTAAATTATTGGAACTCACAGTGACATTTTGAGAATTACATTAGCATACATGAGAATGGTTGGTCATTGAATTGGTTACTCCTGCATTCAACCATTCTCTTAGCCAGGTTACCTTTTTTCTCCACCAGAAAGTGCTTAAAATCGGTGTACAGAAACCTTTTGTGAAATCATAAATTTGTAAGATATTATATTGGTAAATAGGAAGGTTACATAAAGTGTATACAATGATCTATAAAAATGGTGGTTAGTCTAAGTTCGTAAGTTCAAACTTTGCAGTCTGTACTTTTACCGAACTTCAATGTCTCAATATTCAAATCTTGGTCAAATTGCGGTAAAGTTTATAGAAGGCATTTATGCTTTGAAAAGCTTGCAGTTTATTGATGCACACAAGGACGTGGGATCATATAAATGATAGCGTGTCCTTGCTAGCCATGTTTCAAGGTCCCTTAATGAATGGGGCCATGGTTTTGTAGCAACAATTAATAAACAATATGGGGAGGCGGGTTTCCATAAAAGGTGGCTAAATTAATGAAGAGTTGCCCAAAAAAAAAGGATCATTTTTAAGAAATAATTTCATTACTATTTTAATTGCTATCTTTGAGATGGAAGTGAACCTGGCTAGTGATGGCTTTTTGAACATATGCAAAATTATCTAGTCATTTATGTCATATTTTGAGCCATGTGTCCAGCCAAAGAATTTGAAGTTGAAAACCCTTGTATTCTAGAGATCAAAGAATGGAACTTTTTGGTTTCGTAGATATTGGATATAAAAAAAAATTGATTTTTGTGGGCAATTTCATACAAAGGTTGTATATGTACTTTAAAAATTTGATTGAATTCTAGCATATATGTTGGTATTCATAGCAAGGTTTTGTTTCAAAGGATTGACCATATTGTTAAAAGCATATGTTTTGTAATAACTTAAGTAGTATTTATTGTGGAGGAAGCATTATTGACATTTGTATATTATTTTTTGAATCTTTAGCATATCTATATTATTTTGGCAAATAATTTGGCAAATAACAACATTTTGGCAAATCCTTCATGCTTTTTATTTCTAGCTTAGCTGATATTACTGGTTTACCTGTCGAAGGTACCCATTTTCATAGAGGCAATCATAGGCTAGGAATTGAAGCCTTTTCTATTTTTCCCAATACTGATGATGAGAAAGCCCTTATGACTAAGGGGAAAGGTGACTATGTGGATATTACTAATATTGATGAATTCTAGGCCAAAATTTTAAAGGCTATGATAGAATATTTTACTCTGGAGGGGTGGTATTCCAAAATCTACAATTTCCATTTTGTGTTTGCTAACCACTTCAAGCATAAAAGGAGAATTTCCTTACTATCTTTCGAGTTCTCTGAATAGCAGCATTACTGGACACAGGAAAAAGGCTTCTAACCCTGTGCGGCATGAGGGCTTGATCCTTCTTATTTCTGAGCACATGAGGGACAACATTTTGGACCCTATCCCTAAAAGGATCACAGGCAAAAGAAAGGTGAAGATTGAGGAGGAGATAGAATCGAAGACTAGTAAGAAGGGAAAGAAAAACAAGGGAAAACCCCCTGTTGCTACTAGTGACAAAGTTATCAGAGAGGAGTTAGAGAATAAGCATCAAACTAGAGGAAAGGGTATTCTTGAGGAAGACAATGAGAAGGACTCTGAGGAAGAAGAGATAAACAATGAGAATGAGAAAGAGGAAGAGCAAGGAAAAGACTAAGAAGAGGAAATGAATGACTGGTTGGATGAGGGGAATGATGATAAAGAGGAGATTAGCTAGGAAGATGGAGAAGAAAAGGAGGAAGTGGAAGAGGAAGAGGAAGGAACCCAGGGTTTCTCTTCTAAAGAAGTTATGAATGATTCCCTTGATTATAATGAGGGTGTTGAGGAAAAGGATGAAGGCACTCAGTCCATGGAGGTTGATATTTCTTCTCAGAATACCCCTGTGGAAGAAAAAATGAGCAATGCTATGCCTGACATAGGGGATGGTAAAACCAGAGAGGAAGAAAATAAAGATGAAGGTTTTTCTGAGGGAATTATGGGTGGACAAGAGAATGATGGTAGGGAGGCCGGCAATACTCCTTTTGCTAGTGATACTGGTGAGGACACCTCGAAAAGAGGGAAGGAAGGTAAGGATGAGTCGACAACGCTGGAGATCATCAACAACAAAGAGGAACATGTTAGTCTTCAGAGGGAAGATTCTGTGCAGAAGGAGAAGAACAATATGGAGATTCAGGACAAGAACAGGGATTGGAAAAAGGAAATGCAGGAAATGAAAATCCACGTCCAGGATATGGAAAAAACTATGAAAAACATGAATACTAAGTTGGGAAAAATGGGAAGTAAAGTTTTTGATAAGGTTAAACATAAAAATACTAATGAGGATGGAACTGCTGAGATGAACAAGAAGGTTAATAACAAGATGAAAGAACTAGAAACCAAAATCAACAACCATGACAATATGATAAAAGGTGTTTTGAACCACAGCAATGAGGGTCTGAAGGTGACCATTATGAATCTGAAAATGTTGCATAACTACCTGGAAAGGAACATGCTGGAAAGAACCACTATCACCATCGATGAGGATGCTGGCAACATTGGGCCGGGGACGAGAACTAGAGGACGCACCCACAGAAAGGTCCCGGAAAACCTAAAGAGCTAAAGGAGTTGCAAGAAACGATCTAGAAGATGGAAGACCTCCAGAAGAAGGCTGAGGAGATGATAATAGTTAATTAGCTTGTTCTTGCTAGTAGTTGTTTTACTGTTGGTTTTTTCTTTAGTAGCTACTTTTGAATTGTTCGGCTGGTAGTTCCTGTTTTGTTATTGTTTTCCAACAGGTGTTTCATTTTGTGAACTTTACTGCTCTATCTTTATGTTGTTTTGTACTTTGGTTTCGGGTCCATGTAAAACTTGCTTTTACCTTAATCAAAAATAATATTTATTAATTGTATACTCTCACTTTGTCCTCATGGAATCTTGTTGGTAAAAAAGGTAAATGTTTCATATTAAAATTTGTTGATGATATTATAGTGGTATGAAAGCTAGCATCTTGTTAGCTTGTTGAATGACATGAAATGAAAGACTTGTAATGAAAGAGGAGAAATTAGGGTGTGTTCTTGGCAATTGAATAGGCTTGTAGATGAGGTGAGACAACATGGCATAAGTACTATTAGTAGGTCAAGAGAGAATGAGCCAAATTATTGACAAGAATGTTGGAAATCTAGATGAATACATCCATTGTCTTCACTTTTTAGAATCAAGTGTACACTAGAGCACCATAAAGAGGGGAAGTTTATTTGCAAATAATTGACTAGTGGGTATTTCCCTTTTGAAACCCTATAGACTCATGCTCTTACAAAGAGAAGAAGAAAATAGTAGAGCCTAAGCTTGATAGATTAGATAATATTAGGGGAAGATAGAATATTTAAAGGCAACCATACCCTTTGGGAAGTATATGGAGCTATTGGGAAACAACATAGAAGGAAGAAATGGTATAACCATAGTAGCGATGAGTGAAAAAACTAATTGCACTAGTATTTGATGGTACTTAAAACATATATTTTTAAGCTTTGTTCCAAAAACTACAAACTTCACACATAACTCCACGATGGAGGAAAATGCAATCCAGTTTTCCATATTAGACTTGGAGGAAATTGCCTATGATTATAGGGACAATGATTTCGTCACATAAGGGAATGCCCTTAGGAAATTTTTTTGACCATTCCAACTAGAGGTTGTTAAGTTTGAACAAAAGGATGAAAATAAATGTTTTAGAGAACTTTGTTAGAACTAGCAACAACTTTAGTGGATATATATGTAGTAGAATTCTAAAGCTATAATTATGGTATTCAATATAGCACAAAATAGGACCAAAACACTTTCCTCTTTTTTTAGGGTTTCTATGAGCATCACAAAGGTCTAGTCAATGACTTTACACCATCATTGCTACATGATGCTATTAAGAGAATATTGATATTTGAAACATCCATACCAAGGAACATATCTTCATCGTGACTAAAACCACCCTCTACTAAACTTTAGAAGGACAACTTTTAGAAATGAAGATTCAACTCACATCCTCGAAAGATCTCACTACAATGATTTGTTGAATGAAAAGATGGATGATACAGATAGGAATATGACAATGTTCTTGTGGAGAAAATCATGGGAGCTTAGTTACTAATGCCTTGGCAAGGGCTAAGTGCATTATATTAAGATATATTTAACAATGAAGATGAACTTGAACAAATAGAGCTACAACAAGCCACAAAGGAGCAAATCGAGCATGAGCCTAAATCATAGATGATAGAAATAACACTCTTGCATCTCTTTCAACAATACCGCCATCCATTCAAGTTTTGTGGGGTGTAATCTGGGTAATGGATCACAATATTGTTTCATGTATCCTTTTCAAAATTACGATGGAAGACTGAGGCAGGGACATCCCAATGAATCTCACTTTAGTTTACTTTACAACATTCATCTCATTGTATAAAGCCAAAGGTTTACAAATATTCCTTCACATCACATTCCAATCTCAAGTGAATCGGACCAGGCTAGGACAAGTTATCATTTTTCATGTCCCTTTAAAATATTAGGAGCCAAGGATACGACTTGTCCCATGCCAAAGAGTTTTCAGGGGTCAAGGATAAGACATGCTTCTTGGTGCATGCTAGAGGATCACTGAGGATCAAGGTTTGGATCCCCTTCTTATTGTATGTTGTGTTGGCGAAGATTGGACATCGAGGGTTGGAGGTGATGTCCAACATGTGTCTAGGGATATCAAGTTAAGGTTGAGGTTGTTGTCTAATGCACAACAAGAGAAGTAAACAACAATAGTTTGTGGAATGGGAGACAAAATTGTAGTGTATGGAACAATGGGGAGATTGCAAGGTTGTGAAGTTGACTTGTGGTAGTGTGTGTCATTCAAATGCTGACCTTTGCACCATTGTAGGTTTGGGTTGACCAATTTAATTTTTGAATGACAACATATAATACTAGGAAGCTTTGCAATTGTAATAGTCATAGATATTATGTATTCTTGGGCACCTTGTGTTCAATCTTTTGTGGAGGAAAATCCATAGGAGGTTTTGATCAGGAGATGAAACCCCATTGATCATTGCAATTAGAGGATGAAAACCCTTTGGTTTGAGGGTGTTCTCACTCAAGGAGTGCATTGGAGCTTCAAGGCATTTTATGAAAGTTTTGTGATTGTGATTGTTATTGTTACTGTTATTGTTATTGTTATTTGGTGTTGTTGCAATGATTGTAAAATAGTCCCAATTGTGGTGGTAATATCAGTATAAGTTGTAAGGTATGTTGTTCAATTAATTACTGTCATTATCATAGTTTGGATGAAACCATTTGTATGTTGCCCAATGAATATTGTTGCTAGTATTGTAAATCTATTATTTTACTTTAACTTTGGAAAGACATTATAGTGGTATTAGACCACCTTTCTTGCCAACATGTGAGTTTGTAGCGAGTGATAGGAAAATCAAGTACCTTCAAAGGGAGACGTTGAAAAGAAGCTACAGATTTAACACTTTAGATTTAGAGCCAAATTTCTAAAATGGGAGGAGCCAAAATACTTTGATAAGGAATTGGAAAAATATCTTATTGAACATATGGGCTTCGATTATTCCATTTATTGAGACATGAATTTTGTTGAGTATTATGAGATGATGCTTGGAAACTGCATAAGAAAAGGGAGGAGAAAGGAGGAAGATTCAATGTTCACTAAGGATGAGATCACAGAGCATGATCCAAAAAATCATTCTTGAAAGAGGAAAGCCCCAAGACAGTATAACCTCAAATAGTGAAGGGTACTCTAGAGCCATAATCACAAGAGGTGGTCAATAAAGAAGTTGTGATGGTAGAGATTGAAGAAAAATCAGTCACAAGAAGTCAAAGAAGAAACAAGACACCTCAATGATAGAAGATAGTGAGATCCAAGATTAGCACATCTTCGCCCCTAATGAAAAATTAGTTTTGTGTGTCCAAGATGTGTCAATAATTGCAAATGATGTCAAAAAAACCCCCCTAATTTTGAAGTATGGAAGTAATTGCACCATGTAATGATAAAGCAATGTATGGGAATGGTTGGATTGTGTGATGTTGATTTGCAAAATATCAGTTATGTTTTTGTGATGAGTGATTTTACTTTGGTTGACCCCATGGAGGGATGGAAAGTTGATGATGAAATCCCTAATGATATTGGATTGTTGAAGGTTACACCTACAAATTATGGCATAAGGATTCCATCCTTTTGTTGGGAAAATAGGTGTTGTACACCTTGCCTAATAATGTCTATAGTTGTAATATTTTATTTATTATGTATGTTGCACTTAGGAACACCTATATGGATGTGCAACATGTAGAGATTCCTTTAAATTATTCTCAAAGCCACTTAATGTTGTATCGTAACATTTTTATATTATATTATATTATATTATATTATGAATGTTTAATATTGGGGAAAGTAAATTAATAAACTACTAAATATTAAATTTTGGGTCAATTTTTAGGTAGCACACGGTTTATGTAATACCACTTGGTAGTTATGTGGGAGTTTGTTTCTATAAAAGCAACCACAAAGGTAGTTGTTTGGGGTTGGCTAGATTAGCCTTTGTTGAGGTTAGGAGCATGGCATGAGATGTGTGGTTACATGCTTGTTCACATGGAGTGCTTGTTGATGGCTAGGATTTTGAAGGCTTTCATAGATGTATTGTAATATTGCATTGCTGAATAATACATAGATAATTGATGTTTTTTGGAGGCTAGGTTTTTTCCCTTGTAAGAGTTTTTATAGGGTATATCTTGTGTCACATTTTCATAGGTATGTTGTTTATTATTTTCACATGAATTCAAATTGTTTAGTTGTTTGATTTCTCAATTGGGTTATATGGAAATTATCACTATATGACTGAAAGTTTCATTACAAGTGGTTTCAGAGCCATGATTTTGGTGTTATAAGCCCTAGGAGTTGAATCAATGGAATGCATTAAAGAATATGTTAGAGTAATTTGAACGTATTATCCAATTATTTATTAATTAGGTTCTTTGATTGCTTTTTCACTTAAGCCAAACTTAGGTGCTTTATTTCATCTAGAGTTTACATTTTTAGCTTTAGTTAAGTTGTAGTTGAGCTTTATTGAGCTCCTACTTTGCATTGCTTTAACTCTTATAATTTCAGGATTAGGGTATCTCTTTTTTTCTATAAAGTAAGTCATTCATTCATTGTAATTGTACCCCAATTCATTTTTGTGCAATCAATGCAAAATTCTAGAGTTGTTATAGAACATATTGTCTTTGCTTTATCTCCTTGGTGTGATAGGTGTTTTGTTTGTAGATGATCCTTGACTCTTGTGGTTGTTTTATCAACTCCTACATGGTATATAATTGCTAGATTTGACAAGTTCTTGTATGCATGCTTGAGAAATCCAACCTTGGGAAATTTTTCTATGCACAATGGGCTCAAACAAAGATTTCCATCATGTCCATGACATCGAAAAACCCTAAGATTGATTATCATTTCATCAAAATATGAGCAATTAAGAAATTGGGTCAAATTGGCCAAGGGCATGCAAATCAAGGCAAAATTTAGATGTAGCTCAAAAATCTGGGCACTTTGGCACAAAATAGAGGTCACCATCACACTCAAAAGGCCCAAACCCCCATAAAATGACAATCAAATTGTCGAATTCCAACACCATCAATTTTAGGGCAAGTTTTTTTTCTAGGCACAAAATATGAGGTCCATACGATCGTATGCCCTCATTGCATCAATACTTACGTAGGCCTAAACAAATCACAAGGCATAGAGAAAAAAATTGTTATATTTTTTTGAATTTTTTATAAAGTGTTTTAAAAACACTTTTGTGAAGCGACCTATAATACCCCTCGCATAGGTTGCTTTTCAATTTTTATTGCCAAACTCTTTTAGGCCATTTTCATGTGTGCATTATTTATTTCAGAGATATTTGAGGATATGAATGTATTACATTATATTGGATTATTATGAATTAGATGTTTTTGGTTATTTTCATGTTGATTAAATGCAAATGATGATGTTATTTATATCTTATGGTTATTTCATGATGATGAATTATATGTTAGGATATCATTGACACTTATGGTTCACTGACCTCATACTTGTATGTGTATAGTTGGCATGTATGTTTTATATTTCTGTTTGGCATTCTTGATGTGGTTGAGGGATGAAGTCGTAGTTAATTGCTTGCGAGATCCACATGATTGACTAATCCCCGCCATTGCTTGTTTATATTTATATATGTATGTACATGCTCGTCTTTTATGCAAGTTTATAGGTACCAAGCACCGACTTCTCTGAATTGCCAGGATGAGCACGTTGGAAATCTAATATGGGAAAGTGAGATATTGAGAGGGGGGGCGAATCAAATATCCACTACTAAGTCCACTTTGACATAAGTTCAACTTGTATACCATAAACATGAATTTCAATACTGAAATAGATCTAACAATCTAATCACAACTATCAAATGAAACATATAACACAAAGATTTTGGTTACCTAGAAACCCTTGAAAGGTCAAACTAGGGTGGGGATGACACCCACCAATCTTCACTACTGCAGTATTAGGGCTACAAAGTTTGATCATTTCTGACGATCTACCCTGCGAGGGGTCTTCCCTATTAAGAGCTTACAGACTTATACAATCTACCTTGATTAAAGGATTTAAAACTTACAACTAAGTAAGCACTCGGTTAAGAGATTTGCATAGGTATGTGAGGACCACTCTGTTAAGAGATTTACCCTGATTCACCTGCTAAAATGTATCAGTACCTGATCCTTCGGTTTGCATTATGGATGTTGATAATCGATCTCCTCTTTCCACTACTTATCTTATCTTATCTCAAAATCAAATGTATCTCTATTTTGTCCTTCACTGCTTTTCTCGGTCTCTTTGCTTGATCTCTGTATCTGATAATAAAAAAACTTCTATGCTCTGCGTACATGAGATCTCCTTTATTACACCTATCCATACATCATTTTAGGGTTTCTAAGATATCATCTTATATAAACATCTAATCAACCTCCTAGATCAAGATCAATGATCTAGATTCTCTACTTATGTCGCTCAATCAAATCCAAAGCGTAATCAAATCCTTGATTTCCTCAACGAACATTAAATCTTGCATAGAAGTCAGCCAAAATGGTTTACCTTGGTGTTTGTGCCATAACAAACACATGTCAAAATTGGCTTGCTCGACATATGAAGTCTCTGATGCTCGACATATACTATTCTTCATATACAACTCGACATAAGCTGCTCGATGACTACTGAAGTACTAAGTGATCTATGACTTGCTTGACAGTAACTACTGCTCGGTAACTATACAAGTTTATTCATAACTCGGCCTTTACAAGATGGCTCGGTCGCAGTGATGACTGACTAACATTGCCTAGAAAATGACTACGTGCTAGACACTAATGGACAACAAAACTTAGGGATCAACATAGCGTGCCCTATCACAATATCTCAATGGTAAGAGAGGGGATATAACATACAAATTCAAATCCCAACCCAAGCTATTGATTGTCCTAAAAAAATGGACACATATATGTTTTCTACCCATCCGAATTCGTCAAGGTGGCATGAATTCATGAACCCCTTCCTTGGTGTTTGTTTGTTTGTTATTTGAGTTAGTTGATCCTTCAAGTGTTGTGAGTCAAGTGAATTTGTTGTGTAGATTAATTGATTTAAAATAATTAAACTAAAATTAATTAGGAGATTAGAATAATTATATTTTTTGAGTATGAAAATATTAAATAAAAGGATATTTAATTACTAAGGGTTAATTAAATACCTTTATTTAATTAAAAAGACTTAATTAAAAGTCTAAATTTGGACTAAAAGGGTTTAATTAATTATTAAATTCAAATTTGAAATTTAAGGCATAATTGATTTATTTGATATTTAATTTTCAATTTGCATAGTTATTAATGTGCTAAATAATAATTGATTAATTAAATATTGATATGCAATTTAAGATGCACAATCAGTTTAGTAAAAAATGATTTAGAAATTTAAAGTTAAAGTAGAGTTAGGAATTGTAATTAGAAAAGTGCATTATTTTATTATTAAATTATAATTAATCATGCAAAGTAAATTGATGAAAACTAGGTGGAGAGTTGAGTTCTGATTTTTAGGGATTGCATGTTTTAGAAACCCTAGGAGGAATAGGTCTTCTTTATGAGAGGTTTCTGGGTATTATTGTCAGAACACCTATCAGGTTTTGGGAGGAGCTCTCTTAGAAGAAATTTGAAGAATCTTGGTAAGCTTAGATTTTGAAGGTGTTGTTTCAGATTTTTGGAAAGCTTAGATTTTTGAAGGTTGAATTGGATTCTTTTTGTCTTCGAATTTTCAGGCTTTGTTTGAGGAAGGGTTTGAAACCTTCTTTTTGTAACATTCTTTCATTTGAAAAGATTATTTGCTTCGTGTTTGGAATTGTTTATGCAAATGGATTGGAAATTAGGTTTATGTTTTAATCAAGTTTGTTTTTGTAAAATTTTGGATTAGTTTGATATTAAATTAGATCTAGTATTATGTTTGGATTGTTTAAAAACCTAGGAAGAAATTTTAGGAATATGTGTGAGTTTTTCCTAATTAGGGTATTTACCCAGAAAAGATAGATAAATTCTCAATATTTTGCATAGAAATTTAATTGAAATTGCATGTGAAAATCATATTAAAAAAAAAAAATAGTTCTATTAGAAAATCTAGTACCCATTAAAGAAAATCAATTGAAAAAAAATAGATATATAAAATAAAAGGGTTGTTATTCGAAAAGATAGAGGATGGAATGATAGAAATGTTGGGAACCTTCAAGATGACACCTTTACAAATTGGGAATCTTATCCCTGAAGAATTGTTCAGTAAAATTGATGAGAGATGGCAGTATGCCATTATGACTGAAAGGCATATAAGAGAAGGCACTTTAGCCCAAATAATGCCTAAATTAACACAAAAGAAAAGAAAAAAATTCATGGAATAGTACAAGAACAAGTTTGTCCCTAAATTGAGAGCATACTCTATAGTGAAGAAGAATGTTGAAGAGGTTGTTCAACAAAGTACATTAATATGGAAGACAATTTTTGGACTGATAGTTGACAAGAGTGCAAACATAGATGAAAGAACATCTGGACAAGTAGATCTTGACAATACAGAAGACATAAATGAGCAAGAAAATCTTGATGAAATAAGGAAGAAGGTAGAGGAGAGTGAACATCAAGATGTCATCACCATTAAGGATGTACCTGAGGATACACAACTGAATGTAAATGCCTTAACCGAGGAAGAAATCAATAGTCAAATTCTGATAGAGGCAACTTCAGATACATCACTACCAAGCACCAATCCAATTTTGATCCAAATTCATGATTATCAAAAGGTTGAGGGTGCACCAACTGTGGAATCAATACTTGATAGCTCTACCACAATCACAGTTGAGGAAAATAACACACAAGGTATAAGTGCCGAGGAACGGGGTAAGCCGACAAAAGAAATCAATACACCTACCAGGGCTAACCTTGAAATCAATACAAAAGAAGGAGATGAGAGCATGAAAGATCAAGGAGATAAGCTTGCAAAATATTTCTCAGGACCTCATGTTGAGGGAACAAAGGAGACTGTGCTTACAAGAACCGAGGAGAGTTGGGAGCCAGAGGAACAAGAGGGCTATACAAGCACTAGTACAGTTGCCGAGTAGCAGCACACTAGAGACTAAGAAGAAGTTACACAAGAAGGAGGACAAGTCTCCTGGAACACAAGTGACACTAGATAAAGTTATAGTGATTCCAAAATGGGGCATTGATAACTTGACATATGAGCAGATGAAATTCTGGAGGATTTATTGAAAAGAAAAAGAAAACAAAAAGAATTAAGAAGGGAACATCAACAGAAGCAGGTACTACATGAGATCAAGGATAACTTCGTTGATGCTTTTGAATTAGAAGATATAAATGAGAATACACTAATATTAGAGAAGTTGATCTATATTGTTAAAAAGGTGAATAATGATGATATCGAAGCCAATGAGAAATTGATGCAATGGTCTGAGAGGAAGTTTGAGACCAAAGTACTTGAGAAAGTTTCAACAGAGATTGTAGTCAAACAAGTTGAACTTTCTGACCTTGTAAATAACTTAGAGGAAGTTGTACAAAATGTTCATTCTTTGTACAAACAACTATGTGATGTAGAAACCTTTACAAAGGAGAATCAACAACTTATTGAGAAGCTACAGTTAGATTTGAAGTCAACATGACATTCATTGAGCATGGATGCAAGTTCCAGCTCTATTCACTTTACGATATTGACTCATACCCAAGGGAGATTAGCTAAGCCAATGGCCAATGATGGTAAAATAACCAACAAGACAAACTATGGATATTTGTTCATTAACTTTAATGTGGGGTTTTTTCACCACAAGAAAAACTAGGGCATTATCTATTTTCAACCATCATTTTGTGGGTGGTGATTCACCATTTTCACTATTCTCAATTGTCGCTAACTTTTCCCTCACCTTTCAATGGTTTTATTGTAGAGAAGAATTTCATGCACTGCTTTTGGTGTTTGTTGTTGGTGAGTGAAAGAGCCGAAGCAGAGATGGGTAAAAAATAATGCATTTTTTGTTGGGTTTTCTTGTATTTCATTTTTTCAACATAATTTTTATTGCCCTTTGCCTTCGCAGGGTTTACCCGCTGCTTTCACCGATTCTATTGTGGAGGCTAGTGGGTTTGTGGCACTTTGGGGGTTTGTACTTGGCGAGTGAGAGAGCCAATTTAAGCCATGTATTCTTTGTTTTCCCTACTCTAAAAGTTGCAATCTTCTAACAAAGTGTTATAGAAAAATAGTAGTTGACGGGCCAAAACAAAGTGCAAAATTTGTTGGGTTTTCTCTTCTCTAAATTTAGGAACACAATATTGTTGGTAAATAGTTGTTAATAGATTTTAGTTTTTTATTTACAATATTCTATTTGATTGATGAAAGACAAGATATGCACCATGACCACCAAGCCAAACTATGTATATTTGTTCATTGTCTACAACATGCAGGGTTTTTTACCACAAGAAAAACTAAGGCATTTTTTTTTTCAGCCATCAACCACTATTTTCTAACTATATTTTGTTTCTAAATGAATTTATTTTGTGTGTACTTAATGAGAAAATATCCATGGTTTTCCTTATTTATCGTGGTGGGTATTAGTTTTCCTCAATTTTTTCAAAATATTAAAATGGATTTCAAATTTGTTGTTTATAATATTGTATTTGGTTGATGGAAGGCAATATATTTAGGACGGGCATCAAACCAAACCATGGATATCTGGTCATTAGGTATTTATATAATTAAATTAGGGTTGTTCATAATTATATATATATATATATATATATATATATATATATATATATATATATATATATATATATATATATATATATATATATATATATATATATTGTCCTTCAACTACAATTTTGTTAGGTTTTCTTCTCTTTAAATTTTGTAACATAATGTTCATTGGCCTTTGCCTTCGCATTTTAACATAAGAAAAAATAGATACAATGTACTGGTTTGGTTTCATGACCGTGATGGCTATGTTGACTTCCATCTTTCATAGAACAAAGATTAAACCCATTTTGACAAACCCAAAATACTCTGCAAACAATGTGTTTTTCATCCATCAACTGTTATTTTCTTGGGTTTCCTTCTCTATCAATTTTACAATAGAATGTTTATTGGCCTTTGCCTTTGTATTTTAATAGAAGAAAAAGATAGATAAGTTGTACTAAAATCAAAGGAAAATTAGGCATTGTCTGCTTTTGGTCGTCAACCACTATTCTCCAACTACATTTTGTTTATTGATTTTGAGGGAAGAAAAAGAAACAAACTAAATTTGATCGTACATTTTAACAAAAGGAAAAGATATATATAATATTATAGAGAACAAAGTTATCCATGGTTTGGTTTGATGCCAGTGATGACTATCTTGACTTCCATATTCTATCGAACAAAGTTGAAACCATTTTTGACAAACCCAAAAGACTCTGCAATATACATTTTAACAAAAGGAAACCAAAGAAAGTTCACATTCATTGTGTTCATTTTAAAAATATATATTTATATTACATTTAATTTATAATATATAGAAATAATAAAATATTATTTAATTTTTTTAATAAGAGGTTTTGATTTTAAAAATGAAAAAATTTGTAATATATTTTTTTTTTATCGGTAAAAGGTTGAAGCCCTAAATTTTATTTCTATTAAAATTAAAATTTTTTACATAAAAAAACCCCGCTCAGTGCAGACACTGGTAGGAAAGAGTGGGGTTGAGAAAACCTCCAGCCGTGCCTAGGACATAAGTCCTGATTCTAATACATAAATTACGTGGGCATTCCCATGACTTGATTTCTATCAAGATTTTAAAAAATACATACTTTCAGTGGGCATACCCACTGCTCGATCCATATCGAGGATTCTGTATCCTTATCGAGGATTTAATAGTTACATTGATTACATAGTAGATTTATGTTTGCATTTCTTTGATACATACATTTAAATAATTAATCTTGTAGATAGCCGATCCTAATCCTTCAAGAGGAGATTAGATTTGACACCGTGTAGTGAATATCCTCCTGAAAAGAAAAATAGAAATCTTCCAACCTGTATAATTAATGATCAAAAGAAGATTTAAGAAAGAAAACCACACATTGAACAAGAGGCAATATTACCTTCCTCCAGGGGAGTAGCTTGAATACCTATCTCTCTGTTAAGACAACATACTCAACCAACCCATATTCTTGAAAAGAAATTCTAATTAGGTAGTTTAAAAACTAGAAAAAACATGTATTTCCTGATAGAAGGTTTTAAGGAAGAGAACGAAGGAAACATTATATAAATTCCAAAGAGTCAGATTTTAAACCAAAATACTAACTCCCAAGAATATGTTAGAAAATTCTACTCTAAGAAGTAATTCCATAGCTTAAGCCTAAGAATGTAGCATCCTAAAAAATCGAGCAGCAATATTACTTAAAGGAGTATACATCTAATCTAATAAATCATAAACCATTTAAAGGGCTGAACATATAAGAATAGTAACCGTTTATGCTAAGAGCTCATGTTCCTATCCTTAAACAAATAAAAGCCTAAACATATGTGATTAGTATCTTTTTATGCTAAGAGTTCGTGTTCCTTTTACACCACCACAAGGGTTAAAAAACAAATATGCTTTATGTGTCCTCAAAAGCATTAACTATAATAGCTTCCATATATGTTAAGATCTGAATTCTTAGTGAGAACAAGATGAACAGGATTAAAGGGAGCATGATCTTTGATTTAAAACGTATGAAAATCAGAGAAATAGAAGCTATCTGAGGATTGTTAAAGAAAACATATATGAGAATACTTATAAATATACCCGTATATATATATTTTGTGCTCATATATACATGAGTATATCCATATATATGTTATTTATATATGTAAGTCTAAGAGAGACTACACTGCCACTACTATGGACTCCGAGTTGCTCAGAGACATTACTGATTGCTTAGTGGAAAACTTTAGTATTCTTCACTGAGCTAAGTTGGCTTCCTAAATGGGACTGTAATGTCCTAAGTATGAGTCCATAGTAGCGGCAGGTAGAACCCAAATGAAATTTTAAGCATACCTGTATTCACTAATGATGCTGCAAGTAATCATCTATAAGAGAAGCTACTGTAATCTACACGGAGATAGGAGACACCTTGTAGGTGGTTACAATGAAAATCAAACATATATAGCCTGTATATATGTTCTAGTATACCTACTCATACAGGTTCCAATACTGTTCTATTTTAATGTTGTTGTATGAAACTACAATCTGTTGCATGTACTCCACGATATCAGAAAGATAGGCCTTGCAGAAGTTTGCCAAAATGAGATATTTTCAACCATTATTCAGCATAAGGACATTATAATATGTTGAATAAAGGTTGATAATATCTTGATGTGTGTGTGTGTGTATATATATATATATATATATATATATATATAGACACACACACACACACACACACACACACAGTCACATCACAAATCTAGAGGAAAAAGCTTTGAAGAGGGTTGTCAAAACTATTTTGCAAATATTTCCAGAGGCTTAAAAGTGTAGCTGAATATATATATATATATATAGTTATGCCGAGATATATATATTTCTTCATTTGCATGGATAAAAGGCCTGTATTTATTTGTTTGTGGAGATATTTCCTTATTACTTTACTTACCATTTATAAATGGGCTTGAAGCCTAAAAACCATTGATTGCACATTACTGGTACTGAAAATGCTATTAAAACACATTTCAAGCTACTAAAACGAGATGAGGTCAATTTCCTGAACATCAAATATTATATTAACTTCAGAGAAAGGCTGTACATTTCCTTATAAGACCAACTTTAATGATATCGAATGATTTAACTTTGCCATGGTAGCTCATCTTATATACTCAAAGTAACCTGTACATATAAGCTATCAATATATACAGACACTGAATGCTAAACACTAAGCATAGATTGAATCTACATAAGCCGCGAAGTATCTACTGACTTCTTAATAAACTCTGCATAGCTGTAAATCTTTCAAGTAAGATCTATCATATACATGTTAGAGCAGAGGCTGATTAGATAGGTGTTAGAAACTATACTTATAACTATACAAAGTTTTTCAAAATCTCTAGAGAAATTTTCACTTGTGTGAATTGATGACCACCTTTGTGCATAGCCATGCGTGATTCTCCTTTCGCATAATCACTATACTCTCCTCTTCATTGCCCATAGATTTGGCATGTTGAGTACATCTTTTGACTTCATGAGCAATAACTCGAAGCCTATCTTCCTTGAATTCATTTAGGAACAAAGGGATGTGAAATCCTTCATCCTACCAATAATTCAGTTTGTCTATAGTGTCCTGTTTGATTTGAAGAATTTCATTGTAAAGGTATTTGAGATTCCTTAACATACCCGGCCAGTGGGTATCAAAACCTTCTTCATCCTTGAAGATGATCAATGACATCCTCTGCTCTGGAGGAATTTGTGCTAGTTTTGAGAGGGCAGTTTTCATAGTAGTTTTAGGATGGGGAGTGGTGAGGTTCTCATCAATGCAATGTACCATTCTTTCTAGACCTATCAGGTGATTCTAGTCGAAAATAAGCTTAGATACTTGAATAATCTCCTCTTTCTTCCTGCCTGCTAGATAGGAGATGGCGATGAAAAGACCTATAACATTCCCATTGGTTATGAATGTGTATTCATAGTCAAAAACCTGCTCTCCCAAGGCCTTCTCTAATGCCCTTCGAGAGGAGTTCGACATAGGAACTAGCATATGATTCCATCTTTTTGGTGTGATTACTCCCCTGAATGCCATAACTCTAGAGCTTCCCTTGCTAAAGGTGGAGAGTTTGGTTTCCATTGCACAACCTTAGGACTAGTGGAGAAAGGTTGCTGGTATAAAGATTGGGTAGCTAGCTTGCTAATAAGGGCGAGACAATCCCTTTATTGGGCTTTCCCAGTTGGGACTAATGATGATATGGATGAGTGCACTGCAGAAAGCTGGTACAGAGTTTGTTTAATCATACGATCTAAATTTCTCATTATTTTTTGCTAGCCTGTCTTTAACTTTTACTTTGCAATAACATATGAATGGGAATATACCTCTCTACATTGTTCTGGTAATTATCTTTACGATTTCAGAAGTCACATTTCCTCTCTTCCTTGCTTGCTTAGTAATGATTGTGTTTCATAAACTATTAATCATATAGAACCTGCCTAGCATTTTCCAGAACCGTCGAGGAATCTTCCTTCAGAAGACATGTATGGAAAAAGCTTAATTGGAGTAATGTGTCTGGGGGATTATTAGATGAGCTGGGCCAAAAACCGATGAGGGGGGATGTTAAAGATGTTCCTGGATGAGGGGAGAAATTGCTTGAAGGGGGAGGGGAAAGGATTAAGTCGTAATTATCTACATTAATTTCTATATCCCTTATCATGCTATAGGTTCTCTGTTATAATTTAACTCGTAACCTCTTAAGGTGACACCGTTGATCCCTAGTTTGGCTAGCCAAGCTGTTTAATGATTGCCTTCCCTAAGTATGTATTTAGTTTCGACTTTAGGAAAGGATTCTAAGATGAAAGAAGTTTCTCTAAAACATGATGAGTAGGAGAGCTTCACTTGATGAAAGACAAGATCTCGAATACTCATTCAAACTTCATGATTATGGGGGATACTGAGTAAAATTTGTAATATTATATATAACATATAATAAATAAATTATAAGTAACTTGATTATAAGGTTATACTTAAAAAAAACATAAATAATAAATGTATTATTTAGATTTTTAAATAGGAGGTTTTTGAGTTTTATGATTATGAAAAATCTAATATTATAATATAATAAATAATTTAATTATTAGCTTTAACTTTAAAAAATTGATTATATATATATATATATATATATATATATATATATATATATATATATATATATATATATATATATATATATATATATATATATATATATATATATATATATATATATATATATATATATATATATATATATATATATATAAAATTTAAATTATAAAATATATGAATAAAAACTATGTTTTCTCAATGAATAATAATTATATATTGTAAATGTACATAATATATTTTTTCTATAACCCTAACCCTTTAGAAAATATATATTAATATGATATTTAATTTATTAAATATATAAATAATAAATATTATTTAATTTATTTAATAAGAGGTTTTGGCTTTTAAGATTTTAAGGATTAATATTATAATAGATAATATATAAATAATAAATATAATGTTTAAACTCTAATATTATAATATATAATAAATAAAATGTAAATAGTTTGATTATAATCTTAAACTTAAAAAATTATACATAATAATGCTTTGATTAATTTATAAAATATATAAATTTTTAAAAATTATTATTTCAATTAGAAAAAATTATATCTTGGATGCACCTTTGGCATGCATGTCTTCATGGGCTATCCCAACATTAAAATTTGATAGTTCTCTTCATTCATCATGTTCATCATGCTTGAATGGATGTTCTTGAAATAGTTTTTTTAAGTTCTTGTTTTTGTGCAAGTGGATAGATTGTTCCATAGCCCATGATAATTGGATTTATAGCTACCATTCAAGTTTTCTTAAAATCTTTTAAAACATTTTCTACACATTTTCCTATCATCTCATTGCATTCCTCAAAATGATTGCTCTTTCACATTTTGTAGGCACAACTTATAATTTGCTACAGATATAGACAGTTGACAAAATTCTTTGCCCCTCGCTTTTATATGAATATTTACATCTTTTTTCATGTAGGAAAGAGGCTATCAATGGTTGTGAAATTTAGAATTTAGCTTTCAATTTATCAATTTCATTTCCTTGAGATTTTCTAAAATCAATTTATCGAATTCTTGAAATCTTTGTATTCCATATAGTGACACTTCTACACATTCTTGATAAACATTCCATGCACCTTGTATCTACTCCTAATGCTATAACCTTTGATGTTATCTGTCAAACAACCACATTTTGTAATAATTTCTTTTCATTTCCTTAGATGGCATCTCTTGAAGTATTTTTTTCAAACTTTTCATATGCAACATCTATGCTCTTGGATTTTTCACTTTGATGCAAACATACTCTAAGCTTCTTGACATTATCGATGCTTGTTCCGAGGTCGCTATTTAACAAACCAAAAATCTTTCCCTGGCGGAAGGTAATCACTTTTCCATGGTCAACTAGATTACTTAAGATTTCTCTGTTGTCTCTCTTCGTGGTTCCTCATTTTGAATGTCTTTCAAACAATGAATTGACTTTGTCTTGTAAGCTTCTAAACATTTGTGCAGAACCTGCAATAATTGAACATTTGTACCATGAAGGTGGTATTGTAAAATATATGAATACAAATATATTATTTCAACATAAATACTTATATCTTGGAATTTATAAAGAATGAATAATTACTCCCATAGGTATCTGTTTGGGAGTTTCCCTATCACAGAGTTGTCATCCATTTCGGTTTTTTCCTCTTGGCGGCCTTTTCTGTTCCTAACACAACCACCAACGCTCTTGCGTGCTGTTTGTCTTGTGTTGTGTTGTCGGTCGGTCAGAAGTGTTTAGTGGCATTCAATGGCATGCATGTATTTTATCCTTTGGTTGATATTCACAACTTTTTGTGGGTGTTAATTCACCACCCATTAAAACTTAATGTCATCCAATTAGGGTTTAGAATAACCTTATTTGGATTACATAAAAAATCAGTGAACAAATATTCATGGTTTGGTTTGCATAATACTCTAAATAAAAAAATTGAAACTCATTTTAATATTCTTAAATTTCTCTATTATTTTAATAGAAGAAAAAGATAGAAACAATATTAAAGAGAACAAAGCTATTCATGCTTTGCTAAGATTTTATTCAAATTATATATATATGATTCTCAATAACCTTGAATGGATTACATAAGAACTTAATGAACATATATCCATGGTTTGGTTTGTTGGCCATCCTCGCTATCTTGCTTTCCACAACCAAATACAATATTCTAAAAATAAAAGTTTAAATCCATTTTAATATTCCCAAATTTGTATAGTGCACATGGGCAATGATGATAGCATTGTAGAATCATTTCCTTCAACTTTATTGTTTCAGCTTCGGGAAATCAGAAGTCTTGAGGAAGGTTTCAACTATACTAGTAGATAATAAAATATTTTCATGAATATAGTATACATAAATATGCAACAAAATACACATTTTATTTAAATAGCCTCGCATTCTCTGTTGTAAGTATGCTAAACTTTTCACCTCTCAATTTTTTCCATTATATTAAAATAGTACAACATGCTCAAAAAAATATAAAGTCATGATTTATTCAAGCAGTCTAGGACATGTCCTGAGATCCTTTTCAAAACCATTGCATTCCATTAAATACACATAATCAATAGTTACCTAGTGTGTGCTACAACAACTTTGTTCGGATATTTATTTATTTTGCACACCTATTTTCCATTCGTTCACCCTAACTCTTCATTCGTACACACATAATAATTGTAATCAGTGTATTTATTCATTATTTGCAACAATTCTACTATCAATTTCATACCTACAATATATTTGCAGTAACTTCAAACAAAAAAAGGGCAAAAAAAACCATCCACGTAGGCAAACTAACAACATTCTTTACCAACCATAAACTTACCACAAACAAGTACCAACTCCATAGAAATGGGCCCGCCCAAGACACCTGAGTTGGTGTGCAATGACGAAGAGTTGTTTGAATCTCATGTATGAAGTCAAATAATTAATCTTTCACAAACAACTACATCAAAACCGACAATAAACATAACTACATATTGAACACATAGTGTGGCTCAAGCACACCTTGATCCCATGGATATGATGGGTATGTATGGCCCTTGAATGCAATCATAGCTTCCGGAGTCTAGGTGCATTGGACATAGATCAAGTTTTTTGCCATTACAAATTTTCGTGCTTCACATCATCCATTTCACTTAATATATTTTCTCTCCCAGCCTTTCTCTTACACTTCACCATTCCACTTTTTAGAGTTATCAAACCACAACAATTGGTGGATACTAACCACATTTTACTTTCACATGTTTCTTTGCTTCATTCTCCATGGCTTCTATTCAAGATAAAACATAATGTTTCCCCCCCACACTCCTACATTTCAACATTCTACCATATGCACTAATTAATCGACAACAAAGGCCACTAGGCAAGAAAATTCAAAGAGAATACAACATGTGTCAACAAAAGAAACCCAAATCTAAAGCACTCTATAATTAGGGAAGTTGTAAAATCTTTGGAGAATAGATAGGCTTGTAAGCCACAACTTACTATAAAAACAAGATTATAAATAGTTGTTCAGATTTTGGAGCTCCTTAGGTGATACTAATAAAGAAAAATAGACACAAATAAATTTGACATGAACACAATTGAAGATATGGAAGTTTTTGAGAAAAGTTTCAATTATAAGTTGAATATTGAAAATAATTGTCTTTTACTAGTTGCTAATTTTTCTTTGTGTGTGCTATACACTCATTCCTTCTACATGTGTTTCAAAGTTTTTGAACAAATTAGATGAACAAATGGTGTTGCAATCCCAAAATGGGCAAAAAAAAGGGGGTCCATTTCTAGTCATACATAAATACATTTAATTTTTCTTCAGGACTGCCAGATTTTTTTCAACTGCTCTACTTTGGATATGATAAAATTTCATTGGTGGTTAAGACATGGAGGTGGTGCATAGACATAGTTGACTCTTGTGACATCATTTGTTCATCCGGGTCATCCATTTATTGTTTTATACACTATGAAACAAATGTTGGAGGAATGAGTTGTAGTACACACATTGTACAATTATCTACTATTAAGAAAATATTGCTTTCAAAATTTTCTTTATATTTGAAACCTTCTTGTACACCTACCATTTCCTTCAACTTTGTTGGTGTCAACTTCCATTCTTTTGATTCTTCTTCAATATCTATCACCTCTCAAGGCCGAAAACCTCAACAACTATTCAAAACTCTTTTTGTATTTTCATGTCAATGGCAAGTAGTGACTTACAATCCTTTCTATTTTCTAGATATTTTACAACATCCTTAATTATTGGGTGCCTTTTGAAGAGCCCCTTGTAGATGTCGACAACAAAAACCTAAAAAAAAGCATATATGTAGCAGTTTTGATGATAACTCTAAATTGCTCATAATAAGTATTGTTGGATATTTACATATGCATTATTGTACTACAACTACCCCCTCTTTTATATTGTAACAAGTTCCTCTCTATATGCTTTTGTACAAAAAAAAAAATCATTTCAACTATATAACAAATTACTTTAATGATGTTTATATCTTTATATACTTTTGGGTCAGGTTTGTGTTCCATACTAAACCATTGTGCATTTGATTTAGATTACCAATAAATAGGATGTTTAGTAATTTTGGGAGACTACTGATAGTAATATTAAATTGTGAGATGTATTTATAATTCTTTGTCATTATTCATGTTTATTTTAAGTAGCCCTCCAAAATTACTCAATCTTTTTCTCTGATCCAAACATTAACAATTACAATAATGGCTTCAATTATCATACTACCCACAACACAACAACATCAATTCAGGTTGACATTACCAAAGCTTCGTATTTTTTTCTTAAACTAAGAAAAATACCTCTAAATTATAGTGCAACTTATTACTTGCACCTTTTATATGATGTTTTCCATTATATTTTTGTCTCCTTTTCACACGTACACTATTCTTATAGATAGTTACAAGAAAAAAATGAAACAAGGGAGAAAAACAAAAAAACATCATGTACAAAGGGATAATTATAAACACTTATCTACAATCATACCTTTACAGCAATCTGTTGGAAATCTATTAGGAAATGTGATGCTGAGAGGGGGGGGTGAATCATATATCACCTATTAATCCATTTTTCATTATAGAAAACTTGCATAGCATTATCACAAAATTTATAAATGTAATGAAACTAATAAACTAAACATCATTCATGAAAGTACTCATAACACAGTAATTTTGGTTACCCAGAAACCCTTGAAAGGTAAAACAGGGGTGGGGATGACACCCATAAATCTTCACTACTGCAGTATAAAGTTTGCCTGTTAGGGCTACAAATTGATCACAAAATATGACCTACCCTGTGAGGGGTCTGCCCTGTTAAGAGATAAAAGACTTATACAATCTACCTTGCAAAAGGATTTAAAACTTACAACTAAGTAAGCACTCGGTTAAGAGATTACATAAGGTCAGTTAAAACCACTCTGTTAAGAGATTTACCTTGATACACTTGTTAGAATGTCTTAGTACCTGATCCTTCAGTCTGCACTGTATGTTGATTACAAATCTTCTCCTTCCATTATTGATTTGATCTTATCTATCAAGTTTATCTCTATTTTATCCCTCACTACTTTACTCTGTTTCACTCGGTCACTAAACTCTATCAGAATACTTCACTGGTCTAAAGATATTCCCTCTTCTCTTTCGCATCCACACACACATTAGGGTTCAGATCTAATCTTGTATAGACAACTGAGTTCCTCCAAGATTTGAGATCTACGATCCAGATTAACTCCTTTTGCCGCTTAACCTTTCCTTAATTCTGATTGGCTCCAAGTGTTGCATAGGGATTAATGATTACAAAATAGAAGTGTAATCACCTCCCTGATTTCCTCAACAAACTGTAACCAAAATATGAATGTTGGACAAAATGTTTTACCTCGGTGATTGTGCCTTAACAAACACAAATGTCAATTCTGGCTTTCTCGGTAATCGTTATCTCTTGCACTCGACATTCACTATTCCTTATACTCTAGCGCTCGACATTGTCTTCTTTACATAACTTGGCAAAAACTTACTCAGCTAATACAAAAGTACTCGATGACCATAGGTTTACACAACAGTGACTATTGCTCGGTAAATATACATTAGATGACTTGGCCTATACATGATGACTTGATCGTAGTGATGACCGACCAACATTGCCTAGATAATGACTAAGTGTAAGACACTAATAAACAACAAAACTATAGGGATTTGCAATCTCCCCCTTTGACATTAGTGGCAAAAATACTTTGTCATGACATTTACAATAAATTTACATAGAGTACTTAGTATTAACATATTACTCCCCCCTAAAATATATACATATACAGAACTGAGTATAACATATCATTCTGCTTCATCTTATGCCCTTTGATTCGGGTACCTCCCTATGTGCTATGATATGTCATTTACTTGTTTCCCCCTTGTTTTTGGCACTTATGATTTCTTCGTTAGTAGGGAGCGTGCAATATTTTTCCAAAAATGGTTTGTGAATCATCATAACCATATGGAATGCAGATTCCCAACCGGATGTTGCAACTTTCAGAACCTCTGATTGCACTTCTAGCTCGACAGCTAGGTTGACTAAGCTCTCGGGAGTAGAAATATGAGGATCTTTCTGTATTAGTTCCTTAGCCTTGGCTAGCTCTCTTTGAATGACCTCTAGGTGAGGTGTCAACATTGTTTGAATAGAGAGTAGACGAGCCCTTATCTTACCATCATTAGCCATTAACTCGGCTATCCTCACTTGACTATGTAGAAGATTGGCATAATGTTTGGAACTGGAACTAGCATCCAAACCCAATGATTGACCAGTAGACTTTATTTCTTGTTGTAGTTTATCTACCAGTACCTGGTTATCCTTGGTAAATTTTTCTACATTGCACAGTTTTGTGTACAAAGATTGTGCATTGAGTACAACTCCTTCTGATTCAGATATTTTGGTAGAAAGTGCTACCTGCTTCATTGCTATCTCGGCAGAGACCTTATTGAGTACCTTTGTCTCAAATTTTCTTTCTGACCACTGTAACAACTTATCATTTTCTTCGCTTTCTTCATTTGTCACTTTCTTGACTATGTGGATAAGTTGTTCCAGTATGGGATTAGAATCATTGACATCAATCATGTCAAAAGCATCGATAAATATATCTTTTATCTCATGCAAAACTTGCTTTTGTTGATGTTCCCTTATCAATTCTTCTTGTCTGCTTTTCCTCTTCAGTAAATCTTGCAATATTTGTATCTGTTCATAGGGTAAGTTATTTGTGTCCCATTTTGGAATCACAATAACTTCATCGATTGTCACCTCAGGTGTAGAAAATTTTCCTTTCTTTTTCAGTGACTTCTTCTTCGGTGTACTCCCACTCGACATCTGTACAAGAGCTTTTATTGTCTCTTTCTCCTTAGGCTCATGGATGTCAATATATTTTCCCTTCTCTTCTTTTCCCTTATTGTCCACATGAGGATTTACAATCACTAGTGTAGACTGATCTGTGTTTTCCTTCTATGACTCCTCGGTAGATGTAGATGGAAGTGTTCTTGCTGACTGATCCTGTTCCTTGGTAGTGCTAATACCGGCTAGCATGTCAACTATAATAACTGGAGGATTAACAAGGGTGATGTTAACAATTGATGTAGCATCTATTTTTGGATAATCCATGACTTGTAGTAGCACATTGTTACTGCCCGACAAAGATGTATCATGTGCTACCTCAGCTTGTATGTCTTCCTTAGTCAATATCTAATTTTTCACTGGGGTATCCTCTATGATGTCAACAATAGTTACCTCGAGTAACTCCTGACATGTTTCTTCCTTAGGAGATTCCTTCTCATGAATTTGTGGATCATTTGCATCTTCTTTATTATCTAGCTCGACACCTTTAGATGTGCTAGCTTCCTATGGTGCACTTTTATCAATTAAAAAAACCAAAAACAATCTTCCAAGTCTTAAGACTTCCTAAACAACATCCTCAACCTTGTGTTGAAGGATAGAGTAAGCTCTTTGCTTAGGATCAAATTTGTTCATGTACTATTCTATAACTTCTTGAATAGTAGCAGGGGGTAGGTCTGAAGCAACTTGAGCTAATGTGCTCTCCCTTATTTGCTTCTCGGTCATTAGGGAAAATTCCCATTTCTATGCAACTCTCTCATATAACTCATTAGGGATCAACTTCCCCATTTGTATTGGTAGCATCTTGAAAGTGCAGAGCATCTCGAGTATAGCTTCTTTAATTTTCTCCTTGTCTCCTATACTCATGCTCTCAAATCTTATTTGTTTCAAACTTTCAAGTCCAGCAAAGTTCTTAATGGTGTGGCATATTTCATCCACACTTGGTGTTTTACTCTGTACTTGTAATTTCTTCTTCTTTACCTCCTCATCACTCTCAATTTCCTCATCATCTTTCTCCAAAATAAGTTTCCTCCTAGGCTTCTTTCTTGACTGGCTCGGCACTGCCTTAGGCTAAACAACTTTCTTTTTCCTTGATACATGAGTTTTCTTTTGTGGCTCGGTAGCTACAGCTGTAGAGACTGCTCTTGTTCTTGGCCTAAGAACAGGTGATGAAATAGCCTTAGGTTTTTGTATTTTCTTTCTCATGGTCTTGGAAATTACTGCCTTCTTGCCTTTCTTCTCCACTAATTTCTCCTCTTCTTCACTTTCACTAGATTCACTTTCTTTATCTTCTCCTAGTCCTTGTATCAGTTCAAGAGGTGCATCTACCTCTCTCTCTCCTATCATTTTCACTAGGTTCTTTACTATATTTTTCCTCTTTCTCTCCATGGTAGTAGACTTCAATCCCATGGTTATTTTAGACTTATTCTCCTCATATGTTCCAAAGTAGGGAGCCTTTTGATCAATTTCCTAGACTAACAAGGCTGTGATTGCTGCTGTGGTCTCATCAATATTAACCTCATAAGGTAATGGCATTAGCCATGATACCCTTGGTAAAACAACTTGTGCATATGTGAAGTCAGTATCTACTAAGAAACAAATATCTTGATTGTACTTCTCAACTAAAGACACAAGAATCCTACTTCTCTTCCTCCTTTTCTTCTTGAATTCAACAAAGTAGTTTTCCATTACTCCCTCAAAATTCTCTCCTATCTGACTTACAAACTCATTAATTTGAATTGTGATTGGCCTATTCTTATCCCAAATTACTCCTCCAACAGTAGGAAAACACTTATGAATGTAAAAGAATAGACATGTGAGTAGGGAATTGAACTTACACATAGAATTCTTTGCTTTCCGGATAGAAGTAAGGTTCTCAACAAGTTGAGTCAGTTGGAGCTCGGCGAGGTCATAGGTATGGCCCTTCTTAATGATTTTCCAATCCTGGTCCACTACCATACACAGGACACTGTCCAACCGACTTGACTGATAAAATTTGTGAGCGATTACCCTCACTGCAAACTCAATCTCCAGATCAATGATAGTGGAGATTGTCATTATGTGCTTATTCCAGACTACCTGAGTGTTCGCCTGAGTCTCCTCCTTGCTTAAACATTTCATTGTTCTCTTACCAGATATTTTAGGGTATCCAGTTACTCGGTGAATCATCTCTTTTTTTATCTGAAATGGTCCGTCGTCTAGCCACAATTTCATGTCGTGTACTCTACTTAGTATAATTTTAATCTAGTCCACTTTAATTTTTTGCGGAAAATCTAGGGCATGAACTAACCCTTGTTCGACAACCTTCTAGTGTTCCAGCTTCAACACCTTGTTGCTGCATAATTTTTTGTATGCTTCCCTGATTTCATAATCTCCAATTTCTCCAATTTTGCACATGTAGCACGGCCTAATGTTGTTTACCATCAAAACATTTTTCGGAACTGATGACAAAGCACCATTAAGATCTCCCTTGATTGTGCTCTCTGAAATGGCTTGAAACTTATGTGGCTTACACACTTTGTTCCTTACCAATTGGACATTGAAAACCTCTTTTCCTTGTTTCTTCATTGCAACAGATGAAGATGATGCCATTTTTCTCAACTAAAAAATTCTCGAAAAAGATTTTTCTTGGTATGGTACCTTTTCTCAAGTATTCAATAGATGATTTACTGATGACACGCTGAGAAGAATTTGAAATCACCCTTAAGCTCTAAACAAACAGGTTACACGCTCTTGAATCGCTCAAAGAAATTCTCAATTCGGTGGTGAAATGAAATGAACGGTAACATCCTGCTTTATAGACTTCAAACGGTTGGATTAGAGCTTCATAAATGTTTTGTATGCATTCTAGGTGGAATACAAATATCTCAGCACTCTTATGTTTAGCTCAGCTAACACAAGCTCGGTCGACACAACCGTTTAGATATAGCTCGGTGTACATCACATCTCGGCTATCACAGGTGCTTGACAAATATTGATAACTCGGTCACTTCTGACTCAAACACTGATGCTCAACATAAAAAATGAATTATTCTACTATGCTCAAATATGTCCTAATGCATCTATATCTATGCAGATATGGACTTTTTCTCAACATATGTTAGGAAATGATATAAAATAAAACTTTGTAAGACTCAGTTCCATACATACCTACTTTTCTTAGTTCGAAGTAGTGGGATCACCTAATCCATCAGATTGGGTGACCTCAGGTGCACTGGCTTCACTAGTGCTTCCTTCTTCTTTCTTCTTCCATGTTTTATTCATCTGATTTCTCAGTTTCTCAATGATATCTTCATTCTTGCTTTGATCATTTCTCTGTATGGGTGATCTACAATCTTTCTTTAGATGACCTATCTTGTTACATTTGTAGCATACCATACTTCCATTCATCCAACTTTTAGATTTCCCTCTGAAACATGAGTCTTCAGACAATTTGCTCCAATGTGCCCATATTTTCTATAGTAATGACAACTATACCAAGTACATTATAATCCCAGTTGTATGAGTTACTCTTCATAGGTGACTTAGTCTATTCATTTGATGACCATTTAGGTTTAGATCTACATTCAAATGCTCTATGTCCATATTTCTGATAGTTGAAACAGTGTCCTTGAAATTTGGGTGAGTTAGGTGGATTGCTGACCTTAGACCTGCATTCTTGTGTCTGATGTCCAAATTTCTTACAGTTAAAACATTGCCCATTAAATTTAGTTTTAGGATCAGACTTACCATGTTTGCTTTTGCAAACGTTAGTTGTATGTCCTGGCTTTCCATAGTGATGACATGTAGGCTTGTTGTTCTTTGGTTTATCATTCCTTTGCTCTCCACTTTTTGATGGTTCTCCTTCCTCAGTGGATGATGAGTGCTCATTTAGTCCAAGTCCAGATCTATCACTAGATCTTCTAGGTGACCTTAACAGTTCTTCAAAGTATCTTGCAACTTCATTAGGTATCTTCATCCTTTCATTTGTTTCCTTTTCAGATCTCAATTCATTCCTTAGTTGATTATTTTCTGATCTCAGATTGGTGATTTCTACATCTTTCCTGCCCACTTCTTGATTAACCAATAGCATTTGATTTACCATGTCTAGTTGATTATTAGTCAACCTTTGCATGCCACTTGTCCTTTCATCAAGTCTCATTGATATTTGTCTTTTTTCTTCTTTTGCCATTGTCTTGTCATCTTCAGCTTTCTTTTTCTATTCAACTACTTCACAGAGTCTGACAAATTGAATTTCTTGTTCTCTCTTCAGATTTTTGATGTCCTCATTTAGTAAGTTATTTTTATCCAGTAGCTCTTTTATGGCTTTGTCACTTTCTGTAGAGTTCCCATTATCAAATAGTCCAGTAGTATCTTCTTCTTGATATTGTGATTCATTTTGCTGAATAGCAATTTCTCTTCTTCTGCTTAAGGATTTCTTTAGTTCTCCTCTAGCTGCTTCAAGTTGTTGTAATGCAAGCTGAAAATCAATCTTCTGATTCTCTATAATTTTTCCCAACTTATAAACTTCCAACTCAAGATCTTTTTCTTCAAGTGGTTAGACTTTTTGTAAGAAACCCTATTGCTCTAATACCAATTGTTGGAAATCTATTGGGAAATGTGATGCTGAGAGGGGGGGTGAATCAGATATCACCTATTAATCCATCTTTCATTACAGAAAACTTGCATAGCATTATCACAAACTTCATCAATGTAATGAAACTAATAAACTAAACATCATTCATGAAAGTACTCATAACACAATAATTTTGGTTACCTAGAAACCCTTGAAAGGTAAAATTGGGGTGGGGATGACACCCACAAATCTTCACTACTGCAGTATAAATTTTGCATTTTAGGGCTACAAATTGATCACAAAATATGACCTACCCTATGAGGGGTCTACCCTATTAAGAGATAAAAGACTTATACAATCTACCTTGCAAAAGGATTTAAAACTTACAACTAAGTAAGCACTTGGTTAAGAGATTACATAAGGTCGGTTAAAACCACTCTGTTAAGAGATTTACCTTGATACACTTGTTAGAATGTCTCAGTACCTAATCCTTCAGTCTGCACTGTATGCTGATTACAAATCTTCTCCTTCCAGTATTGATTTGATCTTATCTATCAAGTTTATCTCTGTTATGTCCCTCACTGCTTTACTCTGTTTCACTCAGTCACTGAACACTATCAGAATACTTCACTGGTCTTAAGATATTCCCTCTTCTCTTTCGCATCCACACACACATTAGGGTTTAGATCTAATCTTATATAGAAAACTAAGTTCCTCCAAGATTTGAGATCTACGATCCAGACTAACTCATTTTGCCGCTTAACCTTTCCTTAATTCTGATTGGCTCCAAGTGTTGCATAGGGATTAATGATTACAAAATAGAAGCGTAATCACCTCCGTGATTTCCTCAACAAACGGTAAACAAAATATGAATGTCGGCCAAAATGTTTTACCTCGGTGATTGTGCCTTAACAAACATAAATGTTAATTATGGCTTGCTCAACAATTGATATCTCTTGCACTCGGCATTCACTGTTCCTTATACTCTGGCGCTCGACATTGTCTTCTTTACATAACTCAGCTAATACAAAAGTACTCGGTGACCATAGGTTTACACGACAGTGACTACTGGTCGGTAAATATACATTATATGACTCGGCCTATACATGATGACTCGGTCACAGTGATGACCGACCAACATTGCCTAGATAATGACTAAGTGTAAGACACTAATAGACAACAAAACTATAGGGATCTACACAATCTTGTTGCTTCCTGTTTGAATGCCAATAAGGTCTATGCACTGTTGTGCCCTCTAACTACCTACATCAAACTTAGTGAAAACAAAACTACATTCCAAAAATAGTGTGTGACTCCAATGAACCTTGATCCCATGGATTTGATGGGTATGTAGGAAGCCTGGGATGAAAGTAAATCTTCCAGTGTTTAGGTGTTTTAGATATAGATTCATCTTTTCTTCCTCAATCATTGATAATCCTTGCATTCCATTGACAACAAAATATATAGTCAACCTATCAAAGCATCTACTATTTTTAACTAATAGAATCTTCCTCCCACGTTTTTTCCTCCTCCCCTTGTTTTCAGTTTTTCTTGCAATTTTTAATACACAAGTTGTCATTTGTAATTTGATTGGCACAATACTAGCTCTGATTTGTGTTCCATTTTTTGGGACTATCGCAATGCACCATCACCAAGGTAATGATATTTTCTTGCACCTTTTATGGTTTCCCTTTACTTTATCGTTGCATCTATTGCAATATTACTTCTTCACATCACAATTCCTTTCTCTACAGTACTATGTACTGAATAAATGGTGATTATTCTTCCTCCTTCAAGGTGTCATTGCTTCCATGTGCTACACGTGTTTATAAATTCACGAGCCACTGATCACTTATGACAAAAAGGAGTCTTGCAACAAATAAATTTCACAATATGTGCCAAACTACTTCCAAGAAGCGTTCCTAGGTATATAACATAATTACTTTGTACTATTTTCATTTCTAGATACTACTTGGTTTGTTGAAATAATTTTAGAAAATTCAATACTTCCACTCCTCTTCTTAACTATGCAATTCTAATAGAATTTTTCTAACATGTTACACTCTTTTTTTAGGTTTCTATGAACACTACCATAGTCAAAGTCATACATTATGCATCAACAACTACCAAACTTTGCACTACAACAAAACTACACCAACAAAACACGAATTCCAATTTTAGTCTTTTTTGGTTCTTTTGAATATGGTATTCTATGCGGTACGATTAATACAAATTTAAAATTTGTAGAATTATTTGCACTTTAATATACAACACATTACAACCACCTTTTATGTAATTGAACAACATTCTATTATTGTGTATTCCAATTAATTAGTAGAATAACAAAGCATTGTTTAGTGTTAAAACTTCATTTAAAAAAATAAGATTTAATATTTTAAAAATATGTCTATTCTAAACAAATCCACTCAAAATCTTTTTAAATTACAAACTATATGAATACACAAAGCTTCTATTCAACTAACACAACATTTTAATCACTTTATCACAAAATACTTTTAACAAGCTTTCTTAAATTACTATTAACTATACTCATATGTTAATTTCATATTGAAGGTATTTTTTGATACATAGATTAATATAAGTTATGCTAAAATACTATTAATAATATTGACATATTAAAAACTATATGAATATGCAAACTTGGTATTAATAAATACACAACCCTTGTATTATAATTTTTCTTCCTTAGAAATAATCCTATATTGCACACTTACTTTAAGATATCAACATAACTAATAGGAATTTACCATATTTCTTATTTACCAAACTTTCAATTAATTACTCTATCACTCAATTCCTTTAAAAAAATCAACTAATTACTATTAAGTCTACTCATATGCTAATTTTATATTACAAATATTTTTTCATGCAATTATTAAAACAAACTAATTTACAATAGTTACTATTAATCACTCTACCAAACCAATAATTAAATGATTACTAACTATACTCATTTGTTCATTTCATATTAAAGATATTTTCTAATATAGTGATTAGTAATTACTAGTAATTTACCACAACGAACAAAGTAATAACAAAAGTTATTTGTGACATGTCAATATAATTAATATTGACAAGCTTTCTTAAATTACTATTAACTATATACATATGTTGATTTCATATTAAAGGCATTTTTGAGACACACATTAATATAAGTTAGGGTAAAATACTATTACTAATATTAACATGTCAAAAACTATATGAATATACAATCTTGGTATTAATAAATACACAACCTTCGTATTATAGTTTTTCTTCCTTACAAATAATCTTATATTTGACACTTACTTTTAAGATATCAACATAATTAATACTAATTTACCATAGTTCTTACTTATCAAACTTGTTATTAATTGCTCTATCGCTCAATTCCTTTAAAGCTCAACTAATTAAATATCAACTCTACTCATATATTAATTTTAGATTACAAGTATTTTGTCATACAATCATTAAAACAAACTAATTTACTATAATTACTATTATTCATTCTACCACACCAATAATTAAATGACTACTAACTATATTCATTTTATCATTTCATATTAAAGATATACTTTGGCCATCTAAACGAACAACTTGCTAAAACCATTAAAATATAGATATACTTTGAAAGTTGAAAAATATCGTTTTAGAGCCATGAACCAATTACTAATTTATATCTTTGTTCAATAAATAAAAAATTATTTACTAATTTTATTTTTCATTGGCTTGACCCAAAATACACCGTACAAGAAAATTTTGGTAGGATAAGTGTTTCCAATGTGAAAAAGTAAGACATGCACGTCTTTTGAGCATGCAGCAAATATTGACATAGAATTCCAAGTATTTATATCTAAATGACAACATTCTTGGGAAATGGGTGCATTTGGGGTATTATTTTAAGATTTCCCTTTGTTTTTTTTGGGTATTTAAAAGTTTCCTTATAATTGTTCTTGCGCTTATCCAATACTATATGGGTATGATTAATCTAGACTTGTTTAATGATAATAATATATGGTTTCATTAACTATATTAGTTTAATATGATACTAGTTTATTAAGGTTGATGTATTTTATAATTATTAATATTAAATATGAAGAAATTAATAAACAATGGTAATTAATTATGTGAGTGAAGAATTGGTAAATCATTTGAAGCTCTAAAATCTATAATATATTGGGATAACACATAGATGATGGTATTTTGTAATTCAATATCAAGATTAGAATAGTTTATAACTTCTAAATGATTTATTTGGCGACCTTGTTCAAGTGTAATGTGAATTGGTTTGATCACTAGTCTACGATCATTTGGTAGCTATCTTAACATGATATAATGCAGTTTATTAGTAATGAAAGATTGACAAATGGATGCAAAAGAAAGAGATAATATGAGATCATAATGGTTTCACCAAGTTTTGGATTGATTTGGACCTAGAAAAATGAGGTGGGTTGTAGACTCTACAAGGGTTTTAGATTAATCATTTCAAGCTTTTACTTAAGTTAGAAATAGAAGTGGGTGTAAAACCTAAAGTGTTTATGTTTCACATCAAATGGACAAAATGAGTTATCTATACCTAATTAATCAAGAATTTGTAATCATAGGTAGCTTATGGACGCTTTCGGGATGTTATAATTCTAATTTGACAAAAAGGTTGAGTTGATTTTGATCTATTTTAGGAATTAGGTGGCCAACAAACAGCTTTGAATCTATTGGATGGTCTACTAGGTTTCTCTATTGAAGACTAGACAACCTATTATAAGGATACTCTTAGAGGTTCTTGCCTATAATAGATAAAAATTTGACACAAAAATCTTGATGGTTTGGAAAGTACTCTTCAATGTGATAAAGTTTAGATGATGATAATGGTAAAGTCCCACGAGTGTATTAAAAAAATCATGCAATTTATATTTATCTAATGTGGAAACTTACAAATATATGGGTTATAAAGGAAGTCTATAGTAGTCACCTCCCTTGTAGGTGTAAGGAAGTTATGGTAGTGAAATAAATTCTTACACTAACCTTGAGAGGAGGGTTATGCAAAATTTTAAGATTTGTACAATAGTTACAAAAACTCAACAAATATAAACATAAATAACATAGATACCACAACACAATTATTTGTGTGGGGAAAACCCTTTGGACAAAAAAACCCCACACTTCAAGATTTCTCCAATACATTATTAAAAACTCAACAACATATTAGAATATACTTATAGAGAAAACTTCTCATACGAGTATCACCAACAAAGATCCAGAGGTAACTCAAAAACTATCAAATTTTCAAAATACATAACAATACATAATTGTAATACAATGGCCTCATAAAATATGATCGATTTCCTTCTACAACAAGAAAGAACACAAAATATCCACTATTAGATCTATGATATAATGATAGATGATCAAGATTGACAATGCTAAATTATACATAAAAATTTGGCTTTTGGAGGCACTTCCTCTGAACCACAAATAGGGCACACAACCCTCAAACCCCTTATGAAGTGGATCATATTCCCACAACTCTACAAGGGGGGTTTCCACCCTTGCAACACCCTATGATCATTTATCAATATTGACCTTTTATTATTGCAAGTTTGAGACACCATTTTCCTAGAAAATCTCTAATTTGTCAAACACCTTTCAAGAGCAATGGCAAGCGTATCAACATCATGTTTTAAATTTCTTGGGACTGAGAGGCCCATAAATTTCAAACACCATCTAAATTTTAATGTGATCACATCCTTAGTTAAGGAATCTATAACATTCATCAAAATTTTGTCTCATCAAACTTTGCACTACCATCCTCAATCTTATCTCTGACAAAATGATATTTAACATCATTGTGCTTGTTCCTAGCATGAAATGTCAAGTTCTTAGTGATGCAAATTGCACTCTTATTGTCATAAAATAATGTCATTGCAACTTTTTAATTCCAATATATATATGAATTCAATATTTTAGGCCAAATAGCTTCTTTACAAGCATGAGTAACTTCCATATACTAGGCTTTAGTAGTGGAGAAAGAAACCACAGCCTGTAGCTTACTCATCCAACTGATTGCACCACCAAATAAAGTGAACAAATAAGCACTGGTGGTTTTTCTTCTATCGACATCACCTACCTATTCTAAATCCATATAGCCATGAATATCAAGGGAAATATCATCTCTTATCAAATTATTGTGATAAGACAATACATATTTTGAGGTACCCTTCAAATATCTAAAGACATTTTTACTTGCATCCCAATGAAGTCTACTAGGATTAGAAATATATAGAAAAAGAACTCCTACTACTTGGGAAATGTCTAAACTAGTTCAAGATAATTAGCTGATGATAAATGTTTTATTATCATATACACTGATCGAACAATGAATCTATTCAAATTAAATCAATGAATGAAACGATAATCAAATCAAATTTTAATATTTTATAATAAAGAAATGTTCAAAGACCAACATTAATCATTTTAATTAAAATTTGTAAATCATTTTCCATTGGCTAATATATCAAAATTTGTTAATCAATTCAATCTTTTGCTTAAGTAAGAGATACAAGTGGGTGTAAAACCAAAAGTGTTATGTTTCACATCAAATGGACAAAATGAGTTATAAATACCTAATTAATCAAGAATTTGTAATCATAGGTGGCGTACATATGCTTTGAGGATGTTATAATTCTAATTTGATAAAAAGGTTGAGTTGATTTTGATCTATTTTAGGAATTAGGTGACCAACAAGCGGCTCTGAATCTATTGGATGGTCTACTAGGTTTCCCTATTGAAGATTAGACAACCTATCATAAGGCTACCCTCAGAGGAACTTGCCTATAATAGTTAAAATTTTGACACAAAAAGCTTGATGATTTGGAAAGTACTCTTCAATGTGATAAAGTTTAGATGATGGTAATGGTAAAATCTTGTAAGTGTATTCAAATAATCATGCAATTTTGTATTTATCTAATGGTGAAATCTACAAATATATGGGTTCGAAGGGAATTCTATAGTAGTCACCTCCCTTGTGGGTGTAAGGAAGCTAAGGTAGAAAAATAACTTCTTACACTAACCTTGGGAAGAGGGTCATGCAATTTTTTTTAGATCTTTACAATAGTTACATAAACTTTAAAAAAAACATAAATAACATACATACCACAATACAATTATTTACGTGGGGAAAACCCTTTGGATAGAAAAACCCCACACCTCTAAAATTCATCCAATATATTATTCAAAAATCAACAACATATTAGAATATACTTGCAGAGCAAGCTTCTCATGTGAAGATAGAAATGGGTGAGAAGATTGTGCTTCAAAATTTTTATATAAAATGGGTATGTGAGTTCGGGTAAGACAATCTTTGTGTTGGAAACAATTGTCTGAAGGAAATTGCTACTCAATTATGTATTGTCTTTGATGTCACACTATGTCATAGTCCGCAGCAATCAGCTTCTACCGAGCTCAGTCGGTCTACCAGAAAGTTTAGTGTTTACCGAGTTCACTCGGTTGCCGAAGAAAGTTTAGTGTTTACCGAGTTCACTCGGTTGCCAAAGAAAGTTTAGTGTTTACCGAGTTCACTCGGTTGCCGAAGAAAAGATAGTGTTTACCGAGTTCAGTCGGTTATCAAAGGTAAAGAATTGTCGGTGTTTACCGAGTTCCCTCGGTCACCGAAAGATTATAGAAAGATATGGTCACCGAGCACTGTCGGCCCTTGAAGGATTTTTGCAAATAGAGTTTACTTAATTCAGCCGACTGTTATACTAAATAATGTCGATTTGACTAATCCAAAATCATATAAATAAAAGGTCAAAAGTGAAAAGTAAATAACAATATAGCAGAAGTTTTACAGAAGAAAAGAAGGAAAGGTATATGCGAATTTGTGAAGGATGATCAGATATCCTTGAGGAGCGGCAGAGACTTATTCAATCAGAAAGGATCAGACTTATGCAGAACAGAGATCTGTAATCAGCAAGACAGTTGCATTATTATACAGGTCACTTTTTCATTGTTACCTTCTTATCATTGTAACAGTGAATTCTAAATCTCTTAACCGAGTTGGTTTAACAGCCATAATATAAATCCTCTAACAAGGTGACAATTCCATTGAATTGTTTTCAAGACCTCTTACCAGGCCACTCCTAGCAGGGTGTTTTAAATCCTCTAACAAGGTCACACCTAACAGTGTGTTTTGTAACCTTTTACCGGGCTGGCTTCTAACCGGGCATCACTTCAGAAAAGTGAAAATCAGTATCTAGATACATTGGTGGTTTTTCCCATATTGGGTTTCCACGTTAAATCTTGTGTCTCTTGTGTTCTTAATTGCTTTCACAATCATATACATGTTGTGATGAAAATCTAAAGATAATATTGATAATACTTTCTGCATCTTCAAAGTTACTGCAATCTATTTACCGAGTGCTAAAATAGATAACATTGTTAAGATATCTTAAAGGGATCTGCAAAGAATTAATAGTCAAAGATTTATGGTTGACTGATTCACCCCCCCCCTCTCAGTCACTTCATCCATATTCCATCAATTGGTATCAGAGCTTTTGGTGCTTGCAGGAAGGGTTTCAAGGACCTAAGCTAAAGATCAGGATGTCTTACAAGAGGGAAATTCCAAAGCTTAATAGAGATAACTTTTCAGCATGGCAAGGTCTCATGCGACTTCATCTGGCTTCCATTGGTGATTCAGGATGCAAATACATTGATGAAGAATATACACAATTCCTAATGGCGCATTAACTGTTGAAGACATTGCAGATAAAAAGACTCACAACACCATGATGATAGACATTGCATCTGCTCTCAGCTATGAAGAATTTGATGATATTAAAGACTGCACTACTGCATATGAAATGTGGGTGGCACTGAAGAAAATATATGGTGGTGATGCAAATGTGAAGAGAGCCAAAGCAGAAAGCCTAAGAGGACAGTTTGACAAGATGAATATGAAGGAAGATGAAAACATTGCAAAATATGTTGAAAGAATCAAAGCAAGTGTAAGTGCAATTAGAGCTTCTGGAGGAACAATCTCAGATGAGACTGTTATAAGTAAGGTACTCAGAACACTACTCCCTATCTATGCAATAAGAGTATCAGCTATTCAAGAAAGAAGATGTGAAGCAAACCACAGTATAACCTTGGATGCTTTAGTTGGAAGATTGACAGCTTTTGAATTAGACAACTATGACAACTATGTTCCTAGTTCCAAAAATATTGAATCAGCATTTGAGGCCAAGGTTTCACTAAAGAAGAACAAGAAAATTAAAGAAGTTCAGACAGACAGTGAAGAGGAATCAGAAGAAAGTTCTGATAGTGATCTTGAAATTGTAGAAGCATTACTTGCAAAGAAGTACTCTAGAGGGAAAGGTAAGTATAAAGGTAAAACTCCTTTAATCTATTTTTCATGCGAAGAAATTGGACATATTGCAGCTAGGTGCCCAAACAAGCAAGTCAAAGAAGAAAAGAGAAGTCACAAGTACTATGGCAAAAAGAATTTCAAATCATACAAGGATAAAGGTAAGAAATCATGTTTTATGGCTAAAGATTCTAATGATAGTGAAGAAGAAATTGTCTTTATTGCTATAAAAGATGAATCTGATGATGATGAAGATAAGATAGCACTTATTTCTCATATAAGCAAAGATGATATATGGATAATAGACAGCGGATGTTCACACCACATGACTGGTGACAAGACAAAATTTGAATATCTAGAAGACTGTGACAATGGTAATGTAAGATTTGGAAACAATGAACCTTGTTGTATAAAAGGAAAAGGAAGAATCTCATTAACCAAAGAACTCATATGTGATAATGCTTACTGGGTTGAAGGACTAAAACATAATCTTCTAAGTGTAGCACAGCTAATCAACACTGGTTTCAAGGTTGAATTCATGAATGGTCAAGCAAGACTGCTGGATGGAAAAGGAAAACTCATTGGATCAGGCAAACAAACAAAAGGTAACTTATTTTATCTTGATCTCAATGAATATTCGTGCCTTATTGCTCAAATAGAAGAAAGTTGGCTATGGCACAAAAGGTTATGTCATGTGAATTTTGATAACATGATAAAAATAAGCAAATTCAAGAAGGTTAGAGGCATTCCTACTTTGAAGAAACCTGACACTGGTCTATGTAAGAATTGTCAGATTGGCAAAATGAGTAAAACTAGTTTCAAAAGTAAGAACTATCAGTCTAAAGAAATTTTGGAAATTGTGCATACTGATTTATGTGGACCTATTGGAATACAAAGCTATACTGGAGATAAATTCTTTATTCTTTTCGTTGATGATTATTCTAGAATGATGACTGTTATGTATTTAAGAGAAAAATCAGAGGCATTTGAAAAGTTCAAATGGTACTTAGCAAGAGTAGAAAAAGAAACAGGGAAAAGATTGAAATGCTTAAGATCAGACAGAGGTGGTGAATTCATCTCCCATGATTTTAACAACTTCTGCATTGAAAGAGGAATCAAAAGACAGGTATCAGCTCCTAGAACTCCTGAGCAGAATGGAATAGCAGAAAGAAGAAACAGATCTATTATGGATTGTGCAAGGACTCTAATGATAGAAAAGAACATCGCTATAAAGTACTGGAAGGAAGCTATCAGCACTGCAGTTCATACCTTGAACTGAGTACAACTGAAGAAAGACACATTCAAAACTCCTTATGAATTATGGTATGGCTATAAACCTAATGTAAGTTATATGAAAATATTTGGTAGCAAGTGTTATATCTTAAAAGAATCTAGAAGAAATAAATTTGATGTGAAAAGTGATGAAGGAATATTCCTAGGATATTCTAGCAAAAGCAAGGCATACAAATGTCTGAACTTATCTACTCACAAAGTCATAGAAAGTATACATGTAAAATTTGATGAGTTTGCAGAAAAGACTGAGGAAGAAAGCAAAAGGGAACCTGAGAACTACAGAAGATTCGTTTACATTGAACCTGAAACATTGACAGACACAACTATCAATAAGGAAGCTATATCTACCGAGCCGAGCACAGTTACCGAGTCACAGACCGAGTCGTAGGAAGAAGTTCAAACCGAGTCACAGGAAGAAATTCAGACCGAGTCTCAGCCTGAAGTTACCGAGCAAATATCTACTGAGTCCGAGCAACCTGAAGAAGAGATCCTAGAAGACAACAACATGAATCATTCAAAAGGCAAGGAACCTATACTAGCCAAATATGTCAGAAGACATCATACACCAGATCAAATCATTGGAAACAAATCAGATGGTACTATGACAAGAAGCAAGCTAAAAGGTACATGTCTACTTACTGATTTTGAACCTAGAAATATCAAAGATGCATTAGAGAATGAAAGTTGGATTGAAGCAATGAATGAAGAATTAGAACAAATACAAAAGAACAAAACTTGGACTCTTGTACCTAGACCTAAAGATAAGAATGTAATTGGAACAAAATGGGTATTCAGAAATAAACTGAATGAAGATGGTCAAGTATCTAGAAACAAAGCTAGACTGGTATGTAAAGGTTATTCTCAAGAAGAAGGTATAGATTATGGAGAAACTTTTGCTCCTATTGCAAGATTAGAAGGTGTAAGAACTCTACTTGCTTATGCAGCACACAAAGGATTTAAGGTATATCAGATGGATATAAAATCTGCATTTCTCAATGGAATTCTTGATGAAGAAGTCTACATTGAACAACCTGAAGGTTTTGTTGATCCAGACAAAAGGGACATGGTCTGCAGGTTACACAAAGCATTGTATGGTTTAAAACAAGCTCCTAGAGCATGGTATGAAAGACTCCATAACTATTTAATCCAGATTAATTTCAAAAGAGCTAATGATAACAGCAATCTGTATATTAAAGAAGGACCGGATGACAAAATTGTACTGGCAGAAATATTTGTGGATGATACTATATTTATAGGGAATGAGGATCAGTGCAAAGAATTTTCAGAACAAATGAACAGAGAATTTGAAATGTCTATGTTTGGTTTAATAAAATTCTTTGTTGGTCTTCAAATTCAGCAAAGCAAGAATGGTATATACATTACTCAATCCAAATACATTAAGGAGATACTTAAGAAGTTTGGAATGGAAGATTCAAAACCAGTTGGTACACCCATGTGTACTGGACTGAAACTTACCAAAAATGATGATTCAAAAGAAGTTGATCAGACCCTATACCGATCTATGATTGGAAAATTGCAGTATGTGGTACATACAAGACCTGATATTGCCTTAGCAGTCGGTATAGTAGCTAGATTCTCAGCAAAACCTAAGGAAAATCACATGATGGCAATCAAAAGAATCTTAAGATACTTAAAAGGAACTGAAGAGTATGGTTTGTGGTATAAATTTGGAGGCAATCTAGACTTGAAAGTGTTTACTGATGCTGATTGGGCAGGAAACATTGATGACAGAAAAAGCACAAGTGGTGGAGCATTTTTTCTTGGAAAAAGACTGGTATCCTGGACTAGTAAAAAGCAGAATTGCACATCTCAATCCACAGCTGAAGCAGAATATGTTGCTGCTGCAGTAAACTGTTCAAATATTGTTTGGTTTAAACAGCTATTAGAAGGTATGAAGGTTGAAATCAAAGAACCAGTTGTTATATTTTGTGACAATACCAGTGCAATAAACATTTCTAAGAATCCAGTGATGCATTCCAAAACCAAGCACATTGCTATTAAATATCACTTTGTCAGAGAATTGGTGCAGGACAAGGAAATCAGATTAGAATATATTCATACAAAAGAACAGATTGCAGACATTTTTACCAAACCATTACCTAAGGATGCATTTATGTATCTAAGAGGTAAGTTAGGGGTCATTCCCCTATCCGAGGCTCACTAAATACAGTTTTAGTGATGCATCAACCAGAACATGACTGAAAATCAACTTGTTGATGCAGTATATTAAAGGAATCATTGCATATGAATCAGTACTTGAGGTACATTAATTTTCACCGGTAATATGTGAATTATCTTTGGCATATGTTGTCAAAGAGGGAGTGTTTGCTATGTCTTTACAATTACTTCAAAAAATTTTCCAAGAAATTTTCAAATAGTCAGAAGAAGAAATTTTCAGGATACAGGAAGTTTGCTGACAGAGGGAGATTTGAATCTAAACCGAGCTAACTCTTTCAAATTTCTTATGATATGACATATTGTGTTGCCATCAATGCCAAAGAGGGAGATTGTTGGAAACAATTGTCTGAAGGAAATTGCTACTCAATTACGTATTGTCTTTGATGTCACACTATGTCATAGTCCGCAGCAATCAGCTTCTACCGAGCTCAGTCGGTCTACCAGAAAGTTTAGTGTTTACCGAGTTCACTTGGTTGCCGAAGAAAGTTTAGTGTTTACCGAGTTCACTCGGTTGTCGAAGAAAGTTTAGTGTTTACCGAGTTCACTCGGTTGCCGAAGAAAAGATAGTGTTTACTGAGTTCAGTCGGTTATCAAAGGTAAAGAATTGTCGGTGTTTACCGAGTTCCCTCGGTCACCGAAAGATTATAGAAATATATGGTCACCGAGCACTGTCGGCCCTTGAAGGATTTTTGCAAATAGAGTTTACTTAATTCAGCCGACTGTTATACTAAATAATGTCGATTTGACTAATCCAAAATCATATAAATAAAAGGTCAAAAGTGAAAAGTAAATAACAATATAGCAGAAGTTTTACAGAAGAAAAGAAGGAAAGGTATATGCGAATTTGTGAAGGATGATCAGATATCTTTGAGGAGCAGCAGAGACTTATTCGATCAGAAAGGATCAGACTTATGCAGAACAGAGATCTGTAATCAGCAAGACAGTTGCATTATTATACAGGTCACTTTTTCATTGTTACCTTCTTATCATTGTAACAGTGAATTCTAAATCTCTTAACCGAGTTGGTTTAACAGCCATAATATAAATCCTCTAACAAGGTGACAATTCCATTGAATTGTTTTCAAGACCTCTTACCAGGCCACTCCTAGCAGGGTGTTTTAAATCCTCTAACAAGGTCACACCTAACAATGTGTTTTGTAACCTTTTACCGGGTTGGCTTCTAACCGGGCATCACTTCAGAAAAGTGAAAATCAGTATCTAGATACATTGGTGATTTTTCCCATATTGGGTTTCCACGTTAAATCTTGTGTCTCTTGTGTTCTTAATTGCTTTCACAATCATATACATGTTGTGATGAAAATCTAAAGATAATATTGATAATACTTTCTGCATCTTCAAAGTTACTGCAATCTATTTACCGAGTGCTAAAACAGATAACATTGTTAAGATATCTTAAAGGGATCTGCAAAGAATTAATAGTCAAAGATTTATGGTTGACTGATTCACCCCCCCCCCTCTCAGTCACTTCATCCATATTCCATCACTTTGATGCTGAGGGAAAATGGAGGTGGTTAATTTCTTTCTCACAAAAGTTATCCTAAAGTGAAGGATAACACACATTAATAGTTCAACTCATAGTTCCTAGGTAGGCCTAAAGAGGTAAAGCTTTTACATTAGACTTGATAGAGTTGCAACAAATGAAAGTATTTAATGTCTATATTACATCAATTTGACTATAGAATTTAGAAACCATTTGTTTGATCTATATAAAAGAAGAGTGTAAGGATAAACAAGATAATAAGTGCTCAATTCTTTATTTAATTTAATCTTTATTATTATATCATGCATTTTCACTAATGCCAACAAGAAAATAATCGCTAGATCTTTCCTTAGAAGGGACTAACATGACAACCTAGAATGGCCTACTGTATGCACAATCTATTTTGGTAGATCTCCCTGGATTCTTGCCTCTAGCAAATAGATGCATGTTCTTCCATATTTTATCACATCTAAAAGCTCATTCCAAACAAGTGGGCACAAGACCAAAGTTGGTGGATTAACAAAATTACAACAAATAATATAATTTAATGTCTATGTTATATCCATTTCATTATGGAATTTAGAAACCATTTGTTTGGTCTAGAGAAAACAAGAGGGCAAGGACAAGCACACACAATCTAGAAACTACGAGACAATTGAAAGTTATAAAATGCTTTATAAGAAATTTCTAGAATACATAACTTTAATGAAGAAAAGTTCAAGATGATTAATTGATGATAAATGCTTTATTATCACATACATTGAACGAACAACAAATCTATTTAAATTAAATCAACGGATGAAATGATAATCAAATCAATTTTTTTCATTTTATATTAAAAAATGTTCAAATACCAACATCAATCATTTTAATTAAAATTTGTAATTATCATTTTCTACCGACTAATATATCAAAATTATTTAAACCTAACAATTGCATAAGCAGTCTGCCATCCTACAAACATAAACCAGCAAAAAATAATATCCTAAAATAAAAGTCCATGGAGAAGAAAACATATTGTCAAGAATAGGGGCAATCTAGAAGAGGACACCACACGATCGTCAAAGTGGGGACTGTTGATGACGTCAAAGGTGGCGTGCATGATTCGATCACGTAATTTCGAAATTTTGGAGCGCTCGTCAAAGGTATTACTTTAACGTACATGGTGGACCCAACCAAAGAATGTGGGGCCCAAGCATACGTTGAATACTACGTATACATACAAGGGGAAGTTTGTCTAGGAAAACATTGTAGAGAAATCAACGGCACCAATTAGTTCCCATATTTTTTGGACCTAAGGACAATTCGTCTCCTCGATTGTCTTTATCCAATGTATGGTGTAATGCTTATAGAAATACACTAGGGGATTGTACCATTGATATGATAAGGTGCCCATGTGAAACACAAGAGACCTAATCATAAGTTTGGACCAGTGTTGAAGGGTTGTTTTTGGGGGTTGATGGGTGTGTCCTAGTGGGAAACATTGAAATGTTACTTTCATTCCATGGTGGCCCCTCCCTAGTACCTTTGGAGTGATTTTGACCCTTTATGAATGAGCTATTTCATTTGTAGCTCAAGTATTACTCCTTGCTAATTGAAGTATGTAGATAGCATAAAATTTATCAAAAGTTGTAATTTGGTTTTCAATATTTGAAAAGGATTATAATTAATTTATAAAAAATAGAGTATTAAGAAATGAATTCAAAAGCCCTCATATGGACCTATAGCACACACTTAGACATCTAGACATCTAAAGAGTGTCTATACATAGAAAGTAGTCCACCATTAATGTAAAACTTCCATTAGAACCCCATTGACACCTCCATTATGTTAGTGCTCTTTTTAGTATAAACCTCTAACCTTATGTTCTTACCAATATATGATTAATGTGAGTATACTTTAGCACTCATGGAAGAAAATTGTACTTAGTTTAGGGTTTAGAAAAGGTGAACGAACAAGAGGATTACAAACCTCTTTTGCAATTTGGGCCCTATGAAGCTTGGGAGGATAATTTCAATGATTTTTCAAAGGATAAAACAAAGGAAAACTTAGATGAATCCTTAAAAAAATTTGACTATGTATTTAAGTTTGACTTTTGTTCTTTCTTGATAATTTTATACATTCAAATCACATCTCTCTTCTTTTATGTAACTATCTATCAGTGATGCAACTATAAATATTTTTTTGGTCACAAATCCCTTCAAGCATGTTCAGTACTAGTTATTTACTATACTAACCACCGAGAAAAATGCACTTTGCAATAATCGTTAGGTATCTTAACAGTCAAAGGATCATAATACATTGAGTAGAAACTTACAATAATAGATTGTGTGTAATGGCCAAACAAATAAGATAAAATTAAATAAAAAACTTAAGAATAATTTTCTTGATTTATAAGTAGATGGATTGTCAACCGTCTACTATTACATAGGTGTCTATTCCTACAACATAAACTCTACCCTAAATGAAACCTTAATAGCATTGCAAACCCTAACTTTCATATGAGTTTGATTTACTCAGCTATGTCTTGATAAGCTCAAACTCTCAAATGCCCTTTTATTTGATAATGCAATCCTAAAAATCTATATCGTGTTCAAAGATTCACATACCAATTAAAATGTTTTCACACAACACACACATACATGATATGAAATATTTTACTACATCATTTGAATGCAAAATAATAGAGTTCAAATATAATATATAACAAATTTGTATTTATAGTTTCTTTGAATCCTCTAGAACTTTACAAATAATTTTGGCATAGCCATGGTAACATTCTCCTTTGGATCTATGCTTTTTGTGCATAAAAAACCTTTATGGATGCTCTCTAATTAGTGAAGGGCAATCGACCAATAAATGAAACACTAACTATTTTTTTTATTATTTTTCATTGAAGCCACTTCAAACATGAAATTTTTTTGCTTGGATGGTGAGAAGATGTTTATGTCAAAGCTATAGATACTTTTCTCAAATGTTGAGACCCTTTTAGCATCAACATAGCTTTTTGACTTGTTTCGATGAGTTGGATAGAATTTGTTAGTTCAAATAGGTTGGATATTTTGAATTTTAAACGCTCAACCAAATCTATAGGTCTCATACCACTATTCAGGGTGTTAGGGATTGAGGGTAATTAGGAAGTCAAGAAAAAAGAGATAACTTTGAATTAATTCTCATGGGGGTTAATTGAGTTTTGAGATATCAAGGATTGGGATTGACTCTTAAGATAGGTCTAGTCCTAGAAATCTGATGGGAAGTACATAGAAAGTTATCAAGTAGTGAGGTTTGAAAGGAACTAAGGAAAATGTACTAATGTGGAAGGATGGGCAACAATTTGACTTTGAAAGAATATGAAAGAATTGGTGGGGGTTCGAGAGTTAAGTATATCTTAGAATATGTATTGGGATGAAGAGAAAATTTGACCAATTTGAAAAAGGAGACTTAATCAGTTTGCATTGAATTTATGAGATTCAAAAAGTCAGGGAAGAGATGGAAGCATAATTAAGTGTGAAAGTCCAAAACACATGCTTAGAAAATTTTAGAGGGTGGGTAAATAGAATGTGAAAGATGATAGGGAACAAGTCCCTAGGTTAAAGAAAGGATGCAACTCCAACTCTAAAAGATAGAGGGATTTTTGATAAAAATCACAGTTGGGATTACATGTAAAGGGTACTTTGGGAGGAAGAAATTGATAACCACAACTCTGACAAAGCTTTAAGTGAAACCAAATCATGAGTTGGGAATTAGGAAGGAATAAAACAAGGTACTTCAATAAATGATGCTTTGACTTGTTAATCTAATTTAAGACTTGCAAATTTTGGCAACAAGGATCAAGAAGTCAGACAAAGATGAAGGGGATACTTTAGGAAGTACAACCTTGATGACTTGATAAAGATAAACAAAAGGTGTGGAGAGGTGAGGAAGTTCAAATTTTTGGTGAGAATAAAAGAGTTGAGTGTTTCATCAAGGACTTTTGGGGATTACAGCTCAATGATGCAAAATAAATGATATAAGGGAAAAAGGTAAGTTTCTATAAAGGGTTTAAGGAAAATGGTTTGATTTCACGTAGCTTTTGGGGAAAAATGGAAACGGTAGCTAGTTAAGGTATGTCCAAAATTATAACATTGCTAAAAGTGTTGGAAACATTTGGATAGCAAAAAATTGGGCATTTAAGGATTAAAGAGAATTAATATAATAGGACGACCAAATTGGAAACACTAGCAAACAAAAGATTTGACTTTAATAATAAGTCGCTACGGGTTGAAGATTAGAAATGTGATGCGAGTGGTATGAATGGAGGGTCAAATCTAACAATCTAACAATAGAAAATATATGAAGGCATTAACACATTCGGGAGTTTGGATGATCAACATGACAAACTTGACAAATTTGATAGGTCAATTTTTTTTACAAAGGATTGGATTAGATTATCCAGATTGGGTAGAGGATATGTTTCAAGGATAAATTTTGACAACTTGGTAGATATTGGAATGGACAACCCCAAAAGTTCAAAACTTCAAGGAAATGAGCCACACAACTCAATACTTAAATTTTTTTGGACTTTTTGTAGTCTTTCAAGTATAACGAGGACATAGTAACAATATATGACATACTTCACCAAATCTTTGAGAAAGGAAAAACCCACTTATATTACCGCACTCACTTTCCCTTTTAGTTGGAAGTCACAATTTGACCCCAAATTTACAAAGGACTGGATCACACACAAATAGACACTACTACACATCAAAGCCGATTAATATATCATAACCTACATAATCACACTTATCCTTGTTCCAACATAATCTAATAAAAAATCTTAAAACCCAATTCTCATGATTTGAAATCTACCCTTCACCAGCTTCCACAGTTTCTAAATTATTATTTCTTAACTTAAAATCAACATTATCCCATCCTAATAATTTTATGTTCAAAAAATTTACTATTGTAACTTTTATATGCTTTAGATATTGAAGAAATAACTGAAGATTGAAAAGATTAAGGAAAGTAGAGAGTGAAGAGCAAAACACTATATTGTATTCTTGCAATATACCCAAATGATTTACTATTATGACTTGTATGTTTTTTAGATGAAAAGGAAGAGCCTTAGGAAAGTAGAAGGTGAGGCAAGTCATAGAAAACACCATGTTGTACGTCTCTGAGAGGAATTGCAATACAAAACAATGTGTCCCTTCTATGTAATGACTACTCTCTTAGTCAATTGCACACCAAAGAAGGTGAACAAAGATGAAAAGAATACACTTGTGACATCATATAAATGTGTTGAGCTGTAAAATGTCCTTTGCATGCCCCACAAAGATGCAAAATTACTCATATTCCCTATCAACACATGTTCTCTTGATGTGATGACAACCTTGGATGTCAAACTTAGCCTAGAGCACCTAACCCCACCAGGAGGAAATTGCTCAGAAGCTTCCCTCACCTTTTTTAAATCTCTCATTCCATTATTTTTGCATCTTTTTCTTCAAATTGATGCAACTCTGTCCACAACTGAGCTTCCTCGATGCTTCGTCTGTCCAATCTGTCCACCATCACAGTAATTCGATAAGACCGATGACAACTTCTCTGCAACTTCGTAAAAGCCCGAGTCTTACAATCCAATATATATACACACCCATCTCCCAACATATACACAATGTGTATTGATCAAAGATCAATATTCACTGATGCCTTCCCATTTGGGCATTTGCTCGCAGGCTCTTCCGATCTCTGCATTTTGAGCATTTGGGTGTCCAAAACTCCAGTATTTGAGAGTGCCCAATGGAGCTGAGAAGAAGATTGATGTCCTATGCCAGATCTCCGTCTCGTAACGGAGAAAAAAAGATCTCCAGTCCGTCTCCGTCGGAGTCCCCGGAGATCGTCAAATCTCCCCGTTTGGGGCCATTCAGCCCCGGTTCGAGTCCCCGGAAGGCTCTCAAAAACTTCTTTGGGAAGAAAAAGAGCCGTCCATCTTCTCCCCCAGAGTCCGTCAAATCCTCAGGGTCCGTCAAATCCACAGAGTTGACGCCCCCTGAGAGCAGTCGAAATGGTGTTGAGACGCGCGAGTTGACGGAAGTTTTCCAGCATTTTGACGCCAACGGTGACGGCAAAATCTCTGCTGTTGAGCTGCGAGCTGTGCTGGCTTCGCTTGGGGATGAGGATCTGAGTGAGGAGGAATTGACGGCCATGATTAGAGAGGCGGACTCAAATGGTGACGGCTGTATCGATTTGACGGATTTTATCCGTCTAAATAGTGCCCAAGTTGATGGTTTTGACCCCGAGTCTGAGCTGAGAGACGCTTTCACATTGTTGGATGTTGCTAACGAAGGGGTTATAACTGCTCATGGCCTCCATGAAATTATGAGGCGTTTGGGCGAAGAGAGCAGTTTGGACGACTGTCATTTGATGATAAAGCGCGTCGATTCTAACGGGGATGGGGTCGTCAGTTTTGGGGAGTTCAAGCAAATGATGACAGCTTAGAAGGGGCTTGTTGTGGTTAGTCTCGTGGACGTTAAAATTTTCTTCTTCTGAGGTATGAGGTCAAGGTATGAGGTATGGGAGGATTGATGATGATGAAGTTTGGTTTGCTTAAAAGTTAGGTCACGGAAATAAGAATCTTAAAATATATAATTTTAGGTTAAAATTCGTGATATAACTCTTTGGACATAGGAGGGAGAAAAATTCTAAGAAGATAAAAGCAACACTTGTAAATGGGACCTTATGGAAGGTTTAAAATGAACAAAATGGGGAAGGTCGTGGTTCCTTGGGTGGGTATTTGGATACGATTGTAGTGGGGTACAATTTAACAATATTGGGATCCCAAAATCTTAATATTGTACAAATGATCTCAATAGTAATATTGTGATTTTGAAAGCTAAATAACCATTGTAAGGATTTGTTATGCAAGTTAATTTCATTATTGGTGGTTTTATGTTGTTTGTTAATTTTGTTAGAAGGTTTATTTATTATTGTAGTGGAATACATTTCTTTAGATTACTTATTTGAGGTATTTATATTCCCTTCTTTTGACTTGTAGATTGAAAAAATATATCATTGATACCATAATAATGGTTATAAAGAACAACAATAAAAAATAACTAATATTGATTTTGAGGATGCAACATTACACTTAAACACTTGAGTAAAAATAACTTGTAATGGTTACAAAGGACAATGTTCAAAAACAACATATATCAACTTTAAGAATCCTATCACTATGCTTCCAAATATGAAAGGAACCAAAATACTAGAGCAAGAATAACCTCATTTTTTAATTTTTAGCAAACTCTCCATTGTTTCAAACTATATGAAACATCGTGACCTTTCCTAGCAACATCTTGGGATAGCGCCCACTTGCCTTGCTTGCCCACATTCTTTTGAGGCTTTAGAGCATTCACATCTACTAAAAGGAAATATGCTTCATGGAACATCTCTTTGTTTCTTTGAGCACCTTCATCATAACAATCATAACTTGAGTTCAAGGGCCACCAACAATCTTGAGATGTGTTCCTTGCATATTGAAGCTCTCAACCCTTACATTCCATTTAGATCTACATTTCTTCATAACCTAAGATAGCTTTAGAGACCTTGTCACCACTTAGTTGGTGCATAAACAATGGAGTCCAGGAACTTATGAAAGACTTTATCCTTGCATTGGGATTTTGAATAGGAATTCTCTATTATCATTCCATAAGAAGCAAGAGGAAACATAATATTAGCAGCTAAAAACCCCAAGCCAAATCCAAATGTTAGCTCCTACAAGCCACCTCAACTATGCTACCAACCAAGAGAAGTATGCCATCTTAAATGGATAGCTCACTTCAAGCCAAATGAATGGCATAAATGAAGAAATTTTGCTTAATTACTTATCATCCTAACAACATCATAAACCATTTCTATTAAATATGATTTTATCTTGCACACAAACTTGAAGTTACCTTTACAAATAATTATTACAAACCTATGAAAAAAATGATGACCCTAAGGTTATTAAACATTAAGATTGAATAAGTAGCATTCGTAAATATGCATACCTTAATCACTAATTCATATCTTCCAAGAATTTACCATTTTAATAAAATACTAACTTCATTTTAAAAAGAAATTTTAATATCTTAAGTAATAGAACATATGTTATAGGGAGGCTTCCTCTTAAAGTATCTTAATTTACGAGATTAAGTTTTCATTTTCAATTAGGTAGAAGGTTACACGTTAGGTTTGGAAACTTAGTGAGTAGTTCTTTCAAATTATTTGATGTAGAATTTTAAAGAACTTTCTTTTCAATTACGTAGAATATTATAAGTCAAGTTTGGAAGCGTAGAAAAGAGTACTCTTAGAATAATTTAAAAGATTGAATTATGTAGAAGTTTCTAACAACAAATCAAGTGAGTAGCATTCATAAATATGCATACCATAATCACTAATTCATACCCTCCAAGAATTTACCATTTTGATAAAATGTTAACTTCATTTTAAAAAGAAATTTTAGTATCTAAGTAATAGAACATAAGTTATAGGGAGGCTTCCTCTTAGAATATCTTAATTTATGAGATTAAGTTTTCATTTTCAATTAGGTAGAAGGTTACACATTAGGTTTGGAAACTTAGTGAATAGTTCTTTCAAAATATTTGATGTAGAATTTTAAAAAACTTTCTTTTCAATTAGGTGGAATATTATAAGTCAAGTTTGGAGGCGTAAAAAAGAGTATTCCTAGAATAATTTAAAAGATTGGATTATATAGAAGTTTTTAATAACAAATCAAGTGAGTAGCATTCATAAATATGCATACCTTAATCACTAATTCATACTCTCCAAGAATTTACTATTTTAATAAAATGTTAACTTCATTTTAAAAAAGAATTTTAGTATCTAAGTAATTGAACATACATTATAGAGAGGCTTCGTATTAGAATATCTTAATTTATGAGATTAAGTTTTCATTTTCAATTAGGTAGAAGGTTACACATTAGGTTTGGAGATTTAATGAATAGTTCTTTCAAAATATTTGATATAGAATTTTAAAGAACTTTCTTTTCAATTAGGTGGAATATTATAAGTCATGTTTGGAAGCGTAGAAAAGTGTATTCTTAGAATAATTTAAAAGTGTGAATTATGTAGAAGTTTCTAATAACAAATCAAGTGTAATGCAAATTTGATTAAATATCTAATAATACATCAAACATTAATATTATTTTCATAAAAATTTCAATAGTGTATAACCTAATAACATAGTTTTTATAATGTATAGCAATTTCTAGATTAAATTGTATATAATATTTTAATATCAATGTTTTGGAACACATTCCATGATCTATCATCAGGATGAAGATGATGGATCATGCCTGATGATGGATCACAGAGTGTGATCTGAAATGTTGATGCTAAAACCTTACAATTCCTTGGCTCTTTTCATTCAAATGATGGATTATGGAATACGATCCAAAATATTGATGCTAAATCTTACACACAATTTTCAACCGGATGATGGATCATGGAGTGTCCTTATGTTTCCTTGGCTCTCTTCATCTTGATGATGGATCATGGAGTGCGATCTAAAACGTTGATGCTAAAATCTTACACTTCCTTGGCTCTTTTCATTCGGATGATAGATTATAGAATATGATCCAAAATATTGACGTTAAATCTTACACACAATTTAATTCAGAAATGGCTATACATCTGTTATTATGAATTGTGGAAATCTCTTATCATTAATAGTTTTTATATTTCAAAACAACAAAAATATTATTAAAATGATATAACCTTTTTGTGACACTTTCACAATTATTGATAAAAATAATGGATTCAAAAAATAATTAGTATAAAAGAAAGCCAACAGTCCCCAAAAGAAATAATTTACCGTTTAAGCGTGGATGTGAATTTTGATATAAATCAATTCTCACTACATCCGTCGATTTAATTTTGATCAATGGTTCGCGTTTACCATCGAAATACTTCGCATTGCTATAAATAGGGCCCAAATGAAACGTAACAACCTCCTCATCTGCCATAATTGGTGGGTTGTTTTCATTATTTCTGCCACTGTTTTCATTCAAATTTCAACCACCATCTGCCGTATTTTCTAGGGTTTTAAAGTACAAGAAATGTATGCATGCTCACCATAATAAGAGAAACTGGGGTATCAGGTATATAGTTTTGCAAAAGCCATGAAACTTTGGAATCCCACAATATCATCAATTTAGCTCTTACCAAAATTTTTAATGATGCTTAAAAGCTAAATTTATATCCTAATGTCAGAATTTTGACACTCAAAAATTGAAATTCAACTTTAAGACTTGACAAATATGACTAAATTATGTGAGCATTTGGAGAGCATGGGAATTTTAAATTTTATAGTCAAAACTAGGGTGGTAGTGACTTAATATTGAATTGGAGAAGTGCATAGGGAAAAAAGGCTCAAAATTAAAAATTATAAACCATGGTAGTAACTATCCTTTGGTGTGGCGACCATCCTTTTATGGAGATGATTGCTACAATGTAATGATGGCCTTTAAGTGTAAAGACTATGAATATTTTCATAATTTCAATGCATCAATCTACTAATTATCATGATGCTTGTAGTTTTCTAATTTGCTATATTTATAAAGAGATATCGGGGTTAAGAATTATGGGAAGCATGAGAGAGATCGATATGTCTACCTTGGAACCTACTCCAATTAGGTATTTTAGTTTATTTCAACCTCCATATTATCTTTAAAAAATAAGCATATAGAGTGCATGCAAACCTAGGTGCAAAGGTGCTAGTAATATAATGAAAACTAAAATGTTGCATATACTAAAAGATTGTTAATGTTGTAATGTGTGCTTTGGTGTATGGATGGAGACAAAGGTAATGAAAGATTGCTAAGATGCTAAATGGAAGGGGAGTGCGATGTTATACATTTGGATTGTGCATAAAATCTATGAAAGTGTATTTGCCTATGCAGGAGAGTTGTGGGGTATACATGGGAATGGAAGAAATTATGGAGCTTCAAAAAAATTGTGAGAAGAAAAGGAAACAAAAAAAAAAAAAAATTCAAGATGGAGGAAATTCTTAAAAATCTCTATAGAAGACTCAATCCAAGAGGAAATGAATAATCTTGAAGCAACATATCTATATACTATTTGCATGTCTATAGTCATTTAAAAATGTAAAATGTTACTAAAAGTGTATTTTTTCCATTTTAGAATTATTTGTCATACTGCAAAGCTATCGTGATTTCTCAGCATTTAAATAGACACAAATTTTTAGAAAATTTTATAAATTAGTTAGAAACAATATAATAAAGGACTAAAACTAGAAAAATAAATAAATGCATCTTAAACCATGCCAGGGGCATTGACAATAAAGTGAGTGTACACTATGAAGCAAAGATTCAAACTTATAGACAACTTTTTACTCTACATATCCTTAAGATCTACAAGGTTTACAATACAAATAACATAGGCCTATTTTCTTTAAGAACATTATACTTAATAAATGGCTATAGTCAAAATATTTTAAATAACTCGTAAATCTATTATTAAGAAAATTGAACTTTGTTGCAAAACTCGAAATAATTCTCGATGGTCTCTATCTACCCATAGAAATGACACAAGTGAGATTTACCATTCATATGTGGACTGATAAATCCCTAATAGGAAATCCTTGGTAGAGAATTTCCCTTCATTTAATTTGAAACCATAAACTTAGTTTTAAAATTCTTAATATGAAGTTAATATCAACACTCTTTTCTTTTTATGGAAAAAGAAATATGAACTATAATGAAAACTACGTGAAAATCATAGAATTTCTAGTTTGCTCCTAAGATATGAGTCTCAAATCCAAACTTGCCTCTAAAAAGTTACAGATTGAGCACAATGTGTAATATCCTGTCATACCTAATTAATATTAATAATGCCAATTTTATATAATCTAATTAAATTTAAAATATGTTATATCGCTAATTTATTATAATAATCTCATTCTAATATAATTATATTATTGTTTAAAATACATTATAAGATGATATTAAATAATATTGTGACATATAATGTTCTCTCGTATTAATTAATAAATTTATAAAATGAAATGCATTATAGATATTTGGAAAATTTCCTTTTGAAGGAAGAGTTAACTTTGATTTAAAAAGGTTAATTACTAAATTCGTTGGAGTATTTTTTCGTGCATGGTCTTTTCAGGGATTTGGCATGCATTTTCGAAAATGGGGGATTTGAATTTGGGGAAAAACGTTTTTGGGAAGAATTGTGTGTTTGGATTTCGATCTGGTTGTTGATTTCAATCTGGATTTGGACTCGATTTTGCTGTGGATTACAAATTGAGTGTGGACTAGGAGAGCTCAGATTGTGGTATGTTAACCATCTGCTTCTCTGATTCATTTCTTGCATCATGATAATGGCAATTTTAGTTCTCATTTCATTTAGCATAGATCTCATTTTAGATTTAATTGTATATTGTATTTCCATTGTAACTTAATATTGCATCAGTCTAGATCATTTATTAGCTTAAATCAGTATGGATTGAATCATATAGCTGTATTTTTATCTGCATTTACATAGCTAGCATCATTAATCTTGCATCTTAGCTTGCATTTCAGCAATCTTAGTAAATCTTGTATTCCAAGTTGTCATCTATGAAGTCTAAATGTTGTTGAGAGAAATTGAAAAGACTAAATAGGCCCTTGAAATTAGAGGACAATGAGACGGTCTTGAGGAGTTTTTCTTGTGCTTTATTTACATTTTTATCAACTAGATCTAACTCTTCAAATTAATGTTTCATTGGTATATTTGATACAATAATTTTGAATACATTTATTGGTGCCCACTGTGGGGCCAAGCCCCTAATTCTAACAATTTGTGATCAAGTTTCCTTTGCAAATTCTTATACAGATCTCAAGAAAAATGTAGAGTATTGTATATATATAATGAATTATATCATATATGATACGAATTTTATCACTATTTCATAGAAATAGCATCACATTTACACAGAATAATGTCGCATTTGCTTTAAATATTATCACATTTGAGTTGAATATTGACACATTCAATCTCTATTGTCTCTCATATTTTTTCTATCATTCTGATATATTTTCTTTTATTTTTGCTTGCAGGATTTTATATAGGTTTCAGACAAAAGCCAGAATCACGCATTTACAACAAAGTATAGCACATACAGAGCAAAGTCAATCACATTTAATCAGAGAAACGTTATATATATGGAAAATTGTTTCGCACTCCCTCTTTGTTTCATCGTACTTTCTTTATGTTATTTCACATGCACTCTCTATTTTGTGGCATTTAAAGCTTGTCTTTACGCATATGTTGTGAAGTTCATCACATTTACTTCAAATTTTGTCACATAGATACTCCGTTTCATTGTATTTACTTAAATATAGAGTATCTTAGTTTCTCAAGGTCTAATCAATTTTTTTTTTTGCTACTTGCAGGTATCCAGTCGCTTATCAAAGACAAAGATATTAAACTACTAATGATTTTCTACAGGATTTAGCTGGAAATTGATTTAATTCTATTGTCTTTTTTATAAATTAGGCATATAGGATTAATTACAAAAGGATAATTAACATGTGTTTGATGTGCTTGGATACTAGGTGATTATACTATTTACTTAATTGGGTGATTAAAAAAACCAAACTTATCATTTATTTTCAATAGTGCATTATCTCTAGTGGGTCTACCTCCCAAGTATCCTATAAGAACAAGTGTGAGGGAATGACCCAAGTGAGATGCAACCAGAGCCAGACAATTCGACTCACTATAAAATAAAATGCAATCATGCTTAATGATGTGATTGACATAATACTTTTGAGAATAACTCTTCCCTAACAATTTTTAAGTGCGCAAAACCTTGATTTATTAAGGGTGGGAGACCTCTATAATGGAGCTTATACCCAAGCATTCTGAATGAAATCCTTTCTAAATATGTGTTGATCTTGAAGCCTACCGAGATCACCTTTGAAAGTTATGAAATACCTCATGCAGAAGGGGGGAAGATTCTCCTTCGAAGACACCCACCATATGTCCCTCTTGGACGCAAGTGCAAACTCCCCATTTGAGTACTTAATTCTAGGCTCATTTTGGGATTCCACCTAGTTCTTGGAAAAGGAAAAAAGTGGGAGCCTTCTGCCAATCATTCCTTAGGTAGCTTGCTTGAATTGTCTTCTTGTGCTATACTAGTGGAAATATTGGCTTTCTTCAAAGCCTTCAACATGCACTTGATGTTGTAGAAGACTAGGACAAACAATTTCTTGGATACTGTCTGTTGTATTTTCATGGTCCAAAATATCAGAAGAATTCATCCAAAAACAAACACAAGATTTGGTCAAACCCAAAAACTTGTCAAAAACACTGAAATTAAAGCAGAATACCACATTTGACCAAAAAAAAATAAAAAATATGTTGCATATAACAAAACTGTAGTGCATTTTTTTGAGTTTTCATCGCATATTTTGTAGACTTCGGTGCATTAAGTCTCTGTAGTGTCACTATTAGTCCTTATTCATCACATGTAATTCTCGCTCTATCGCATATACTCTATCTTGCATCACATTTATCCCGTTGTTCAATGTACATACTTCCTAAATCATCACATAAGCTATCTATTGTGTCACATATGATATCTCTGTTCAAATCTTCAAATAAGTTATCTGTCAAAATTGAGTTCATCAGATTATTGCACGAACCCTTTATTTCATCGCATCCACCTAGTTTTATGTTGCATACACTTTGTCACATTCAAAATAGTGAACAATTCCGTTTTCTTTCATAAAATTTGGAAACTTGATTTGGATACCCATTTCAAAGTTCTATTCTTTTTTATCATTATAGTCATTGGATTCTAACTATAGGTGCCTCTGTCAAACAAGTGTCTCATTTTGCATTGTTCCAACACCCAAGTCATTGTACAAGTTTTTGTCAAAAACAGCATTGATCTCTAATTTTCAAATTTCACTATCAAGGATCTTCTGTCCTTTACCTAGATCTCAAGAAATCAAGATCAAAGTAAGCCTTAATCATAGGATTATATCATTTTATATTAGGTTTTATCACTCAAGACAAACTTTACATTGAAATCCTCAAAATTGGAACACTCATTTATCACTTGGTTTCTGACCTTAATCAAAATTCATGAAGATCAAACACCTCAGAAGACATTTCTCACATCAATTCCAATCCAAAGTTGACTCGCGATAATTTTCATGTCAATACAAACTAGATCTTTACATTTCAAACAACAACAAAACCCAAAGGAAAAGGAAGCACAACAATAAGAGAAAACACCAAAACAAGAGAAAAAACCTCAACAATAAGAAAAGAGAACCTGAGGAACATGAGGGAGAGAAAACATGGATGATACCGAAAAAATTTGGACTAAGTTTCATAGAAGCACTAACAATGATGAGAAAGAAATCACTAATGAACATATGAAAGAAGCCCAACAAGATGCTAGGTTTCACAAGATCATGGAAAGAATCATAGATGTTGATAGGGAAAAATGTTTTTTGATGCTAGCTCAATTGGGAGTTAAGCTCCCTCATGAATTTTATGTCACCCAACTAAAAAAAAAAGAGGATGAAAATAATCCCAAGGCTTCCCTCACAAAACAAATGCAATATTTTCCGTTCATGGCCTTTTTAGGGTTTTGGCATGCATTTTCGAAAATGGGGGATTTGGCATGCAATGGCGGACTTTGAATTTGGGGAAAAACGTTTTGGGGAAGAATTGTGTGTGTGGATTTCGACCTGGTTGTTGATTTCAATCTAAATTTGAACTCGATTTTTCTGTGGATTACAAATTGAGTGTGGACTAGGAGAGCTCAAATTGTGGTATGTTAACCATGTGCTTCTCTGATTCACATGTATGAGGTATGGATTTGAATCTTAATTATTTCTTGGTTTCGACATTTATGAATTCACACTTTATCTTTTGTATATCTTCTATCACATAAAATGATGTGAATTGTTTTGTTAAATCTTGTTGACATCATTAGTCTCTTATATCTACAACTCCTCTTTTGATCTATTTCTCTAGTTTGCATTTTCCCTGTCAAATTCATTGTTATTGATGAAGCCGTTTGTGTTTGTGAATTGTTTTGATGTAATCTTTGCCAATTGTTTGTAATGGTCATAGAGGCATTTGATCTTCAATTTTGGACTTCTATTCATGCCTTGGGTTGTTATTTTTGTTTTAGAATTTGGTAGTTTTGGTTCTCGAGTCTCTCACATTTTGTTCTTGTAATCCGTCATTGATATCAATCATAATGTTTAATTAGCAATTAGTGATCGATAAGATCTCTCCTACAAATTGAATGAATATGTTATTGATCTCTTTCACAAATTGATTGAATATGTCACCTCCAATCTTAACATGCACGACTATCAATCGGTTGAACAATTCATGTGTCTTACTCATGTTGCTCTATTTGGCATGCACTCCAATTTAATGTGAATAGTATTACATCTTATATTGCCTGATTTTTTTGTATTCTATTGTATACACCTAAATTTGGTCAAGAGCACCATTAATTAAATACAAGCTATTTAATTAATCAAAGTCTCAATTCCTCTACTACGTAATTGAGTTTAATTGTTTAATTATATAGTTCATATGATAAATTAATTTCTTCAAATGCATTAATCGAATCAATTCAAAATCCAAATCATTTTCATCTTTTCCACATCATCCTCTCCCATAACCAACTCATCACATGTCATTGACACCTCATCCTATGGCTAAGATATTTAATTATCTTGATTTAATAATTCCTATTTTCCCTCAACAAACCTAAAGGACACATGGAAAGTATATTCTTTATTTGTAACCAATGTGACACATTCACACGGCTCATTCTCTTTTATTGCCACTTGTTATCATATGGTTGAGGAAAACCTTCCTTTTAAATCTTAGCCATTCAATCTCAACAGAATGCATCTTGACCACTCATTTATGACACATCATCCCCCAGGCCTTGAAAATCCTATAAATAGGCCTCATTTTGGAGGTAGAAGGATCCACTTTCTCATGTGCATAATCATAATGCTATTTTGAGAGCTCAAGTCATTTCTTGCATCATGATAATGGCAATTTTAGTTCTCATTTCATTTAGCATAGATCTCATTTTAGATTTAATTGTACATTGTAAGTTAATATTGCATCAGTCTAGATCATTTATTAGCTTAAATCAATATGGATTGAATCATATAGCTGTATTTTTATCTTCATTTACATAGCTAGCATCATTAATCTTGCATCTTAGCTTGCATTTTAGTAATCTTAGTAAATCTCATCCAATTCCTTCTTCAACTCTTCAAGAAATTCTCTCTCTTAGCATCAAAATCTCATTTTTTAAGGTCACAATTTCTCTATTAAGATAATTCTCTCGATTCTTGGCCTCTTTGTTCTGTTCCATCTCTTTGCCAATTACAACCACAACTGCATCAAGAGTCAAGGAGGAAACAAACCTAGCTTCCTCCTCTGAATCCTTCTCTTTTGTCCATCCATCCCACTAATGGACACGACGTCTTGGCACCATCTCCACTCAATACTTCACCATAGCTCTGATACCAATTGTAAATTTTAAAGCGAGCAGAGAAAACATCAAACAAAGAAGACAGAACACAATACACAATATTTATAATGGTTCGGCAATTGCCTACATCCACTCTCAAGTAGGGAATTATTATATTAATCCAATCCACTACAATACACTACAGTACATGACTGGACACATCCTGATGCAGGAGCATCCTGGGTGTAAGAGCAATCTTGCATCACCCAAAAATATTTTTGGTTTCTTTTCAATAAGGGCTATCTTGTGCAGAGCTTCTATTTTTAGAAATTTAATATTTTTAGTAAGTTTTCCGTTCGTGCTTAGAATGGTCTATTTTCTTCCCTGGAGGTTCATTTTGGTTATATCAACCTGCCAGTAAAATTTCATTGTCAGATCAAGTCTAGTTTTGAAGATATTGAAAATTTTCGATATTGGTAACAGGGTACAGAAACTTCGAACTCAGTTTTGAAGGCTTTAGAGGCCCCAGATGAGGTCAAAACTTCGGCTGAATGAAACTTGCTTAATTTAAAAGTTGTAGAGCACTTCACACACTTTCCAAAATGGGGTCATAATAGTCAATTGGGTCAACGGGTGATGACTTATGGTCTCCGGAAGTTGGGTCACCTGAAATGGTAGAAAATAATTTTCCTTCAAAATTTCTGTTTGGGTTTCAAAAGTTATTTTGAGTTGACTTTGATGTAATAAATTGTAAAATAAAATAATTCTAAGTTTGGTCAGCCTTATTGGCTAAAATTCTGGAACTTTCCCAAGCGGTGGAAAATTTCCTATATAAGAAAGGCTGTAGTGTTGTCTTAGGTAGTTCGGGACAATTCTAGGTAGTAGATCTAGGTATTGATTCGAGGCTTTGTCGTACAAAATATTGTAAGAGAAATGCCCATGTGGCTTTGCATATTGTAATTCTGAAAATTTGTAATTTCACATTTGTGGAGATAATAAGAAGCCCATTTTCTATTCTTACAAATTGTTGTTGTTTCTCTATTTCTGTTATGTGTTTGTGGTATTAAGGAGAGCACCCTTCATCACATCCATTTATACATTTGTATACAGCCTTCAAGCAAAAAGCCATGAGAAACTGAACAGTTGTGTGACCGTTAGGCTTCATATTCCCAACAGACATGAGGAGAACAATTCAGCTTAGATAAACATTATTGATGAACAATGAAAGTGGTGTGCGCGGGCCCATTTCTAAGGACAACACGACATAAGCACTTGCGTAACATCTAGCCTCCACGCTTTGGTTAAAGGTTAACTCTTTCCATCTGAATCTACCCTGCTTTTCTAAGCAAAATTGCAAGGAAACTATGGACGCTCAAACCCCCAACAAGGATGAGAGTGTATTCAATCACAATGCATTGCTGCAAAAAGCAAGGCCACTCCTGCTGCAAACATACGAAGATAATGACCCCTTAATTCAAAAATGCATCTCTGCTTTGAGAAGGGCGAGAGCTCCAGAATGTTATCACAAGCATTCCACATTCTTCGACCATTTGGTGCGAGTTTATTTCATTTTGCTTATTCTAATTCCATAGTAAACCATGCAATTTTAAAGCCAGATATAGACAGGCAGGTAGTTAGAGACTTGATTGGTTTGGAGGCAGAGGAACTTGTAAATATGTACTGTATTGTCCCTAGGATTGAACTACCTATGCCAGTATTTTGGGGAAATATAATGATGAAGAATTAGTAGCAGATCTGAAAGAAACTAAAATTTTCTTGAGGAATTTTGATGTGGGCAATTGTGTAAAATCCTCTACACGTGATGGATGGAGGAAAAAACTACAGGGAGTGTTGCCTGCAGAGGGGATTGTGGTTAAACATTTTAGAACTGGAGATGATTTGATAATACCAAGGAGATTGATTGCTCTGTTTTTGCTCTTAACCATGGCTGATCTGAGTGACCAGATGTTTGGTTATATAGATGTTTTATTTGATAATGAGAATGGAAGGCTGGAGTCCAAAGGAAATACATGGAAGGCTCTGTGGCCTGGTGATGGAAAACCAGGTCTCTGGATGAATGCTGTCTCTAGAATGGGGGCCATCTATACTTTGATTGCAAGGGAGGAAAAGATTTTCAGAAAAGATGTAGACAAGAAATTTGGGTTTGAACTTAGAACACATTGAACTTACCATTCCTCCAGTCTTTAATAACTGTACTACTATTACCAATCCCTTGGATCAGATCCAGGCAAGAGATTTGTATTGGGAAGCTATATGCAAGGGGGGAGATAAAACTGAGGAAGCAAAGGCTCTTCTGTTGAAAGCTTCTGTTCACAATCCATTTATTGGAGAGCCTCATTTGGTTGTGGCTCAGATTTATCTGTCTGACGAGAAATATGTGGAAGCAGAAGGAGGCTAAGATGGGTTTGAAGCTGCTCTTGGAATGGGGGAACAAATTGGGACAAAAGAACAAGTTGGGAAGGTTGGATTTCTTGGGCTTTGTGAATGAGGTTTAAGCTCAAACTTCTCAAGGTTTTGAACTCTGGAGTCTGCACACAGTCAAGTACTAAGTAAGATGGGCAAAATAGCTGAATTTTATTTCTGGCTCTTAATTAGCAGAGGGCATATCAAGAAATTACACGTATGTATAAGAGTTAGGCAGATATGTACTGTCAAGTTACAGAGATCTCTAAATTAATAAACATAGCTCCATGCAGCTGTTTTAACAGTAATTAGTATTATATATGCCATGACTTTTGCCTCTTGTTTTTGTAGCATTTGCAAAAATTCAGAGCAGTACGAGGAAATAATTATTAACCAAAGCGCACATTTTGGCACCATTCAACTGGCAAATGTAATTTAACAAGGCTTCAGTGCAGCAGAGTTCCTGTCAAATATGGGCAGGTCTGTTTTGTTATGACAATATTTGTACAGGTATGTAAGAAGACAATTTTTTTAAAAATATTTAATGTGCTACAATTTATATTTTAAATGAAATATATAAATAGATATACTAGTTATGAGACAAACATTATTTTCATATAAAAATTTAGAATAGAAAAATAGGAATAAATAGAAAAATATTGAAACAATAATAATCATATGCTAACATATATAAATATATAAAAGAACAAAATACAAATAAGAAATTGTTTAAAAGTTGATTATGCTACATCTATTTCTTTAATTAAAAAAAAGTTGTATTAAATTTTATTAAATAATTTAAATATTTAGTCAAATTCTTTAATTAAAAATACTTTTAAAATTTAAGTAAAAATTAATTGATGGAAGAGATGGAATTTTTTTTTTATTAGTCCCGCCTATACAGGCGGACACTTATGTTTTGGGCAAATTATTTGCTATTAGTTTGTCTTGAAATCTGTGCATTACATTAAAAATTAAATATCATTTGTAAAATTAATTTTTTAATTTATAAACTTTACACAACCTATTCTTATTTTTATGCACCTAGACTTTATTTTTAAGTTTTTAAACAAGTTTTCTAATTTCATATTATTATATAGTAAAATAATAAAAAGTAGTGGCAAGTACCTTGTAAGACAAATTTCAATAATAATATGTTAAAATATTGCACTTAATCTTTACAAAATATCAAATTTATATTATAATATACAAATATATAATTTAGAGATTTTAGAATGTATGCTATAAAAACAATTAATAACACCAAAAATAAATACATAGATAAATAATAATAAGTTTTTAACAAATATACTTATTTTTAATTGTATGTTTAAATGGTTTTAATAATTTAGATAAAAAAGAAGAAAATTTTAAAACTTATTATTTAGAATTTTTAAATAATAATTTTAAAAAATCATTATATTTATGAAAAACATACTATAAGTTAAAAAATAATAATATGAATTTTTTTATATAATATATATCTTAAAATCATTCAATTATACATTATATATATTGTTATATAACTATAAAATTAATATAAATTTAACATTTCAAAAATTTAATATATAATTTACTAGTAAAATTTTGTGAATATATTTAACTTTTAATATATTTATTATATTATTTTATAATCTAATAAATAAGAAATTAAAAATAATTTATTAAATATAATAAAAAACACATTCCACAAATAGAAAATCATTAATTTTAGAGAGTGTAAAATGTTTAAAGTTCAAAAATTATTTTAAATCATCTTTGTTATGTTCGAAATTGTACGCTATATTCTTGTTTACTACTTCAACAATACATTTTCTGACAAGACTGCGTGTTTATTACTTCCTTTCTAACAACCCTGTGTACGGTAAATATGAAGTCATGTATGTGGTGCATCCAACCATATTGAATGATATGGCTGGATAGTTGTTGCCGTAATATTGGTCTAATTCCTGCTATCGTCTTGCGCCGCCGTTATGTAGTCACCAATTAAAATGCCATCCCCACCCGAGCTTTGCTGAAGCCGCCTTCTATCCGCGTGGGAAAACCACAACGGGAATCCATCATTGCGCGATCCATATTGTGATAGAAAATCATTGTTGGATAACAATCGTCGATTGTTGCCATTGTGCTTCGCAGGACCCTTTCCCGCAATAAAGTATTTCTTATTCAAAGCAAGAGTAGTGCCTACGGAATCTGAAGCATTAGCTATGTATTTGGCAAAGGACAGGCAACGGAGGTTTACATTTGCTTGGCTGTGGCCTTCCAAACAAGGGGCCTGATTGGTGAGGGTTGCACTTAGGAAACTCTGAATATACACCATGCTCTTCCATTCCACTGTCGTATTTGTCGAGTTTGTTAATTTTACCAAACTTGAATTCGAGTAATTCGTCATAAGACTGTAAAGGAAAATGCAATCCGCTACAGCTCGAGCCTGCATCGACCACCAATTACTCATCGAGTCACTAGCAATGGAGTTCTGAACAAGTTTAGCTTGATGTAAGGTAAATCTTATGGCGAATTCTTATTGACTATAAAAAAATTTACATTATTTCTTAGATTTTTCAAATTGTTGTCAGTGCTTGAGGATTGAAGCCTTTGTCTGGCATGTTTGTTAGAATTTTCCTTTTAGGGTTGCTTGCTTAGCTAGGGTGAAGATTAGGTTAAAATTCTTTACTACTATGTTATTTGACTTGCGTTGTCAAATGGGTATTATGATTATCTGTAGGCAAATTCTCTTATAAATCAAAATCTGAGCGAATTCAAAATGAAAAAGGCAATTAAGTAATTATTGGAGTTGAAGGGAACCTTTATAGTGCTAATGGTTAGAGAGATAATATACAATTTGAGATGTTTTCAAGTGTTTAATAAAATGCTCAAAAACTCAAAAGTTTACAAAATGCTAATTGTTGATTATTATATTAAGCATCATATTGATCATTATCTTAAGCATTATATTGATCATTATCTTAAGCATCATATTATGCTTATCAAAATTATGCTTATTCATTAACTCGGCAAAACCTTGTGAAGCAAGTAAATAAGTGAGTTACTTGACTCTCCTCCAAAGCTAATTTCCTCTCAATTTTAGTTATTTTTTTTAATTAGGCGGGACTCATGATGTAGCACAACTTTTGTTATAATAGTTTTCTTATCAAAAATTATTTTAAAAAAAATTGAAAATTTTATTATTAAATAAAATAATAAAAAATTAAAACTATTCTACCTTATCTTAAACTATTTAATGTTTGGCAAAGTTTGGTGAAAAGACGCTAATGAAATTAAAAATTGAGTTTAGCTATTCTTAACCACATAATAGAAGACACGTCACATTATTAAAAATATATTTAGTTTTGTTACGGTTGTGTCGAGCTGTTTTCCTTGAAATTCGCTCTTATCGCTCCATTTCTTTTAACCAATAAAAAGAAAGATAAATAATTTTATATATTAGAAAAGTTAAATATTGTGCATTTTACTTGATCAAATATGAAAATTTGATATGACTAAAAAGCCTATGAAATTTGATTGGCTTAAGTTAATTAATTTAATCACTAGTTAAATATAGGTCAATGCCTATAGTTCTATTGCCTACGACAGGAACTAAAAATAGTGGACTATTTATCCATAGTTTTAAACTTTTATATCAATGTACATAAAATCATGGCATCATGTGAGATTATCTTTTATAGATAAATCTATAACTTAAAGTTAACATCATATCAGAGTTTGGATAAAAATGTGAATTGGCCTCTAAGAAAACATTTCAAGTGGATTTTTATACAACTTGTAACACTCATAAATCCGACTTCCCAACACCATGATCCAATCAAAGACTCAAAATAATGTGTACTTGAAATTGTTCCAATGCTCTCTCATGTTTATCCATTGACTGAGATAACTTATCTCCTTCATATCGTTTCTTTCATTGACTCGTAATCTCAATTAGATCAACCTTGATATGTTCTGCCCGTTTGGGTGCTGGAATTAGACTAGATATTTCAGAATTAGATTTTCGAATAATGTCAATTCCATGTTTGTGTCCATCCAAAAAATTGGAATTGGAATTTCGAAATTCCAATTTTGCCCCCAAAATGGGCATTTCATCTTCCCACTCAAATAGGTGGAATTGGAATTTCAAATTCCAATTCCAATTTTTATAAAACCAAATTTAATATTTTGTGGGATCCATGACTATAAGGATGTATATATTATATTGCTATAAGGATGTTTATATATATATGTGTGTGTGTATATATACATGTGTATATACACACACATGTGTGTATATATATGTATATATATACAAATGTGTGTATATGTATATACACGCACATGTGTGTATTTGTGTAAATATATACACGTGTGTATATACACACATGTATGTGTATATATATACACATGTGTGTATATATAAACACACGTGTGTGTATATATAAACACACGTGTGTGTATATGTGTGTATGTGTATATGTGTATATGTATATATCTGTATGTGTGTGTATACACACACATGTATACACATGTGTGTATGTGTGTATATATACACATGTGTGCATATGTGTATACATGTGTGTATATACACACAAGTGTGTATGTGTATATATATACATACATGTGCATATTTGTATATACACACACACATGTATGTGTGTATATATACAGACATATACACACCATATTTAAAGAAATTAAAATAAAGAATTAAAATTCGTTATGCATCTTCTTAGTCATCTTCTGGGTGAACCAAACGGGTCAGCCCATATTCTAGAAATCATTTTCAAGATTTGCATCTTCTAGAATTGCAGCATCTTCTAGAATTGACTAGAATTGGCATTTGGTATTCCAGCACCCAAATGGGCCCTAATAGATTATACAAAAGACTGATATATGTCTAATGAGACTCTACATTTACTTTCATTATGTCAAATAGGCTCTACATCCCATTAACATCAATGAAAAATCCAACCAAAATGAGTCAAAATTGCATTGATAAACAACATATTCATTTGCCCAATAGAAAGTACACTTCTGATAGAATGCAACTACTTGATGCACTCTGATAAGTAATCCTCTATGTGATAATGTAATGTCATCGATATAGTATAGAACATGATATAGGAAGAGAATACTTTGATAGAACCTCCACTAATTCCCTTTACCTCTTTCAAGATTGTATACTTGCAGTGAAATGTGAGGAAAAACCCAGATGGCATAAAGAGGACACTAAACTAAAATAAGTTCAAAAGAATTTGAATTAACCTTTTGAGTTTCACAAGATGGTTACACATGTTCTTTCATATGAATACATGTCTACTAGCAGTTGCAACCATATACCTCTCCAGGTTGGGTATGGGATCAAACCGTTTTCTATTTAACACTTAAAACCATTTTCTATTTAATATTTTTCACATTTCATGCTAACTAAATTGCATTTCATTTCACTTAGGGGTCGTTTGGGTGTTGGAATACCAAATGCCAATTCCAATCAATTCTGAAAGACACTACAACATTTGGGGTCAAATTTCAACGGCAACACCATTTGTGTATTTTTTTGCAAGTGCGCCCAAAGGTGTCGTAATAGCGACAGTGTCATCATAATTTCGACACCCACATGATTATAAACAAAAAAAAGAAAAAGAAATGCTCATTTGTAATTTTCGTGAGCTGCGAAGAGGGCTTGATGATTTGGAAGCGTGAAGAGGGCTTGCGTATGACAGCCATGAATTGAGGTAAGAATTCAAGCTTTGTCTTCTCATTAACTCAATTTCATTTTGATGGCATTTGTTGATTTAATGGCACAATATAAATGTTAATACTGGCATTGTTTACATCTTTGCATTTGGAATGCTCGACGACCTGCGAGCTTTGAGAGCTAGGGCATTGTTGCTATTACTTTCAAGGCATTGTGTGAAGTGTTTGATCTCTCTTTATTTGTTTTGTTGTTGATATTCACTATGTGGTACTCCCCGTTTATGATCATTTCATGAGGAAATATCTTGATGGCTCGCGGGCTGCAAGCTAGGGCATCATACATTGTTTATGAGCTCACTATTGAATACTGACATTGCTTACATCTTTTCATTTGGAATGCTTGATGACCCGTGAGGTTTGAGATCTAGGGCATGGTTGCTATTACCTTCAAGACATTGTGTGAAGTGTTTGATCTCTTTTTATTTGTTTTGTTGTTGATATTCACTATGTGGTACTCCCCATTTATGATCATTTCATGAGGAAATGTCTTGATGGTTTGCGGGTTGCAAGCTAGGGCATCATACATTGTTTATGAGCTCATTGTTTAATACTAACATTGTTTACATCTTTTCATTTGGAATGCTTGATGACCTGCGAGCTTTGAGAGCTAGGGCTTCGTTTCTATTACCTTCAAGGCATTGTGTGAAGTGTTTGATCTCTTTTTATTTGTTTTGCTATTGATATTCACTATGTGGTACTCCCCATTTATGATCATTTCATGAGGAAATGTCTTGATGGCTCGTGGGCTGCAAGCTAGGGCATCATGCATTGTTTATGAGCTCACTATTTGAGCACCTAATGTCCCTATTTGATTGGTTGGTGCTATGTTTGTTATATTGATGCTATTAGATCAAATAGGGACATCAGTAATAAAATAGGGACATCAAATATGGACATCAATAATAAAATAATACATTTACTATTTTGAATTTAAGCTCAGGCATCACGCAATATTATTGTTGTCATTATAAATGTCAAGCTCACAGTCTCAATGAAATAAATAGTGTATAAAACAATATATGGTGCACAATAGCAGCAAGCATGCAATGACAACAATAACATTGGATGATGCTCGAGCTCAAATGCAAAACAGTAAGTGTATTAATGTATGATATAATAGTAGCGACCTCATTGATCATTACCTTTCACTCCTCCATCATTATAGAAGAGATAACTACCTACAACTATATTTCATAATTCCTCCTTTGAAGTCATAGGTTAGTTTAAAATGGAGAAAGTATACAAACTCACCAATGAAATCCCAAAACATCATATAACTGAAATTAATCACATCTCACAAATGTATAGATTATACTACATACCATTGTATTATATATATCCAGTATAATTATGTGTTTACATCATATATTGTTTTTTAATAAAATCTTATATAACGGCATAAAACTAACCCAAAATACTTTGTCTTAATAAAATTTTAATAAAACAATATATTTAGTCTTAATAAAATCTTATAAAACAACATATATTGTGTGAAGTGTTTGATCTCTCTTTATTTATTTTGCTGTTGATATTCACTATGTGGTACTCCCCGTTTATGATCATTTCATAAGAAAATGTCTTGATGGCTCACAGGTTGCAAGCTAGGGCATCATGCATTGTTTATGATCTCACTGTTTGAGCACTTCATGTCCCTATTTGATTATATAGGAACATGAGTAATAAAATAAGGATACCTTAATCTTTATGAGCTCAAATTCAAAATAGTAAGTGTATTATTTTATTATTAATGTCCCTATTTTATTACTGATGTCCCTATTTTATTAATGATGTCCCTATTTGATCTAATAGCATCAATATAACAAACAGAGCACCGTCCAATCAAATAGGGACATGAGGTGCTCAAACAATGAGCTCATAAATAATGCATGATGCCCTAGCTTGCAACTCGTGAGCCATCAAGACATTTCCTCATGAAATGATCATAAACGGGGAGTATCACATAATGAATATCAACACCAAAACAAATAAAGAGAGATCAAAAACTTCACACAATATATGTTATTTTATAAGATTTTATTAAGACTAAATATATTGTTTTATTAAGACTAAATATTTTTGGTTAGTTTTATGTTGTTTTATAAGATTTTATTAAGACTAAATATATGATGTAAACTCATAATTATACTGGATATATATAATACAATGGTATGTAGTGTAATCTATACATTTGTGAGATGCGATTAATTCCAATTATATGATGTTTTGGGATTTCATTGGTCAGTTTGTATACTTTTTCCATTTTAAACTAACCTATGCCTTCAAAGGAGGAATTATGAAATATAGTTGTAGGTAGTTATCTCTTCTATAATGATGGAGTGAAAGGTAATGATCAATGAGGTCGCTGTTATTAGATCATACATTAATACACTTACTATTTTGAATTTGAGCTCGAGCATCATCCAATGTTATTGTTTTCATTGCATGCTTGCTACTGTTGCGCACCATATATTGTTTTATACACTATTTATTTCATTGAGACTGTGAGCTTGACATTTGTAATGTATTTGTTGTTATTGGATCAATGTTGCCATGTTGTTGAGGCTGTAGATGTACTTTTACTGATCTTGTATAAATAACATATATACCATGTTGACTCACAGCCCATGAGGTGTTTCTTGATAACACATTTGACATCATACTTTTTTTTTCCATTTTGGTCTTGATTTACTCACTGCATGGACATGTTTCCTGAGCACACATGTTCTGTAGCATAGTTCATTTTAGAAGTGTATGGCTTGACTATGCACATGCATAATTGTAGATCATACATTAATGATGGAGGAGTCAAAGGTAATGAACAATGAGGTTGCTACTATTAGATCATACATTAATACACTTACTGTTTTGAATTTGAGCTCGGGCATCATATATTGTTTTATACATTGTTTATTTCATTAAGATCGTGAGCTTGACATTTGTAATGTATTTCTTGTTATTGGATTAATATTTTCATGTTGTTGAGGTTGTAGATGTCTTTTTACTGATCTTGTATAAACAACATATATACCATGTTGACTCACAGCCCATGAGGCTTTGCTTGATAAAACATTTGACATCATACTTTTTGCTCCATTTTGGTCTTGATTTACTCACTGCATGCATATGTTTCCTTAGTGCACATGTTTTGTAGCATAGTTCATTTTAGAAGTGTTTGGCTTGACTATGCACATGCATAATTGTAGATGAGGATCAGTAATAAGGTGCTATAAATTTCTTAGATACTTTGGATCTAACCCCATCTTTTCCTTCCTTACAAGTTTTGGATCATATAAGAGCATATTGGATTAAACCCTGGGTCAACACTTCATTACTTCAGGAAATGTTTGGTACCTTCATTATTTATGTTCATCCACTTATGTATGTTTTCATTCATTCATATTCTTTTGAAAGTTAGCTATTAGCGACCATATAGGACCATTCTTGATGTTTTTGGATCATATGATGAAAAGATGTACATAAGGACATCAGTAATAAAATAGGGATATCTTAATCTTTACGAGATTAGATTCAAAACAATAAGTGTATTATTTTATTACTGATGTCCCTATTTGATGTCCCTATTTTATTACTAATGTCCCTATTTGATCTAATAGCATCAATATAACAAACAGAGCACCAACCAATCAAATAGGGACATGAGGTGCTCAAACAGTGAGCACATAAAATAATATATTTAGTCTTAATAAAATCTTATAAAACAACATATATTGTGTGAAGTGTTTGATCTCTTTTTATTTGTTTTGGTGTTGATATTCACTATGTGGTACTCTCTGTTTATGATCATTTCATGAAGAAATATCTTGATGGCTTGCGGGCTGCAAGCTAGGGCATCATACATTGTTCATGAGTTCACTGTTTAATACTGACATTGTTTACATCTTTTCATTTGGAATGCTTGATGACCCGCGAGCTTTGAGAGCTAGGGCGTTGTTTCTATTAACTTCAAGGCATTGTGTGAAGTGTTTGATCTCTCTTTATTTGTTTTGTTATTGATATTCACTATGTGGTACTCCCCATTTATGATCATTTCATGAGGAAATGTCTTAATGGCTTGCGGGTTGCAAGCTAGGGCATCATGCATTATTTATGAGCTCACTGTTTGAGCACCTCATGTCCCTATTTGATTGGATGGTGATCAAACAGTGAGCTCATAAATAATGCATGATGCCCTAGCTTGCAGCCCGTGAGCCATCAAGACATTTCCTTATGAAATGATCATAAACGGGGAGTACCACATACTGAATATCAACACCAAAACATATAAAGAAAGATCAAACACTTCACACAATGTATGTTATTTAATAAGATTTTATTAAGACTAAATATATTTTTTTATTAATATTTTATTAAGACAAAGTATTTTGGGTTAGTTTTATATTTTTTTATAAGATTTTATTAAGACTAAATATATGATGTAAACTCATAATTATACTTGATATATATATAATACAATGGTATGTAGTATAATCTATACATTTGTGAGATGTGATTAATTTTAGTTATATGATGTTTTGGGATTAAATTGGTGAGTTTGTATACTTTCTCCATTTTAAACTAACCTATGACTTCAAATGAGGAATTATGAAATATAGTTGTAGATAGTTATCTCTTCTATAATGATGGAGGAGTCAAAGGTAATTATCAATGAGGTTTCTGCTATTAGATCATACATTAATACATTTACTATTTTGACAGCAATAACATTGCATGATCCTTGAGCTCAAATTCAAAACAGTAAGTGTATTATTTTATTAAGACTAAATATATTATTTTATTAAGATTTTATTAAGACAAATTATTTTAGGTTAGTTTTATGTTATTTTATAAGATTTTATTAAGACTAAATATATGATGTAAACTCATAATTATACTTGATATATATATATATATATATATATATATATATATATATATATATATATATATATATATATACTTCAAATGAGGAATTATGAAATATAGTTGTAGGTAGCTATCTCTTCTATAATGATGGAGGAGTGAAAGGTAATGATCAATGAGGTTGTTGCTATTAGATCATACATTAATACACTTACTATTTTGAATTTGAGCTCGAGTATCATGAAATGTTATTGTTGTCATTGCATGCTTGTTGTTGTGCACCATATATTATTTTATACATTGATTATTTCATTGAGACCGTGAGCTTGACATTTGTAATGTATTTTCTGTTATTGGATCGATGTCACCATGTTGTTGAGGCTGTAGATGCATTGAATCACCACTGCCATTCTATTTTGATAGAAATAATATAACAAACAGAGCACTGTCTAATCAAATAGGGACATTAGTAAGACATTTAATACATTATTACTTCATCATGATGATAAAAATTTTATTGGCTCAAAGCACATAAAATGTGGGTAGATTCATTACTTCATTAGATCTGTACCTTTGTTAATTTCACTAGCATCATGCAGCTTTCTTATTTATCTTTTAAAATGTAGATTCAAATATACTCCATGTCATAGAATTAATGTATAGATGATGTAGATTTGTGTACCTCTTTGTTTTGATGCAGCTCACTCACTACATGCAATGGGGCCTCCTTGGGGTTGCCAACCATGTTGTGATGTTATGATCTTTACTTTAAATCCATGATGTAATCCTCCCTTAATATGTAGATTTGATACTTTTGTCCTCTAATTTGATGATGATGTATGCCCCTTCCATTGATTACTCATGCTTTCTCATGACTACCTTGTGTTGATGGGCATGGTGTGTGACTGTTGTGTGTGCATCATTTGGAAATGATGTCACAGTAACACCAGATGAAACAACAACATCTAGTGTTACTATTGCACTATTTGAATGATGTAGTCACAATAGTGGCTCACCAAGTGTTCATGCAGACATAAATGTAGCCATTTAATTTTTGCAACATTCTTCTGAGTGCACATGTCCTGTAGCATAGTTTTTCTTTCAGAAGTGTATGGCTTGACTATGCACATGCATAATTATAGATGAGGATCAGTAATAGGATGCCATCCATTGCTTAGATATTTTTTATCTAACCCCCATGTCTCTTTTCTTTGCAGGTTCTGGATCACACAGGGGCACACTAGATTCATACCCGAGTTAAAAATTCATCACTTTAGGCAATGTCTGGCACCCTTATTATTTATTTTCATCCTCTTATATATGCCTCTACTCTTGCATTTTATTTTAAAATTTATTTTCCTTGTATAGTATATACAAGTTATTTTTCATATATATACATGTAAGATCTTTAGATGCAAAAATTTATTTTCCTTTACATGTATCTTTGCATGAAATGAATACAAATTAAATAAGATTATCTAATAATGCAAATTAGGGTACTGTAGTCACTCATCTAGTAATTAATTCCCCAAACCATTATTAAGGATTGAACATAAGTCTAAGTCCCCAAACATATTGTTCTATGTGTCCTTATTGCCTTCGTAATTTTGGTTCAACCCCTATAGGATGCCCAAGCATAGAGGCCAAGGAAAGTACCCAAGAGCACTTGAAAGAAAGATGAATGAAACCATTATCCTTATGTGGGTAAACCCATATAAGTGTTCTTCCTTTGCATCACAACTCCTACTTGAAGATCCACAATCATGCATTTATGTTCAAGACTTATTATTACCTTGGTCCTTTTGAATCTTAGGATGACATCTCAATTGGGAAAGGAAAACCAAAAGCTTTTATAGACCAATAACAATCAAGGCATGTGGGTGCTCTTCTATTGTATAGTTATACTCATAAAATATATGTACAGTTATAAAATTTCATGCTTTGAAATTTTATAACATAGTTCCTCTTCATCAAAATAGAATGGAAGTGGTGATTCAATGTATCTACCCACATTCTATGTGCTTTGAGCCAATGACATTTGTATCATCATGATGAAGTAATAATGCATTAAATATCTTACTAATGTCCCTATTTGATTGGTCGGTACTCTATTTGTTATATTGTTGCTATCAAAATAAAATGACAGTGGTGATTGAATGCATCTACAGCCTCAACAACATGGTAGCATCAATCCAATAACAGAAAATACATTAAAAATTCTAAGCTCACGGTCTCAATGAAATAATCAATGTATAAAATAATATATGGTGCACGACAACAGCAAGCATGCAATGATAGCAATAACATTGCATGATGCTCGAGCTCAAATTCAAAACAGTAAGTGTATTAATGTATGATCTAATAGCAACAACCTCATTGATCATTATCTTTCACTCCTCCATTGTTATAGAAGATATAACTACCTACAACTATATTTCATAATTCCTCATTTGAAGTCATAGGTTAGTTTAAAATGGAGAAAGTATACAAGCTCATTAATTTAATCCCAAAACATCATATAACTGAAATTAATCACATCTCACAAATGTATAGATTATACTACATACCATTGTATTATATATATCAAGTATAATTATGAGTTTACATCATATATTTAGTCTTAATAAAATCTTATAAAATAACATAAAACTAACCCAAAATACTTTGTCTTAATAAAATCTTAATAAAACAATATATTAATCTTAATAAAATCTTATAAAATAACATATATTGTGTGAAGTGTTTGATCTCTCTTTATTTATTTTTCTGTTGATATTCACTATGTGGTACTCCCCGTTTATGATCATTTCATGAGGAAATGTCTTGATGGCTCGCGGGCTGCAAGCTAGGGCATCATGCATTGTTTATGAGCTCACTCTTTGAGAACCTCATGTCCCTATTGAATAGCAACGATGCCCTAGTTGTCAAAGCTTGTGGGTTATCGAGCATTCCAAATGTAAAGATGTAAACAATGGTAGTATTAACATTCATATTGTGCCATTAAATCAACAAATACCATAAAAATGAAATTGAGTTAATGAAAAGATAAAGCTTGAATGCCTACCTCAAGTCATGGTTGCAATATGAAGATCAAATGCTAAGGAACTATGTTATAAAATTTCTAGGCATGAAATTTTATAATTGTACAAATATAAAATTTGAAGGAATATAATTTGACCTCTGATTTGACCTTGACAATGTCCCCTCCATTGCTTATGCTTGATCATGACTGCCTTGTGTTGATGGGCATGGTGGGTTACTGTTGTGGATGCATCATTTGGAAATGATGCCATAGCAACACCAAATGGAACAACAACATCTGGTGTTGTTGTTGCACTATTTGGATGATGCAGTCACAACACTGATTCAACATGTGTTCATAGAGACATAAATGCAGCCACAACAGTGATTCACCAGGTGTTCATAGAGACATAAATATAGGGCTTCATTTGGATTCCAACGCTTATACACCGCACATGTTCTTAAGTGCATTTTCTTGAGTGCACATGTTTTGTAGCATAGTTCCTTTTAGAAGCGTATGGCTTAACTATGCACAGTCATAATTGTAGATGAGGATCAATAATAAGGTGTCAGGCATTGCTTAGATCCTTTGGATCTAACCCCATCCTTTCCTTCCTTGCAATTTCTAGATCATACATGAGCATACTGGATTGAACCCCGGGTCAACACTTCATTACTTCAGGGAATATCTGGTACCTTCATTATTTATGTTCATCCACTAATGTTTGTTTGCATTCATTCATATTCTTATGAAAATTAGCTATACTCATATTCTTCTTGTGTCTGAGTCTTCTAACTATGATCAATTTAATGTTGTAAATCTTGACATAGAATTCAATATCAACCTATCATATATCCATTCCAAATGATATAACTCCATTTGAATAAACATACATGCCAACTATTTGACAAAATGTACATATGAAATCTAGAGCAATACATTAATTTTATAGCGAATTCATGATTTATAATGCCCCTTGATTTATAGTTAATTAATTTTATAGTGAATTCATGATTTATAATTCAGTTGTAGCAGCTCAATGTGTTTGAAATCAAGAATACCCCTTAGTTGGTTTCCTACAAAGACTTTGGCAAAATATTTCAGAAAATTAAAAGTTTGGTCGAAGTAAGTGTATAAATGAAGGATGAAACACATAGGAAGCTATGAGAAGCTATGAGAAGGTGACATGAAGCTAATGAAAGGAGACATCTCCAATTTTTTTTTCAGATATACACATTAAGGATCATGTCAGATAATACAAGGGAATTCGATCAAAATAGAGAGACAATTGCTAGATTGTTGTCTAACTTTCAAAGAGAAGGCAATGACAAATGCTATTGTCCATGCAAGAGTTGTAACGGCTTAAAGACAAGAAGAATCAAAATCAAAACAAAAAAGAGACATTGTAAGGAGAATGGTCATATTGAAGGGGGGTTTGATTATCATCCAGTGGTAAGTTGTTTGTTATATTGTTTTCACACTTAATATACATATGAAAAATGGAAGGAGGTTTGATTATCACATTGAAGGGGGGTTTGATTATCATCATTTTTATATAGGTCAATCTCCCTAGTGTGAATATAGAGGAACATGGAGGTGTGAGTATTGAAGTTGAAGATCATGATCCCATGGAAGATGACGATCATGTGCCAGAAAACACATTTGAAGATGATGGTATGAATGCATTAATCATTGACACATTTGGTACTGGTGTTGTTGGTGTTATTTCTGCTAATGATGATGATTATGATGAGGATGACATTGACGTCATCCATGATATACCTCTACTTGAGAAGGTGAACATGACTCTTTACGAAGGCGCCCGGTCTACTCTTCTCTTTGTTGTCTTGTTATTGGTGAATTTTAAGGTTATGAATGGTTTATCCAACATAGCAATGTCACGTATGCTAAGGTTTGTCATATATGTCATTATAGTCTATAAAAGGTGAAACATGTACCATTAAGATTGTTTATAGTAATGACTTATATTATTTGTTGCAGATTGATAGGTGAGTTTATGTTACCACCATCAAATGTTCTCCCTCACTCATACCGATAATTATGTGCCACTATGAAATATATTGGAATGGAGTATCAAGAAATAGATGCTTGTCCCAAAGATCATATTATTTATCATAAAGAATACAAAACTGCAACAAAATTCCCTGAATGTCATACGAGCAGATATCAAGATGACCAAATGACAAAAAAAGTGTCTTGCAAGGTTCTTCGTTACATCCCCATTATTCCACGCTTGAAATGATTATTCAAGTGCAATAGCTTGGCACAATTTATGGATTACCATGCATGTGGTAGGAGTCAAGATGACATTATTCGAATGCTTATAGATGGTTCATAATTTATGGACATAGAGGAAAAGTGGCCACACTTTAAAGAAGAACCTCGAAATCTTAGGCTTTCTCTGGCAGCAGACGGTGTCAATCCGCATGGAGAGATGAGATCCATTTACTTAGTGTGGCCTATTTTTGTTATAAACAATAACCTTCCTCCATGGATGTCAATAAAGAGGGTGTGGCCTATTTTTTTTTAATTTTTGGCAAATAAAGGGTGTGACGGGCATGATGAAATGTCGCTCCAACTGGATGAGATCATCAAGCAAGATGCAACACTTCAAGACATCCTCAGAGTGGACAAGTCAGCATATGATGGTTATAGTTTAAACATGCAGATGTGAGGCTCTCCTTAGTGCAATCTTCCACTTGGGTTTATTTCTTGGATCTGAGTGACAACACACCAACTACTCGTCTGGCATAAGTACCATGTTTGTGTGATAGTGAGGTGGGCTGATGTTTTAATGAATGCATTATCTGTGGTGTACTTATTAAAACTCTACCTCGCATTCGTATGTCATCATTGCTAAATTTTAGTTCAGGCTAAGTACACTACCCCTACGAGTTTCGTATGTATTCACATAGTGGTTATGTGTGGCTATTCTAACAAGCACCTGGATTTATTATGAGCTTTGTCCTTCTTATTCCTCAAGTTTAGATTTTGGGAGATCTACCATAAATGGCTCCAATTTTGAATTCACATTGGCTGCCTTCAAATACCCTGCATTCTTGTGTGAATGTACATTTGTTGCATTCATCTCCCCTACCCTTTTCTATTGCTGTGTGTTGTGAGATTTCTTTCAAGGCTAGAATTTGTAGCAAATGAAGTTCCCTATTTGTGATGCTTGCGGATCTCTTCATGCTGAGCTACTACCCATAAATTATCAGGTCTCCATATCCCCCCTTCCTCTGAGCTTCCATTCCCCCACAAAATTAATGGTTTGGATCTTGAACAAGTGTTCATTTGCAACTCTATGCTTCACTATAGGGCAGTTCGGCATATAATTGGTGAAAACGTGCTTACTCCATGGACAAGATTAGTTGTTTTCCCTTCACAACTGCTATCAATCTTCCTTTCCAACTTGATGGACCTATTGCAATCGATTGAGCTAGTGCTTTATATCACCAACAAGGTGGTTTGTCCATAGTTTATCTCTGATTCTCGACTTATGGTGGCTCTTCATAAATATGACTTATGGTCAAGCAAAATGTTGATAGGTGGTTTGTTTTCACATCATGACCTCTTGATCAGCCATGAACATCTCATGGTATACGATTGTTTTAAATGGGCTATGGAGAAGAAGAGTTTTCGTATTATCAATAACAACTTGCATATTGTCTCTGGGTGAACCCACACTAGTGGGTTACACTTTCTTGCCTGAACGGACACTGAACTCTACATTTTGAAAAAAAATTTAGATTTGGATGCATATTGTCATTAAACCATTTGAAATCAGAAGATGAAGTAAATTAGAGTCTTTTAAGATTTTATGTCTAGATTCTAAATATATTTTTTATTTTTATTTTTGAATTGATTTGAAAATTTTTTCCTTTCTCCCACGAAAACTAGTATGTTGCTGAAAATGTCATTTTCAAAGAGTTACATTGTTTTCATAGAGCATAACTTTTTTTATAAATTAGATATCAATGCGATTCTTTCAAAATTAGTTTTATAACATCTAATCAGAGGGCATGCAATTTGTTTGATGACATTATCATGATTATTTCATATTTTATTAATGTTTGAAGTTGACTAAACTGTAATTTTGACATACCTTAACTACATAGCTTATAACTTGTTGTATATTTGTCCATTTTTTTAAAAATATTTTTTTTATAGAAAGAGAACTTAAATACCTAGGGCATAGATATTTTTTAGATTTTGTTTTCTCTCATTTACTATTTTTCCACAAGTCTCAAACATAGAGGTAGACATACGGTGAAATATCTATGTTTAGTAAAATTAAAAATACAAAGTCATAATAAACTTAATATATATTAACATTATAATCATTGGAAAGATTTTTTTCAGTAGTACCTTACTACATAGATAGGTTTTTCAAATAGATTCATTTGATATCTCAAAAGATAAATTCAAAGTGATTTTTTGTCAGCATTTTAATAGGTGCGAAGGAGACTCCATTGCAAGTATGAATGAGGAGTATAGATGTTATATCAATATTTTTTTTTATCTAAGAGGCTTTGAGCTAACCATTTGTAATTAATTCCTTCAAATGGAACCTCTTAATGCTTAAATAATCATATTTTATTAAATTTCTGCTATTTTAGCAAAAATTAGCATGTCTAAAAAAGTGTAACCCACTATTGTGGGGTCACCCCTCCCCAGTGATTGGAAAGGTGCTTGTGGATAATATTAGGAGGCTTGCACATGCGGTGTTGGATCTCTTGGTCTCCCCGCTACCTCTGGTTCAACCTCCACAACTTAATCCATCTTGCATGGTGCATCTTCTTGATTCCTCTATACCAGTTCCAGACCTGAATGTTCCACTCTCTCCTGCTCAATCTTCCACAACTCCACCTGCGGTTCAAATTTCATACGATGGTTGGGTTGCAGTGTCTACTTTGGCTCTGCCAGCTAGTTGGGAGTAGGCTTTGGATTCCGTGCACCACTCATCGTCCCCCATGGATGAGCAATAAACTTATGCTTTTTAATGGGATTTGTAGTGGGATGTGTTAAATATGTTTTTTGGGTCGATGGGGTTTTTTCGTTAGTAGCTCATTTTTGTTGTGTATCTTCCCTCGTAATGAGCTTTTGAGCTACTATAGCATCTTGTATGGATTTGCATTTTTCAGCAGGAAAACTTATTGTAATTATATTTTTAACTTTATTGCATGTATATGACTATGATTCTGGGGTTTCTTCCTAATTCTTCCACGAAGAAGTCCTTGAATCAACTTTTATTAATATAAATATGGTGGCTTGTCCACTTTGGCTTAAAAAAAATAAAAATAAAATAAAGAGAGAGCACAGTATGTTGGCAATGATTCTTCCAGGTATCTTATTATTTTATAGTTATCTACATGTAATTATAAATCTTGGAGTGAATGGCCACAATAATTATCTGATGTTGTTGTTAATTTAACTAGGTAAGTACCAAGTGAAAGATATGAATGTATATATTGTGCCTCTTATCGACGAGTTGTTGCTATTAAGGAATTGTTTCACTATGTATGACATCTCTAGACCAATTGGACAAATTTTTTTTTAATTTCATGTAATGCTTGTGTGAAAAAATCATGATGCTCTAGGGTTGACACATTTTTGTGGTATGTTATGGTGAATTCTAGTTGTACGCGATAATTTAAATTCTAAAAATATACATATTTAATCCAATTGTATCGTTATCTTGTAGGTCTTCAAACAAAGGGAAAATTTGCATGTCCAAAGTGTGGTCCAAAGATGAAATCTCATCATTCCAAAAGTTTAAGAAATTAGGTGTTTGATGAGTATAAGCACTTCCTCCCCAAAAATCATAAGTGTCAAAGTGCGGAAAGAAATCTTTTCAATGGGAAAGAAGAGACTACATCAAAGCCCTGAAGAATGACACTTCACCTATGGCAGTTGGAATATAATAGAATTCAAGGTAATATCATTCCACCTAATGATCGATGTTTGAAAATTATATATTTTTCTTGTGTTTTGTTGGCTAATTATGTAGTTGATGATCTTGAAGGTCATGAAGGCATCACCGACCAGCTTCCAAAGGGACTAAAATGTTATCTTAGATAATTTAGTAGGCTGACCTACTATGAGAAGCTACAAATTGTGCATTTGTTTGATATTATGCATATTGGAAAGAATGTAATAGAGGCATTGTGAAAAATATTGGCCGGAAGGTGTGACAAAGAAAAATTTGGCAAAATTTGTAGTGACATTCATGATTCCAATCATGCAATGAAAAATATCATTGAATCAAATAGCAATGGAGACCGGCTTAATGCAAGTGCTCTTAGTTATAACAGAGTAACAAAGTAATGTCATAAAAGAAGTCATTTGAAAATTCAATTTCCTACATGATTTGCTGCGGATATAAGCAATCTCATATCAAAGAAAAATAATTTTGGGTCAAGGATGAAAATGTATGATTGGCATACCTTCATCAAGGTAAGTCATAGTCTTTTGTATTTATAATATATTTGTGTAACTGCATTCAATTTTTATTGTATGAAATGATCGGTTGACAATTGTTGTTGTATTTGCTACCCCTATCTCTCCCAGAGAACTTCGACAATACTATCAAAAAAGTGATATATGATTTTGGAAAATACATGAGGTAAGCAGTGATATTTGTTCAATATATCAAATAATAATATCAAACAAATAATATATTATAAAGTCTCATATTTATATATTTATGTCTCTTGAATCCCTTGTAGGTGGTTGTCATCTAAAGAAATCCATAAAGAAGATATAAATTATTAGAAGAAAATAATTTGTCGACTAATGTGTGAAATGCAAAAGTGTTTACCTTTAGCTTTTTTCAATGCACAAGAACACTATCTCATACACAAAGTTGAGGAGATTGAATTGTGTGGACATGTATATGCTAGGTCAATGTAATGGTTGAGAGACATTTGAAATTTTTGAAAGGTTTGGTTCGACAAAGAGCACATCCTAAGGGTTCTATGGTTGAGGGATATAGGGTATACCAGATGATGGTGTACATTACTCAATATCATCCTAATCTTGCAGCAAAGACCCATATAGATTGCATTTGGGATTTTGACTCCATTAAAAAATTCAAAGGGGAGTACTTGGTGGGCAACAATAGATTTAGGAAAATGAAAGGTAATAAATTATGAGATGTTATTGTAGTTAGATAATTCTTAATTTTCAAAATAAATATGTTGTAAATCATCTATTTACTTTTGTACGGTTGCTAAAGAGTGGGATGCAATACATTTGTTTATTGCAAACAATCAAGATTGGATGACGGTATGGATTGAACGATGTCAATATGATGGTCATAAATTAACATGGGAATTCATGTCTTCATTGGTTATACAAGCTCATCGTAATGGAGATCCCAATGTTACGCAAAAAGAAATAGATTTAGCGTATGGTTTAAAAGATCACTAGGTACTTATAAATTTGTTAATTAATCCACTGTATATTTTTCAACTTGTGATGCAATAATTTATACATGTTTGAAATTATTGTAGGTGAAACACCACAAGGCTATGTTATGAAATGGTTATAAATTTCACATCAAAAAGTTGGATGACACGAAGAAAACTTGTGATTCTGGGATAAGTGCAATGTTCCAGGTGACTAATATTTCATCTAGAAACCACTTACATCCTCGAAAGTCACAAAATCGATACTATGGTATTTTGGTTGATATACTTGATTGTGACTTTAATTCCTTCAAATTAGTTATATTCGTTGTGAAATGGTATAGACTACGACTCAATAAAAATGATCCCCATAGAACTGTTATTGAACATGATAATAGATTTCCAATGATTAATACAAGGTTGTTTGAGCCAGTTGGAGAAGAGCCCTATTTCTTCCAAGCCAATGTGAGCATGTATTTTACTCAGAGGTTCTACATAAACTAGGTTCGTCATTTGTTGCTAGACATGATCCAAGAGGAAGGTCAATAAAGTATAATGCAATGGAAGAAGATACCAAGGAAGATGAAGAAGTGGAAGATGATGTAGAAGATGATCATGATTGAGAGCTAGTCAAAGAAGAATATGAAGAAGAAGAGAACGATGATGCTGCTACTGATGATGACGATGATGATGATAATGATGACAATGATGATGCTGATGATGACAACGATAATGACAATGATGATAGTGGTGGTGATGATGTCATCGATGACGATGATCTTGATGATGAGATGGATGAAGAAAAATATCAATGACATGAATGAAATGTACAATTATGCCAGATGTTTGGCATGTTCTAATGAGTATTTTATATGTACTACTCTTATTCCCCTTGTTTTATATGTCCTTATATCTTTGATCTTTTGTTAAGAAAAATTTTATTCTAAAAGAGTGTATTTATTCTCTATATGCTTAAACAACCTCACTAGTTAAGACTGTTCTCATTTGTAGTGGGCATGAAAAGAATCAAATCACTTGAAAGACACCAGTATTTAGACATGTACAAATTAGTGACGTGATTAAGCAAATTACCTTTCTTTATAATTTTCTAGGGTATTTTTTTATATCAATGCGTTTAATCTAAATACTATCTTATGAGAGTTGCTTCTGCTAATTTTTTATTTCCTTGCACATCAATGATGTTAAATCATAGGGGATTATCTTTGTTCCCTACAATGGAGTGAGCTAATTCTAAAAGTATAAATAGATAATTTTAACAATGTATAAATTCCTTCACAAGATGTAATAAAAACACAGGCAAGCCACGATAACTGTTTGATGAAATGCCACAATAGTGGTGTCTCATTCAATGCTGAGATGTTTAGTTATATGCAATGCTGAGATATTTAAAATATTGTTTGATAAATAGATAATTTTAACAATGTATAATGTCCTTCACAAGATATAATGAAAACTATGGAGTGAACTATGTTTGTCTGATTATATAACTATTATCTTATGTCAGGTATTCCACACAGTCTCATGGATTGTCAGGTACAAGTCAATACACCCCATAGAGATTAATGTCTTTTACCATTTATAAAATATCTCTCTCATTGCATGAAGTGCAAGTACCGGTGAATAGATATTTGTCAAAATTGTCTTCCTCGAGCGAGAAAAATGTAGGAATTGAAGAAGAAAGTGAGACATTTAGTATGTCTAAATCAATGAGATCGACTCGAGCTCAAAAGATCAGAAATAAATTCAATAAACACATGAAATTTTTCCTTGCTCAAGCAGGGTCGTGTTCTTATGATGATGAGAGAAAATGCGACTCTGATGCAGAGTGGCAAACAGATGTGGTGGAAATAGTATGAATGCTTTTACAACAATGCACTTTCCCTTTAGGCCTATTAGAGACTAAATACCCAAAATGACACAACTTGGCTTTCAAATGAACAAGATAGGTTTACAAGATGTCAAAAATGTACATTCATTAGGATTCAACCACTTTTAAGGGTCCATGCAACATTTATTGACCAACACTCTCCAAATCCCCTTTTAGCCCTATTAGCCCAATTAGCCCTGCTGGACCAGTTTTCTAGCCTTTTCTCTGACTTCTTCCAAACAAGTTGCCAAAAAAATTATATTTTGGGATACCCTTTTCAGGGATACAAAACATATGTCAAGTTCAGACCCAACTCCTTTGGACCAATTTGTACTTCCTTCACAATGACCCTGTCTTTAACAATGAAATACAAGTGCATTTACAAAGCAACATGTAGTAATACTTAAGGTATGAACTTAAAAATTTTCATAGGCTCCTCAAATGCCTTCAAATCAAAAAATAAATAATCAGTTTCAATTTATGGCTTCAAAAACATCAAAAACCCCAAATCATGCATTCAAAACCCTTGTTTCTAGGGTATGCTCAATCTTCCACGTGCAATGACTTATTTGATCAGTTCAAGATTCAAACATCTATGTTTCATCCTCACAAACATAAATCAACTCACAAACCCTGTTCTTATTAAAACAATTCCTTCTCACTATGACTGTTCCCTTAGTTCTCCTCTTATTTTCAACTTGTTAACGCTTGGTGGCCACCATTTATTGCAGTTAGATGATCATTAATGGATCAAAAATATTTATACATGTCAGAACAACACCATTCTATGAAGAAACAGGAGACATTTCATAGAATGGTCATGATTATTTGAAAAAAACTTCAAAACTGTCAACAAAACTGTTGCTACAGTTAGCAATCAATGCAAAATGAACAAACACTCACAAAATAGGATTCAAATCTGGGTCATAGACATCAAAACATGTTTGTAAATGTGGATCAATGCATACCAAAGAAGATTTGATGCAGAAAACTTGAAACTCCTTCCAATTTCTCTTAAAACTGGGCACTTTTATTTAGTTTTTGAGAAACAGTCCGTACAATGATGAGGTACAGGTTGTACATTGGCATATTTATGGGTCCAAGAGGTAGTTAACATTCCTCCCAACCGACTCCAACTTATTGCATTTGCTATTTCTTTATAAAATTTAAACTATGGAGTTTCCCTCCAAAATGCCATATAATCGTTTATATTCAAAATTTGAATTTTCTAAAGTAATAAACTATATTTTAAAGGACTTATTGAATGATTTAACTTATGAAATGACTTGATATTAATATGAATTCATACTAGATCCTATCAAATGACTTCTCTACCCTAGACAACCTCTAGATCCTATTCCATGGATCAATTACATCTTTTCAACATTGGAATCAATCAAGACATCATACAAAATTATAACTTTTTGTGCTTTCAAATGCCATGATTGGCTGTAGAATTGACCAATTGACCTTAGGAGATGCTCTATGTCCACTGGGATGCCCTGGATCTCCAAGATACCTATGATGAGCATATGATGCCCCTGCATCAAATTCACCACCTTGAAAGTTGTTCTTGTCCCAAGAACATTGTCTTGCAATGATGACTTCTCTTTCTCCATGTCTCTACACTTGATGCTTGGGAATGAAGTCCCCTAATATAAAATGTCTTTTCTTCTTAGCACCTACATAAGAAACATCAAAACATTTGTTAGAAACAAAATTTTCTGCCCTTGAGGCAGTGCTTGCTGTCATGACGGTTGGGACAGTCTTTATTGCTACCTGCTCCTTCTTCCTTTCTGTCACCTCAGGACAGTACTTCTTCTGCTGTTGTAATCTTATATTGTTGTTCTTGTCAGGTCCTTTAATAGGACAATATAGCCTACCAATCCACACTCCTTCACCACCTTGAAATTCTGTCCCCATCTCTGGCACATAATTCTAAATTTGCTGTACTTCATTCTTGACCATTTGCTGCTGTCTCATCTTTACTCCACCTTTTGTTTGACCAGGATCAAGTTCCCTGATGCTCCCTATGAGAAGAGACCCATGTCCTTTGCAAGGTAATGGTGTCAATTGAATCTTTTTTCCATTACTCCATAAGGTATAAACATTTGTGTAACAGTCATGTGCAACTCGCCTAGATACTTGCCAAGTTCTACCTAGGATGACATGTGCACAGTTCATATTGACAACATCACATAATATTTGATCAGTGTACTCACCTATTGAAAAAGTTACCAATGTCTGATGTTGCACTATGAAATTCTGATTGTCTTCCACCCATGTAGCATAATATGGCTTAGGATGGTGTTGAATAGGCAACTTCAATGCATTAATAACATCCCATGAAATTAAATTGCTGCAAGTACCTGAATCTATGACCAATTTATAAACCTCACCTTGTATCAAACAATTTGTCCTGAAAATACTTACTTGTGGTGTCCAATCCTTACCTCTCCTAAACATTAAGAATTCTCCTGTCTCAGGGTCTGCATTACCTTTTGGCATTTCTTCCTTGTTTTCTTCTTGGACCAGGTGTACCCTCTTCTCTTTATCAGGACATTGGTAGGATTGATGCCCCAATTTTCCACATGTGAAGCATGTACCTGTGAACACACCACTTCCTCTTCCTTGTCCACTCCTACCACCTCTCTGATTTTGTCCTCCTCTTGGATCAGAACTTGTAGCCTTGTCTTTTTCCTCCCCAACCTGGTTTGTCTTCCCTCCTCTTCCTCTCATGGAAGATCCTCCTCTTGTGTTATTGTGTCTTTCACTTCTCCTTTTTAGTTTCTCCTCTATCCTCAAAGCCATTTGATAACACTCCTTCACACTCCTGGGATTAGTAGCAGCAAACTCATCTTGAATAGAAAATTTCAATCCTCCTAAATACCTTGCAACTTTAACAACTTCTTCCTCATCCAAACCTGATCTTATACTCAGTTTGTAGAACTCATCCGTGTATGCCTTTACATCCAAGTCCTTTTGCTTTAAGCCCTACATCTTCTTATGCATTTGAACCTCAAAATCTTTAGGAAGAAAATTACTTTTCATTTTAGAAACCATTCTATCCCAAGAAGTTATTTTTGGCTTACCTCTTTTTCTTCTTTCAGCCTCCTCATGATCCCACCATAGGAGTGCATGCCCTTTCAGTTTGGTCTTTGCCAACTTGACCCTTTGTCCCTCAGGTATATCATCACTTTCAAAATAAGCATCCATAGATGCAATCCAATCTAGCAAGTCCTCTTCTTTCAGACTTCCATCATACATTGGAATATCTTTCCTTACCTTATAGCTATCTCCTTTCATAGCTTTCAGGATCCTGAGTGTCCTCTGCTCTTCAGGATCAACATGTTGTTCCTCTTGCACTTCTTCATTGTTCTCTTCTTCTTCTTCTTCAGTATCTTCATCATCATTTTCTGCTCTTCTCTGATTTGATTCAATTGTCTCTAGCCTTGCCAATAATACATTGTATGAGTCTTGCAACTTAGCATTCTTTTCCTCTAACTCTTGAACTTTTCTCGCCCAACCTGCATTCCTGGGAGCCATTATATCAAACAAATCAATTCAAATACAAGATATCTTTGCTAGCCAATACCTTTTCCTCACCAAGAACCCTTCTGACACCTCAAGTACACCTTTCAACTTTGGGTCACACAAGGAGGAATTAAACACTCCAAGGTTTCAACAATGGAACTAGTATACAAAAGACACCAAAAGACTTCAATGATGATGAAAACTTAACCTTCCAATACCCAAGGAGATCTTGCTGATGCTCTGATACCACCTGATGCAGAGTGGCAAACAGATGTGGTGGAAATAGTATGAATGCTTTTACAACAATGCACTTTCCCTTTAGGCCTATTAGAGACTAAATACCCAAAATGACACAACTTGGCTTTCAAATGAACAAGATAGGTTTACAAGATGTCAACAATGTAAATTCATTAGGATTCAACCACTTTTAAGGGTCTATGCAACATTTATTGACCAACACTCTCCAAATCCCCTTTTAGCCCTATTAGCCCAATTAGCCCTGCTGGACCAGTTTTCTAGCCTTTTCTCTGACTTCTTCCAAACAAGTTGCCAAAAAAATTATATTTTGGGATACCCTTTTCAGGGATACAAAACATATGTCAAGTTTAGACCCAACTCCTTTGGACCAATTTGTACTTCCTTCACAATGACCCTGTCTTTAACAATGAAATACAAGTGCATTTACAAAGCAACATGTAGTAATACTTAAGGTATGAACTTAAAAATTTTCATAGGCTCCTCAAATGCCTTCAAATCGACAAATAAATAATTAGTTTCAATTTATGGCTTCAACAACATCAAAAACCCCAAATCATGCATTCAAAACCCTTGTTTCTAGGGTATGCTCAATCTTCCACGTGCAATGACTTATTTGATCAGTTCAAGATTCAAACATCTATGTTTCATCCTTACAAACATAAATCAACTCACAAACCCTATTCTTATTAAAACAATTCCTTCTCACTATGACTGTTCCCTTAGTTCTCCTCTTATTTTCAACTTGTTAACGCTTGGTGGCCACCATTTATTGCAGTTAGATGATCATTAATGGATCAAAAATATTTATACATGTCAGAACAACACCATTCTATGAAGAAACAGGAGACATTTCACAGAATGGTCATGATTATTTGAAAAAAACTTCAAAATTGTCAACAAAACTGTTGCTACAGTCAGCAATCAATGCAAAATGAACAAACACTCACAAAATAGGATTCAAATCTGGGTCATAGACATCAAAACATGTTTGTAAATGTGGATCAATGCATACCAAAGAAGATTTGATGCAGAAAACTTGAAACTCCTTCCAATTTCTCTTAAAACTGGGCACTTTTATTCAGTTTTTGAGAAACAGTCCGTACAATGATGAGGTACAGGCCGTACATTGGCATATTTATGGGTCCAAGAGGTAGTTAACATTCCTCCCAACCGACTCCAACTTATTGCATTTTCTATTTCTTTATAAAATTTAAACTATGGAGTTTCCCTCCAAAATGCCATATAACCGTTTATATTCAAAATTTGAATTTTCTAAAGTAATAAACTATATTTTAAAGGACTTATTGAATGATTTAACTTATGAAATGACTTGATATTAATATGACTTCATACTAGATCCTATCAAATGACTTCTCTACCCTAGACAACCTCTAGATCCTATTCCATGGATCAATTACATCTTTTCAACATTGGAATCAATCAAGACATCATACAAAATTATAACTTTTTGTGCTTTCAAATGCCATGATTGGCTGTAGAATTGACCAATTGACCTTAGGAGATGCTCTATGTCCACTGGGATGCCCTGGATCTCCAAGATACCTATGATGAGCATATGATGTCCCTGCATCAGACTCCAAGGTGCCCTTTAGGTACAAACATCTACAAAAATAATGGGTCCTTGATGAACTTCCTTCAATAAACACTAATATTTGTGTTAAAGAGAGGATATATCGCATAGCACCGTCTTCATTACATAATTTGGGCCTATTTTCCATGGATGGCATAAAGGTTTCTTACAACAAAGTTGTCAAATTTATGGAGTATGTCAGACCTTGTTATGATTACAGTAGTTGGATGCAAATTGTTAAATATAAAAAAATATGTGTAGGTATGCACTTGTGACAAATTATATACAATAAAAATTCAGTGAACAAAGTAAAATAATAGCTATATACGTTGACGGAAGGCCAAAAGCATCAGGAAATATTGCAAGTTTTATAAATAGTACACGACCTGCGTTAACTAAGAAGCAACCCAATTGCATATTTGAGGTGCGCAAGGGAAATCACGTATTTGTATGTGCGATCAAATCAATATGTGGAGGTGAGGAGATGCTTATCGATTACAATTTGAATCGCATAGATGCAAAAAACCCCATCACTAGCATGGATGAGGTAGTACGCATTTTGATAATTGTCTATTATTCAACGTTACTTAGAATAAGAACACGTGTTTTAACATGTCTGAATGATTTTTTAAAAAATACAGAGCTATAGTATGGATCAACAACCACATGATACGCATGACAGTGATAGTTCTAATGGGACTTCTTCTTCCCGACAGGTAAAACTCATTGTTCTTGTACAAATACACATACAAGAAAAATGTTAATGCGTATTTTTTGTTGTTCTACTATTTTGGATTGCTTTTAAATAAAGTGCTAATAATATTATTCTCACAAATGAGTGCTAATCAAAAAAAGAGAAAGGAACAAGTAGTCCACGAGGAGTCACAGGATGAGTAGGATCCATTCAATGTTGATTTTTTATCAGAGGTTAATCATGTGCTTGCACTGCAAAGGGTCATTTGTGCAATATCAAAAGAGTTAGCTTGAATGGAAGCTATTTAACATCACACTCTTGAAATATAGAGGACAAAGGATGTGTTGATTCACCATGTTCAGAATTATAGAGTAAATATTAATGTAGTTTTTAATTATAACAAAAGTTCAATAATGATTTTTATAGTATACTCTTTTATTTATGTCATTAACTAAAATATGTGTTCTCTTTATAAAGGATGCCAAATACATTAAAGGGTGACACCTCAGATGCAAATACTTCAGATGGTACATCACATGTTTTATTCTCCATGTTGTCCATGGTTATCCATATTTTTTTATGCTCTAACAATATTTTTGTTCAGCACCTGCTATTGATCCTATGTTAAGTATGCCGCCTGCTATGAGGATCAGATCCATAGAGGTACTACTACCTGCAATGTTGGCAACATGTAGCATGACTGCAGATGTGATGGCAACACCTATTATTGGTAAGTAGACTCCTCTTTTTCTCTCTCATTTATCATGTGTTTATTTCACTTGAACTATATATTATTTCTTAGGAGACATTTTGTAATATTGGATTCATTTTATGTAGGAGGCGATGACACAATTCCTGGATGTACTCGTATTAAATGTACAAGAACAATACAGAATTGTGATCAATTGCTCATGAGCAATGAAGATGGACTTCCCTTGAGAGTAGCCCAGCTTCTAGGTACTTTAAAGATTGATCCTTTCTTTTACTATACAATATAATACTCATAATGTAATGCACTAACCCCCTGTGTGGTCCCTTGAAATAACTAATTATAATAATCTCGTTATTATCTTCTAGGGAATAATCTATTTTATGAAAAACTTAATGATGAATGTTTGCGCATTTTAGGGCCGACCATACGCACATGGTATCATATTTTGATTTCATTCCAAGATCAGATTTCATTTCATCCCTTTCTTCAAGTATATTAAAATGTAGCTTCACTTCATTTATGAATCTAACAATTTTTTTTCTTAAAAGGTGGTCATCACAAGATAAAGGGTTAAAAAATAAACTTATTGCCTCTACGACAACACTTTTTGGACCCGAAGTCTTTCATAGACTTAAACTCTTTGACAAAGTGGGCCAAGTTTTGAAGTATATTAGGGACAACTACAAGAACCAAATAGAATGCAACCCTTATTACGAGCGGCCTCCCTATATTCATATTAATGAGTGGGAGAATCTTAAAGAGGATGCACTTGAGAGAAGCGCAAGACATAGTGGACGAGTACTATCACCCGAGAAAATTAGGTACGTGATAATCTTAATAATGAAATTATGTACTATTTACTCTTTGTACTTATGTGATCTAACATATTTTAAACATCACATAGGTTGCCTGACACAACAAAGGCAACAAAAGCAAGAAAACCAAAGCACGAGCAACACAAGCTTGGCTTGGGTGGATATTCAAAACTTGATGCATGAGTTGTAAGTATTAGTAAATGAAAAATCATATGCAAATATTTATAAATTGCAATCAATTTAGTTTTGATGAAATTCACTACAATAAAAATTCACGATACCAATAAAAAATGCAGGCCTTGGAGTTCAAAAAACTGATTACAGAAGAGGACAAGAAAATAGGCTACAAACAAGGCTATAAAGTTGTGGCTGAATGATACCGAGCAATGAGTGGACAAGGTTCTTCTGCTGGATCTGTTGATCAGGTAAATAAGCCAATTGATTTTTATTTCAAGTTGAATACTTTACTAATTACTGTATTTGATGTTGAGTTCCAACATAAAGTGAATATATTTGTTTTAAGTAAGGAAACAATGATTATATATTTGCTTAAAACTTTAAAGTCAATATATTTATATGTATTAAACTGAATGATTAACATTTCTTAGTATTTGTTTTGTATTTGTTTTGTATTTATATGTATATATTGTCGATAAATGCACTAATTATTTACATTGGAATGAAGTCTGCCGATATTGATACTACACCGACCGAGCATGACGGAGGCGTCGATTCGAATGTGAATTGTAGTACTCAAGGTATATATTTTCTATTCAAATTTTGATTAATGAATATTTAATACAAGTAAACATGTTAAATTGAATTTGGTATAGTAATAAAAATTTAATTATAATGTGTTGGGATTAATAAAATATTTTGTATTGCAGTTGCAGGGGATGTAGAGGTTGTTCCCGATGAGTGTGTTGAGGTTCAAGCCGCTAGGTAAGCTGATGTGGTTGGACAAGGTAAAGAGCGTCACATTTATGTTTTTTAAAGTATTGAAATGCTTGTAACAATAATGAATATATTTTTAAATTAACCCCAATTATGATAATATGTTTTTAATTGAAGCCTTTTATTTGTTATTGCAGAGGACCCACCTTTACAAAGGATAGTGAGATCGCATGCACAATCAAGAAGAAATGATGATGTGGACATGGATATGCCTCTGCAACAAAATAAGGAAGCAGAAAAAAGAAAAATCCAAAAACAAATGATTCTCATGTATGAAACTTATTTGATAATGGAAGATGTTTATTTCTCGATGTTTATTTGATAATGATTGATGTTTATTTACACGTGTTTGAGCTTAGTTTCATGTTTTCTTTCATTCTTGCATTTGAAATGTTAATGGGCTGCATACAAAGGTATGTCGTAAGTCTATAGGGTTCAATGAGATTTCATATTTTGGGAGAAATTAGTATTAGAATGTTCAATGGGTTCTTTTCTAAAACACACTACTTGAACAACAACAAAACTTGTAATACAAATGCTGATTGCAACTACCAAGTTAGAAGCTTCACAAAAAACCTTAAATCATCATCTTGTCTAGAATGGTTAAGCAATTTTTTAAGGTGGATTAGTTGTGATAATGAGATGCACCATTCTGATTCTTGGAACTTAATTTGTAACCATAAGTGATGGAGTTGAGGGGAGATGAAGGAATACCAAATAGTGAATTTGGAAATTATCATCAGAGAAACTACAGTGGAGGTTTGATCAATAGAGAAGATAGTAATGATCACGGGAGAATGAATAGTGGTTACAGTTGTAGTGGGGAAGAAAGTGGAGGCCATCCATGAAGAAACTTGCCGACAAAGATGGTGTACAGGAAACAAAGGAGCATGAATGCTACCCATAATTGAACCTTAGTCAAAGGCTACCTATAAGATGAGCACTACAAAGATGCATGATTGAATTTACATCCAAATCATCCTCATATCCCTTGCACCTTCTTTCAGTGAAAGTGGTAGTGTACTTTTTAATAATAATAAAAGTTCAATAATGATTTTAGATGTTAACTGTGACAATCTCTTGGTTTTAGGCAATGTAGAAGGAGATGCCTAGTTCAATATGCAATCTCAATTCATATACATAGGATATTAGGTGGAGTTGAAAGACACAACAGGTTTGCATTTTTGATAGAGGTCTTTAATTGCACATTTTAAGTTATAGAGCATTGCGAACATTGCAATTTTGACCTATTAAAAAAATGTAAACGTGTTGTGTCTTCTTAGCTCCACCTTCTATCCATGCATATTATGCTTGTGTTGCACATGCATTCTTGATTTAGAGTGGGAAAATATTATTTTTGATGTGAGGGAAAGAAGCCAAACACATAAAGAACATGCAAATAAACACAACAGATACAAAACATAAATGTAGGTATCACAACAGCTGAGAAACATAAATGTAGGCATCATGGTCACAATTGTTTGGAGACACAACATAATTGAATGCTATACCCAAAGGATGCAACACAACCACTTCTCTTGTAGTTCTAAGTTGACACTGCGGGATCCAAATACCATATTTAGATTCCTTATCTTTGGTTTTTGGATCCCGCAGTGTCAACTTAGAACTGCATGAGTAGTGGTTGTGTTGCATCCTCTAGGTATAGCATTCAATTATGTTGTGTCTCCAAACAATTGTGACCATGATGCCTACATTTATGTTTCTCAGCTGTTGTGTCCCAAGACCCCTTATGACCCTTTATAACCCTTTACGATCTCTAAGAATACATCTTAGAGGTCTTAAAGTGTCGTAAAGTGTCATACAAGGATCCTAGGAGGGGCCAAATGAGATTCCACCTTCACGTGGTTGGCCCTATTAAGTAGAGAATGTTAAACTATTCTCGAAACAAAGAGAAGCTCAATAATTTAAGATCTCAATCCATGTACGAAAAATATATATTTAAGTTGTATTAGTTTGATGGTTAAAAAAACTCTACACAATCTAATCCAAAAATTGATACAACTTATACATGGATTGTGGAAATCTAATAGATTTGAAATATATATTTCTTTTTAAAAAATAGTGTGAGCCGTCGCAATTATGATGAAAACCATAGAATAACCGACGATAAAACTAAAAGACATGACTATCTATCAAAAACATCAATCACTTCAAGGAGCAATGATCACTTTAGCTCACCTCAAGAAGTTTTGACCCAAGATCAAGTCATATCGATCCATCTCAATGGCTACCAAATCAACAGATCTCTACCAAGAACCCAGTCATAAAGAAACACCACAGACCACACTGTGAACCTACTGTGAAAAGGCATCCAATGTCTCATAAATTGCATCAAATGACCTGCTTTCTGTAATCCAAGTCTCTCAACTTGGTTCACCAAGAAGAAGACTTCTCCCAATTCATCATAGACACCATAGTGATCTATGAATCTCCAATGTGCAAGTTTTGCAAGTTTCTCTCTTGACATCACATCTAACTCATTTGAAACTATAGAAAAAATAGTAGATGATCCCAACAATCTATCACAACCCTATCTCAACAACAATGCAAAGAGTAGCTCAATTCTATCTTCAAGCCGATCAATGCACAATCTACTCAAACTCCAAGTCAAGTCACTGCTACACTCCATAGGAACAAGAACATCCAATTCACACCAATGAAGTCAAGAAGTCGCTCGAATCATATCTGAATGCAATCAGGTCCACATATATCCCACAAACACATCAGGAAGAATGCATCTCTGATCGCCGCACTAGCTTCTTATGTTGGAGCAGTCACTGTCACAAATCTCGATTCGGTTGGATCCATTCCAAATCCAAGTCTCTAGATTTGACTCAATAATCCATGAGCCACTACCGAATCTACTACAAAGTCATCTTCGAATGGCATAACCAAATCATGAGCAGGAATAAAAGACTTGACTCACCAGACCACCTTGCAAGTCGATCAAGATCCCAAAGTAATGCATCTAGTTGGAACCAGATCTGCAACTAGCTTGAACCAGATCTGCAAGAACACCATTCTGAATTGATACCAACTCGATCGAAAGATATATATGTTTTTTTAAAAAATAGTGATTTTTGCCGCAACTATGATGACCAAACAAAAGTGAGGGCTATCTTTCGGAAACATCTGACAGCCAGTCGTCGCATGCATAGCACTGTCGTCGACAAAAATCTAAAAGTGACAGATATTTGTCGGACACTTCCGATAGCTAGTCATCGCATGTACAACATCATCATCGGCAAAAAAACTAAAAATGATGGCTATCCATTAGAAGATTACGACAGGTAACCATCGCATGTACAACATCACTATCAGCAAAAAACTACAAATGATGGCTATCCGTTGGAAACTTCTGACGGGTAGCTGTCACGTGTACAACATCTCCGTCGGCAAATAATCTACAAACGACGGCTATCCATCAGAAAATTATGATGGGTAACCATCGCATGTACATCATCATTGTTGGTAAAAAACTACAAACAACGACTATCCATCAAAAACTTTTGACAAGTAGTTGTCGCATGTACAACACCTCCGTCCGCAAACAAACAACAAACGACGGCTACCAGTTGGAAGATTTTGATGAGTAGTTATTGTTTGTTATTTTTTGTGATGGATGGACATCAAAATTGTGACAGCCACAAATAGGCCCGATGATATGCTAGCCATGTTGACACTACCTTTTGTGATGACCATAGTCATCGTAATTATGATGCCAAACATAGTCGTCATTGTTTTCGACTACAAAACTGCGACGACAGGTGGTGTCTCTTAATCGACGGTATACTATCCAAATTCTGACGGTCTGCCGTTGGAAAAAGGTCTCAAATGTACTAGTGAGATGTTGCAATTCTGGTAGATACAAATCCTGGAAATGATTTCTGGAATATGAGCTGACCCATTTGGTTCACCCGGAAGATGACTAAGAAGATGCATAAGGAATTTTAATTCTTTATTTTAAGTTCTTTAAATATGGTGTGTATATGTCTATATAGACACACATACATATGTATATATATACACATATGCACACATGTGTATATATACACATACACACATGTATGTGTATACACACATATATACACACATGTGTTTATATATACATACATGTGTATATATACACACATGTGTGTTTATACACATGTACATACATATACACACATGTGTATATATACACAAATACACACATGTGTGTGTATATACATATACACACATTTGTGTATATATACACATGTGTGTATATATACACATGTGTGTATATATGTACACATTCATATATATACACATGTATGTATATACACACATGTATATAAATACACATGTATGTATATACACACATGTATATATATACATCCTTATAGAAATATAATATACATCCTTATAGTCACTGATCCCATGAAATATTAAATTTGGTTTTATAAAAATTGGAATTGGAATTCGAAATTCCAATTCCACCTATTTGAGTGGAAGATGAAATGCCCATTTTGGGGGCAAAATTGGAATTTCAAAATTCCAATTCCAATTTTTTGGATGAACACAAACATGGAATTGACATTATCCAGAAATCTAATTCTGAAATATGGGCTCTAATTCCAGCACCCAAACAGACCCTTAATTCTTTCTCTGTGAATTTAGCTAGGAATTTGCTCCAATATGGGCTGCAAACATATTGTTGTTGGCTAATCGACATAAATTTGTCACCTATGACTTAGTCATATGTTTCATATGAAATAATCTCTTATTAAAGTTGAAAACTGGCTTTTTAAGGTATTAGACAAATTTCTAACCAATTTTTTCAATATCAGACAATTTTCTGATATATGACAATTTTTTGTTAGTAGGCAATGCCCACAATGAAAATCCCATCGGCTTAATAATGAACAACATACTCAATAAAATTAAGAGATTTAGAAAGAAGTAGTACTTTTCTAACAAGGTAAGTTAACTTTCTTGTATCATTGTTTATAATATTTTTTACTAAGGAAACTTTATGAATTTTTGTTGCTAAATGATGTAGATGGCATAATCATTGTAAAGTTCATAGATTTAGAATAAATATAGAGAAATGGATTGCAAAACTAACTTAATAAAGGTTATTCCTAAGAGAGAGAGGGAGTGAGTTAATTAGGAAAGTATGGGTTAAGCAAGCTATAACTCTATGTAAGGAATTAATGTGCAAAGGAATACAACATCAAGAAAATCATTCAACAAACTAAGACTATACAACACTTAAGAGTAGAGCATAAAAAGAACTCAAAAACATGTGAAATGCAAACCTTGAAATTCAAATAAGCTCCTTTTGTTGTGTAGATTTGGTCCAAGATGAGGAATGTATGCTCAAATGCTTGCTCAAGCTTCAATGAAAATGGATGAGCAGAGAATGTGAAAGGATTTTGGCATAATAATGGTAATTTGATAGTCGAGATGAAAGCATTCTCTTGTCTGTGCTTCCACATTTGCATACATCTCTATCAGAGTATTTTCACATGGCTTCTGGTCATTGCAATAACAACGTTCCATGAGAGGCTCTCTTTCTATTACGTGTTCAAACTCTTTACATTCATCCCCCAAACTTAAGCAGCGAGAACGGTTTTGAGTTTGGTTTGTATTATAGGCAGAACTAGATGGTTGATTGCTACTCCAAAGAATGGAATGGATTCCACAAGAGCTATTTAAATAATAAATATTTAGAGTTTGTTTAGTAGTGAAGAATATGTATTCTTGAAAGAGAAGTCATAAGATTAAATTTTATGAAAATTACAAATACACATAAAAATCTAAAAATAAATAATTTAAAAATTCCTTTTCTTTATTTTTATTAAACTCCACTATATGGTGTACTTTTTGAAAAGTATTATTAGATTTTTTTCCTCTGCTCAGGCTATTTATAGCTCAATTCAATCTTACAGAACCATATATTGAATCAGTAAAAATAATTACTAATTATGCCAAGAGGCATTCCTATACAGTCGTAGCGGAATGGGAGGACACCAACATGACATATTCCAAGGAATATGTCATGTACAAAATAAAGATTTAAAATCAGTTACAAAAAAAAGTGAAAAATCAACTCTTGTGTTTTTGAATGCGAGATATGAAGAAAATACGAATCCAGCGAAAGTCTTTTCTGTAGCAGTGACAGATTAGAAAAGGGCTCCTTTTCCATTAGAAAGAGGAGGCAAGAAAGCAGGGCATCTTGCTTCCATCTTCTTCCCTCGAGGTTGGCTTTCATGCGAACACTAGCTCGAAACATAGAGATGCCAAGGTTTTTACCGGTTATTGTTTCAATTGCTTGTTATATGGGCACAAAATGTTGGAATGTAGGGAACCAGACCAAAGATCATATCGATCAGATTATGAACACTTAAAGGGTTTCATTGCTAAGCAGAAGGAGAAAAGCATGGTCAAATCTTCTCTAAAAGAAAGAGGGATTGAAGAAAAGAACTTTAGTTCCTTAGCAGAGGCTTTGACTGGCTTTAAGAAATTAGGGCAGAATAATGAACCTACATTTAACATTTTTACAGTTCAATCTCTAGATAGGTAGCTTGATATGTTTGCAAAAACCAAGTATGTGTTAAGGGCCAAGCTTAGCAGCGGGTACGCTAGTATTCATGAATCTGGAATTAATTCAGATCATAATGCCAATATACCCCAGTCAGGTTCGGGGGAAGGAAAAGTTATAGCACAGGCGACCTCAGGGTGCTTCATAGATCAAAATTGGGCATGGCATTTAGTTAAAAGGAAGAATAAGGTTAGGGTTTCTACTTCGGCTCACATTGATAATAGTTTACCATTAAGGAATGTGTTTGATTTACTAAGTAAGAAGGAAAACTTACCTGGCATTTACTCACCCCCGCATAAAAGGAAGGGAGTTATGATAGGTAAGGAAATTAGGGTTCAAATGCATAGGGCACCGGCACATCAGAGAAAGAAAGATGTGATAGCATAGCCTAAGCAAAGGAAACCCTACCCTATTATAGCCAAAAATCCTTCCTTCTTTGCGGGGGATTGGAGGAACATTGCAACTACCAAAATCTATAGCCCTCTGCATCGCAAAAGATTAGCAAGGCCCGCTCTGTCTGATTGTAAGAAACATGGGCAATACTCTCTTCTGCAAAATAATAATCACCAGAATCTCACATATACGCCTCCTCATAGGCACAGAAAGGATTTGAATAAAGGCATCTCAAAGGTTGGTATGCACTATGATAATCTCATCCTAGATAGTGATGCTGTTGTCCAAAAGCAGAAATACCTTGCAGACACATGCTTAATCTGCATATGGATAGGTACAGGGGTTCCTATCAATGTCTTAGTCACAGAGCTGACATCACTACTTCCCGGAGAGGTAAGTATTTCTCGACTCATGGAAAATTTCATGTATATTGATTGCAAGAATATAGATATTAAAAGTAGCATTAAAAGAAAAAAGTGTCTTAAATTTAGAAGTACTCCTTTTGCTTTGTTTGATTGGATCCCTCTATTCAATCCCATGTATCTGAAGAATTTTAAAGTTGAAAAAGTTGTAACCATTAAGAATGTACCACTGGAATTGTCTAGTCAGGATATTTTTTGCAATATAGGAAATAAGATTGGTAGATTTATTAGAATGGCTGAAACAACAAACATGCATATAGATCAGATAATCATTGTAGAATTGGATTACCACCAAAAATATATCTCTCCTATACAATTAAGTTTCAATTCTAACTTTATTATTGTTAACCCAATTATCTTAGAAGATTATATGGAAATTAACAAAGCCACCAATATAGAACAAGCAAGCACTAATCCATTAAATCGGTTTAGCAATGATTATGAAATCCACTTCTGTAAGGGCAAGGGAGGTTTCAATATAAAGGGACCTAAAGAATATAATGCAGATAGACCTATATCTCAATTTGAGCCTAGAACTTTAGGGGAAGATCAGGGAAAATTGATAAACAACCTTCCACAAGAGATTAAGGATACATGAATTTGCCCCTTAGAAGGAGAGGAAAAGGCAATAGTTTCCCCCTCTCTTCATAAAGAAATGCAAAAGGAGGACAATAGAAATCCAGTTCTTAATTTGGAAATGGGGGACTTAGCTGATAATAGTATGCCCAACCCAAATGTGGAGGGTATTCTATTTTTGGAAATAGAACAGATAGAGATAGAAAGAAAGACTGTCAAAGATGATACAGATTTATTAGCAGATCAATCGGTGAACCCAGAGGGCTCATCCACAACAGTAGATAGGGATCCTGAAGAAAAATGTAATGAGGAAGTAGACCAAATTATAAAGTGCCTAGGAGAATCTCTTGTAGAGGATCTTATGAAAATGTTCATGGATGAAATTTTTGATCTGGAGGAACTAAATTACCAGTGAGAAACATTAATTAGATATATCAGCAATGCAACTTTAGTTCAGGCAGAGAAGGAGAATAATGAAACAATACAACTATTAAAAACCCTTGATCAAAGTGGTGATAGGCTCCTAGGAGACTATGACATAAACACAAAGGATAAAGGTGAAGACAGACATAGTCCAAAAAAGGACCCTATTTCTATTCAAAATGAAGGCTCAAGAAATGAGGGAACCAATAAAGAGGTTCCCTGTTGCAATATAAATGATACCGAATCACTACACAAGGGGAAGGAACCAGAAACAACAATCCCAATAGAAATAGAATCCCTTAATGTGATAATACCAAAGAATCCAGATGAGGTAATTGAGATCTATGGTAAAGAGATTATAGATAACAATGAGATCAATATACAAACGGAACCAGAACAAGTGAGTGCAGGGCAGTAGGACAAGATCATCAGTATAGCGGGAAACATGTCAATGGTTAAAGATTCTATAGAAGGCCTCTTTGACATAACTAATGAAAATAGACATTTGGGAATAGAAATGAATAGAGGATGCCTTAGTACACAAAATATTAATAGAATGAAAAAGAAAAGAGGGAGAAAATCAGCTGTTGAACTCAGAACCATAGATGGAAATTCAGGTAATCAAAAGAAATTAGCTGATATTTTGAACACAGGGAAGGGGAAGTGCCTTCCCCATGAACAATGAAAGTCACTACATGGAATATTAGGGGACTAAATACCCCTAATAAGCAGAGATTAATTAAAAGATACCTTAAAAATTTTGACTCCAAAATTATTTTATTACAAGAAACTAAACTTAATAAAGTTGAAAGCTCCAAGTTCAGCAAAAAATTAGGCATATGGAAAGCAGAGTACGCGACCTCAATAGGTACTTCCCGAGGGTTAGCAGTATTATGGGATCCTAGGAAGTTAGTAGCCACACCTTTATCCCATAATAGTAACTGGTTGGCACTAGAAATTCAAAGTCTAAAGTCTAATTTAAAATTCAACTTAATTAACGTATATGGCCCCATACCTAATGAGGATAAGAGGAGACTCTGGTAGGAAATCCACCTCTTTTTATCCATAAATTCAGAATCCCTCTTCTTTATTGGAGGGGTTTTAATGCTATTTTAGATACAAAAGAGAAATATGGGGGTTCTCAATATATATCACAAGCTCATAAGGATTTCAGTAAATGGGCATCGGACAATAATCTAATTAGCATAAACACAAACAATGGCATTTACACTTGGAACAATAGAAGAGCAGGTTTTAGCCATATAGCAGAAAAATTAGATAGATTCTTCGTTAAGATGAATGATGGAATTTGTAACTTATTGTATAGTGCGGAGATTCTGCCAGAGGCAGGATCAGATCATTTTCCAGTTAGGCTCACTATTATAGAGGATTCCAAACCAGCTAGAAGTCCTTTCAAATTTGAGTTTATGTGGTTCCAAAACCCAGAGTTTATAAATCTCTTGGAGGAATGGTGGAAACAAATTTCAATAAAAGGATCTAAAATGTATTGTTTAACAGAAAAATTAAAAATTATTAAACATAAAGCATTAGAATGGAATAAGAACAATTTTAATAATATCTTCAAAGAAAAGGATCAGTTGGAGCAAGAAATAGCTGATCTCAACAATTTAGTTATAGAACAAGGTATGGATGAACTAAGCTATCATAGAGAAAAGGAATTAATGGCTAAGTACAATGATATTCTTCTTAAAGAAGAAATTTTTTGGAGACAAAAATCTAGGGAGTCTTGGTTAAAAGGAGACAACAATACAAAATTTTTTCATAACACCACTAAGTGTAATAGAAGCATCAATAGAATAGCTAAAATTAAGTCCAGTGATGGGCTTATAAATGAGGACCCTAAGAAGATATTGAGTGTGATTACAAACTTCTATCATACCCTTCTCAATGGTGCAGAAGCATTTGACCTTTCAGCACAAAATGAAATGCTTAAAGCCATTAATCCTAAACTGATTACGGAGCTCGATAATAAAATGTTAAATAATAAGTTATCCCTCGAAGAAGTCAGAGTGGCAGTATTCCAACTTCACTCGAATAAAGCACCGGGTCCGAATAGTTTTCAAGCAGGTTTTTTCCAGAAGTGTTGGCATTTTATTGGGGAAGAGGTATGGCAAGCAGTGGAAGCTACCAGGAACGCGGGGTCCCTGCTAAGTGAAATCAATAACAGCTTTTTTGCTTTAATCCCAAAGAAAAATGAAAGTGTGGATCCTGGGGATTTCAGGCCAATATCCCTCTGTAACGCAATATATAAGATCCTCTCTAAATGCTTAGCAAATAGACTTAAAACACTGTTCCCCAATATAATTTCTGAAGAATAGATAGGTTTTGTAGCAAATAGATCGATCTTGGATGGAATAATTATAGCACAAGAATTAGTCCATACTGTTCAAATGACAAAGGTACCAAGTATGTTTATGAAAATAGACATTCAAAAAGCATATGACAAAGTAGAATGGAGATTCCTTTGCAAATGCATGGAAGCTTTCGGTTTCTCTAAGCAATGGGTCAATCTTATTTTTAATTGTATTTCAACCCCTAAGATATCGGTTCTAATTAATGGCACTCCGAAAGGCTTCTTTAGTATCTTGAGAGGCATTAGGCAAGGGGACCCAATGTCCCCCTTTATATATGTAATTATGGTAGAAGCTTTGGGAAGATCTATAACAAAGAGACATTTGGAAGGAAAGATCTCAGGTCTATAGGTCGCTAAAAACATTCCAAATATCACACACCAACAGTTTGCAGATGATACGATTCTACTTAGTCAAGCCAACTGTCAAGAAGCTAAAGCAATTAAAGATATCCTAACTATTTACATGAAAGCCTCAGGGTAGCGGGTTAACCCCACTAAATAAAAAAATTTCTTCATTAATACCTCACCGAGAGTAGAAATAGAGATTTGTAACTTGATGGGTTATAAAATTGGCAAGTTTTCATGTAAGTATTTGGGCATTGACCTGGATAAAGGTCTCCTATCTTCCAAACTCTGGCAACAAGTGATTACCAAAGTCCAAAATAAGAAGAGCTCATGGAAAGGAAGATGGCTAACAAAGGCAGGTAGGACAACTATAATCAAGTCGGTCCTTTCGGCCATACCCACGTACCAGATGTCAATTCTCCCTTTACCAATAAATATTAAAAAAACCTAGATAAAATGTTTAGAAAATTTTATTGGCAAGGCCGATCAAAAGACAAAAAACTTGCCCTAATAAAATGGGATACCTTATGTAAACCTATTTCTAAGGGAGGCCTCGGCATTAAAAAACTTCTATGGCAAAACCAAGCCCTGGGAGATAAACTTATATGGAGAATGTATAAGGAACCTAGATGTAAATGGGTGTCGATATTATTATAGAAATACATTCTCGATGCGGATCCCATCAACATCTTTAGGTCCTCCACACATGTCAAAGGATCCAGGATATGGAATTTCATCAAAGAATGTAGAGGAATTATTAATAACTATTTATCGTGGGATGTAGGTGTAGGGGATCAAGTTCTTTTTTGGGAGGATTCGTGGGCAGGTCTCACTCCCCTTAGCAATTTGGGTTTTTCCATGGAGTTTATGGAAGAATGTAAAAGAGTCAAAGGCATCTTTCTCAAGGATTATATATGTAAGAAAGAGAGTAATAAATGGAGCAATTTAGAAGAAATTGACTCTGTATGGCAGGAGAAGCAAAAATTTACGTCAATAATGGAAAAGAGAGAAGTTGTACTTAAAAATAGATTAGACAGACTGATTTGGGTAGGATCAAAGAATGGTAATTATTCTATAAAGGAGGGCTACAATACCATTATCCAAGAACAGAAGATGGACGATATAGATATCCCTCTGAACCTTTGCTGGAATAAATCTGGCCTCCCAAAAGCGGGTATGTTTCTATGGGCTACCTTGCAAAATAAAATTCAGACAGCAAACAGATTTAAGAAATTGGGTTTTGAAGGGCTGTCCAGATGCCCCATGTGTGAGAGTCAATCCGAGGATGTTAATCACATCCTCCTGAACTACCCATATGCCCAAAATTACTGGAATTGGCTTCATTAATGTTTAGGTTGGAAGTCTGCTCTCCACGTTGATCTATTACGTAACCTTAAAGCACGACCATCACTTTATAAAGATAATCTATATAAGGATATATGGACCATCTCCCCGGCAATAGTTTCGTAGGAATTATGGAAAGAAAGAAATAGGAGGATTTTCACAGGTCAAAAATTACCATGGAGTTCAATCACAAATAAAAGAGAACCGTCAATAGTAGAAAATATCAATAGTAATCTCAGAAACAAGCTAAGCTATGAAGAGGCATTCAAGAATTGGGATAACAAAATCAGAGCAAAATGGCCAAAATTAGATATTCCTCCCCTATATGGCAAAGGGGGACCCAAAGTGAAGGCTGAACGAGTTTCTTGCAAATGGATCCCTCCGAGAGAGGGATGGTATAAACTTAACTTTGACGGAGCTTCTAGAGGTAACCCCAGGGTAGCAGGTATTGGGGGGATTATTCGCAATTGGAAGTCAAAAGCCATCGCTAAGTTCTCCAGTCCCATAAATCCTTCCACAAATAACATGGTGAAATGCGTAGTGGCCTTAGAAGGTTTAAAATTGTGTAGGAGGATCAACTTATCCAAAGTAGTTATCGAAGGAGATTCACAAATTATCATCAATGCCATTCGAAACAAGAAAACTCCCAATTGGTCCCTTAACTAAAAAATAGAAGAGATTAACCAAGTTATCAAGGGGATCCCGAAGTATGAAATAAGACACACATATAGAGAGGGTAATACAGAGGCAGATAAGCTAGCCAATCTAGGAGCCAACGAAGTTACAATTATGGATCGGTATATCTAATAATCTACATAGGCTTATATTCTAACAAACTTTTTTTGGTTTTAACACAGATGCAGTAACATTCCAATTAATATGAATTTCTACTAAACAATAGGTTTGTAGTAGTTATAGTGGGATTAGTACAAATTATAGGAGGTCATTTAGCCCAAAGATATTAAATTTGGCTCTAGGTAGATACTAGTATTAGTGGCCTTGCTTGAAGAGCCCCAAGTAACTAAAAATTATTACCTGTAAAAGTCAGCTAAGAAAGGAGGATAGGGATGGGCGGGGGTATTAGAGTAAGGGATGTAGGTACCTACAAACTTGGTTTATATTCTGTACATAGTACACCTTTTTATTCAGAGGTGTGCATCAGGTATTGAGTGTTTGTAGAGCCTTTTTTATAGGTAGCATAATAAATAGCAGAGCACTTGCAAATATAATCATAATTAAATGCACTCAGTTTTCCTGTTCCATGGTGAAAAACTACCAGCAAGGCATAAATTTGGATCATCATCTCTTATACTCGTGAGCTCATCATGAACCAGCAGGGAATCAGAAATTAATCCTTTTTCTCCTTGCTATCATTTCAACTAGTGATTACTTATTGAATAATAGCCGAAGCTAGAAGCTTAGTGCATTACTTGTATGTTTGCTTGGGGAAGTTATCATTATCATCATTAGCGGGATTCTGCTAATGATAATAATGATAGATAAGCATGTATGTCTGTAAGCATAATATCAAAGTTTGAGACTCTCCATGTAGGAGATGTTTTATGTTTCAGTGCGATATAAGAAGATATAGCTTCATGATGTATAGCAGATGCTCCTATACCTTTGTACGGTCATTGATTAGAGATCATTTCATTAAGACTCACTAATAGGCAATTTCCAACCAGATAAATAGCATCTAGGCAAGAAGATATTGTTTCAAGAGTAAGTTTTGGATTCATAAATACTGATGACAGTTCATGGGTGTGAACGCCATCAAGTTATTCAGGGAATGTGAAATGTTAGCTTGTAGCCTCTAGGCTCCAGGTAACAAAGGAAAAGGGTATTATGCAAAGAGAAATACCACCCTACTTATTTGAGTGAAGTCTGGATGGATCTCGAACAAGGGAAGGAGTCTTCTGGAAAAGTCCAGAATAACTGAACAATGGCTGTTTATAAAAAATTTTATTGTTTATAGTTTCATAGAGGAAACATGGACACTAGACTCAGCACCTACTACATTAAGAGTGACCGAGCAATGGCTTTTAGAGGTTGCATTTATCTAGAAAGGTGGAATCAAATTCTGAATCCTATGCATTTACCTCAGTCCAAATGGATACATCACTGTCCACGGACCCACCGCTGGAGTCATAGTCCCTACTGACTGCTAGAGGCTTGTCGCATGGTCACATGCGCTTGGGAAGCCGCATGCGATCATGCGACAAGCATGAAATCGTACCACCAAAACTATTGTGAACTACCTTAATTGTGACCGCTGACTATTTGTCGCATGGTCGCATGGGCTCGGAAGAGCCCATGCGATCATGCGACCAACCGTTAGATGTTAACCACTGACCGCTGGCGGCTTGTTGTTTTCTTGACTGCTGATTGGCCCCACGATGACGTTAGAAACTGGGACCCACCTGGTCATGATAGTGCGCTTAGGAAATATGCCACCTCACTCAAAAAATGCAGACCCACTGAGATTCTAATCCGACTGTTGTCACATGATCTCATGGGCTCGAAAGATTCCATGAGATTATGCAACAGCCGTCGGATCTCCACTGCACTTCTATGAGGAACTGGGACCCGCCTGGTCGGAGTTGCGCACTTGAAGGTCGAAAACAGAGAGGGTTTTCAAACTAGAGGTCGAAAACACAAAGAATTTTTGGAGCGAAAGTCAAAAACATCCTAAGCCTTCAGAGAGAAGGTCGAAAACACACTGGGTTTTCGGGCCAAAAGGCAGAAAACACAGAGGGTTTTGATACTTGAGCATTTCTTGGAACAAACAGGATGCGGCCAAAAAGGGAATGATAGGGAAATTTTGGGCAACAGTACTTTCACAACAGCAGATTAAAGGGCATCTCCATAATACATGGTTGACATTATTATACACTCTTAGAGCAAATACTTGGAAATGATAATCATGATTGGATTCCCTTTGACATGAAGGTATTCATAGCTAATTTGTTATCATTATATGGACTAAGTCATGTTAATTATGTTACTGTAAGGAGTTAATAAAATCCTTGAGGCGATGCCCTTGGGAAGGGGGTCAATGGATACTTTTACTATTTTTCTACACAGCTAGACATGGGTAAGAGTGTATGAATATATGTATAGGTATATACATATATTCATATTCTTCTTAACAAACCTTGCTAAGTGCTATATTAATGATGTCCTCAGATAGGATAATGGTATGTACATACACTTATATATATGCACATTATATAGATGTATATATAAACGTATGTATAGACCATCTTATCTTACTTTAAGCTAGCAAGGTCTTCTAAGCATTGTTTTTACTTAGGGAAGCATTTCGTGTTGCAGAAGATGAGGCACAGTTAGTAAAATTGCATGCATTTGAGAATACAGTATGGAACCTAGTCACAATTGGTATTCCTATATTAAGTTAAAGGATCCTAAAGTCAGAGTATATATTAGGTATATAGATATATATATAATAGTAATAGTAGATATAGATATATATACTGATGCCTAAAGCTAAGATATAACGATTTGCAAGATCAGAATCAAGAAGTCTTCAATCCTGTTACCTTTTATAGTTTAATATATATAAATATAGATATGTTGATAACAATATATCTATATTTATATACATTTGATCACCTCCAGAAAACAATCTAAAAGAGGAAATAATTCAGCTAGGAAATTTAAAATTAAGTTGGAACACTCAGCACAGGATACATGTATGATCAGAACTGGGGATGTATTGAGCAACAAATAAAGTTATTACTTGCTTTAATGGGAAACTTGCAATTGAATCATTTCCTTAATTGAGAATGTAGTATCAAGAGACAGGGACATATGTTTTTATGGTATATATAAATATATATATTACAGGTGTTTGTATATATATATTTATATATAAATTCTAGCTTCCTCTTATGAGTATTTCAAAATGGCTTATATATAATAACTAACAGGGCTTCAGAGTATGTTTGGCTTAAGATACTAGATGTTCTTCTCTTTCTTGTTACTTTTATATATAAGAGTCATAAATATAGGTATACTAATGACAGTATACATATATTAATATATAGAGCTTTGCAAATATATATTTATATATTGGATAAGCCTCGGAAGATCTCACAGATCTGGAAAGGGTATGAAAACATGGTTATATATATATAATCTACATATATATATAACCTACACCTTCATGAAATTACAAGATTTAAAGAGAATTTACACTATTCAAAGCAAACTAATCTAAATAATGCACAATTAATCTATCAACATCTCATGGTTCTCTAAAATAAAGTGGTAAATGAGGCTCTCAGCTGCAAATCCTCACTAGTGACACTCTAATTATGAGAATTGAACTAAGAATGATATGCAAAATAGATCTAATTATCAAATTCTAGCTCTATTTGATAAGAAAATCTCTAAAATGATCAACAATTAAGCTAAAATATCAATGAAAATGCTAAGTGAGTGGTGTGGATGCAAATTGCAAGAGCTTTGCTGCAATTCAAAGATATGGAGTGGATTAATAATGCCTCAAAATGCCTTCTATTTATAAGATTTTCCCAAGGGTAGGGGGTAGAGTGAGATAACCATGGTTATGCTTGGGTAAGGTCAATTGGCTTTGCTTTGTCCCTAAATGGGGGGACAAACATTTAAATGGTTTCAAAAGGCTGGACCATTTCAACAAAAGTGAGTGATTTGTGTCCATTTTGTCTCCTTTTTCCTTTGTTGAGGGAATTTCATATTTATTAATTAATTAAAGTAATTAAATTTAGCCATGAAGGGTAAGAGGTTCATTTTGATTTTTCATTTCAACAACTATGTCATCAATTGAATTTAATCAATTTCTTAGTGTTTTTCCCCTTTTCAAGCCTTTATTTAATCATTTAATCATTTAATTGAATTTTCCTTTGATTTGAATTGCCTTTGTTCCATTTATCGATTTTTAGTGCTATTTTGATGACTTGATGCACCTTTTGATTGAATTAAGCCTTTGCCAATTTTCTGTGTCTACATAACCATATGTTCAAACTAATTATTTTTTGCCTTACAATTTGAGGAGATTGGAAATCATTGCAGCTTTTTTTGAATGATGTAAATATTAGAGGCCCATAATGAACTCTACTATTATCTTCTTTCCGATAGTTAGCCAGGTATGACTTGAAATTAGTTAGAGCACTAGTATAGTACTGAGGAGTATATTTATTTCTGTTGTAAATATGCCTAAAATGTTAAGACTCTCATGGTAGGAATTGTTAATCTTTAGCAGTAAGGGTTTTTAATCACAAGAGTATTTGTTTCTAGTATATATTGTCAATAATAAAAGTGTTTAACTACATGCTTCATAGTCAATATCAAATATTCTTAGATAGGTTATGTAGCCGAGATGTAGAATTTTTATCTTGATGCAGGTTAACCTTGGTCTCGAAGGAATTTTGTCTTGTTTTTTTCAGGAAGGACTATCATTCAGATGTTCAACACATATACTTGACATAGTAGGAGGATCAGAAACTCTGCTTCAATTGTACAAATGATGTAATCCTTGTCTAATCACCATTCTATGTATAATTCATGATTTTAAAAAAAGCAATCTAGAGTTTTTTTGGGACGTGGGTATGCCTACGTAAAATATGTACAAATCTCGATAGGTATCAAGCCATGGGTATGCCTACGGAAAATATGTATTTTAACAAATCTCGACAATTGTCGAGTCGTGGGTATGCCCATGTAAATTTTTGTATAAGGTCAGGACCTATGGTCCCGGGCAAGGCTGGAGGTTTTCTCAGCCCTGCTCTTTCCTACCAACGCTTGCAGTGAGCAGGGTCACATTGTAATATAACTATTTATATTAATAAAAAATGTCTAGGGCTTCGGCCTTTTACTGATAAAAAAAAAAAGAAAAAAGAGAAAAATTTTAAAACAAAAAATAAAAAAAAATAAAATCAGAAACCAAAAAATTAAAAAGCGTTTCCGAAAATGAAATAACGCGTGGTAAATAAAAAAATTAAAGTGTTTCTGAAAATGAAATAATGTGTGGTAAATAAAATAAAAAAAATTAAAATAAATAAATAATGGTTTTCGGGCATAGTGGGACCCGCCACACCACGAAACCCCATGCCATTTGCATGGGACCGCGAGGCCCCATGCACTGCACAGGATGCCACTACCATGTTGTGCACTTGGCTGTCGGTAGTTTGGCAGTGCCAATGCCGTGCACATGACAGTTACTGTGTGTACGGCACTGGCGCTGCCAGCGTGCCGGTAGCCAACTGCATGACACGGGTAGCCAAGCGACGGCCTCTGTGCCATTTGGCCTCCAGTGGCATATAATTTTTTATAAAAATGTAATCAAAACTAATGTTTTTTAATTCAACGGACGGGAATACGAACAACTTTCAAAACTCAATGTTTTTTAAATTCGACGGACAGGAATATGAAGAGCATGGGAAATGAAGAGTCACTCTTATTTTATAAAAGAGTGCTCTTCATTTCCCAAGCTATTCTTTTTTGTTTGCAGGGAGAGCACAAAATTTTCAGAGGAGATTTTTTGTGAGGATTTGAGAGATTTCTTGTGAGGAATTGGAGAGTAGGATTTGGAGAGATTTGGAGAGGAGGATTTGCAAAGAGGTTTGCAGCTTTGAAGCAATTTATGAAAGTTCATCATTTAAAGGTAAATGTTTTCAAATATTTGCATATAATTTTATGTTGTTTTATATAGTTTATATACTTTTATGTTGTTCTATATAGTTTAATATAAGTTTAGGTTCTTTTATATTGTTTTAATATTTGCATATACTTTTAATATTGTTTTAATATTGTTAAATCTAATAATCTTACATTATGGATGGCAATGCCGCCATAAAGTAATATTTTAGATTAATATTGTTTTTTAGTATTTTAGATTAATATTATTTTTTAGTATTTTAGATTAATATTGCTTTTTAGTATATATTGTTTTAATACATTTCTTAAATTATAATTTGGAGTTGTTTAATAAACTTTAATATAGTTATTACATTTAATTTAGATAATCTGTTTATTTAATTTAAATAATTTGTTTACATTATGGATGACAATGTCGCCATACTTTAATATTTACTTTTTATATAAATTTAATTTTGAATATTACCTTTGTTACATATAGATTTTTTATTTTTCACTATTATCACAATTGGTAATTTTTATTTGATTTAAATATTGTAATTACTAATTTTTGAATGTTACAAATAGGATTTAGATTAATTATATAAATTTAGGAGATTTCCATTTCAAATATTACCTTTATTTGATTTATTTGCTTTAAATGTTACAATTACTAATTTAAGATTTATGATTTTTGTATAAATTGTTTTAGATTTATTTGATTTAAATGTTACAATTACTAATTTGTATTTGATTTAAATAGTACAATTAATAATTTTAATTTATTTGATTTAAATGTTACAAATAGGATTTAGATTAATTATATTTAGTTTTTGTATAAATTTAGGAGATTTCCATTTACAATATTACCTTTAGAATATTACATTTAGATTTCCATTTAGAAAATTTATCACATTTAGTTTTTGTATAAATTGTTATAGGGATTATATTTTAAAACTTAATTTATTAGTATTTTAATACTCTAAGATTGCTCATTTTGCCTGGTGTTTGCTTTACCAGGGCTTACCTTTGGGAGCTCGGCTCCGACATTTGGGTGTTCATGATCCTAAATGCCCTTTTTGTGGTTGTTCTGAGATGCTCATGCACATTTTTTGGTACTGTCGTCATGCCTAGAATTATTAGATCTGGATTCACGACCTCTTTGCTCCTTTTAGGCCTAAACCTTTTTCTTGGCATATGACGCTTCTTGGTGATCCTCATAGAATGTCTTCCTAGTACACCCAGATATGGAATGCTTTCAGGCTAGAGATCTTGTTTACTTTATGGAAAGAACAAAATGTTGTTCTCTTTTCTCATAGTTCTCTAGATATTCATATCTCTCTTTATGCTAAGGCATGTCTTTGTAATAATGTCACGATGCAGATTCAGGTGCAAGCAAACAATGTGGCCTTAGAGGTCGCCCATTTACAGGAGTTGCTTCAACACTAGGGCAATGCCCCTTGTACTATTTCTCGGGTGCCTCTAGACTCTCTCTCAGCTGACCGTACACCACCCAGGGGCCACTTTCGCAGCTGAAGTTCCTCTGTCATGCACTCTTGGACTCCGCGCCAATGGTGTTGCTGCTCCACCTCTCCTCCTCCTTAGAGGGATACAGGTGTCAGCTGGCCTCCCATGCTTATTTATACTGCTACTACTACTGCTCGGCCCTCGACCAGTGTTCCTATGTGGCCTCTTGTAACTTTCAAAAAAGTCCCTCACCTGGCACTTGCTATCTCACCCAGGCGGGAGGAAGGAGAGCCGGAGAAAGAAGATCCAGAATATGGCTGGTTGGTTCCTGACTAGACCCTGGGGCCCAATGTTTGGGGCAACCCTGATGACATATATCCTCCTCCCTCTTTTGCTACTGCCCTTGTAGCTTGAGGGTTCTTCTTTCTTTATGGTTTTTTTTATGAATAGTTGTATGCTTCCAGCCTAGCTGCCGTGTGACTTGCGTGGGGTGACTCTTTTCCCCGACCCATTTTTTTGTGAATACTGTACTTTAATATTAATTTTAATAGAAAATGCCTCTATTCATAAAAAAAAATAATTACTTTGAAATATTAGTTGTCTTTTTAATATGGATGGCAATGCTGCCATATTAAAATATTATTACTTTCATTTTGTTACAAATTTAAATTATTAATTTCAAATAATTTAAATTGGCCTCCTTAGTCTAAACCTAGGGTTTCTCCTTTGCGGCCACTTCGTAATTAGATTCATAAGGGCATTATGGATATTCTTGTTTACCCTACTTCCAAGGTTCATGCATAGCCGAAGCCGATGCATAATCAGAATCATCGTGGAATTGGTTCATCTCACTCAGATCAACGCAAAGATACTTCTTCTCAGGTAAGTAATTTTGAAGTGGTGCTCTTTTTGGAAGATGGTTTACTATCATCTCAGGTTTCACACATGCAAGAATTTTCTCTTATTGGTAAGATCTTCTCATTCATTCCCATTACATATTTTCATTCTTGGGCTTTTGCGAATTGGTCTGGTTTACTTGATTTATTTTATATGGATCATGTTGCTAATTTCTTTATTGCTATTTTTAATTCATCTACTACTTGTAATAATGTCCTCTGTAGTAAATTCTAGTTTTGTAAGGGTTTGGGTATTTCTTTGGTTTCATGGATTCCTAACTTTAAGATGGATGAGTCTGCATGTGCCCTAATCCCCTTCTAGATTGAGATGCCAACCTTACCAACTGAATACAGGGATATTGATATTATTGAAGCTATTGCAAATAAGATTGGATCATTTGTTCATCATGATTTACTTCCCTTTGAAGAGCTTCATAGATCTATTCAAGTGTGTCTTCTGTTGGATTCTTCTAAACCTCTTCCCCATTCTATCAAATTACTATCTAAATGGGGCCCTTGGCATCAACACATTATTATTCAGGATGTGCAAACCATATCACATTATGCTAACATATTGGGACATTTTACGAATCAATGTAAAGATCCGAATTTCTCAAATTTAATTGTTTGCAAAGATCACACTACTTTCCCTGCTAAATGTTCAATGGTGGGTCGTAATGACCACTCAGTTCTGAATGCATCCACTATTAATGAACCTTCACATTTTGAGGAGATCCCTCATCCAAAAGTTGATGTTTTGACTTCTTTTAATAAGATAGATGAACAATCAGATATCCTGCTTAATCAGGTCCCTTCAAATTTAGATCTACAAGTGGTTCAACTAGATCAATTTTCTTCTTTTTCTTTTGCTTCTATCTACTCTTTTGTTAGCATGCTAAGGTGTTATCTTCTAGTGCTTGCCTCTCTTTTCAAAGGTGTTGATTTTTCACAAGCACTAATTCAAACAGCCCCATTCCCATTTCCCAAGTCACACTCTAAGACTTTGGATTCTTCAATGATGAATTCCATTGTTAACAAGTTAATATTTTTTGGGGATCCACTCAAGTTTCGCAAGCTAACTTTTGAACACGCTGATCATATGGCTACAGAGGCTATAACAACTGTTAATTTTCAGAATAATCTTCAAATAGATAAATACTCTATTGGCTTAATATCATCTTCATATTCCTTCTTAGATTGTCAAGATGATCATGTTGATTATCTTTTTTTTTCTGGCCAACTTGATCAAGCTGATCCTATCATTTCCCCTGATGCTATTGAAAATCCCCCTTCTGGCTTGATTCCATCTAATGAGGATGACTCACTACAATTTCAGGGGATTCCTTCTACCAATATTCATGGTATTGAGGCATGTTCTTCAATTTTGGACTTTGGCCTTCATTCTGAATCTTCCCTTTATACTGGTCAAAAGGATTCTCCGAGCAAACAAATGGATAAAGCATCTATTGTTCAAACTCCTTTATCTCCCACGACCAAAGTTCTTATGCCTGAAACTAGGGGTAGGAAGTCTAGAGTAGCTAAGGCTTTGGAAGAAATATAGGCTGGTGTTCAGTCTACCTTGGATGGAAATTTTTCTTCTTCAAAGAGATGTTTGACAAGGAGAACTAAGTGTTCTCCTTTTCCACAATGAGGATATTTTCATGGAATGTCAGAGATATTAATGCCTATGACAAGAGAAATAAAGTCAAGCAAAGGCTTGATTCTTCTCAAAGTGACATTATTATACTTCAAGAAACCAAATTGTCTACTGATAATTTTAATGTTTCAGTGGGTAGATGGGGTATATGGCAGAGCTCCTCTATCCTTGCTAATGGTGCCTCAAGTGGGTTGGCAGTTTTGTGGAATCCTAAGAAGGTCTCATTATTTCCCCTTCAAGCAGGCTCTAATTGGCAGTTAGTGAGAGTCAAGCATTTTTCCCTATCCTTCTTCATAATTAACCTCTATGGGCCCATGTCAACACCTGCTAAATTGCTCCTCTGGAAATCTCTAACTGATATTATTCAACAATTCCCAAATTCCAAATTTCTTTTAGTTGGGGACTTTAATGCTACTTTGGGTCCAAATGACAAGAAAGGGGGAATAAATCCTCCTAATCATGTGGTGTTTGATTTCAATAATTTTATTTTGGATAATGACCTCTTTAACATCATACCTTCAAATGGTTCTTATACATGGACTAATCGTAGATCAGTTTTTTTGCAAATAGTTGTTAGGTTGAATAGATTTCTTTGTTCTCATCTTTGGAAGCTGGAAAACTTTTCCTTATCTTTAGATACTTTTCCATTTTCTGATTCAGATCATTTCCCTATTCAGTTATAGATTGAATCTTCTAATTTATCTTCATCAAGTCTTCGTAAATCCTCTTTTAAATTTGAATTGGTTTGGTTCAGAAATCCTCTCTTAAAAAAATGGTGGCAATCTTCTCCTCAAGAGAATGGGACTATGATGTTCCAATTCTTTAAAAAAATGCAATTCGTAAAAAACCTGATCAAGGCTTGGAATGTTAATGTTTTTAAAAATATCTTTGAGAAAAAATCAAAAGTAGAGAAGGAGCTATCTTAAATTAACCAACACATTATAACCAATGGGTTAGATCCTCAATCTTTTGATTCAGAAAATCCTTCAGAATGAGTGGTCTAAACTATGTGCTAGAGAAGAAGAATATTGGAGACAAAAGTCTCATGAGTTATGGCTACAATCAGGTGATCAGAACACCAAGTTTTTTCATGCTTCAACCAAACATAGGAAATCAGTCAAATCTATTTTTTCTATTAAAGATGAACATGGAAATGTATTTTCTAATATTGAGGATATTAAGAATCAAGGGGTTAGGTTTTTATCCAATTTATTATCTCCCCCCCCCCCCGTCCCTTTATTCTGATGACAATATTTTTTATGATATTATTGGTAATATCCCCCCTCTGTTACAACCCAGGACAACCTAATTTTAATGGCTCCTTTTACCTTGTCAGAAGTTAAAAATGTAGTATTTTCATTATCTCCTGACAAGGCCCCTGGTCTGGATGGTTTTACTGGATTCTTCTTCCAAAAGACTTGGGATATTATATGTTTTGACCTTCTGGCTATTCTAGAGGAGTCTAGGAAGAATTCAGCTATGTTGAAATGTTTTAGTACTACGAACCTTGTCCTTATCCCTAAAAATAGTGACCCTCAAATCTTCACCGATTTTCATCCTATCTCTCTTTGTAACAAAATTTATAAAATCATTACTAAAGCCATTTACTTGCATCTCCAACATATCATCCCAAGGATTATTTCACATGAACAAGGTGGCTTTGTTCTTGGCAAGGACACCATAGATGGGGCTATTCTTGCCCATGAAACCCTTCATTCCATCAATTGTCATTCTATTCCTTCATTTGTCATTAAATTGGATATGATGAAGGCATATGACAGGGTAAATTGGTCTTTTTTATTAAAGGTCTTGTCAAGGTTTGGTTTCTCCAAAAAGTGGTGTAAATGGGTTAAGGCCTATATTGCTGGAGCCCATTTTTCTGTACTAATTAATGGGGCACCTGCTGGTTTCTTTTCATCTTCTCAGGGTGTTAGACAAGGAGATCCCTTGTCTCCTTTTCTTTTCATCATCATGGCTGAGGCTCTTAGTCGAGCTATTATTGCTTCCCACAATGCCAGTCTATGGCTTGGTGTGCCCATTCTGAATACATCTATTTCGATCACACATTCTTTATTTGTTGATGACACACTTCTGTTTGATAAGGCTTCCATTTTAGAGGCTAAACAAGTTAAGAAGGTTTTAGACCTTTATTGTTCAGCCTCTAGTCAAAAAATTAACATTTAGAAATCCAAGGTCTATCTTTTTAATATAGAATCAATGTTAGCTCACTACTAAATTTTACCCTATTTTTTGACGAGGATTAGTCAAATTTTTGATACCCATTGGTCGATCAAATGACCCAAACTGTTGTCAAACTTTTTTCGTCAATTATTCGATAGGAAAAACCATCGTTGAAATTTTGACCTACTTAGTAGTTGAATTATCGACCGAATCTTCATCGAAGTAATCACTTGAAGCTGGAAGAATTACAGACCAAACCTTTTATCTAAGTGACCAAAGTTCATCACAATTGAGACCAACGTTGGTTAGAATTGACGTCGAACACATAGCAGTCTCATCGAAACAACATAGTGTGTCACTTTTTTGACCAAAGTTCATTGAAATCGATGTCGAACACATAGCATTCTTGTCGACACTACTAATATTAAAATGTCAAAAAATTGACCAAAAACTAAATTTTCATTAAATACATACATACATACATACATACATACACACACACACACACACATACATACATACATACATACATACATACATACATACATACATACATACATACATACATACATACATACATACATACATACATACATATATATATATATATATATATATATATATATATATATATATATATATATATATATATATATATATATATATATATATATATATTATTGATGGATTTGTAACCGATTTCTCTATATTACAGAGATTTTTCAGTGGGCTTGCAAGTATGCTATTAGAGAAAATGTTGAGAAGGTGAGTTTCAATTGTGGTGGATTTTGCAAACTAGATTTGGTTATGAATTTCTTAATGCTTTTATTTGAAATAAGGATGACGATGACTTCTATACAGGTTGCACATCCACATCCACATCTGATATAAAATTTATTATTATAAAGTCTTGTTATGGAAATCTATTTTATATTAGTCTATATTATTATGAAGCCTTGTTATATAAATTTGTTTTATATTAATCCTTAGAATTAGTTAGCGAATCTTCTTCTTTATTTCTAAATTCATGGATGATTCTATTTTTTTGCAGTAAATAGCATACGTAACATATAAACATGAAATCAACAACAAATATCTACCTCTAAATACAACTCCAAATGAATGAATAAAAGAAGAAAATGATAATGTTGATTGGGTATCCAGTAAATTAAACAGTTTAATCATGCAAATAGATGTGGATAGTGCACATCACAGTGATTTCTTCAACCTGTATCATACCTTTTATCTATGCGACCAAATCCCATCAGAATTTTGACAACATGTGGTTGGAAAAAATGTCGAATACATATCATCCCTATCGAAACACCAAAGAGAGTTGGTCAAAATATCGACATACAATTTAATTTTTAATATATATATATATATATATATATATATATATATATATATATATATATATATATATATATATATATATATATATATATATATATATCTCTCTCTCTCTCTCTCTCTATATATATATATATATATATATATATATATATATATATATATTTTAATTTCACTATTTTTATTATTTATCTAATAATTATTCATCATATATAATTATAATAATCATAACTTATGTCAATATTAAGTATCAACTAGATATCTTATTGTTGTATATATTTTTCGTACGTTGATTGAGATCTTAAATTATTGAGCTTCTCTTTGCTTCGATAATAGTTTAACATTCTCTACTTAACAGGGCCAACCACGTGAAGGTGGAAGCTCATTTGGCCCCTCCTAGAATCCTCTTATGACCCTTTGCGACACTTTAAGACCTCTAAGATGTATTCTTAGGGATTGTAAAGGGTCATAAAGGGTCATAAGGGGTCCTGGGACACAATAGCTGAGAAACATAAATGTACGCATCATGGTCACAATTGTTTGGAGACATAACATAATTGAATGCTATACCTAGATGATGCAACACAACCACTACTCCTGTAGTTCTAAGTTGACACTGCGGGATCCAAAAACCAAAGATAAGGAATCTATATATGGTTTTTGGATCCACAGTGTCAACTTAGAATTGCAGGAGTAGTGGTTGTGTTGCATTTTCTAGGTATAGCATTCAATTATGTTGTGTCTCCAAACAATTGGGACCATGATGCCTACATTTATGTTTCTCAGCTGTTGTGATACCTACATTTATGTTTTGTAATTGTCGTGTTTATTTGCATGTTCTTTTTGTTTGGCTTCTCTCCCTCACATCAAAAATAAGATTTTTCTCACTCTGAATCGAGAATGTGCGTGCAACACAAGTAGAATATGCATGGATAGCAGGTGGAGTTGAAAAAACACAACATGGTTACATTTTTTTAATAGGTCAAAATTACAATGTTCATGATGGTCTATAACTTAAAATATGCAATTAAAGACCTCTATAAAAAATGCAACCCTGTTGTGTTTTTCAACTCCACCTGATATCCTATGCATATGAATTGAGATTGCATATTGAACTAGGCTTCTCCTTCTGCATTTCCTGAAACCAGGAGACCATGATGCGTACATGTATGTTTCTCAGCTGTTGTGATACCTACATTTATGTTTTGTAGTAGTGTTTATTTGCATGTTCTTTATGTTTGGCTTCTCTCCCTCACATCGAAAATAAGATTGTTCCCACTCTGAATCGAGAATGTGCCTGCAACACAAGCATAATATGCACGGATAGTAGGTGGAGTTGAAAATACACAACACATTTACATTTTTTTAATAGGTCAAAATTACAATGTTCGTGATGGTCTATAACTTAAAATATGCAATTAAAGACCTCTATAAAAAATGCAGCCCTGTTGTGTTTTTCAACTCCACCTGATATCCTATGTATGTGAATTGAGATTGCATATTGAACTAGGCTTCTCCTTCTGCATTTCCTGAAACCAAGAGACTTTCATAGTTAACATCTAAATGGCGTGTCTCATCATCACAACTAATCCACCTTAAAAAATTGAATATGTTTGCTTGTATTAAATATTCATTAATCAAAATTCGAATAGAAAATGTATACCTTGAGTACTACAATTCACATTAGAATCGATGCCTCCATCGTGCTCGGCCAGTGCAATATCAATATTGATAGGATGCATTCCAATGTAAATAAAATAGCTGTAGATTTACATGATGATATCCTTGAAATCCCTAATTCACTGGATGAAAGTCAAATTAGGGTAATGTATCATAATACACCCAACACTCAGAGTTGTATAGGTTGTCAAGTTGCTTCCTGGACAAAACCCTAGGCTAAATATAAGCCATGTATTTAGCCAAAGAAAGGAAAATATGTCTGCAGCAATATAATATTGAAAGGTTTTGAAATTGAGTCATAGATCGGGTACGTGGATCTCTGAAACACTACATTAGGGATTTCTGGGATATCCTCATTTGTATCTACAGCTATGGCCTCTGTTGTTGCAGGTGCTTTTCCCTTATTTGATATTTATATTCAGGTGTCCACACTCATTATGTTGGTTGTTGCCAACGGGTCACAATTAGTGATTAGGAGAGCCCTATTTTGGCACTAGTCATGTAGTACAAGCACTAGAATTGAGTTTTTTGGCACGACTGGGAATTTTTTGTATATCAACATATGATAGAGTTTTTTGCCCAAACTCTATCACATGATGATATACAAAAATTTCCCAACCCATGCCAAAAAACTCAATTCTAGTGCTTGTATTGAGACCTTAAATTATTGAGCTTCTCTTTGTTTCAAGAATAGTTTAACATTCTCCAAGAAACATAATTGTAGGCATCATGGTCACACTTTTTTGGAGACAATGTAATTGAGTGGTATACCCAGATGATGGAGAGAAACTTCTGCACCTCCGGTTCCAAGTTGTTCTCCATCTCGCAGTGTCAACTTGGAATCAGAGGTGCAGAAGTTGCACTCCATCTCCAAAAAAATGTGACCATGATGCCTACAATTATGTTTTGAGAATAGTTTAATTAACATTATCTACTTAACAGGGCCAACCACATGAAGGTGGAAGCTCATTTGGCCCCTCCTAGGAGCCTCTTATGACCCTTTACAACATTTTAAGACCTCTAAGATGTATTCTTAGAGGTCGTAAATGGTCATAAAGGGTCATAAGGGGTCCTAGGACACAATAGCTAAGAAACATAATTGTAGGCAACATGGTCACATCTTTTTGGAGACAATGTAATTGAGTTGTATACCCAAATGATGGAGTGCAACTTCTGCACCTCTGATTCCAAATTGACACTGTCGGATTCAAAGACCATAGATAAGGAATAAATTTAGAGAGCGGAGGAGGGCCATAATGACAAAAATAATACAAGACAAACCTCAAGTTAAATGAGGCAACTGCAAAAATTTTAATAGATTTTTATTATTAAATAATTAAATTTGCATATACTAGTGTTCTAAGCCCCTCATTACATGATTTATTATTGTAAGCCCCCTCTAACTTACGCATCTAGAAAATGAAACTACAACCTATTGGGATTGAGACAAACCTTATAGAACAACAACAGCTAGGAAGGATCACTTTCCAACACCTGTTGAATACATCTATTGGAGGACCTTGTATTCATGATCTACACCTTGTATTCATGAGCTACAAATGTATTCAACAGATGTTGGAAAGCGATCATTCCTAGTTGTTGTTGTTCTCTAAGGTTTGTCTCAATCCCAATAGGTTGTAGTTTCATTTTCTAGATGCGTAAGTTAGAGGGGGCTTACAATAATAAATCATGCAATGAGGGGGCTTAGAACACTAGTATATGTAAATTTCATTATTTAATAATAAAAATCTATTAAAATGTTTGTAGTTGCCTCATTTAACTTGAGGTTCATCCTGTATTATTTTGGTCATTACAAACCTCCTCCACTCTCTAAATTTATTCCATATCTATGGTCTTTGTATCCCATAGTGTCAACTTGGAATTGAAGGTGCATAAGTTGCACTCCATCATTTGGGTATACAACTCAATTACGTTGTCTCCAAAAAATTATGATTGTGATGCCTACAATTATGTTTCTCAGCTGTTGTGAAATCTGCATTTATGTTTCTCAGCTGTCATGTTTATAAAGGGAGACTTCATACCACGCTGCACTCAAACTTCAATGAGACTTCATACCACACAACGTCTGTAGATTATGTTTAATGCATTATTTATGCTTGTATTGGTGGGAAAACTCTTGAAAACACACAAAAGAGATTGCATTCAACCATGTTGTTCACATGACACATGTAGTTTACCTCCAGCATAAATCAGTGTTGCGTACAAATCTACGGACACTGCATGGTACGAAGCCTCGCTCAAGCTTGAAAATGATAGTCAATCCATAGTCAAGGTCAAGGAACAAATGGAATAACCAAGAAAACACTATACATTAAATCATGTGATTGATAGTAGATTGGGGCTCACCTGAGCCATAAACATGAAGAATTATTCTAAAAAAAGATGTAAACCATATATATGCGCACTTGAGGCAAAGAGAAGTTATGTCATATCAATATTAAAATATTAGTTACAATATGCAAATAATAAAATAACTAATTCCTGAGTTCATCTCTGCATATGGTTGCAACAAACATATGTGATTACAATATAGAGAAGGCATCATAAAAATATAATTTTGGAATTTTCCCTAGCCTGACACGTTTTTCACTCAAATCCTTCATCACAGATAAGTGGAGATGGGCGGATAGATGCAGATGAGTTGTCATCGACCCAACTAAAGTATCCACAGCCATTATTTCCCTGTGATACCCAGTCTACATTAGTTCTTATATTATAATGAATAGTATTTACATTAGAAACTTTAAATATATACACATTAGCAACCTTTTTTCTATTTGGGAAGCACCAAAATTGTCGTCCAGGGTTGTTCAGTGTCCATGAAGTCTTCAACACACACTGCCCACCACCATATTGATAGTTTGGCACATTGACAAGAGTCATCAAGCCTATATCAATAATGCACCACACCATCATTACTACATTTATTATTTTTATATGAAATACACCAAGGAGTAGCATCAGAAATATTAACCATTTACAATAATGAAAAGTAAACCTAAATCAAATAGCTCATTTTTTTATTAGCATGTTTAGTCTCTGTGTATATTAAAAATGAAAGAAATATGAAGCTGAAATAAAATAGTGAACAAAATAGTATTCTACATAGAGTGAATGAATAGACCATCAAAAGGTGACAAAATCCTATCACGAAGCATAGACATAGGAAATTAAAAAGGGACAAAAGACAAGAAATAAGAAAAATCATTACGACTATAGAAAAATCATTTATACTATAATAAAAAAAAGAAACACTCTATGTCAACTATTTTCAAAATCATTAGGACTATAGAAAAATAATTAAGACTATACAAAATCAAATTTTAGAAGTGGATAGTTTTGATGCTTTGCCATTACAACAATTGAGCATTCATCATTTGGTATTGTGTATTCCATTTAAGTATGTCAACAATGTTCAAAATCCTGTCACCAAGCATATACAAGAAATAAGAAAAATCATTAGGACTATAGAAAAATCAAGTTCTAGAAATGGACGGTTCTAATATTGCTTTGCCATTACAACAATTGAGCATTCATCATTTGGTACTTCTTGGTGTATTACATTTGAGTTTTTCAGTTGTCGTGTTTATGTGCATGTTCTTTATGTGTTTGGCTTCTCCCTCACAAGGGATTCATCGATAGGTAATTGATTTGAAAGCATAATGATTTGACAGTCTTTTTTCAGGATAGGTGTAATCATCCCACCAACCTTAATTAGCAATATTGGTGTCCTATCATTGCACAAGTACAAGATGATAAGGGTCGATTCAAGGAGGGAAGAAAAAAAGGTCATTTTAACCTTACAAGGCAAGAGGAGAAACAGTCCAAATAATTCTATGGTGATTGTCCCAAACAAAAGACAAACGATGGAATTGCTAACATGTTTTCTTTTCATGTTTCTAACAAGTTTGTTGCAAATAGAACCATCATTACAATAGAACCACTCTTTCAAGATATTCTTGGCCAAATCGACCTGGATAAAGAAAGAAGATTGATCATGGAAGATAAATAATTATGAATGATAATAGAAGATAAATAATATAATAATGATAGATGTTGATGAATGTTGTTAATGGATCAAATAATAACATATTGATAGATGAAAGAATAACTATTTCAGTGTCTACAAGATCCATTAGCTAAAATCACGACCAACCAAATATGGTTGTGGCAGTTGTAATAGGATTATATATACACCAAACAAGGAATGTACGGGCAGGATCCCTGGTATGTATAGATGAGAATAGGAAATAAAAGATAAAAACTAGTTTGTGTGCAATTTGTGATTTTGGAAAGGTCTTAAGAGCCTTGTTTTGGATTCCATTTTCTTTATGCAATAAGGGCCCATTTGGTGCATGGAATACCAAATGTCATATATAGTCAATTCTAGAAGATGCTGCAATTCTGGAAGATACAAATTCTGAAAATGATTTCCGGAATATGAGATGACCTGTTTGGTTCACCCAGAAGATGACTAAGAAGATGCATAAGGAATTTTAATTCTGTAATTTAATTTCTTTAAATTTGTGTGTATACATTTGTATATATACATACATACATGTGTGTATATATACATATATGCACACATGTGTATATATACACATACACATGTGTGTATACGTGTATACATGTGTGTATATGCACACATATATACACATATGCACACATGTGTATATACACATATGCACACATGTGTATATACACACACATACACACATATACAATCATTTAAACCAGTTCCAAAATGAATTTAACTCTCCCTTCAAAATCTTCCAATATACTTCTAGATTCATTCAAATAAAACTCCAACAGAAAAGTGTCTTGGAACAACATAAAAATGTGCTGCTAGTATCATAAAGATGTTCATGAAAATAAGATGAAAACTAGTTCCAAATCCAACTGTATTATAATTGGATTTTTATATGAAGTCAAGCTAAAGGACTTGGTGAAGACACCTATACTGGTGTTAATATAAAAAAGAGTCATGTCTAAAGGAAAATTGAAGCCATGATGAAGTATCAATTCTCCTTACTAGAAAATAAAATCCACGAATCAATGATAGTCATGAATCAATGAGAATATGGTTAAGTAGCATAGATTTTATGAAGATGTCTTTTGGTTCTTGACTGTCCTGTATAGGGGTTTTGCAAGATCATGTTTCCCTTTTTTGTTCAAGCTATGTAAGATCAGCTAATGGGGACTGATGATGATAGGTTTTGAATGTTCGTGATCCTATGGTCTACGATGACAACGAAAGAAAAAGTGTTTGGGATCACAAAAAAGGATCCACGTAGGGAAATCTAGAGAGGATAGGAGGGCTAGAAAGACAATTATAGGTTTCCAAATGGCAATCAAGTTGATGTTGACCAAGTGAATTTTGAGTGGGAAAGACAAAACTCAAGGTGGAATTGATTTATCAAGTAAGACAACATTTTTGAACAACTTGGAGTGTACTGATTTCAGTTAACTCAATACTCATGGAAGGTAACCGGCTTTGGAAGCCTATTTGGTAGGTGAAGGTGTGGGTAGGATGTATGTAGAGTTGGTGTTGGGAGAAAAAGTATTGTAGTGAAGTTTTTTTATCAATAAAACTATATTTATTCTCTGCAATTTACTCTCTGTCTCATGGTACAGTCCAAGAATAGTGAGTTCCTAGGATGGATTGAAATGTGTTTGGGATTGGTTCTCAATGTAAAAACATTGTATTAGTTATTGCTTACCTTTCCACGCCTTCTTTTTACTATTTAATTGCATTTTGAATTAGGAATATTGGACTGGTATTCCTAGGACAACGACTGGTAGGGTATAGTCAGTTTGGTAGTTTGAAGTTTTCTTTATGATGTTATTACTTCAAAGTCAAATCTAATATGGATGGTAGGAGGATAAAATAGAATACAATAGTATTTAAAATAATGTTCTTTGGGCCACCACAAAATTCATGCCTTAAATTATTATTATTATTATTATTTTTTGCCTCAAACAAATGTATTGAGAAATCAGCAAGTGTATTTTCCTAGCAAGAGTTAGAGAATCCAAATATAATAGCAAGCTCAACAAAAAAAAATTTGAAAAAATGAGAAATCTTGAAGTAGATGTTCAATAGTTTCTATATAACCTTTACATTCTAGAATATACCTATGAGAGCTCTACCATTCACTTCTTTGAAGTGAATCCAAAGTTAAGACTTTACAATTAAGAGAGAGACACAAAAAAATATCATTTTAAAAGGAATGTCAACCTTCCAAATTTGTTTCCACCACAACATATCTTTCCATTGAATAAAAAATAATATAGATTTACTTGACCAAGTTTTGTAATAAACTTCAATCAATAATCTTTACTACCACAAAAATTAGTCCAATATATTAAGTTTTGATATTCATGTATGTTTTCTAGTCAAAATATCCATATAATCATTCCACATAACTTTGTTGTGAGCAATGAAACCCAAAAGACTCCCTAATTCATCCTTGTATCTAGATAATGGTAAATGCATGATCAATAGTTTATGGCATATCATAGCATATCATAAAATAATGTAGGTAAAGTATGAGGCTAGCCAAAAGAATAAAATATGTTGGGGGTAATTAGGAAAAAATATCTAATTAGTTATATAAAGGTTCTTTATTCATTTATTCTTTGAACATAGGAGTGCAATTTAGATTGAGTTTTATTCAACATGTTTTGTCTCATTCATTATAATATGGACACTTGTCAAGCTCTCTTTTGATCTTCTTGTAGTATTTCTTTATTTTTGAGCACACAAAACAACAAAGTGGGGGGAGTTGAATAAATTGTATGATAAAACCTTAAATTTTTTACTACTTCGTATGTCAAAATATTTACTTCATGAATCAGCAACAATGTAGCAATGAAAGAATAAAGAATTCTACACAATTGCACAAGTGAACACTAGATTTATATGGAAAACCTAGCTAGGGAAGGACCACAGTGAGAAAAGCCACAATATAGAATAATTTACATAAATTATTTTACATCTAAAACACAAGGAAGAAACTACTCCTTGAAATAATGGCTTTATGGTTATGCCAAAGATATTTTAGCACTCAATTTTAATGATAAAATTTAGACGAGTCTACAACCTTAAAATATTACATGAAGAACAAAAAAAAATATCCACCACAACAAATGTGTACCATTAGCAGCCTTTATCACACTACTTGAAACTTCAAACACTTTTGAATGTAGATACCTTCAGCTCATTTCTTTCAATAATCATTTGGCATTTTTCTCACACACTTCACAATCAAACGCACTTCCAAAAATTTCTCACATTCTAAATGATTTGATCTTTTATTATATCCTTTGCATGCTCAAACAGACTTTTCCAAGTTAGCCACATTAAAATGTACGAACATGAAATGTAAGAAGACCAAATATGTTGGCCCAAAAAACTAATACGATGAAGGGAAAGTGAAAGATAACCAACCCTAGAGATAAATGAAGCCCAAAACATATTGACACACTTCTCAAAGCTATTTTAAACTTCAAAACAGATCTACAATCAGTTTAGTTCATGCAAACAAACCTCTTATCCTCTTAATTATTTAGTTCAATCATCAAATAGTACCATAACAGAATAAAGATGTCATCTTGACCATAAAGGAATATCATATGATATTAAACATTCCTTCAACACCATCAACGCACTGTCACATTAATTAGGCTAGTACAAACGTATTGAAACTAATAATTCTATCACCATATGCAACTAATCAACTAGTCTTTGAGATGCCTATCAATTAGAGTCATAGTTGTTGTTGTTAAGTTGAGAATATAAAACTTGAAGGGAAGTAATTTGCAGAAAATATGAGAATATTCCCCAAGTTGTAAGAGGAAATTCTAAAATTCTTAGAAATGTAGAGAATATATTATCTTCTAAGATCTGTGAGCACAACTTCCAAACCACATAAAGATATCTTCAAGAAAAGAGAAACAGAGAAAATCCATGAGCTAGACAGAGAACATGCCTGGTTTGACACCAGTCAAATGGAAACTGGTTTGCTTCAAGGATGAAGAGTTTTGGTGATGAAGTATGTAAGGGGGGAGCATTTATGAAGTGTTTATGTGGTTTTTTTAATTTGAAATTGAGTTTAGAGGACTGGTTCAACAGACCCTAGGAAGTGGGCCTCTAGGAGTGAGGGTTTAGTGGCTAAGGCCATAGGTGAAGGGTGGAGACTTGGTCTGTTGAACCAATCCTCCTAGGGCATCATGTGGCTTCCATCTCCTAGCTTTTTGATGACCAAACCTGCATGATCACAAAGAGCATCGCGCGGCTAGCAGATACCCATGGTGGAGGTGCGGGTTATGGCCGATAGTTGTCTATCAATATGCCACTAAGTCTTCAAACAATTTTAACCAATGTTCTCCAGCACTGTCGACTATCCCAGAGACCCTCCAAATCTAATTGATAAGGTTAGATTGGGATCTATTTGGACTACTTAAACAATGGGTACCGTCAATGGTTACAATCACCAAGAAAACTTTAGTGTTTCAGAGATCCACGTACCTGATCTATGACTCAATTTCAAAACCTTCCAATATTATACTGATGTAGACATATTTTCCTTTCTCTGGCTAAATACATGGCTTATATTTAGCCTAGGGTTTTGTCTAGGAAGAAACTCAACAACCCATACAACTTTGAGTGTTGGGTGTATTATGATCCATTACCCTAATTTGACTTTCATCCAATGGCATTAGAAAACCAATGGAGAAAATACAAATTAGGGCCGTGATTTCATGACATGGCCGAGGATAATGGCTATGCTTTTGACCTATCAGAGAATCACTTTGTTTTGATAATGCTAACCAAACTGTGACAATTTGAAATCTGAGACTACAGTTACATATTTGTATTTGCTAACAAATGATAGATTGTAAATAAAAACAAAGAACACAACTGTCAACAACTAATTCAAGAGTTTTGAATAACAGTTCCTAAACTGATTTTGCAAAAAATAATCATTCTATCTTTTGAATTAGTAGACTATGTATAATGAAATGCCTCACTGATCAAACAAACACTTTGTGGACATATCAAAATGTTTCTGCAGTGATATCCAATTTGTCTATCTATTACAATGACTGACCCTGAGCTAAATACATGGCTTATATTTAGCCTAGGGTTTTATCCAAGAAGCAACTCGACAACCCATACAACTCTGAGTGTTGGGTGTATTATGATACATTACCCTAATTTGACTTTCATCCAGTGGCATTAGAAAACTAGTGGAGAAAATACAAATTAGGGTCGTGATTTCATGACAGGGTCGAGGACAATGGCTATGCTTTGTCATTTCTACAGTGACATCAAATTTGTCTATCTATTACAATGACTGACCCTAAGCCTGAAACAAAAAATGGCATATTTGAAAGATAACCAAACCTTCTTCGAAGATGGAAATGAAACGAGAAATTTGTCCTCCTTCGTGCGCTGCAGTCCTCCTTCAAATTTGCCTGTAAAAATGAAATGAGAAATGAAACTTTTTTTTTAAAGTTATGCCCATGTTCGTTGATATTTCGACATACATGGTATTGGTCAAAATTTAGACAAACATGGACATGGATTAAAAAAAAAAATATTTCCTTCTATAATTTGACCAACTTAAACCTTTTTAATCAATGGTCAAAAATGTTGGTAGAAAAATAAGGTCAAATGTACTAGTGGCTAAAAGGGTTGTTGACATTCTAGGTTTCCCTCTAAATGAACTTCCTTCTACTTACTTAGGAGTTCCTTTCTTCATAGCATCAAATAAAATAGTATACTAGCAGTCAGTTGTCAGTCATATTAAATCTAGGGTTCTGGCCTGGAAAGCAAGGTGGCTTTCATTATCTGGTAGAATTTTATTAATCAAAATTGTTCTATTAGCAATCCCAAACTACTACTTTTTAGTACTTCAAGCTCCAAAGTCAGTTATCACTCAGATTGATAAAGTAATTAGGGAATTCCTTTGGAGAGCCAACATGTCCGGAGAAAGGAAAATTCCACTTGTATCACTCTCAAACATGGCTTCTTCCTTATCGACTGGTGGAGTGGGTCTTCATAATTTTTCATCTCACAATTTGGCTTTTGGTGGTAAGTTGGTTTGGAAAGTGTTTTCTCAACCTAACATTAAATGGTGTCATTTGATGCAGGAGAAATACCTTGATAACTTAGATTCCTCTAGAGTCTTTTAAGCTCTTGACCCTCCAAAAGGTTTGGTCATTTGGAATTTTATGATGAAAGCTAGATATATTATTACATCTTCTATCTCATGGGAAGTCCACAATGGTGAATAAGTTAATTTTTGGCTTGACTCATGGAATGGATTGCCGCCTTTATGCACTCTCCAACCTTTCTTAAACATCTAGGAAGTGGCTTCTTTACATTGGGGTTTCAATTTTGCTAGTTATGTATCTGCAGTTTCCATTCATTTTGGTTTAGTCATATGGAATGACTTTTCCCTTCTCCCTATTTCTCCTCAGAATGCCATTATTGCTAATCAATTCCTTTCTTCCCAATCTATTTTCTTTTCTAAGTTTCCTGATCGCCTTTTTTGGGCCCCATCCCCGGATGGCAATTACATGGTCAAGTTGGGTTATGAGATAGTTCAAAATATTCAGAATAACAAATCTAAAGAGAGGGCTTTTATTTTTTGCTAGCACAAGTCAGTTTTACCTAAGGCAGGTTGTTTTTCCTGGCTTGCTTTGAAGAACCGTGTCCTTATAGGTGAGAGATTATCTAGACTCAATATTACCAAAGCTTTTCCTTGTGTTTTATGTAATCAAGCTCAAGAATCCTCTGATCACCTTTTCCTCAGTTGTCCCTTTTCCCAAGAATGTTGGTTATTTGTTTTGAAAAAATTGGATTTTCCTATGCCCCTTCCTTTGTCTGTGTGGGACCTCTTTCAATCCTGGCCAATTTTGTTCCCTAAATCTATGTTTGCTTGTATTTGGATTTGTTCTCCTTCTTTGATCCTATGGGCTATTTGGTGGGAGAGAAACAAGTGGATTTTTCAAAATTCTCCCTCCACCATTGATGTTGTTCTCAATAAGCTTCATCACTCTATTGTTGAGGTTACTAATGCTTATACTTGTAAGTTTAAAGGAGATTGGGGATTTTATTCTTGGGATAATATTATTGCCAAGGAATGGCAAGGCTTCTTGTTTCCTTCCCTTCCTTTTCCCCTATGCCCTAAAGATAGAATGCACTCTAGAGCCTCTATTAAATAGTCCCCCCCTCAAAATGGCTTTATTAAACTTAATTTTGATGGTTCCTCTAAAGGCAATCCAGGTAAGTTAGGAATAGGTTTTTTTCTTTGTGACTGCCTTGGTTCAGTTCTCTACCTTGAGGCTCGACCTGTCCCTCCAGGAACTAACAATCTGGCAAAAGCCTTTGCTCTGTTATATGGTCTCTCTGCAGCAAAGAAATTGAATGTTAAATTCCTTCATGTTGAAGGTGATTCTTCAGTGATTATTAATGCTTGTGTTCAGAGATGTTCTTTTTCAAGGCACATCCATTATGTTTTGTCTCAGATTTGGTCCCTCCTGGACTCATTCTCAGATTGCTTCTTAACCCACACCTTTAGAGAGGGTAATTGTTTAGCAGATTTTCTTCCTAATTTAGGAGTTGATGACTCCCACCTCTTTTATCCTTCTACCTTTGTATCCCCAGTTTCCCACCCCTCCATTTTTAATTTGATTAATATTGATTCTATTTAACTTGCTTGATATCTCCTATATTAATGCCGAGGTCTTCGATGTCTTAAGAGATCTTTGGTTTCTGATCTTATAAGATTCTTATTTATTTATCTGTGTGTTATGTCATCTCGGTATTACTATTTGGTGACTCACCTTATTTTTGGCATTATGTTTTCCAGTCGTGTCATCGACTTAATTATTTTCTATTTTTGTTTGAAACTCTTCGCATGTGCTATATTTCTTGTCACCCCTTCTACCTGATGTTCTATTTATTACAAATAAGAGGTGACACAACTTCTCATTATGCTTGATTTCTTTATGATGGTATTTGCATGAATTATACTCTCTGTCACTCTATGTTTCTTGTCATCTCTTGATATCTTCTATACATTCAATTTAAGTTGGTACTTTCTTTAATCATGTTTATGAATAGGGAACTGCCCCGCATGATGGCTTCTTGTGTCATTATAACCCACTCTCCTCCTTCTCTGTTGTTATATTCTCTCTTTTGCAGTCTAGCCTCTTCTATTTGAGTTTGTTTTTCATGGCTTTAAATAGATACACTGATGAATTCAGACCCTTGAATCTTCAAGTTCAATTGTCGAACTCTACTCTTGATGTTCCTTTTGAAGGTAATATCTCAGATGATTCTTTGGCCTCCATGTTTATTTTTCATTGCCCAAAATGTACTAGATGTATTTGAAGGTTGATTGGGGATTCGGTATTGTCACCTCATTTTAAAAGGATTATATTCCCATCTCAAATTGTTTCAGTTTTCTGCTCTAACATTCTGGATTTATCTCAATCTTGGACTCTGTTGTTGTCTATTGCAAATTGGGTTATTTTGCCACATTTCCTTCAAGATAATGGCTTGCTTTTAGCAGTCTAGAAATATAATTTCTGGTTAGAAGATGCTCACATTGGTGGTGTATTTTTGTGACATCTTCTTTTCAATTCGGACAAGTATATCATGTTGCTAGCTGCAGTAAAAGATTGTCTCACCTCTTCTTCCATTATGCCTCTCGATCACCTACTTAACAGGACTCCCTTTGATGCAGGTCACAGAGGAAAGGATTTTTCAAAAACTTATTCTCTTCTTGGTCTCTCGACACATGCTCGTGCCTTAAGCCTGGGTTCCGTCTCTCCTCTGGTGGATGGCAATTCTCTGGGTAGTAATTTTGTTCTTGTGGTAGCTCCTGCTCATACTTCGGTTCCATTGTTAGTTGGATCTTCCTCCTCACCTACTCGTGCTTTGGTTTCACCTTCCTCCTCCCCTATTCATGCTTTGGCTTTACCTCAGGGTCCTTTGGGTTCAGGAGATCCTCTTTTCTCTCATGTTGATCGATTATGGAGTTCTCTATTGTTGTCTCTGCCTTCACATTTTGGTTATGGTGATTATGATCCGTGACATACTAGATGGCATAATGTATATTTTTTTCTTGACTAATATTCTCATGCAAGTTTTTTGAGTGACCCATTTATCAGGTTTTGGGATGACATCTTCCCTCTTTCTTCCTCGGCCTTTATCATTGGTTTTGTTTTTCTTCACAAAAGCCTTCTGCTTCAAAGATGCTTTCATAGGTCTTTCCATTACTATAAGATTGTACTTTGGCACATTATTTTGTCATCAAAATTGTAATTGGGTAATGGGGTTCTTTTAATGTAATTCAGCCTTCAAATTGGCTGTGGGTTTTGGGGCAGTCTTAGATTTGTTATCTTGTATATGTTTCAAATGTAGTGGCATTCTACCATTTTGTATTGGGGGTCTATTTTAAATTTGTAACCAGGTCTATTTATGACCTTGAGGCTTCAGGTAGTTTAGGGAATATTCTGAGGATCTGAAGCTCACTTTGTAAATTGATGGGTCATGAACGGAGTTTCTTTCCTGGTTCTTTCTTTGGGAGCCCTTTTGAACCAATTAATATTAATATAAATATAAAGTTTTGCAAAATAAAAAATAAAAAAAATTCAAATATTACATTTCTTTTACATGTGGATGGCAATGTCGCCATATTTGTATACATGTTTTTAATATGAATGTATAAGGTTTCGTAATGTAAAAATTTGATTTAGAAGTTGATTTAATGAAGTTGATTTTGTTTAATGACATTAATATTATATTTATTGTGTTTCTATTTTCATACTTAATTTAAAATACAACATTTTGTTTCTATTTTACTAAATATGGCAATGTCGCCATATTTAGGTCTCCTATTGTTTAAAATTAGATTTAATAAAATTGATTATGTTAATTGTATTAATGAAATTAATGCAATTCATATAATCAATTGTTGTTTAAAATTACATTTACATAATTTAATTTAAAAAATTAGATTTTGAAACTTAGTTAATGAAATTGAATTTGTTAATTATAATTAATTTATGTTTCTATTATATCATTTTCACAATAATTTGAAATGATTTTTTTTGTAATCATAAATTAGGCATACACATGGAGTTTAATGTGGGAATGAAGGTTGAGGTTAGTTGTGATGAGGAAGGGTTTGAAGGGGCTTGGTCTGAAGGAACAATTGTAGACATTGCAAATAATACTAACATGCCAAAATATTGTGTCAAATATCACCACTTCATAAATGACGAATGGGCTCGAGAGCCCCTCATTGAGGAGGTATATGTAGATTATATGAGACCTATTCCACCTCCCATTAGTTTGCCTTGATTTGTACCTCCTGGCTTTGTAGTAGAAGTACTAGACATTGACTATTGGTGGTCGGGTGTGACCGTCGACAGATTTGTTTCACCACTTAGTCAAGTAGAGTTCTTTGAGGTGTGCTTTCCTGACTCTCACACTCTGAAGCCATATTCATGTGCCCATGTACGACTAGAGAAAGAATGGGTTAGAGGAAGATGGAGGCAAACATACTGGAATTGAAATGTTCACCATTAATGTTTGTATTGAGATCCAAATGGGATCACATATTTTTTTGGATTCATTGCTTACTATTACAAATAAGAGATCATGTATTCTCATGTTTTCACAAAATGGCCTTTAGACCATTGCAATCATCATTGTATATCAATTATTGTTAAAAAAAATCATTTTATTATTCTTATATATCTTGGCTCTAATTTACTCCATGTATCTCTAATTTTTATGGTTTCTACACTCAAAGTGTTTTTATTGTCTTTTTTTCATAATTTGTACTCTATATGTTTAAATATGTATTTAAACATGATACATAAATTATCAAAACTAAATTGCTATGTATTATAAATTGGTATTTTCCTTTCAATTCTATATATAAAAAAACATATTAATTGACAAGTAACATTCTTTGTTTCTAAATATTACAATGTTTTTACATATATATAATTTAAAGTTTGATTAGGTCACTCATTTTACATTATTCCATACTAGATGTGATGAGACCGAGCTTGAACTTTGAATCAGAGGAAGCAAGAAGAGAATATCAAAGATAATATAGAAGAGAGTCTCGTAGACATCAGAAAGAACAATTGACAGAAAGTCAAAGAGAACAACATAGGGTAAGGTGTAATGAAGCTGATAGACAAATAATTCATAGAAGAAGGGCAGAAGTAATAGTGGAACAATTAGAAACTGAAAATAGAGATGAAAGAAATGTTCCAATAAACAACCATCAATGAACTTCTCTTTAAAGCCTTCAAAATGAAGGGCGTCAAGTCATTCAAGATGATCTTGAACCAAGTCATAGGTATAACAATCTGCCTAATGTAAACATTCAGTTAGATGTTGAAAATGAAGAGTCTGTGTCTATAGAGCATGTTCTACAAATGCCACAACATGAAAATAAAATAGAAATAAATGTTGATGTCGAAGGTACTATGGAAAACATGCCAAACCCAAATCGTATGCTTGAAACTAAATTTAGAAGATTCCAAATGCAGTTTAGGCATCAGATATATAGTTTGAAGACTCCTCAAATGTGTCATGTTTGTCAAGAATCATATCTTGCAATGAAAGTATATCGCACCTATGAAGGCCCAACATGCAATAGGTGTAGACAAGAAAGAGGAACTCATAGGTTTTCATCTTCAAACAATATGGACCCTAGATCTCAACTAGAAGAGCTTGCAAATTTGACTCAGGTTGAAGAGATGTTGATTGCACGTGTCAGTCCTATACTATGAGTTACGCATGCAATTGGTGGTCAATATAAGTATAAAGGACACACTATAAGTTTTCCTCAACATGTAGAACAAGTAACCAAAGTTTTACCACATACAATTGAGCATTTTCCAATTATTATTGTTTGCAAAAGGGATCAATGTGGTACACGTTATAACTTTACTGTAAACAGGGATTATGTGTATAGAGCATTGAAATACGAAGTAGACCATGACAAGTTTTATGCAGATGTTAGAATTGATGAACTTTCTCTCAATGACTTGCCTATAAATACTAATCAAAATGTTTTTAATAGATTGAGGACAGTCCACATGGAATTTGATTATGATGCAAACGAAGTCATTTTTGTGGGTCCACTCATGGAGACTGATGAAGGTAATGTAATTCAACACACAATGTTTATGGCTTCACAACCACCTAATGCTCAAAGACAAATGAAATTAATCCAAGCATGGGTTAACAATCTTGAGATAGTTCCATCTGCATTGATTGAATGGCCAACTATAGGTGCATCACCCATCAATGAATATTTCACATCAGGATTGTTAGATATGTCATTTCCAACATTGTTTCCTAATGGAAGATGTGATTGGTTAGAGCCAAGAATGAGGCAAATTCATCTGCATGAATATGTGAAGCATTTGTTGCAGTATAGGGATCATCGATTTGGTAAAAATCCAAGGTTTAGGTATTTCATGATGAATATGATAATGAGACATCATGCACAAAATTCATCTGTTGTATTTGTAAAAAGGAGTTTTCAAGACATGCCAATTGCCATCAATGAGCTAAGAGAACATATGGAAAATATGCCACATAATAATTTGGCAGATAGGTTGATGAGATTTGGAACAACTCTAAGGAGAACAAGATCATATTGGTGTGAATTTGGTGTGAATGTAGAGCAGAATTAACAGATATGCTTCACCAAATTGGGACTCCTACAATTTTCTTCACCTTAAGTGCAACAGATATGTAGTGGCCTGATTTGCATGTGATGATGCTGAGAACATGACCAACTGATCCATGAGAGGCTTAAAAGTGGAGAAGACAGAATGTCATTGACTATCCTTATATAGTTTCACATTACGTGAATTTAAGGAATACAACGTTCAGGAAAGAGATACTTGAAAAAGGTATGAAAGTCAATGATTTTTTGTGTAGCTATGAGTGGCAACATAGGGGTTCACCTCATGTGCATGTATTTTTATGGCTCAAAGGAGCACCAAACATGGACACTATAGACTGGTCAAATGAGGAGGAACACAAAACTGCTGAGAGATATTTTCATTTCATTATTCATGCATGGAATCCTAGACATGATCCTCATAAAAGAAATATACAGGTATGTTTTAAGTCATTTGATCATATATATCTACATAACATGATGCTTACACTATATGTTCATATGTATGCGAAACAAGAAACTATTATAAAAATTTAATATGATATATTATTCGCAACCATTTGTAGGTTTTCCAACATTTTGGTCAACATCCATGTCTCAAAAATAGTGGACAACTAGCTCAAATGGATATTGACCATTACTATGAAGAGATATTCAACTGTGTCGAACAACACACAGTCTGTAAGGAGGGTGCATGTTTGCATTAAAAAAGGGGAAGAATGGTTTTTAGGTAATTCTTTCATCAATTAATATAGAATACATTAAAATTATATATTAACTATTCCCATAAATTAATCAAAATAGATGCTCACTTGTCTTTCTCTTAGGTACAATGCACCTTGGCCATTGAATTTGGAGGGATCCAAGTTATGTGAGGATACAAAATCGGGTGAAAGAAAATTTAAGCCTGCTAGAAATGATGACAGAGTGAATTCACATAATTGGTACATACTGCAATTGTGGAGGGAAAATATAGATTGGAAACTTGTTCTTTCAAAACATGCAATTATTAAATACATTGCAAAGTATGCAGCAAAAGCTGAGAGAAGTTCATAAACCTATTCTGAAATGTTGGTGCATTTGTCAAACCTGGAAAATCTTGATGATTTAGATGTGCAAGCATGCATAAAGCTACTCACATAAAAAGTTATAGACAGGGATATTGGAGCCCAGGAAACATGTCATATGTTGTTAGAGCTTCCATTGGTTGAGAGTAGTAGAAGGTTTGTTAATCTAAATATCTCGCGTGAAGTTTTCAAACTTGTAGCAGTAAACAATGAGTAAATTGATGAAGAACATGCCAAATGTTTTATAGATGGCTATAAAATGAGGCCAATTTGTATGGAAGGTATCACCTTAATTGATGCAGCTAGATCTTGGATATACAATCCTAGAAAAAGAGGAGACAACAAATGGTGACCAAGGCAAAAGATGGCCATTGTCAGAATTTTTCCTAGGTTTCTATCCATTCCTCCATGTGATTTGAGTAAATGGGTGGAGTTTTGTTTATCTGATTTATTTCTATACAAACATTTTCGTAACATTGAAAGTGACATTGGTCATGATAATGATACTATAGTAGGAAACTGGGAATCACTCAATTATAATCCTTGGCATGTTCAAAGAGTATCACCTATAGAAAATGATGATCCTAGCAGTGATTCTGAAGTGGAAGATAACGAAGCTATTCAAGAAAATATCATAGAGCATGAATGGGAAATCATCTCTAGACTACATCGTGGTCAACATATGTAGGTTTTTGAAATAGATATGTTAGGAAGAAGAGATATTAATAGAAATACAAAGTGGTGTAGTGAATATCAAGGTGAAGAGCATACTCCTATAGAAATCAACTTCATAAGAGAAATGAAGAAACATGGATGTCTCATGTAAGATGACATCCCACAATGCATCAACTTTACAAGCCTCAATGAGAAGCAACAAAAGGAAATAGATATTATTATGACACACTACCATGGCAATCAGGTCGGGGTAATTCAAGGAACAACATGAATAGGAAAGTCTTGTCTGATTGGTGCCATCAGTAAAATTCTTCAGACTAAAGCTTTTCCAAGTCCTTCTCTTCTTCTATTACTTGCACCAACTAGAGTTGTGGCTTTCAATATAGGAGCTTATACAATTCATTCAAAGTTGAGAATACCAATTAGAGATTTTTCTCAGCTAGAAGGGACGTGACAAACAAGTTTGCAAGAAAAAATGGCCCATATCAGGTATATTTTGATTGATGAAATGATCTTCATTGGTCAAAACTTGCTGGAAAATGTAGATTCTCAACTCAGACAAGCCTTCCCACAAAGTGCTAACATAAGCTTTGCAGGTATACTTTCATTTTTTCTAATGACGCTATTTTTTGTGCTATAATATTTATTAATATAACTCATCTATAAATACAATCATGTAATATTCATAGATAGTCTTCTAATCATTTCTCTTACTTTATTTCAAGTATATGTATTATTTTGGTTGGTGATCTTGGTCAGTTGCCTTTAGTGAATGATAAACTGACATATGCTAGCAAAATATGGGCAAAGTTACTGTGGCAAGAATTCAAAAAAGTGGTTACATTAGATAAAATATTTAGGCAAGATGGAGAAAACAACCACCAAAAAAGATTTCGTCAACTTCTCACAAATGTGAGAGATGCGAGTCCAAACTTAGATGATTGGAAGTTGCTTATGATGAGAACCCCTGTGAGGTTAGATGTTGCAACCATTGATGAGTTTGACAAGACAGTGCATTTGTTCTCTACAAATGCCAATGTTTGTAACCATAACTTGAGGATGTTGTATTTTTTGAGGCAACTTGTTGCATGTAGCCTTGCAACTAAGTCAAGGAATGGTAATACAATTGAAGATTGCTCGAATGAAGAACTTGATCTAGATTTATTTTTCACTAAGGATTTGAGGGTCATCTTAACTACAAATCTATGGATTGAAGCCGGTCTTATCAATGGATCCTTGGGATATATCCAGAATATTGTGTACAAACTAGGAACCGGCCCACCTGAACCACTTGCTTATGTTACGGTTGAATTTGATAATTATTCTGGAATACCATATGATGACCGTCATCCAAGAATAGTTCCAATATCACCAGTCCAGAGGGGTACAACCTTTTAGTTACCATTAAGGTTGGCATGGGCATTGATAATTCATAAATATCAAGGACTAACTCTTTCCAGAGCCACAGTTGATATAGGCCCAAGAGAAAGAGCAGGATTGACATTTGTAGTTGTATCTCATGTAAAGTCTCTAGAAGGCTTGAGAATCATTCCACCGTTCACATATGACCACTATGAAAAAATGAAGACTGGGAAACAACTTTCCAATAGAAAAGTAGAAGAAATTAGACCCAAGTGTCTTGAAAATCAATGATGTACTGTAATATTGTATTGCTATTAAATATTGCATTATTTATTAATCTCCTATTTTGTGTCATTATTGTTCTAAATTATCTTTATGTGATAAATTAGTATATCATATATCAAAATCGTGTTCTCTTTTGTTTAAATATGTATCATTAATATAATTTATATCCTGTTTGCAAACTCGACTTCTTCTTAATTTAATTATAAAAAATTCCACAAAATCACATATACTATTCCACTATAGGTAGCATCTAAAGTTCGAAATGGTAATGCAAGATGGTTATTATGATTAATTCTATATACTGATGTTTGTTTAAAACTTTACAGGATACCATTTTGGACCTATGGCTGCCTCTAACAGAGAGTCCAATATCATGGTTACAAGCCCCTCTACTTTGGTGGCCTCAAACAATGTCTTTGAGAGTAAATTTGACAAGCATACGCGAATCATTCAACAGTTGTGCGCAACTATAATCAAAGCTATGGAGAATGTAGTGTTATTAGTTGACAATGTTGACGAACTGGATATAAAGCAGATGGCAGATGTTTCAAAAGTTTTATACGAGACATCTACAAAAGTGGATGCATTTCCATTAATGATGAAAGAAGTATACCATGATCATTTTACAAATAAAGGTCGCCATACCAACTTTATTGTTGAAGAATATGTGATGTACTTGCATCATTATGGAGAAATCTTATTGATTTAGATCATTCTTATCTTGGCTTTCACACTTCTTAATTATCTGAATGGTTGTAGTGGGACTTCTATTTCCCCTTTTATCTTTGTTTGTAACTTTCACGAACAAGATAGTGAATATATATTTTTTCCTATTCCCATCATGGTTACCCCTATACTTCCAACATTTTGCAACATGTTTTGTTGAACTCTGTATTTCTAATATTTATTTGTTTAATGAATGCGCTGATTAAATGTGAGGAAATAAATATAGAGGACATTTGATTCATTACTATTTCTAACCTAACCCTAAACAATGTTAAAAAACTATACCAATACCTTTAACTATATTAAATAAACTATTAAAAGTTAATCTTCAATGGAAACTAAAATAAAATAGTATCTTAACCCATACCACGACATTAAATTAACAACAATGATTACAGTAATATGGTAACTGTTCAAGTTAGCTGTTACCATGTATATACCATTGACCATACGTTAAATTGTAATATTATATACGATACTAATGATAATTATCAAATTAATTTATCCTAACCCTAGCCATAATGGTAACCCTAACCCCTTACCTTAATCTTTACCTTTAATGTGAGAGGTGCATGTCCAAAATTAATAGTACTCATAAGGTTAAAACTATAAACTAATAGTAACCCTTCTTGAGGCACAAGTCAAAAATTATTAGTACTCCTAAGGTGCAAGTCCAAAATTAATAGTAACCCTTATAGTAACCGTATACTTGACACTACATATGATTTAACCCTGACTATATACCGTACATCCTAATACTACACACAACTTTAAATTAATCCTAACTGTAACCCTACATGTTCGATAGCCTAATTGTATTCCTAAGGTTAAAATTATAATGGTAAACATGACGGTTATACTAACCCTTAATATGATACTATTCCTAACTGTAAACATAGAGTCCTATCCCTAATCATAACCCTAATCCTAACTCTAATATGTTATCATTAACATTCTAATTACTTATATATGTCATACTCCTAAGGTGAGAATTTAACCCTAATCGAAACCATAACCCTTTTGTTTACCATTGGTCAAAAGCTAACCATAAGGGTTATACTAACCCTTAAGAGGTTAAACCATAACCCTATTTGTAATCATAACCATGTCCTTTACCATAGGTCAAATGCTAAGTATAATGGTTATACTAACTCCATTCACAAGCATAACCCTTTCCTTTACCATAGGTCAAATGCTAACCACTGTTTTGATTATACTAACCCTTAATAGGTTAAACCATAACCCATCACTAAAACTTCAATTAACACTACATATAAACCCCATCAATATTACTAATTTTACCATTCACCATATTTGTCATACTAAACTTAACCAATATTTTAACCATAATTGTAACCATAACCCATCACTAACCCTACAAGACACACTAAATATGAACCCCAAATGAGTTTAGAATTGATGAAGTTTCTCTTGTCACCCTTACTAGGTTATACCATAATCCTATTTGTAACCATAACCCTCTCATTTAGCATAGGTCAAATGCTAAGTATAATGGTTATAATAACCCTTAATAGGTTAAACCACCCAACAATATTACTAATTTCACCATTCACTGTATTTGTCATACTAACCTTAACCAATATTTTAACCCTAATCGTAACCATAACCCATTAGTAACCCTACAAGAAACACTACATGTGAACCCCAAATCATATGTCTAATTTGACCGTTGATCCTATTTGTCATAGTAACCTTAACCAATATTTTAACCCTAATCATAACCATAACCCATCAATAACCCTACAAGAAACACTACATGTGAACCCCAAATCATATGACTAATTTTACCATTGATCCTATTTGTCGTAGTAACCTTAACCAATATTTTAACCCTAATCGTAACCATAGCCCATCACCAACCCTACAAGAAACACTACATATCAACCCCAAATCATATTACTGATTTGACCGTTCACCCTATTTGTCATACTAACCTGCATGAATATTTTAACCCTAATACTAATCCAAACTGAACATTGTGCATCACATCATTAACCCACGATTAACCCTCATGAAATAACTAAATATGATACTAATTGTAACTCTAATCGTAACCCTAACCCTAACTGTAACGTACTCTTACTTGAAGCATAAATCATAACGTTAACTATCCTATTAACCCAAACTCTCACCCTATCGCTAAACCTAACCCTACCACTAACTCTTAGTCAAACCCTAAGTCATAACACAAAATGACCTGCTAAACCCTAACTCTTACCCGATGTCAACTTATTATAATAATTTATAATTTTAAAAAATATATATATATATACTATTTTTTTATTTTAACCCTAATACTAATCCAAACTAAATATTGTGCATCACATCATTAACCCACGATTAACCCATGATTAACCCTCATGAAATAACTAAATATGGTACTAATCATAACTCTAATCGTAACCCTAGCCCTAACTGTAATGTACTCTTACTTGAAGCATAAATCATAACTTTAAATATCCTATTAACCTAAACTCTCACCCTATCGATAACCCTAACCCTGGCACTAACTCTTACTCGAACCATAAGTCATAACACAAAATGACCTACTAAACCCTAACTCTTACTCGATGTCAACTTATTATAATAATTTATAATTTAAATATATATATATATATATATATATATATATATATATATATATATATATATATATATATATATATATATATATATATATATATATATATATATATATATATATACATACTATTTTTTAATTTTAACCCTAATACTAATCCAAACTGAATATTGTGCATCACATCATTAACCCACGATTAACCCTCATGAAATAACTAAATATGATACTAATCATAACTCTAATCGTAACCCTAGCCCTAACTGTTATGTACTCTTACTTGAAGCATAAATCATAACTTTAAATATCCTATTAACCTGAACTCGCACCCTATCGATAACCCTAACCCTACCACTAACTCTTACTCGAACCATAAGTCATAACAAAAAATGACCTACTAAACCCTAACTCTTACCCGATGTCAACTTATTATAATAGTTTATAATTTTAATATATATATCTATATATATATACTATTTTTTTATTTTAACCCTAATACTATTTAACCCTAATACTAATCCAAACTCAACACTGTGCATCACATCATTAACCCGCGATTAACCCTCATGAAATAACTAACCCTAACCCCTTATCCTAATCTTAAACCTTATTGTTACACTAAATATGATACTAATCATAACTCTAATCATAACCCCAACCCTAATCATAATGTAAAATAGAAATATTAACCCTAACTCTCACCTTATCGATAACCTTAACTCTATGAGTAACTCTTACTCGAAGCCTAACTCATAACACAAAATGACCTACTAACCCTAACTCTTGTCCTCTCTAACTTATTATAATAATTGAATAGATGTAAAATGGATTCACCACTATTCAGATGTAGAAGGGGAAAATATGAGACCTATTCTCAAACCCAAATTCCCCAAAGAAGAGATCCGATTTGATCAACCAAAAGTTTAATGCACAATCAAATCAATTTATGGAAAAGAGTAGGAAGAGAGAGTAAATCCAATATTTCCCTATAAATGAAATTTATGCTTGGAGTATGAAATAATTGAAATACAAATACTAACTTCAAATTAGGGCAGATCTAGAAAATGTTGAATTTTGATGTCTATCTACACTTTCGGGAAAATCTGAAACCCGTCCTGGACTGGAAATGTCGAGATAGAGAAAACCCAGAAATATTTCCTCAAGATGGCTCAGCTCGGGTTTGACCTTCATAAAAGGTCAAATATCACATTCTTTATTTGAAGTCTGATTCAAATTCTGTTCACAGATCTCGGAAGTTTGTCGAAAAGGATATCCAAATTCACTCTCAGATCCAAAACTCTACACTTGTACCTACAAGAAAATGGGGGTTTTTTTTGTATGGGGGGTTTGCCTTGGTCAAACCTCGATTTGGAATCAACCTTAATATTGAAATTGAAATGGAGAATGCTAGCAAGTAGTAGAAAAGGATCTAACAATGAAGCTATGCAATTCAATAAATATGCAATTATATTTGAAATGTAAACAAGTATATTAATATGAAAGCTTGAACACAACAATAAATCTAAATCAAACCTCCATAGTTGTATGCTTGGAATTCACCTTAGGAAGAGAATGAAATGGATCTTGAAGATGAACAAAGGATCTTGAAGGAAGATCACACCATCATGACGGCTAGATCTAGGGTTTGAATGATAAATCTTGAATGCTTGAACCAAATCCCTTCAATGGCTTGAATGCTTGAATTCTTGATCTTCAATGGAGAACATGGATGGAGAAGAAGAGTTGAATGCTTGAATGGATGCTTGCTTGATCACCTTGAGAGCTTGAGAGAAATTGCTTGAGGATGAGATATGAAAACTTGATGTGAAAATGAGAGAGGAAGGCCTCCTTTTATAGTGATCTAGGGCACACTCCTCTAGATGGGCCACCTTGGAGAATTAAATCCCAATTAGGTCCTCACCTTTAGAAAATATACCTAGATTAAATGCAATTAAAGGATTTACCATCCCAAAACCCGAAATGGCCGACCCGGAGGCGAGAAAATAAATCTCCCGAAAGCCTGAAGCTCGAAAATTATGGAAATTGAAATTTTGGAGGAAGGGGTCAAAGTCGAGGTTAGACCTGATCTAGTCAAGGTCTTGGCTCGACCTTGACCTAGTCAGGTTCTAACTCGACCTTGACCCTGGTCCCAAAATTGACTCAGAACCAAGTCAGGAGGTCCCGAGGATGCCCTGAAACCTAGAACTGATGCCAGAATAGGATAGAATGTCAGAGATAGACATAAAATCCTATGATTACTATGATGAAGCCCAAGAGGATCCATTTTAAAATCCTACCTAGAAATAGAGCTATGAAAGAGGGAAATTCAGGAGAATCCTTAAGATCCTAACCCTAATTTCACCTAGAATGAAGCATAAAAGAAGTGGAAAGCGGGGAGAAAGCCAGATCAAAGCAAAGATCAATTCAAGGCATCCAATATTACCCCAAACCACTTACTCAGAGGGCTAAATGCTCTTATCATGGAAGTGCTTCCATTTTAAGATGATACATTAAGCCCCCACTTTAGCAAGAGTATGGATTCGATGCAAACTCTTGGTAAAGAAGAAGAAAGAGGAGATCCACGTGGATTCACAAAGAGATAAAATAATAGTTAGCTAAGGGCATGAGCCCCCAGACTAAAGATTCTAACTCAACATACACACATGAGGGTGCGAAACAATAAAACCAAAAGACCAAGGGTTAGCACTAAATAACCCAAATCAATTAGCATAAGAAACCTCACTAAGAAATATTCCTCATGCTAATACCATATTTGGAAAGCTATCATAAAAGCAGAAATGTTTACATAAGAAAGACAAGAGAAACACTATAAATAACATAGCTTCATGATCCTGTCCTACTAGCATGAAAGCAGAAAAGAGAGAAAGGAGAAAGTGATTACCTCACCCAGTAAGATGCCCACCTTAGTGTGAAGCACCCTAGAGGGAGAGCCCAATAGGTTCACCCATAAACTATGCTTGCAATTGTAATGCGTCTTCTGACGGCTTCTAGAATATTCATAGATCCACCTTCTTGTATAACTATGAATATGAATGCATGTCTCCTCAGGATTTAGCAACTTATGTGCGTTACCATCGGAAGATTTAGCATATAGGTGCGTGTCTTTTTAGGATTTAGCAACTTATGTGCGTTACCTTCCAAGATTTAGCATATTTGAAACTGGAAATGCATGTCCCTTCAGGATTTAGCAACTTATGTGCGTTACCTTCAGAGGATTTAGCATATTGAAAAATTTGAAAAATGCGTGTCTCCTTAGGATTTAGCAACTTATGTGCGTTACCATAGGAAGATTTAGCATATAAATGCGTGTCTTTTCAGGATTTAGCAACTTATGTGCATTACCTTCCAAGATTTAGCATGTAAAAATAAAAAACTATAGTACAAGGGAGGCCCTATATATGCCCCCCTCCTTAAGATGGCAAAAACATACTATTTTGACATGTTAAGAAAAGAAAAAAAAATAAGGATAAAGCCTTCCTTCAGCATCAAGACAATATCCACAAACAACACTCAGTCCAAGCCAAGAAGGTCATAGCTCCTATGAGGTCAGGGAAGAGACGAATGTAAAGAGATATCATGCAAGAAGTGAAAAGAAAGTAACCCTTATGAGGGATAGCACACTGTTCAGTTTCCAGGGTGAGAGATATATCCACCATGGAAACCCAATGTCAAACAATAAAATATGTTATGATCAAGGACAAAGATCCTCAATGCAAACCAAAATTTTCATGTATGATTGAATATCACATAATAGATAAATACTGCTTACCCAAGGAAAGAGGTAAATCCCAGAAAGATAGAAGGAAATGACATCCTTGCCCCCCAACGTAGGACAAAGATGGAAGAGGATACCTACTTCACAATGCAAGGAGATATCCTGTTGACAATAATGTACACCATATTCTTAGTGAGGGATATTGACCCCTACATCCAAGAGTAGAGATAATTGTGAAAAAGGATATGTCACTCATGGAAAAAGGATCCTCAAATGAAAGAGATCTTATCAACAAGACCCCCACCAAAGAGGAGTGCTTTGGATAAAATATCAACTTTCAAAACGGAGGGAACAAAGATTCAAGCATCAAGCCCCCTAAAAGGAAGAGGTAGAGGAATCTTTGAAATGAGGGAAACAACTCTAACACCAAAGCAAGGGTAAGAGTTTATAAAGAGTATAATTTGCAACAAAGAGAAGAAGTGACTACTTAGGACAACAACTTCTCATATAAGAATATTATCCATAGTCAAAACATCTATCAATATGATGAAATAATATTGCAATATAAAAAAATACCACTAAGCTAAGGAAATTTTCTCCCTAGACAAAGATAAAGAAAGAGGTACCTTGCCCCCTAGAGATAGAGACAAGGGATACCTTTGCAAAACAAATGTCTTAGAAAAGATATGATGTGAAAATGAGAGAGGAAGGCCTCCTTTTATAGTGATCTAGGGCACACTCCTCTAGATGGGCCACCTTGGAGAATTAAATCTCAATTAGGTCCTCACCTTTAGAAAATATACCTAGATTAAATGCAATTAAAGGATTTACCATCCCGAAACTTGAAATGGCCAACCCGGAGGCGGGAAAATAAATCTCCCGAAAGCTCGAAGCCTAGAAATTCTAGAAATTGAAATTTTGGAGGAAGGGGTCAAAGTCAAGGTTGGACTTGACCTAGTCAGGGTCTTGGCTTGACCCTAACCTAGTCAAGTTCTAACTCGACCTTGACCCTGGTCCCAAAATTGACTCAAAACCAAGTCAGGAGGTCCCGGGGATGCCCAAAAATGTATAACTGATGCCAAAATAGGATAGAATGTCAAAGATAGACATAAAATCCTATGATTACTATGATGAAGCCTAGGAGGATCCATTTATAAATCCTACCTAGAAATAGAGCTATGAAAGAGGGAAATTTAGGAGAATCCTTAAGATCCTAACCCTAATTTCACCTAGAATGAAGCAGAAAAGAAGTGGAAAGCGGGGAGAAAGCTAGATCAAAGAAAAGATCAATTCATGGCATCCAATATGACCCCAAACCACTTACTCAGAGGGCTAAACACTCTTACCATGGAAGTGCTTCCATTTTAAGATGATACAATAATCTATAATTTATAAATATATATACTATTTGGTTTAGTTTACAAAAATAAACCAAATTGTTTCCCTAACAATTTGGTTTTTTTTTTTGCCATATACATAAAAATTAGAAAACGTTAAATGTCTACTATGTTGCCCTATGACTGCCACTAGCTTTTATATATATATATATGTTGCCCTATGTTGTATATATATATATATATATATATATATATATACACATGCCGAGATTAATCCTTCTCGAGGCACCTATTTTCTTTAAATTGCAAGGTGCAATAGGCACCTCAGAAGGATTACTCTCGGCATATTATATATATAAAAATATATATAAGCTAGTTTATATCTTTTGTTCAGGAAAAGACGGTTCTATGTTAGAGACCAGGATAGTGGAAATTTGAAGAAAATTTGTCAATTGTGAGTCCTATTCTTTTGTTTGGACGAAACCATAATAACTACCGAGGCAAGAAAAGCTCCCCGTGCAGGGAAAAGAGGAAAATGTTGTTCGAGAAAGAAAAGCTCCACCTTTTTTCCCCTCCAACTTTAACTGCCCATAACTTGAGCAAAAGAACTCTGATTGACTCTGTTGGGGTTGCATTGGGTTTGTTTAACCAAACACTTTGATTTGATGTTGTAAAGGATAAAATATGGATGGGGTCCTAGAATAATGGTTTGCACATAAAAGAGTCGCCAAAACTAATATTTTACACTTACATTTGAATTTTATTGATATGGAAGTAAATGTAAATGACTAATGTTGAAATGAAGAGATAAAGGTACTTACCTCCAAAAAAGAACCTGCTGAAAACTCTGTCAAACAGTCTCATAAACTATTGATTTTGGTGATCTTGAACTGAAAGTGTGAGATCTACAAAACCCAGAAATATTTTCCAATTCTAAGGGAGGTCGTCTTTAACCCTCATAAAAGGTTAAAGGCTACATTTTTATTTCGAAGGTCAATTCTGACTTTGTTCACAGATCCTGAAAGTTCACCGAAAAGGGTATCCAAATCTGCTATCAGATCCAAAATTTTGCACCTGTACCTGCAAGAAAAATGGTTTTTTTGTTTGTTTGGGGGGGTTTGCCTTGGTCAAACCCCGGTTTGGAATCAACCTTAATATTGAAATTGAAATGGAGAAAGCTAGCAAGTAGTAGAAGTAGATCTAACAATGAAGTTGTGCAATTTGATAGATATGCAATTGTATTTCGAATGTAATCAAGTATGTTGATATGAAAGCTTGTAAATCAAACCTCCATGATTGTATGCTTGGAATCCACCTTGAGGGAAGAATGAAATGGATCTTGAAGATGAACAAAAGGATCTTTAAGGAAGATCACACCATCATGATGGCTAGATCTAGGGTTTGAATGATGAATCTTGCATGCTTGAACCAAATCCCTTTAATGGCTTGAATCCTTCATCTTCAATGGAGAACTTGGATGGAGAAGAGGACTTGAATGCTTGAATGCTTTCTTGAATGGATGCTTGCTTGATCACCTTGCTTGAGAGTGCTTGATCATGAAAACTTGATGTGAAAATGAGAGAGGAAGGCTTCCTTTTATAGTGATCTAGGGCACAATCCTCTAGAGGATCCACCTTGGGGAATTAAATTCCAATTAGGCCTCAACACTTTAGGAATGGACCTAAATTAAATATAATTTAAGGGTTTACCGTTTCGGAGACCAAAATGGCAGACCCAGAAGCGGGAAAACAATTATTTATGAAACTCGACAACCGGAGATCCCGGGACCTTGAAATTTGAACCTAAGGTCAAAGACAAGCTCGATCCTGGCCTAGTTAGGGTCAAGGTCAACTTTGACCTTAAGGGCACAAATTTTAGGGTCTTAGTCAGAGTGAGAAACAAGAGGTCCCGAGGGTGCCCAGAGACCTAGAAATGATGCCAGAACAAGGTAGAGTGCCAGGGAGAGGCACAAAATCCTATGATGAACATGATGAAGTCCAGGAGGACCTATTTTTAAGTCCTACCTAGAAAATAGAGCCATGGAAGAGGGAAATTAAGGAGAATCCTCAGGATCCTAACCCTAATTTCACCTAGAATGAAGGAATCAAGTGCAAAAAAGAAGTGGAAAGCAGGGAGAAAGCTAGATCCAAGAAAAGATCAATTCAAGGCATTTGACCTAACCCCAAACTAGTTACTCAGAGGGCTAAATGCTCTTAACATGGAAGTGCTTCCATTTTAAGATGATACAAATGTTATTTTTGGAAGCATTGGGAACATTTTAATTTTTAGTGGAAAAATCCACCTGGATCAATGGTTCTCTGCCTTAACTCTCTAACACTCCAAGCTTCTAGCCACAATCTTAGCAATATGCATCCTCATACTCGGTCAATAGAAAAGTTATCTCAAATCTGCATGTAACTTCTTAACTCCACTGCATAGCGTGCTTTATGAGCCTCAAAAATAATGAAATCACGCAACCCACCAGAAGAAGGTACATAAATGTGTCCCCTATGACAAAGAAGGCCATCAAGCTCAAGGGTATAATCTGAGAACTTCCCCTCAAGGGGTCTCTGAGCCTACATGATTTGAAAAACCTCTGCATTACCATTGTGACCTAAGCCATGTCAAAAATCCATATTATCTGATCTCAATGTTCTTCAATTTCATTTTGTCCACTTAGTAAGATAGGACCATTCAACCTATTATATTAAAAGAATTTTGCACCTTTAGAATAACAGGTGCTTCTCTTTTAATTAAGAATTTGTCTTGCGAGGAAACGGGCAATCCATTTATATCTGGTGTACCAATCAGCTCTCTTTGACTTAAGATTAAGGTCCAAGGGTTATATATTATGTCAAATTGAATAGGCAAAAGGTGTCTTTGTAATCCAACCTTGGTGGGATCCATGTTAGCCAGCATCCTCACCAGTAAAAATTTCCTCATCTTCCTTCCATGCTTCACTTAAAGCTTCTAAATGTTTCTCTTTGACTGTAATCTCTTCTCCAAGTCATACTATCTGATACACAATCGTTGTGAATTTGAACTATGAATGAGTTTGGAAATATCCCTGCCCCATCATAATTCATGCATGTTCTTGCATTGTGGAGAATCGGAACAAGTTTCTGGGGTAGAGAATGTTTATTCGAATCATAATTGTCTTATTATGAATGAGGTTGGACTGATCGCATCAAATTTTGAGCAGTCTCTTGCATTGTGGACAACTTGGAGCGAGTTTCTGCCATAGAAAATAACTAAACAACAATATGTTTCACTTCAAATCACAAATCTATGCAATGTTGAACATTATTCCAAACTTTGTGCAACTCCTGCATTATAATTTATATGGTTTTGAGTAATCCTGAGGTTGAGAGTTCTAGCCTCTCTCACCCCATGTTCACTTTTATTCAATACACAAACTTTAGTTGGTTATATGTGTTAGCGGAAGCATGTCTTTATTCAATTCAAAATACAAAGATCTTTGCATGCAGTATGATCATAAATGCTTATCATAAAAAACTCCATCCAGTTTAAATCAGAAATAAATGAGTCTAACAATACTCTAAGATTTCAACATGTCAAGTTGATTTTGTCTATCTAATGTGAAGATGTTAGTGTTTAACTTTCACATGTGACAAGTGTTCTCCTCTGCATACAATCAGTTCTTCTTTTGTCTGAGGCAACAACTGTTACAATTTTGTTTTGTAATATTTTACCAATGCTACCATTTGACAGCTGCTACTCTAATTGACATCTATATGAAATCTTTGTAGTTGTATATGTTTAAGCAATTGTAAATATATCTAATATATCTCTTCTTTGGGGTGTACATAGAGGCTGAACTTTTATGTAGATTTTACTTGATCGGGCTCTATTTTTTCTAGCCCTATTCAGATATGCTCTTCTCTATTTCTAAATTAGATGTTGTAATCATTTTTCTCTTTTCAGCTTATGAAACTTAATATACAAATCACTTTTTGGTTCTTAACAGCCATGTATTTTTATAAGTATATCAATGAAAGCTAATGGTTTTGTCTTGTTGTAGCAATACTATCATAGTGTCTTGTTGCTGGTTATAATCTCTTCTGTTTATTTAATTAAAGTGGTGTTGAAAAACTTAGTTTCTTGACTTTCTTTTGCTCCCCATAATCCAACATTTGGTATCAGATCATCCAGGGATTTAAGGAAGTTTATTTATTCCCTGACCTGCAACCTATTAGAGGGTTGTTTCTTAGCAGAGAAGTTAGGTATAATAAGTGTTGTTTGCAGAACCTCAGGGGAATAATTTGTGTGAGTTTTGTGCGAAGATATCAGTTGAGAATATAGTTTTTTGAAAGGAAACTATGGCAGCTAATAGTACATACAAGTGTAACCCAACCTAAAATACTAGTATTCAAAGGATACAATTATGATTTTTGGAGTATAAAAATGAAAACCTTGTTTAAATCCCAATATTTGTGGGAATTGGTAGAACAAGGATAACCAGAGCTTGCAAATGCTCAAGCTCTTACAGTCTTAAGTTAGGAAGATAAAGACCAATTAAAAGAAAATAGGAAAAGAGACTCAAAAGTCTTGTTTATCATTCAACGGGCTGTACGTGAATCAATTTTTCCAAGAATTGTTGCAACCACAAAATCAAAACAAGCCTGGGATTTGTTACAGAATACCTATCAAGGAATAGATAAAGTAAAGACAATCAGATTACAAATGCTTAGAAGGGAATTTGAAAATCTGGTCATGAAAGAGTCAGAACCCATGCAAGAATTTTTTACTCATGTGACGAGTTTAGTAAATCAGATTAGGTCTTATGGGGAAAACTTGGTGGATCAAAAAGTAGTAGAAAAAGTCCTTAGATGTCTCCCTCCTAAATTTGATACTGTGGTTGCGGCTATAGAAGAGTCAAAGGACTTAAGCCTTCTCTCCATAAATGAGCTTATGGGTTCTCTTCAAACCCATGAACAAAGAATGAATAGGTCTGCAAAAAAATCAATTGAACAGGCTTTTGAAACTAATATAAATATTTCAAAGAAAAAGGGAAAAGGATTAGAAGAATCATTGCATAAGGATGTAGGAAGGTATAGGGGAAGAGGTAGGAACAATAATTTTTATAGAGGAGCTAGAAGTGCACAAAACAAAAATTATTTCAAACCAAGAAATTCAAAAGATACAAAAAAAAATAGTAAAAAATTTGGCAAATCACATGTACAATGTCATTATTGCAAAAAGTTTGGGCATTATGAACGGGACTGCTCGAAAAAAACTAAACAACATGCACATTATTCTGAAGCAAAAGAAGATCAATTTGATACGATTTTGTTTCTTGCCTGTAGTGCTACAAATGAAGAAGCTGAGAATGTATGGATCTTGGATAGTGGTTGTAGTAGCCACATGACTGGAAATAAAAATATCTTTGTAAATATGGATGATTCAATTAGAACACAATTGTGTCTTGGTGATAACAAAGAAGTTGAAGTCATGGGTAAGGGGACAATTGCAGTAAAATTCAAACAAGGTCAAAAAAGGTATCTACATGATGTTTTGTACATACCTGGATTAGCACATAATTTGTTGAGTATAGGACAATTAGTTGAAAAGGGACATTCTGTCTTATTTGAAAATAGAAACTGTGTGATTTATGACAAAAACAAAAATAATCAAACAGTGGCAAAGATTGGCATATTGCAGAATAGGATTTTCCCTTTGAAGCTTGCATATGGTGAAACTCAAGTCCTCAACTCTAATTATAAAGACCAATCTTGGTTGTGGCACATTAGATATGAACATTTAAATTTTAGAGGACTTAAGTTGCTCTCCCAAAAGGAAATGGTAAGAGGACTGCCACATATCTCACATGATGATCAAGCTTGTGAAGGTTGTGTTGTTGGTACCACTTGAATTAGTACATACTAATATCTATGGCCCAATGAAAACATTGTCACTCAGTAAAAATAAATATTTTATAATCTTTGTGGATGATTTCAACAGAAGGACTTGGGTCTACTTCATCAAAGAAAAATCAAAAGCCTTTACCAATTTTCACCAATTTAAGGCTAAAGTAGAAAAAGAAATTGGCTATCCCATCAAAAACCTACGTTCAGATAGAGGGGGAGAATTCACCTCTAATGAGTTTCAAGAATTTTGTATAAAGACTGGGATCCAAAGACAATTAACTGCAAGTTATACTCCTCAACAAAATGGAGTTGTTGAACACAAGAATCACACTATTGTGGAAATGGCCAGAAGTATGCTCAGAGCTAAGGGTATACCAAACATGTTTTGGGCTGAAGTTGTTTCTGCATTTGTATATTTATTAAATAGATGTCCAACAAAAAGTGTAAAAAATATGACACCTTATGAAGCATGGTGTGGAAGAAAACCAGGGGTTGCACACTTGAGAGTATTTGGATGTGTTGCTTATACTCACATAGATGATCAATTAAGGAAAAATCTTGATGACAAAAGTGTCAAATGTATTTTCATTAGTTATAGTGAGGACACAAAGGAATATCGCTTATTTAGTCCAGCAAGTGAAAAACTAATTATTAGTAGAGATGTTATCTTTGCTAAAAATGAAGCTCGGTAATGGAATGATAATGTGAACAAGGAAAAGCATGTAACTATTGATTTGGAGCTAGATGTTCCAACCTCGTCACTTAGTCCCAGCATTAGTTCAATTCCTATTGCCACTCCTCCACCAAGTTCACATTCATTACCTTCGACTTCTTCAAGCTCTAGTCCTCTTCCAAGAAAGGTAAAAAGTCTTAAACAAATTTATGAAGGCACTACTAGTCTTGATGAAACTGTAAATCTTGCTTTGTTTTCACATATTCAAGTTGAACCAAGACAATTTGAGGAGGCTGTAGGAGAGGAAGTATGGATTAAAGCCATGGATGAAGAAATTACTTCAATTGAAAAAAATGAAACATGGTAGCTAGCCGATCTTCCGCCTGGAAAAGATGTTATTGGGCTGAAACAGATTTACAAAATTAAATACAAAGTTGATGGATCTATTGAAAGATATAAAGTAAGACTAGTTGCAAAGGGTTATTCCCAACAACCAGGTATTGATTATTTTGAGACATATTCTCCTGTTGTTGGATTAGACACTATAAGAGCAGTTTTGGCATTAACAACCCAATATAGGTGGAAAGTTTACCATTTTGATGTTAAATCAAATTTTTTAAATGGTTATTTAAATGAGGAAGTGTTTGTAGAACAACCACTTGGTTATCAAATTTTTGGGCAAGAACACAAGGTTTATCGATTAAAAAAGGCTCTTTATGGCCTCAAATAGGCACCTAGAGCCTGGTACAATAGAATAGATGGTTATTTTCAGAAAAATAGTTTTAATAGAAGTGAAAGTGAGCCCACACTCTATGTAAAGTTTCAGAGTACAGGTGAGTTACCCATAATATGTTTATATGTTGATGACTTGATCTATACAGCAAATTGTGAAAAGTTAATAGAGGAGTTTAGAGTTGCCATGAAAAATGAATTTGAAATGATAGACTTAGGCTCAATGCAATATTTCCTTGGAATACAAGTAAGACAACTACATGGTGGTATTTTCATTTCACGAGGAAAATATGCTAATGATTTACTCAAAAAGTTTAAGATGAATAATTTTCAAGCCATGAAGACACCTTTGGTCATGAATGAAAAATTAACTAAAGAGGATGGTTTTGAAAGAGTGGATGCAACATTGTACAAAAGTCTGGTTGGCAGCCTTATGTATTTAACAACTACAAGACCGGATTATAGGTATGATGTTAGTTTTCTTTCAAGGTTCATGCAAAATCCAAGTAAAATTCATTTTTGTGCTATAAAAAGGGTTCTAAGATTTGTGCAGGGTACAAATTCTTTTGGAATTTTGTATACACCTTCAAATAATTTTGGTTTAATTGGATATTTTGATAGTGATTGGGCTAGTTCTATGGATGATATAAAAAGTACTTTTGGTTTTGTGTTTAGTCTTGGTTCAAGTGCTATTTCTTGGTATTCAAAAATAATAATCATCAATATCCTTATCCTCAACTGAAGCAGAATACATTGCTGCAACATCAACTTCCTGTCAAGCAATTTGGTTAAGGAGAATTTTGGAAGATTTAAAACAAAATCAAGATAAACCAACTTTCATACATTGTGACAACAACTCAACAATTGTCATCACTAAAAATCCTGTGTTCCACAATAAAACAAAACACATTGATATTCGATACCATTTTATTAGAAATCTTGTGACTGAGGGACAGGTTGAGCTGAAGTTTTACAAAAGCACTGATCAAATTGTTGATATTCTTACTAAAGCTATTCCAAAAGAAAGTTTTGAAAAGTTAAGACAAATGATGGGGGTTGCTTCCTTAAACATTAAGGGGGAGATTGAAGATGTTAATGTTTAACTTCCACATGTGACACATGTTCTCCTCTTCATACAATCAGTTCTTCTTTTGTCTGAGACAACAACTATTACAATTTTGTTTTTGTAATATTTTACCAATGCCACCATTTGACAACTGTTACTCTAATTGACATCTGTATGAAATCTTTGCAGCTGCATATGTTTAAACAATTGTAAATATATCTGATATATGTCTTCTTTGGGGTGTACGTAGAGGCTAAACTTTTATGCAGATTTTACTTGATCAGACTTTGTTTTTTCTAGCCCTGTTTTCCTTGACACTGGAGTTGTCAACAATCTTTACCTATATTCAGATATGCTCTTCTATGTTTCTAAATTAGATGTTGTAATCATTTTTCTCTTTACAGCTTATGAAAGTTAATATACAGAGTACTTTTTGGTTCTTAATAGTCATGTATTTTTTATAATTATATCAATGAAAGCTAATGGTTCTCTCTTGTTGTAGCAATACTGTCATGGTGTCTTGTTGTTGGTTATAATCTTTTTTGTTTATTTAATTTAAGTGGATTTGAAACACTTAGTTTCTTGACTTTCTTTTGATCCTCATAATTCAACATAATGTTGCTGAATAATGCCTGCACTAAACTCAATTGAACAAAAAAAAAAAAGGCAAGAGTAGTTGTCCCTATGTCAGACATTTCTGAAATAGTTTTGTTTTCTAAATGCTCAAATGTTAACTCAAAATAGTGTAGGGAAGAATCCTTACTGTTAGAATACACTAATGTAACCTTTACTTCATTCAAAGATTTATTATATAGTGATGTTATTATATAGTATATTCAATTTAACATAGTAATAAATATATAACAATTAAAAAAATTATTTGTATAAGTTGAAAAATTTGAGGCTATTATGACAGATGGTAGAAAAAAAAGTCTAAGTTGGTGGTGTCAATTTCCCTGCCTTTTTCAGAGGCTTAAATGCACAGTGTTAAAAGGTCTAGTCTGCTATTTTTAAGGAAATATTCCTCCTCTTTGATGGATGTTGTTTCTTTTGATTCCTCCTCTTTATGGATGTTGTTTCTTTTGAATGACTTTAATGGGATGAATGAGATGTATTCATGTCTACTTGTATGTATAAATCTTGTTATGACCAATCCCTATGCACTTGAGCTAGACAGGTGGGACAAGGTCATGCAACAAAGCGCTAGTCTAATCATGTTGTAGTAGGCACAAGTTGTCTTAGTACTTGCATTGCATCACCAGTTGTTATCTTCTTTTAGGTCGATGGACTTCCATGTGGGACTATTATGTTGTAATTTTGGGTTTTAATGGGGGTGGCGAGCCTCATTTGACTTTTAGGGTCCATTTGGGTGCTGGAATACCAAATGCTAGATATGGTCAATTCTGGAAGATGCTGCAATTCTGGGAGATACAAATCTTGAAAATGATTTCTAGAATATGGGCTGACCCATTTGGTTCACTCGGAAGATAACTGAGAAGATGCATAAGGAAATTTAATTTGTTATTTTAATTTCTTTGAATATAGTGTGTATATGTCTATATATATACACATACATGTGTGTGTATATACACATATGCACACATATGTGTATGTGTATATAGGTGTGTATATACACATGTATACACATATGCACACGTGTATATATACATACATACACACGTGTGTACATGTGTCTATATACACACACATTACACATACACACATGTGTTTATATACACACACACGTGTGTATATATATACACATACATGTGCATGTGTGCATATATACACACATACATGTATACACATATATACACATGTGTATATATATACACAAATACACACATGTGTGTATATACATATACACACATTTGTGTATATATATACATGCATATACACACGTGTGTATATATACACATGCATATACACACATGACATGTATATATACACATCCTTATAGCAATATAATATACATCCTTATAGTCACGGATCCCGTGAAATGTTAAATTTGGTTTTATAAAAAATTGGAATTGGAATTCAAAATTCCAATTCCACCTATTTGAGTGGAAGATGCAAATGCCCATTTTGGAGCAAAATTGGAATTTCGAAATTCCAATTCCAATTTTGTGAATAGACACAAACATGGAATTGACATTATCCAAAATTAGATAATGCCAATTCCAGTCTAATTCCAACCCCCAAACAGGCCCATAGACTTTATTGATTCACATAAACACAGTATGTTGGAGTATCCAGCCCCGTAATGGACACTATATAACCTGTTAGTAATATAGACAGGTGGTAATTGTGCATATCTCACTTGTTCGACTAACATGTACTGCGGTCAGATAAGTAAGTGTTGGCCTCTTACCAACCAGCTACTATAGCATGTATTAGACCCCGCGCAAGTTCTAACTCCTCTATAACTAATGATGAAAAACAAATGACAGAGAAATTTTAGCATCCACAAGACAACACGGCAGCTTTTCTTCCTGTTATGACCACACCCAAATCTGCAACAATCTAGGGCTAATAAGCGTGGAGTCGATCTTCAAGATCCCAAGAAGCAGGTCTGAAGAAAAACTCTATTTTTTCTGCTATAAACAGTGCTTCCCGGTCCCCCCTTTAACATACCCAGAGGGCTTGGCAAGACTGCAAAAATATAGGGACTTAGGCATTTTAGTTTGAATACCTATTTTCTATATCAGTATTAAACAATAAAATTGGCAGCATGTTTTGGTAAATCCACATCAAAGCATTACTTCTCCACTGATGCTCAGCTTTTCCTATGTTCCCTGTCACAAGATCACAACCATTGATTTTATAACCTTGAAAACAACGGAAAACAAAATGGAATGTCTTGGCAATAGGGGTACCGGAAGCTTCTGCTGATAACAGACTGTATCAGAGCCAGGTTTCGATCCTGGGACCTGTGGGTTATGGGCCCACCACGCTTCCGCTGCGCCACTCTGATATGTTGAGTTTTAATAGAGAAAACCATTTTTATATTATTAGAATTGTTGGCAATTGTAAAACAAATGACAAGACCCTACAATACAACCAAACTGATGTCAATCCACTGTACCAAAGCCTGTTCATTAGGTAAATTCAATGCCTTTCACTATAACTTCTAATGCGTAAGTTTTTACTCTTTGAAGATTCAACAAGCATGGCCTATTAGCTCAGTTGGTTAGAGCGTCGTGCTAATAACGCGAAGGTCGCAGGTTCGAGACCTGCATAGGCCAGCTCCTTTTTAAACTGATAAGTCAGTTTTTTCGTCCGACTGTAGAAGTCATAACCGGAAGGAAGAAAGTGCAATAAAAGATAGCTGTGCTAGGTTACACACAACCCAGCGAATCAGAAGCCAATTTTAACTATTGCTAATTTAGATTTTGAAGATTTGATATTGAAACATGCTCAGAGATTAGGGAGGAGAACATTTGGTAGCCTGTGATTGGCCTCAACAGACAGTTGCAGAACGTCAGGAGAAAAATGGAACTTCCCTACGCAAGAGAACGCACGGCATACAATGTATTCAGCAGTGTGTTGCAGGCAGACAGTCAGCTCCTCTGTATTTGTGGAGCAATACAAGTAGTAAGTTTTTTACAGTTGGTAACTAGATTCAAACAGAATGCTCAGCATTCATGCATAAAAGTAAACATTTTAAACAAGTATTCACTTAAAGTTATCTATCCCATTATGTGGAAGACAACCGAGGATGCATTTCCGATGAACAGCTCCCCTAAAGTTTGAAACCAGTAGATTTGAATGATTTCCATATAGGTTATGTCGATGGTTTAGAACAGGACAATTTGCTCTGTTCTTCAAATCAACAAAACCAGCAGGAGACTGAGGCTGCTTCTGCATTGGACAATTCAAATGTGTAGTTGAAGGAGCCTCTTATGAGTCAAAGTCGGAAAAATTTAAAGGAATGTTGTGAGAAAGAGTATTGGGAGAATGGTGCTTCTCTGAGTATTCAGGAAACAGGGTATGGAAATTCTGAGGGCAGTTCTTTCATCCGAGCTTCTGTCAATGGCATCAATGTTCTTGCAGAATTGTGCATGACCACCTAAGTTAGTCAGGTTTCTATGTTTGTAGATGCCAATATCACCATTTGTAAGTTTTGCATGTTTTAACTATGGATTCTGATATTTATACAATGGAAATAGCAGAGGTTATGGACTCCTTTATTTTGACCTTGATTTCTAAATTCTAAGGTTTTTCTACTTGCACTTTTTCAGATAGAATATTTGTGTGACCAATACAAGCCAGTGCAATGTTGTAAAATTTATCTTGCTTCTCAGATTGCTCTTGTTTTGCAGTAAGCTTGTGAAGAATTTAATTATTTTAGTATTGTTGGCTTTGGGTTCTTATCTTGTTTTAGTTTTGTTGTAGCTTTCGAGTCTTATACTGATAGAATCAAAATAGTAATTTCTGCCACCTCCTATACTGACCTCAATTTAAAGCTTGCATGCACATTTGTACAATAATTCATAACTGGGCACAACCAAAAAAACCTTTGTAGGGCACAATTCATTATTTGCTATAGCAATTTTTATAGCACTAAGTAGAGAATGAAATATTTTTACTTCTAAACTATCTGCAATATATGAAATTATGAACAGTTACACAGATATTAACAGTCATAATCTACAGAGTGAGATTTAAATAAAGACAAGCAAATAAAGCTAGGATAATCTATTTAAAAATTAGACATCAACACAAATTATCTTAAATTATCTTAAATGGTTTTTGGTAGATCTTGTAGACCAACTTGCTCCAAAGATGGTAAAAGTCATCTCACATTGATATCTTTGGTCTTTTAACTCCTTGTATTTAATTTAACTTAATTCTTCAATGCGCCCTTATTACCTTAACTCTTAATGTGGCATTTTAAAAAATCTATACAAAGATAAACTAGCAATCTAGTTTAAGGTTTCTGTTTCAACACTACTAGGTTAGAGATCATAGGATTGAAGTACTATACCTCTCAATCCTTAAAATTACCTTTATTCAAAACGTTCCATTCACATTTCTGTTTGGAAGTTCAAACACAGTCAATAAAAAAATCTTGTATAATTGCTTATTTGATCGGTGCTTATTGGGTTGGCATATTTGTGCATTGTCAATCATCTTTTGATTTGTTTCTCCATTATTAATGCAACTAATAGCTAGCTTATCTTAAAAACCTACTACACATTTTCATAAAGAAAAGAGAGGCTCACCTTTGTACAAACGACCTTAACACTGTGACCAGCAATAAAGTATTCAGAACAGTGTCAGCAGAGATCAACAACGAGTGAGATGGGCAGGGCTTTAGATTTAATGTTCTTGTCTAAGGCATGAAGGGCCCATGATTCATAAATAAAGTGCAAGTAGCAGAGATATGAATATGAAAGGCAATCGGATCTAAACAGTGTGAAAGACAGCAACTATGTACCTAAGCCCATGAGTATGCTAGATTCCTTGATGCATACGCAAACACATAAGGTGAATTGACAGTGAATTTATTACATTTGCACTTTGCAAACTTCATTCTACTTGTATGATTGAAAGCCATTAAAGATTTTCAACGATATATGATCTCAACCTTACAACCATCATTATGTCATGTTGGCACTGCCAGCATTTGGAAGGAACTATGCTGCAGTGCAACTTTTGTTTATAAATATTGTTTTAAATGTTTTTTTATAATATGAATTTGATTGAGTGATACTTTATACCCATAACAGTAAGGTCAGTAAATTTTGATTCACAAAATTTTTTGACAACTATAAGTCCAGAGCATTCTAATAGTTGTACACTTATTGTGTACTTAATTCCTCAATTACTAATTTTAAAGGAGATTAAAAAAATGATAACTAAAAGTTCATTAATAAGTTTTACATGTACCAATAGCCGATCATTTTTTAGCTTTGTTTGTTTATAATTGGCTCATTTGTGCACAACTACTAGACATTTGTCCATAAGTATTGACAATTTTGAGTGCACGATTATTGGAGCATCTTTAAGTAGGTATTGGGTGACACTTTGAAATGATCACCTTTTGACCCTTTAGCACTTAATTAATTATACAGAGAACAATGTTAATACCCAAACCATCAGATTTAAGTTAGCTATAGTGACTACTAGTACGCTTCCCCTAAGATTGACAAATTTTGATTCAAGCGTTGCACTCTTGCAAGACTTGATACTCGATGAACTCATTAACACACAAATTCAATTTATGTTCACCCATTCTACCATCATTATATTGATTCAAATAATTACAAAAAGTTTCAATAACAAAATATGTGATGGTTGAAGTGCTTATTCTTTTTATTAGGTTCTATTTCATTAAAAAAACTTGATACTATTGAAAATATGAGGTTTTCTTTCATTACTATTTTGATTGTGTAGTATTTATTAAATTTTTTCTTGACCAATTCATTCATTTTAAGGGACAATTATAACTCTAGGCCAATGTGATGTTCCTTTTCTTAGTTGACAACAAGATCTAAAATGCTTTGTTTGTTAGGGTAGGAATTGTCTAGGCCCATGTGTTGTTCCTTTTGTTCATTGACAACAATATCTAAAATGTTTTGTTAACTAGGGTAGGAATTGTTGCTTTTCTTTTAAGAAATGTTATTTCAATGGGGAAGGGAAAAGAGAGGGAGAAATGGATCTCTAATTGAACAAAAGGAACAAGAAATCATGGGAAGATATCATATATAAAGAGAGGATAAAGAGGAAGGTTGTGCTAAGGAGTCGCGTACACAAGGGAAGAGAAAAGTTGCACAAACTTTGTAATTGGAGACAAAATAATGTGCTATTATGAGAAAATTGTATTCCTTTACAAGAAGTTAAAAAATTTATTATATTTATATCTTGTTGCTTTTATTTTTATATTACATGTGTGATAATTAATCATTGGGTTGCTAGATTAGATCATCTTCCATCGGATACCCTTTTCTAGAATGCATCACATGGCTGAACCATTTATACATGTAAGCATATTTGACCAATCTATCCAATGATAGTATGGATTTATTATCTGATAGGTTTGACATTTTCTTATGATCTAATTGTTAATTTTCTAATAGAATTTGTATTGAAGAGGGACTCTAAGCATGCAATTAATTAATAGCAGCATGGAATATGTAAAACATGTTGATCTTCGGATTCTTGTAGTAGTTTATCTCTTCGTCTTTCTCTTTCTAAATGTGTATTCATCTTAGATGGGAGGAAAACTTGAGAGATATATGAAAGATTAGAGGATGTAAAGTTGGAGGTTGGAAGAGAGTGAATATGAGTGAAGTTTGGAAAATGTTAAAAAGGTTGATAGAGCATTGTTGATTTTGAAGTGTGGTAGATTGTAATATAAAGAATCTTTGTTTATGTTGAATAATAGATTGAATATTATAGAATAATGAGTTCCACAATTTTAATATTACCTAATTTTTATTCAAAATATAAATTGAACTATTCTATTTTTTATTTCCTTCTCTTTTACAAATACTTTCAGTGTATTTATGAATGCCCATTTATTTTATTCACTTATAATAAATACTTATGTCATATAGTCATCAATATATTGGATAAATTATGAAATAAATGAATTATTATTATAGTAATCATATTTAAAGATCCCCTTGTTTATCCTCTGAACTCCAATGAATCTCGACACAGCCAAAAAGGTTGCAGATTCAGATACAATCAATCCAAAATATGACTACGAAAACAATATAATACACCTAAAGAATTTTACCAGAGAAGGTCTGCATGTGCCCGTCTAGCTCAGTTGGTAGAGCGCAAGGCTCTTAACCTTGTGGTCGTGGGTTCGAGCCCCACGGTGGGCGTATATTTTACTGCGATTTTTTCATAAGATTTATGCCGTTTTAGTAAGCCCCCACATCATGAAAATACGGTCCAATAATAAAATTATTCACAACTGTTCTACTTTAACCTGTTGATTGCTGTATAATTGTATAAAAAAATTATTACTACAAATATACAAAAGATATCAATATATGAAAAAAATAGTTATTTTAGTAGTTGTACTACTTGCATATAATTCATTGCCATGTGTGTCCTTTTCCCCATGCAATTATCAATGTCATTCATATCATAAAATTCATCAGTACAAGTTCCTACGTTTCTCTCAACTAAAATGAAGTCATTGTAATAAGAGAATTGATCAAGAAAACCAAACCAATTACTTGGTGTAAATGGCACCGTCACAACTCATTAAATTTTCCATTGATTCAGCCCATCTAATTCATATCACATTGAACGCTCTGCAATAGAGAAGATCTCTCATTAAAATCCACCATCCAACACCATAAATCTTTCAGAAAAGTATGGTAAATATATGCCTAGAAAAAAATGTCCTAGAAAAGAGAAAGATGTTTACCTGTACAAATGTCTGAGTGACTGAGTAAAGTAAGTCTGTAAACAATAGCTTTCAAAGTCAACTAGGGGATTTGCTTTTCTTTTCACATGGCACAAGGCCACTAGCATTTATTCATATAGATTTTGGATCGTACCTATTGTTTATAGACCTTCAATTTGCAAGAATTAAATAGTTTTTATGGTCTGGTTGTAAATTTATATGAAGTCTTACCTTGTATCCATGGCAGATATTGATTGTCATCTTAAATGCTTTTAAGAGACACCAAGTTTTTTTTAATTGAATAAATGGAAATTACATTAAAGAAATTGCAGTTTAGATCTGAAATTAGTGCTATCAAAGACAAAATAGTCATTAGTAAGTTGTATAAAGTGGTGCTTACAATTAAGAGAATAGAGACATAGTTGTTATGCAAAACTTTTAGAATCAATTGTGTGAAATTATTTGCTTGACGTTTCGGATCAAATTCTTTGATCCATCATAGCAAACAAGATAGTCAACAAGAGAAAAGAATACTCTGTAGAGCTCACCAATAGAACCACCTAATGACAAACTGTAACAATTGAAAAGGGGGAACTAACTGAAGCAAACCTCAGACAATAGTCAATTTTGCAAAAAAAAACTTATCCTTGCATTATGCCAATCATCTTTTTACTTAGAAGTGGCTTAATTTGCAATTTGGTTTTTTGATTCTTGAATTTGAAAGTCCATATTTAAATTCTTCTTAGCACTAGCCCGGAGTTGGAAAAATAGAGAAGTAAGATAGTAAAACAATATCACAGTAAAGTCTTAAAAATACAACTTCCTAGTGATCATTATAGTTATTAAAGATATTGTACACATGTTTCTCCATATATGCAATAGAATAACTTATCTAACACCCTCGAGAATAATATTGGCATGTAACCCAACCCAAGAAGGGCCTCTTTCCAACTTAATTTGCGTTGAAAAAATAGCAGACAAGTCATTAAATACAATATCTCATTACTTTTTAACAAATTGGCATCCCCAAACGAATGCCTTATTCTTTCATGCATATGACAAAATGGATAATTAATCATCTAGATCATAAAACATTTCAACATTTCCCAATCAGTAGTTCACGATGTACAATCTTCCAAGCCATTATGAGCATTTGAATTCACTTCTAATCTCCATATTTGAACATATAGTTTCAACCAAAACTTATCACTAAACGTATAATTATATTTGAAGTTAAATCAAGACTTTAAGGACAAATCATGGAGCAATCACAAGTATACCTTATTTAAAGGGAAAAACACAATGAAAACCATAATCAATCTTTGAAGAAGTTGCATTAGATTGGGGTACACTATTTCATACACAATTCCAGTAGAACTAGAAACTACACATAAAAAAATAAAAATAAAAATAAACTCTTTTTACTTATTCCTTAGATTGAATTGAATTTGAAAACTCTCTAGATGAATGTAGTGTTACTATGATATTCGACATACTTGAATTTATAGGTATCAATACGTGTCATGTAACACTCTTGGTATAGAAACTTTTTCGTTATCGGATAAAGGTAGGTTTTCGAAGGGATCTAATCTATTTTATAAAATTATTTTAAATATGGTATTGAAGGTCTACTAATAGCCTTTATACAAGAATAAAGATAAGTAGTACAATTGATGGATATAGGGGATTTTCTTTTCTTTTCACATGGCACAAACCCACTAGTATTTATTCTTATAGACTTTGGATCGTACCCATTGTTTATAGACCTTGATATTTGCAAGAATTAAATATTTTGTGTGGTGTGATTGTGGATTTAAATGAAAAAAGTCTTACCTTGTATCCATGGTAGAATCAACATGTATTAATTGCCATCTAAATGCTTTTAAGACACACCAATTTTTTTTATTGAATAAATAAAAATTACATTAAAAATTGCAGTTTAGAAATGAAATTAGTGTTATTAAAGAGAAACTCTTCATTAGTAAGTTGTATAAAATGGTGCTTATAATCATAGAATAGAGGCATAGTTATTATGCAAAGCTTTTAGAATCAATTGTGTAAAATTATTTGCTCGACATGTCGGATCACATTACATGATCCATCATAGTAAACAAGATAGCCAACAAGAGAAAAGAATAGTTCAAGTAGATCTCAACAATAGAACCACCCAATGACAAAATGAAATAGTTGAAGAGGAGGAACTAACTAAAGCAAATCTCAGACAAAAGTCAATCCCGCATAAAAGAATCTTATCCTTGTGTTATGCCAATCTTCTTTTTACTTAGAAGTGGTTTATTTTGCAATTTGATTTGTTGATTCTTGAATTTGAAAGTCCATATTTAAATTCCTCTTAGGACTAGCATGGAGTTGAAAAAATAGAGAAGTAAGATAGTAAGAAAATATCATAGTAAAGTCTTAAAAATACAATATCCTAGTGGTCATTATAGTTATTAAAGATAGTGTATACATGTTTCTTCATATATCCCATAGAATAACTATGGGATGGGATGAGAGGTCACAGGTTCAATTCCCCTTCCCACCTCTTTCTCCATTTTATATGTGGTGACAAATTGGTTAAATAAACTTAGCTCCAATGATATTCATGTTGGTGGGTTTGATGTAATGGTAAGTGGGTGGACTAGGAAGAGATAGATTATGGGTTTGACCCCTAGCCTATTTATATGTGTACGTTTATTTATTTTTAATTTTTTTTTAAATAATTAATGGGATTTGGTATGCCATGTCACTTTTTGATGTCATCATCTTTGACCTGGTATACTTGCAACTTTGACCGACTATAACTTCATCATATGAGCTCCATTTTTCTCCGTTCAAGTTGTGTTGGACTCGTGTTGGAGGGCACTTTGACTTGATGTCATTTTTAGAAGCATTGGGAACATTGAATTTTTTAGTGATAAAATCCACCTGGATCAACAATCTTCCAAGCCATTAATTGAGCATTTGAATTCTCTTTTGATCTCCATATTTGAACATATAGTTTCAGCCAAAACTTATAATTGAAAGTATAATTCTATTTGAAGTTAAATCAAGACTTTAAGGACAAATCAAGGAGAAATTGCAAGTATACCTTATTTAAAGGGAAAAAATGATGACAACCATAATCAATCTTTGAAGAAGTTGCATTAGATTGGGGTACACTATTTCATACATAATTCCAATAGCACTAGAAACTGCACAATTTTTTTAAAAACTCTTTTCACTTATTGCTTAGACTGAATTGAGTTTGAAAACTCTCTAGATGAATGTAGTGTTACTATGATATTCAACATACTTGAATTTATAAATCTCAACTTACTTGCTATGTAACACTCTTGGTCTAGAAACTTTTATTATTATTAGATAAAGGACCCCTTATGACCCCTTAGAACATTAATGTATCCCAGGGGTCATAAGATATCCTAAAAGGGGTCCTAGGATACATTAATGTATCCCAGGGCCCCTTAGGACTCCTTATGACATCTTAAAACCCATCAACATACATTAATATATCATAGGACTCCTAGGATACATTAATGGGTAATGGGTGTCATAAGGAGTCATAAGTGGTCCTAAGAGGTCTATATAAATTATTATATCCTAGGACCCCTTAGCACCTATCAATGTAATCTAGGACTACTTAAGACCCTTAAGAACTCATTATGTATCCCTCTAGGAACCCTTAATGTATCCTAGCACTCATAGGATATAAAGGAATTGTAGGATACATAATGGGTGCTAAGAGGCCCTAGGACCACTTATGACCTCTTACGACCACTTAGTGCCCATTATGTATCCTAGAATCCATTAAGACCCCTTAGCACCCTTAATGTATCTTAGGATCCTTTAGGACCCCTTAACGTATCCTAGGACTCTTGGGATACATGAATGGGTAATGGGTTTCGTAAGGGGTCATAAGTGGTCCTCGGAGGTCCTAAGATACATTAATATATCCATGAACCCCTCAGGATCCCTTACAAACCATTACCATACAATAATGTATTCTAGGACTGCTAGGATACATTAGTGGGTAATAAGGATCGTAAGGGGTCCTAGGATATATTATTGTATCCTATGACCCCTTAGGACCCCCATTACTCATTAATATATCCTAGGACTCCTAGGATTCATTAATGTATGTTGAGGGGTTGTAGGGGGTCATAAGTGGTCCTAGGATTTTAGGATACATTAATGTATCCTAGGACCCCTTAGAACCTCGTAAGGGGTCATAAGTGGTCCTAAGGGGTCATAGGATACATTAATGTGTCCTAGGACCCTCTAGGACCACTTATGACCCCTCAACATACATTAATGTACCCGATCATGACTTTGAAGAAGTAGGGACTCCCATCACACATCTTCATCTCTTTATGCTTGATGTGACTTCAATTAAAAAATTTCCTTCAATTCATGCAAAAAAACAAATAGCTCAAACATTTGTTTTTGAACATTGACTCCTTTGTTAGCTTACAATCACACAAAACAAATTAGTCACAATAAATAACAAACCCCAATAGCAGTAGGAGAATTCTAATTGCTTCAAAATTGATTTAAATGCAATATAATAACCAATGTTGCAATTGTACACAACTAATTCTCTCTACTATGTTGCCCAAAATAGAACACATGAAGAAATTGACAATTATGTGTCATATTTTTAGTCCAAATAGATTGTAGGGTTTATATACTTAGATAAGGATAATGATTTTATAGAATTGTGTTGTCACTAACATGATTGTAAGGATTCAACTGTATCGTGTACTCTGGTCATATGGACTGCAATGTTTCTAAATATGGGGTTATTCCAGAGAAGTACTAAGAGAATTATCTACTAAAATTAGGGGCAATGGATACAATAATTAATTTTGAGTAACAATAGATCATGTGAAGGGACAAGGATAGTATCTAGTTAACAAAAATAAATCTATCGGTCATAAAGTAATAATTGTCTAAGCAGGAGACTATGATAAATTTATCCTAGGACCACTTAGGTCCCCTCAACGTACATTAATGTATCTTAGGACTCCTAGGATACATTAATGGGGGTTGTGAGGGATCCTAAGGAGTCATAGGGCACCTTAGGACCCCTTGGAACCCCTTTATGTATCATAGATTTTTTTTTAAATGTTAAAAAATAGAAAGCGAACCGGTTTTGAAATGTGGCCACATTTTGAAACACCACCCGATTCTACTTTTTCAGATCCATAACATATAAAAAATGGAACGGGGTCACATTTCTAGAATGAGGTCACGTTTAGGGAATGCAACCCTATTTCATAAAATTTAAAATCTTCCCTCAAAAATTGCTTTAGGTTTAGCTTTGGGAAAATTCTTGGTCAACTGACCCCTAGCCTTAGATCTAGTTTGATTTGAACCTTGGAGGCCATCTCAATCTGTAGACAAAATATGCACTTTGGCCAAGTATCAGAATGCATTTTTTGTAAAATATTTTGACAAAAAAAGACCAATTACAGTTCATATTATGTGGATTCCAAATATGTAATTTAAAAAAAAAAATGATTAATTTTTCTATTTTTCAATCAATTTTTATTCAAACACTTGTGCAAAAACTAGAGATGATAGGTTGGCTTCTTATTTTAATAACCTTTTTATTTGAAGGTTTCTTGAAAAAAAAATACATGACATCAAACTAAAGATAAATCTATACATTTTTAAAAAAATAAAAAAATGATAAGTTTAGGTCAAATTATGTTTGTCGTACACGAGAGGTTTTAAAAATAACAATTATGCCCATTAAAAAATTATTTAAAAAAAGAATTCAATAAATAAATACAGACGAATATTGTCATCAATCTTGATTGTGTTACATACCATGTCCCAAGAGGATTTAGAGAAATAGTTTCATTTAGGTCAAATTATGCTTGTCGTACACGAGCATAGTATGGTCGTGAAAAAGTGACTTTTAAACTATGGTTTTCAGTAATGCCTATTGAAAATGAAATTGTATCATTTGAGTATTCAAACAAATTACATATCTGGAAAGTAGACTTCAAGTACTACAATTTCTATTAGTGACTTTTTTTAGATTTAATCTCTAAGTGCTTCAAATATTTAGGTCCAACATGACAAATTTAAAAAAATAGGAAAAATCGTCCCACTTTTTGGCCAAAAAGAGGACTCAACTTCTTGATGGCACCCATCTAGACAATAATTATTTTACCAAGCATGTCGGGATAGGGTATGATATTAAATAAATGGCACTCCACCAAACATGTAATGTGAATTTAAACTCAAATGCATAATCATCTAATTCAATATGTTGTCAAATTTTATCACAAGGTTCTTGGCTTTCCAAGACCAATATTGATATCATATCAATAAATTAATATGATTTCATCACCTTATATACCCTCTTGGTAGTCAAGTCATAATGACTTATCAATAAAACCTTTGCAAAACATATGTTATCAATAACTTATTGATCTTGTATAAATAATTTATTGATAACTTATCAATGTTTTATTGATAAAATATCAATCCTCAATTATGACAAGAAAATGAGAAATCAATACTTTAGTTCTGAAAAAGTTTAACAATAAACCATATGACATGAATACATAATGTGGGCATATATACAACCATATGTCGGATGAATCATATTGTAGAAGTTATCAATACATGTTCGTTGTTTGCTAAATGACAACAAAATATCAATAGTATCAATGCACTGCAAAAATGGAGAGTATGTTGTCTCAAAGTCAATCTAAAAAACCAAGTTTCAAAATTGTAGAAGATGTCAAAGAAAACATGAAATGGACTGCCATGATACCAAACCAATGCTATTCTTGTTCATATGTCATGTCCCCATTCTGGCTGACATTGTTTAGCGTGCCGGATCAGTCTATCACAGGCTCTCGTAGACTGGTGGCGATGTGGAGAGAGTCATTTTGTAGATCAGTGGTCGTATTTGCTCTTGGAGAAGTGATTTAGAGCTTATTTTTATTATTATGAGTTATGCGGGCCCCACATGTTATAATTTTAAGTTGAGTTGCACTTTTTATTTTATAAAGTTATATTATTATAAAAGTGCATTATAATGGGATTTTATAATGGATGCTTCTAGAAGTTCTTAGTAACTTCTCAAAAAGTGAATAAATAGGGGGCTTGGGCATTCATTTGGACAAGCTGATTTGAGGATTCTTCTACTTTTCCATATTGGAGCAATTTGTAGTCATTTGATCTGCAAATTTTCATTAGATCTTTGGGAACGATAACTCCCTTGGATTTGCATAACTGAGGAAGTGAGATATCTTCTGAAGGGTTGCACATTGGAAGTGGTATTCAGCCATTTCATGTTGAGCTTATTTGGAATCCTCAGATTTACCTGAGGGTTTGAGTTTTGGTTGTAAGAGGAAGAAAAAGCAGGTCCGGAAAAGCAATCCGAAAAAACAAAATGAAAAAGCAAAATGAAAAAGTGGATCCAAAAAAGCAGTCCGAAAAAGCAGATCCGAAAAAGCAATCCGAAAAAGCAAATCTGAAAAAGCAATCCGAAAAAGCAAAGCAAAAAAAAAATAGAATTGCAACCATCTACAATCAGCTATAAATTGGGATCAGTTCGGGTGCAATTGGTGGTGTCTACATCAGCATACTTCATCATCGATTTGATCAACATTTGGTGCAGCATTTCCAGGTTTTTATACATTGTTTGATATTGATGTTTTGGGTACCAAAATGGTAAAAATCTGCATAAGTACAGTCACTATATAGCAGTCCAAAATTCCTTTTAACAGTCACTATTATTTCTCATTGTAATTGGATTGATTTAGTGAAGTGCATTCTATGGTTTGGTCATTACCATAGTTCATTGTTGAAATCTGAATTTGACATAGTTGTCACAGCCCATTATACTCTCAGAATTCAGTCATAGTAATCAGTCTTGGGAAAATTGATCATTGCATTGATAGCAGAGTTTCTCTTTGTTGATATAGTCATTGTAAGGTGCCAAGTGATTGGAATCTCTGAATGTTATTATTAGTGTTGTTAATGTTCATTTCAATATTGGTATTGTTATCTCAATTGTACTTGATGCTCAAAACAATTACAACCTTGAAACACATTATTGCAAACAAACAATTCAGTGCATGTCAAGTGTTTGACAAAATTGACTCGGTTCAGATTTGGGAATTTTTAGTGGCCTATTAATAAGGGTCATTACATCATAGCCCTATGTATATGTTTGGACCCTATCAAAGTTTACCATTGATGCAAGCACATATGCAAATATAAACCATTTTCATATCAATCAAATGTATACCAATCAAATGTGCAAGTTCTCGTCCATTGTCTACATATGCCACTATTATAAAAACCACGTTGATGTTCATACCAAAAAAACTACATATGTAATTCCATTTTATTGACTTTTGACATTAATTCCAACAATGGTCAAGAGGGACAACGACTTTCATATATACTTTTTATTTTTCCCATACACCATGAGAAATTTGTAGAGATACATCCCTAGTCAATTCAAATCTAGTTAAAGCGCTAGAATTTCATACCTTTCTCTTTCATTGTCTTCAAATGCCTCAATCTCATCCAGAGTATTTAGTCTACCAGTCAGTTTCACATGCTAAGTTTTCATAGCTTTCCAAGTCTTGTAGCTTAGAGAGATCAAATATCCTTACATCTTTTCTTTCTAAAAACCATAGTTTGTTCCATCAAAAGTAGGTAGTGCCAATTTATGTGCCATCATGATCTCCTTAAGTGGTTAATCTCTTCTCCAATGAACCACATCTTTGACAGAAATTATTGGATATACAAGATAACTGAGAGGGGGGGGGGGGGGCGATTAATCAATTGTTGAAAAAATTTTAAACTTAATAACACCAATAATCAGTTCCACCTTGAAGTTACTTTAATCCATAATTGCATACAAATGAAAAGATGAAAGAACAACAACTATAAAATGCGTGAGACACCAAATTTACATAGAAAACCCTTTTAAGGTGAAAACCACAAAGGATATTATTCTCAAATATAAGAACACTGATTAAGGTGACACTAGTTAAAGCATTTTTTACAGAGAAATGCTCATTTCCAGGGGCTCACTACCAAAGCACTCATTGTCCAAAGAGATACAACCCGTTGTCGAAGAAGAAAGATAAAAGAGAATAAATCTACCACTAACAAGAAGCAACAACTCAATCCACTAATATTCACTCTTCTGATAGATATCATATGTATGTCCACATTGTTCTCAAATACTCATCATCACAACAACACAATCAATCAAGGAGACATTTCCTCTTCCAAATGTATTCTTTGCATAAGTATGCACTTGTACATGAATCCACACAAGGATAAAAATACCACCCTCCGCACTTGAAAATACACACAATCTATAATGATTTGTCCTTTATTTATATTAATCTATAATTTGTGAAGTCTCCCATAATTGTCTAGGCAACTAGATGAACATAATTTGTAATAGGTCCACATTAAACATTCTCATGGTGGGGAGGAATGTGAAGTGGACCACCACATGTCATGTCTGGGACCAAAAGTATTATTTTACACATTACATTTTCTCTTGCAATAATCAATACAAAATCAAAATGTGTAAACACCTGAGGTCAACCAAACCTAGAGTAGAAACACCATCAAAATTTGAAGCCAAGCCTCTAAAATTAAAAATCTCACGATAACTGAAATGAATGAAGCTACATACAATATCTCATTTCTAGAAGTGCACCATCAGAAACAATCATCTGGAGAAAAGAAAAGTATTCATTTCATGCAAAAACCACATTCATTCACAACTAAACATAGACAATTGCCAAATCCACTGTACCATGTTTGAAACCATAAAAGATTGAAATAGATATCTCCAAAGAGTCTTCAACACCATGTCAAAAACTCATCATCAGATTCTCAACATATATAGAGTATGCGGAATAATATACTCAACATTAAATATAGAAACAATCACAGATGACAACATTGGAAAGTTGACATCAATGACAACCATACCAATAAATCCATATTGATTCCTCAACCACACATTCTACTCAATCTCGCAACAAACGTAGTTGTCTCAATAACCCCTATATAATTGATATGTTTTCTACAATTATTGTCTACATAAAATGAATTCATTTGAGGCTTACTAAATATGGTTTCCTTGATTATATCAATAGATTACAAATGCATAAAAGATCCTAACCATAAACTAATAGCTTAATATTTGATTGTTTTGATAATGTGAGATTAGTTATAGTGACCAAAGAATCATGCCTATCCAATTGGGTTACAAAATCATAGATAATAGAAAAGTGTCATGCAACTACAATTATCATACACATAATATTTAGTTATCCAAAACTAGACTGCATTAATCCATATGAATCAACCACATGAGTACAATACTTGTAATATTTTAAAATATTATTGCATGTTCAAATGCTTAATACAATCATCTAGAAAATGTGATAAGAGATAACCCTTACAACCATGAATATTTCCATAGAGAGATAAAAACATTTGGAGATAATATATATTTCAATAGGTTCTAAAAAGTATGTTCGACTTCAACAAGGCTATGCAAATCTTGTTAAGAGCTAAAAAAGGTTCTCAAACCTTCTCAATTTGGTAATGACATCTTCAAAAATATTGTCATATTTCACTTTCAGAAGGTTTTGAAAAATTTGTTAGGCTTTAACGACATTTTGAAGGCCTAATTGATAGCTAAAAGGGGGTTTTCAAACCTCCTCAAAACTCTAAAAAACATTAACATTGGCAATACTTTAAAAGTTGTAAAAAGTTTGTTGGCCTTCAACAAGGTTGTGAAAACCATGTTGGGAGCCTCCAATAGTTTTAGTGCAACTTTCAAACTCATGGAATTGCAACAAATTAACAATTTTATTATTGAAATGATGAGGTTAGTAAACTTATGTTAGGCCTTGACAAGGTTGTGAAACCCTTTTGGCTCTAGTAAATATTTCAAAACTTCAAAGCAATGCTGACAAAAGAAAACACCCAAGTGAATTTAAGGGGCTATAAAACCAACGTCGAGTTTCAACAAGCTTGAGGCCCACATGCTGGATATGGAGAATAGGGTTTATGGTATTGAGAATACCCTCAAGGGCATTGCTAAGAAGAGTTCTAATATCCTCAAGGCCTCCAACAAGCATATTAAGATTCTTATCAATAAGATGGAAGCTACCCCTATGCCAAAGATGAGGAGCACACTACTGAGGAGCAAGACGCCACCCCAGGCTAGGGTATGAGCATGCACACTAGGTCTAGCACAAGAAAAAGGGTTGCCACTACTTCCCCGAAGGATCTCACCCAGATTAAGGAAGTAGATGAAAAATTGGACCATCTGGAGGTGCAAGCTGCCAATCTGCTTGATAAGATGGCTTGACCTATTCCTTTTTTGTTATTTTTGTTGTTCCTTGTGCTAGTTCCTTTTTGTTGTCTTTTGTAGCTAGCTCTGTTGTTTGCCTTTTCGGTTGGTTGCCTTTTTTTTTGATGTGGAACTTAATGTAATATATTAACTTGTTTCGGGTTTCAGGTATCCATCAAAACCTGTTTTACTTAATTAAAAACATTTGATAGAGGTTTTAGAACTTCTCCAAAAGATTGACAAACAATAAAAACATGATCATTTTTTGAGTTTTTCACTTAGGTAATCAACTAAAATAGAAAGAAACATAGATTGGTTAAAAATTGGGCCAGCAAAGGTTAAAGCAAGAAGGGAATCAATCAAAATAGCACCCTAGAATTGAGTCCTAATAGTACCCCATTCTAGGGATTATAGAGATACATGAAAATGAATTAGGATTGTAATGTTATGTGCACCTTATTCTAACAAATATATTGTACGTCAAATATGTTTAGTTGTACATTTGGTTGCCAAAAAAAATATTATAATGCCAAAACACATGATTTAAATATTATTTCACGTACATTGAAATCATAAATGAATTTGCTTGACTTATACTACATTCCTCCATTTACATCCATTTTATTACGATTAGTTATTGGCATAACCATTACATCTCTTTCCTTGACTTATACTACATCCCTCCATTGACAAATCTAGAATTTGTTTTACTATTAGCATTAATATTGATGTCTAGTAAGGTGAATGTTGGACCCCTTAAGTGTCACCTTTGCCCCCTTTATTTTGCACTCTATTTAAATATCATCTAGTTCAATGATCAAATAGTCAATAATAATTTTTACACATCATCCATATCAAAAAGTGGTAAATATTTTTAAACTTTTATTAGTCAAATTGATTGTATTAATTGATAAAGTTACATTATGTCTAAAATTAGTCTTCATTATGTAACAACAAATCATCTATAACATCCCTTGTATATGACTTGTCAATAGTAGTTGTCTAAAGTATCTTAAGTATTCACAAGGAAACATTATTACTGGTTACACTCATTAGCAACTACTAGGACATAATTAATTCTATAAAGATCAATCGTTCGATCTTCTACGAATATTATTTTCAATAGTAACCCGATATATAAAGAGATTTGTCCTCCTTATACAACCTTTATTTTCTTTCCTCCTTATACAAACTTTATTTTGATTATTTAACATAACAAGCTTCTAAGAATATTTTATTGTGTAAATCGTTATAAAAAATAACTATAAATTTATGATTTTATAATGGAGTAACATCTATTTTAATAGGTATGAACCAAAATTTAAAAAGCCCATGAAAATGTCAAGCCTAATTGAAATAATAAAGATGAAAGGTGATCACACTCACACAAGACATGTCCAAGAAAATAATCCATCAAAGAATTATAAACAAACGTATAATGCAAATATATTATCTATCAAATGTATGTTTTTTACATTTAATCGTCACAAAGTAATTGTTGATACTTTGTTGCAATGCTTGCATAACTATTTTAAATATTACTTCAATCACATTAAAATTGTAGATGAAATTCTATGCCTTATACCACCTGATCCCTCCATTTATACCTATTTTATTATAAATATGTTTAGCTATCAGCATAACAATTGCATCTCCTCACAATGCAAGTGCTAGTCATCCATAACTTGACAAATCTAGAATATAATTTATTATCAAAATTAATATTGATGTCTAATGGAATTTGATGACACTTAAAATTTATTTTAAAAAGTGTCAAAATTTGTTATAGGCAACATAGCATGTTATTAAATAATATAAATATATGTTATTTTATATGAGGAGGTTATTTCTGCGGTCACAGGCATCCCCATTATTGGGAAGAAATTCTATAGAGATAGGCACATTTCGAGCCAGGCGGTGATGGAATTTGCCAAAGGTGCGGAGGAAAAGAAGGCTCTTGTGAAGAAAAGCACCTACTACCTGCCGATATCCATCAAGCTGTTGTGGAGGTTTGTGCTAAGGGCGATTATCAACTATATCTCCCTGGACACGAGGTTCGACCGCATCTACTCTCACCACTTCATGCTTCTTAACCACTTCAGATCTGGGGCTAAGATTTTTATTCCTTTTTACCTATATTCGTCTATCAATGAGAATATTAATAATTATAGGGAGAAGCCTATTGGTAACCTTGCTTTCCATGAGGGGCTATTGCTGCTAATTTATGAATTTTTTAAGGCTAGGACTATAGGGAAAGAAATTAAGCAGAGGAAAGTGGGTAAGGAGGGTTTCGATGAGGAGATTGATTCGGGAGAAGAAGAGTATATCCCTTCTGATACTGAGGAAAGTCAAGATATGCATTCGGACACAGATGCAGAGGCTACCCCTCAGACCAAAATGGGGAAAAAGAAAATTAAAAAGGAGAAAATGGAGAAAAATGAGACTCTCGACCCTAAGCAGGGCATTGAGATCTCGTCTGATAGAGATTACAATGAGGAGGCGGAGGGTATGGACACGAAGGGTGAAAATGCTGATGACGAGGAAGATACTTTCTATGAAGAAGAGGAAATTAAGGAGAATAAGAAAGGAAAGAGAACCATTACTATTAAGATGCCAGTGGACAGAGAGGAGGTTTCTGCTGTCAAACCTTACAGGAGGCAGAATAAAAGGAAGAACATTGAAGAAGATTCTAAGGAGGAAAGGCAAGAGGAGGGGAAGGATAGCGGAGAGGAAGAAGACAATCAGGGGAGAGAGGAGGAAAATGAGTAGGGCTGTGATGAGTATGGGACTGACTAGTACACTTGCAAGATTATGGACAAAGAAAAGAGTGTGGTCTGGAGAAATTTTCATAATGTCTCAATCAGGATGGGTCTAAAGAGGGAAATGATGAAAACTTTGGTTAAGGAGAATAAGGAGGGAAAAATTCAAATGGAGGACCTTATTGACCCTGCCCTAGTCATTTTGAGCGACATCACAAAAGAGAACCCTCAGATGTATGTGCTCAACAATGCTAAAAACAGTGTTATTGATAGCTATAGAACTACTAAATGGACTTATCATGAAATTAAGAAGTTAAAATATAGGGTGGGCAAACTGGAGAGGGAGAATAGCAGCAACAAGAACAGGTTTACAAAGGAGAAGAATGATATGGATAATAGAGTGGATGAAGTGAAGAATAGAGTTCAGAGCATGGAGGAACCTTGCAGAAAATTGCTGAACAAAGCTACAACATTCTTAAAGCTTCTAACAACAACATAAAGGTGCTGATTAGCAAAATTGAGGAACACAGGGGTAGCAAGGAGGAGTCTCCCAACAATGGCAAAGATAAGTCTACAGAGGAAGGCCTAAGGAAGAGAACCCAATCTAGCATAATGAAGAAGGACACCCAAGAACCTGATAAAGATCTGTCAGACCTCAAGGAGGCAGCTAATAGGGTGTCTGAGCTAGAGATTCGTGCGATGGAGATTCTCAGAGAATTTGCTTGAGCTTTTCTCTTAGCTTTGGGCTTGTCCTAGTTTTTTGTTTCTGTCCTTAGTTCTATTTTCTGGTTTTTTGATTGCTGTGTGCTAGTGGACTGTTGATTTTTGTTGTGACTATCTTGTTGTTGTATACTTTTAACGCTCTATCTATGTTAAACTTTTAATTTTGTAAGGGTTTCAAGGCCCCATTAAAACCTATTTTCCTTAATCAAAAACATATACGTTTCTATTTTTTGATTATTATATATTCATATTAACTTAGAATCCTTTTAAAATAGAAATATATGAATTGTAGAAACTTGCTTTACTAATTTACAATATCACTATGCAATATACATGTTTTTATATTATTTAGTATACATTTATATTAATTTAGAATATATTTTCTGGTCTTTTTGTTTGTTTGCTGGCAGACTGTGTCTGGCCTTCCTTTCTTGCTTTGGCTATCTTGACTATGTATACTTTTATCGTATATCTTTGAGATACTTTATGTTATAAGGGTTTCAAGGCCCCTTTAAAACCTGTTTTCCTTAATAAAAAACATATAAACTTAAAAATTTGTTGAATTATTTCATATATTATTAATTTATGATTATTTTCTAATATATTCTTTAATAAAACATATGAATTTGCATATATCACCAATTTATACTTATTTTTAAATTTTTATTTACATTCTTTGTATCTATATTTATTATGTTTAATATATGTATTATTAATTATATTGATAAAATATTTAAATTTAAAATAATTTATTAAATTATTCATAAATTAAAAAAATGATAATCAATATTTTTCTTAAAACGTAAAATGAAAGACATTAAAATAAACAAAGTGTCATTAAAAAAAATTATAAAATAGCTAGAGATGATTGTCAAATTCTAAACCTCACTACATCTCTTAGGGCCCGTTTGGACGCAAGCATATCGACCGATATACTGGAATATCAAATTCTGAAGACGATATCCATTGTTTGTGTGCGACATTGAAGGATGGAATTGGAATTCTGATATTCCAATTTTACCCAAAAAATGGGCATATTGTCTTCCACTTGAAAAGGTGGAATTGGAATATCGGGCTCGCATTCCGGTTTCCAAATGCCAATTTTGAAAATGTCATCGGGTCCGCGTGGGTTTTATGATTTTTGACATCCGCTTTATTACCTTATTTTGACATCCGCAATGGTTATTATTACATCGCGTGTTCGTTGGAAGCCCTCTCTGGTTCGAGCTGCATCTTCCTACATCTTCTTCGAAGCTTCATCTTCCTGCATCTGGTTCGAAGCTGCATCTTCCTCATCCGTTTATCTGTTGTATGTATACTCCCTCAGCCATTTATTTGCATTTGTATTCGTTTCTGCATTTGTATTAGTCCGTTTATCTTTATGGGTAACTAGTGTAAATGGTACATTCATGGACACCCAGTGCCTAACTGGTTAAAATGTTACATACATGGATACCTAATTTCCGTAGCTGTGATTAAATTGGTACATAACAGATTCCCAATGCCAATAAGTGGTTAAAATGGTACATTCACGGATACCCAGTTCCCGTAACTATTTTTAAATAGTTTATTCATGGATTCCAATGCCCATAGCTGGTGTAAATGGTACATTCATGGATTCCCAATGCCCATAACTTGTGTAAATGGTACATTCATGGATCCCCAATGCCCATAACTAGTTAAAATGGTCCAATGCCCATAACTGGTTTAATGGCACCTTGTTTCCGTAGGAGAACCAGCTATAGAATAGGAAAATTATGCAGATTTTACATCCATGGACAGTTAACTCTATAATAAAAAATCTCCTACCTTCCGTCAGCCATGAGCCACAGGCCTGTAGGTACTTCTCTCTCTGTATGATTTGGATTGGATGCCTCTTTATATACCCTTTCACCCATCTTAATTTCCCCAAATGTATGCCAAATACTTTTCCCCAAGCAATGATACCTGATAATGGAGTCCAAGAAACGTTTGGGATTGCAGCTTCCCATCCCTCTACAAAACTAGAGGGCTCCCCTACCCCTTCCTCCCATTCAGGGCATACAAAAGATCTCTGATTTGGAAAGAGTTGGGATTCTGGGCAATGGCAGCCAAGGCATTGTGTACAAAGCCCTCCACCGCAAATCATCTTCCTTCTACACCCTCAAAGTCATCCACCTTGACCATGATTCACCCCTCATAACAAGGGAGATGGACATCCTCGGGAAAATCAATTCTCCCTATGTTGTCAAATGTCAGGGTATTTTCCATGAGGGAGGAAACATTAATTATATTCTGGAGAACATGGATGGAGGCTCCCTTGCCGATTTGTTGAAGCACAAGACAAAGATGACAGAGTCCTTTAATTGCTAAGGTTGCCAGACAAGTGTTGGAGGGATTGAAATACCTTCACAGTGACTGTCCCTTGTGTAATTGCCACTTTAATGTATTGGTATTGAACCACATTAATGCTTTTCTTCTTGATAATGTTATCATTTGTTCAAGAAGAAAAGCATTAATGTGGTTCAATACCAATAGGCAATACATTAAAGTGGCAATTACACAAGGGACAGTCACTGTGAGATGTCCTTAGTTGTGATTGTCCTTACAGTGAGTGTACATTATCATGTTGTCTTTAGAGTGACTGTCCTCATTTGTTGAAGAAGAAATGCATTAATGTGGCAATTACACAATGGACAGTCACTGTGAGATGTCCTCATTTGTGACTGTCCTTACAGTGAGTGTACATTATCATGTTGTCTTTATAGTGACTGTCCTCATTTGTTGAAGAAGAAAAGCATTAATGTGGCAATTACACAATGGACAATCACTGTGAGATGTCCTCATTTGTGACTATCCTTACAGTGAGTGTACATTATCATGTTGTCTTTAGAGTGACTGTCCTCATTTGTTGAAGAAGATGTAGGAAGATGCAGCTCGAACCAGAGAGGGCTTCCAACGAACACGCGATGTAATAATAACCGTAGCGGATGTCAAAACAAGGTAATAAAGCGGATGTCAAAAATCATAAAACCCACGCGGACCCGACGACATTTTCAAAATTGGCATTTGGAAATCGGAATGTGAGCCCGATATTCCAATTCCACCTTTTCAAGTGGAAGACGATATGCCCATTTTTTGGGCAATACATTCAAGTGACAATTACACAAGGGACAGTCACTTGAGATGTCCTCATTTGTGACAAGGACAATCACAAATGAGGACATCTCACAGTGACTGTCCCTTGTGTAATTGCCACTTGAATGTATTGCTATTGAACCACATTAATGCTTTTCTTCTTCAACAAATGAGGACAGTCACTCTAAAGACAACATGATAATGTACACTCACTATAAGGACAGTCACAACTGAGGACATCTCACAGTGACTGTCCCTTGTGTAATTGCCACTTTAATGTATTTTGCTATTGAACCACATTAATGATTTTCTTCTTCAACAAATGAGGACAATCACTCTAAAGACAACATGATAATGTACAAATACATTCAAATGGTAATTACACAAGGGATAGTCATTGTGAGATGTCCACATTTGTGACTGTCCTTGTCACAAATGAGGACATCTCACAGTGACTGTCCCTTGTGTAATTGTCACTTGAACCATGCAAATGCTTTTCTTCTTGAACAAATGAGGACATTATCAAGAAGAAAAGCATTAATGTGGTTCAATACCAATAGGCAATACATTAAAGTGGCAATTACACAAGGGACAGTCACTGTGAGATGTCCTCATTTGTGACTGTCCTTACAGTGAGTGTACATTATCATGTTGTCTTTAGAGTGACTGTCCAAATTTGTTGAAGAAGAAAAGCATTAAAGTGGCAATTACACAATGGACAGTCACTGTGAGATGTCCTCATTTGTGACTGTCCTTACACTAACTAGACATAATGAAACTATTGTTTCTCAAGCAATCTCGGCTCACAAGAATAAAATTGGCCTTGTTCTAAGTGATAGAAAAATTTAATCTTTACAAAGAGTTGAGAATTCTGGTTACACACAATGCACATCCTCCTATGTAGCCCCTTGTTACTCCAAGTGATGATAATGCTCACTCTTTCAAAAAATAAAGAGTATTGTCCTAATGCTTTTTCTTTGATATTTCTAGGAATGTCAATTTAGTAGCAGACATTGTGTTTTGTTTTAATCACTTTAATAAGTATGGTTTGTCAAACTGTGCTTTATTTTAATCACTATAATAAGTATGGTTATCCAGTGTTGTTAGTAGCCTTATGAATGTTTTCAAGTTTCTCAAAATGTAATGACTCTTATTTAATATATCAAGTGCAAACCCATCCACTTTTGTTGAAAAATATAATGGTTTACTTGACAAATTATCTAAAGATAAGGATAAGGCTATAAATATGTTTTATTAGGATTCTAATCATGAAATGGTGCCATGATGGCATTTCCAATTCTTTTGCCATGACTTGAAAGATTTAATATCAACATTTTAAAAATCATTAAAGAGAAATAACATTAATAGTAGTTTGAAATTCTCGTAGTTTTAATTGAAGACTTGGACTTCCTTTTATATTTCAATAGAAATAATTTTCCTCCTAGAGAATTTACTTGGATTCATAGTCTTGTAGCCTTCAAAACCTTTTTGATCAAAAAGTGCCTTGAATCTAGACTAGTTCCCTCATGATACTTAGAAAGATGATATCTGCCTCTTTCTAGGGCAGTCACAAATGAGGACAGCCACTCTAAAGACAACATGATAATGTACAAATAAATTCAAATGGAAATTACACAAGGGATAGTCACTGTGAGATGTCCTCATTTGTGACTGTCCTTGTGTAACCACATTAATGCTTTTCTTCTTCAACAAATGAGGATAGTCACTCTAAAGACAACATGATAATGTACACTCACTGTAAGGACAGTCACAAATGAGGACATCTCACAGTGACTGTCCATTGTGTAATTGCCACTTTAATGCTTTTATTCTTCAACAAATGAGGACAGTCACTCTAAAGACAACATGATAATGTACACTCACTATAAGGACAGTCACAAATGAGGACATGTCACAGTGACTGTCCATTGTGTAATTGCCACATTAATGCTTTTCTTCTTCAACAAATGAGGACAGTCACTCTAAAGACAACATGATAATGTACACTCACTGTAAGGACAATCACAAATGAGGACATCTCACAGTGACTGTCCATTGTGTAATTGCCACTTTAATGTATTGCCTATTGGTATTGAACCACATTAATGCTTTTCTTCTTGATAATGTCCTCATTTGTTCAAGAAGAAAAGCATTCGCATGGTTCAAGTGACAATTACACAAGGGACAGTCACTGTGAGATGTCCTCATTTGTGACAAGGACAGTCACAAAAGAGGACATCTCACAGTGACTATCCCTTGTGTAATTACCATTTGAATGTATTTGTACATTATCATGTTGTCTTTAGAGTGACTGTCCTCATTTGTGACTGCCCTTCTAGTGAGTGTACATTATCATGTTGTCTTTACAGTGACTCTCCTCATTCAAGTGGCAATTACACAAGGGACAGTCACTGTGAGAACTTCTCATTTTGTGAAATTACACAAGGTACTTTCTTGTCTACATATGTTGTATACTCAACCTGCAACTCTATTCTTATGCATTATAGTTGGGTGTTTTCTTATGTTGTTTTATTGGTATTTTTAGGTAATTCAATGGATCTCATTGATGATATTGATGATGAAGATAATATTGAAATAGAAGGAGAGATTATGAGGAGGACAAGAGTCTTGCCTGTTGTTGTAATTGTTCTTGCCACCCTTGTTGTGTCCATAGCGGAGTGTATAAAAGAGGGTAGTCAAAATATGCGTAAGCGCACAAGAGATGCAATTCCTTTTTATAAGCGTGTTATCAACTCCAATGAGACGGATTGCCATGACCAAATACGCATGACTAGACGATCCTTCTTTAAACTAGCCAATATTTTAAGGCAAAAAGGAAGCATCAGAGATACAAAATTCATCACGATAGAAGAACAATTAGTCATGTTCCTCCATACTCTTGGCCACAATTTGAGGAATCGTAAGATTGCCCATAACTTTGGGCACTCTGGAGAGACAGTAAGCCGATACTTCCACAAGGTCTTGAGGGCTATCTTGGCGCTCCATTCGGATTATTTTATACCCCCTGGTCCAAACACTCCTCGAGAAATCAGTGGGAAGATCTGTTTTGATCCATTCTTTAAGGTATATCTCCCAGTGGTTTAATTTTGTGTAGAGTTGTAATCCTATTATTGCGTGTTCATTAGACCTATGATTTATCTAACTACAGGACTGTGTGGGAGCAATGGATGGATCGCATATACCAGTCACTATCGATGTCAACCTGCAAGCTAAATATCGTGATAGAAAAGGCAACTTGTCACAAAATGTTATGGGAGTGTGTTCATTTGATTATAAGTTTCAATACATCCTTGCTGGTTGGGAAGGGTCTGCTGCAGATAGCCGTGTTCTAGCTTCAGCTCTATCTAGAGCTGATCCATTGGTAGTTCCCCCAAGTTTGTAAAATATGATTATATTATTGAACCATACAAAAAATAAGACAACGTTATGACAATGACATTTTGTTTGTTTAGGTAAATATTATTTGGTCGATGTTGGATATCCTAACGTACCAGGATTTCTCGCGCCTTATCGGTGCACACGCTACCACCTAAAGGAGTTTTCAAGAGCAAACCCAATAAACACCTCACATGAGTTGTTTAATCATCGACACTCCTCGCTTAGGAATGTAATAGAGCGTACATTTGGGATATTGAAGCAGCGTTTTCCTATATTGAAGCATGCGACATCTTATCAAATCAAGACACAAACACATATTGTTTTGGCATGTTGCATACTTCACAACTTCATTACAATAGAGGACGGCCTTCCATCTGAGGTAGAATTTGAAGAGGAAGATGGTCGTGATGGGATAGATGTACCAGTGCTTGAGACATATGGGTTGAGCCAGTGTGAAAGAAATGATTGGGCCAATTTTCGAGATGAAATAGCAAGAAGGATGTGGGAAGACTATAGATCTCGATCTTAGTCGGTTGAATAACTATTATGGCAATGTTTAAACTAATGTCAGATTTCATAAATTTCACAAACTGATACTATACATTAATAAAAGCCGTTATGCCATATTTAGTGTTGTCATGTTATATTCAATGTTGTTATATTTAATGTTGTCATATTATATTTAATATTCTCATGTTATGTTTAATGTTGCTATATTTTATATTTAATGTTAAGTCATGTTATATTTAATATTGTCATGTTATGTTTAATGTTGCTATATTATATGACAAGGACAGTCACACATGAGGACAGTCACTGTAAAGACAACATGATAATGTGCACTCACTGTAAGATGTCCTCATTTGTGACTGTCCTTACAGTGAGTGTACATTATCATGTTGTCTTTAGAGTGACTGTCCTTACAGTGAGTGTACATTATCATGTTGTCTTGAGAGTGACTGTCCTCATTTGTGACTGTCCTTACAGTGAGTGTACATTATCATGTTGTCTTTAGAGTGACTGTCCTTACAGTGAGTGTACATTATCATGTTGTGTGTGCATCAGATATGTCTATGGATGGTGACGTTCAAGTTATCCAAGCAACTTCTTCTTCCAAGAAGGTGTTCTGGACAAAAGAGATGGAACGCAAGTTGCTAGACTTGCTACAGGAGCAAGTGCAGCTTGGAAAGAAAGCTGAAGGGGGTTTCAAGAAAGAGGCTTGGATAGCCATCGAAAGGAGGTTCAATAATGAGATGAAAATGAAGCTATCGAAGGAAAACTTCAAGAACAAGCTGAAAACTTGGAAACAAGGGTATAGAGTTATGAAAGACTTGAGGAATACAAGTGGCTTAGCTTGGAATGAGACTACCCAAACTATGGATGCTGATGATAGTGTTTGGGACGAGTTGTTGAAGGTAACATGGTCTTCAAATCTCCTTTTAAGTTGAATATATCTTTTTAAGTAATGAAGGACCAATAATGAATTCAATTGTTATGCCATGATACAGAGAAAGGAATTTAAAAATGCCAGAATGTATAAGAGGCAGCCATTTCAATACTACAATGAATTATCCTGTATTGTTGGGAATGACATAGCTGAGGGCACTGTAGCTGCAACAGCTCAAGAGACGGAGGAGGATTTCATTGATGATGAAGATTTCAGTTATCATGGTATGGATAATGCATGTTTTGAGATTGCTACTGATTTGTCTAATGATGATAACGAATCTATTGATACACCTACATCGAACTAATCTACTGCAAGCGGCAAAGATAACCCTTCAACATCGTCAAGGAGGCAAAAGAGGAGGAGGGGAACATTGGCAGGTTCGTTGGATTCGATTTGTGAAGTGATCAAAGATCTATCTGCAGGCATTACATCAGGCCTTGCACAACCTCTGAAAGTGGATAAATCATCTAGTTTGAGAAATGAGGCAGCGGAGTTGCATAAAGCACTTAAAGCAATCCCTGGCCTTTGCGACTCTACTATAATTGAAGCATACGAAAAGTTAATGCATGATCCACAATCAGCCGCATTGTTCTTGACAATGGATGAAGGGGAGAGAATCCAATATATGAAATTGAAGTTTGGACTTTAGTTGATCGATGTTTATTAGGTCTTCTGTTTAAAATCAAAACTAATGTTTAAAATCAAAACTAACTAACGTTTCTTAACAGTTTCTTAACTAATGTTTAAAATCAAAACTAACTAACGTTTCTCTCCATTAAGACTATGTAATGCAGTATGAAGATATTTGATAGAATGAATGGAATGTCATTGGTTTAAGTTGAACTACTAATCCATTTTCAAGTGTTGAGAGTTGTGTTGAAGGGTTGTGCTTGGAAAAGTTGATGTTGTCTTTTAGATTTCAAATGCAATTGGTTTCATGTAATTTTGTTAAGTTTTGAGCAAGATATGATAAAAATACCATTGGCTGCCCTGAAAGTTTGTTTTTTCTAAAAGTTACAATTTGAAAATAGGCATGGTATGGCTCTGTACAGTCTGGTACGAACCTGCACATGATTGATAACATTGATATTGTCTTTTACCTTTCAAAGACAGTTGGTTTCATGAAATTTCATTGGATTTTGATTAAGTTATGGTATTTTTCATGTTGACTGTCCTGACCCTAACTAGGATTTCCAGCGAGAGTAATAAATTCATAACCAGAGTTTCCATGGTTGAAAATTGATTAGGATCTTGTATGTTAGGTTGAAGCACTCCTTCCTTTGCATTATTATTGGTATTAGAGCCAAGATCATGCTAGGATAATCATGTAAACAGTAAAATTACTCTACAGCTGTTCATTTTATGTACTCTTTATGTATCTGATTTACAGATTTATCCATGACACAAATGAGGACATCTCACAGTGACTGTCCCTTGTGTAATTGCCACTTGAATGAGGACAGTCACTGTAAAGACAACATGATAATGTACACATACAATGAGTGTACATTATCATGTTGTCTTTACAGTGACTGCCCTCATGTTGTATATTCTTCTCTGTAGATGCTACTGTGTGCTAGGGAAATTCTTAGAATTGTTGGTATATTCTTAGAACTTGTTACACCTGGGATATTCTTCTCTGGAGATGCTACTGTGTGCCGTGGTCCAAACAGGCCCATAAATGTGGTTGAATAGCAATACATTCAAGTGGAAATTACAAATATTATAATGTATCTATCTAGTCCTCATGACTGCTCATGACAGTACAAGTGATTTTTTTTGGGGGTGGGGAAAGGTTCGAGACTTTCAGCTATATGAAGAATCCTTTCTACCTAATACAAAAATGCACCCCATAAAACATCTGATTGGTTCGAGTATCTTTGAACTATTTGGGTCTGTTGACAACACTAGACCAGTGTCTACAGAATGACTAATTTCATGCAAGACAATGGCTCTATCTGACAGAGAGTCCATGCTAGGCTTCATGACTTGATGCATTTTACGTTGCCTTTGGGTGAAGATAGGGAACTGTAACTAGTATCAGTATTGAACATGCTTTTACTAGAACTGCTTGTGCTAATGAATCAGAGCAAAATTACCTTTGTCCTCGTTGAAATACATGTTGCATATATATATATATATATATATATATATATATATATATATATATATATATATATATATATATATATATATATATATATATATATATATATATATATATATATATATATATATATATATATCTTGACACGTACATATGTGTTTCTCAATCATGAATTGGGTGTTTGCCTATCAAGCATCAATTTGGTCTCTAGGAATTGTGCACTCTCTCTTACTTTTGAAAAAGCATTTGAGCACTGTGCTAACTAATGAAAACTCTCTGTTTTGAGGCCCATAAACTGATCTTTTTCCAGAATCTTGACCATAAAAAAAGAGAGTGATGGAACTCAATCCTCTTTGAATGAGGTCCCACCTGCTCTGCTTTTGGGTCACCGCACTATATAATGAAAGTGCTCATTATTGGCCACTTCCTTCACTGTTGTTTAGAATATGCTCAAGAGACCTACTGCCATTTTTTGGATACTGTCCAAAACAACACCCAAATCAAGGGGAGCAGTATGCAGCAGAAGGGGATGGGAATAATATGAAAAAGAGTGAATTTAGTACAATGAGGAGGACAACAGAGACCAGTTCTGGGTAAAACAACAATGAGGAGGACAACAGAGATGCCTTTAAAGGGTAAAACAACAAATATAAGATTTTATAATACCATTTCAAATATGATTTGTTTTATTACAAATTAGAAGTATCAGGCTTGTCATGTTCATCTTTTTCTTCATTTCCTACAAACTCCATTTGAAAAGGAACACACCCTTCCTCCATGAGATAACTTTTCCACCAATCCACTTCTGAAGCATTCACAAACCCTATCCACTTTTGGAGAAAGGATCACTAGTTTTACAATGTCTGACCCAGAAGAAAGAGCATAATTATTCTCATTTGCATAGCCCACTAGATAAGGAACACAAATTGTGGCTTCAACTAAACCATTATATATCTCTTTCGAAGAGCTATATAACAAGGGTGTTTAGGAATACATACAATATTGAATGCTTGGAGCAAGGAAAAAGATGAAATGGATACACTAGTGATAGATAACAAGGTGTTGACATTTTGGTTTGCCATGGGAGACAAAGTGAAAAGATGTATGGTATGTGAGGCAAATTCATCTTCTACGACAAAGTCCCTATTTAATTCAAAACCAAATATAACACAAAAGCCATTCCTATTTTGTATAGTTTCTCCACACATATTTAGCATAGAAGTTTCTAGTTTAATTCTAGAAATAGTTTGTAGAGTGTCTGGTTCATGTGTGTGAGCCTACTTCATGTGTGTGGATTATAAGCATGCGCTGTCAGAGTGTCTGAATATTGAGTGTCTTATTGCTATTGCTATTGTTTAATTTTGGGATTGTTGATATAGGTGCATTATTGAAATCGGTTTGATGGCTCTGATCAATGTGCCAAGTTGTCGATGTGGTGGTGGGCAGTGCCAGTTGAAGATTTCACGGTCAGTGGAGAACCCTGGACGACAATATTGGTGTTGTCCAAACAAAAAAAAGGTTGCTAATGTGTATATATTTAATGTTTGTAATGTAACTACTATTTATTATATTTAATGTTTGTAATGTAAATAGTATTCAATACTAATGTAGATTGGGCATCGCAGGGCTATCATGATTGTGGGTACTTTAGATGGGTCGATGACAACCCATCTACATCTATTCGCCCATCTCCAGTTATCCACGATCCAGACATCCGCCCATCTCCACTCATCCACAATCCAGGATTTGAGTGCAATAGTTGTCAAGCTAGGACAAACGAAATTAAATTTTTACGATGCCTTCTCTGTATTGTAATTGCATATCTTTTGTGTGACCATATGCGTAGATGAGCTCAAGAAGTATTCAGTTTTGTATTTTGATATTGTAATATGTGGAGATGAGTTCAGGAACTAGTCAATTTTGTATTTTGATATTGTAATATACGGATATGAGCTCAGGAATTATTCAATTTTGTATTTTGATATTATAACTAAATATTATAATATGGATATGGCATAACTCCTCTTCGCCCCAAGTGCGCATATATATGGTCCACATAGTTTTTTTCACAATAATTTTTCATGTTTATGGCTTAGGTGAGCCCCAATCTGGTATTAGTCACATGATTTAACGTTGTTTTCATGGTTATTGTTTTGTAGAATTCTAACCCATGTTTGTAGAGGAATTTTGAGGTTAACATAGATATATCATGTATAAACTCATTTAATTGGTCGTGTTTTTATCTTGACAAGCGTGGATCATTCAGGTAAGAATCAAAGGGGGTCATAGAAGGTAATAATAATTAATAAGATTTTTTTTAAAAAACTCATACAAAAGTGAGCAATTGAATGTACTTCATTGGTGTACTAACAAAAGCACAAAGTAGTTGTATGTTCTATGTATGCAGTGCCTAGAGACAAAAACAAGAGTTCGGGCATGACAGAGCGTCAAAGACTCATCAGACTAAATTATAACATTGTATCTGCATTATGTAAAATGAGGAATGTCTCCACTGTATCTGCATTATGTAAAATGAGGAATGCCTCATTCAAGTTGTAATTTTATATCAGGTCATGACTTTGTGGGGCTAGACCGGAGGTTTTCTTCACCCAGCTCTTTCCTACCGGTGCTCCTATTGATCTGGGTTGGCAACATTTTGTAAAAAATAAATAATAAAATAAATGACTTGTTTATAAATTTGTGTATTTTGGGTCTACATATTTTATAAATTTGTATAGGATTTTTTTTTTAATAAAAAAGTTATACAGAATGTTAAAAATTTTATAAACTTATAAACATAATTTTATTTCAAAATATTATAAATATTCAAAATCGCATACAAATGAAATAAAATAAGTATTCAAAAACAAAATAAAATATTATTATATTATTTTATTGCAAAAATAAAATAAATATTCAAAAACAAAATAAAATATTATAATATTATTTTATTACAAAAATAAAATAAATATTCAAAAACACGAACACAATGTGAAAAGCATCATAACATTTGAAAAAATCACAAATTGTTATAAAGAAATTAAAAACAAATTCTCATTCAGTGCATATTCCAATTCCAAAATGTGGCACCCAAACGCGGAAAATACATCTTCTCGGTCATCTTCCAGGTGCGTCCAAACGGGTCGAACACATATTCCAGATATCATTTTGAGGATATGATATTCCAAAATTGCAGCATATTCCAGAATTGACTATATCCGGCATTCCGTATGCCTGCGTCCAAACGAGCCCTTAGGTTCTACCTTGTCCTCATTATTAAATAATAATCAAATAGTCAACAAAATTTTACACCTAAAAGGATAACCATTTTCAAATTTTTATCGATCAAAATTGATCTTTAACTGTTCAACTAAATTCTATTACCACAAGTCATTTGTAACGTCCCAAAATGATATAATCATGTATGATCCAATGATAATCACTTTTGTGTTGCAGGTAAATTGGCCACCCCGGACACATAAAACTAAATGAATGCAACACATCAACAATGTGGATTTATACCACCTAAAGTTTTGAGGCCTTAGATTATTGTAGGTAGCAATCATTTTCTTGATGCAATCTATTTTAATGGTCAACAAAAACAGTTCAAAACAGCCATCAAATTGTGTACCAAACTTTTCATATATTTCTTGTGGTGCAATTGACATGTATCATATTTTGAAGAAAATCTTTCCCAAAATTTTAATGGACTACTTCAACCAACCATGCATATAATGGTAGTCATACTCAAATGAAAACGAAATTGGAGGCCTATGAAAATAATCTATAAAAAGGTTATACATAATGAATAATACAAATATAATGTATATAGATGATATTGTTATTTGTTTATTTGATTATTATATTTACATATATTAGATTTTTATAAATTAAATTATATGCTTTCTATCAGATCATTTTATTTATACTTATTTTACTAAAAAATAATTAGCAATCTTCATAACCATTGCATATTCTTATTATGTAAGTGTTAGTTATTGGTAGATAGATAAATTTGGAATTTTATTATCAAGATTCATATTGCTCACCTCTTTATAAATGTCAGCATGTAGAGAGATAAATTTGGAATTTTATTATCAAGATTCATATTGCTCACCTCTTTATAAATGTCAGCATGTAGAGAGTCTGTTTACCCATGGTACATGAGATGCTCGTTTCCAAGCTTTTTCCCAACGGTTATAAGGGATTATGGGAAATAAAATTAGTTACGACTAGCTTGTAGTTGCTTTGCCTCTTTGTGACCCTTGGGAGCAGCTTTTGGATGGCCTATTGGTGGAGTTTCTAACTCATTTGATTCTAACAAATTTCTTTAGGTGGCCTATACAATTTCGCTAGCTCATGCTAATGAAAAAGATAAAACAAAAGAAAAAGATGATGAGAGTCGAGACCCTTTCATGAAAAAAATAACCCATATTTTATAACAACAAATCATCTATATTAACACCACTTAATATATGACCTTTACCAATAGTAATTGTCACCAATGCACCCAGTTTTCACTAGGCAACATTATTACTTTATTACTTGTCACAATCATTAGCTACTATTGAGGCAGAAATAATTCTAGCACAACTACTACTTTTGTTTTCTAAAACTTCATTAAGACTACGTGTATCTCTGAGAAGGAAAAAGGGACTGTTTACTCTCTTCTAAAATATGATGTATAGATTACCATATCAACAATGCAGATTTACACCACCTACAATTTTCAGGCATTAGATTGTTGCAGGCAGCAATCATTTTCCTGATGTTATCTTGTTAATAATAGACATCAAATTGTGTACCAAACTTTCACTATATTTCAATTGACAGGTATCACATTCTGTAGAAAAATCTTTTCATTTTCATGGTGCGGTGCAATTAAGACACTGAACTTTCAAAGAGAAATGAGATCAGACCGCAAGTATTTTGTGCTCTGCAATTTTACAAAACCAAAAGCAAAACACAACAAATAAGCAATTAATGTACATCAAAATCTATCAAAAACTTTAAAAGGCTACATCAACAATTCTGCCTAAGAATACAGTTTTTACTTTAATTGGTTTAATCACAGGAAATTCATTATATGTAACCAATACCCAATCAACTTAAAATAAAATGTCAAATTGCATGGAACCCATTATATTAACAGAATACCCAATCATTCGTAAATAAACTGTCTTGCATCAAAGCTGCGAAAAGAGTGTTTTCTCATTGAATTCAGTTGGGTTTGTGTCGTAGTCACTTCAGAGTACACATGTTTCCTTTGCATGTTTAGAACTTTATTATCATTGCTGTCAATCAGTTAGTTACTGCATTGAAGATGACTCTACTCATATGTTATTACCATATATCAACTTACATTAAACAGTTGCCTTCAATCGGATGGATTAGGCGAGAGGATTTAGTAGTTGGACATCTTAATTTCATTTTTATTAAAACTGTCAAATCTTAAATCACATTCAATTTCTAATAGCAGTTTATTTGACAAGTCCCTTACTTATAACTAGATTTCAGGATCATATCTTCAAATATGATGCCACATAAAACATGTTTTCTGTTTAACTGTCCAAAGAGGCCCCCAATATTGTTCAAGACCCATAAATGTGCATTAAGTCATGTTTTATTGGCACATTGATGTTGTATCACTTGATTTGTCACTTTTTTTAATCTACAAATACATTTATTCAATTATGAGTACTTGTGATCAACACTAACAACTTTAAAGTCACAACTATTAATATTATATTATAAAAAATAGTGAACACTAAATTAACTGATGCTATCACAATTATTGAAATATGCTCTACGACTGAATCCTTTCCTCTAATAGAGTCCAACCTGAATAAAATTATGAATTCGATTCTTTTCACTTGGACATTTTACTGCTAATCTCTTTTTTCTTATATTTATATTATGAAAACATTAATTAACAGTAAAATTTGAATTCATATGTTAAAAAAACAATTCTACATGACCTTCAAATGAAAGCACCTGTCATTCAAGGAAAAAACCTTCAAATAAAAGTGTCCCAAATTTCTAACATGTGAGTATTGATTCTCTAACATTAAACAACATTTGGGTGAGATAGGACTTTATTTATTTAGAACTTACTGCTTATTACTATACACTTACATATAACATTCTGAATGGCAAAATCACATGGAGCACTTGATTCTAATGTAAAGATGGTGCCCTGATCAATTACAAACTTCTCAACTCTGAATATAACGAGCGCTTTCTCTATTATAGAGGTTTCTGATACACATTGATAATCTTAAGAAATTATTATGCTAAGTGAAATGTGCACACATCTGCATACAACTCTGAATTGCAGATGGTGAACATGAACACAAAAATATGAAATATTTCTAAAGCTTTTTCAAACGATAAAGCGGGTGGGAGTTCTAATTGTAGCAAATTTGTAACAATCTAGCTAGCTTAGGCTGAAGAAATCAGAAGAGTAATATATAGAATTGCAGGACTATTAGTGCCATAGTTGCCCACCTTATCAAGTAGAGAGAATCCTTGGTTCAACATACACTTTGAGGCCTTGTTTCATGAACAGAGTAAGTGACATCTTCTGCTGCACAGGATGGCCAGGAACCAGTGAAATGCGGTGGCGCAGGAGAATTCCAGCAACTATAGATTTCATCTGCAAATAGGCCAAGTCTTTCCCCAAACAAATCCTAGGACCCCCATTAAATGAGACAAACTTGTAAGAATCCTCAGGGAGTTCAAACTTGCCATTTTGAATCCACCTCTCTGGCTTGAACTCGTAGCAGTCAGGTCCCCAGAGGGATTCCAGCCTGCCCACTGAATAAATTGAATAGGTTATGGTGGAACCCCCAGGAACAAAAGTGCCATCAGGAAGGGTGTCATCCTTTAGAACATATTTGGAGTCCTGTGGAACAGAGGGATAGAGCCTGAGGGTCTCAGAGAGTGCTGCTTTAAGGTACACCAACTGATCTACTTCTTCAAACACCAGGGGCTCCTCGACCCACTTCGAAGTATCTGCACCCCTGCTCTTGGTTAAAACCTCGGAAATTTCTGCAATAACCTTGTCTTCAACATGGGGGTTTTGCATGATCAACCAGAAAAACCAGCTTAAGGCCACAGATGATGTATCCCTGCCAGCAAGTATGAAATTCAGGGCAACATTTCGCAGAAATGAATCTGAGAAGGCTTTTCCATCCCCATCTTTCTTCCTTATAAACCTTGACAACAAGTCATCATGTGGTTGTTGTTGATCTCCTTCCTTCAACCCTTGGGATTTAGCAGACAATTCCTTTTTCCTCACTGCAATGATGTCGGACAGGTATTTCTCAACCAGTGCCACACTTTTCCTGAGATCAACCTCCATGCCTAAACCCATCATTTTGTTAAGCTTCCATAGTACTTCAGGGAATATAAATCTCTGCAAAGTGGCCTCAGTGGCATTGTCGAATGCATTGGCAAAGGGGTTCACAGGAAGTCCTAAGGCCAGGGTCTCTGGATCCTTGCCAAATGCTAGACCACAGATGTTATCAAATGTAAGCCTCAACAAAAGGTCTTGCAAGTCAACAGGTTTATGAAGCTCATGAGCTTCTGCCAAAATTGGCCACAGCCTTCCCCTGATTGACCTGTTGACCCACCTGCCCATGGCATTCCTTAGGGTTCTTGTGGTAAACTCTAATGCTGCAGTCTTCCTCTGCACCAACCATGTTTCTCCATCACTGTTGAATATGCCATCTCCCAAGAGGTCATGGAATGCTGCCTGCCACTGTGGGCCTTTAGGATAGTTATCAAACCTGGTCTTAAGAATATGCTCCAGATTTTTTGAATTGCATGTCACAGTAACAAGCCCCTGTTTCTTTGCAAGAAAGGGAATTGCACAGATACAGGTCTGATACGTTCCTCCCACTTCTCTGAGGTTATCTGAGATCCAGTCATGCATCCTAGCACGATTTTGCAGTAGTCCTGGCAGGCTTCCCACCACAGGCCACACCTTGGGTCCTCTCAAACGACCTACTATTGTTTTGAACCATGCCATGTATGCCACTATGACAGCAACCACCAATGCTATTGTGGAAAACTCCATGGCTGTTTTCTCCAATCTTCTTATATGGCCTACCCTCTATATAATCACCCAGGCCTTTCTCAAAATTCTCAAAAGAAAAACCAACAAGCAGAAAATTACTTCAAGGTACTTTAGAGAATTACTACGTACTGCCTATATACCGCTGTTTCAATGGTCGTCACGAAGCTTCATGCAGCATCTATACTTCATTACCTACAATCTCCAGAAACTCTTTATAACAGGATTCTCTCAGGCCATGGAATTAAACTATTCTTCTTGGGCTTTGAGAAATCAGGGGCCTTCTCTTCCACCAACTAGAATCTCAACTCAGTATATTCTGATACTCTGCTCGGCTTCCTTCAACCAGAGATACTTGATCCTTGTGTGATGTTTCTGCAAATGTAAGTCCAGGTTAACATTAAAATTTTGCTACAACACAAAATGCTGATCAACCAACTAATGCAAATTAGCAAAAAGTCATCTCTGACATATCTCTGACATGTCTAGGGATGGCATATTCACTAAGAATTGACAATAATTTTCTTTAACATTTCCATACCGACATTGACAGAACCCTCCTTCGGTGTCCTCTTTCTCCAACTTATCTCCCAAATTACTAATAAGATAGCTTCCTAAACACATTATCATGTAACAAACCCATCTAAATTACTAATAAGCTAGCTTCATAAACACACTATCAAGTAACAAACCCATCTAAATTACTAATAAGATAGCATCCTAAACACATTATCAAGTAACAAACCCATCTAAATTACTAATAAGATAGCTTCCTAAACACATTATCAAGTAACAAAACCCATCTAAATTACTAATAAGATAGCTTCCTAAACACATTATCAAGTAACAAACCCATCTACTGCTTACCATGGACGAAGGCAATGACTGTAATTTAAAGCACAGAACCAAAGATCTGTTCACCAACTTTCTACAAACATAAATAAACCTAACATGCTAATACCATGACTCCATGATAGATATATAAAACCTAAGGTCATTCAATACTGTAAAAAATCAGAGGCGTTCAAGAAACTGTTCACCTACTTTTCCTAACACAATTTAAAATTCTGGCTGCATACACATCATATAATGAATATATCTAGGAGGCTGTGAACAAGTAAAAATTTGTAATCTAGTCACGAAAACTTAAGGTCGCACTTTTCTTGTCTTTCCCTTCACGCCAATGCTTTGGCAGCTGAGAGTTTTACACCAGATTTGAGAAATCCTTCTTCAAGCACACCATTAAATGCCTGCAACTGCCTGTGGCAGCATTAATCATGTCAGCCTGTGAACTCACGAATCATGGAGGTCAACGAAACCTTATCGTGACACCACATAACCACACAGTGCATGAAAAAATTATGGAAATTAAATGACTGGCATCTTCATTTATGAAATCTGTTAATGGGAACACTAAATGAACATCAATTAAGACAAACATCCATATACAGCCATCTATTAACTAAATGATCTCTATTAAGATCAATAATCCACAACATTAAACACTTGAACCCCACTGCAAGTACAGAAGTCCCAGAAGTAGAAGCTCTCCATTAAGAGGCCTCAATAAGTGGGGCTATATATGCTACCTGCACCTTGAAAAACATAAACACCCAGAAGCTAAAATCTTATGCATGATCTTCTAAGGCCTTTAACACCCCCACCTGCTTGGTAAACCTTATAGCAGTGACCAAACAAGTTCATCAACCTGACGTAAGAACACATACAAGGGCACTCAGAACACAATTATATATTCGCCCCCAAGCTCAATACACAAGCTCAGTACTTCTGAAATGGGAATTCTGGGGCTTGTAGGACATAAACAATCATTTGCTTTCTGCTATACCTTCAAAACTAAGTGCATAAGCATGGCCTGCTCAGAATTAATCTGTTATTAGCACATCTTATACAGATTATTGGACCATAAAATGAGAATGTTCAATTAAATGTGTCTAAACCTTGCCATTAACTTCAAAATCAAATCCATCACCACCTCAAATCCCATGAACAGTAATTCTAAGACAACTAGTCCACCATTCGAATACATTAACGTTGGATAACTAAAGCATGCCATGATTAGAACACCATATTCGCATATATGGTGTGAAGAAATTAATTTCTTGACCAGTCAATAATTGAAGGAATAGTTGAAATCACTTACTGCAAAGGAATTATCATTCAGACTGCTCAGGAAAAATGATCAACAATTATACTCTATTATTTCTTAATGAGCTTATTACAGAACAGTTCCAAAAATTATATTAAATAGTAAATCGATTAATATCTCTTACAGCTGTCCAAAAAAGATAAAAAAAACTTCAAAATATGAAAATCACAATGTAATAAAAGTCTCTAAAAACTAGTTTTCTGAGAATTTATTACCAATTAAAACAGTTGGCATCATTTATCCAACCTCAAAAGTTGCAGGGGTCCAATAATTTGCATCAAAATGTTGCTTTTGACCTTGTAGATCTTCAGGACCACAAACTCAAAAATCACGAGGGAAGAAGCTTCCATGTTGTGACCATCTATCACTACCTTTTTAACTACCCCAATACCAACCAAGTGCAAAAGCTGCATGACCTTAAAAATTGCAACGAACCATTGAAAATAACTATAACAAAATGATCGAGCCTGGCCTAAAACATTAGTAACATACAATGCTCTGCAGAGGAATCTTACCTTAAAGAATCTCCATGCCCACAACCTCAAATTTCATCAGAAAAGCTCCTAAAACTTCCAATTCTCCAGTACCAGGTCTCCAGAACTATGGCTAAACCACCCAAAAGGTTTTAAAACATGACCTGAATTCACATCACCTATGTTTCAGTACCCACTTCAGAGATGCATATATTTTTCCTGATTGTTAAGAGAGTAATGCTATCTAGACAGTACAGGTATATATACTCTTGACAGGATCACAGAGCCAGAAAGACAGAAGGATCATTAGTACCTCACTAATATTTTTTGCAGAGGTAAGTATATTATATAGCACTTCAAAAACTGTAGTCTACAGAACATGGGAATGGGACACCTTAATAATGACAGGCTGTGAGACTAGAGTAGCGGTTTTTTTATGGAGGCCTCATTTTTGCCTTAATATCTCCGCAGAAATTAACCCCCTCATTTGCATTAATGAATGTGGGTTGTTAGGTGTTGGGTGACGAGAAAATGTGTGTGATGGCTGTCACAAGGTCGGTAGTACAGACCACCACCCCCGTACAAAATGTTTAAGAATGAATACCTTTTACATAACCAAGGGTTTTATCTAATTTCCTGTCAAATTTTTCTCTCCAAACTCCCTACACTGCAAGAGAACTTATGCAACAAGAAACCCACTCATTAATTCTAATCACAGTAGATTAGCTACCCCAACTGCTATAAAAATTACCTTTTTTTGTTTTCAACCATAATTGGGGTTTTTCTCACCCCCTGCCCCAACTATCTTTGACCATTAGAGTCTTTGAAATGATCTTTCTGTCATTATGAGGTCTGCCTAAGCAATGAGCGGTAATGGGAGACTATTAAATATGGTTGCCTGCAAGAACAGTAAAAAGGATTGTGAAATTGTTCGATCATAACAGCTGGGCAATTGGGTAGGATAAAAAATTGTTTCAAAATGATGTCAATAGAATGGATGGGGAAAATGTAGTAGTTTTGAATTGCAAATAGATTAGAGTTTTATGAGAAAATTGTGGAAAATTATAATTGGATTAAGGGCTTGATTTAAATTTTTGGATTGTATTTTGGTCTTTGTTATAGCTAATTTTGCATATTCTAAATTCTTAAATGATGCATTTGATTTTGATGTTTTTTAGCTTCTTTGTATGCAACTTAAATGCTTATAGCTATTGTTCTTACTTTTGGGTGGCACAAACTAATGTCTTTGTATGCAACTTAAATGCTTATAGCTATTGTTCTTACTGTTTGGTGGTAGAAACTAATGTTGTGGGATCCATTTATGCACTAAGGAGTCAACAAGTGACCATTTCAAAGTGTCACTTGGATTGTATTGTAATTTATTATTAGGGGAAGAGCATTGGTCATCGTTATACCTTATTTTGCATATACTAGACCCTTAAAACAATGTATATGATTTTGACGTTTTTTTGTTGTTGTCTTTGTGTGTGATTTCACTGCTTCTAGCTAATGTTCTTGTTTTTCAGTAGTATAGACTAATGTTGTGGGATCCATTTGTGCACTCAAGGGGTCAAAAGGTGATCATTTCAAAGTGTGGTTGAAATATATTTCTTATCGCCCCAGCATATTCCTTATCACCCATTACTTGTTAGCTTTGACAACAGAACAAAATTGTACAATTGATCCAATACTTAATGCACAATTTGATCCAATACTTATGCACAAATGCCTAATAATCATGCTTTATTGGTACTAAATAAAGACGTACAACTATTCTAATTACTAACTTTTGTTTCTCCTAAAATGAGTGACAATTGTCCCACTAAATGATTTTTAATAAGCTTGTAATTGAGACTTAGGCCAACTATACTCTTCCTCTAATTAGATAAACATTAGACAAGATATTATAATATTAAAATTTTCAGATTTCTATATTATAATATTAAAATTTTCAGATTTCTATCAACTTTTGCACTGCATTCTAATTCATCATTAGTTTGAAGTCAATTAATTGATAGGTTAATAAAAAAATTATATATTGGATAAAGTTATCAGAAATAAACTGATCTATGCATTTTTAAGGGTTTTTTCTTTTATATAAAATTTTAATGCTGTGGTACATGGCAGGCAAGAGAGCATTTTCGTGCACCGCATAGGAATTAAAAACTTATGAAACACATATCTTTCGTTTTCTGACATTTCATCTGAGACAAGAGATGTAACATAAAAAGCAATAAATGACCGTTCAAAGTTGTTGATCTGCCTCCTGTAAACCGTATTTATTACTAGCATGAGAGCTCCAAGTATTTTATTGAAGAAAAGACTTTTTTTTAATAGTAAGACTTTATAGTTGAGCATACCTACACTCCAACTTTAGTTATTAATAATGGAAAAGACTTCAATTGAAGAGTATTTTGTCTTGTGTAAAGAAAATGTTATAATGAGAAAAGAGAAATAAAATAGGGTTGTAAGAAGTACATTCGATAGGACTAAACTTATCTAGGTAAAAGTTATTTTGTTTTTATATTGTTCTTATGATTGTCCCTTTCATAAATTGAAACTCATTGTCTAGGTCTAATCCTATATATATATATATGAAAGTTCATACACTAAATTAAGTTTCAATTTATTAATTTTAATAGGTAGGGAATAAGAGAATATTGTATATTTTGTCATTTTTGTTTAGATTTTATTTTAATATATGTTTTTAAAGTATATTTTATTGAAAAGTTTAGAATTTTTAAAGTAACAAGTATAACATAGAATTAAAATTAATGGGTTAATTGTTTTTTTTGATAAGTGGGTTAATTGTATTTTTCTTTCTTTGAAGTCTTAAAAATATTTTTTATTATTAATATAGTGAAAATAATAATGATAAATATCTTCAGATGTGTAGTGTCATGGTTTAAACACTTCATTGGTGAAGTGACCACTAAAGTTTAAACCCATGTTGGACAACTTAGTTCATAGGCCTAGTGTCTTTACTGGGTCGTTGAGCTTGCAGGTTTGAACAAATGTAGTGTGGGGATGAAGTCCTCCACTTGTATATAAACTAAGTTTCAATTTATTAATTTTAATAGGTAGTAAGAGAATATTGTTATTTTGTCATTTTTGTTTGGATTTTGTTTTAATATATGTTATTTTTGTATATTTTATTGAAAAGTTTAGAATAGTTTAAGTAACAAGTATAACATAGAATTAAAATCAATGGGTTAATTGTATTTTTCTTTATAAGTAGGTTAAGTGTATTTTTCTTTTCCTAAAGTCTTAAAAATATATTCTATTATTAATATAGTGAAAATAATAAGGACAAATGTCTTCAGATGTGTAGCGTCATGGTTTAAACCTTCATTGGTGAAGTGACCACTAAGGTTCAAACCCATGTTGGACCACATAGCTTGAAGGCCTTGTATCTTTTCTGGGTCATTGAGCTCGCAAGTTTGAACAAGTGTAGTGTGGGGATGAAGTTCTTCGTTTGTGGCCTCCATGGCTCATAGCTTTGAGACAAAGTGTTTCATGTGGATTCGGAGGGCGTGTCATGCCAACGTCACCAATCATGTTTAAAAGTTTACCAGCCATTAAATTTTAAAAAAGTAATGATAAACATTTTGTCATATGTTGATTCTCCTCTTATTGTAAAATTAATTTTTATTGGGTTTTTTGATTTACATTCCAAACCACATTGGAAAAAATAATTTTTTCATTACTTCTATTTTAACTAAAATTGAGCTTTTTCAATAATTATGGTCTCCTAAGATTTCAACTCAATTAATAGTTTGTATTTGATTGAAATGACATTACTCTTTTGAGATGAGACATTTATCAAACATGTAAATGGTGTATTGATTAGGAGGCTGACATGTAAACAATAATTTAATGGTGAATAGTGACATACTTTTATAATATATCAAAAATATAATACATGATTAACATACAAAGGTAGGTGGGATATAATCACCCCAAGAAGTCTATGGTGAAGCCAAACAGACAAAAATAAGAGTCACCAAACTACTCTATCCATGGCTATATTAACAATAGAAGGAGGAGGATTGCAATCAAGTGTGAAACCCCAAACATTTAAGAGCTCTTGGTCATTAGCAATGGGATTTCAACCTATGAGGATGTGATCTTGATATTTTATCTTTAAATTGCTATGAAGTAGCACAAATAGGTGAAATGGAAATATTCAATATAAAATATCACATGTCCCACTAGCCAAAATGGACACATTAAGAAATAAAGGAATATCCATATGGTAAAGGGGTCCACCCATAATGTTAAGGATGTGAAGTAGAGAGTGAAAGGTGAGAGAAAGAGAGAGGTGGAAAGATAGGTTTAGGCATTAAGAGAGAGACAAAGAGTGAGATAGAGAGATAATGGAGAGAGGGAGAGTGATAGGTATAAAGCTTAATGGATACAAAGAGTGTGAGATAAAGAGAAAAAGAGACATAAGGAGGGGGGAAGGGATCAAGAGAGAGGGAGATTTATGTAGAAAAATATGGGTAGGAAGGGATGGAGGTAGAGGTATGTATAGAGAGGGAGAGGGGAGATATAGATAAGAAGAGAGGGAAAGGGTGCTAGAGAGATAAGTGGAGAGGAATAAAGTAAGGGTAGGATAGAGAGAAAGGGGAAGAGAGAGAGAGGGAGATATGCAGAGAACTAGATGTATGGAGAAAGTGAGGGGAGATATGTAGGGAGAGAGAGAGAGAGGAGATAAAGATAATTATAAAAAGGGAAGTAGAGAGAGGTGGGGAGAGGGAACGAGGGGTGAGATAGAGAGAAGAGAATGCGTGTGAGGTAGGTAGAGAAGAGAGAGGAGATACAAAGAAGAGTGAAGGGTGAAAGAGATAGGTTTAGAGATTGGAGAAAAAAGAGATGTAGAGATAAAGGGAGACAAAGAGAGTTAAATACATATTGTTGGTTCACAAAATGGTTTTTATTCTTTGAAAGACACCAATATACTTATAGATAAATTTTTAGGAGTGGTTTATTCTAAATATAGGAAAATCTAAGGCAATTGGACCAACTATAGGGACAGGATTTACCTCTGCACTTTTGGTTCTGCAAGACCAAGGTAGGTTCACCTAATCTAGCTCAACATACAACATTCTACAATTCTCTCTAGACTTTAATAGCAGAACATGATAAGAAAATACTAAATGATGACCGATCATTCATTGATTCTCAATTACCATAAATAACATACAACCTTATAACCACAATATTTAAAGAATTTTGAATGGTTATTTTTTTTTTGCAGAATATAACCAAACCCAACCAAACATATATCAATGTAGAAAATACTTGTTCCTAACCAGTGCCTTATCCATTGGGTAATATTTCTAATACAAAAGAAGAATACAAAAACCAACTGATGTCAATGATTCATGACCTACAATATTACCACCTTATGATAGTATTTATCCATTCAACCCATACCCATACTTCTTCTTATGAAAATCCTTGTGCAAACCAAATGAATTTATGTTCTATCCAGAGCAGTTTAATTTGATCCCAGATTAAAACTAAGGAATGGCAACATACACACAGATAAACTCTATGCAATGAATCATAAAATTCATAACTCAAGAAATGAACACATAGAAGAGACTTGAATCTGAAATATTTGTATTATATATGCTGAATCATGTTCTTGTATACACTTTGCTTCAAAATATGAACCGCTAAAATAATAGCCAAAGACCTGAAAGTTTCTATTTCTATATTGACATAGTCTAATACAGTCTACTATATCCTTGACTAAAAACTTATAAAATTTTATATCTTAGTTTTCCAGCACTTCTAAATGATCTTGGGAATTCTTTTACAGAGCAAGGATTGCAACAAGCTTTAGACTCAAGGAAAGTAAGTTGTCAACCACCAGAACTACTTGTGACAACATAGAGTTAATATAGAAGGGAGGGTTGAAAAGCCCAGAGATATCATAATCAAATAGGATTTACATTGTAGGCATAACCATAGCAAGCAAACTGCAAGGATAAGATTTTCTTCATTAATGACCTCCTATCCTTAGCTTCTCAATCAATATCAGAACTATCTCACCTACCTCCATGTGGCAGGGCTTGAATTTCTCTAACAATTTTCCCATACCATAATCTCCTTCTTCTAGAAGAATGTCCCTTTCAATATCAGATTTTAGCACCATCAAAGTAAAAAAATCATATCTAATCGACCAATATAAAACTCATTTGAATCAATTCTCTATCTACAATTATGTCCTTTCCATCTCTGCAAAATAAATCAGATTAGATAAAAAATCCAATATACCTAGCTCGTCAACTCCATTAACTTATCATCATTTTTAACCAGGAATCACCAAATGTTATCATGTGATTGGTTTGACTTTCTTCCTTTCGTTTCAACTCATAGTATGACCATTGCTATGTCATCAGACACTCCTCTATGAGCCAGTGACCCATAATAAATATAACCTTTCATTGAATCACCAACATTTGTTATCAACTTTACTAACCATCTACGAGTTGGTAGTGTCTTCTTTTTCACCACTACTCGCCCACTCGCCGACATTTTTCATCAACTACTACTAACCATTGCAATGTTGTGACTAACATAAAACCTTTATTCGCCAAGTCATCAACATCCTTTACTTAACCTCATTTTCATCTGCGAACTGGCGACCAACACAAAGCCTATTTCTTTAACCAACATGTGGCACTTCCTTGTTTCTCTTTATCAATCTAGACACGTGTCACCAAGGCGCAATGCCTTGATAAGTATCCCTCTTGCAACTTTTGATCATGGGAAAATACCTACCATATGATCAAACTTGACCTGACTTCCCTTTATCTCCTTCTATATCGGTCCCATGACCTCAGGGCAGACACTTGTCACTTAGGCGTGATCCCACAAAGATTAAATGATATGCAACTTTGGTTAATGACATCACGCCCACCATTGGATCAAACTTGATCTTCTCTATATCTATCTTCTCCTTTAGCCTCGACTAGGTCCCGCCACCAACTACGTGTCACTTAGGCTTAATGCCTTGAAGGGTAAACTCTTCGCATCTTCTGATCACAGGATTGTGCTCACCGTTGGATCTAAACGGATATGATTTTCTTTTAATACATCTCGAGAACTTAGACTTAGGAAAAATTAATTCATGGGTCTCTCTAGGCTTTATGACTTAATAAACTTGGCCCCCTTCAATGATACTTAAGAAACATGTTTTAAAACCAACTTAAGTGACTCCCAAAAAGTAACGAAGAAATATAAAAACCAAGGGATACTTAGGTTTTAAAACAAGGAAAATAACTAGGGCTTGGACCAAATAACACCTAGGGCTTATATGAAGAGGATTTGGACACAATTTAATACAGAGGGCCAGAAAAATATTTGCATTCCTAATAGTCACTACTACATTTGACATCATTTTTCTACCAAAATTTTCGACCATCAATTAAAAAGGTTTAGGTTGGTCGGATTATAGAAGGAAAACTTCCTCTCTTTTTTTAATCCATGCCCGTGTTAGTCTAGATTTAGACCAATACCATGTAGGTCAGAATTTCGACCAACACGGGCATAACTTTAAAAAGAAAAAAGATTTCACTCATTTCATTGTTTGGTTTTAACTTGGAGCGCGCCAAGGAGCTGGAGCCTACGATTTTTTGACCTGTTATTTGGTGAGAGTAAAAGGAGGACTGCCTATAAGGATTTCCTTACTCTACATTTGTTTGGCATTGTTTTATTAGTTACCTACTTAGGGCCCATGAGCAATGTGCTAGGGCATAATGTATTTGGTATTTGCTGACATGTTTTTGATAATTGTTTATATACATTTGATTCAGAGATGAACTTGAAAAACCCTAAATTTCTAAATCACCGCATCATGTTACACTATAAATGTACTAGTGTTAGGTTTATGATTGTAAGGTTGAAAGAGGAAATATTGCAAACAAGATTGAGAAAACTGTGTTTTTAACATTTTTTTTGTACTGGCATTTGTTTTCTGCCGACTTCGTGTGGATTGGAATGTCAAATCTAACTCCATAGGAACAATGGAGTTTTTAATTTCTAGTTTCTAGAGTGTATTTATTTTGATGTTATGTAAATTTAATTTAAAAATCAATAATATCAAGACAAGTATAAGCATTGTTAAGTGGATTTGTATTCTCAATTCAATTAGTGCAAGAATATGATGTACTTTACATACTATTAAATTTTTGACAAACTTTCACATATTAACTTTTGAAGTAGAACTAAAGGCAATGCATTGTTGTTAACTTGTTATTAATAAAAAATTTATTAGCAAATCAGAAATCAGTTATTGTTCATGTTGTAAAACTAAACTATTTTAACTAAAGTATACATGCAGTTTTTACGGGAAGAGGTTGAACAAACTATAATCTTGAACAAACTAAGTAGAATATGTAGACATTTGTTACACTGTCTCTTTTCTCTATGGTTGATTATAAATATCATAGTGTTTTATGTCACTTTCATTAATTGTATCATGGTTGTGCTCTACTATTGTACTTACCCTTTAACATATCTCCAATGATTACAATGACTTGCACATGCTTGTACATTGTGGTTGTTCCATCTTCTTATTGTGATTGTTTCTAATTTAAGGCATGATATGTCAATGTCTTCTTATTGTATTTATTATATTAGGACTTCAAACTGAGTGACATTTCCTTTCACATGAGCATAGAATTCAAAATTGCTTCTATAGAAGAAATTGTTCATTAATAGTAGATAGATGTGTTTTTCCCTATGATCTCATGATAATGGCCATATTCAATAACTCTATAACATGATGGTTGTTCCTTTTAAGAGAGATGGTTGTTCCATTGTTCTAAAAACTACACTTTGTTGTCCTTTTGACATGATAGCATTATATGTCAGAAACTTTGAGGTTCTCTTACCTTTTGTATGTCATGGCTTCACCTCTATGTAGCTAAATCTCACTCTGAAAATGATCTTCTTTTAGGAAACAATGAAAATACTCTATGGGTTCATACTTATTGTGACTTCCCATGGTGCACTATCATTGCTGGTACACTGTATTTTTCCAATTCTTTTAAATTGTCACTGTCTTTGAAAATTAATGCCATATGTTGCTTACATTTGATTCAATTTCCATATTAATTACTCTCTTTAGTTGTATTAGGAACTTTTTCCTTAAGCATGTGTGATGCAAACCTAGATATAGATGGGCATTAATGCATTAATGCTCAATTGAATTCCTTAATGCAGCTCCCAGAGAAAGAGAGTAAGAGAATATTGTATAGGTTGTCATTTTTGTTTAGATTTTATTTTAATATACTAAGTTTCAATTTAATATGTAGTGAGTAAGAGAATATTGTATATTTTGTCATTTTTGTTTAGACTTTATTTTAATATATGTTTCTATTTTATTGAAAAGTTTAGAATTTTTAAAGTAACAAGTATAACATAGAATTAAAATCAATGGGTTAATTGTATTTTCTTGATAAGTGGGTTAATTGTATTTTTCTTTCTTTGAAGTCTTAAAAATATTTTTTATTATTAATATAGTGAAAATAATAATGATAAATATCTTCAGATGTGTAGTGTCATTGTTTAAACACTTCATTGGTGAAGTGACCACTAAGGTTCAAACCCATGTTGGACAACTTAGCTCATAGGCCTAGTGTCTTTACTGGGTCGTTGAGCTTGCAGGTTTGAACAAATGTAGTGTGGGGATGAAGTCCTCCATTTGTATATAAACTAAGTTTCAATTTATTAATTTTAATAGGTAGTAAGAGAATATTGTTATTTTGTCATTTTTGTTTGGATTTTGTTTTAATATATGTTATTTTTGTATATTTTATTGAAAATTTTAGAATATTTTAAGTAACAAGTATAACATAGAATTGAAATCAATGGGTTAATTGTATTTTTCTTGATAAGTAGGTTAATTGTATTTTTCTTTTCCTAGTCTTAAAAATATTTTTTATTATTAATATAATGAAATAATAAGGACAAATGTCTTCAGATGTGTAGTGTCATGGCTTAAATCTTCATTGGTGAAGTGACCACTAAGGTTCAAACCCATGTTGGACCACATAGCTTGAAGGCCTTGTATCTTTTCTGTGTCATTGAGCTCGCAGGTTTGAACAAGTGTAGTGTGGGGATGAAGTTCTTCGTTTGTGGCCTCTATGGCTCATAGCTTTGAGTCAAAATGTTTCATGTGGATTCAGAGGGCATGGCATGCCAACGTCACCAATCATGTTTAAAAGTTTACCAGGCATTAAATTTTCAAAAAGTAATGATAAACATTTTTCCATATGTTGATTCTTATCTTACTATAAAATTAATTTTTATTGGGTTTGTTTGGTTTACATTCCAAACCACATTTGAAAAAATAGTTTTTTTCATTACTTTTATTTTTACTAAAATTAAGATTTTTCAATAATTTTGGTCTCCTAAGATTTCAACTCAATTAATAGTTTTTATTTGATTGAAATGGCATTACTCTTTTGAGATGAGACATTTATCAAACATGTAAATGGTGTATTGATTGGGAGGTTGACATGTAAACAATAATTTAATGGTGAATAGTGACATACTTTTATAATACATCAAAAATACAATACACAATTAGCATACAAAGGTAGGTGGGATATAATCATCCCAAGAAGTCTATGGTGAAGCCAAAAATAAAAAAATAAGAGTCACCAAACTATTATATCCATGGCAATATTAACAATAGAAGGAGGGGGATTGGAATCAAGTGGGAAACCCCGAACATTTAGGAGCTCTTGGTCATTAGCAATGAGATTTCAACCTATGAGGATGTGATCTTGATCTTTTATCTTTAAATTGCTATGAAGTAGCACAAATAGGTGAAATGGAAATATTCAATATAAAATATCCCATATCCCACTAGCCAAAATGGACACATTAAGAAATAAAGGAATATCCATGTCGCAAAGGGGTCCACCCATAATGTTAAGGATGTGAAATTCCTTAGGAACCATAGTGACCTCATTTAGAATTGTGATTGTAAGCCAACTAATCATATGAAACCACCACTTGAGGAACTTTAGTTGATGTAGATCACCTTAATTTTGAATCCATTCACATTCTAAGTAACTTATAAAAAGCTATCTTCCCAAGAAACCTAAATTATGTTGGAAATAAAGCTACATTAGTTTTGCATGAGTTCCTTAATCATGAGGATGGTATGAAATTGTAGGTCATGCCATATGATATGGGTAGAGATAGTACCAAAATTAATACAATACTAGAGAAGGAATTTTGTTAGCCAATTTTCCTATCATAGCCAAAATCTAAAGAAAATGGTCTTATCTTGTTAGAAACCCTAGAAAATTGTCTTGCCCTGGTCGCAAATTGCTTTAATTTGTGAAGAAGGAGTATAATGTTTTATAGCCTATGAGCTTAACCATGGATAGTCCAAGATGTATACAAGCTCTAGTTCAGATCGCATGTGCTCAAGTGCAAAAACTAGGGAGAAACTACATTTTTAAGGTCTCAGAAATAGGTCTAAATCCATGTCCTAAGGGTTTCCAAAATTTGTTTAAGTCTACAAAACCCTACCCAAGTCTATTTATCCATTACCTTTTCTTGGTCACTTAAGTCCCCTTTATGCACGTGTTTTATTTCCTTGGTGGTTCATTATGTCTCTTATTTAGTGACTCTACGACTAAGCATTCGCCAGATCTCTAGGTTCTCGAGCAGTTGGTCATTTTATCTAGCGATCTAGTGACTGTGGTGTTCACGTATTCTTCAAGTCCTGGTGTAAAGAAAGTGTTATTATGAGAAAAGAGAAATAAAATAGGTTTTTAAGAAGCACATTTTCTAGGACTAAACTTATCTAGGTAAAAGTTATTTTGTTTTTATATTGTTCTTATGATTGTCCCTTTCATAAATTGAAACTCATTGGCTAGGTCTAATCCTATATATATATATATATATATATATGAAAGTTCATACACTAAACTAAGTTTCAATTTATTAATTTTAATAGGTAGGGAGTAAGAGAATATTGTATATTTTGTCATTTTTGTTTAGATTTTATTTTAATATATGTTTTTAAAGTATATTTTATTGAAAAGTTTAGAATTTTTAAAGTAACAAGTATAACATAGAATTAAAATCAATGGGTTAATTATATTTTTCTTTCTTTGAAGTCTTAAAAATATTTTTTATTATTAATATAGTGAAAATAATAATGATGAATATCTTCAGATGTGTAGTGTCATGGTTTAAACACTTCATTGGTGAAGTGAGCACTAAGGTTCAAACCCATGTTGGACAACTTAGCTCATAGGCCTAGTGCCTTTACTGGGTCATTGAGCTTGCAGGTTTGAACAAATGTAGTGTGGGGATGAAGTCCTCCATTTGTATATAAACTAAGTTTCATTTTATTAATTTTAATAGGTAGTAAGAGAATATTGTTATTTTGTCATTTTTGTTTGGATTTTGTTTTAATATATGTTATTTTTGTATATTTTATTGAAAAGTTTAGAATATTTTAAGTAACAAGTATAACATACAATTAAAATCAATGGGTTAATTGTATTTTTCTTGATAAGTAGGTTATATTTTTTATTATTAATATAATGAAAATAATAAGGACAAATGTCTTTAGATGTCTAGTGTCATGGCTTAAACCTTCATTGGTGAAGTGACCACTAAGGTTCAAACCCATGTTGGACCACATAGCTTGAAGGCCTTGTATCTTTTCTGGGTCATTGAGCTCACAGGTTTGAATAAGTGTAGTGTGGGGATGAAGTTCTTCGTTTGTGGCCTCTGTGGCTCATAGCTTTGAATCAAATTGTTTCATGTGAATTTAGAGGGCATGGCATGCCAACATCACCAATCATGTTTAAAAGTTTACCAGGCATTAAATTTTCAAAAAGTAATGATAAACATTTTTCCATATGTTGATTCTCGTCTTACTGTAAAATTAATTTTTATTGGGTTTGTTTGGTTTACATTCCAAACCACATTCGAAAAAATAGTTTTTTTCATTACTTTTATTTTTACTAAAATTAAGATTTTTCAATAATTTTGGTCTCCTAAGATTTCAACTCAATTAATAGTTTTTATTTGATTGAAATGGCATTACTCTTTTGAGATGAGACATTTATCAAACATGTAAATGGTGTATTGATTGGGAGGTTGACATGTAAACAATAATTTAATGGTGAATAGTGACATACTTTTATAATACATCAAAAATACAATACACAATTAGCATACAAAGGTAGGTGGGATATAATCATCCCAAGAAGTCTATGGTGAAGCCAAAAATAAAAAAATAAGAGTCACCAAACTATTATATCCATGGCTATATTAACAATAGAAGGAGGGGGATTGGAATCAAGTGGGAGGCCCCAAACATTTAGGAGCTCTTGGTCATTAGCAATGAGATTTCAACCTATGAGGATGTGATCTTGATCTTTTATCTTTAAATTGCTATGAAGTAGCACAAATAGGTGAAATGGAAATATTCAATATAAAATATCCCATATCCCACTAGTCAAAATGGACACATTAAGAAATAAAGGAATATCCATGTCGCAAAGGGGTCCACCCATAATGTTAAGGATGTGAAATTCCTTAGGAACCATAGTGACCTCATTTAGAATTGTGATTGTAAACCAACTAATCATATGAAACCACCACTTGAGGAACTTTAGTTGATGTAGATAACCTTAATTTTGAATCCATTCACATTCTAAGTAACTTATAAAATGCTATCTTCCCAAGAAACCTAAATTATGTTGGAAATAAAGCTACATTAATTTTGCATGAGTTCCTTAATCATGAGGATGGTGTGGAATTGTAGGTCATGTCATATGTTATGGGTAGAGATAGTACCAAAATTAATACAATACTAGAGAAGGAATTTTGTTAGCCCATTTTCCTGTCATAGCCAAAATCTTAAGAAAATGGTCTTATCTTGTCAGAAATCCTAGAAAATTGTCTTGCCCTAACCGCAAATTGCTTTAATTTGCGAAGAAGAAGTATAATGTTTTATAGCCTACAAGCTTAGCCATGGATAGTCCAAGATGTATACAAGCTCCAGTTCAGATTGCATGTGCTCAAGTGCAAAAACCAGGGAGAAACTACATTTTTAAGGTCTTAGAAATAGGTCTAAATCCATGTCCTAAGGGTTTCCAAAATTTGTTTAAGTCTACAAAACCCTACCCAAGTCTATTTCTCTGTTACCTTTTCTTGGTCACTTAAGTCCCCTTTATGCATGTGTTTTATTTCCTTGGCAGTCTGTTATGTCTCTTATTCAGTGACTCTACGACTAAGCGTCCGCCAGATCTCCAGGTTCTCGGGCAGTTGGTCATTTTATCTAGCGATCTGGTGACTATGGTGTTCATGTATTCTCCAAGTCCTGACGGTAAATGACTTAGCATTTAGCGACCGCGTGAATGGTTTTGTTTCCCTTCAGTCGCATATTCTCCAAATGATCCAGTCAAGTATGTTAACACTCAACAATTTAGCGATAATCATAGATAAGGACATGATCAATGGCTGGTGTTTGATCTCATGATGTAACAAGGGTTAAGTGAAGGATATGGCAACTTGGTGAATAAAGCCTATCTCGTGTTCTCCAGATATAAACAAGGTTAAGAGAAATGTTTTGAGATCTAGTGAATACTTCAGTCGCGTGATCTCGTAATCCAGGTTGAGTTAAGATATTGTTTTGAGCGGCAAATGTGAACTGTTGATGCAGATTTGATCAGCAGCCAGCGCTATTTCTCTAGATTAAACCCAGAGTAAGGAAAAGACTTAGTGATCATGTGAATGCCTTTGTTCTCATGATCTATAGACATGACCCAGGTTAAGATAAACTTCTAGCGATCAGGTGAAGTCTTTGGTCGCATGATCTCTAGATAGAAGATGAGTTAAAGGTAAAGACTTGGAGATTAGATCTCGACCATAGATGAGAGTGGATTGGGTGGTAGTCGCTTGTTTTCTTGATGGAAGCCAGGGTCAAAGAAATGTTCAGTGATCACACAAATGCCTTTGTTCATGTGATCTCCAGACCAAACCCCAGTTAAGTAAAATGTATCATGACCTAGTGACTGCCTTCAGTCGCGTGTTCATTGAATCACTTAAGGTTAAGGAAGATTGCCGAGGTCAAGGTGGGTCCATTGCGAGGTCATGCACATTTTCTTGTTTCTGATTGGATGCTGATATATGATGATGTAGCCAGATTTTATAAAGGCTCAATTGACTGTTATAAAGATTTATGAGGATCATTTGATGTGCTGGGAAGAAACAAGATCGACAATGACATTTTAAACTTGATCAATTAACCGTTGCGGCCAGGATTTAAATTGTTTAAGGGTTTCTGCAGGGTTTTTGAACGCTGAACTAGATACAACAAGGCCAGATCTGATTTGTTCACTCCAAGGATGGTTGCAGGTCAAAATTGATGAGTAAGATGCAGTTAGCCACTATGGTCTATTTTTTGTTTCCTGATGTGCCATGTCGAGTTAATGCAAAACTGGTATTTTAATAGGGCGGCTAGGGTTTGATGGATGTTAGAGAATTCCATGCCTTGTTTCATGCAAGTTGTAGTTGGTTCTGGCATTTAAGGTTGTTTTATCTACAATAAGAAATCAGTGAATTGTAGTTGTAGTTAGCCTGTTGGTGTGAAACCCAAATTTTTGTACCTCAAATTTGATCTGATTTGCCTGGGTTTCCAGGCTTTCCTGATGGTTTTCATTTCTTGTTGTACTTGGTGGTTGTAGACCTAGTTTTGACCTAAATGATCCCAAGCTTGTTGCAATCCTTTAAAAGGATTTCCAAGATCATTTAGTAGGGGTTCCAATTTCTCTATAATTTTTAGGGTTGGTTCCATGAATGGTTCCTTCTATAAATATTTCCTTCTTCTCTTCATATAGGGTGTTTCTTGTATCCTTTCTGGTTTTCAGATAAGAATGTAAATTGTAACAAGTCTATCTTATGTATAAGATTTTAGCATATTCATACTACTATCAAATTGTCTCTATTTGGTTCTTGATCTTATTGACTTAAGCATCAAAGGTGTTTTAGTCTTTCTATTGTATGTTTGGAGATGTCTGCAATAGAGTTGTTTTCATAGAAAAAAATGAGTTTAGGAATTGTTTTCAGATGTGTATGAGTTGGGATATCAAGGGTATCTCATACTTGTCTTTCAGTGGATGCTGATTAATGTATTGCTTGCTTCTAGGTCTCTTCTAAGGGGAGGGTTAAAATCCTTTGAATAGGTGATTGCATATCTAAGTACACAGGTGGATTCTTAAGTATGGTTTGATCAATGGTGTATGATTGGTGTGAGGCATCAACATATTGGAATATGTTGCTTTCTTGTTTTATAGATCTTTGTTGCAATGTTCATTTGACTCTGTTGCCCATGTTGGATAAGGCACTGGTCTATGACAGATTTGGGGTATTTCAGAGATCCATACCACCCAAAATTTAAATCAAATCAAATTCTAAATCTTTAATTTAGTAAGTTGTGGACTTAATAGAAATATCCCATGCTTTATTTGTGAGTAATTTGATAGTGTGCTTAGCTTCACATCCTATCTCTTTATGTCATAGATAACAAGAAGTATTATGGGCACATATCTTCTTTGTAAGGATTAGTGAAAAGGTTGAGATTAAGTGATCCTAATCCTAGGTACACCTGCCTGAATTCTATAGAGTTTAAAGTGTAGAAAGCTTTAGTTCTTTGTTCATTGGTCCTTGTTCTTGTATGAATGTACTGATTTTGGGAAGTAAGCTACCCCATAGGTATATCTCTACATTAATAAAGGTAGTTAAAATCTTGTTAAATCAAGAGCCAACAAAATGGCGACTCTACTAGGGAATATAGATGATACAGTCATGCTAAATCTAGTTTGATATCTTTGGTGTTATAAACAATCTATAAATAACGCGGGTACAAGTTGAGTTAGACTCCTGGTTGGCTTATTTATCATATTTAGTGGTTACCATTGAAAGTATAGAGTCAGATTAAAAAATGTTTATTATCTCACCAAGTTGTGAGTGGCGACTCTAAGTTCTCTGTTTGATCAATGCGTATTGATATATTTTCAGTCCTAATAAACAGTGTATAAAATCCTGGTGAAGTTTTGGTTGATTGGAAGGAGATACAAAGAATAAGTAAAACATTTTCCTCTTCAAGGAGGTGGCGACTTTGCAATCAAAGAACCTGATGGAGCTACAAAGAAGGCTCTAGATCTGCGCTACTTCCAATCAACAAGTTAAATTTCAACTGTAGTACTATCAGGTATTTTCCATTTAATGTTTTATATTTTCATGGTCCTTATTGGGTGAAGAAGTCACCATAGGAGGGACTTTTGGATTGTGGGTCTACATATCTCTCCAGATTTGTTGAAAAATTTAGGTTTCTTTCTTTGGAGACATATGTGTGATTTAGGTGTCCTTATGGCTGCATACACTATTCATGATAAAACCTAAGAATTTCATTAAGTAAGGGTACGGTCCATAATGGATTCGCACATAATTTTTTCTTTACAAAGGTATGAGCCATTGTGTTTTGATGGTATTCATGGTTTCCCAAATGAGATTCCTAGCCAAGTTAGGGAGCATTTACAAGAGTTTAAGGGGAAACAATTAGATTCAACATATAAACATTTGGAGGATTTTGTTGATCTGATGGGAGACTTTGATATTTGTCATGAAGATATCTTCATGAAGTTGTTGGTCCAAACTTTGAAAGATGATGTTAGATTTTGGTTTTATTCTTTACTAGAAAATTCTATTTCTTCATTGGAAGAATTGAGATCAGCTTTCATGGAGCAGTTTGTTGAAAGAATGAATGCAAGTAGTGTGTTGAACAAATTGATGGACATTGAAATTAAAGAAGATGAGTTAGTCCCATCATTCAACATCATATTTTCAAAGGCATTGCATGATATTCCAAAAGGCTATAGGCCCGATGATCAGGTTTATTTGGTAATTTATTTGGGTGCTTTTGGTAGAAAGATGAGCTTCTTGTTGAGGGATAAAGAGCCATAGACTTTACATCAGGATTTTACTACAATGATGGATATTGAAAATAACCTGAAATATGGGAATACCAGAGGATATTTGTTTGTTGGAGTTCGCTGTCATAGTGCATCAGATAAAATAGACTGGTGTGTATCAAGAAGTGAGAGTCAATGTCAAAGTGTTTCTATCCCTGCCGATCCTACTAACCATGATGCATATTGTGCTTCTGAACAAAATGTAAATGAGGATTGTTTTTAGCAAGCAATAGTTGCCCCTTGTATAGGAGTTAACATGGTTAGTAAAGAATTGCAAAGTGTCCTTGATGCAAAGATAGATATATACAGGGGTTACACACCAAGTAATTTTGTAACTAGTCTTTCTAGTTGTGAGGCTCAAAAAACAAATTATTTGCAGTCAAGTATTGAAAATGAAGAGGGGGAAGATCTTTCATCAGATGATGATAAAGCCCCAAATGATGAGATTCTATCAGACTTCACTGGTGTTGATAGTGAGAGAGAGGTTTCTTGGAGCCAAAGTGACCTTGATCTTCTTGAAGATAAGGAAATGGTTTATAGGCAACTTAGTGAGGAGTCTGATTCAAGTTCATATGTTTCAGCTAATAGTGAGGACAAAGTTGATTTTTCAATTTGTATGCTCTCATCCTTTGATTCATCATATGAATCTGTTGATCCTAGGATAGATGAAAGTTCATATGAGCTTGAATATGAAACCATGGTGGATCATTTTTCTCTTGAAATAGAAATGGAGGTCAGCTTGTTTGATCTAGACATTAGAGGTTTTAATACTGATAATCATGTGAGATCAATGTCCTATCAAGGGGAATTTGATAGTGCTGATAGTGCACCCTGCACCAGTGATTCATGTCAAGGAAACATATGCCAAAATATTGGTATGTGTAATGGAGTGCTTATTGATTTGTTCATGCCTAAATTTGAAACATTTTATGAAGAGCTGAAAGAGGTTTCAACTCCTACATCAGATTATTTACTTCAACCAGAGGTATGTTCATTTCTCTAGGAATGGGAGGTAGAGAGTGTTGATGCCTTGTTTTCAAAAGATTTTGAAATTAATCAGCTAGGATATACCAGTTATCAAGCAAAACATGAGTCTTTTACTTTCCCAGTCCAACATGATGATGTTTCCCAGGATAAGATGAGTCTAAAGCCACAAGTTGTAGTTCAAAGCAATCTTCTTGAGCACTTGTGTAATGTACACAGGTTTGAATTTCAAAATTTCTTTTTTGATATTCAAGTATATTTTGAAAGAGGCCAACACGTTTCTCGTTATGATGAGGAGTCAGGATATTTTTCTCCTCAGTTGGATAGATTCCTTAAGGAGTGTGACAGTTCTATGTCACATAATGATCTATACTTTTAGTATTTCGGTGATTTGCAAATGCCTTTTGATAGTGAGGGTGCTGGTTATATTCCATATGATATGTTGAAAATTTATGGAGGCATGTTTGGTCATATTGGCAAAGATAATGGTTTCAGTTTACCTCTGATGCATGGAGATGAGAATTGTATCTTTGATAAAGGTAAGTACTGATTCTCATTATCAGAACTTGAGGTTGTTTGTAAATATTTGTACATATTGTATAGTTCTTTCCCTTCTTGTTGTGTGTTTCCTTTCATGCTTTCCTATTTCCAGTCTGTTAGTTTTTTGAGAAGGTTCCCTGTAAGTTTTTGTCTAGAGGATGGTCCACTTCCTCCAAGAATTTTGAATTCTTGCATGGACACAAGTTACCCATCATCCCTAGGTAGAGCTACTATTAGCCCATTTTCCTATCATAGCCAAAATCTAAAGAAAATGATCTTATCTTGTCAGAAACCCTAGAAAATTATCTTGCCTTGGCTAGAAATTGCTTTGATCTGTGAAGAAGATGTATATGGTTTTATAGCTTGTGAGCTTAGCCATGGATAGTCCAAGATGTTTACAAGCTCTAGTTTAGATCGCATGTGCTCAAGTGCAAAAACTAGGGAGAAACTGCATTTATAAGGTCTTAGAAATAGGTCTAAATCCATGTCCTAAGGGTTTCCAATTTTTTTTTAAGTCTACAAAACCCTAACCAAGTCTATTTCTCCGTTACCTTTTCTTGGTCACTTAAGTCCCCTTTATGCACATGTTTTATTTCCTTGGCAGGCTATTATGTCTCTTATTTAGCAACTCTGTGACTAAGTGTTCGCCAAATGGTAGTTGGTCATTCTATCTAGCGATCTGACGACTGTGGTGTTCGTGTATTCTCCAATCCTGGTGATCAATGACTTAGCATTCAATGATCAGGTGAACGGTTTTTTTTCCCTTCAGTCGTGTGTTCTCCAAATGATCAGGTCAAGTATGTTAACACTCAATGATCCAATGATAATCGTAGATGAGGATAGGATCAATGGTTGGTGTTTGATCTCATGATGTAACAAGGGTTAAGTGAAGGATTTGGTGACTTGGTGAATAAAGGCTATCTCGTGTTCTCCAAATATAACCAAGATTAAGAGAAATGTTCTGAGATCTAGCGAATACTTCAATCACTTGATCTCATGATCCAGGTTAAGTTAAGACATGGTTTTGAGCAGCAAATGAGAACCGTTGATGCAGATTTGATCGGCGGCCAGTGCTAGTTCTCCAGATGAGTAAGGAAAAGACTCAACAATCATGTGAATGCCTTTGTTCACGTGATCTCTAGACATGACCCAAGTTAAGATAAACTTCTAGCGATCAGGCGAAGTCTTTGGTCGCGTGATCGCCAAATAGAAGATGAGTTAAAGGTAAAGACTTGGAGATTAGATCTCAGCCATAGATGAGAGTGGATTAGGCGGTGGTCACTTGTTTCCTTGATGAAACCCAAAGTCAAAGAAATGTTCAGCAATCACGTGAATGCCTTTGTTCACGTGATCTCCAGACCAAACCCCAGTTAAGTAAAATGTATCGCAACCTAGTGACTGCCTTCAGTCGCGTGTTCATTGAATGACTTATTGTTAAGGAAGCTTGCTAAGGTCAAGGTGGGTCCATTGCCAAGTCATGCACATTTGCCCATTTTTTATTGGATGTTGAGATATGATGATGTGGCTAGAATTTTCAAAGGCTCAATTGACTATTATAAAGATTTATGAGGATCGTCCGATGTGTCGGGAAGAAACAAGATTGACAGTCATGTTTTAAACTTGATCAATTAACCGTTGCGACCGAGATTTAAATTATTTAAGGGTTTTTGTAGGATTTTTGAATGTTGAACCAGATACAACAAGGCCAGATTTGATTTGTTCACTCCAAGGATGGTTGCAGGTGAAAATTGATTTGTAAGATGTAGGTAGTCATCGTGGTCTAGATTTTTTATTTTCTGTTGTGCCATGTTGAGTTAATGCAAAACTGGCATTTTAATAGGGTGGCTAGGGTTTGATGGATGCCAGAGAATTCCATGCCCTGATTCACACAAGTTACAGTTGGTTCTAGCATTTAAGGTTGTTTTGTCTACAACAAGAAATTGGTGAATTGTAATTGCAGTTAGCCTGTTGGTGTGAAACCCAAATTTTTGTACCTCAAATTTGATCTAATTTGCCTAGGTTTCTAGGATTTCCTGATGGCTTTCATTTCTTGTTGTACTTGGTGGTTGTAGACCTAGTTTTGACCTAAATTATCCCAAGCTTGTTGCAATCCTTTATAAGGATTTCCAAGATCATTTAGTAGGGGTTCCAATCTCTTTGTAATTTTTAGGGTTGGTTCTATGAATGGTTCCTTCTGTAAATATTTCCTTCTTCTCTTCATATAGGGTGTTTCTTGTATCCTTTATGGTTTTTAGATAAGAATGTAAATTGTAACAAGTTTGTCTTATGTATAAGATTTCAGCATATTCATACTACTATCAGATTTTGTGTATTTGGTTCTTGATCTTATTGACTTAAGCATCAAGGGTGTTTTAGTTTTTCTATTGTATGTCTGAAGATGTCTGCAATAGATTTGTTTTTGCAGAAACAACTGAGTTTAGGAATGGTTTTCAAATGTGTATGAGTTGGGATATCAAGGGTATCTCATATTTTTCTTTCGGTGGATGTTGATTAATGTATTGCTTATTTCTAGTTCTCTTCTAAGGGGAGGGTTAAAATCCTTTGAATAGGTGATTGCATATCTGAGTACACAGGTGGATTCTTAAGTATGGTTTGATCAATGGTGTATGATTGGTGTGAGGCATCAAAATATTGGAATCTGCTGTTTTCTTGTTTCATAACTCTCTATTGAAATATTCATTTGACTCTGTTGCCCATTGGACAAGGCACTAGTCTATGACAGATTTGGGGTATTTCAGAGATCCATTCCACCCAAAATTTAAATCAAATAAAATTCTAAATCTTTAATTTAGTAAGTTGTGGACTTAATAGCAATAGCCCCTGCTTTATTTGTGAGTAATTTGATAGTGTGCTTAGCTTCACATCCTATCTCTTTATGTCATAGATAACAAGAAGTATTATGGGCACATATATGCTTTGTGAGGATTAGTGAAAAGGATGAGATTAAGTGATCTTAATCCTAGGTGAACTCACCTGAATTTTGCAGAGTTCAAAGTGTAGAAAGCCTTAGTGCTTTGTTCATTGGTCCTTGTTCTTGTTGTTGGAGATTTACCAGCAAGCCAGATTGCTGACTATATGTTTGTCATTGATGACAACATATGGTAAATAGCATGCGTAGAAGCCTGACAGAAAGAGATTTGAGCATATGTTGCATGGATATTTTATCAACATTGTATCATGGATGGGGAGGTTAATTATGAGTATAGACAGTTGTGTAACAATTTATGTTAGCAATGTTCCTAACAGAGTTACAAACAAAGATCGGTATGAGATTTACAGTATGGTTATCATGGAGCCTTGCACATTTATATGTATGTTGTAGACATATGTATGAAGCTATGTTCATGGAAACAGAGTCTGTTATGTAGTAGAATTTAAGTTATGATGTTCACAGTTGACAGTCACAGTTTCCTGAGTTTATCCAAAAGAGCCAACAAAGATTATATTGGTAAAGTAGTTGCGCCTATCATTTTGGTATGCACACTTGGATTAGTGTTTGTTGGAGAGTTAAGAATGTTTGGTTAAGATCACATGTCACAATTTAGCACACCGAGAAAGTATCAATTAAATTGGTGGAGCCAATAGTGTGAAGTAACGTGTTCACTCATATTGAGTTGGACAGGTCCCAGTTTGTGTTGCGTGCTTAGTAGAGCTAACAAAGATGTTATTGGAGAATTTTATTGTTTCTCTAACTTGATTTCAAGGTGGTTCTAATAGGCCGGCTTGATTATATCATTTAGAGGAAAGATACTTATAGGCAGTCATTTGCGATTGCTAAAGCATGGTTTAGAGTTGATAGACTAGAGCAGAGCAGAGAGTGCGAAGTGTTGAGCCATCAAAAAAAGGTCTATGTGGCATAATAGAAAGTATATGCTATTTATTAGAAATGATCAAGATAGCAGGTCTATGCACAGTTCACCAAGATCCAGATATAGTGTGTATCCCGTTAAATAGAAGGTTGTAGCCTACACCCCTTTGAGTAGTGTGCTCTTGGATAGTGTGTCCTCACCCTTAATAGGGTTAATTATAAAAGACTCCTAACAGCATCCGACCCTTGACTAGGTCACTATACTTATTACATTATAAAGATCAACTCCTAATAGGGTTGCAAGATCTTCTAACAGGGATCATAATACACTAGTGCAGTTCTTAGTGGGTGTCAATTCCCACCAGGGTTTTTACCTATTTAGGTTTCCCCATAACCAAAATTGTGGTGTTGTGTTAAGTGTTCATTTATTGTGTTTATGCTTAATTTTATTATATACTTAATTGGATAAAGAATTGAAACTTGTAGATAAATGATTCACCCCCCCCCCCTCTCAATTATCTCTTGGGACTATTCCTAACACTTGTATGAATGTACTGATTGTGGGAAGTAAGCTACCCCATAGGTATATATCTACATTAATAAAGGTAGTTAAAATCTTGTTAAATCAAGAGCCAACAAATTCCATGTTTCATATCTCTCCAAGACAAACTCGATCTATTTGAAATACAAATTCAATCCCCTACTTATGATATTGATAATATCAAGGCCATTATAGTCTTGTGGGTGCCAATATAATTCTTAGGTAATTTGGTTGAAGTATTTGATGTTCTCTAATAAGGCCTTGGGAAAATCCTTGAGCAATCACTCCAACTTCTACTATGAGGCTTTGGAAGGGGCCTAACAAAACAAGTAGGAGAAATAGGCAGTAGTGAACATTTTAAAGCTATTATAGAGTCTCCCATCAAGTTAAAGGGTTCTAGAAATTTAATTATTTAAATCATTTTAAAAATATTTGAAATAATGGCTTACAATAATATAATGGAGGAAGATTGAAAAGTGAAGGGGATGCTTAAAACCTAAGATATCTCCTACTCATCAACTGGTGCAGGAGCACCTAGCACAAAAGCATAAAAGGAGTCTATATGGGGATAAAAATCAATTCATAAGTAAATTAAATCACATTTTCATTTTTAATGTCATTTTGAGTCAATATGAATCAATATGTAAGGCTAAAAGAGCCCATTGTAATGAATTGTTTGGATTATCCTAATAAGGTCTTGAATTAGTCATTTGGTAAAATTTGTATAAAGACCTTGTTCATATGATTTAGAACAACAGAGAGGGGGGGGGGGGGGGGGGGGCGTGAATCAGTTGTTCTTAGGTCCTGATGTATAAAACAAACTTAAAAACTTTTCCTTAAATTAGATCCAATAACCAAAACAAACTTGGTCATCACTGATTCAATAATAGAAACATACAACAATGCAGTCCACTACCCAGCTGTAACTTAACTTGTAAAACACAAAAATGTTCAAACCAAAACATTCACACAAGTACTAAGACCAGGATTTATAGTGGAAACCCAATTTGGGAAAAACCACTTTGTAACATGCTACTATTATTTTCACTCTTCTAAAGTGAGCTCGGTAAAAAGCCAACCCTATCAAGGTTACAATACACACTGTCAGGTGTGACCCGGTTAAAGGATTTCAATCACCCTATTAAAAGTGAGCCTTGTCATAGGACTTACATACACTCCATTAGAATGCAACCTTGTTCAAAGGATTTAACATATGACTATTAGGTCAACCTCTGTTAAAAGGATTTTGACTGTTACAATGGTTAGAAAGTAGCAGCAATATTTATCTGAAAAATATACAACTCACTTTGCAAATATCAGATCTGATTCCATACACTAATGCTGGTTTACTGACTTTGAAACTTTTCCATCTCCATCTTTGATCTGCTTAGAACTTTTCTTCAAGCAACCACCACAATTCTCCTTCAGCCTTTTCTACTTAAACAGTCAGTAAAACTTTTCTAATCTTCCAGCATTCTTTGTTCACCCATGCACTTGCATATCCAAATGCTCAGGTTCCCTTTATACTTTCCTCAATTAGGTTAACTCATCTTATGCCGCTCAATCTCATTTGTAGATCTTAGGGTTAGGTCAGATTCATTGAATCTACCTACTTCATGTTCTTCGGCTCCTTTTCTAGAATCATCTAAAATATCTTAAAGATTTACAATAAAACATTTTACAGTGCATTTAATGCTTTCAAACAATCAATAAATAAAGTCAACATGTTTTACATAATCCAAGAATTCAACAATGTCAGCTCCAAAACTAAATTCTCTTCAAATATAAAATTGCTGATGCTCGGTCAATACTGTGATCAACTACTCGGTCTTCATGTAGAAAGCTCATTCATTACTAAAAATGTTTCCTTGGCTTACACTGTCTTCCTCGGCAATTAACTATTGTTCAGTCGACACTATAATTTTGCTCGACATACATTGACTCGGTCGACACTAACATTACTCGGCTTAAACATGATTTTTCCATTCTTTGCTCAGTCAAGCCTACCAGTTTAGTCTTCAATCTTACTAGTATAAACAATACATTGTCTCATCATTGTGCAACATATTCAAGTACACTTTGTAGTATCAAGATAACTCAACCTTTCCTTAGGTGCTATTGTTACCAACCTTGCCTATCCCCTTAGCAACACTCAAATAGATATAGTACTTTCCTAAGTAGCAACAATCTTACCAGTTAAGGTTTGACATCGATGACAATACAACAATTGTTTCAATTACAGTTTCCAACAGACCCATGTAGGGGTAAAATGGTGATAAAAGACATTATCCGCCCATCCTAATATGTTTGGAAGGTTCTTGCAAAGTTTTAAAGTCATTTGAATAAAAGTTGCAAAACTTGTAAAATGTAACTTTTCAAAAGTTGTAAAAAGACAAAAATAGGAATTTGTATAGTCATAAGAGGAAAGTTCAGTAGTTGTAACTTCCATATGAAGATGTAAAGGTTGTAAAAACCTCTATAATGGTCATTCATAGGAATTCTGTAAAGTTAGAGAAGGCATTGGAAAGCATCAAAAGCATTTCGGTACCATATTTCCATTGTTTCAATCTATTGTTTTGTTGTCTTGAAAGTTTTCCCTCTTGTTTTCAGGCCTTGTACGACCATGTATAGTGTGGAAAAAAGTGTATTTCTATTATGGTACTATATAAAATTAAATAATATTTCCATTTATTTTTATTTGAGTTGATTTCATGCAATTTTAAGAAAGTTATGAGAGTTTTGGTTAAAACCATTTGTAACTACCCAAAAGCCTAATTCACGACGACCAGTTTTGGAAAAATCATCATAAATTTTGATTTAACCATTGGATCCTTCTATAAGTTGGATAAAAGTTTTGTAACTAGCAATTATAGAACCTAACCGGAGAGATTGGATTGATTATCAATATTTAGAGAGTTATGAAGGATTGTTTATGACTATATTTTCATGACCAAAATACAGTAAATTTCATAGTTGGACAATTCTTGGTTTTCTTTTGCAAGTAATTGATAGATGAAGAATTTAAATGATTCATATTTTATGAATAAGAGATGGATATAATAGTATAATGGTTTGATATATATGGAGAAGATTTGTTAATGGTGATTTGATGGATGATTATGATAATGCCTGTAACATGTTTGAAGATTTGTGTTGATGATTGAACTCCGTGATTGTTTGAGTCCTTTGTTGAATCCCTTGAGTTGAAACTAGTCCCTCAAGAAGAGTACCAAAGGCTCTACATCATCAACTCATTTATAATCATAGTTTTTAATCTATGTTAGTTTGGAGAGAAAAGAATGGCAATAACATTGAGTTTTTTTCCCATTATATGTTAGAACAAAAATCAAGACAAAAGGTTTTAAGACATCGCAAGGCATGATTGGAATTATTAGGTACGTAATGAAGAATGAAGAATACATTGTTAGGAAAATGGATATTAATAAATTGGAATGAAACACTTGCAATAGAAATACTCCTAAATCTTTTCTAAGAGGTAGTGTTTCCTAACATGTAATAAAAATATTCTATAGCCAAATAACCCTACCTAATGGAGAAAAAATACCAAATGATAGATGGAAATTTTATTTAATGCAATCAAAGCATTATAGAAAATCTATTTTGAAAAAAAATTCATATTATTGTTGCCATGACATATCCCCTCCACAAGGTGTACACTAAATTCTTAGTTCTAACTATAAAATACCTTACCCAAACTCTCTCTCTCTCTCTCTCTCTCTCTCTCTCTCTCTCTCTCTCTCTCTCTCTCTCTCTCTCTCTCTCTCTCTCCCAATATCTAGACCTATCTTTCTACCTATCTCAATCCCACCCTTCACTCTCTACTCTCCTTATTTCTCTCTCCATATCCCTCTCTACACATGTACCCCCCTCACTCCCTACCTATATTTCTCTACATACCTCTCCTTCCCTCCTCCCACTCTCTCTTCCCTTCTATCTCTACTTATATCTATCTCCTCTTTCCATTTTTCTATACACACCTACCCTCCTTCCCTACCTATCCCTACTTCTCTATGTACATATTCCTCTCACCATTTCTCTTTATTCCTACCCGCCCCTCTCTCTGCTTATCTATATCTATCATCCCTCTCTCTACATACCTCTCCTTCCCTCCCTCTCTACTCATTTCTATGTCACCTCTCTATATATCTCCTTCCCTCTATAATTTTCTCTCTATATCTATCTCTCCCCTCTTATCTTATTTATATCTCTCCTCCCCATCTCTTTCTCTACATATATGTCCATCCCTACAAGATCTCTATTCCTCTCCATCCCATATCTAAAGCCTTCCCTTGCCACTACTATCAATATAATCTCTCTTTACACTCTCCTTCCCTATGTCTCTCTCTCTAACTATCTCACAACCTACATCACACTTCAACCCTAACTTTGTTTCTACCTCTCTTTCCTTTCCTTTCTCTCTACTTATCTCTATATTCCTACCTCTCGCTCAATCCCCCATAGTCTGTTTATCTACACACCTCACCTTCTTCCTTACATATTTATTTGTCTTTATCTATCTCATTTTGTCTAGATATCACCCCTCTTTGTGTGTTTTTCTCTATGTATTCATAGAAAAGTGAGAGATCTAGTGTGGGAGGTGGGAGAGAGAGGTGAGAGGTATAGAGGGGAATGAGAAATGTGTGTAATGAGATATGATGGGAGAATATATAGGTAAAGAGGGAGGGAGGAGTAGACTTGGAGAATTAAGAGATAGAAATATGAGAGTGAGAGAAGAGACATAGGAAAAAATGAGAGGATTGATAGAGAGGGATGCATGAAGAGAGGAAGAGAGATGATATACCTAGAGGAGGATAGAGTGATGAGAGAGAGAGAGAGGATAAGTATGTATATAAATAGAGGTCAATGAGGAGTGAGGAGGAGGTATGTGTAGAGAAGGATAGGGAGAGAGAAAGATAAAGAGAGTAGAGAGTGAAAGGTGAGATAAAGAGAGAGGTGGAAAGATAGGTCTAGATATTAAGGGAGAGACAAAGAGTGAGATAGAGATAGAGAGATAATGGAGAGGGAGAATGATAGGTATAAAGCTCAATGGAGACAAAGAGTGTGAGATAAAGAGAAAAAGATACATAAGGAGGGGGGAAGGGATCAAGAGAGAGGGAGATTTATGTAGAAAAATAGGGGTAGGAAGGGATGGAGGTAGAGGTATGTATAGAGAGGGAGAGGGGAGATATAGATAAGAAGAGAGGGAAAAGGTGCCAAAGAGATAAGTGGAGAAGAATAATGTAAGGGCAGGATAGAGAAGAAAGGGGAGAGAGAGAGGGAGGTATGTAGAGAACTAGATGTATGGAGAAAGTGAGGGGAGATATGTAGGGAGAGGGAGAGAGGAGATATAGATAATTATAAAAAGGGAAGCAGAGAGAGGTGGGGAGAGGGAAAGAGGGATGAGATAGAGAGAAGATAATGTTTGTGAGGCAAGTAGAGAAGAGAAAGGAGATACAAAGAAGAGTGAAGGGTCAAAGAGATAGGTTTAGATATTGGAGAAAAAAAATATGTAGAGATAAAGGGAGACAAAGAGAGTTAAATACATATTGTTGGTTCACAAAATGGATTTTATGCTTTGAAAGCCACCAATATACCTATAGATAAATTTTTAGGAGTGGCTACTTCCAAATATAGGTAAATCTAAGACAATTAGACCAACTATAGGGACAAGACTACCCTCTATACTTTTGGTTCTGCAAGACCAAGGTAGGTTCACCCAATCTAGCTCAGCATACAACTTTCTACAATTCTCTTTGGACTTTAATAGCAAAAAATGATAATAAAATAATAAATGATGACCAATCATTCATTGATTCTCAATTACCACAAAGAACATACAACCTTATAACTAAAATATTTAAAGAATTCTAAATGGTTACTTAAAATTTGCAGAATATAACCAAACCCAACCAAACATATATCAATGTAGAACATACTTGTTCCTAACCAGTGCCTTATCCATTGGGAAATATTTCTAATAAAAAACAAGAATAAAAAAACCAATTAATGTCAATGATTCATGACCTACAATACTACCATCTTATGATAGTATTTACCCATTCAAACCAGACCCATACTTCTTATGAAAATCCTTGTGCAAACTAGATGAATTTATGTTCTATCCAAAGCAGTTTAATTTGATCCCAAATCAAAACTAAGGAATAGAAACATACACACAGATAAACTCTATGCAATGAATCAGAAAATTCATAACTCAAGAAATGAACACATAGGAGAGACTTGGATCTTAAATATCTGTATTATATATGTTGAATCATGTTCTTGTATACACTTTACTTCAAAATATGAACCACTGCAATAATATCCAAAGACTTGAAACTTTCTATTTCTATATTGACATAGTCTAATACAGTTTTTTACATCCCTGACTGAAAACTTATAAAATTTTCTATCTCAATTTTCCAACACTTCTAAATGATCTTGTGAATCCTTTTATAGAGAAAAGATTGCAACAAGATTCAAACTAAGGGAAAGTAAGTCATCAACCACCAAAACTACTTGTAACGACATAGAGTTATTACTGAAGGGAGGGCCAAAAAGCCCAAAGATATCAAAATCAAATCTGATTTACATTATAGGCATAACCATAGTAGGACAACTGCAAGGATGAGATTTTATTCATTAACTGACCTCTCTCCCTCAGCTTCTCAATCAATATCATAACTGTCTCACCTACCTCTGTGTGGCAGGGGCTTGAATTTATCTGACAATTTTCCCATACCATAATCTCCTTCCAGAAGAATGTCCCTTTCAATATCAGATTTTAGTGATGATCAAAGAAAAGAATAAGATGTGATCGACTAATATAACACTTATTCTCTATCTACAATTCTTCCCTTTCCATCTTTGCAAAATAAATCATATTAGATCAAAAATCCAATCTGTCTGGCTCGCCGACTCCAATAACTTATCATCATTTTTAACCAGGAAGCACCATATGTTATCATGTGATTGGTTTGACTTTCCTCCTTTCTTTTCAACTCATAGTATGATCATCGCTAAGTCACCATGTCATCAGAAACTCCTCTATGAACCAATGACCCATAAGAAATATAACCTTTCATTGAATCACCAACATTTGTTATCAACTTTACCAATTGTTTGAGAGTTGGCGATCTTCTTTTTGACTACTGCTCGCCCACTCGCCAGTATTTGTCATCAACTATCACTAACCATTGTGACCTTGCGACTAACATCAAACATTTATTCTCCAAGTCATCGACATCCTTTACTTAACCTCATTTTCATCTGAGCTAGTGACCAATGCCAAGCGTATTGCTTTAACTACCACGTGACACTTCCTTATTTCTCTTTATCAATCCAAACACATGTCACCAAGGCATGATGCCTTGATCAATACCCCTCTTGAAACTTTTGACAATGGGAGTATGCCTATCGTCTGATCAAACTTGATCTAACTTCCCTTTATCTCCTTCTATATCGGTCCCATGATCTCAGGGTGAACACTTGTCACTTAGGCGTGATCCTGCAAAGACTAAAAGGTATGCAACTTTGGTTAGTGACATCATGCTCATCGTTGGATCAAACTTAATCTGCTCGATATCTATCTTCTCCTTTAGCCTCGGTTAGGTCCTTCCAATAGCTACATGTTACTCAGGCGCTATGCCTTAAAGGGTAAACTCTTTGCATCTTCTGATCAAGGGATCATGCCCACTATTAGATCTAAATGGATCTGATTTTCTTTTAATACATCTCAAGAACTTAGACTTAGGAAAAATTAATTCATAGGTCCTGCTAGGATTTATGACTTAATAAACTTGGCCCCATTCAATGATACTTAAGAAACATGTTTTAAAACCAACTTAAGTGACTCCCAAAAAGTAACAAAGAAATGTAAAAACTAAAGGACACAGGTTTTAAAACAAGGAAAATAATTAGGGCTTGGACAAAATAACACCTAGGGCTTATATGAATAGGATTTGGACACAGCTTAATATAGAGGGCCAAAAAAATACTTTTAGTCCTAATAGTGGCTCTAATTGGGGATGTATGTCTCTTGCAAGTATACCAAGATCCCAAGATCTCAGGGTTAAGAAGACCACCTATGTAAAGAAAAATACTTTGCAATACACAACTGAAACAAACACCCAACAAAAGGAAACACTTTGTGAACAAGTATACATATCTAAAACCTATTGTTCATGGATAATTAACACTTTAGGAGAAGTAAAATTTTAGGAATTATCCACGAACTGGCAATTCCAAAATATTTCCAGTCAAATCCTTAAGAATGTAAGAATCAAAACCCCATTTACTATTATTGATAGATGGTCCTATCCAAATAGAATCAAATTTGCCATGTTTTCCTTTATCCTCTAGTTTGATATTCCACATTAAGACCAAATCATCAATCTCAAAACTCCTTAGAGTGGTTCTTTTGTCATATAGATTCTTACATTGGAGTTGTAACCTGATATTTCTATCATGTGCCTCCCTTCTTGACTCATCCAACTATATTAAGTAATCCATTCTGATTTTCATTTTATCATCATAAATCTAGATAAACTTGTACATCTACAACAAATTATTTTGTGGCAACCTAGCAAGTATACCATATAGTAAATCAAAGGGTGCACAACCAATAGGCTTTTTCACTGTTACTTTGTCAACCCATAGTGCTTGCTACAATTTTTAATCCCAAGCCCTTTTATTCTTATCCAACACTTTTTCCATAATTTTTATCAAGATTTTATTATTGGATTCATCTTGATCATTCCCTTGTAGGTGGTATGGGGATGAAGAAGAAATTTGGATCTCATATAGTTGGCAAAACTTATTAAATTCTTCAAACTTAAAACACATTGCATTATCTACCACTATAGCTTCTAGACAACCAAATCTTGTGAGGACGTTTTGCAATATAAAATCAGTTACAACCTTATTGGTGGCTCTCTTGGTGGGAATAGCTTCAACCCATTTGGTAAAATAATCAGTTGCCATAAGAATCCATGAATGGCCTCCACTAGATTTGTTAGGAATTTCTCCAATGAAATCCATACCCCACTTTTGAGAAGGTGCTTCAACTGTCACATGCTTTAAAGGCAAATTTCCATCAAACTTCAGCTTACCTGCAAATCTCTGACAAGCATCACACTTCTTGAAAAATCTGTGAGCATCTTTAAAAATAGTAGGCCACCAAAAATAGACCTCAAGATCTCATGTGTAGTGGTTTTAGCCATGTAATGGCCACCACATACACCATTTTGCATTTCTTCTAATAGATCCCTAGATTTATCATGGTCTACACATTTAAGCAAAACTCCTTCATTGCTCCTCCACCACAGGTCTCCTTTCAAGATAGCATACTTAATAGCATGTAGCTTGATTGTTCTCTTCTTACTATCATCCATCTCTAGAGGAAACATCATTTTTTACAAGTATCCAATAATATCTTTATACCATTCACAACAATCTAGATCACATATGTAAGGCCTTTGCTCTTCTTCAAGCATGTTTATATGATTTGCATCTAAGTTTCTCTGAGCCATTAGTTTTTCTAATCCTAGGCCTCTAACCAACTTTGTGATTTGAATGTCTGTATTGAATTCTTGAATTCTATTTATCCGCCTACATCTTCTTCCTGAAACTTTTTGTTGTACTAAAATATCCTTCACAACAACACTAGGCACATACACAACTATGGTCACTCCAACCAAGTAACATCTGAAAGCCTTAACAACCTTGACCAAAGCATATGTCTACTTTTTATTAATGTCATATTTTAATTATTTTGCCTATAAGGACTTGCTAAAGAAAGAGATAGGATGCTCAAAACCCTTTGGGTTCTTTTATAACAAGACTGCAACAATAGTATGGTACGAGGTGAAAGAAAAAAATTGCATGGGCTTACCATAGTCAAGTGTCCTCAATACATGGGCATCTTTGATAGCTTGATTAATATTTGAGAAAGCCTTAGATGCATCTTCACTCCATTCTACTTTATCTCCCTTCTTTAACATTTTAGAGATAGAATACCGGTCTTAACAAAATTTGTAATGAATCTTCTTAAAAAATTTACCTCCCTTACAAAAAAAGATTGAATTCCTTTGACATTCTTAGGCTGAGGCACTTTATCAATAGAAGAAACCCTTTCAGGATCAATCCTAACTCCATATTTAGGCACAAAATTTCGTAAGAGCTTACCTTCTGTGACCCCAAAAGAACACTTCTTTGGGTTTGTAAGATATAAAAATATATCCTTTTAGAGATATATTTTTATATGTATGTTTTGATGGGGTGGGGGTGTGTGATAGAAAATGTTGTGGACATATAAACTTAATAAGACATAATTAATTATCTTGATAAAAAGAAGAGTCAGAAATCACTATTTTCTGGTGTTTGTGTTCAGTTTTGGGAAATTCTACAACCCAATCTGGCCTGGAAATGTAGAAATAGAAAAAACCCAGAAATCTTCTATCTTTCTGAGCAAGGTTGTCCTTGACCTAAAAAGGGGGTAAGATCTTACCCAAAAAAGTCATCCTTGACCTGCACAACTCCGACGAAAATTCTATTCGTAGATCTTGGAAGTTCACCGAAAAGGGTACTCAGATCTGAACTGCAATTCATTGTCCCACACCTATACCTACAAGAAAAAGAGAGTTTTTGTTATTTAGATGAGGGGTTTGCCTTGGTCAAACCCCAGTTTGGAATCAACCTTTAAAATAGAATTGATATAGAGAATGCTAGCAAGTAGTAGAAATAGATCTAACAACAAAGCTATGATACTCAATAGATATGCAATTGTATTTGAAATGTAATCAAGTATGTTAATATGAAAGCTTGGACTAACAAATGTAAATAAAAACCTCCATGATTGTATGCTTGGAATCCACCTTGAAGGGAGAATGAATAGATCTTGAAGATGAACAAAAGGATCTTGAAGGAAGATCACACCACCATGATGGATAGATGTAGGGTTTGAATGATGAATCTTGAATACTTGAATCAAATTCCTCCAAAGAATTGAATGCTTGAATCCTTGATCTTCAATGAAGAAATTGAATAATTGAATATAGATGATGGCTTTTATGCTTCCTTGAAAATGCTTTCCTGAAGGTTGGAATGCTTGATAATGAATGTCTCCTTGAAAGTGCTCTATGAAAAGCTTCCTTTTATACTAGTCTAGGGCACAAACTTCTAGAGAGGCCAAAATAGGAGAATTAAATTCCAATTAAGCCTTAACCCCTAGAAATAGACCTAGATTAAATACAATTTAAGAGTTTACTATTCTGAAACCCAAAACAGCTGACCCGAAAGAGGGAAAATAAACTTTTGAGTTTCCCCCCGCATCCGGTAAAATTTTTGATGAAAGGGGGACTTGGGTCAAGGAAGAGGTCAACTTTGACCTAGGTCAAGGTCGACGTTAATCTTGACCTAGGGGTTTAGGACCCTTGGAAAATGAGCCAAAAGAGGAAAACAGTGCCTGGGGAGGCCAAACAGAGCCCTAAATAGGCACCAAAGATGGGAAAGGGGTAGAAAATAGAGGACACCATGATGATGGCCCCAAAACACCCCCTAAGGAGGGATAAACATTCTTAACATGGAAGTGCTTCCATTTTAAGATGATATATTAAGCCCCCACTTTAGCGAGAGTATGGAAATCGAACATGCTCACGGTAAAGGAGAATAAAGATCCAAGTGGATTCACAACAAGATAGAATAACACTTAGTTAAGGATAAAAGCCCCCAAACTAAGGATTATAACTCAACATACACGCACAAGGGTGCGAAAACAAACACAAAATCCAAATCAACTAGTAAAGGAAACCTTGCTAAGAAATGCCTCCTATACTAATATCATATTTGGAAAACTATCATAAAAGCATAAATGATTACATAAGAAAGATGAGAAACACTATAAATAACATAGCTTCATGATCCAGTCCTATTAGCATGAAAGAGAAAAGAGAGAAAAGAGAAAGTGATTACCTCGCCTAGTAAGATACTCACCTTACCGTGATTCACCAAGGAGGGAGAGCCCAACAGGTAACTAGACCCGATAGTTCACCCAACAAACTATGCTTTGCAATTGTAGCGCATCTTGTGATGACTTTTGGAATACCCATAGATCCACCTTCTTGTATGAATAGGAATATAAAATGCGTGTCCCTTTAGGATTTAGCAACTTATGTGTGTTACCTTCCGCAGGTTTAGCATATTGAAAATTGAAAAATGCGTGTCTCTTTAGGATTTAGAAACTTATGTGCATTACCTTCAGAGGATTTAGCATATTGAAAATTGAAAAATTCCTGTCTCTTCAGGATTTAGAAACTTATGTGCGTTACCTTTAGAGGATTTAGCATATTGAAAATTAAAAAATGCGTGTCTCTTTAGGATTTAGCAACTTATGTGCATTACCTTCAGAGGATTTAGCATATTGAAAATTGAAAAATGTGTCTCTTCAGGATTTAGCAACTTATGTGCATTACCTTCAGAGGATTTAGCATGTAAATAAAAAACTATAGTACAAAGGAGACCCTATATATGCCCCCCTCTTTATCGTGGTTGTCTACTAGACATGATAAGGAAGAGGATACCTACTTCATAATGTAAGGAGATATCATATTAACAAAAATGTACACTATATTCTTAGCGAAGGGTATTGTCCCCTACATCCAAGAGTATAGATAATCATGAAAAAGGATATGTCACTCATGGAAAGGTATCCTCAAAGAAAGAGATCTTATCAACAAGACCACCCACCATAGAGGAGTGCTTTTAGATAAAATATCATCTTTCAAAGGCAAACAAAGCGGGAACAAAGATTCAATCATCAAGCCCCCTGCAATCAAGAGGATGAGGAATCTTTGAATTGAGGGAAACAACTCTAATCACCAAGCAAGGGCAAGAGTTTATAAAGAACATAATTTGCAAAATAGAGAAGAGGTGATGACCTAGGAAAACAACCTCTCATATAAAAATGATATCTATAGTCAAAACATCGGTTAGTATAATGAAATAATGTTGCAAGATAAACAAATGCCACTAAGCTAAGGAAAGCAGATCCCTAGACAAAGAGAAAGAAAGAAGGACCTTGCCCCCCAGGAATGAAAGCAAGGGATACCTTTGCAAAACAAATGTCTTTAGAAAAGATATCTCAAATAGAATCTAAGAATGATTATAAACATAATACAAAATCATAGAAAGAGAGGATAAAAAGAATACCGATTAAGCTCAATAAAAAGCCTAATGGATCCTAGGAGACTAGATGGAAATACACCTCTTGCTCCCTAGTCTAGAGATAGGAGGAGAAGAAATCTCTATTTCATTAGAATAAGGGGTATCTCCTATATCATAATTATGAAGGAACTGTAAAACTGCACGAGAGTGAGATATAATTCCTAAAGTTACTCTTTCTCTAACATATAACTTGAAATGCACACAATCGGCAAGTAAATATGTATTACTATAATGAAAAGGACATTTATACTTGGATAGAGCATCTTTTGGAATAGGTTTAAAGTTTTATTTCTTGGAATTCATTAACTGAACATACACCATTTTAGCCACCTCTTAACGAATGTCAGGGTTATCTAAGGTGGGTGTAGGGAGAAGAGGAGGACGATGATCAACATCAACCACCTTGAATTGAGATTGCATATAACAAGCACCACACATATCTTGTTTAGGGGATATATGAACTAGATACTTAATACCATGCTCATTAACACCAAGCCCTAAACCTCTATAACCTTGTTTAGTCATCATATTATAGCCCGTAGTGTACATATCATGTAAAGCTTCTACATGAGGTGATTGTTTATTGTGTTCATAAGTAAATGTTGTATAAGGTGGAATAATAGGTTTAAAAGAAGTTTCTTTTCTCTTCCCTTTAATATCTTTTTGGATCGGATAAGAAGGGGAAGGTAAATCCAAGAATTCTTGCACATCTGCATCATGAACCATAGTTTGAATCTCATCATAAGTATGAGAAGAACTAGGGATAGCGGATGGAGAATTAGGCATATTAGGAATGTTAGGAATCAAATTAGGATTAGGAAGATTAGGAACTATATTAGGAAGTAAAGGGTCAGGATTAGGAATATTAGGAGATGGTGTATCATCTACCAAATTCTTCACATAATCCAAAAGAGTAATAAGTCCTCCACATAAATCTTTAATGAAAATTTTTAAAGTAGGAAGACTAGTATCGGTCAATCTCAAATTAGCATAGGCAAGTGAAAAATGAAGAGTAACTAGCATAATTAAGTGGAAGATACTCTCATAAACATCATAGGTATGGTAAAGAGATGCTAAGAGAAGGATAATAAAGAAAATAATCACACACCAAAGCATCGTAAAGATCTTCATAGCAAATGAAATACAAGAAATATTTTTGTATTTTGTTGGATAAATGGGTTTTTTTGTATTTTTAAATTTAAAATGAAAGAGCATAAAATAAATCTAATCTTAAGGAAAGAAAGCAAAGCATCTAACACCAAAGCGAAAGAGTTGTCTATCGCGTGTTCACCAAAATGTAAGATATAAAAATATATCCTTTTAGAGATATATTTTTATACGTATGTTTTGATGGAGTGGGGGTGTGTGATGGAAAATTTTGTGGACATATAAAATTAATAAGACATAATTACTTATCTTGATAAGGATAAGAGTCAGAAATCACTATTTTCTGGTGTCTGTGTTCATTTTCAGGAAATTCTACAACCTGATCTGGCCTGGAAATGCAGAAACAGAGAAAACCTAGAAATCTTTTGTCTTTCTAAGAAAGGTCTTCCTCGACCTAAAACATGTTAGGAATGAATGGTTGGCAGTCATTCTGTAGTAGTTGTTGTTGCATTCATGACTATGATTGTCATTGATGTCAACATAGTGATCTTTTGGAGACTTGTAGAGAAGCAGACAATGTTTGGATTAGCGCATGCAGGATATTGTAGTTGGAGCTATGAAATGTTGAGGATATAATATTTGATATGTTATATGTTGATGGTTAAGAGTGCAGACAACAATTCATTTATTCATGGAAGTTATGAGCATTTTGGTGGAAGCAATATTCAGGCAGTGTTCCTGAGTAGCAGTTTATAGAAATCGGATGATATCTCCTAATCGGGATGGAATCTAGTTTTGTGTAGTTAAAGGGAAGTTAGAGACACATTGATAGTGATGTGGATGATAGCACAAAGTTCAAGGTCACACGAGTGGAGAATTATTGTATTTGGAAGCTGACAGTTTTTGTGTAATTTTGATGTAGCATGTGGAAACTTTTATTTTGTAATTGTGTGCCAACTCATTTTTAATTATTTGAGTGTGGTATAAAGGAAGGAATATTTTTTCTTGTTGTAATATGATGTATGGTTGTAATATGGTTGAATGAGAATGTATGCATGAAGTGAAGAAAAGAGCTAATGTAGTTGTGAAAGCGAAATTGTGAAGGAAGACATGCGAAGTACAAAGATCTGAAATTGAGATCTAGTGTAGTAGTGAGTGCAGTTTGGCATTGTGTGAAAGGAGGTAACATATTTTCTATTATTCTATTGAATAATCTTGAGATCAGTTGGACAGTGTGTTTAGTGATCTTGCCATTGAAGCTATTTGGGTAGTGGGTCCTTCTGTCTTCCATAACTCTTAACAGGGTTAGAATCTTTTAATAGGGATTCAAAATCTCCTAACTGGGATTCATATGTACTGAATGTATTTCACAAGACTCCTAATAGAGTCCATCCTTTTACAAGGAATATTCATATTAGTGCATCTTTTGTGGGCATCATTCCCACTGGGATTTACTCTTTGATCAAGAGGTTCCCCAGTCAACATATCTTGTGTTATTGTGTATGAATATCTTTCTATGGTTGGTAATTATATTGCTTACATGGTTAAATGTTGTTGAAGTTGATAAAATTTATAATTATGAAATAATTGATTCAACCCCCCCCCTCTCAGTTATCTTGGTGGACTTTACTTTCTAACAATTGGTATCACAGTAGTAGGTCCTTGAAAGAGAAGTTAAACAACTTAAGGAGATCCATGGAAAATTTTAGGAAAGAAAGCCCTAAGTTTGGTGGAGTAAATTTTGACAGCTGGAAAGAAAAGATGAAGACACATCTACTGTGTTTAGGACCAAGTTATTGGTTGATTACAAAGAATGATAAGACCATCATTGAAGAGGACAATCTTGAGACATGTTCTAGCGATGAGAGAGATCTATTCATGTGTAACATGCTTGCAAGAGAAGCACTTTTGATAGCCCTTCTGGAGAATGAGTACAGTCAGGTAAAATGTTTGAAGAAATCTTATGAAAGTTGGAAAGCTTTACACTCTACTTTTGAAGGTGATGAACATGCAAAGAAAGTTAGATTACATAATTGGATATGTGCATTTGAAGATATAAGAATGATGGAAGATGAATCTGTTAGAAGGTATATTGGTAGAATGTCAAAAATTGTTGCAGGGATAAAATCTTGTGGAGGAACAAAGATAGAGAATGAAGTGATATGGAAAATTCTGAGGACATTGACTCCTATATTTAAGCAGACAACACAAATGATTGAACAAGTTATACCTTGTACTTTGAACTTTACAAGAGAGACTCTTCTTGGAAGATTGGAAGCAGTAGAAATTAACCTGAGGTTATCAAGAGACTTGCCTATAATGGAGACAACATTAAGTTCTCTTAGTGTTCACCCTACTTTGTCAAGAAGCATCAGTGTAAGTGGAGATTAAGTTGGTGGCATTAGATCTAGAAATGAATAAGACAAAAATATTGAAGAAGGTATTGCCTTGCTTGTGAAGAGAGAACCAGACAGTAAGAAAATCTTTAAATGTTGGAGTTGTCAAGAATATGGTCATTTTTCATCTAAATGTCCTAAGAGAGTTAAGAAGTATAGAAACAATTTAAAGCCTAGAAGATCTAAGGAATGTTATTATGCTAATGATGAAGATCTTGAAACTAGTATAGAAAGAACTCTAAGTGAAAGTGATACTGAGAGTAATGATGACATAGGATTTGTAGCAATTAAAGAAGAGAATCCTGAAACTAATGTTAAGGAAGAAAAAGCCTTAGTTTCCCAAGTTGAAAAGAAAACTGATTGGATTATAGATAGTGGTTGTTCACATCATATGACTAGAGATATGAAAAAGTTCATAAAGTTTGACAATTATGATGGAGGAGTTGTGAGAGTTGGAAACAATGCACCTTGTTTGATTAAAGGTATATGATCTATTACTCTTGATGGAAAGACCAATACTAATGATGTTTACTTTGTGGATGGTTTGAAACATAATCTTTTGAGTGTTGGACAATTAGTTGATAAGGGATATCAAGTTTGGTTTACTAAGAAAACTTGTGTGATAAAGGATAAAGATGGAAATCTGATTGGAACTGGATCTAGAACCAAAGATAATGTATTTCAATTGAATCCTACTAAGATGACATGTTTGATTACTAAGATTGATGACAGTTGGTTATGGCACAGAAGGTTTTGTCACATAAATTTTGATAACATTGTGAAAGTGAGCACTACACTTGTAGTAAGGGATTTGCCTAAAATTATGAAGCCTACTAACATGATTTGCAAAGAATGTGTGATGGCTAAGTAAAAGAGAAGTTCATTTCCCAGTAAAAAGTTTACATCTAAGGAGAAGTTGGAGATTACTCATATAGACTTGAGTGGTCCTACTAGGACTAGAGGATTATATGGAGAAAGGTATTTAATGATTCTTGTTGATGATTTTACAAGAATGATGTGGATTGCATTTCTTAAAGAAAATTCTGAAGCATTTGATAAGTTTAAGATCATTAAGAATAAAGTTGAGAATGAATCTAGAATGAAGATTAAATAAATGAGATCTGATAAAGGTGGAGAATTTACTTCTAGAGAGTTTAACATCTTTTGTGAAGTGAATGGCATTAAGAGACATTTTTCAGCCCCTAGAACACCTGAACAAAATGGTATTGCAGAAAGAAGAAACAAATCAGTGATTGAAGCAGCAAGAGCTATGTTATTTGAGAATGATTTGGCGAAGATATTCTGGAGAGAAGTAGTGAACACAATAGTGTATATAATGAACAAAGTACAAATCAGATCAGACACGGACAAGACACCCTATGAATTATGGTTTGGACATGCACCCTCAGTTAAGTATTTTAGAATTTTTGGAAGCAAATGTTATATAAAGAGAGATGATGATATTGGAAAGTTTGATCCTAGAAGTGATGAAGGTATTTTTCTTGGATATTCTTTGAAGAGAAAATCATATAGATGTTACAATAAGAGAACTAAGACTATTGTTGAGAGTGCAAATGTTAAAGTTGATGTAAAGTTCAAAATTCAGGAAAGAATGCTTGATTATGAATATGATGAAGGAACTCATACTAAGCCTAACACTGAAACTACTAAACTATTCTATGAAACTGATAGTGATTTGGTGAATGAAAGCCATAGTGAAGTCATTGAAGAATCGACACCTGAAGTAAGATCAGAGACAGTGACACCTAACAAGAATTTGTCAAGAAATCACCCTATTGAGAAAATTATTGGAAGCATTAAAAGAGGAGTTTTGACTCAAAATAAGGTACAAGAACAGTTATGTTTGATTTCTCAAATTGAACCTAAATCTACTAGTGAAGCTTGTGAAGATGAACATTGGGTTAATGCTATGAAAGAAGAACTAGATTAGATTGAAAAGAATAAGACATTGGAATTGGTCCCTAGACCTAAAGATAAGAATGTTATTGGAACTAAATGGGTATTCAAAAACAAGATGAATGAACAAGGAGAAGTAGTAAGAAACAAAGCAAGATTGGTATGTAAGGGATACTCACAGCAAGAAGGAATTGACTATGAAGAAAATTTTGCAGCAGTAGCAAGAATTGAAGCAGTACGAATGTTTTTGGCCTATGCAGCTTTTAAGAAATTCAAAGTATATCAGATGGGTGTGAAGTCCGCATTTCTAAATGGTGAATTGGAAGAAGAAGTCTACATTGAGTATCCTGAAGGTTTTACTTTGACTCAAGAAGGAGACATGATATGTAAATTGAAGAAAGCATTATATGGACTAAATTAAGCACCTAGAACTTGGTATGCTAGATTGGACAAGTATTTGTTAAAATTGGGATTTACAAAAGGAACAACTGATAGAAATCTGTACACAAAAGAAATTGAAAATGGTTTGTTGGTTGTAGTTATTTTTGTTGATGACATTATTTTTGGAGGAGAAGATGAAGCTAGTGACAAATTTGCTGATGAAATGAAGACTGAATTTGAAATGAGTATGATTGGTGAGATGAAATACTTTTTGGGATTATAGATAACACAAAATAGTGATGGTATTTTTGTAAGTTAGACAAAGTACCTGAATGACTTGTTGAAAAGATTTGGAATGGATAACTGTAAACCAGTTGGAACACCTATGGTAACTGGACATAAACTATCTAGCACAGATGAAACACTGATAGTTGAACAGAAGAAATACAGATCCATGATTGGAGGATTGCAGTACTTAACACATATTGTTAGAAATAGGGAATACTGAGAAGGGGGGTGAATCAGTATTCTACAAAATTTATCTTTTTCCCAATTATGGATATAACAGATTATCTTTATACATGCATAACATAAGAAGCTAAACAACATGCATAACAATAAAGAACTCATAACACATTATTTGTTCTTGAGGAAACCCTGGCCAAGGGAAAACCTCGGTGGGGATGGTACCCACAAAGATCCACTAATCAAAAGTATCTTGTTAAGGATGTTGACCTTGTTAGGAGTCTATTACAAGCATATAGTGTATCAGTCCTAATTAAGGGACTATAGGCCTTGTTAGAAACCTCAACCCTGTTAGGAGTTGTAGTACAAAATGTGATTACCAGATGAGCCCACTGCCCAAACAAGTAATGTAAAATATACAATGATTAAAAAATAGGTTAAGGTACATAACCTTATACTTCTTCCATCAATATCACTTTGTTTCTCTTTCACTATCGCTATTACATATGCTTCATATATTTCGCATCATATCACTTGTCCACACTATTGTGTTCTTTCTCAATAATACTCCTACAATTACAATTACAATTACATTTACATTTATACCAATAGCTTTATCCAAGAGTTAACATCTAGGATTTCATCCCTTTATATTGTTAAGTCATTATTTTGATAAACAAAATAATCCCTTAACTCTTTACTAGTTCTGTCTTCATATTCTATCTTGTGGGCTTCATATTGTCTTCGGTAAAACTATCATAACTTCTTCCACACATACCGTACTAACTTGTGCTCTGAGATGGGTGATCAATAGACATCATAGAGTCTATGTTCAAGTGTGCAAGCACTAAAATTACTCCAGTTAACATCACAAACAAAAACTATGTCCAGGTTCACTGGTAAAACACTGTCTCACACTTAGACAAATTTGCAATGCGCTCTGTCATACTTGCTCTCTAACTTGTGCAATCTTCATGTGGATCATATGTTTCCATAATGACAACATCTATGTAATCAACTCAACCAAATTGCCAACACATACAAGACTTGATATAGCACATTCAGTTGGAATTGTAGCAAGATTTCAAGCTGAACCTAGAGAATCACATTATGCAGTAGTAAAGAGGATATTGAGATATTTAAAAGGCACAATGGACTATGGATTGTGGTATGTAAAATATGATGATTTTACCCTATGTACATATACAGATGCTAATTGGGGAGGCAGTGTTGATGATAAGAAAATCACTAGTGGTGGAGCATTTTTCTTTGGAGGAAGATTAGTTTCTTGGCTAAATAAGAAGCATAATTGTATCTCATAGAGCACAATAAAAGTAGAATATGTAGTAGCAGCAAACAATTGTAACTAGATAATTTGGATGAAGCAAATGCTGAAAGATATTGGAATAAATTTTGTTGAGCCTGTTGTCATACATTGTGACAACACCAGCACAGTTAGTATGTCTAAGAATCCTGTATTACATTCCAAGACAAAGCATATAGAGATCAAGTATCATGTTGTAAGAGAGAAAGTTTCTAAGAAAGAAGTTAGACTGGAGTACATAAGCACAAAGGAGCAGATATAAGATATATTTACAAAGCCTTTGCCTAAGGATACATTTGAGTATCTAAGAGGTATGCTTGGGGTTATTCCCCAGCCTAATTTTGAGAAGTGATGCAGTTGGTTGCATCCATCCAGTGGTATATGAGCCTTATCTTTTTTCTGGACTAGATGTTGGTACTTCCTCTATGGGGGAGTATGTGTATCTGAGCTGAGTCACGAGGACTTTTGTGAATGTATTTTATGAATAGTGTCTTTTGACATTGGAGTTGTTGTTGACATAATGATGAAACTTCTATCATTGATGTCAATGGGGGAGAAGTATACATGAAAAACCATTTGTACCATCTGTTGGAGAGAACTGAATAGGAAAATGAAGCAAGATTTGATTGATGCAGTATTGGATTTTTGGAACATTGGATGTTTTTCATCTATGTTGCCATTAATGCCAATGAGGGAGATTGTTAGGAATGAATTCTTGGTAGTTATTCTGTAGCAGTTGTTTTGCATTCATGACTATGATTGTCATTGATGTCAACACAGTGATCTTCTGGAGACTTGTAGAGAAGCAGCCAGTGTTTGGATTAGCGCACATGGGATATTGTAGTTGGAGCTATGAAATATTGAGGATATACTCTTTGATATGTTATATGTTGATGGTTAAGAGTGCAGACAACAATTCATTTATTCATGGAAGTTATGAGCATTTTGGTGGAAGCAATATTTAGGCAGTGTTCCTGAGTAGCGGTTTATGGAAATCGGATGATATCTCCTAATTGGGATGAAATCTGGTTTTGTGTAGTTAAAGGGAAGTTAGAGACACATTAATAGTGATGTGGATGATAGCCCAAAATTCAAGGTTGCACGAGTGGAGAATTATTGTATTTGGAAGCCGACAGTTTTTGTGTAATTTTGATGTAGCGTGTGGAAACTTTTATTTTTTAATTGTGTGCCGACTCATTTGTAATTATTTGAGTGTGGTATAAGGGAAGGAACATTTTTCCTTGTTGTAATATGATGTGTGGTTGTAATATGGTTGAGTACGAATGTATGCATGAAGTGAAGAAAAGAGCTAATACAGTTGTGAAAGCCAAATTGTGAAGGAAGACATGTGAAGTACAAAGATCTAAAATTGGGATCTGGCGTAGAAGTGAGTGTGGTTTGGCACAGTGTGAAAGGAGGTAACATATTTGATATTATTCTATTGAATAATCTTGAGATTAGTTGGACAGTGTGTTTAGTGATCTTGTGTTCAGTGATCTTGCCATTGAAGCTATTTGGGTAGTGGGTCCTTCTGTCTTCCATAACTCTTAACAGGGTTAGAATCTTTTAACAGGGATTCAAAATCTCCTAACCAGGATTCATATGTACTGAATGTATTTCATAAGACTCCTAACATAGTCCATCCTTTCACAAGAAATATTCATATTAGTGCATATTTTGTGGGCATCATTCCCACTGGGGTTTACTCTTTGATCAAGAGGTTCCCTAGTCAACATATCTTGTGTTATTGTGTTATTGTGTATGAATATATTTCTATGGTTGGTAATTATATTGCTTACATGGTTAAATGCTGTTCAAGTTGATAAAAGTTATAATTATCAGATAACTGATTCACCCCCCCCATCTTATTTATCTTGGTGTACTTTACTTTCTAACAAAATAGGGGTAAGATCTTACCCCCAAAACTCATCCTTGAGCTACATAGCTCCGACAGAAATTCTGTTTGCGGATCATAGAAGTTCACCGAAAAGGATACTCAGATATGAATTGCAATTCTCTATCCCACACCTGTACCTACAAGAAAAAGAGGGTTTTTGTTTTTTGGATGAGGGGTTTTCCTTGGTCAAATCCCAGTTTAGAATCAACCTTTAAAATAGAATTGAAATAGAGAATCCTAGCAAGTAGTAGAAATAGATCTAACAATGAAGCTATGATACTCAATAGATATGCAATTGTATTTGAAATGTAATCAAGTATGTTAATATGAAATCTTGGACTAACAAATGTAAATCAAAACCTCCATGATTGTATGTTTGGAATCCACCTTAAAGCGAGAATTAATAGATCTTGAAGATGAACAAAAGGATCTTGAAGGAAGATCACACCACCATGATCAATAGATCTAGAGTTTGAATGATGAATCTTGAATGCTTGAACCAAATTCCTCCAAAGGCTTGAATGCTTGAATCCTTGATCTTCAATGAAGAACTTGAATACTTGAATATAGATGATGGCTTTAATGCTTCCTTGAAAATTCTTGCTTGAAAGATGGAATGATTGATAATGAATGTCTCCTTGAGAGTGCTCTATGAAAAGGGAATGTGAAAATGAGAGAGGAAGGCTTCCTTTTATACTAGTCTAGGGAAAAAACTTCTAGAGAGGCCAACATAGGAGAATTAAATTCCAATTAAGCCTTAACCCCTAGAAATGGAATAGATTAAATACAATTTAAGAGTTTACTATTCCAAAACCTAAAACAACTGACCTGGAAGCTGAAAAATAAAGTTTTGAGTTTCCCTCGCATCGTGGCAAAATTTTTGATGAAAAGGGTGACTTGGGTCAAGGATGAGGTTGACTTTGACCTAGGTCAAAGTTGAGGTTGAATTTGACCTAGATCAAGGTCGAGGTAGACCTTGACCCAAAGTACCCCTAGAAAATGAGCCAGAAGAGGAAAACAGTGCCCAGGGAGGCCCAAACAGAGCCCTAAACATGCACAAAAGATGGGAAGGGGGTAGAAAATAGAGGACAACATGATGATGCCCCCAAAAGACCCCCTAAGGAGGGCTAAACATTCTTAACATGGAAGTGCTTCTATTTTAAGATGATACAAGGTTAAGTGAAACCCCATAGTCCAAAGCTCTTACAAAAATATTTTCAAGATGACCACAGTGTTGATCTTCCTTTGCTAAATAAGATGTAAGATCATCCTAGTAAATTGCTAAAAAATTATTTATAAAATCTGCAAATGCCACATCCATCACAACATTTGTCAAGCCGAAAGGCATTCTGACATATACATAAGTACCCCATGGAGTGGTAAATGTAGTTTTGAATTGCTTAGATTCCTTGATCATAACCTGATTGTATTATGAAAACCCATACATCATTAACATCAATTCAAATCTAGTAACTCTCTGTAGCATGGCTTCCATGTTTGGAAAACCATAGTAATATTCAAATTTCTAATGTCTACATGGAGTCTAATATCTCCATTCTTTTTCTTCACTGGGACCAAGTTAGATACCCATGTTGAATGTCTGATGGGTTTTATGACCCCAACATATCTCATTTTTTTCAATTCTTCTTGCATCTTTGGTGCCAATGCAGGATTTAAAAGTCTCAATTTTTATCTGAAAGGTTTTGTACCTACCTTCAAATGTATCTCATGTTGAAAGAGACATTCTCTATAAGCCTTCAAATCATCATAAGACCATGCAAAAACATGTCTATACTTTCTGAGAAGATCAATCAATGAATTTATAACTTTAAGAGATAACTTCTTACCAACATATGCATTTTTAGGAGCTTCAACTATTCCTAATTTCACTTCTTCCAAGTCCTCTAGTTTGTTTACAATCTTTACAGAATAAGAATTATCCTTATTGTCAAATTATCTCTCAAGAATAACCAATCCCTTTGGAACTCTATTTGATTTTAGTTGTAACACTTCCTTAACAAAAATAGTGTCCTTATCATCTAAGGTTTCCACATAACCACTGAAATCCATCTCTTTATTTCCATAGTTTGCTTCATAATGCAAACACCTTAGAATATCCAAATCATCTTCAAAAACTTGTCATCTCTCAACATTATCTGGTATGGAAGGCTTGGATTGAACCTCTATCTTAGAGATTCCTACAAATGTGACATCTTCTGGCCTTAGAGAAATGTTAGCTAGAAGATATATCATTCTATTCTGGCCTCTATCCACCCAATCAATACCGAATGCATCACAATTTTCCAATTCATAACAAACATCATTTCTGTATTGCTTCAATCCTTTGTTCTTAGAAGCATATCTAGATCTAATCTGAAATATCACTAGTTCAGAGTCTCCAATCATTCTAAGATCTCTTATTCCATGTCTTGAGGTCAACTTCAATCCAATCAATAGAGCCTCATATTCTACATTATTATTTGTACATGTAAACCTTAAAGAGAAAGAGAACTTGAAAGTCCTACCACTAGGAGCTATCAAAAAAACTCCTGCACCAAATCCCTCCTTAGAGCTTGCACCATCAAAATACAAGGTCCCTAAGCCACTTTGGTTTGTTAGATTAGCTTTTTCCTTAGATAAAATAATAGGGTTATCTTTTCCTTCAAACAAGCTATATCTTGCACTTGAAAAGAATCAATGTTAGTGTCAAGGAAATAATTCATATTATCATCTTCAGTTTCCTCAATTATGTGGGAAGTTATAATTTCCTAGGACACTTTGAAATTATCACCAACGATATTAAAAGTTTCAAAGGAAAAATAAGATTGAATACTACCTCTCATTGAAGCACTCCATTTTCTTGACAACAACATTCCATATTGGGGAGGAATATCAACAACCAAGACACACATTGTCAACAGTTTGTCAGAGTATGCAGCCAACCTATAAGGCAAAGCCTTAATAGTATCAATGATAGGTACCTCTCTAGAATCCATTTCATAACATCTTCCATGAGGAGTATCAACATGCAATCCCATTGACTTCATTACCTCTATAGGCATAACAATATTAGATGCTCTAGAATCACTCATGTAATTTTTTAGCATCTTACATTTAAAACTAGAGTCAAGAAAACAGGATCTATAGCTTCCAAGGAAGTATTTACAACATTAGTATCCAAATAAATCTGAGAGATCTTTGAAAAAATTTCTTCTAATTCCTTCTCCTTGTTTTCAAATTTATCCTGTACCCTTTCCAATTTCTCATTATCTTTCGAGTGCTGAATTTTTGTAAAAAGTACACCATTCACCCATATTAGGGCCTTTTCATTATGTTCCCCAATTCTCATCATCTCCAATAATGGGACCTTGATAGTAATCTATGATAGCAACTCCCCCATATCAACAAGGGTGTACTTTACATTGGAGAAATCTTGTTTCACACTAACACCATTTCCATCCTTAGCCAAAAAGGTCAGATTTGGCTCATCTTTCTTTTGTTGCTTACTGTCTCCTTGGGGAGAGGGTATATTTGTTTATGGTCTTTGTACTTTTACCTTATATACAATGTTTGGACCATTTGACTTATCAGTTTTCTTAACCTTGATCTTCTTGACACCTTCAACAGGGTTTCCCTTCTCTTGTGTCTGCTTGGTGTCTAGTTTTTTCTATTTAATGAAAAAACTAGTTGGTCTACCATATGCATTACCAACTTTTCTATTTCTTAAAATATAGTTACTCCTTGCTTGAGTAACCATATTAGCAATAATTTGTGTTATTTCTTCATCAGAGGGTATTCTTAATACAATGGGTTCTTCACCCTTTTTTGCATTACATCTTACATCATCAATTTCTTCCTCTTCATCATTAGGAAAAACTTGGTAATGTTAAACTTCTTTTCTACTTTGTGAGCCAGACTCATCTTAGTTTTCATCTTCATTTGTAGAATCTACTTCATCCCACACATGTGAAGAAGTCATAGCACAACCACTATCATCATATGATTCATCTTCTTCATATTGTTGAATTCATTTAGCATGAATCCTTCATTGGTCTTGTCACTATATTGATCCTTGAAATAATTTATAAATTCATCCCAAGACCCTATACAATCATGTGGTAGGCCTCTAAACCAATCCCTGACATCTTTAGTTAGTGATTGGACAAATAGTTTCATAATCACATCTTCATGTTCAATTTAATAGTCATCCATCATGTCAATAAACTTCTTTAAATGTTCTTCACATGTAATGACATTATTTATAGCAAATTTAGGAAGCTTCTCTCTAATTTCATTTGGAATTGGGTGACGCCACAATAGTGGGTTACACTTTTTTAGACATGTTGATTTTTGCTAAAATAACACATTTTTAATAAAATATGATGATTTAAGCCTTGAGAGGTTCCATTTGAAGGAATTAATTATAAATGGTTAGCCCAAAGCCTCTTAGATAAAAAAAAAATATTGATATAACATCTATACTCCTCATTCATACCTACAATGGAGTCTCCTTCACACCTATTAAAATGCTGATAAAAGATCACTTCAACTTTATCTTTTGGAAGATCAAATGAATCCATTTGAAAAACCTATCTATGTAGTAAGGTACTAATGAGAAAAATATTTCCAATGAGTATAATGTTAATATATATTAAGTTTATTATGACTTTGTATTTTTAGTTTTACTAAATATAGATATTTCACCGTATGTATACCTCTATGTTTGATGCTTATGGAAAAATAGTAAATGAGAGAGAAAAAATTATTAAAAATATCTATGCCTTAGGTATTGAAGTTCTCTTTCTATAAAAAAAAATAAATTAAAATTGGACAAATACATGACAAGTTATAAGCTATGTAGTCAAGGTATGTCAAAATTAAGGTTTAGTCAACTTCAAACTTTAATAAAATATGAAATAATCATAATAATGTCATCACACACATTTCATGCCCTCCATATGGATGTTACAAAACTAAATTCAAATAAATCACATTGATATCTATTTTAGAAAAAAAGTTATGCTCTATGAAAATAATGTAACTCTTTGAAAATGACATTTTCAGCAACACACCAGTTTTTGTGGGAGAAAAAAAAATGCATTCAAATAAATTCAAAACTAAAAATAAAAAATATATTTATAATCTACACATAAAATCCTAAAAGACTCTAATTTACTTCATCTTCCTATTTCAAATGGTTTAATGATAATATGCATCTGAATCTGAAAGTTTTTTTTCAAAATGTAGAGTTTAGTGTCCGTTCAGGCAAAAAAGTGTAACCCACTATTGTGGGTTCACCCAATTGTATTAGGATAACTAGGAATACCAAGAAAAGAGAGTTGCTTGTACCTTTCTACATGAACTAGTCTCCTTTGGAATGAACCATCATTTTGGGAAGTAGATGATTTAGAATTTGATGTAGTAGAAATTCTAGCACCAGCTGGCGGTAGAATAATGGTTGTTTATTTAGCAGAGTTTCCAGAATTCCCACCAGGTGCTGAGGAAGAAGCAACCACATTAGAAGGTCTTGAGGACTTCCTGAGAAAATCCATCTTCTTCTTCATCTCTAGAGCAATTGCCTCCAATTCCTTGTTCTCAAGCTCCTTGGTTAATATTGTGTTCTCTCTCTTATCCCTCTCAAGATCAATATGCAATTTGGACATCTTATTCATTAGAACCATGTCATTCACAGATTCATTTATTGAAATTTCTGTTGCCACCTACTTTCCTTTATCCTTAGGTTTTTCAGTTTCAAAAACTTGACAAATGACGGGTTCTTCCTTATTTTTGTTAAGTGTTGCAACATAATTTATTTCTTCTAGGTCCAACAATTGCCTTCTTAACTGATCAGATCTAATTTGAGCTTTCCTTATCTCATATTCTTTTTCTTTTTCTCTTTGTCATCTGATACCAATTTTCTCCTGGATTCTTCTCTCCAAATCATAAACTTCTTGAAAAATATCTTCAGAATCTAGGAGAGTGGTTTCAAATTCTGAAGTTTAAATGTGAAATCTATCTTTTTGTCTCTTAGGACATAAGGGCTCTCCGAGGGTGAATAAATTGGAGCATGAGGGATATTTCTATCCTCTCTACCTCTACACTTTCTTCTTGACCTCCTACTATATCCCTGAGATTCATTGTGGACATCCTTCTTATTTTGACGTGATCCATCCTCTCCTTTCTCATAAGGAGAATAGTAATCTTCATACACACCCAATCCTAGGTACATAGCCTCTACATATTATAATTCATTTCCTTCCTAGATGTGTTGGATTGGGTTCTCTTCCTTGGTATTCTTCTGTCTCCAAGTCTGAGATACATTCTTATCATTCTTTTCTTTCCTTAGTTGACCAACTCTAGAGGTACTTGGAAGCTCACCTTCCAATTTATCTTTAGGATGATCCCTCCTCTAGGATCTAGTATTTCTATGACTCATATTGAGAAAGTGTATGTAAACTAATGTTTATTACTCAACACTGCTACAAAGATTTCTTTGAGTCACCACCCAACACAGGTTGGGAAATATAACACTAGTTCTCAGTAATATAAATACCGTGATAAGGAAAATTACAAGGCAAAAGGATAACCACTAGGGAACTAAGAAAATCCCAATAATCTTCTATTGATTTGAACCCACAATAGTGGGTTACACTTTTTTGCCTGAACGGATACTGAACTCTACATTTAAAAAAAAACTTTTAGATTTGGATGCATATTTTTGTTAAACCGTTTGAAATCAGAAGATGAAGTAAATTATAGTCTTTTAGGATTTTCTATCTAGATTATAAATACATTTTTTATTTTTATTTTTGAATTGATTTGAATGGTTTTTTCTTTCTCCCACAAAAACTAGTATGTTGCTAAAAACATCATTTTAAAAGAGTTACATTGTTTTCATAGAGCATAACTTTTTTTTTTTCTAAAATAGATATCAATGTTCTTCTTTAAAACTTAGTTTTTTAAACATCTATATGGAGGGTATGCAATTGGTTTGATGACATTATCACAATTGTTGCATATTTTATTAGCGTTTGAAGTTGACTAAACCGTAATTTTGACATACCTTGACTACATAGCTTATAACTTGTGTATTTGTCCAAATTAATTTTTAGTTTTTTTTTATAGAAAAAGAACTTCAATACCTAGGACATAGATATTTTTTAGAATTTGTTTTCTCTTATTTACTATTTTTCCATAAGGGTCAAACATAGAGGTAGATATATGGTGAAATATCCATGTTTAGTAAAACTAAAAATACAAAGTCATAATAAACTTAATATATAGTAACATTATAATCATTAGAAATGTTTTTCTTAGTAGTACCTTACTACATAGATAGGTTTGTGAAATGAATTCATTTGATCTACCAAAAGATAAATTAGAAGTGATTTTTTGTCAGCATTTTAATAGGTGCGAAGGAGACTCCATTGTAGGTATGAATGAGGAGTATATATGTTATATCAATGTTTTTTTAAATCTAAGAGGCTTTGAGATAACCATTTGTAATTAATTCCTTCAAATGGAACCTCTCAAGGCTTAAATCATCATATTTTATTAAAAATGTGTTATTTTAGCAAAAATCATCATGTCTACAAAAGTGTAACCCACTATTGTGGGGTCACAACAAATCCACGTGATAACAAAGTATAAATCTATGTTTTCAATGGTCAACTTATTGGCTTGAACAAATAAGAAGGCCAGGAGCCCAACTCTACTTGGAACCTACATTATTTAACTTGATTCATTGTTATTTCCTAGTAGAGTTGGAATTTTGTTGGTTCACAAAATGGATTTTATGCTTTGAAAGCCACCAATATACCTATAGATAAATTTTAAGGAGTGGTTAATTCCAAATATAGGGAAATATAAGGCAATTGGACCAACTATAGGGACAAGACTGCCATCTACACTTTTGATTTTGCAAGACCAAGGTAGGTTCACCTAATCCAACTCAACATACAACATTCTACAATTCTCTATGGACTTTAATAGTAGAAAATGATAAGAAAATACTAAATGATGACCAATCACTAATTGATTCTCAATTACCATAAATAACATACAACCTTATAACCATAATATTTAAAGAATTCTGAATGGTTATTTAAAATTTGCAAAATATAACCAAACCCAACAAAACATATATCAATGTAGAAAATACTTGTTCCTGACCAATGCCTTATCCATTGGGCAATATTTCTAATACAAAAGAAGAATACACAAACTGATTGATGTCAATGATTCATGACCTACAATATTGTAAGGAAACTCAGGTGCGAAAATAGTTTCCTACACTAATCTTTAAAGGAAAGTATTGTGCAAATTCTTTTAAATCCTTACAATTTCAGATTCGTTAACTACTTTAACAAAGATATTGCAACCATATACCATGCATACAGAAAATAGAGAATGACACAATGATTGACCCTGGGGAAACCTTTCGGTAAAAACCCCAGCACTCCAAAACCTGCACAGTGTATTAATCAAAACTATTACAGTTTACAATACACTTACAATGCAAGTTCTTTCAGAAGATTTTCCAACTCTTGAATACAAATCACGGTAGCATAAAATGTTTCAACAATACACTAACTTCTCCTCTCTTCGCAACCCTAAAAATGCTTATATCATGCGCTTCCTTTTTTTAGGGCAACTTCCAAAGATAGCCGTATTAGGGTTTTACCATTCTTCGAGAAAATAGGAACCCAAATTTTTTTTTCGGGGTGATGCCCTGAACCCCACGATTGGGGAAGAGTGTACAATAATCAATTTTATCAGTTGCCACATGTCTTCACCTGTCATTGAATCTTCCAGACATAGCTCTTACGTGTCATAGGAATTCATCATAACCATTTCAGCCATGATCTCCTTACACACAATTCAAGATGTCGACACATCAAGTGGAGTGACACATAAACATGCCAACTAGACATGTACACTCACACTTAATTACATTATTTGCAAGAAATACATTTTACAAAACAAATAATAAGAATAGGAATTATCCAAGGTTGAGACACCTTATTCCTAACAAATATTACCACCTTATAACAGTATTTATCCATTCAACCTAGACCCATACTTATTTTGAAAATCCTTGTGCAAACTAGATGAATTTATGTTGTATCCAGAGCAATTTAATTTGATCCTAGATAAAATATAAGGAATAGAAATATACACATAGATAAACTTTGTGCAATGAATTAGAAAATTATTAACTCAAGAAATAAACACACATGAGAGACTTGAATATGATATATTTATATTATATATATTGAATCATGTTCTTGTATACACTTTGCTTCAAAATATGAACCCATACAATAATAGCGAAAGACCTGAAACTTTCTATTTCTATATTGACATAGTCTAATATAGTCTGTTATATCCCCGACTAAAAAATTATTAAATTTTCCATCTCAGTTTTCCAACACTTCTAAATGATCTTGGGAATCCTTTTATAGAGAAAGGATTGCAACAAGCTTTAGACTCGGGGAAATTAAGTTGTTGAATAGATGGTGAAATGGGATCACCTTAATGAATAATGTTTGAATTTGAATAGGGGTAAGATGTTTGATATAGGGGTTGAATATAGGACCTATCCTCAATCCAAATTGCCAAAAGGAAAGATCCAAATGGATTAATCATAAAGAAGTGACCAATGCACAAAAAAATCAAACAATGGAGAATATGAAGAAAGGAGAAAACCCTACAATCTACTATTAAAGGTATATGCTTGAAATATAAAATAAATAGAAGGAAAATACTAACCTCAAAATAGGGCAAATCTTGAAAATGTTGATTTTTGATGTCTTTGTACAGTTTCAAGTAATTCTACAACCTGTTCCAGACTGGAAATGTCGAGACGAAGAAAACCCAGAAAACTTTTATCTTTCTGAAGGCAGGTCATCCTTGACCCAGATAGTGGGACAAGGTCTTATGCCAGGGTAGGATCCTAACCCTCATTGAAGGTCATTCCTGACTTGAAACAGCTCCGACAGAAAATCTATTCGCAGATCCTAGAAGTTCATCGAAAAGGGTATCTAGATCCAAGCTCTGATTTGCAATCATGTACCTGTACCTGCAAGAAAAATGGTTTTGTTGTTTGGATGAGGCATTTGCCTTGGTCAAACCCCAATTTGGAATCAACCTTAATAATGAAATTGAAATGGAGAATGCTAGCAAGTAGTAGAAGTAGATCTAACAACGAAGCTATGATATTCAATTGATATGCAATTGTATTTGAAATATAAACAAGTATATTGATATGAAAGCTTGAACACAACAATGGAAAATGTAAATCAAAACCATGAATGTAAATCCAAAACCTCCATGATTTTATTCTTGGAATCCACCTTGATAGGAGAATGAATGGATCTTGAAGATGAACAAAGGATCTTGAAGGAAGATCACACCACCATGATGACTAGATCTACGGTTTGAATAATGAATCTTGAATGCTTGAACCAAGTCCCTTCAAAGGCTTGAATGCTTGAATCCTTGATCTTCAAAGGAGAACTTGAATGAAGAAGAGGGCTTGAATGATTCCTTGAAAATGCTTGATGAAATTCTTGAGAGATATAACAAGTGGATGTTTGATAATGGATGCTATGAGATGGAGAAAATGAGAGAGGAAGACTTCCTTTTATAGTGATCTACGACACAAACTTCTAGAGAGGCTGACATTGGAGAATTAAATCCAAATTAACCTTAACCCCTAGAAATGGACCTAGACTAAATTCAATTTAAGGATTTACCATTCTGAAACCCAAAATGGCCGACCCAAAAGTGGGAAAAAAGAAACTTTCCGAAGCCCGACATCCCGTAACTCCTAGAATCTAAAAATTGGACCTGGGGTCAGGGACAAGGTAGACATAGCCCTAGGTCAGGGTCAAGTTCATCCCTAACCTAGGTTGGGGTCTAGCTCATCCTTGACCCTACCAAGTCATCTTTGACCCAGACAGTCAGAAACTCTAGATTCTCAGAGAAAACTATCCGAAAAAGGCTGGAAATAAGGAGAGAAGAAGAATAGGGGGGAAATAACCAGATACATGCAAAGACTTGATCAAGGCACTTGACATGACCCTAGACCACTTACTCAGAGGGCTAAATGCTCTTAACATGGAAGTGCTTCCATTTTAAGACAATATAGTTGTCAACCACAAAAACTACTTGTACAACATGAAGTTATTACAAAAGGGAGGGCTAAAAAGCCTAGAGATATCAGAATCAAATCTAATTTACATTGTAGGCATAACCATAGCAGATGAACTGCAAGGATAAGATTTTCTTTATTAAATGACCTATCACCCTCAGCTTCTCAATCAATATAAAAACTATCTCACCTACCTGTGTGTGGCAGGGGCTTGAATTTATTTGACAATTTTCCCATATTATAATCTCCTTCTTCCAGAAGAATGTCCCTTTCAATATTAGATTTTAGCATCGATCAAAGAAAAAAAATTAGATCTGATCGATCGATATAACACTCATTCATCAATTCTCTAGCTACAATTTTATCCTTTCCATCTCTGTAAAATAAGTCAGATTAGATAAAAAATCCAATCTTCCTGGCTCGCCGACTCCATTAAGTTATCATAATTTTTAACCAGGAAGCACCAGATGTTATCATGTGATTGGTTTGTTTTTTGTCCTTTCTTATCAACTCATAGTATGACCATCGCTAAGTCACCATGTGATCAAACACTCCTTTGCAAGCCAACGATCCATAAGAAATATAACCTTTCACTGAATCACCAACATCTATTATCAACTTTACTAACAGTTTGTGAGTTGGCGATGTCTTCTTTCTGACCATTGCTCCCCCACTCACCAATATTTTTCATTAACTGCCACTGACCACTATGAACTTGCGACTAACATCAAACCTTTATTCACCAAGTCGTCAACATTCTTTACTTAACCTCATTTTCATCTGCGAGCTGGTGACCAACACCAAGCCTATTTCTTTAACCACCACATGGCACTTCCTTGTTTCTATTTATCAATCTAGACACGTTTCACCAAGGTGCAATGCCTTGATTAATATCCCTCTTGCAAATTTTGATCATGGGAATATGCCTACCATCTGATCAAACTTGATCTGACTGCCCTTTATCTCCTTCTATATCGGTCCCATGATCTCAGGGAGGACACTTGCCACTTAGGTGTGATCCCACAAAGACTAAAATGTATGCAACTTTGGTTAGTGGCATAAACTTAGACTTAGGAAAAATTAATTCACGGGTCCCACTAGGCTTTACGAATTAATAAAGTTGGCCTCCTTCAACGACACTTAAGATACATGTTTTAAAACCAACTTAAGTGACTCCCAAAAAGTAACAAATAAATATAAAAACCAAGGGATACTTAGGTATTAAAACAAGGAAAATAATTAGGGCTTGGACCAAATAACACCTAAGGCTTATATGAATAGGGTTTGGACACAAGTTAATACAGAGGGCCAAAAATATATTTGTAGTCCTAACACATATAAAGAGAGAATGATAATAGAATCTTATTGATTATTTAAATTTAAGTTAGATTAAGATATTATAAGATCTAGATCTTGGGGAGAGAGGAGAGAGTGAGACAGAGAGAGGTAGAGAGGAAGGAGGAGAGTGATAGGCATACATACAGGTCTAAAGATAGGATACAAAGAGCATAAGATAGAGAGAAAACAAGAGAAAGATGATAGGAACCCACTAATTACTAAAATTTGACTAAGTTTGAAAATTTATAAGATCTCTTAAAATCTAGAATTTGCATTACGATTCATAGAGATTTGAAACCATTCTCAGACATCCTAAAAATGTACACGTAAAATATAAATTATACTTAAATGTTATAGTTTATGTATATATCCTTTAATAAATACTATGTATTTTATATATATTTAATTCATATAAAGCATAAATATTTTGTTTGTTTAACATAACACATACATGTTATGCTTTTTTAGAGCAACACATATGTGTTTTGTTTTTAGAAAATGCATGTACATGCTTTTAGTTTAAATAAAATGTATACCTTTTTAATTGAAATACCACATATACGCTTAGGCTTGTAATTGGGATTGGATGAAAAGGTTGAGGCTTGGGAGCTTCATTTTCTTCCTTTTGTTGTGTTTTCCCCTTCCAATCTAGTTTCTCAACTTCATCATCTTTAGTTTTACAAACTATCAAGTGGGTGTTTGTAAAATTTCCACCATAAATATGTTTTTTGATATTTCTAACCATAAAATATTTTTTAGATTTGAACAAAATTAACATATGACCTTTTATTACTTTTACCATTATTTCTAGACTTATTAGAGAAATAGTTTTACCAATTCCTTGTCCAAACTTTAAATAAATTATATTGTTCTACACTTTATTCTTTACAATTGAAATAAATCAAATTTTTATTAGTTTGGTGCAATTTTTTTGACACACATGAATAGGTATATGATTGTTAGGATGTACCCACCTTAAAAAATCATAAAATAAATACTCCACAAAGAATTACAAAGAGATACAAAGCGTCCAACACTGTCTCTTAAATATATATCTACCAAAGGCTTCTTCAAAACACTAAATGCAACTATATCTTTTCTGATGCACATGTCAGACACTATTGTTGAATAGGTTGAATAACCGAGAGCGGGGGGGGGGGGGGGGGGGTGAGCTCGCTATTCCCAAACACTTCATAAAATTTTTACTATGTCAGTAAACTCATAAAAAATAGCAATATCAACTTTTGATCTATTGTTCAACACATTAAACATTCATATCAGATGTAAACATGAAAGCGTAGAAACACCAACACAAAGGACACTAGAATTTACATGGAAAACTAAACTGGGAAAAACCATGGAGAAGATAATTATCATGGAATGAAACACTGGTTAAGGTGATTTTTAAAAATGTTCACTACTCGTACGCTCACTTTGGTTGGCCTACTATTGATCAAGCTCACTATCTTAATATATGAATATGGCTAACAACCAATACAAAATTTAGTGATAAAAGATGAACTAAAAGAATTGCAGTTGACTATGCATGAAATAGTACATTCAAAAATTAATCTCAGTTACCACATCCAATAGTAGATCCAATTGTCGATCTTCTCCACGTATACCACTGTTTGATCCACTAAAAATCTATATGCAAATGCCCTTCTTGATCTCTCAATAGTCTTCCACACTTAGCTTCATCTTGCATACACCATCGTCAAGAACTCACTCAAAATATATTCTTATAGCTTTCTTGTCTTCTTCCATATTCACCCTTTCTCATTCACATACATGCATACACATCCATTAGATACATAATGGTTTTCTTTATCTATATAGATCTCCTGTCATACACATGTCGACCACACCAAAATAATGTTTTGGCCTGAAATAAAAAGGTATTATAATTATATTTAATGCATTACCACTGATCCTAAATCTAGGACACGCTTAAGAAAACATTGCAACATTATACAACAAGACCTAAATATAAGTCACACTTAAGATGTCTACAATGCATATTACATTTACCAAACTATCAGAACACCACAACCAAGTCCATGATTTGATCACCAAAACTTTTGAACTAGTCGGTGGGTGAAACAAGATATAACATGTCCAAAATATGATACCAAAACCATATGAAGAACTACATGGGATTCCATATATCATAAACATCTAGAAGCATAGTAGTCAACAATAATTGAAAGACAACACCATGCACAATTGATTATCAAAAGTACACAAATGTACCCAAACATGTAACCCATGAGTAAAATTGGGTACACCTATCAAAACTACATGTATTAAACCTTTTTTTTATATAACCGATACATCTGATACTTTACTAACAATCACTAGGTACATAATCTAAACTTCCAACAACCAATGAATACTACTAAGATGTCAATATGAAGGTTTTGATATCAATGAAAAAATGCAAGAAATAATTGAATCTAACGATCTCCCCCTTTTTCATTGATGGAAAAACATAAAAAAAAAAGAATTTAGAAACCAAAACTTGTAATAAAAAACTTGAATAAAAAAACTCCCCCTGAGTAGATGCAACATTTCATCTTTTGTTTTCCTCTTTCTCTCCCCCTTTTTGCCACAATGGCAAAGGGCCAAAAAATATAACACAAAAATTCAAATGAATACAAAAGGTTTTACAACAAATTTCTTATACGTTTCCTTCAAAATTGGAATCTCCTTCTTCCACTCAGCAATATAAGCCCCCAACTAGGAACACACTCAATAAACTTGTCAAAAGATTTACCCCAATGCAAAGACTATAACTACCAATCATAATCTACTGCATTAATAAGTATGCCAATAACATGCTTCAATCATGCTTCAACCTGTAATTTAATAGATTGTTCTTTAATAATATGGACTCAAACCCTCGCAAGACCTTTCCATTAACAAACAATTGAAAGAGCTTGCAATCAACTCAATCTCTGAATTGACAAGTACAACTCCTTTGAATAGATATTCAATGCATATGTTTTTGTTTTTTTTCAATAAAGATGGGGTATGCTCTTAACCAGAGAGAAGAAGAAGCTTCAAATGAATGTTCATCACTATGAAACATTCACAAATAGATATGCAATCAAAATAATGTAACTAATTTATGCGACTGTGCCTCAATTCTTACGACCATGAAAACTAAAACATAGTGAAATGACCATAATTGCTTGTGCAAACACACCTCCATGACCATGAAGATCACATGCGCACTATACCCACCAGTGATATAAATTCGTTGAAAAACATGAATATAACAAAAGAAAACAATAAATAGTGACTCTTGGATCACCTTACAATCACATTCAAAAACACAATTTGACATCAATGACTAATTTATTGAATCATCCCATATTCACCCATCCCATAATAAAGGATAATAACAACATTTTAATGAGTAGAAACCATGACTTAAAATTTGAGTCTCACTCAGTTGTCACAGCAACAAGTGGATTTTTTTCCAAAGATTGCCAATCCTAGCATAATTCTCAAAATAGATATATAAAGTCCATTCACCTACCTATGTTATTACAATATAGTTTTTGAAAACTAGATTAAACAGTTTTAGGACAAGTGTCATAAAAGAGAATTTAGAAACCAAAAAGGCACGATGAAAAAGGGCTATGCAACATTTCCATCTTTCTCTTTGTCAAATGTTGCAAGAACGTGTCACCAAAGTATAACTTAATTATTTTCTTATGTCACTTGTCACTGTAATGATGATGCCTTAACTCAAATTCCTTTTCAAATTTCCATTTAATTATGATGGTCTGGAAATTTGTAGCAATTGAATGAAATTAAATGTATTACACTGTAGACAAGACATTCTCTGCAACTAGTCATTTCATGCATTTAGTGCTCTGAGCTATAATTGGTACAATACGTCAGCAAATATTTCAAAAGAAATGGCACCTTTGAATTTAGGATCATCATCTTCCATCTTATCAAATTCTGAAATTGGTGCTTCAACCTTTGTAATCTTGATTTTCTATCTCTCCAATAGCTATGGCCTTTATGGAGGGACTAGGAACACTTCATTTCCTCATTGTGATGAAACTATCATCACATACATTCTCATCTTCAAAACCCTCCTATGTAGAATCTCTAATGATGCTTCCCAATTTTCTTCACCTTCTAGCCTCTCCTTCACCTTCAATAGTTGTCATCGACCCTTTCCATAGGTAAACCTATTTCTTTAGTATTTAGAAACCTTCAACTTCATATGTTCGAAAACTGACTTTTACAAGTTCTTCTTTTCAAAATTTGGAAATTTCACTTCCTTCCTCAAGATCTTGATTGATGTTGCACCTCAACTACTTTCTTTCTGAACTAAGATCTCTTCATAGGGTACTCCCTTTCGATGTTTAGGATTTTGGTGGAACATAAACCTTGTTTGGGGATTTGGAAATCCTACTTCTATGTTGGAAGTTTTAAAAGTGTTGGTAGCGGTATCAGGTTTTGAAGCGAATTGCTTCCTGACCCGAACAAACATCTATGCACATTCAGATTCCAATAGACTTGGTAAAAAAGTAGTTAGGATCTTTAATTTCAATCATCTTCACTCTGTAATAGAACATTTAGTGTTTCTTTGAAGTGTTGGAAATATTATATCGGAAAGTGAGATATTGAGGAGGGGGGGGAGGGTGAATCATATATCTACTATTAATTTCACTTTTACATAAATTCAACTTACTTATCATAAACATCAAATTCAATACTAAAATAGATCTAACAATCTAATTTCATCTATGAAATGAAATACATAGCACAAAGATTTTGGTTACCCAGAAACCCTTGAAAGGTAAAACTAGTGTGGGGATGACACTCACAAATCTTCACTATTGCAGTATTAAAGTTTTCCTGTTAGGGATACAAATTTTGATCATAAACTAATGATCTACCCTATGAGGGGTTTGACCTGGTAAGAGCTTACAAACTTATACAATCTACCTTGGTTAAAGGATTTAAAACTTACAACAAAGTAAGCACTCGGTTAAGAGATTTACATAGGCATGTGAGGACCACTATGTTAAGAGATTTACCTTGATTCACCTGCTAAAATTTATTAGTACCTGATCCTTCAGTTTGCACTATGATTGCTGATAAAAAATCTTCTCCTTCCAATACTTGTTTGATCTCCTCAATCAAATATATCTCCGTTCTTCCCTTCACTGATTTTCTCGGTTACTATGACTGATATCTACCTATATCAAAATAATTCTATGTTCTGCATATACAAGATCTCCTTCATACCATTCTCACACATACATACTATGTTTTAGGGTTTAAGATCTCATCTTATATAGACAACAAATAAACCTCCTAGATCAAGATCAATGATCTAGATTCTCTACTTATGTCGCTTAAGCATTCCCTTAATTTGATAGGCTACATATCTTACATAGGGATTAATGATTACAATTATAAGGAATAATCAACTCTGTGGTTCCCTCAAAAAATATTAAATATTGTATAGATGCCAGAAAAAATGGTTTACCTAAGTGTTTGTGCTATTACAAACACATATGTCAAAACTAGCTTGCTCGGCATATGAGGTCTCTGATACTCGACATTAACTGTTATTCATATATTGGTGCTTGGCATTGACACTTCCATACAACTTGCAATAAAATTCTTGGTGACTACTAAAGTACTTGATGACCTCTGACTTTCTCGATAGTAACTACTACTCAGTAAATGTACAAGTTTATCCATGAATCGACCTTTACAAGATGGCTCGGTTGCAGTGATGACTAACCAACATTGCCTAGAAAATGACTAAGTGCTAGACACTGATCGACAAAAAAACTTAGGGATCAAGAATATCACCCTTTGACATTAGTGGAAAAAACACTTTTTCATGATGTTTACATTACAACAAGAGTACTTGGTAATATGAATACTCCCCCTAAGACATTGAATCGGTCTTCAAAATACTCTACATATATATACATAAGACTCTTTGACATACAACTGAATATATAAATTACAAAATAGTATGTCATACCTTGATATACATTCCTTACTATATTTTTTTTGTATGTGACATTTTATTTCCCTTAATCTTCCTTCATTTCCCCTACTCTTGTCATGGCATGCCATTTCCCCCTTGTTTTTGTCACTTGAAGCTGCTGGGGTGTAAGGGTGAGAAAATAATTATCCAAAAATGGTTTATGAAGTTTCATTATCATAACCAATGCATTGTCCCATCTTGACTTGACATACTCCAAAACTTGTATCTTTATATCTAGTTGGACAACTAGATCAACTAATCTCTTGACAATAGAGAGATGAGTATCTCTCTATACTAACTCCTTTATCATTGCTAATTACTTCTGCATAACCTCCAGATGAGGTGTTTACATTGTTTGTATAGAAATTAGCTTAGCTCTTATTCGCCCATAATTAGCCATCAACTCATCTAATCTCCCTTGTGTATGAAGTAACCTAGTGAAGTGAATGGAGCTGGAGCCTGCATCCATGCTCAGTGAATGACTGGTAGACTTCAAGTCTAGTTTTAGTTTGTCAATCAACTCTTGATTGTCCTTAGTGAAGTCTTAGATACATTACATAATTTCTTGTATAGAGAATGAACATTTTGCACTTCTTCTGAATTAGTCTCTAAGGCAGAAAGTTCTACCTATTTTACTGCTATTTTGGTGGAGACCTTTTCAAGTACCTTGGTCTTGAACTTTCTCTTAGACCACTACATAAGTTTTTCATTTGCCTCACTGTCATCACTATTCACCTTCTTAACAATTTGAAATAGTTGTTCCAAGATAGGTGCAGTGTCATTCACATCATCCATTTCAAAAGCTTCTATAAATATACCTTTAATTTCATGCAAAACTTGTTTTTGCCGATGCTCTCGTCTTAAATCTTCTTTCTTGCTTTTCTTCTTCAAAATATCTTGCAACATTTTCATTTTCTTATAACTTAAGTTATCAATTTACCACTTAGGAATCACTATAAATTCATCGAGTGTAACCTGTGTTCCTGGAGATTTCTCCTTTTTCTTCTGTGATTTCTTCTTAGGTGTATCCCCACTCGGTATCTGTATGAGAGCTTATAGGTGTAGTGTCCACAATTGATGTACTCTCAATCCTTGGATAGTCATGTACTTGAATTAAAACAAGATTAGTTCTTGGTAGAAACTGATCTGAGGCTGCCTTGACAAGTATTTGAATCTTAATTTTTTCCTCAGTTAATATGTTAGTTTTGATTGGGGTATCCTCAGTGATATCCATAATTGTGATCACATCCTATGACCCACTCACTTATTCCTTTTGTCCTTCTTCTTCCTCATGATCTTGAGTTCACCAATGTCTTCCTTATTATCTAGCTCCACTTGACTGGATGTAACTTTATCTGGTTGTGAACTCTTCTCAATGATCAGTCCAAAAATAATTTTCCACAACCTAGTTCTTTGTTGAACAACATCTTCAACCTTATGCTATAAAATAGAATAGGCCCAGAGCTTGGGTACAAACCTATTTCTATACTAGTCCATATATGTCTTTAGGTACTCTAGGGATAGATCTAGCATGATTTGAGCTAGTGTACTCTCCCTTATCTATTTTTCTGTCATCATGGCATACTGCCATTTTTTATCAATTATTTTATATATCTCTTTAGGGATGAGATTCCCCATCTACAAAGGTGTCATCTTGAATGTGCACAACATCTATAGCATTTCCTCTTCCACTTTCTCTTTGTTGTCATTGTTTAGCTTTTCAAATTTTATTTTCTTGAAGCTTGCTAATCCAATAGTACTTATGATATTGTGGCATATTTCATCCATAGTCAATTGAAATCTTTGTGATGATACTTTCACCTTTGTATTCTCATCTATATTTGTCTCTTCATCATCATCATCTTTCTCCAAGAGTAGCTTCCTTCTTGGTTTCTTCCTGGGATTACTTAACATAGCCTTAGTTTGAACTAGTTTTCTTTTTCCTGATGTTGGTGTCTTTCTTTGGGGCTCGGTAGTTGTGATAGTGGAAGCTTCCTTGGTTCTTGGTCTAAGTACTATAGGAGGAGTGGGATTTTGTTTCTACAATTGTCTTTTTCTAGGCTCGATAAATGATGCCTTCTTTCCCTTCTTTTGAATTTTAGTATCCTCCTCATCACTTGCTTCAAACTCATTAGACTTATCTTTGTTGGAAAGTTTTCTATACTGAGGTATATGAATAGATATAGTGTTGTCATTATGGAAACAAAGTCATATAGTAGTTTGGAGTCAGCACACCTGATGAGAAGATCAAAAATAAGCTAAGTGTTGAAGACTGGATAGTGTACAGAGTTCCTACAGCTCAGAGCATCAATGCACGTGTGTACAAATGAATTATGGTATGTGCCTTGGAAGTTAATTTTGTTAGACTTTACTTATTCTTAGTCTATGAGCGCATAAGTAGATATGCAAAGATGTGAAAGTTACAGTCAGTTGAAGTTGCACAACCAATGTGTGCCAGCAGAGAACAGATCATAGAGCTGACAGTTAGCATTTTGGTTTGCGATTATAATATAATGTTGTAAAGGTCATGTGCCCATTGTATTTAGGTTTTGACATGTTTATATGTATAATTGTAAGCACACTTAAGCCAATTCATTTGGAAGTGTTGTTTGTAATTAGTTATAGGGCCGAGCTAATTATTTTGTTTGTATGAGTGTATAAATATAAGATGCGCCCATTGTATTCGGTATGGAAGTTGTAATAGAGTTGTGAGAAGTAGAGAAGAGGTATGAAAAGACAACATAAGATGTATTAGAGATTTGATAGAGGTCAAAGCATCAGTGCACCAAAGGAACTGATCAAACAAGTAGTATCATAGTGACAGTTCACCTGCAGATATAGTGTGTATTTGAAATCAGAAGGTTGTAGCCTTCAGCATTTGAGCAGTGAGCTCTAGGATAGTGAGTCCACTCCCCTAACATGGATCATTGTAAAAGAATCCTAATAGGGTCCGACCCTTAACAAGGTCTACTGTACTTAAAGCATTGTAAAACTACTCCTAACAGGGTAAAGGATCTTCTAACAGGATCACAAAACACTAGTGCAGAATATTAGTGGGTATCAAGTCCCAACGGGGTTTTTACCTAATTGGGTTTCCCCGTAACCATATTGGTGTCATGTGTTGATTTCATGTTTCATGTTTATGTGAATGTTTAATTCAGTACTTAAGCATTTAAGTTCAGCATAAAGATTAAAGTTAAAATTTAAATTACAGTGAACACTGATTCACCCCCCCTCTCAGTGTTCCCATTCCTAAAAATCTTCTCCTAGCCCTTGTGTTAGTTCAAGAGGTAAATTTTCCTCTTCTCCTTCTCCTAACATGTTTTCTAGGTTCTTAACTAGTTTCTTCCTCTTTCTCTCCATGGTTGCTAACTTTAACCCCATAGTTATCTTAGACTTATCTTCCTCATAAGTCCCAAAAGGTTTAGCCTTCCTATCAAATTTCCTTAGCTAGTAAAGTGGTTATGGATATTTTTGTCTCATCTACATTAACCTCATAAGCTAATGGCCTAATCCATGTTAATCTTGGTATAACAACCTAAGCATAACTATAGTTGGTATCCACTAGGAAGCATATGCCATTGTAGTGCTTCTCTACTAGGAATACAAGGATTCTACTCCTCTTTCTCATTTTATTTTTGAATTCTACAAAGTAACTATCCATAAAACTTTCAAAATTATCTCCTAATTGATCAAAAAAATCATTTATCTATTGGGTGACTGGACGATCCTTATTCCATACAACATCTCCAATTGTAGGGAAACTATTCTGAACATAGAAGAATAAATAGGTGAGTAGAGAATTGAAATTACAAATTGAATTCTTGGATTTTCTAATTGAAGTAAGGTTCTCAGCAAGCTGGGTCAATTGCATCCCAACAAGATCATAAGTGTGATCTTTCTTCTCCATCTTCCATGCTTGATCAATTGCAATGTAGGGAACACTATCTAACCTGCTAGACTGATAGAATTTATGAGCAATCAATCTCACTATAAAATCTATTCCTGGATCAGTGATTGTGGATATTTTCATTCCTCTCTTATTCCACATTTCCTGAGTGTTTGTTTGTATTATTTCTTTACTCTGGCATCTCATTGTTTTCTTCCCTGTTAGACTAGGGTAATCGATTAATCAGTGTATCATATCCTTAGTAATCTTGACCAGCCCATCATCCAACCATATCTTCATGTCATGAAATCTTCTTAACACAATCTTGATACATTCAACCTTAAATTTTCACAGGAAATTGAGGGCACACACTAACCCTTTCTCAACAATTTGTTGATGTTCAACCTTCAATACTCCATTGTTGCATAGCTTGTTATATGCCTCCCTTAGCTCATAATCTCCTATTTTCCTAATTTTACACATGTAGCATGAGCATACATCATTAATCATTAAGACCTTAGGTGGGATAGATGACAGGGCACCCGTGAGATCTCCCTTCACCACACTTTTGGGAATGGCTTGAAATTTTTGTGGTTTGTACACATCATTCCTCACAAGTTGAAAATTTAAAAATTCATTTCCTTGCTTCTTAGCTATGACAGATGAAGTAGATTCCATATCTCTGAAATCTAGGGTTCAAATTATGAATTCGAGTTACTTGGTAATACCTTGTTCCAACAATCCTTTTGATGTTTTTCGATGACACACTATAAAGATCTTTGCAAATTTTACTTAGCACAAATAGATATTTTTTAATCACCATGAAATCTCTCTACAAGTTCTCAAATCACTGGGTGAAATGAGAATAAACAGTAACATTTTTCTTTATAAACACCAAATGGTCAGATTAGGGCTTCATTAAATGATATTTACATTGGGTAGGTGATTACAACTATCTTAGCCTTGGCATGTCAACTCGGTTAACATGTACTCGATCAATAATAGCATTTAGTTTTTTCTTGGTAGATATCACATCTCATCTATCATAGGAGCTCGACATACACTGAGTGACTCGGTCACTATATACTTAAATACTAATGCTTGGGATCAAATGTGCAATATAAATTCTTTCTTAGATCTATCCTAATGCATCTCAATTTATGTAGATATGGACTTTAACATATCAAATGTTAGGAACTGATGTAAAATAAATCATTAGAAGATTCAGATCCTCACATACCTTCTTTTCTTAGTTTGATTTAGTGTGATCACCTGATCCATTGGATTGGGTGACCTTAGTTTCACTGGCTCCACTACTGCTTCCTTCCTATTTCTTTTTCCATGTCTTATTCATCTGGTTCTTTATTTGTTTAGTAATTTCTTCATTCTTGAATTGTTCATTGCTCGGTGTATGTTCTCTACATTCTCTTTTTATGTGACCAATCTTGTGGCATTTGTAATAGACTAGACTTCCACTCATCCAACTCTTGGGTTTACCTCTAAAATGTGTCTTCATATAGTTTACTCCAATATGACCATAGTATCCACAATAATGACAACTATACCATGTGTTGTAGTCCCAATTGAATGTGTTACCTTTCCTAGGTTCTTTATTCTGCTTATTGGATGTCCACTTAGCTTTGGATCTACATTCTTGTTCTCTATGACCATATTTCTGATAGCTAAAACAATGTCCTTGAAATCTAGGTGTAGTAGGTGGATTACTGACCTTTGACCTGCATTGATGTGCTTGATGTCCATATTTCTTACAATTAAAACAATTTTCATTGAACTTTTGTTTAGGATTGGACTTACCATTCTTGCTTTTGTAGATGTTCATTGTGTATACCTAGCTTTCCACAATGATGGTATGTGGGTTTCTTATTCTTTGACTTTGCATTCCTTTGTTCTCCACTTTTTGATGATTCTCCTTCTTTAGTAGATGTCAAGTTCTCATCATGTCCAAGTCCAGAATTATCACTGGATCTTCTTGGTGACCTTAATAGTTCTTCAAAGTATTTCACATGTTCATTGGCTTGTTCATCCTTTCATTGAGTTCCTTTTTCAGATCTGAGTTCATTCTTTAGTTGGCTATTCTCTGATCTCAGATTTTTGATTTCCATATCTTTCCTGATCAACCCTTGATTAGCAAGTAACAGTTGATTCATCATGTCCAATTGATTGTTTTTTAGCCTTTGCATGTCATATATCCTTTCATAAAGTCTTATATACATTTTTCTTTTGTCTTCTTCAACCATTGTCTTATCTTCTTCAGCTTTCTTTTTCTATTCAATTACTTCACATAATCTTACTGATTGACTTTCCTATTCTCTCTTTAGATTTATGATATCTTAATTTAGTATGTTGTTTTTATCTAACAAATTTGTTATAGATGCATCACTTTCAGTGGGATTTCCATTGTCAAATAGACCTTTAGTATCCTCTTCTTGATATAGTGTATCATTCTATTGAATTGCCAATTCTTTCCTTCTTCTTAAGGATTTGTTCAATTCTCCTCTGGCTACTTCAATCTGGTCAAGTGCAAGTTGAATGTCAATCTTCTGATTCTCTATGATCTTTCCCAACTTATAAAACTCCATCTCCAAGATCTTATCTCACAAGTGATTATACTTCTTTAAGAGACTTATCTTTGATACCAATTATTGGAAATCTAATATAGGAAAGTGAGATACTGAGAGGGTGAATCAGATATCTACTATTAATTCCACTTTGACATAAATTCAACTTACTTATCATAAACACAAAATGCAATATTGAAATAGATCTAACAATCTAACTTCATCCATGAAATGAAATACATAACACAAAGATTTTGGTTACCCTGAAACCCTTGAAAGGTAAAACTGTGGTGGGGATGACACCCACAAATCCCCCCTCTCAATGTCTCACTTTCCCATATTATATTTCCAACATGAAGTTCAAAATTACCACTAATATGTCAGACATCCACCTCTAAGCTACCATTTCCTCCTGAGGTTGTCGGCTAGGTATCAAATCCTAACATTTGCCTCTTCATATCAAGTTTTTGAGGTAACCACTTCGAATGCCAAAGTGGACTTGAGTGTAAAATATTGTGCAAATATGTGTAGGGATAAAGAGAAATTCCTGAACCCACTAAAATTTGATGCATGAAGTATGAACCATCATCAGATTTTCACTATGAAGGGAACTATGCTAGAATCTAATGATGCTCGCTGCTTGTTAGGTTTTGAAGAGAATTATTACCAAGACTGACCAAGCCTTTATTTTAGCACTTACTAATTGTATTTCAAGCTTGGGACATCATTGGACTTATTCATCAATTTGGAACAATATAATGTTCTTGCCTTGGGAATAGATTTGAAATGGACCGCCAAATAAATTTAAATAAAACTTTCATTTCCTTTAATAATTATTTTTAAACATTAATCCACTGATTTTAAATGAAATTTAAATATTTTAACCTTCCTTTGGCAATGGGACAAAGGTAATTACAAGTGGATATATAAAAAAATTAAATTTTTTAATAGGGGTCAAAAGTTTGGCAACACAACCAGACCTCTATCATGTCCTTAACTAACCAAAAACAATTTATCAGGCCTTCCCTTTGTCTTTGTAACAATAACTATTCTATTAGAAATAGGGAATACTAAGAGGGGGGGTGAATCAATATTCTACAAACTTTTACTTTTTCCCAATTATGGATATAACATATTAACTTGATACTTACAAAATAGAGTAAACTAAAGAACATGCATAACAGTAAAGCAAATGAACTCATAACACATAATTTGTTCTCGAGGAAACCCTGGCCAAGGGAAAACCTCGGTGGGGATGATACCCATAATGATCCACTAATCAAAAGTATCTTGTTAAGCATGTTGACCCTGTTAGGATCCTATTACATATATAGTGTCTCAATCCTGATTAAGGGACTCTAGGCCTTGTTAGAAGCCTAAACCTTGCTAAGAGTTGGTAGTACAAATTTAAATGATTACAAGATGAGCCCACTGCCCAAACATGTAATGTACAGTGCTTTCTGATTACAAAAAGAGGGCAAGGTATATAGCCTTTGCTACTTTGCTTGCACATACAAAGTCTGCTTGCTTGAATTTCACAACTTACAACTTCACATTAATATCTTTTGCATACATATGTTCATCTATATTTTATACTATACTTCGCATTACATATGTCTGACATTTATATAAGTTATTAGGAATAATGACTTTTACAGTCAGCTTTACAAAACATAAAGCACTTTACAAAAATACATAATAACTTATTCTGCCCAAGGGTTAACATCTAGGATGTCATCCCTTATATGATTAAGACATTATTTTGATAAACAAAATAATCCCTTAACTATTTACCAATTTTGTCTTCTTTCTTTATCCTAGCGGCTTTAACACTGTCTTTGTAATACTACAATAACTTCTTCTGTACATGCCGTACATACTTGCACTCTTAGGTGAGTCTTCAATAGACATCATAGTATCCATGTTCAAGTGTGCAAGCACTGAACTTTCTTCTATTGATTTCACCAATCAAAACTGTCTCCGGTTACACTGGGAAAATGTTGCTTACACTTAGACAATTTTGTTCTGCACTCTATCATAAATGCTCTCTGTCATATGCGGTCTTCACATAGATCATATGTTGCCATAATGACAACATCTAGATATCTAACTTAGCCAAATTGCCAACAATCTCCCCCTTTTTCATTGGTGGCAACATATGAGAAAATTGGCTAAGTCATAGACAACTTCAAAATTGTGGTCATAACAAAAATAAATATTCACTGTCCTTATATCTCCATATATCTTATATATCATCTATACTCCCCCTAGGAATATACTTCCATATATAACAATATATCAATTTTCTACTATCACTCCCCCTTTGACAACAATGACAAAAAAAGGGTGCCAAAATTGTGATCTCAAAAATGTTTACCTTGTTTCAAAATTGCAAAGTTGGTAGGCTTGCAACATAATCTGAAAAAATTACTTTAATGTTCTCTATCTCCTTCTCCCATGCCTTCTTAACAGTGTTTGCAACACTGAGTAGTGCACATAAACCATAAGATGCGATCTCACATGCACGAAGGTTTGCAAAATTGAACTTCTCATAAGATGTCTTAGATGAAAGACATTCTTCCAATTGTCCTTCAATGATACTTATCTTCATTGAAATGTGCTCTCTTAGAAGAGTGAATCTTCTCAATTTCCTATTTATTTCATCATTAAGGATTCTAATATCATCTTTCAATTTGATGATTCTCTTTTCACAATCTAATATCTTTACATTAGGATTGGTTAACAGATTTACCTCTGTTTGAATTTCAGTCTCCTTTGCTCTTATCTTCTCAGTCACTTTTGATACATGGTTGTTTGTATTTGTACACTGTATATACAAAGCTTTTCCTCTTTCCAAATTCCTTCTCAAGTCCTTTATGCACACATCCAAATTATTGATATCATTTCTAATATTTTGACTTATATCAAGAAACATTTTAGCCTCATAGGCTATCTGAGCCTTCACTATAGCTATATCTGACAAGTTAGTAAATTCATAGTCAAATGCCTTCATAACTTCTCTGGCTTTTACTTGTGGATCTGCCTCTGTTATCTGATTAGTCACAACACTCTGTAACTTCTCTTTTACTTCCTGCAATAATCCTTCAAGGCTTTTTACCTTCTTGTTCTTACCAATAATTTTATTAAGAGATGAGATCAGCTCCATTTGATCATCATCATAAACTTCTTTGCCAATATTAGCAAAAATTGATTCTATTTGTGGTTTCTTTGCTACAATCTCAGGGGTAGGACTGATTTCTACTTTTCTTGGTTCTCCTTTCCGTCCTCCAACCTCTGTATTTACTTGAATTTCTGCTTGTTTTTCTTCTTCCTTCCTTGTTTCCTTCCTTTCTTCCTCAACTGATCTATCATGTTCTTCTAGGGCCAAATTGTCAACAATGTTCTCTAGGTTGGTGAAAGGATTTTCATCACTATCCAGTGTGATATTAGTTCCTTTCACATTCATTGATTCATCTTCAATGTTAATTGATGGTGGTCAGCTTCCAAAGCTTGAGCTACTGCACTTGATTGCTTACCAGCACCTATAGTCATCACCTTTATGACTGCTTGTTCAGTTTCTTTATTGATTTCTTCATAATTACCTCCCATAATTTGAATTGTTCTTCTTTTAGTTCTCAGATGAATACCAAGATCTTTCATGATTTCCTTGAAGTGGTCTTCATCTCTGATGTCATAGAGCTTTCTCAAAAAGTTTTCTCTAATATTATTATCTTCTTCAGCTGCTCTCTTCTTCTTGTTGACTAATTTCTCAAACAAATTATCAGGTATCTTTCCTTGAATGGCATCAAATTTCTCATCTGCTAGAATCATGTGCCTGAAAACTGCATTCTCCAAGTTTAATCTTTTTGAATAGTTGTATAGCTCATAATACTTATTCATCTTTGAAAAGTCTCCATTGTTAATAATTTGTTCATTTACCTTTTCAATCTTAGGTTTCCATTTCTTCTTCTTGACTTCAATATCTTCATCATCTTTAATTTCAGATACTTTCCTTTGTACTAGGGCAACTATTGTTTTCTATCTTTTGCCTAGTACAATAGCCATTTCCTTTACTCTTTTCCCTGGTGGAGTGGTGGAAGATCTTGTAGATTTTCTTATTTCGTATTCCTTCTCTACTTTCTCCACTTTTACTACATTCTACAAATTTCTAGTCTCATCTACAAATGCTGACATGGGTGGAATAGACAAAACTTCCTTTTTTCCAATGTCTCTTAGTGATGCTACTATATTCTTTGCGATTAAGAATTCTTGTTCTGTCATACCTGTATCTTTAATAATTTTCTTTATAGTGCTTTCCACTCTCTTCTTTGATAGCTTTTCATCTTGAATAGACTTTAAGGAGTTGAAGTTCTCCTCATAAGTCCCAAATCTGTTGCTATTTACATCCAATTTACATTTTAGCAATCTATTCACATATTCTTCTGCTTCAACTTCATAAATTTCATATCCAAGAGGGTCTATGAATTATACTCTAGGTTCAACTACTTCAATAAAGGTAAAGTCAGTGTCAACCATAAAGCATACTTCATTTTTATACTTCTCAACTATAGCCCGTGGAATCCTTGATCTTTTCTTCATCAAGTTCTGAAATGATTTGATCACTAAGGTTACACTCTCATTAACCTTATCTATAGGATATATCAGATATAATCTCTTAATTCTATCGATGGTGGTTCTGCTATCATTCCAGTCTTCTCCAATAGTAAATGGAAATCTTCTCAACAAATGGAAAAACATATATGTAATCAATGATGAGCATCTAAACTATGAGCTTTTAGTCTTCTTAATCTTTTCTAAGTTCTCAAATAACTAAATTCTCAAAATTTCACACATATCCACTTGCACTTTATCAACACACATAAAATAGGTTGCATGAATCATACTAGCTTCCATGTCATCTTCTCTAGAGTTGGCACAAAACTTAGATGTTAAGATCTTGCATAAATATCTAACATCATCTTGTTGAATCTTATTGATCACTATTCCTCTACCATTGTAGGATGACTTAGTATTATCCAGTACAATTTTTTTCACATTCTTCTCATTGAATGGTATAACTCTAGATTTTGATAAACTAGTTACTTCATGAATACTTGGTCTATTGTTATATCAATCACTATGTCATCTAACCAAAACTTTCCATTATGAATTCTACTCAAAATGATTTTGGTGCATTCATCATCATCAAATTCATGTTGTAGTGAATACCTTACGATTTCATTATCATTCAAATGTTCAAACCCTACTTTCAATGACATATCCTGATTGTATGGCTTCTCATATTCTGTAGTAAAATCACTTTCTCTAAGGGTTTCAGGTTTTCATCCAAAATAGCTTCTAACATTTTCTAAATGCAAAACTCTATCTGGTACGGATGATAATGCTAGCTTAGGGTCTTCTTCCAAGGGTTCTAATGGTTCTCTTTTGATCTTAGGTCTAATTGTATCTCTTATACTATGAACAAATGAAACATCCATATCTTCTACAAATTCTTTAACTGATTGATAGTTGGTAAAATAGCTTAATTTCATGATTTAGGGCTTTGCATAGATCCAACACGAAGTTCTTTCACCAAATCCTTCAAATTGCCTTCAATCACTACTGCTTTGATCTCCTTAACACTTGTAGTCGCTTGAATGATTAACTAATACCGATCTCAAGCTTTTAACTTCAAGATTCTGACATCACATTCAATTCTTTTGCCGCTTCTTTCCAAAAAGTTGTTCCTGCTTTCCTGCAAAACTTCAAACTTCTTGCAAACTCACATAACTTCATATTAGCTCATGTGCTCTTAACCATAGCATCATTACATCATATACTACCTTACATTAACTGCACAAGACTCAATTCATCCTATACTAACTTCTAAACTATCCTAAGTTCCTATTCTACTGCATTCTTAATGAATTAAGTACTTTGAGATGGGTTAGGAAGAGATTCACTCTTACCATTAGATGCTTCACCTTTCTGATTACCTTCAGTGTTGAATGTGTCTCCTTGATCTGTGGCTTTAACAAACTTCACTTCTTCTGAATTACTACATCATCCTTTTTGACTGTTGCTTGCATTCTCATTTCTCCTTGTATGACTTTTAGGATTAGGGTTTCTCATGTTATTCATTCTAAAAAACCTTGTTGTATGAACAAATTTGTTGCATATCTGACAAAATATTCCATTGTTTCCATATCTCAGTCCAGTCTGGTTGATTTGTGATCTATAATTCCTGGCAATGTGTCCAATCTTGTTGCATCTATAACATACTACTCCAATTCTTTTGTTCATATCTTCGGTAGGTCTCTTATTTACATGGTTAGTATCTCTAAACATTCTACTACTATTATTATCATTAAATTTAGGCTTCTTACATTCAATAGCTCTATGTCCAAAACCATGCCAATTATAATAATAACCATTAAGAGGTTTAAATTGCTTACCTGTACAATCTTTCTTCATATGACCAAAAGTATTACATGCAAAACATCTACCTTTAAATTCTCTCTGTGTACCTTTAGGTGATTCTTCTTGTTTAGGTGTGTCCTCAGATTTGTTAGCTTCATCAAGTTTCTTTTCTTCTATGTTTTTAGAAACTTTTAGGTCTGGTTCCTTGCTTCCTTCTCTTACCTTAGATGAGTTAAATCCAAGACTAGGTTATCATAGAATGGCTTTTGATAAGATATTTGTTCATCAATCTTCTCACTAGTGGAATATAGTCTCTCAAGTTGTTTCTTAGACTGAGTCAATTCAGCTTTCACAATTGTATTATACTTTTCAAGTTCAGCATACTGTAATTTTGTTTTCTCAAGTTCAGATGTCACTTTACAAAGTTTGAATTTCAGATATTCATTCTCAGATTTCAGATTTGCTTCATTCTTGTTGTTTCCATCTTTCAAACTCAATTTCAAATTCACTATCTTTAATTCATGTTTAAGGATCTCATTTTCTTTTTCCGGATTTTCATCACAATCTTCAATTTGAATTGTAGATTCCTTCTTTGATTTAAGTTCTTCCAGCTTCTCAATGAGGTTCTTTGCATCATCATATTTTCCTTTCAGAGTATCTCTTTTTTTAGTAAGTATATCAATCTGTTCAAGAGCTTCTTCAAGATTCTTCTGTAGTTGATCCATATCCATAGAGATCTTATTCAAGCTACTATGCTTTCTCTGAATGATTCTTTTCTGAGTAACTAAGCTCTAATACCAATTGTTAGAAATAGGGAATATTGAGAGGGGGGGTGAATCAGTATTCTACAAACTTTTACTTTTGCCCAATTATAGATATAACAGATTAACTTGATACTTGCAAAATAAATTAAACTAAAGAACATGCATAACAGTAAAGAAAATGAACTCATAACACAAAATTTGTTCTCAAGGAAACCCTGGCCAAGGGAAAACCCCAGTGGGGATGATACCCACAATGATCCACTAATCAAAAGTATCATGTTAAGGATGTTGACCATGTTAGGAGCCTGTTACATATATAGTGTCTCAGTCTTGATTAAGGGACTCTAGGCCTTGTTAGATGCCTCAGCCTTGCTAAGAGTTGGTAGTTCAAATTCAAATGATTACAAGATGAGCCCATTGCCCAAACATGTAATGTATACTGATTTTTGATTACAAAAAGAGGGCAAGGTATATAACCTTTGCTGCTTCTCTTGCACATACAAAGTCTTCTTGCTTGACTTTCACAACTTACAACTTCGCATCAATATCTTTTGCATACATATGTTCATCTATATTTCATACTATACTTTGCATTAGATATGTCTTACATTTATACAAGTTATTAGGAATAATAACTTTTACAATCGGCTTTACAAAACATAAAACACTTTACAAAAATACATAATAACTTATTCTTCCCAAGGGTTAACATCTAGGATGTCATCCCTTTATATGATTAAGACATTATTTTGATAAAAAAAATAATCCCTTAACTATTTACCAATTTTGTCTTCTTTCTTTATCCTGTCGGTTTTAACACTGTCTCTGTCATACTGTAATAACTTCTTCTGTACATTCCATATGGACTTGTGCTCTCAGGTGAGTCTTCAATATACTGCATAGTATCCATGTTCAAGTGCAAAAGCACTGAACTTGCTTTTATCAACATAGCCAATCAAAATTGTCTTTGGTTACATTGGGAAAATACTGCTTACACTTAGACAATTTTGTTCTGTGCTCTATCATAAATGCTCTCTGTCATATGCAGTCTTCACATAGATCATATGTTGCCATAATGACAACATCTAGATATCTAACTCAGCCAAATTTCCATCATATTCTACTTGAAGATCACCTACTTTAATCCTCTATTTTCCTTCTTCATCCTTGCAGACATCATATGTCTTTCCTAGAGCTCATTCATTTCCTTCTCAATCATTTCACTTCTTCCTCTAAAAATACCCATAGTGGTAGGCCATCAAAGGTAGTACCTATATATATTTGTTATTTCCTTCACATAATATTTTGTTTCATTAATAACTATAGAAATTTTCTACTCACTAAAGTCTTATTGACTGAGGAATAATTTGTCCATATTTCACCAATTTTGTCAAAGTCCTTATCATCCATCAAAGTCTTGATCTCATCATAATCTCCATGCTCAGATCTTGAATGGGAAGCCAAATATTTCTCCACCTCTTCTTCCTCTATTTCTTCCCTTTCTTTTTCTTCATCATCTTCCTTACCTTCTTCATCTTCATCCTCTAAAATGGTAACTATTTCCTTTCCTTTATCACTAGTTTTCATCTTCTTAGGTTCTGGAGAGGAACCAAAAATAACTACATCCATTCTTTTATGTCCCGAGGAGGAACCCTCCTCACCAAAAATTATTGGTATAGTAGTAGTAATTGTCACACCTATCCTAACATTCCCATATATAAGAATAAAGTATGTGTTACAAGCATCTACTTTTTTTTCCAACTCATACATGTATTTACAAATATGTTTACCTATAGGAATGTTGGTCCTCCATTCAAAATTTTCTTTACCAAGAAATGCTTTCAAGAAATAAAAGAATAAGCACATAACCAGTGATCCAAATATAAATGCATATCCACCTTCAACCATCATCTTTACATTTTTAATAAAATTATCTAGCAACAACTTACAAAGATCCATATGAACATTATCCTTTACAATCTTGTGTGAAATATATAAACAACTAATGCAGAAGTTAAACCATCATGATTCTAAAATTTAATCTTGTAATAAAAACTATATGCAACATACCTCACAATCAGATCTTCAAGTGTGTTGATAATAAATGCACACTGATCTCAACCAATCTCAATCAAATTTTCTACCTCCTGATAGCTAATATATTTATTTCTAGGCAATTCATTGACATTGCATAAATTGGTAATTTTACTAATTACTTCCTTTGTTACCACATAGGGTTTGTCCAGAACAAGGGTTTCATCTTGAAACTAACTCAATGCGGACAAAAAAAATCTTTGTCATCACACTAGACAAATTATCCCTAGACATCCAATCCAAGATTCTTGAATCTTTTCATATCCACTACAGGTAACCCAAACTCTAACTTCTCGATTTGACCATGATCAAATTATTTTAGCTCAACCTTCTTCATCTTCTTCATTGTAGATGCACCGACACTTCAAGATGCCATAATCGCTCAAAAATTTATCTCTTCAAGATTCCTCTGCAATTTCTCAAAATTTTCATGCTTCTATAATACCAAATGAATTCAAAATTCTTCCTTTAAAGCCACGAACCATCATAATTTAATTTCCTATGGAAAATTAATTATCCCTGATGCCATCTAGCTATATTACACACTGTATCATCTTAAAATGGAAGCACCCATGTTAGGAAATGTTTATCACTCTTTAATGGATGTTTTGGAGTCAATTAAAATACCTCATATAGATCCATATATATTAATATTCTTTTGTTCCAATTCGGGCCCTATTTTGTCCCTTTCCCCGCTTCTTTTTCCTACTTTCCAAGATGCCAAGGAAAGTCTAGAAGACCTTTCCCCTTAGGTATAGGCTGAATTTCAGCCCTTAACTTTAGGTCTAGGCCAAAATTTGGCCTTGACCCTCAAGTCTAGGCCAAATTTCAGCCCTGACCTTCTAGGTCACCCTCTTTGGGATCCCAGGCCCTTTCAAAATTTCAAATTTCTTCCTGCCTTCTGGTCATCCCTTTTTGATTTCAAGGATGAAATAGGTATAAATAGAGGTGTTCTCTCTTCATTTGGACATACACAAATGCTTACATTCAATCACACATGCATTCATGACTTCATATTGCATTCAAGAGCATTCTACAAGCATTTTTGGAGCATTCAAGGAGATCCTTTTACAACACTTCAAGACTTCAAACATATGAGATATATTGCATTCTAGAGAGGTTTCAAGGAGATTTGAAGGAGTTCATTGGAGGAATTTTCATCCTTTTTTCATGTTATTTCATTCACCTTTCAAGATGTAGCTTCCTTCCTTGATGATAGTGGAGTTGGCACAATCAAGTAAGGGCTTCTTCATTCTTCATTCTTGCATACATGATTTGAGTACATGAGCACATTTACATACATTGATCTATTGACTTGGTGAGGTAGATCTGTTGAATTTGATTGAGACATCCTACTCTTCTACAAGATTTAGTTACATTGGAGCACTTCTTCATCCTTGTGGAATATGGATCTGAATCCTCCTCAAGGGTTTCTACAAAATTAAGGTGAATTCATATATTTGCTTTACTTTTTACATACATACTTTCATATTTATATTTAAGGTTAACTCCTCAACCATGGCTTGACTAAGGAAAGCCCCTCAAAAACAAAGAGAAATAATTTTTCTTATAGGATCAATTTTTCAAGAGTTTCAAATCTAGTTTTTGGGAGTTCTAAAATAGGACACAATCGTAGATCCGGAGACAAAGAGTTCAATAGAGAAGGTCTAGGGAAAAGTTTGGCCTAGTCCTGGGTCTAGGACAACCCCAAGTCAGTATAGACCTAATAAATTGGCCTAGTCTTGGAGCATAAGGATTTATGGGTTTTATTCCTCTTGTAGTTTCAAGTATGGATCCAATCCTCTTCATTTTTCTGAGTAGTTTTGAGTGCAGAAATATAGATATGAATTGGAATTTTCTTCTAAAGGTGAGTTTTCAATTTATATTATTTACTTTGTGTATTTACCTTTCAAATCTATCATATTTTATTAGATTTAGTATCTTTCATTCTTTCCTAGTTAATTTCCAAACCCTATGCTTAAAGGAACTTGTATCTTCTTTCCTAGCTCTTGGATCTTTGTTTTCATTGGTGCTCCTACATCACTTTGGTAGTACTAATCTACTTGGATCCAAAACCTTGAGGGATTGTCTTAGAAGACCTATTCTTTTGTTACCCTTCCAAGGTATAGTTGGCCATGGAAAAGTGGGGTGTATTACACTTCTTATCCTCATCTCACTTTTCCCCCTATACATTTTGGTGAATATGACACTTTCATGATTTTTATATTTTGATTGGGTGCTAGAATCCCTTTGTGTGTCATACCTTCTTTGTTTTATAGATAAATTACTTTGTGTTCTTTGTGTATGCATTGTTTCTTCTTTGCATTTCATTTCATAGTTGGGTTTATATCTATAGTTTATACTTTGTTGTGGTTAGATCTACCCTTGGTGTTTGACAACCCTTTGTGTGATCTCCCTTTATATTTTCTTTCATTTTTGTATGAGATTCATTACCTTAAGTCCCAACTATAGCATTATAGTTAGAATAATACATAGACTCATGGGTTCCTTTAACCTCGATTCTTCATTCTTCCCTAGGAATATTTATGATAACTTGATCTCTCATGATCCTAACCCTTCCATAGAGAATAACTCTTCTCATTCATTCCATGATGAAGATGAAGCCCTAATATTTCCTCCCATTCAAGTCCAAAATCTTACTAGTGACCTTGAAAAGATGGAAAGTTGGCTTATTCAAGATAATCATAAATCAGATACTATTGAAGCTATCAAGAAAGTTTTTCATAATTATGAGAATGGTGTTAAATTATTGCGTGGTATCTCTCACCTCATTACTTCTAATGTTCATCCTCTAGCCAAAGAAGCTCAAGAGTTAGGATATGTTCCACTAACTATTAGTGTTGAACCTTCATTTCCTACCTTCATTCCTATGTCTAGCATTCCTACATATGAACCTTCACTTGTGACCACCTATGTGAAAGTTTCAAATCCTATTAATGCCAGTCTTCCTAATGTCTCCATTTCATCTCTTCGTGTGAGTGTTCCACCTATTTCATTTACCACCTCGCAACCTTATTACCATAGTGTCCCTTATACCTATTCCAATCCTCTTCCTACCATGGTTCCAATTGTTCCTTTGATTACTTCTACTATCCATGCCACTTCATACACTTTCCCTTGTGTATCAAATGTGTCTATGCCTCCTATTTCCTCTAATGATTCCACCATCATTAGTCTTCCTCAAATGATTTCATCCTTACAACACCAACTTTCTTCCTTGACTCAATCTAAGTTTAATGTGCCTACATGTGACTTGGTAAGTCCTTTTTCCTTAGACATTATCCACACGATTGTCCCTCAACAAGTTGATATGCCTCACTGTTAGAATTTAATCTTTCCTTGGTTATTCATGTATTTAAAAGGATAAACCAAGGTATCCTATTTTATTTGTCCTCTAGTCCAAGTGGGAGGACATGTCATATTTGTAATTTCCTTTATTAAGGAAAATAGATATTCCTCCTTATGAGGAATCCTACACTTGTCTCACACACTAGTGAAATGTGGCATACACAGAAATGGGAGTTACAATGTAACTCCTTTCTCACATCTCTATTAAGAGATGGCTCTCTTCTCATTCTCACATGAGACTCTTCTTCTTCTTCTTGATTATCATTGTATGAGCTTTTGCTCTCATCCTCTCTCTCTCTCTCTCTCTCTCTCTCTCTCTCTCTCTCTCTCCCATTCTTAGGCATTTGTTGCCACTTTCATTAATATCATGGAGGTTTTTTATGCTTTTCCCCCTTCAAAATCTTGTCTCCTTGCTTCATTGTGCTTTGGTGAATGCTCCTAGCTTTGGGTTTATTCATGGTAAACTTACTTTTCATTGCTCATTGATTAAACAATTTCCTAACTCTATATTTTGTTATTATTATTTTAACATGGTATTAGAGCAGGTTGGTTTAATCATTTATTGAGTGTATAGGTGAAGGAGCTACCATATTTTGGAGCACTCCAATATTGAAGACTCTTGAGAGAGTTCTTTACAAGTTTTTTTACTAATCTGATTAAAGGAAAAAAATTGATTTTTTTTTGGGTTTGGCTGGTTTACCACCAAACCCGGTTTATCTATTAGATTCCTCCTTGGTTTAGTTAAGTTTCACTTATAAATTCAAGTTATATCTATTATAGCATACCTTATAGTTAAGTTTATTTTTAAATTTAAATTATCTTTAATAAAATTTTGTGCTAAACTCTTTTTCCTATTATCATATTTTATCATATTAAATATAATTTCATCAAAATCTTAATATTATCCTATTACATTTTATAATATTAAAATTTGTTTTTTAACTTAAATATTTAAAAGTTTTCTTTTTCTAGTTTCTAATTTTGGCTACATGCCTGTATAGAATATTCTCTTTTCAATCACTATCTTTGTTTCTAAATTTAGTTCTTGCATCTGTTATCACTTTTTTCATCATTATTGCTTTTTTTAAACAAATGATTCTCCTTTTTCACATGCAAAGAGGGCATTTTTTTTAGGTTAATCCTTTTTTTCAGTTGTTATCATTGCATGCGTTCCTTCCTTCTAATCATTTTCATTGTTCTGTTTTGCTTCAGTTTTGTTTTGTTTGAATTTCTTTTATTTTTAAAGATCCGAGCTTTGTTTATTTGTATATTAGTCTTTACGGCACTGGTTTGTAGGAGTTAATATATTCATAACCATCTCTGTATTCCATATATATCATATTATCATTTGGATCTCTCTAAGCTTTTTCGTATCTTGTTTACTTTTGTTATTGGCAAGGTTCATTATACAAGTTTCAATTCCTATCTTTTTATTATCATATACTTCATGTATTCTTTGGAAGTTCTTTGTAGCAATATCTTGCATCTGGTGAGACTGATATTTGTCTGGAGGATAAACTTGAGTGTAGACTCGATATGCTTCTTGATATCTTCAACGGAAGCACTAGGAGAAAGGTGTAATTGAGCATACAACTCTCTCCATTGCACTCCATCCTCACAAGTTTGAAGGTTATATTGCATTTTTTTTCTTACTAAACACCAGGAAGCGGATTCATTTCTTGTTACTTGTTTATTCTAACATTTGAGTTAATCTAACCAGCCCATTGCAAATTCATTCTCGTTGCTTGTATTTGCGATCTTCTCGTTGCTCGTTCTCTGCCTGACTGTTCTCTACATTTCTTGTGTTTGGATCTGAAACTAAGTTGCATTCGATCTACTTTTTTGTATTGCATGTCCGCGTCCCTTGTTTGAGTGGCTTGCATTATGGAATGCAATTCTTCCAATAATTTCAATTCCTCTATATGCAGGTGATTTATAGATTTGTTTTTCTTTTTTATTAGCATTGTTTTTGTTATTATCGATATTGGTCTCCAAGGCTAGGTTTTTTGTTGTTGTCATCTGGTTCATCTGCTTTTGCTAAGGATCATTGTTTGATATTCTGGTTGCTGTTTAAAATCTGTTCACTTTTGTCTTTTCATTGCATGCTCTTTGCATGATGGTTATTCATGCCGGGATATCATTTTCTTTGCAATGTATGGCTGTTTAAGTACATATCTTACATCTTTGTGTTAGAAAGCCGTGTAGTTGCCTTTCCTCGCCTACCTATTGTTTTTGGTGCTCGGTGACTACATACTACATCATTGCTATAGGGATCGGTTCAGATTCATTTTCTATCGGCTTATCTTGTCGCTGCTGTTATTATTGCTTTCGGTTCTATTTCAAGAATCTTCGATAATCCTCTATCCCTTTGTCATTGCATTTTTTTTTGCAATTACAAGGTATTTAATTGTCATTTTATTATGTGACTTTAATTGATGCAACTTATTTCCTTATTATTGATCCAAGAAAGTATTAATGTGACAGAAATCTAAACTCGCATGAGATATCAGTTACCATTTTGAATCAATCTAATCTATCGAGTTACTGGAAAATTTGTTATTGATGTAACAAATATTTCTTATTTCAATTTTTTTTTAGGAATTTCGATTAAAATATAGTTGTTTTAGTTTAGTGATCTGCAAAGATTCATTGTTTTTTATATTTACCTTTCCCATCTAGGCTATAAAATATTGTTGTGTCGTTGTTGTTATATTTATTCTAACATTTTTTTTTAAAGATATAAGTTATAGGTTGTAGTTTGAGGATCACATGGTTTGCTTTGTGGAAGTATACTGCTCTTCAAACCCTTGTGTCTATGCTGTCGCTTTATAAGTACTTTAAATTAGAAGCTTTATTAATTAGTTTTAATCTAGTTGTAGTTTTTTAGTTTATTATTACTCATTCTTGTTTACTAATCTACCTTTAGTTACTCTCTTTTTTGCTAACATTTTTTTGCAGGTTTGAAGTTTTTTTTACCTCTTTCAGTATATCAGTTTTTCTAACGTCTCTTTGCAGGATTGAATTTTTTTTTACCTTGCATGCAAGAGATTCTTGTCGGTATCTATTAATTTATAACAGCTTACCCGAGATCTCCTTGCTCTTTAGTGATCTTAGCTTTTTTTCTTTCTCTGGTTGTTTTCTTTTTTTTCTTTCTCTCTTGCATGCCACCTTGGCAAAAGCTTTTATTGCTTTCTGTTGTTGCATGCAAGTTCATATAGTCTAATCTGATATGTTTTTTCTAAGTTTTGATAAAGTTTTCATTTTCAGTTTAGCTATTCTTGTTTTTCATCATGACTACCCTGATGCCAAAAATTAAATTAACTAGTACCAACTACCATGCATGGAAAAAACACATGAGTTTCATATTTAGATTTAGACACATTTTAGATATTGCCACTGATGCCAGCTCTAAACTAGCAGCCTCTGCTCCTCAAGCTGACCAAACTGCTTGGTAGACAAAAAATGAGGAAGCACTTGGCTTAATCAAAATTTCCTTAAGTCCCAAATTGTTCCTCATATCCACTTGTACAGAAGCCCATTAGGCTTGGGACATCCTAAAAAATACCTATGACAGTGCAGATGAAACTCAAAAAATCCAGCTTCAAGACCAACTTGAAGACCTCAAGTATACTGATTTCAACTCTGTTGATGACTTCTTGCTTAAATTTGATTCCATTAAAGTTACTAACTGGTTTACAAGTTCCTCTTTCTGATTTAAGAATAATTCATATTATTATTCATAAATGTTTTCCTAGATAGTTCCAACAGTTTATCACAAACATTTACTCTCAATTAGCTATTCCTTCGTTAGCATCTCAATTAACTTATGTTATTTTTCAAAATATGTTGCGTCAAGAGGAAGCTAAATTAATTCAGTTTGGCATACTTAAAATTCACGAACATGCATATCTATCTAACAATAGATCTTCTAACACTAATCAAAATAATCAAAATTATCAAAGATCTATCAATTCTAATAATTCCAATAATAACTCAGGCCATCAGTTTAATGATCATTACAATTCTAGGCCTTCCAATAACTATCATAGTAATAATCAGTCAAATAGGCCTCATTGCACCTATTGCGGTAAAGATGGTCACTTAGTTCATACCTGTTTTAAGAAACAAAAAGATGATCAACGTAATTCTCAAAATTACTCAAATGGAAAACCTAATGGAAATCAATCTCGTTCTGCTTTTACTGTTAGTTTTAATGCTTCTAAACCACTTGAATGGATTATTGATAATGGTGCATCTCAACATGTTACATCCCATAAGGAAGTTTTTGGCTCTTTGCAACCTGATTCTCTGAATATTCCTATTTCCTTAGCTGATAATTCTTGTTGTCAAGTTGAAGGAACTAGTAATGTTTCTGTTTCAAATGGTAAATTACATGATGTTCTTTATGTTCCTGATTTGAAAGCTAACCTTATTTCTGTTCCTCAATTATGTCAAGATTATAAGGTTGAGTTTCATAAAAAGAATTGTCATATCATTGATCCTAACACTGATCAGATAGTTGTTGGTGCTAAATTAGATGATGACAATCTCTTTAAATTTTATCAATTTGTTTCTCCTAGATATTCATTACTCACTACTGTTGATTTTAACATTTGGCATGAAAGGCTAGGACATTTAAATTCTAATTATATCTCATTAATGCAAAAAGAAAATATGGTAGATGGACTGCCTAAGCTTACTATATCTAAGTTTGATTGCAATGGATGTATGAGTGGTAAAATGCATAGAGAATCTTTTCCCCATAAATCATCTTGGAGAGCTAATAATAAGTTAGTTTTGATTCATAGTGATCTTTTAGGTCCTATGGAAAATACTTCTATTTCAAGTTCTAAATATGCTTTAACTTTTGTTGATGATTATTCTCGTAGAACTTGGATTTATTTCCTTCATAGTAAAGATCAAGTCCTTGATACTTTTGCTGAATTTCATGTTTTTGTAGAAAGACAAAGTGGTTGCAAAATTCAGATTCTTAGGACTGATAATGGTACTGAATATGTTAATCATGCTTTCCATTCTTATTTAAGATCCTTTGGTATCAAACATGAGCTTACTGTTCCTTATACACTAGAACAGAATGGTGTGGCAGAACGGAAGCATAGAACAATAGTTGAAATGAGTAGATGTTTTTTAGATGCTAGAAATATGGATTATAAATTTTGGACTGAAGCTATGGCATGTGCCACCTATATTCTTAATAGAACTCCTACTAAGGCCCTTCCAAATAAAACTCCTGAAGAAGTTTGGTTAGGTAGAAAACCCAATCTGTCTCATTTACGGATTTTTGGCTCAACTGCTTATGTTCACACACCTAAATAGAAAAGGAAAAAGTTAGATCCTAAATCCTCACCTCATATTTTTGTTGGCTATTCTAAAAACACTAAAGGTTACAGAGTTTATGATCCTCTTACTAATAAAGTTGACATAGCTAGAGGTTATGATCCTCTTACTAATACGACTCTTTAATTTCTAATAATACTTGGGATTTAGTTACTCTACCTCAAGGTAAGAATCTGGTTTCTTGTAAATGGTTATATAAAACTAAGTTAAACTCCAATAATGAAATTAGTAAATTTAAAGCTAGATTAGTAGCAAGAGGTTTTTCTCAAATTGAAGGAATAGACTATAATGAAACATTTGCTCCTGTTGCTAAAATGCCTACCATTAAAGTTGTTCTTTCTTTAGTTGCTAAAATGAATTGGCCTATTCACCAAATGGATGTTAAAAGTGCCTTTTTGAATGGTGATCTGCATGAAGAAATCTATATGTCTCAACCTCCTAGTTTTATTCAACAAGGTAATGAACATTTAGTCTGCAAACTAAAGAAGTCTATTTATGGTTTAAAACAGTCCCCTAGAGAATGGTATTCCAAAATTAATGCTTTCTTTATTTCCCAAGGTTTTGAAAGAAGTAAAAATGATCCTAACTTGTATATCAAGCATAGTGAAGATAACATTATTATTATCATTCTGTATGTTGATGATTTGATCCTTACTTGCAACTCTAACCATTTAATTTCTGATATGAAGTTTCAACTCAACCAAAAATTTCAAATGACAAATTTAGGATTGTTACATTATTTTTTAGGAATGCAAATTTGGCAAACCTCTAAAGGTATTTTTATATCTCAAAGTAAATATGCTAAAGATCTTCTAGATAGATTTCATATGAATGATGCTAATCCTGTTTCAATTCCATGTGATTTAGGAACTAAATTAATGGTAGATATGGAATATCCTTTTATAGATGCTACTCCTTATAGAGAACTTGTAGGTAGTTTAATTTATCTAACCCTCACTAGACCTGATTTATCTTTTAGTGTTGGTTTAGTTTCAAGATTCATGTCTAAACCTCAACAAACTCATTTCAAGATTTCTAAAAGAATATTACGTTATATTAAAGGTACTATTAACTTAGGATTATTTTATGATGCAAATTATGATTTTTCTTTAAAAGGTTTCACTGATTTAGATCTAGGTGGAGACCCCAATGATGGGAAATCTACTTTTGGGTATTGTTTTTTTCTTGGTTCAGGTTATATATCTTGGAAAAGTAAAAAAGAACAATTTGTGTCTCTATGTTCTACTGAAGCTGGATATAAAAGTTGTACTCATGCCTCTAAAGAAGCTCTATGGCTTAGAAGAATACTTGAAGATTTGGGTCTACCTCAACAAGAACCTACAACATTGTATTGTGACAATCAAAGTGCAATAGCCTTGGAAAAGAATCCAGTTTACCATGCAAATTCAAAGGACATTTCTCTCCACCACCACTTCATTAGAGAGAACATTACAGAAAAGAAAATTTCCCTTAATCATTGCAAAGGTGAAGATCAAGTTGTAGATATTTTGACAAAGCCTCTTTCTAGAGAGAAATTTGAATTTCATTGTAACAATTAGTCTGCAAACTAAAGAAGTCTATTTATGGTTTAAAACAGTCTCCTAGAGAATGGTATTCCAAAATTAATGCTTTCTTTATTTCCCAAGGTTTTGAAAGAAGTAAAAATGATCCTAACTTGTATATCAAGCATAGTGAAGATAACATTATTATTATCATTCTGTATGTTGATGATTTGATCCTTACTTGCAACTCTAACCATTTAATTTCTGATATGAAGTTTCAACTCAACCAAAAATTTCAAATGACAGATTTAGGATTGTTACATTATTTTTTAGGAATGCAAATTTGGCAAACCTCTAAAGGTATTTTTATATCTCAAAGTAAATATGCTAAAGATCTTCTAGATAGATTTCATATGAATGATGCTAATCCTGTTTCAATTCCATGTGATTTAGGAACTTATTTAATGGTAGATATGGAATATCCTTTTATAGATGCTACTCCTTATAGAGAACTTGTAGGTAGTTTAATTTATCTAACCCTCACTAGACCTGATTTATCTTTTAGTGTTGGTTTAGTTTCAAGATTCATGTCTAAACCTCAACAAACTCATTTCAAGATTTCTAAAAGAATATTACGTTATATTAAAGGTACTATTAACTTAGGATTATTTTATGATGCAAATTATGATTTTTCTTTAAAAGGTTTCACTGATTCAAATCTAGGTGGAGACCCCAATGATGGGAAATCTACTTTTGGGTATTGTTTTTTTCTTGGTTCAGGTTATATATCTTAGAAAAGTAAAAAAGAACAATCTGTGTCTCTATGTTCTACTGAAGCTAGATATAAAAGTTGTACTCATGCCTCTAAAGAAGCTCTATGGCTTAGAAGAATACTTGAAGATTTGGGTCTACCTCAACAAGAACCTACAACATTGTATTGTGACAATCAAAGTGCAATAGCCTTGGCAAAGAATCCAGTTTACCATGCAAATTCAAAGGACATTTCTCTCCACCACCACTTCATTAGAGAGAACATTACAGAAAAGAAAATTTCCCTTATTCATTGCAAAGGTGAAGATCAAGTTGTAGATATTTTGACAAAGCCTCTTTCTAGAGAGAAATTTGAATTTCATTGTAACAATTTGGGTTTGATACCCCTTGATGTAATTACCCCAAGTAAAGATTAAAGGGGGGTGTTAGAATTTAATCTTTCCTTGGTTATTCATGTATTTAAAAGGATAAACCAAGGTATCCTATTGTATTTGTCCTCTAGTCCAAGTGGGAGGACATGTCATATTTATAATTTCCTTTATTAAGGAAAATAGATATTCCTCCTTATGAGGAATCCTACACTTGTCTCACACACTAGTGAAATGTGGCATACACAGAAATGGGAGTTACAATGTAACTCCTTTCTCACATCTCTATTAAGAGATGGCTCTCTTCTCATTCTCACATGAGACTCTTCTTCTTCTTGATTATCATTGTATGAGCTTTTTCTCTCATCCTCTCTCTCTCTCTCTCTCTCTCTCTCTCTCTCTCTCATTCTTAGGCATTTGTTGCGACTTTCATTAATATCATGGGTTTTTTTTAATGCTTTTCCCCCTTCAAAATCTTGTCTCCTTGCTTCATTGTGCTTTGGTGAATGCTCCTAGCTTTGGGTTTATTCATGGTAAACTTGCTTTTCCTTGCTCATTGATTAAACAATTTCCTAACTCTATATTTGGTTATTATTATTTTAACACTCACCTTGAGAATTATAATGGTAAGAGTGACCTTGTGACTCATGTTAAGACCTTTCATATCCTATGTAGTGACTATGCCCATGCCCATAAGATTAAGGATACTTTGTTCACTAGGAACTTTCATGACAAGGATTTATAATGGTATTGTTACCTACCTTCTTATTCTATTCCAAAAGCTTTCTAATGCCTTCATACAACAATTTCAAAAAAATATTGGTCTACAAGTATCTTTGATTGATTTGATGCATTGTCAACAAGGAGTGAAAGAAAAAAGTTATTGATTTCATTGGTACATATAAGCATTTATATGCTGATATTTTTTTAATATGCTCCTAATATTGATATAAAACATATGTTTATTGCTAATTTACAAAAAGACATCAGAGATAAGATTATGCTTCCTAAATTTACCTCTTTTTCCAAACTCTCTGTAACACTTCACCACTATCAATTACAAGTGAGTCAGTTTAAGAGCACCACTCCAATGGCTCCTATACCTTTTGATAATAGTGATGCTTCTTATAATAAAAATAAATATCACAAACCAAACAACTATGTCAAGATTAACAAGGCATCGAATATAGTAGATGAACAAGTAGCCATTGCATCCAAAGGTGCCACTTCTTCTTCCCCTATTTTCCATCCAAATCGTAAGTATACTCCTCTTTCTAAGTCTTTACAAACTATAATGGAAATTTTTTTAAATGCTAATATCATTAAAATTCCTCCTATTAAACTCATTCATCCCGCTATGATGGATTCCAAGTCCTTTGATTACAAATCCTTTTGTCAATACCATTGTCAGGCTTCCCATGATACCGAGAGGTTTTATTCCTTGAAGGATACTATAGAAGACTTGATTGACTCCAATGATTTATCTATTGATGCTGATGCTAGTGGCTGAAACAAATCTGTAGCACCTCCTAACCAAAATCTTCAGATTTATACCAATACTTTACCTTCACATTTAACCAACACTATTTCCCAACCTTCTCCATATTCTATGTAGATTGCCTATGATGAAATGTTGAAAGAAGAAAATAGCCATGTTATTAATCATATGGTGTTAGGAATAACAATCCACAATACAACTGGGAGGGGGGGTGAATCAGTTGTATGACAGATTATTAAACTTTAAACTTTGAATAGCAACAATATCAAATCCAATGAACACAATGAATGCCAACACAATAACACAATATTTTGTTGTCGAGGAAACCTTGTTAAAGGTAAAACCCCAATGGGAATTAACACCCACTAATGATGTACTAAGAGTATAGTATCCTTGTTAGAAGATCTAGCCCTATTAGGTGCTGATTAAAACATTATAGTAAACAATCCTTGTTAGAGGACAAACCTTGTTAGGAGTCAAGAAAAAGAAGGGTGGGCTCACTACCCAAGCTCACTTCCCAAAGAAGGTTATGTCCACCTTCAAAACTCACTATTCACAACACAAGTGTATATGAAGAATTACACAATGTTTTGAACTGTCCGATAGCAACTATCTTTACTTGATCAGTTCCAATGAAGTATACAATTATCCTTTGCTCTATATCCAATAGACACAAGCTCACAGCTTCCAAAATTCTCTTTTACATCACATACATTCTCTCCATATCTTTCCAAAATAAAAGATATTACATATATACCCTATTACATTCTACATGTTTAGGTCGACCAATTAGGCTTTCCTAATATACACACAATTACATAACTCTTTGCTAAGATACACATGGTATCTAAAATAAGTATACAATAATTAAGGACCGACATCCTTAATTTAAGTTCGCCATCCATAATACATGCTATATCTCTAAAGTCGGCTTCCAAACATGTCTTCTCCAAAACACACATCACAACTGATGTCATCCTGATTTTTGTACCTTTCATAGACCATCAAAAATTCTTCAGTACCATGTTTTTCATCCCTTAAGCTTGCATACATTGAACCCTCATCTCCTATAAGATATTCCCAAAACTTAGAGACTAACTCTGTCAACTTCCACTGTCACTGTCCAGTAACCAATCTTCACCAAATGTTTTGTAACTCAACCAATATGCAATATTACATCATGTGATCTTAGATATAAGATCACAACACCTTTTAGTACACACAACTGACTTTCCATGATCTGAAACATGCATACAGTATTCGTACACTATAGTAACCATCATGTTCTCTTCACAAAAATATATGTTGATATTATTGACAAAACATGAATGACAACAACATCAATTCCAACATCACTCAATGTAGTGATTAAACATATTAAATGTATGAAAAATCTCCCCATTTCATTAGCAATATCCAACAATCTCCCCCTTTGGCATTGATGGCAACATATGGGAAAATCCATCAACCCAAAAAGTATTCTCTCAATAAATTCTTCCTTATACAGTATCTTTCCCCTTTAGGGATTTTCTCATAGTAACTCTCCCCCTTTGACATCAATGGAAAAGGGTTCCATAAGTCATCAACTATCTTCAACACCTATCTTGAATGATCACTCCCCCTAAGGAGTAGATCCCTACATCAAGTCCAGAAAATGATAAGGCTCTGAAAACCTCTGGACTGATGCATTCCTGAATCATTTAATTCATACTAGGAGGGGCCTGAACCCCAAGCATACCTATGAGATATTGAAAGGTATCTTTTGGCAACGGCTTTGTAAAGATATCTGCTATTTATTCCTTTGTTCTAATGTATTCCAAATTTATTTCCTTCGCTGTTATCTCGTAGGAAGTGATACTTAATAGAAATATGCTTAGTTTGAGAGTGCATCACATGATTCTTTGACATGTTTACTATACTAGTGTTATCATAGTAGATAACCACTGGTTGATCAAAAGTTATTCAAATATCTTTCAACATTTGTTTCATCCAAATAATTTGAGTGCAGTTAATACCAGCAACAACATACTTTGATTCTACAATAGACTAAGTTATACAATCTTGTTTCTTACTTAGCCATGAAGCCAACTTTTTCCCAAGGAAAAATACACCTCCACTAGTACTCTTCATGTCATCAATATTCCCTTCCCAATCAACATCAATATAAGCATGAAGTTCAAAGTCATCATTTCTATCATACCATAAGACATGGTTTATTTTTCCTTTCAGATATCTAAGTATCATTTTCATAGTAGCTAGGTGTGTCTCTTTAGGTTCTGCCTGATATCTAGCCACCATTCCAACAACATTAGCAATATCCAGTCTGGTGTGAGTGAGATATTGTAATCCACCAACCATTGATCTATACTTGGTCTAAAAAAAACACTTTGTATCATCATCATTTGTCATCTGATTACCAGTCACCATGGGTGTACCAACTTGTTTACAGTCTTCCATTCCAAACTTTTTCAGTATTTCTTTAAGATACTTAGTCTGAGAAATAAAAATGCCATTCTTGCTTTGATTTATTTGTAGTCCAAGAAAGAAATTCATTTTTCCTATCATGGACATCTCAAATTCATTTTCTATCTCTTTAGAAAATTTCTTACACAATTCATCATTGCCTCCAAAGATAATATCATCAACAAAAATTTCTATTATCAAAACTCCATCTTCACTAGTTCTTAAATACAAATTACTATCAACGTTACCTTTCCTGAACCCAAGGCGAAGTAAGTATTTTTCCAACCTTTCATACCAAGCCCTTGGAGCTTGCTTCAGTCCATACAGTGCCTTCTTAAACTTACATACCATGTCTCCATCTTCGTATAAAGGAAATCCATCAGGTTATTCTTTATACACTTCTTCAAGATCCCCATTCAAGAATGCAAATTTCACATCCATTTGATATACCATGAAGTTCTTATATGCACCATAAGCCAAGAATAATCTCACAACTTCTATTCTAGCAACAAGAGAAAATATCTCTTCAAAATCTATGGCTTCTTGTTGTGAATAACCTTTACATACCAATCTTGCTTTGTTTCTTACTACAACTCCTTGTTCATTCATTTTGTTTCTGAAAACCCATTTAGTTCCTATTACATTTTTTTTAGGTCTAGAAACCAATTCCCAAGTATTATTTTTCTTTATCTGATCTAACTCTTCTTTCATAGCATTTATCCAAGATTCATCTCTGCAACTTCATCTGTAGTCTTTGGTTCAACTTGAGAAATCAAACAAATTTATTCTCTAGCCTTTAATCTAGTCATTACTCCTTGATTTGTATTACCAATAATTTGTTTCTCAGGATGATTCATCTTTACGTACCTCAAAGTATTAAGAATCTTAGTAGCCTGATTTGTATCATCATCATAAGTCTCATTTTTGCATTCAGTCTCAACAAGTTCTTCTTCTTCAGTAGTAGCAGCCTCCCTGATCTCTGTATTCTGATTACAATCATACATTCTCTCTTATATCTAAAATTTTTCATCTATCTTCACATTGTTACTTTCAATCATCTTTCTTAATATCAGATTAAATAATTTGTAAGCCTTTCTCTTAGTAGAAGAACCAAGGAAAATTCATTCATCACTTCTAGCATCAAATTTCCCTATCTCATCATCTCTCTTGATATAACATTTACTACCAAATATTCTGAAATATTTTATAGTAGGAGTATGATAAACCATAATTCATAAGGAGTCTTACTTGTACCTTCTCTGATTTGAATTTTGTTCAATGTGTACACCACTATTCCAACAGCTTCTCTCCAATGCACATGAGATATATTTCCTTCAAGCAATGTTGTTCTAGCAGCATCCAGTATTGTTCTATTCCTTTGCTTTGCTATGCCATTTTTCTGTGGAGTCCTAGGAGAAGATGTCTATCTTTGTCTTCCATGCTCTTTAAAGTATGATTTGAATAGATCTGAAGTAAACTCTCCACCTCTCTCTAACCTCAAACATTTTATCTTTAAGCCTGATTAATTCTCTACTTTTGCTTTGAATATCTTGAATTTATCAAATGCTTGTGATTTCTCTTTCAAGTAAGTGACCCACGTCATTCTAGAAAAGTCATCAACAAAAAGTACAAAATACCTTTCACCATAGTATGATCTTGTCCTTGTAGGTCCACATAGGTCTCTATATACTAGATCCAACTTTCCTTTTGAAGTATATGCTTTACTTTTATAACTATTTCTAGTCTATTTTCCCATAACACATTCTCTTCATATAGTGTTAGATGGTTTCACAATCTTGGGTAGATCTCTTATTGCATTAGTCAAACTTGCCTTCACAATGTTATCAAAATCAACATGACAAAATATTTTGTGCCATAACCAACTGTCATCTACCTTCACAACAAAACAAGAAGCTCTAGATGTATTTAACTCAAACACATTACCTCTAGATTTCGTACTGGTTGCAATCAAGTTTCTTGTCTTACTTCTGATAAAACATTTCCCATCAAATAAATTTAATTGAAATCCCTTATCCATCAACTGTCCAACACTTAAAAATTTATGCTTAAGTCCATGAATAAGAAATACATTGTCAGTATTAGTCTTTCCATCCAAAGTAATGGATGTTGGCAGTGGGCCAACATCCCTCATAGGGTTCGTGACATGGCTTAACTACCTCATGTGTCTTCTATAAGTCTAGTGGTTGTATCGGGCATTAACAGGTCAATCTTTTGGTGCAATGAGAACCGCTACTTGTAATAAGTGGTATCAGAGATTGGTCACAGGTTCGAATCCATGTAAGCCACAGTGAGCGATGTTGGGAGGGGGATTTTTGGTAGTGGGCCAACATCCCTCGTAGGGTTTGTGACATGGCTTAACTACCTCCTGTGTCTTCTATAAGTCTAGTGGTTGTATCAGGAATTAACAGGTCAATCTTTTGGTGCAATGGAAACCGCTACTTGTAAAAATAGATCCTACTACTATGATAGATTTAGGAACATTGTCTCTAAATCTTACAACACCACCATCATACTTTACTAATTTAAAAAACTTGTTCTTGTCTCCAGTCATATGATGTGAGAAACCATTATCTATAATCCATTCAGATTTCTTGTCAACATGTGATACTAAAGCTTTTTCCTCATGTACTAGTTTTTCATCTTTTATAGAAATAAATCCAATCTCCTCATAATCCAAATCATCATGATCAGAAATACCTTCACTAGCATAATAACATTCCTTATCCTTTGAATACTTAGGCTTGAAAAACTTAGGTTTGTACTTAGGAACTCTTGTAGGACATCTAGATGCAAAGTGACCTATCTTATTGCATGAAAAATATTTCAAAGGTAACTTTCCTTCAAATTTACCCTTACCTCTCTTTTCTCTTCTAGCGATCAGTGCAACAAGCTCAACTAGCTTTCTTTCTTCTTCTATCTACTCCCATTCCTTAGCATATTCACCAAGATCTTCTTTTATGTTCTCACTGTTGGTGCTCGAAAGTGTAGACATTATCTTCTTGTGTGTAGATGCTTTAAATGCAATTTCAACTTTAGGTACAAAATATCCCATCTCTGTAGCTTCAAAGGTAGTTAGATTTGCAATCAACATTTCTCTGCTAAAGTTTGGAGTCAAAGGTATAATCTCTTCTATAGCCTGAATTTTGGTCTTGTAAATAGGTGTCAATGATCTAAGAATCTTCCAAATGACTTATTCCTCTTCAAAAGTGCCTCCACAGTTTCTGATTCCAATCACAGCCTCTATAACTCTTTATACATAATCTGTAACACTTTTATCATCCTTCATTTGCAACTTCTCCATCCTTGTTTTCTATTTCTATAATTTTGCTTGCTTGGTAAACTAGTCTCCTTCATATAATGCTTCTAATCTTATCCAAATCTTGTGTGCATAATCCCAGATCTTTTACTTCAGTAAATTCTCCTTCAGAGAGTGTGTTGATCAGTGGTTCCCTTGTGACCATGTTATATGAAAATATTTTCTTCTCATCATCAGTAGCTTTTTCTATTTCATCCTCAGTCTTCATAGCCACCTGATTCTTTGTAATCATCCAATAGTTTATGCCCAAACATAGCAAATGAGTTCGCATCTTTTTCTTCCAATTGTCAAAGTTTTCAGGATCAAATTTCAGACTATCCTTCCTATAGAATACCATCTCCAAGATCACCTCAATCTATTAAGATTTATCTCTAAGGCTAGTAGCTCTAATACCAATTGTTAGGAATAACAGTCCACAATACAACTAAGAGAGGGGGTGAATCAGTTGTATCAAACATTATTAAAATTTAAATTTTGAATAACAAAAATATCAAATCCAATGAACACAATGAATGCCAACACAATAATGCAAGATTTTGTTATCGAGGAAACCCTGTTAAAGGTAAAACCCCGGTGGGAATTAACACCCACTAATGATGTACTGAGAGTATAGTATCCTTGTTAGAAGATCTATCCCTGTTAGGAGTTGATTAAAACATTATAGTACATAGTCGTTGTTAGAGGATAGACCCTATTAGGATTCAAGAAAAAGAAGGGTGGGCTCACTGCCCAAAGAAGGTTATGTCCACCTTCAGAACTCATTGTTCACAACACAAGTGTATATGGTAAAATACACAATCTTTTGAACTGTTCGATATCAAATTTCTTTTCTTGATTCAATATACAATTATCCTCTACTCTACATCTAGCAGACACAAGCTCACAACTTCCAAAATTCTCTTTTACATCACATACATTATCTCCATATCTTTCCAAAAGAAAAGATCTTACATATATACCCTATTACATTCTACATGATCAGGTCGACCAATTAGGGTTTCCTAATATACAAAAAATTACATAACTCTTTGCTAAGATACACACGGTATCTAAAAATAGTATACAACAATTACATTACAACAATTACGGACCAACATCCTTAATTCAAGCTCGCCATCCATAATACACTCTACATCTTTGAAGTCGGCTTCCAAATAGGTCTTCTCCAGAATACACACCACAACTGACATCATCCTACTTTCCATACCTTGCGTAGACAATTGGACATTATTTAGTACCTTTTCTATCATCCCTTAAGCTTGCATACATTGAACCCTCATCTCCTATAAGATATTCCCAAAACTCAGAGACTAACTTTGTCAACTTCCACTATCAATGTCCAATAACCAGTCTTCACCAAATCTTCTGTAACTCAGACAATATGCAATATTGCATCATGTGATCTTAGATATAAGATCACAACACCTTTCAGTACACACAACTGACTTCACACAATCTGAAACATCCATATAGTATCCATACAATGTAGTAACCAGCCTATTCTCTTGACAGAAACAAATGTTGACATTAGTGAAAAAACATGAATGACAACAACATCAATTCCAACATCACTCAACGTAGTGATTAAATATATTAAATGTATCAAAAATTTCCCCATTGCATTAGAAATATCCAACATGTAGAGCATGAACCTCCACCTCCACCTCAGTCTCAACCTAAATCTCAACCTCATCCAAAACCTAAACCTCAACCTAAGCGTAGTAGAGAGCTTGTTATTATCTTTGACTATTCTAAAACTATTAAGGCTCCTAATGGTCTACTTTACATTGCTTCTAGGGTTGCTAGGACTCCTTTCTATGGTTTCCTTGGTGATCCTATGTCTATGGTGAATGTTATAAGTGAAGAACATCTCTTTCATAAATATTTACAATGTGATTTCTATGATACCATAGATGCTTGGATTCAAACATGTAATGGATTCCTTTATAGACCTCATGGTTCCATCTGCTTTCCTATTGATATTTATGGTAAAGTGGTGGATAGTACTATTGTTTTCATCCCTACTTCTGATCAAGTTCAAGTGAAGCTTGGTCTCCATTGGTTGTCTTCCATGCAAGCTATTGCTTTTGTTATTCATAAATGTATTAAATTTCCTCATGATGGTGAGATTAAGATAATTAACTATAGTCTTTATCACCCTTCTAGGCCTAGCGATTGTTCTACCCTTGAGTTCTTTTGACCTTCCTTACCTACAACACCTTTGACTTGTCCTGATTACCTTTTTTGATCCTATTAATCCTATAAAGATAGAAAGATCATTGATTTCAGTATGCCTAAGCTTGATCTTACTTGTGGTTTTTTTCCTACACCACCTATACCTTCTTTATCTGACTCATTGACTTCTATTTAGAAACATCATACTCCTATCTCTTAATCTAGTATGGTTCCTTTTGTTCCACCTTCACAAGGACAAAAGGACCCGATGTTGATTGATCCCACTCTGCAACCTATATATAGTAAGACCAAACACAACTAACATGCCCATGACCATCAAAAGAAACATAAAGCTAAAGCCAAGGCACATGTGCATGCTTCCCAAACCATCTTAACTTCCTTTAATGAGTCTATGCTTGAACATGTGGAGTAAGTTAATGATCCTAATAATGTTAAAATATATAAACATGACGATTCTATTGGCATTTTGGATTCTATTGTGATTAATCTTGATGAGGAAACTACACTTGATGATCCTATTGATACTAAAAATGCTTTACATGATAGTGATAAGGATGAATATGGAACTATTGATATTGATCATGATTTTTCTAACATGCTTTCAAAATAGTTGTCAATTACTCCTAGTCTTGAACAAAGTGACCCTCAAAATGGTCCTTGCTTGGAACTAGATATTATTCCTACTGTGTTTGATGTTGCTTCTCTTGTGAGTTTCCCACCTTCCCTACATGATATATACCGAGATGGGGGTGGGGGTGGGGGAAAGCAATACACTTTATTAGCCTCTCTAGCATGGTATTCTTTGTGTGCTTTCCTATTGTGTTGTGCTTCCCTCGTGTTGTATTTTCTATATGTTTGTTTAGATTTGTTGAAATGACCCTTGTTGCTCCATTGGCGGAAGGTGATCAAGGAATAAAAAATAATATATCATTCTTCTATTTGTATCTTTCTTCTTCTATATGTTGTTACATGTGTTGTACATGTGCTATTGTTCGTAAATGTTCTTTTGTGTAGTCTACTTGGGATTTACAATATGGTAACACCAAATCTTTTTGGTCTCCGTGATGCTGGCCCAAAAAGAATCTTCTTTGTAAATCATATGTGCTTTTCCTCCATTGTGTTGTAGTTCTACTTTGGGGAATGATGAAATTTCATTTAACATAATATTTCATATATTATCTTATGATCATACAAACCCCAGGGTTAGTAGATCTCTTTTGTTCTTCTCTTTATGTTAAATTTCTATTTACCTTGATTTGTCTTCGCTAGGGGGAATTTCATAGTGGAAACATATCTAGTGGATGCATGTATGCTCCGTTAAAGTCATTTCTCTTGTTAACGTGTTTGCAATAGCTTTAGCATGGGGGCATACACTGTGCTCTCTTTTTACACACACTCACTTTTACAAATAAATTTTATTTATTGAATCCTTTATGGATTAATACATGATCCTAAAGACTAGATTCTATTTTGATCTATTCTTGGATTGCAAAAAATCCATAAGTTTGATCGCTTTGGAGTTTCTCTTCGATCCCTTAAGGATGTACGCATCCTTAGGTCTAGATTGCCTCTTTTTTGGTTTTTCTCTTTTGGAAAATAAATTTGTAAGAGTGAATCCTCAATGGGTTGACTAAAATGAAAACACACTTGCTATACTATTCAACGCCATATTTTGTAGCACCTCTATCTCTTTTTGTGATTCATAGTAGGATGTACACTTCTTACTGGGCAAGTTAATCACACTTCTTTTCTTTTCTATTTCTGTTAGTGATATGTCTCTTGTTATTATTTTAGAGTTAACAAGGACTCAAATTCAATGGGAGTTTGATGATTTCTTTGTCTCCTTCATCATGATGAAATCATCTTATTCCTTTTTCTTTACTTTACCAAGAGTTTGTGTTCAGCCCATACTCTTGCTAAAGTGGGGGCTAAATGTATCATCTTAAAATAGAAGCACCCATGTTAGGAAATGCTTATCCCTCCTTAGTGGATGAATTGGAATCAATTTAAATAATTTTAATAGATCCATGGATGTGCATTTTTTTTTGTGCCAGTTTGGGCCCTATTCTTTCCCTTTACCTTCTTGTTTTTCCTACTTTCCGAGACCTTGATGCAATTCTCGAAGACCTTGCCCTTTAGTTATAGGCTGAATTTTGGACTTGACCTTTAGGTCTAGGCCAAAGTTTGGTCCTGATCCCCAGGTCTAGGTCTAATTTCAGCCTTGACCTTATGGGTCACCCTCTTTGGGATCCCAGGCCCTTTTGAAAATTTTAAATTTCTTCCTGTCTTCTAGTTGACCCTTTTTTATTTAAAAGATGAAATGGGTATAAATATAGGTCTTTCCTCTTCATTTGAGACATACAAAAATTCTTATATTCAATCACACATGCATACAAGCCTTCATATTGCACTCAAGAGCATTCTACAAGCATTCATAAGCATTCAAGGAGATCCTTTTGCAACACTTCAAGACTTCAAGAATAGGAGATCTGTTACATTCTAGGAGATTTAAAGGAGCTTTTAAGGAGTTCATTATAGGCCTTTTCATCCTTTTTTCATGTAGTTTCATTCACCTTTCAAGATCTAGCTTCCTTCCTTGATGATAGTGGAGTTGGCAATCAAGGAAGGGCTTCTTCATTCTTCATTCTTGCATACCTGATTTGAGTACATGAGCACATCTACATCCATATATCTATTGACTTGGTGAGGTGGATCTATTACATTTGATTGAGACATCCTACTCTTCTACAAGATTCAATTACATTGGAGCATTTCTTCATCCTTTTGGAATATGGATCTGAATCCTCCTCAAGGGTTTCTACAAAAGTAAGGTGAATTCATACATTTTCTTTACTTTTTACATACATACTTCCATATTTGCATTTAATTTTGATTCTGCAACTGGGGATTGACCAAGGAAAGCCCCTCAAAAAATAAACAAAAGCATTTTTCTTGTAGGATTAGGTTTTCAGGAATTTCAAATATGCTTTTCAGGAGTTTTAGAACATGACACAGTTGCAGATCTAGAGATAGATCAGAGTTCAACACAGAAGGCCTAGGCCGAAGTTTGGCCTAGTCTTAGGTCTAGACTAACCCCAAGTCGACATAGACCTAAAAATTTGGCCTAGTCCTGGAGAAGAATTTTTTTTTGGTTTTATTCCTCTTGCATTTTCAAGTCTGGATCTAGTCCCATTCACTTTCTTAGCTATTCTAAGTGCAGAAATATAGATTTGAATTGGACTTTGCTTCTAAAGGTGAGTTTTCAATTTACATTATTTACTTTGTGTACTTACCTTTTAGATCTATCATATTTTATTAGATTTAGCATCTTTCCTTCTTTCCTGGTTAATTTCCAAACCCTAGGCTTAAATGAACTTGTATCTTATTTCCTATCTCTTGGATCTTTGGATCTTTGTTTGCATTGGCACACCTACATCACTTTGGTAGTGCTAATATACTTGGATCTAAAACCTTGGGGGCTTGGCTTAGATGATATATTCCTTTGTGTCCCTTCCAAGGTATAGTTGGCCATAGAAAGTAGGGTGTGTTACACTTCTTATCCTCATATCACTTTTACCCCTATACACACACATCAATCAATCAATCGATAACTGCAATTATTATCTTTCTAGCCATCATACCAAAGACAAGCTAGTTGCAACTGGTATTACCTCAGAGTAAGGGAGTGTATGATTTAGCATGCTAATACTTCCCCTGAGCCAAAGCATTAGGCTTAGTTGTTGGTAGAGGTAGTACCAGGGTCAAGCACTACACATCTCTCTGATTTAGGCTAAGTGCACAAAGATGGAGGACCAAAAAGAGGGTATAAGATTCCACCTTTTTCTCTAAAATCAACAAACTCTAAATGTCGATGAGAAATTGAGGATAGTTAGACTTAAAATTTCAAGATGCAACAAGAACAAGAGTATTAGTACCCTGATTCTAGTTTCTAAATTACTAATTTATTTTTAAAATGGTGGAGTTTAATGTTCTTAAAAAGGGGGAGCAGAAAAGGTAGTCTTTTTTTGTGAGAAAACATAACATAGCATTTGGTGTGCTCCCCCTAAAATCTTTTTTATTTTTATTTTTAAATTTCTCTAGTGAGAAGTTAGTTGACACCAATTAGTTTATCTTGGATTTTTTTGCTAATTTTTTGATGAATGTATGATTGTTTATGAATTTTTGAAGTGTACACATCCTAAAAACATGAAATTTATTTATGTCCCCCCTATAAATCATTGAAAAATAATCAATAATCATTTTAAAAAAAGTGTGTAGACTAGAGTCTAGTTTTTAAAAAAGTAGCTTATTTCAAAGTTTGAGAAATGAACCAAAATCTATGCCCAAAATACTACATATTGGTTTTTGATAAAAATTCGACATACTTAACAAAGAAATTAGAGATGAAAAGATTAACTTAATTAGAATTCAAAATAAATTATATGGTTAGACAGCTAACAAATAGATCTAGAACATCATATCATTGTTGAGCCATGTGCAAACCTGATAAGGAGCACACAAGAAAAATTGTGATTTTTTTGTATGTTTGTTGGAAAACATGTCCTAGACCTATTTGAATACTCCAAGCCTTAGGATTGGTGGATCCCAATTCAGTTAAAAGGGCGTATGCACACCAAATGGGTGCACACCTTATAGGGCATACACCCTATTTGGCATGCACCCTATGTGATAATAAAAGAATTCAAAAAAACTTCTAAATAGGGTGCACGCCCTATAGGGCATACACCCTATGTAAAGTTCCTAAATGAATAAAAAATGAAAAAAATCTTTTAAATCCAACAAGCCCTAACAAGTATAAGTTACATACTCTTCCCTTCTTATACTTAAGTTACATTTTGTGTATATACTTTAAGGATGTTTGAGAGTGGTTACAACTTCATAGGAGTTAAGATAAATATTCTGGATTTTGAGGGTTTTTTAGGAAATTTTAGACTTAGCCAAATTTTAGGAATTAACATATTGTGTTCAACATGATTCCCAATGGACTATTGATTCTAATCTTAAGCCCTTGACTTGTCCACGATCGTTTGAGGATTTTTTCTCATTGTATTGTTTATGCTATGGTTAGTTCGGTAATTAACATGTATGTATATATGTATGTATGTATAATGAGGGAGAGAGAGAACACATTAATAATTGTAGGACACACTTTAGGGTTCTAAGTGCTTCTAATTTATCATAAGAGGTCATAATGGGTCCTAAGTGGTCCTAGGAACCCTTAGGATCCATTATGATCCCTTATGAAACATTAGGAGACATTAGGACCCCTTAGAACACATTAGGATCTCTTAGGACCCCTTATAATATATTAATCATTGTAGGACACACTAATGGTTTATAATGTGTCCTAATTTTTACTAAGGGGTTTTAATGGATCATAAGTGGTCCTAGGAATCCTTAGTAACCATTACAACCCATTAAGACCCATTAGGACCCCTTAGAACACATTAATCATCTTAGAAAACACTTTAGGGTTCTATTGTGTATGTAACTTCTACTTAAATTTTACATTTTATGTATGTTCCTGGTGCTGAAATTGGCTTGTCAAGGCCTATTAGATTTAAAAGGTTTTTTCTTTATTTAGAAACTATTAGGAATGAATGCTAAAGCCTTTGGTAGTCATTCTGTAGTAGTGGTTGTTTCATTCATGACTATGATTGTCATTGATGTCAACACAGTGATATTCTAGAGTTTATCAGAGAAGTAGGCACAATTTTGTTTTGCGCACATGTTATATTGAAAATTGAGTTATGCACAATTGATGGTATGTTCTTTGGTGTGTTATTAGCCTATGGTTAAGAGCACAAAAAGAAATTCATTTATTCATGAAAGTTATAAGCATTTTGGTGGAAGCAGTATTCTGGCAGTGTTCCTGAGTAGTGGTTTTTGGTAATAAGAGGATATCTCCTAATCGGGATGGAATGTGATTTTGTGCAGTTAAAGGGAAGTTTGAGACTCATTGGTGGTGACGTGGTTCATAGTGAAAACTTTGAGGTCACACGATTGGAAAGTTATTGTATTTGGAAGCTGATAGTTTTTATGTAATTTTGATGTAGCGTGTTGAAATTATTATTTTGTATTTGGATGCTGACTCATTTGTAATTATTTGAGTGTGGCATAAAGGAAGGAATTTTTTCCTTGTTATGATGGGATTGTAATAGTTGTGATATGAAATTGTGAAAGTTGTGATGCGAATGTATGCATGAAGTGAAGAAAAGAGCTAATTCAGTGATGAAGGAAGACTTGCGAAGTACAAAGATCTGGATTTGTGATCTTGTGTAGCAGAGAGTGCAGTTTTGGCATAGTGTGAAGGAGGTAACATGTTTCATATTATTCTACTGAATAATCCTAAGATCTATTGGACAGTGAGTTTAGAGATCTTGCCTTGAAGCTGTTTGGGCAGTGGGTCCTTCTGTCTTCCATAACTCCTAACAGGGTTAGAATCTTTTAACAGGGATTCAAAATCTCCTAACAGAGATTCATATGTACTAAATTTATTTCATAAGACTCCTAATAGGGTCCATCCTTTCACAAGGAACTTTCATATTAGTGCATCATTTTGTGGGCATCATTCCCACCGGGGTTTACTCTTTGATCAAGAGGTTCCCTAGTTAACATATCTTATGTTATTGTGTCATTGTGTATGATTATCTTTCTATGGTTGTTTATTGCATTGATTATATGGTTTAAAGTTGTTGAAGTTGATATTGAAGTTGATAAATGGTTTAATTATCAGATAACTGATTCACTGCCCCCTCTTAGTTATCTTGGTGGTCTTTACTTTCTAACATAAACTTTACATAGGGCGTACACCCTATAGGGCCCATTCCCTATGGCTTGGATTGCCCAAGCCTTAGGCTTGGGAAATCCAAGCCATGGGATATGCACACTATAGGGTGTGTGCCCTATTTCTTTTGGGGGACCAAAAGAAATGGTACCTTTTTGGTCCCCTATCTTTGTGCATATACCCATCAACAACATCCTTCTTCCATGTCATATTAGTCTTCTGAGATTCAATTGAAACTAAAACATTATTACCATTCCCTAGTATTCACCAGAGCATTACCAGATCTGTATGTGTTAGCATAATGACCATTCTGACCACATTTGAAACAATTAACATTATTTCTACTAGATCTTACCAACTATATTATAGATCTGCATTGATTATCCTTGTGACCATAGTTATGACATATATCAAAATTCCCATGAAAGATATTATTCACTGCACTCTTCTTATCCTTATTTGAAACTTCACTCTTTCAGTAATTTTCCTTATGACCAAACTTTTGACAATTAAAGCATTGAATTTTATATTCCTTTCTCATCTTAAACAATCAACTACTTTATAAGCAAAATTCTTGCAAATGTGAAAATAATCAATAAAGGATAAGTAACTTTGAGTTTTTGGTTGTCTTACCAGAGGCCTTCTTGTATATGTATTCTAATTCTTGACATTTCTTATCACTTTATCCTTTTCTTCATCTTCAATCAAATTATCCTTACCTTTGTCCTTCTGATTTGAACATTCACTGATAAATCCTAATCCTTTTTTATCTTTGTGACCTTTCTGCATTTCTAATGACTGATCCGAGATAGTTCTACTCTTACATACTTTTTCTTCAGATCTCAACTTCTTCAATTCTTGATCTAGCCTTTCATTTTCATCTGACTGCATTTTGATGATATTCTTGAGATTCTCCTCAGATTTCTTCCATTCCTCTATAACAATTTCTAGTTATTCTTCAATCTTCCTAATGCCTTTCATTTTATGCTTTAACCCATCCCCGATGAATTCCACAATGTCTTCCTTGACATTTAGCATCTTCTCTAGCTCTACTACCTTTTCTTTTGATTCCTTCACTTCCTATTCCAAGTTTGCCACTTTTTTATTTTATTTCCTTTAGCTCCTGGCTGACTTCCTTGTGTCTTTCTTTGAACTTTCAGATTTGACCCCTCAACTTTTTAATGCCTACATTTTCTTCCTTCAGGTTCTCATTCATCTCCTCATTCTTAGATTTAGTAATCTCAATGTCACTCATCATGATCTTCCAATCCTCATTAGCATACTATCCTCCTTCCAGCTATTCAAACAACCAAGATCTCCCTCAAGAAGTTAATCTCTATCTGGAAGAGACCAAGCTCTAGTACCAATTGTTGAATAGGTCAAATAACTAGGGGGGGGGGGGGGTGAATAAGTTAATGCAAAATACTTAATAAAAATTTTACTATGTTAGTAAAATCATAAATAATAGCAATATCAACTTATGATCTATTAGTCAACCACATTAAACATTCATATCAATTGTAAACATGAAAGCACAAAAACACCAACACATAGAACTGTTGGCATTTTGATGAAGGTATAATGTATTTTGGAGACATGAGTATATTGTGGTGTTGTCATTTCTAGAAAAATATTTTGTTGATGTCAAGAGATTAGATTTATTGGTGGTATTGAAGGATCAAATGGAGAAGAAACTAAGTGTTTAGTCTATTAGTTAGAAGACAGTATGTAGGATTCAAAAGATTAGATCTGGAGTTGGAGATCAAGTTAAGGTGTGCGATTGTACTTTCATTATCTACAAAAGTATATTTGACTACTTCCATGATCGCATCTATTAGTTTGAAGATTTTACAAATTTATTAAGGATTGAAGTGATAATGGTAGTTAAAATAGAGTACTAGTTAATACAGTTGGTTAGATTGGCATTGTGGTCAAATGTAAGTGGTTGGTTGACATGTTTTCAAGTTTTGGAGTTTTGAGCCGACATCAAGGATGTTGAATTTTGAATTTGGCGCACTTTCTCATATGTTAAGTTGGATTTGAGGGCTAAATTGTAAAATATTTTAGGGTTCTACCATCAACTTAGAAGAAGTATATAAATGGTTAAGAAAATTGTTAAGTATTTTATTGCGATGGTATGTGGTGATTTACAAAGATTCTTAAAGATAGTATAAAGGTTGTAAAGTGTTTATAGCAGCTCAATTTATCTTTAATAAATTGGATCTTTCATGCATTTGACTGAAAACATTAGGTCATTCTTTACTTGCTGATTCTAATAGATTGGAAAGCTAAATCATTTAACAAGGTCACTTCTAACAGGTGAGCGGTATCTTTAACATTATTTGAAGTATAAATCCTCTTAAAAGGTGAATTCTCAGGAGGAGTTTTAAATTTCTTGACATGGTAGTATTTAATAGGATTGTTGTAGTTCTTAATCAAACTATAAGTACTCTTAACTGGGTATAACCTCAGAAGGGTTTATTATAATTTCTCCTAATAGGGAAGATTTCATTAGTGCATTAGTGAAATTTATGGGCATCATCCCCACACATGGTTTACTCCCTCTAACAAGGGTTTCTAGGGAAAAAATATTGTGTCTTGTGTTCATTGTTTGTGAATACTTTATATGGTATGCTTCATTTTTATATTGGCATTTTCATATTGGTTATTGTGGAATATAATTGTTAAAAGTTTCAGATTTGTGGACGCACTAATTTTTCCACCCCCCCCCCTCTCAATTCCTTATAATAATAAAAATTGGTATAAGAGCATTGTGCCCTTGAAGAAGCCTAACAGGTTGGGAAAGATCCTTAAGGAAAATATGGAGGGTTTGAGATACAAGAGACAACTTGATGAAGTTGAAAGGGTTATCAAAGAACTGATAGATCAATTAAAGAAATCTTTGGCCAAGTGACAAGAGCTTGTTGAACAATTGAATGAGAGTCAAGACTACATTGAGAAATTGTCTGAATAGAATGGATCTAAGGAATCTAAAGTAGCCCTAGAAGCCATGGATAAGGAGAATGAAAAATTACACAAAGATAAGAAAAATATTAAGAGAGAGAGAGAGATTGAATCTTAATCAATCAGAATGTATGAAGAGATGGAAGAAAGGATATATAAAGAGACTATAAGGAAAAGTGAAGAAGATTCCCTAAAGGCCAAGGATGAAGCACTAAAGGCTATAGAGGATGAAATTTTCAAAACAAGACAAGATGTTCACACATTGAATGAACATCTACATGATACAAATGAGGAGAAGGGAAAAGTCCTAAGGGAGAATGAGAATTTGAGAAATGAGAATGATAAATTAAAGGGAGAACTAAAGAATGCAAATGATATGCTGAAGAAATTCAATGAAAGTACTACAAAAATTGATGAGCAACTTAGAAACAAAAGAAGAAGCAAAGAGACCACAGGTCTAGGATATATTGGTTTTACTACTTTTGAGGTTGGTGAATCTTATGGAACAAAAGGGATCGATCAAGAAGGGAAGTATCCACCAAAGGTAACACAAAGAACTTCTGGTAAGAAATCCTATAAGCCTGAATGTTTTAATTGTCACAAGGTAGGTCATACTACAAATGTGTGTAGAAGTAGGTCTGCAAATAGGTCTAACACTTTTAATGGATATTGCTATAACTACAATAAGTATGGTCACACTACTCATGATTGTAGATCTAGATCCAATAGTAGATCTAGTAGCTTTGATGGTCACTATTATAATTGCAAGAAATATGGTCATAAAGCTGATGAGTGTAGGTCAAGAGTGAACAATCAGAGGTTACCTATCAACTATAATACACCTTACCAAGGGGAGAGACAACTTGATGTCACATGCTCAATTTATGGTAACTATGGACATATGGCTATGAATTCTAGAATGAGGATTACAAGAGGTAATTTTGGACCATGGAGATCAAATGGTATCCAACATGTTTTCATTTTCACAAGATTGGACATCTAGCAAGGGATTGTAGGTTAAGGAACTAATCGGTAAACTAGTCAAGCAACCAGAAAGGAAGGTAGATTGTGAATATAGAAGAGACTAGGAAAGAAATGAGGAAGACCTAAAGGAAGAAGGAAGATAGTTAGTCATTAGAGGAATCTTTATCTCCATCAGGTGTAGAGAATTATTCATCAAACTAAGATTTATTGTGGCTTAAGGGGAGCAAGTATTGTTTAATCCATCTTCGAACCCCCTATAGGTGTGCAATAAGATATATTAGCATTATAAGATACAATAAAGTATTTTGGAGAATAATATGAAATTTTGTTAGACTAAATGGTGTTTTGGTCATCGATAATGAGCTTATGAGTGAATAAGTGAAAAGGTATGTTCTATTGGTAAAATAATTTAATAAACATGCTAAGGTAGATAAAAAGGCATTTCTAGATTTTATTTTTCATCTTGCACACTTTAAAAAGTTGTTGCAGAGCGAAAGAAGCTTTGTTTGAGTTGTTTGGAAATATCCAAGTGAGAAGAATAAATTGTTTGTGGTGATCTAAAAGAGAAAAATGATTGGTGATGGTTGTTGTCATGTTCTTTGGAAAGAACCCTAATTGTGAACAATTTGAGGTATTTATCTATTTTCTAGATTTGTGATTGAAAGATACAATGGATACTCCTAATTTGATTCATATAAATGAGAGACCTAGACCAGAATTCAAAAGATATCCATTCAAATCGATTGAAAATGACCCAATGGGTTCCCTAACCAGTGTTTCGTGTGGTGTTCTACACATTGATTATGTTAGAGCATATATCATTGCAAGTTGGGAGATCTAGGATCATGAGAAATCTTTGAACAATATAAAAAGTTGCATGATGAGAGGTTAGTGTTGAAAGATGATCACAAACACATTGTAGAAAAAGGTTTTAATCATGTGGTCAATTATCTTAATGATTTTGAAGAAGATCACATTAGATATGTTTTAAATAGGATCCATGATAATTTTATGTGGCTTGAAAGACCATATACGATTACAAAGAAAGAAATTCATGTTGTAATTGATCTATGTTCAACCGGTAAAGTACCCATTCTTTGCACTATACCCAAAGAAGAAGTAATCAGTTTGACAAAATCTAAGTGGCATGGTCGTGCAATGATTGTGAATGACATTATATATGAAGAGGTAAAGTATGCATATATGGTTATAAGATAGAAGGTCTACCATTCTAGTCGATTGAATAGAATATCCAGTGGTGCTATTCATACAACATAAAAGATGATTAAGGAAAAATATGACTATGATCTGGCTGATGCAATGATAGAGTAGTTAATGTTGAATCTTGAGAAGATCAAGAAGGAAAAGAGACAAAAATTCAAGTATGTTAAGGTGATTATGTGCTTGTTCTTCTATTTCCAAAACATGTTTCCCAGTATCAACGATGTTGCATGGATAGTAGGTACTCCATCTTTTATACATATTAACAACATGATCAAAATCTTAGGAAGTGGTTTTACTAGTAAGATTTGGGGTTATTTCAAGGAATTTTAGAAGATGCATGAAAATGAGAGGATGCCTTCTGAAATTGTTGATAAGTACAAGGATACTATTTATTTTATGGTTGATATTGACACTTGTCTGATGGAAGCAGTTGATCCAAGGACCTCATGGGTGATGCCTATGGATTATGAAGTGGATGGAGATATTTTGATGATGTATGTAGGAAACCTGTTACCTTAACATGTAGATCCCAACAAGACTCCAAGATTTGAGATATTTCAAGAGAAGTCACTTTAAGTGCATAATAAATTATTGAAATTAGTTATTTTGATCGAAATTATTGAAACTAGTTATTGAGAAGAAAGTGAGAAAGGATTTACAAGGGAGAAAATTGAGAAAGTTAGAGCCAAGCACGCCGCTAAACAAGCTAGTATTCCAGGAACAACAAAGGATGAAGATGTTGAAACTGTTAGTGCAATTGATAGTGCTTCAACCGGTAGGAAAACAATAAGTGCTACTATGTAATAAAGAAGGAGAAAATAAATTCAAAGAAGATTCCAATTAGAAGTCTAGTCAAGATGACACAATCTAAGCCTACAAGAGCCAAGGAGGCTACTACTACAAAAGTTGTTAGAAAGAGAAAGAAAGAAAAAGATAAGGGATACAAAGTACAAAATGAAGAAGCTGAATGAACAAAGTTAGAAGAAGATAAGAAGGAACTCAAGGCTCAAGGAAAGAAATATAAGGTGGTTGGCTCCCCCACCACTAAGTTAGTTAAGCTTGAATTAGATTTAAAATTTGTTTATTTTTATTGATAAGATTATCAATGAAGTGAGAAAGTGGCATATACTTGTTGAAGTTAGCAATTATTATGATAAAATTGGGAAGGAGGAACAAGAATAAATTGAAAACATTGTAGTGTATAGAATGAACATGTTTAGTGTAACTTTGATAGAGTTACAAGGACAAATACTTACTTCCTTGTATAAAAAACTTGATGCTAGGTGGAATTCTGAAATTAGACAGGATAAGGAGTTGATTCAGTATGCTCTAGTGCAACTTCTACTAGAAATGACAAAAGAAGAAATGAAGAAGATACCTACAGAGACAAGACCACTATTCAAGACTAAGAAGATTATTGTGTGGTGAGTCTCTTGGAGTTCAAGATGAGACTAAGGAGATATTGATGAGAAACTTAGGTATGTTAGAAGGCACAAAGGATGAGGAAGAGGTAAAAGAAAAAGATGTGAGTGACCCAGTGGATTATCAAATTGATGACAGATTTATAATTGATGGTGTGAAGGTCATACTTGAGGAGCTTAGAGATGAAATGGGTTATTCAAGTGATATACCTACTATGGATATACAAGATTAACCTAATGAAAAAAAGGAAGAAGAGCCAGTAAACATGGGTACCAGTCAGGCTATGACTGATGGTGAACAAGAAAATGTTCCTACAAATGATCAACATAGAGATCAAGAAGAATAAAATGAGGATACAAATAATGTTGTGCAAATAAAAAAAGAGGAGGTAATGATAGGAAAAGAACAAGAAAAGACTCCACCTTCCTCATTTTCAAAGATGAGATCCAACGATGATGATATACCGATCAAGGGACAAGTTGACTTGAGCATAATGAGCCTAGAGAAAATGATCAATTTATCTATGGCGATCAAGACTAAGGCCAAGAAAGATAATCTCAAGAAATAGGCACAAGCTATAATGAAAGCCATAGACATATTTTCTAACTTGATGCCAAATGTAAAGTATGATGAGAAGGCTACTCCAATTAAATATTTAGGACAGTTAATCACAACTATCTGCGAGGAGATAAAAAATTTGGAGGATGTTGTGATAGAAAAAGAAGAAAAGGTCTATGAAAATAAAAGATTAGGGAAATTATCATAGTCCATTTCCTAAGATAGGAACACTCTTACATTTGATGTGAACTGGATCAAGGAAGCATTACTTGAAGGAGGTAAGACACTGAAGCCTATTTGTGATTTTTATCATTTTATGTAAGATGTTGAGAAGAAAAAGGCTAAAGCTCAATAGTAGCTAAATGTTTTGTCATAAAATTTTGATCCCATTAATATGACTATATTACATATTTTGGAGTTGAGGTAGGTAAGATAAATCAGAAGTTGAAAAAATAAATGGATGAACAAGATAAGAGACTTGGACATTTGATGGAATTACAAAGCATTTTGATTCCTAAATTAGAAATTCTATCGAAGAGTCTGAAGGAAGCTGAGAAAGCCTTATCACCTCGCCTACTAAACAAAGTTGAAGGATTAGCGGACTTAGCATTTTTTATTCATGGACATATACTTATTTTGGAGAATTTACACAAGTCATGGGCCAGTGATTGGCAACTGTTGAAGACTAATTTCCATGAGATATTTAGTAGATTGTAAATTGTACTATGCTACTCCTGATTAATAATTTTTTTCTTTTTGCATATCTTGTAACACCTTTGTCATTGTTGTCAAAGGGGGAGTAGTAGTAGTATTAGAAAAGATGTTATGTATAGCATAGGGGAGTTATGTATTGGTATATTGTTGTCACTTAGTAATTTTTTCCCTATGTTTCCATCAATGCCAAAGGGGGAGATTATTGGCATTTTGATGAAGGTAATATGTGTTTTGATGACATGAGTGTAGTGTGGTATTGTCATTGCTCGGAACATGTTCTGTTGATGTCAAGATATCATATTTACTGGTGGTATTGAACAAGTAAAAGTAGAAGCAAAAAAGTTTTTTGTCTATTGGTAATAAGATAGTATGTAGGATTTAGTTGACAAGATCTAGAGTTGGAGATCAAGTTAAGGTGTGCAATCATACATACTACTTTTATGATCACATCAATTAGTTTGAATATTTGACAAATTTATTAAGGATTGAAGTGGTACTAGTAGTTAAAACAGAGTACCGGTTGATACAGTTGGTTAGATTAGTGTTGTAGTCAAATGTAAGTGGTTGACTAACATGTTTTCAAGTTTTGGTGTTTTAAGCCGACATCAAGGATGTTAAATTTTTATTTTGTCACACTCACTCATATGTTAAGTTGGATTTCAGGGTTGACTTATAAAATGTTTTAGGGTTATAGCATTGACCTAGAACAAGTATATAAATGGTTAAGAAAATTGTTAAGTATGTTGTTGCGATGATATGTGGTGGTTGATAGAGATTGTTGAAGATAGTACAGAGGAAATAAAGTGTTCACAGAAACACAATTGATCATGAATACATTGCATATGTCATGCATTGAGTGCAAACATCAGGTCATTCTTTACTTGTTGATTCTAACAGATTGGAAAGCTAAATCCTTTAACAAGGTCACTTCTAACAGGGTGAGCATGATCTTTAATAGGATCTGAAGTATAAATCCTCTAGCAAGGTGAACTCTCAAAAGGATTTTTGAATCCCTTGACATGGTAGTATATAAAAACTGTTGTAGTTCTTAACAAGACTATAATTACTCTTAACTAGGTATAACCTAGTCAGAAGGTTTTATTGTAATTGATCCTAACATGAAAGATTTCATTAGTGCACTAGTGAAATTTATGGGCATAATCCCTACACATGGTTTTCTCCCTCTAACAAGGGTTTCTACAAAAAGAGTATTACATGTCTTGTGTTCATTGTGTGTGAATAATTTATATGTTATGCTTCATTGTTATATTAGCATTTGCATGTTGGTTATTAAGGAAGATAATTGTTAAAAGTTTTAGATTTTTGGATGCACTGATTCACCCCTTCCTCTTAGTTCCTTATAATACTAACAAGAACACCATAATTTACGTGGAAATCCAAACTAGGAAAAACCATGGGGAAGCTAATTCTCATGAAATGAAATACTAGTTAAAGTGACATCGATTAAGGTGATGTTTATGAAGGTTCATTGCAGTTTTCTCACTATGGTTTTATCACTATGGTTGGCTCACTGACCTGATATATGAATATAGCTAACTATTAATATAAAAAAATTATTGACAAAATATGAACTAATATAATTGCATCTGACTATGCATGAAATTGTTCAACAACTAAGCTCAGTTACCATATTCAACAGTAGATCCAATCGCTGATCTTCTCCTTATATACCACTATCTGATTTACTGTAAATCTATATGAAAATACCCTTCTTGATCTATCAATAGTTTTCCACAATTAGCTTCAGATTGTATACACCACCATCAAGGGATTTCTCAAAAGCTCTTCTTACAACTCGCTTATCTTCTTCCACATTCACCCTTTCTCATTCACACACATGCATACACATGCATCAAGTATAAATTTTATTCTATATTTATATAGATATATATGAGAATAAGGTTAAAATGGAGCCTTAATAATGCACCTAACATTCAACACTATTCATTTGTAATGTGTTTTGAATTGGAATAGCATAAGTGAAGTAAACCTAGAAATACTTGAAAATTAATTAGGTTAAGATACATACCTCATCATGAAATAGATTTAGAAATACCTATTTTCTGAAGCCTGTGCGGAGTTTTGGAAGATTCTATAACCATATTTTGGACTAGGAAGCTGTGACAGAGAAAACCCAGAAAAATTTCGTCTTTCCAGCAGCAGGTAGTCTTTGACCCCGATAAAAGGTCAAAGGCTACATTTTTATTTTGAAGGTTGAATTTAATTTTGTTCACAGATCTCAGAAGTTTGCCGAAAAGGGTACTTAGATCCGTCCTCCAACTCTTGAAACAATGACTCTAACTATCTAAAAAATGGTGTTTTTGGGGTGGCTATATAGGGTTTTGCCTTAGTCAAACCCCCGTTTTGGTGATCTCCACCTCCATGAATAGCCGATTGAAATAGAATGTGTGTCTGTATGTATTGAAAGTGTAATGCCAAGATCTAATCCTCTATATCAAAAACCCTAGCATGAATATGTATGAGACAACAATGCATAGATTTGAATGAGATAGAAAAGTGTACCAATCCCCTAAGGTGAAAGTACTTCTACCAAAATCACAATCCGTAATTGCTACCCCATGATTGTATCTTTGAATGCTTAGAATTTGGTAATGGTGGATCAAGGAAGAAAGGATCTATCTTGCTCCAAGTATATGTTCACAATGGTGTGTTCACAAAGGTGCTTGATATCAACAATGGTTTGATATTCTATATCATCCTCTTGCAATCTTGCATCTTCACTTCACCATTCCTTACTTTCTTGAATCTCCTTGTTCATGAAATTGTTTCCTTGAGAGCACTTGATCATGAAATTGCTTGGTGAAAATGAATGCAAATGAGAGTCTTTATATAGAGGTTTCAAGGTGAGGCTCCTAGAGCAATGTGAGGACCCATAATTCAAATTTCACCTTGAATTATGGTCCAATCACAATAACCAACTAAGGAGGGAAAAAAATTAAATGAATTTTGAATTAAAACCTTTCCACACTCAGATCCGAGGGCCCGACATTGATTTCGGGTCCCGTCGAGACCAAATCTGAAAAAAGGGGCACAGATTCCAGAGGAGATCAAAGATGACCTTGTCTCTGAGCTAGGTCAGGGACAAGCTTGAACCTAACCTAGGTCAAGGACAACCTTGAATTTGACATTAGTTAGGGTCTAGGTGATCTTAGATCCAGAGATCCAGTTCTTGCCAGAATTAGTGACAGGAGGTCCTGGGGATGCCCGAAGAACTAGAAATGATGCTAGGATGGGAGAGAATGTCGGGGAGAGGAAAAAAATCCTATGATGATTGTGATGAAGGCCAGGAGGACATATTTCTAAGTCCTACCTAGAAAATAGAGTCATGGATGAGGGAAATTAAGGAGAACCCTCAAGATCCTAACCCTAATTTCACCTAGAATGAAGGAAGCAAGTGCAGAATGCATCCTAAATGCAAGTCTATCATGATAAATGTACTAAAAGAGGGTGATAAACCTATTAAGATGGAAGTTATTCCATTTTAAGATTGATACATTTAGCCCCCACTTTAGCTTAGATATGACAGTATGTGAATATGCAAGCTAAAGTAAGAAAACATCATAGTAAATAAAAAAGATATAGCCAAGTCCTCGATGTAAAGATCCTGCAGAAAAATGTTAGAACCTACAAAAAACAAGGTTAATGAAAATCCATAAATCACCTAAGGATTACTATATGATAATTTGAGAAGTATATAGAGCCCGTTATGCCCCCCCTATTTCAGCTTTCTACTTCGGAAGGGTGAAATAGGGTGATAAGAAAAACTCTATATACTAGATATGCGGTGTGTTGAAGAGTCCTTTCCTAAACCAAGGATTCCTAACCTTCCTAAATAGTTCAATGAGTTATATATCTAAATCAAAATTCCAACACCACTAATGACACTGAAAATGGAGTTACCGAACTCAAGTTATGATGAAAAGAGTGGATGTTTGTCTAAATGCATAAGAAGGGAAATCCGAGTTTACCCTAAGGAAACCCTAATAAAACCATAATTTGAACTTATAAATAAGGAAAAGAGAGAAATACTTACTCATTCTTACCATTTGTAGATTTGAAACAAGGAAGCAAGATGCCGAGAAGAGAGAAACTTTGAGCGACACACCTGGAGCTTCTAAGACATAGCCTGGCTACCGAACGGTCACTACCTGAGGTGAGTTTGCTGTTGTCTACCTTTGTACTTTCAAAATTCCTATTTTTAATAGGCAAGGTCGACTTTACCCCTCTTAGGTCAACCCTGACCTATCTAGGTTGACATTGACCCATCTAAGTTGACTTTGACCCATGAAAGTTGACATTGACCATAGGGTTTTTGCCTATTTTTGGGATGAGGTTGACCTTGACCCAAAAAGGTCAACCCTGACCCAAAAAAGTCAACATTGACCCAGTAAGGTCATCCTTGACCTAACTAAGGTCGACTTTGACCTAGTTCAGTTAGATTTGTAGATTTGATGATGTAGATGACTGATATGGTGTTTGTTTGTGCTTGTAGGACTTGGTCTGTTTTCAAGAGCATCCCTTTGGAGAGTTGCTAGTCATGGTCAGAGAGAGACTGTCCAAGATTGATGATGAGGAGATGTAGTTATTGAAGGATGTGGGACTATACTGGGTATCAGTCCTTCCACAGATCAGACTACACCAAGCCATGCTATTGAATCTAATAGAGAGGTGGGATGAGGATACATTGTCCTTCCATCTTCCCTCTGGTGAGATTACAGTGACATTAGAGGATGTATATAGGATCATGTGGCTTCCAGTTCAAGGTGAGACCGTCAGACCTAGAGCACAATGTGCTTTTGAGGAGATCCATGCAGATGCAGATTATTGTACAGGACAACTTCCATAGATGCAGACCCAGTTAGATCAGGTCCTATTATCATCCATACTGTCAGGCCCTACACCTTTGGTATGGAAGGTGATGCTTTGCATAGTATCCTTGGTTGTGTTACCCCAATCAAAGGGTACTATATTTTTTTCACCTCTTACACATCTCATATAGAAGATGGAGAGAGAGAGGACCGTGTTCTTATGGGATCGCAACATGCTAGCTTAGCTATACCATGAGCTAGGTCAACTAGTGATGTATCAGCGGGAGAGTTTGTCAATATGCACGCTCTTACAGATTTGGTTGTTTGAGCATTTCACATGTACATGTCCATAGGGATTTCCAGTGATGGTAAATGTGAGTACATCGAGAATCTTCACATATCCTTTGAGAGATGTTTGGCAGTTTGGAGATATGCTCTATTAGAGAGTACATCTAGACCACATTTCGAGCACTGATGTGATATGGAGACCCTACTGCTGGATGACAGAGTGGCTTGATACATGATTCCAGATGAGACATTCACAGTAGCGTAAGCTGCTAGAGGGTCATCAGAGTCATATAGTGATGCCCTACTATTATGATTGGGTGATGAGGTAGTTCGGCCTATTATAGGGAGTCCCTAAATTAGTACCTCACCATGTACATTCGACGAGATACTATCAGAGACCCGGTGCCATGCACTGACCATCGATAGAAGACATAGAGGATAGCAATTCTGATGAGACAAAGGACATAGAGGTACCATCATATGTGACCTATTCAAGCATGATCTGGGATTACATTAGGTACTAGAGTTTGCAAGGGATCCATCCTATCTTTCCTAAGGATTATCCCACAAGTGATCCAAGTTTTATAGAGGGGACTCACCAGGATAGTGGTACCATAGAGGAGGATGAGTATATCAGAGATGAGGGGGAGCACATCTCTAAGGGAGATCCCATGTAGGAGGAGAGAGAAGATGGAGTAGAGGAGAGATCAGAGGAGAGAGCTAAGGACATGCCCCCAGCTAGTGATACTGGTGCAGATATACCTATTACTCACACATCACCGTTGAGATCATGATGGCCCCCATGGCCTCACATAGAGACACCACCACCAAGACCTAGATATAATGAGAAAGGAGAGAGTAGTCACTCCATGCCCCCACCATCCAGACACTTTAGTGACATCCAGGAGGGAGACCCAGGTATGAAATATGAAATTTGATTGAATATGTGATTTGATTTGAGATAAAAAGATACTAGATTGATAAAAATTTTCATTCTACAGCTAGTGTAGTAGAGTGGAGGAGCTTTGTATCTGAGATTCTCAAGGATACAATTATATCCTACCAACTACCACCTGAGAAGCGAGATTCTTCCATTGGTTGCAGAGATCCCGATAGGCATGCCGATATCTTTGCATGCATCTAGTGAGAGTTGAGATTGTGTAGAGAATGAGAGGAGAAGCTGATAGCTGAGCTACAGAGTGCCCGAGAGCATCCCCAGGGTATGAGCATATCGAGGAGCCACATACAGACACATAAATATTCATCTTCACATCATAGGGGAGAGAGATCTGGAAGCCATCAACCATCAGAGCATAGTGATAGATAGGGCCATTGGCCACATATGTATCAAAACTTGGAAAACTCTTTTTTGATGAATGAAAAACTTTCTCTACTGATTAGTTCTATATTTGATTACTATGCTTTCATCAATATAAAACTTAATAGAAAGAAAGAAAGAAAGAAAGTGCATAAATATATTCAATATGTAATTTTGCTAAAACTACATAACCTATAAAAAAAAAATTTATAAGGAATACATAAATTCACATGGAACAAATGAAATTAAGGATAATAACATTTAAGATGCATAATATTAATGGGTTCCTTAAAAAAAAACCATCCATATCAACAATTTTATAAGCACCTGAACCAAAGTCTTTAGTAACAACAAAAGGTCCAAGCCAATTAGGGCTAAATTTTCCTTTTTTGCCCAGCAAAGCATTCACTTTTCGTTGATTCTCATAAAGGACTAAATCACCAACCGTAAATGTTCGTTCAATTACCTTATGATTGTATTGTTCCTGAAGAGATTTGTGATAAGATTTTATATGTTCTAATGCATGTATTTGTTGTTCATCCAACATTTCTAGCTCTTGTAAGCGTTGTTCATGAAAAGTATCTTTATCAATTATCCCATGAAATGAAACACGTAGAGAAGGTATTTCTAGTTCCAAAGGCATAATAGTATCAGTACCATAGACAAGGTTGTAAGGAGAAGTACCTGTGGCAGTACGAACACTAGTCCTATAGGCCTATAAAGCATAAGTCAGTTGAGTATGCCAATCTTTCGCGTGCTTACTAACTATTTTTCTCAAAATTTGTTCAATGATTTTATTTGATGCTTCAGCTTGTCCATTAGATTGAGGATAGTAAGGAGTTGAAAATCTATGTTGAATCCTATATTTCTCCAATAATTTTGTGACTTCTTTTTTTTTAAAAGAGGTTCCATTATCCAAAATTATCGTTGAAGGAATACCAAATCTTGTTATGATATTATTAAGGATGAAATCACAAATAACATCCACCGTTGTTAAATGAAGAGGGACAACTTCAACCCACTTCATGAAGTAATCTGTAGCAGTGAGAATGTAAGTATGTCCTTGAGAAGAAGCCAGTGAGATTTTTCCAATAAGGTCAAAACCCCAAACACTAAAAGGCCATGGAAAAACCTGATTACGAAGCTCACAAGCTGGAGCATGAATCAAATTACTATGTTGTTGACATTGAGGACATTTCTTAACAAACATAAAAGAATCTTGTTCCATTGTTTTCCAATAATATCCCATTCGAAGCAATTTATTAACCAGGGATTTTCCACCAAAATGTCCCCCACAAGAACCAGAATGAGCTTCTGCCAAAACTACAGGAATTTCAGTTCTATTGAGACATCTTAATAATAATCCTTCATAAGAGTGTTTGTAAAGTGTATCTCCTAAAATGATGTAACGTGCTACAAGTTTCCTAATACAATTACACGTGTTCCTTGTTGCTGATTTAGGAAAAGTACCATCCTTCAAAAAATGAAAAATATGTGAATAGCATTCATTTGAATGAAAATTGAAATAGTCATAGGTAATCTTGTCAAAGATTGTAGGGCTTTTAAGAGTTTGTATAGTAAATTGAAAGTTTTCAGCATTATTCTCGAGACAAACCAAGGAAGCTGCGCTTGAAGTCTGCATGTTGATTATCCTTCCTTGGTAAAGTTTGAATTGTATAAGAGGAGAATTGTGAAAGCACATCAAGAGCTAAATCTTTGTATTGTGTCATTTTATCATTCTTAGTCTGATATCCTCCTTTAACCTGTTCAATAATTAGTTGCGAATATCCATATATTTATAAATGTTTGATATTAAGGGATGAAGCTATTCGTAATCCAACTATAAGAGCTTCATACTCCGCAATGTTATTAGTACAAGGAAATGTTAATTTATATGATAAAGGGATGGGTTTTTTCATAGGCGGAATCAAAATGATACCCACACCAAAACCTGTCTTATACTTAGACCCATCAAAATATAATTCCCAAATATCATCTTGTTGAATAGCTAGAACATTATCATCAGGGAATTCTATTGAAGTAGAACATGTATCTGAGTGAGGACAAGGAGCTTCACCTAGATAATCTATTAATGCTTGTCCCTTAATAGACTTCTGAGAAATAAAATTAAGATCAAATTCTTTAAGCAACATCACCCACTTTGCCAACTGGCCAGAGAGATCAGTTTGTGAGAAAAGATGTTTCAAAGGATCAAATTTGACAATCACATTAACTTCAACATTTATAAGATAATGTCTGAGTTTCTAACATGCATAAACTATAGCTAGACATTGTCTTTCTAAATCTGTATATCTTGTTTCGTAATCAAGTAAAGTTTGACTAATGTAATACACATGTCTTTCCTTACCATCATCATCAATTTGAGCTAACAATGCACTCACGGCCCATGGAGTCGCTAAAGTGTATAAATAGAATGGTTTATCAAAATTAGCAAGCTAAAAGATAGGAGGATTCACAAGATACTCCTTAAATTACTCAAAAGTTTGTTTACACTCATCATTCCAAGAGAAAGTGGTATCCTTTCTAAGCAAGGAAGTAAAAGGGATAGTTCGGTCTGCTAAATTAGAAATAAAGTGACGAATAGGTTGTATTTTCCTTGTAAACTTCGTAACTAAGAAATATTCTTAGGAGGAGGCATATTAACAATAGCTTCAATCTTTTCAGTATCTACTTCGATGCCTCACTTAGAGATTATAAATCCTAATAATTTATTGGAATCAACTCCAAAGACACATTTCTTAGGATTCAATCTCATGTTGTAACTTCTAATCCTTTCAAATATCATTCATAAAATAGTAACATGATCCTCTCTTTGTATAGATTTTGCTAAGATATCATCCACATAATCTTCAAGGATCTTATGAATGTAATCATGAAAAATTAGAGTCATATCTCGTTGATAAGTCGCTCCTACATTTTTTAATCCAAAAGGCATCATGACCCAACAAAAGGTTCCCCAAGGTGTTATTAATGTAGACTTAAATTGATCTTTTGGAGGGATAAAGATTTGATTATATCCTGAAAAACCATCCATAAAAGATAACAAGGCATGACTCGCTGTTGAATCCATAATCATATCGATAATAGGTAACGAGAAATCATCTTTCAAGGATGCCTTATTTAAATCTCTAAAATCAGTACACATCCTTATCTTATTTTCTCCTTTTGACACAGGCACAATTTTTGAAATCCAATCCGAGTAATCAATAGAATGGATAAATCTAGAATCCAATAATTTCTCAATTTCACCTTTGACTAATAAAGTGATTTGTGGATTCATGTTTCAAATTTTTTGTTTCACAGGTTTCATATTTGCTTTTAAAATGATGTTATGAGTAACAATCTTAGAATCTATACCCGACATATCTAAATATGTCCAAGAAAAGATGTCCTTAAATTCAAGCAAAAGGGAAACCAACTGATCACGTTCATCCCAATTCAAACATTTCCCAAATTTTATCATCCTTTCAGAGTTATTTTCATCCACTTGAATATCAATAGTTTCAGTAATTAACAAATCACTTCTTATCAGAGGATCCATTGGTAAAGGGAGAATATCTTGTATATCATGTTCTCCAAAATAAGCATCAGTTTTTAAACAATAAGGCTCTCCTCGTTTGTGATGAAACTTAGGTAAATCTTCATAAACCCCTAAAAATTCCATTAAGGCTTCATCTTTAGGAAAAATATGCAAAGAGGGTTCTTGATTAAGGTCAATAAGCAATGGGTTAACCAACTTCAACTATCCACTATAAATATGATTAACATTAAGAGGAAAAGCTGTTGGTTGTCTATAAGGATTGAATCCTAATCCATATGTATGATCATAAACTTCATTATCCAAAGGTACTTGTATACCTTGTTCATATTTACCACATCCTTTCCCATTAAATCCTGATTTCTTAAGAAAATGATAACCAGGACCATATCAATCAGTCATATCAGAAGGAGTCCAAGGAGCGGCATATGTCACAATGTCATAGCAATCAGGCTTTATAGTTTCAATAGTTTCATTAATCGAAGCGATGACAAAATTAATTTTTAGTTCTTCAGAAAGAGGAGAAGAAATAAAATTTTTTTTCTCAAATTCATTTTGTTGTTTCATAAATTCTAAATCAGAGACCTTGTATTCTCCAATAAAAGTAGGATTAAAATCCAATGTCCCCCAATCATCCTCAGTCAAAGAAGAAGAAGATGGAGCTTCCTGTTGTTGAATCTCAAGTTGTTTTATCTCAGATTGTTGTATCTCCGGTTGTTTTTCAATCTCTTGACTAGGTTGAAGAGGTTCAAAGATTTTGGCATATTCTGCATTTAAGCAAGGATTCGGGGCATCATCCACGTGTAATGTATACATTAAGTTGTTATAGATGAACCTAACCTTGCGATGAAGGGTAGAAGGAACTACATGCATAGTATGTAACCAAGGTCTTCCTAAAAGAAGGTTATAATTGAGAGGTCTAGGCATAACATGAATAGGAGTATTTAGAATAATTAGACCAACTTTAACAAGTAAGGTAATAATGCCCATTTAGTTCTCTTCCCAATATTGTCAAATCCATGTATAGGAATATTATAAGGTTGAATAGTAGTAAGATCTGCTTTAATTTCCTTGAGCATATCCATGCTACACAAATTAAGCCTAGATCCATTATCAATTAAGGTTCTTCGAATGATACTCTGATTTGGTCCCGACGGGCCCTAGGGAAGGTAAATCATTATCAGAAAACATAATAGGAGGTACAAAAGGCATAGTATGCATACAATCCAAAATAGAATGAATGTTCTCTTGATTAGGAGGTGAAGCAGGAAGAGTAGATAAAGCTTTTTGCAATGCCTCATGATATGTCGGGGAAGCTTGAATTAATTCCCATAAAGATATCTTGGCAGGAGTAGCACACAATTGGTCAACTAAGTTATACTCCTTAAAGGTAGATGGATACCTAGGTGCTTGAGGAAGCATAGGTTGAGAAGGCGGTAAAGAAACTAGAACAGTAGGCTGAGGGTTATCCCGTGTGCGATAAGCATGTGAAACAGAATCTATGTTATCAAAGAAATCCAAAGGATCTCTAGGTTTACCCTTGATTTTTATACGAGGACATCCTTTTACCATCATCAAAGGTGTTGGATATATCATCTTAGGTTTATCAATGTTACAAATAGTGGGACATGAAGGTAACCATGCACACACCCTATGGTAAAGGTCAATTAGAGAGGTTGTGGAGGAGAGTGAAATAGGAATAGGATCCATGGAGATCATATTCAAACCATTTTCATCCTTACTACCATGTACCTCATTAGGGAATCTATCCTTTTGTACAATAAAAGCCTCATCAAAGTACTCAAAACAAGAATCATACATGTTGAATACAAAGAAAGCACTAAAAGCATGAAAATGTAAATAATTTTGTATTTTTAAAGGGATTATGCAATTTTTAATTTTTTTTTGTATTTTGGAAATATAAATGCAAGAAATATAATCTTATAAGCATGCAAGATTTAAATCTAACACCAAAAAGAAAGAGTTGTCGTAAATGGGTTCACCAAATAGAATAAGGTTAAAATGGAGCCTTAATAATGCAGCTAACATTCAACACTATTCATTTGTAATGTGTTTTGAATTGGAATAGCATAAGTAAAGTAATTATGGAAATACTTGAAAATTAATTAGGTTAAGATACATACTTCATCATGAAATAGATTTAGAAATACCTATTTTTTGAAGCATGTGCAGAGTTTTAGAAGATTCTGCAACCAGATCTAGGATCAGGAAGCCGTGATAGAGAAAACCCAGAAAACTTTCATCTTTCCGGTAGCAGTAGTCTTTGACCCTGATAAAAGGTCAAAGGCTACATTTTTATTTTGAAGGTCGACTTTAATTTTGTTCATAGATCTCAGAAGTTTTCCGAAAAGGGTACTCAGATCCGTCCTCCAACTCTTGAAACAATGACTGTAACTATCTGAAAAATGGTGTTTTTGGGGTGGCTATATAGGGTTTTACCTTTGAAACCCCCATTTTGGTGAACTCAACCTCCACAAATAGCCGATTGAAATAGAATGTGTGTGTGTATGTATTGAAAGTGTAATGCCAAGATCTAATCCTCTATATCAAAAACCCTAGCATGAATATGTATGAGACAATAATGCATAGATTTCAATGAGATAGAAAAGCATACCAAGCCCCTAAGAATAAAGTACTTCTACCAAACTCACAATTTTAATTGCTACCCCATGATTGTATCTTTGAATGCTTGAAAGTTGCTAATGGTGGATCAAGGAAGAAAGGATCTCTCTTGCTCCAAGTATATGTTCACAATGGTGTGTTCACAAAGGTGCTTGATATCAAAAATGACTTGATCTTGGGTAAAAGCACAATAAGCTGTCACCCTTTTACAAAGGAAGAGGCTAACAAAATCAAAGTTGTTCAACTTCAATAGTATAAAAATGACATTTATGTTCAAAATTTGAAGATGATGTAAACTAATTAAATGTGATAAAATGGATGAAGTTTATGATTAATATTTTTAATATTTTTTTTGAATAAGAATTGATATATTTTTTTAATTTTTAAAGATGATTTTTCAGCTGCTGAAAAATGCTAAAAATTAGGCATCTAGTTCCCACCAAAAAATTATATGTAAATAAACATATTTTCCCCCTAATTTCAAAATATGTCATAAATGACATATATATCTAGTGCATAAATAAATAAAAATTGGTTTGTGACCTATATTTTCTCTTTTATAACAATTCAAATTCCAAATCACTGAAATCGACAATTTTCATCTCACAACATATTTTTCATAACAAATTTATCGCAATCAAAAAAAGAAATACATATTCTTGAAGAGGACTCTCTCCTCTAGTGCACCATGTGTTTTTTCAAATTTATTTAATATGATTTACTATTTTTTTTCTTTCTCCGAATCAACATCTCCTTGACTGTTAAAATATCTACTTGTAATATTTTTTAATTACAATAAACTATGTCTAATTAAAACACTATAAAATCTATATGAGGATATTCTTGACTTTGATTTCTACAAAAGGGCATTTTTAAATTTAAAAAAAAAATTCATTAAAAATATTAGGAGTTATTGAAACGCCACTTTTCTGAAATAATTTTATTTTTATGGTAATTGGACCCAAAGTGGTATAAAACATGCATTTAATAGATATTTCCAGTTGGAAAAGCTAAAGAACTTATCTAACATAGCTATAATTGAATCTAGCTAGACCATATGTTTGACCAAAAATAATTTTTAGTTAGAAATGCTAAAATTTAGCTGTGCTGATAAGTTAGCCAAAAAGGTGACACTTGATTGTGCTTTTACCCTCTTCTATATCATCCTCTTGCAATCTTGCATCTTCACTTCACCATTCCTTGCTTGCTTGAATATTCTTGTTCATGAAATTGTCTCCTTGAGAGCACTTGATCATGAAATTGCTTGGTGAAAATGAATGCAAATGAGAGTCTTTATATAGAGGTTTCAAGGTGAGGCTCCTAGAGCAATGTGAGGACCCATAATTCAAATTTCACCTCAAATTATGGTCCAATCACAATAAAAAACTAAGGAGGGAAAATAATTAAATGAATTTTGAATTAAAACCTTTCTGCACTCAGATCCGAGGGCCCGACATTGATTTCGGGGCCGTCGGGACCAAATATGAAAAAGGGGCACAGATTCTGGAGGAGGTTCACATACGACCTCAACTTTTGACCTAGGTCAGGGATGAGCTTGAATCTGACCTAGGTCAGGGATGACCTGGACTTTGACCTAGGTTAGGGTCTAGGTCATCTTAGACCTAGAGATCTAGATCCTGCCAGAATTAGGATAGTAGGTCCCGGGGATGCTCGAAGACCTAGAAATGATGCTAGGATGGGACAAAATGTCGGGGAGAGGCACAAAATCCTATGATGATTGTGATAAATTCTAGAAGGACCTATTTCTAAGTCCTACCTAGAAAATAGATTCATGGATGAGGGAAATTAAGGAGGATCCTCGAGATCCTAACCCTAATTTCACCTAGAATGAAGGAATCAAGTGCAGAATGCATCCTAAATGCAAGTCTATCATGATAAATGTACTAAAAGAGGGTGCTAAACCTATTAAGATGGAAGTGCTTCCATTTTAAGATGATACAATATGATCATACACATGTCAACCATACCAAAATAATGTGTTGGCCTTAAATAAAAAAGATATTACAATTATGTTTAATGCATTACCACCGATCCTAAATCTAGGACACACTTAAGAAAACATTAAAACACACTACACCAGGACCTAACTATAGGTCATACTTAAGATTTTTAAAATGCACATTACATTTACCAAAACTATAAAAATACCACAACTAAGTCCATGACTTGATCACTGAATTTTTTGAACTAGCCCGTGGGTGAAACAAGATAGAACATGTCCATAATACAATATCAAAATCATATGAAGAACTGTGCACAAGAGTGTAGATATCAGAAACATCTAGAAGCATAATACTCAACATGAACCAATAGATAATATCATGCACCACTGATTACTGAAAGAACACAAATGTACCAAAACATGTAACCCATTAGTAGAATCAAGTACACTTGTTAAAACTGCATGTACTAAACCTAGTCTGCATATAACTGATACATCTGATACTTTACTAACAACCAATGGGTATACAAATGAAACTACCAACAACCAACTGATACCACCAATATGTTGGTATGAAGGTTTTGACATCAATGACAATAATTATAGCAATAACTAAATCTAACAATTATGTTATGTCATTCTTCAGGTTTATCTCAGGATTGGCAGAAAGCTACTGAAAAGATGGAGGATGGATGGACATCAGTTAAAGGAAAAAAATCAATTCCTCCAAACCTTCGTTTGATATGTCTTTACATTCTCATAAGAATGGGCCAAAATGTAAATCTTGATGGTGCTTTGTTGTGTTTAGCTAGGCTGGTTTTCCGCCCTCTTGATGGGAACTATGGTGAGTTCCCCTAGTTTGTTGGGTGGTGTTCCACAGTTGTTTTTAAGATCTTTCATTGCTATATCTTTCTTTACTCTTTTGTACAAGGTTTCGGGTCCTTTCAAAACCTATTTTTACTTAATCAGAACAATTATGTTATGTTGTGTTTGGAAAAAATAGGAATAATTTTTTGTGTGCAAAGGATTTGACCATCTTAATCTTATCCATTTTTTAAAAATAATGGTAGTAAATAGAGACTAGATTCAGAATACTACAATTCTTTTTCTTTTGGTATCATTAAAGTTTGATAGCATGATTCTCATTTTTCTCCAAATTTAGGTTTAGCTGATTTAAAAAAAAAGTAGTCACTTATACCCCATGTTTTTCACCATCATGGTACAGTTACCCCAACCTCAAATATGACAAAAAATGATTTTGCACAAGGTTGATACATCACTCCTTGATTGAGTTTAAAATGGCTATGAAAAAAGTGTGAGTTTGGTGCTAGATCTAGGACTAAATACAAGTAATTGAATATTTTTAAAATGCACAGAAGCTTTTGGGATCAAGATGCTTCTTAAAATCTTCTCCAAACCTTTTGTTAGAAAAGTGGTAGACATTTTCATGTGGGGTGATGTAGGCCTTGGTTTTTTGCATCTACAAATCTTAATCTGCAAGCCTTTAGATCCACTATATTTGACTCTTGATCCATATCTTCCAATCCTACTACATGCACATGCCAAGAAGATAAAATATTGTGTTGATAGGGGTTTGTCTATGTCAAACCCTAGTTTTTGGAATTAACCTTGAAATTGAATTGAGATGTGATTAAACTAAACTCTCTAGAGTAGGATGTTAAATATTATACCTCAAACTTGTTTATGCAATGCTCTTTGAGTGTGATCACATGTGTTGATGCAATAAAATGACATGACCAAAAGGAGATCTATCATGAAAACAATATTTCCTAAAGACTGATGTAGCTTGCTACAATGATAACATTTAAAGAAGACTCAAAGGATATAGTGGATGAAATACCACCTTGAATTCTTGATATTAAATGAGGATTGATTTATGAGATATGATATGATGTGATAATAAATTGAAAGAATTTTCTTATATAGAGTTCTTAAGATATTTAATAAATTAAGCTAACCTCCAATGCTCATATTGAGACACTAGGATCGAGGACAAGTTACAAGAGTCCAACACTGACATATTTGAAATTAGACATGAGATTGTTAGTCAATGGCATCCCTAACACTATTAACTAGGGGAAGGGTAACTAGGGGAAGGGTTCCCTAGGCACCATTGACTTGCCAAAACATGACAATAAAGTGGGAAATTAGGTGCACTTTTGAGATAGGTGTTCAAATCACCATGCAAACACATGACATCATATTTGTAGTATATTGGCAATAAATAGGCTTGAATAGGAGCTATAATACCACACATTGAGGAAATGGTACAAAACATGGTGTAAATTGCATAAGGTTAGAATTTATGGTGCTCCAATCTCTAATTTTAGTTCCTAATGAATGCCTTTGGCTATTCGATTTAAGGGACTAACATACCCATTTAGCCCCAATTTTTTCTCAAAAGGCCTTTAAAAACACAAAATACTAAAAGCTAAAAAATACTGATTTTTATTTTATTTTTTAAGCATTTTCCATTACTTCTTGTGCCAACACCATCTTAGTGCTATTGGATTGCTATATGATCAAGTTCTATTTTATGTGATTTTTTTGCATAGTTAATAAACATTGCTTGCATGTCCTCAATCAAAATACTATTAAGTAGAAGGGGAATATCCCCTTCATAATTCCAATACTTCTAATCATTAAAATTTAGCCCTTCATCTGCTAGTTCATTACCTTCTCTGAAGGTATGTTTAATTTCCTAGTGAGTTATGAAAATAAGCATATATCTATTGTCTTCTATATAGTTTCTTATCAAGTCAGGCATAGTTGACTTTATTAGGCCGCTCACTATTTTAGAGTTTCATATATATATATATATATATATCTATATATATATATCTATATACATATATATATATATATATATGTATATATATATATGTATATACATATATATATATGTACATATATATATATATATATGTATATATATCTATATATGTATATAGATATACATATATATATGTATATATGTATATATATATATATATATATATATATCTATATATATATATATATATATATATATATATATATATATGTATATATGTATACATATATATATATAGATGTATATATATATATATATACATATAGATATATATATATATATATATATATATATATATACATATAGATATATATATATATACATATAGATATATATATATATACATATACATACATATATATATATATATATATATATACATATATATACATACATATATATATATATATATATATATATATATTTATCTATATAGATATATATATGTATATAGATATATGTATATGTATATGTGTGTGTGTGTATATATATATATATACATATAGATATATAGATATATCTATATGTATATATATATATATATATATATATATATACACACACACATATACATATACATATACATACATACATATATATATATATATATATATATATATATATATATATATATATATATATATATATATATATATATATATATAGATAGATAGATAGATAGATAGATAGATAGATAGATAGATAGATAGATAGATAGATATACAAATAGCTCATTAGAAGCATATTTGACATAAGCATAAGAAATCGTCAACTATAAAATCTTCAAATTATAAATATTTCTTTCAAATCAAATATTTCCCGAATGTTAGAAACAATACTACATACATTTTAAAACTCTATTACAAAATTATATAGATGATAAAAAAATTCACCTAATCTAGGATAATTTTAAATAAGGATTGAAATAGGAAAACAAAGTTACATTTTTATAGTCTAGGGGTTTTTCAATTATCCAACTACCATTCTCAACTAAATGTACTTAAAATACATCAAGAAATTAATATCTCTCATACATTACAAATACATTATAATAAATATTTGATACATTTTAAATACCAGATTTCCATTTTTCCTACATGATGAAGGTACTTGCATAACCTACCTTCTCTATCCAATTTTCCATGGCATTGACATTGAATTGTGAATCAACTTCACTGTAGTCTTTTTAGTTCTTTTGATAATTTGTCTCATCTCTAACTAAGATAATGACATTTTCAAAGTTGAAAGACAAGATTGGTCTTGTGCATAAGTCTCCAAGGCAATCAAATGCTCCGCCTTTCACTGAGCTTAACTTATGGGGATAAAAGTATGAAAACGTTCTTTCTAACTCACCGGATGATAGATAACCAAGTTTAAAAAGATGGAGACATTACTAACATTACTAATTGTATGTTTCTATACATTTTACTCATATTTTTAATTCTTATAATTAAATATTTTAAATTATTTAATTATAACTTCTTCTAAAATCTTTAATTAAATACTTTTCCAAATCAACAAATAATTTTATTCTTCTAATTCTTTATAATTATTTAATTATTATATCTTTTAAAATCTTTAAATAAATAATTTAATTATCACATCTTCTAAAATCTTTAATTAAATAATTTAACTCAAGTTTTTTTAAACTTTAAAATTATTTGTATAATTTTTTAATTAATATTTTAGACATTTAACTATAAATATGTATTTTAATAATTTAAAAAATATTTAGATATGAAATAGTTATAACTATAATTATTATCTAATATTAATTTTAACTTTAAACATAGTTATAATAATTAATAATAAATAAAAGCATAACTTGACATTTCAAATTATAATAAAATTAAGAGAATAGTTGATTATTTTGATTAAAATACTCTTGATTTGTTGTCTATTTCTTTAAACTCTTTTTGTTTCATTTGGTCAATTTTTAGCAGGTCCCACTTCTCATGTTTCTAGTTTCGGTGCTCTATTTTTGTTGTGTCGAGAACTAACTTGTTTAACTTGGTTTGTTCATATCTACAATGGATCATGCCCTTCCCCACTTAATTTAATAAAAAAAATTACTAATTTTTGTTTTAAAATTAACACAATGAATGTGATTATATTCACCTCATTTCATAAGCACATTTTAATTTATTTATAATTTAAATGGTAAAAATTTTCTATACATTTGATTAATAGTAGGGGATTTTTGAAGAATTAGTTTTTACAATTTAGAAACTCAATAAGTGTTTTAGTCAATCAAATTATCAACAATTAAGTTTTATAATTTACAAACTTAAAAAATTCTCATATAAGATTTAGAAAAATATATATATTTTAAATAAGAAAATAATCATTTTTAATTTGTTAGATACCAAGCTTCGAGCGCTGGAGATGAGGGGCGGTAGCAGGGAATGATGGCGAGGGTTTGCAGGGTTGGCGAGGTTGATCGAAGTGCCGGTGCAGGGAGCTTTGGTGAAACAAGTGTAGGCAAATTATTTCAGCTATGATAGGTTTGCAGTAAGACACATTTTGTGCAGCTATGTGAGAGGAGCGTTGGTAAGAAGGTTGTGTGCGCGATCATTATCAGGGGGCGTGTGTAAGGCGATTTTTGCCAGGCTTACTCACGTTCTGCTACATAGCAAGGGTTCAGATCATTGTTCTTTTCCAGTTTTCTTGTTTTGCAGAGTAAGGGTTTGTGCTATTTCCAGCAGAGTTTATAGATTTTCAGAGCTTTTTAATTCAAATCGTAATCTTTTAGTTGTGGAGCTTTTCCACATGGACACGGTTCATAATGGGTCCTCTTCAAGCATGCATGTACATCAAGTAGATACATTTTATACAAGTGCTGACCCTAAAATGAAGAAGGTTAATGGGTGTCTTCCTAGAACCTAGGATCACCTTGTGTTGGTGATTTCTCTTGATTTGGTGGATGAAGATGTCTCATATTGGAGTAGACATGCTCTGATTTGTAAGTTTCTCAGCATTTGCATTCCTTTGTCCACTCTAGAAGCTTGGATCCGGCATTCCTGGTAGATTGAAGGAGATATGGAAATTATGCTTGCAACAAATAGCTATTTTATGGTTATTTTCTCAAATATGGCAGATTGCAATAGGGTTTTTGAAGGTGGCCCATATTTTTATAATCAGGTTGGATTATTTATTAAACCATGGCTTGCAAGTTTTAATTCAGCTGAAGAGATGCCTTCTTGAGTTCCTGTTTGGGTTCGTCTACCTTGCCTCCCTCTGGAGCTTTGGCGAGAAGACATCTTACATAAAATTGCTAGTCTCTTGGGAAAGCTTACGGCGGTTGCTACACAAACCCTTGATAAAAAGGTGATTTCTTTTGCCCAGATTTGTGTTAAGATAGATCTGAATCATCCCCTGCCAGATTCGATGGAAATTTTTTTGGGATCTTCATCATGGATTCAACAGTTAGATTATGAATCTCTACCTTTTCGATGTCAATTTTTTCATGAGTATGGCCATCTCCTACGACAATTCCCTAAAGTTTGTAAGGAAGCTCATTCCCCCTCTTTGGCACATCCTCCTCTGGGGAAAGAGGAGAAAGGAAAAGCTCCCATGATGGCTAAACCTCAGGGAAAGGACAAGGAAGGATTTGTACCAGTTAAAAATAAGGCTAAAGGAAGAGGTCAGAAGAGGACATTCAAGGATAGACAGATAGATGGAAGCTTTAACAAGTTTGAGGTGCTGGAGAATTTAGCTTTGGAAGGAGTCCCACCTAGGGTCACTTCTAATAGTGTTGGGGTTAGTATGGAGATTGTACTTGTTCTTGAACAACTAGAACCAGTTCAGGCTATTCAGGGACAACAAGTGGCTCAGGTGACTAAATAATTCCATCGAAGATGACATTGTTTTGGAAGATTTAGCTAGACAGGTTTTAGTTTCATCTCAAAATAAGGGTTCATCTCATAGATTGGGAGTGCAACAATGACCCCTTAAGAGAGGTCCTGCTGATAGCTCCTCAAAAGAGTGGAAGACGGACCTTGAGAAGATAAAAATGACTAGAGACCTGTTGGTGGAATCTAGGTTTGTTAAACCTATTGATGCTCACTTTTCTCAAACCCCTCCATGATCATTCTCTCTTGGAATGTGAGGGGTTTGAATAGCACCTATCGTCAAAAAGTTATTCATGATTTGATTACAATCCATTCTCCGGATGCCTTTTGTGTTCAAGAGACTAAGGTTTTTGTTGAGGTTATGCATCAGAAAGCTCCACGCATTTGGTATGCTGGTCAATGTCAAAGTATTGGTTTGCAAGGGAATTATGGAGGTCTGGCTCTGTTCTGGGACCCTCGAAAGATTTCTCCCCTTTGGTGGATTTCTAGTCATTACTCAATCTCTATGGTGGCTACTGTCTTGGACTCTGGTGAGACTAGTCTTGTGACAAATGTTTATGCCCCTATTGACATTCATGGGAAGATTCATCTCTGGGATCACATTAGGTATGTGTGTTCTTTTGCTCCTTATTTTCCTTGGATTTTAGGAGGTGATTTTAATTCTATTTTAAGTCTTGAAGAGAAAAGAGGAGGTTAGCCTAGGCTTGGCCCTGCTTCTGATCTTTTTCAAGCATAGGTGGATGCTCTTTCTATTATTGATGTTAAGCCTTCAAATGGGGTTTTTACTTGGAACAATTGATGGAGTGGTCAGGAAGCTATCTCAGAATGTTTGGATAGGTTTCTTGTTTCATGTTATTGGGTTGGAGGTGGCCTTCTTATGAGTTCTGAGATTCTTGATTGGAGGGGTTCTGATCATTAGCCGATTAAGTTCTCTTCTTCTCCTGCTGCACTCCCTAAGAACCCTTCTTTTAGATTCCAGCTTATGTGGCTCCTAGACTCATCCCTTTATGATTTGGTGGCTAAGTGATGGAGAGAGGGTGGCCCAACTTATGACATGACTATGTTTTTCTTTGAGAAGAAACTTAAATATGTCAAATATCATCTTAAGAGATGGAATACTTCTTGCTTTGGAAACCTTCAGTCTAGAAAGAGGAATGTTCTAGATCATCTTGTTGTGATTACCTACCTTATCAGGGATTCTAGGCTTACTGATGCTCTTGGCAGGGCAGAATCCTAGGCTATGTGGGATGTGGAAGAATGAGAACTTCGGGAAGAGATTTACTGGAAACAAAAGGCTCGCATCGATTGGCTGCAGGAAGGGGATATAAATACTTCTTTTTTTCATCATTCTATTCAGGCTCATCGTAATAAAGGGTATATTTCTTCTCTTGTTACAACAAAAGAACTTTGGATTTCCTCTCAGGCTGCTATGACCCAGGAAGCCCTCCAATTTTATTCTACCCTTTTTGCTGAGGATTCTTGACTTGCAGCTGAGGAGGAGAACTTGATACTTTCTTGTATTCCCTCTCTTATCACTAATGCAATGAATGAATCTCTTATTCGCCCAATTTTGATGTCAGAACTTGAAGAGGTTGTGTTTGGGATGGATAAAGGTAAAGCTCCAGGCCCAGATGGCTTCCCTATGGAATTCTTTCAGGAATTTTGGGAAATTATCAATATGGATCTCTTGGATGTGGTTAAGGAATCCCTTCAGAATAAGCAAATGCTTCGTGCATTGAACTCTACTTTACTGACTCTTATCCCCAAGAAAGAAGGGGCTGACAATCTTGACTCCTTTCGTCCCATTGCTCTTTGTAATGTTGTGTACAAAATTATCACCAAATTGATTGCTGACAGACTCAAGATATGCCATCCAGTTGTGATTTCAGAGGAACAAGGTGGTTTTGTTGTTGGTAGGAAAATTCTGGATGAGATTGTTATTGCTTCTGAAGTTATTCATTTTATGCATATATCAAAAGAGAGAGCTATGTTCATTAAGTTGGATATGGCTAAGGCTTATGACAGAGTTAAATGGAGTTTTCTCCAAAAGATTCTCTTGACCTTTGGTTTCTATCAACAGTGGGTGAACTGGATTATGAGTTGTGTTACTTCAGCTTCTTTTTCTATTCTTGTGAATGATGTTCCTTTAGAGCCTTTTGGTGCCTCTAGAGGACTCCACCAGGGGGATCCTATTTTGCCTTATCTATTTATCATTCTGGTTGAGGGTTTGGGCCAATTTCTTAAGCTTCATGTTCAATAGGGTTTGATTCATGGGTGGAAATGGGGTGCTGGCTTGCCTCCTCTTTCACATCTTCAGTTTGTGGATGATACTTCTTTTATGGGACAGGCCCGTCTTCAGGAAGCTACTTCTTTTAGGCATGCTTTGGATGTGTATCTGGCAGCTTCGGGTCAGAAAGTTAATGAGAACAAATCCTCCATTTTTTTCTTCAATACTCCCCAGGCTATTCAAAGGCATATTGCTGCTATTTTGGGGTTTTAGATTGGGTCTCTTCCCTTTGTTTATTTAGGTATTCCTCTTACTATTGGCAGACATCCTAGATCTTCCTGGCAAGTTTTGCTTGATAAACTACGACAAAAGGTTAATCATTGGACTCATCGATGGCTATCAACTGCTGATCGCCTGACTCTGTTAAAGTTAGTTATTCAAGCCCTTCCTATTTACAGGTGTTTTGTTGAGGCTGTTCCTATGTATTTTCTTCAGGAATTTGATGCTCTGTCTCATCAATTCCTTTGGAGTGTGAACCTTTCAACTTCTAAATGGAGTCTAGTTAAAAGGGAGACAGTGTGTAGACCTCAGAAGGAGGGTGGCCTTGGCTTACGATCAACTATTTTAAATGGACAGGTTCTCACTGCAAAGCTGTATTAGCCGTGGTGTACTAACCAGCATCAACTTTGGGCTTGTATTCTTACCCATAAGTATTTTCCAGATATTGATGTGTTTGAAGTTCACCGTTTTCCTCTAGAAGGGAGAGGATCCATGATCTGGAATACACTAAAGTTTGGAGCTCAGTTGGTTAAAGATGGTCTCTTCTGGATTTGTCATTCGGGATCACAAGCTCTTTTTTGGCTTGACTCTTGGGATGGGCACCCTCCTATCCTTTCCACTCATCCTCAACTTCATGCCCTCTATCAACATTTTAGTGTTGCTGGTTGGGACATAGTTGATTTTTATAAGATAGGGTGTGTTATAGGTTTGGCTCCTTCTTTTCATTGGAAACACCCTTCTTAATGGCCTCCAGGAGGTTCTGAGGAGGATAGGAAGGAGCTATTTCAGATTTTGCAGTCTCGTGAGTGTACTACTTTGGTTGGTAATGATGTTCTTTCTTGGGATAGCGAGGATTTGTCTAGGAAATTTTCTGTGTTTGTAGGATATGGTGAGCTTCTCCGGAAGACTTTGGGGCACATTTAGGTGCCTTGGTGGAAGCAAGTCTGGTACAAGTTTTCATGGCCCAAATGCAATTTTTTTATGTGGTTGGTTGTCCATAGTCGGTGCCTTACGTGGGATAATTTATGCAAGCATGGATTCCAAGGACCCTCAATGTGTGTTCTTTTCTGGACTAGTGAAGAAAATGTCTCTCATCTCTTTTTCCAATGCTCTTTCAGTAGACAAATTTGGCACTCTTGGTGGAATGTGTGGAACCAATCCTGTTGGCATGTTTCCTCTCTGGCAGATTTCTTTGCTCGCTGGGGTAAGGCTCCTATCAAGACTTCTTTTCTTCAAGTTGCCTAGACTCTTGGACCCTCCTTTATTATTTGGCATATCTAGTTGGAGAGGAATTGTCGTATCTTTAAGGATGAGTTTTTGGAGGTTCCTCACTTATGGTGGAAAATTCTCCATTCTTTGGGGGAGACTGTTTCTGCAAAATGTGACACTTCTGAGGCCATGGAACCAGGGGAGGATATTTTCAATAATCGCCTGAATATCCCCCCTTCACATGGAAAAATGCTAAGAAAGATGTGTAGACATCCCTTGCGAAAGATAAATAGGGTTGGGAAGTGGAGTGCCCCTCCGCAGGGTATCCTTAAAATCAACACAGATGGGTCTTCCAAGGGCAATCCAGGCCTTGCTGGCATTGGTGGTGTTGGCAGAGATAGTATGGGGGATGTTCAGTTTGTGTTTTCAATTTATAAAGGTCATCACACTAACAACTTGATGGAGGCCATAGCTATTTTGTATACTGTGAAGAATGCTTGTGACCTTGGTTGGAGAAGGCTTATCTGTGAATCCAACTCACAAGTGGTGATACGTCTTTTGAACCAGCAACATTCTAAAGATGTTAGTTGGAAGTTAGCTTTGATTGTGGACCAGATTCATACTCTGTGTACTTCTTTGGAGTCTGTTACTTTCATTCATATTCCCAGGGAATGGAATAGTGTTGCTGATTGTCTGGCCAAGTGGGCTTTTGACCATATGTGTAATTGGAATATTGTTGATAAGACTCATCTTCCGATGGGCTTGTCCCATCAACTTGATCACTTGGTTGATCTTAATAGGGCTGTTTGATGCCCCTTCTCTGTTTGTTCTTGTTTCTCTTTCAGTTTGAATAAATTTTCACCCCTCCTTTATTTTCAATCATTTTTAATTTGTTGAAATTTTAAAAAAAATAAATACCTACTCATTAAATTGTGATTTTCATGTGTGCAAAATTTCATATTATTTTTGGCCAGCTAAATAGTAAAAAAATAATTTTCACAATTTAAAAACATACAAAATGTACATGAATATTATATAAAAAATGAATTTTGTAATAAAATAGAAAAAATATTTCATTTGATTGATAATTTTTGTAGTCATAGTTAAAATTAAAAATTGTGAGAAGATTGAAAAAAAAACTAGTACGACAAAAAAAATACTAATCATAGATAAAACAATTTATATATTTCTGAAATATATTTTTCAATTTATATTCATATTTACAAACTTAATTAATACATGTTATGAAATAAACTAATAAAGACTTGAGAAAGATTTCACACCGGGTTAAAAAATTTCAGACATTAAAACAAGAAAACAAAGGAATAATGGGGACATTGACTACAATAGCTGTTCACTTCCAGTCTATTTTGGATTCTTTTGCATCTGGTCTTTGCGCGTGAATGAATGTTGGTGGGAACTAAAATTATTCCTTCTTTACTGTAACACTCAACTTTACTTGATTCCTTTGACATTTCAATTCTTCTTCGGTGAAACAGCCTCAAATAAAATGACTGCTATAATGTCAAATAAATGACTAATTATATATTATAATTTAGTTGATATTAATAAAGATAAAACATAAAGAACTTTGTCTAATTTGTATAAATTTAAATGTTCAAAATGTGTTTAATAATGTTTGTAAATGTGTTTAATAATGTTTGTAAGATAAATTATTTTAGACTTAATTGTAATACTTAGCTTTAAACTATATTAAATCAATTTGAGATCTATGGTTCAAATTGAGGTTTACGATTTAAATTTTAGAGTTGTTTAAGGTCACAGGGTTCTATAGAATGTATTTACATTATTAAAATAGAAAAAAGCTTTTTCTACTTTCTCTTCTAAGTTATTTTTCTTATTGATACAAAAAAAACATTGAAAATGGATTCCTATATCTATGTAGATATTTGTTTAAGATTATGCTTCTTAATCATAATGGGTATCCATTATTTTAAAGTGGATATCTATTTTTTTTTATAATTAGTTATGAGTTCATTAAATTACAAAAACTGCCACAATTTTTTTAATTAAGAATGGACCAAACTTCTGACACTTAATAACAATTAAGAATTGAGAAGCTGGGAGTGCTCATGGTCAATACAAGACTAATATTTCTATGAAAAGTCTGTTAGTGTGTAGATATAATTTGCCTCACATTTAATTCAGTCTATATTAGATTTCTAATGTTTATATTAAAAATTAGTTAGTGTTGAGAAATAGTTAGTCTCATATAGAGTTTTCCAAACTGTAAATGTATTAAAAATTTTAACCTTACATTTAGTCCAGTCAATACGAAACTCTTAATATTTCTATTAAAAAACTGTGAGTGCATTGAAATTTTTAGTCCAGTTAAAAACAAGATAGGAAAAAATCTGTGAGTGCATCTCGCATTTAGTCCAGTCAATACAAGACTTCTAATATTTCTATGAAAAGTCTGTGAATGCATCTCTCATTTTGTACAGCCAATACAAGACTTTTAATATTTCTATAAAAAGACTGAATAATTTAATCTAGAAATTTGAATAGACTGAAATTTTTAACCTCACATTTAATCCAGTCAATACAAATTTTTTCATATTTCTATGAAAAGTCTGTTCATACATTTGAAAATTTTAGCTCACATTTATTCCAGTGAATACAAGACTTGCCATATTTCTAGGAAAACTCAGTGAGTGGACTGACGCACTGTTCATCCATTCTCATTTATAATGACTTGGCCTATCGTTACCCTGCCAAATCATCCAACCTGCTCCCCTCACTAAAAGACCTCCTTGCTGAGAGGAATGCATTCAGTTTGAGGAACTCATCCTCAGAGCTACCCTCTTCACTTAAATTACTCTATCTCACGTTGAATGGCAATCAGATGATTTCAGAAGTTTTCATTCACAAACTTAGCAAATTAAAGGAACTGAGCTTGTCTAATTGTGTAATTAATATTAGCACTACTTGGATTCCCTCATTCCAATTGTTCTATTTGAGCTTGAGATCTTGTAAGATAAATGGTCAAATCCCATTGTGGATTTCGACTCAATTCTCACTTAGCCAATTGGAGTTAGTTGGCAATGATTTGGTTGGAGAAATTCCCTCTGGGCTACATGATATGAGTCTTCAGTACATCAATCTGACAACAAATCAGCTGCAAGGCCGCCTATTCCTAAATACTTCAGCTTGAAAAGACTTGGAGGGTGAGGGTGAGGATGTGGATGTGTCTAACAATGCATTAAGTGGACAAATACCATCAATTTGGCCATCTGATATACAAGTGTTGTTGCTCAACAACAATTCACTAATGGGACATATTCCTCCAATATTGCAAGGTTGCTCTTCATTGCATATTAAAATTGGCAAATAATCATTTGAATGGAATCATCCGTGCAAGCTTAGCCAATTGTTTTGAGCTTTGGGTCTTAAATTTGGGGAATAATAATTTGAGGAGAGTGATTCCATTTGAGTTTGGAAAGTTAAGTCAAATACAGTCACTAGTGATAAGATAAGATAAGATAAATTTATTAATGTCCAATGGAAGACCAACAAGGGTCTATGGGACAAGAATCATACAACCAAAATAGTAAGAAGCCAACAGACCACCAAACAGTGGTCGGGGGAACATGCTAAAAGAACAAGGAACCAAACAAGAAGAAGCAGAGAACAAAGAACCACCAGGGAAAGGACTAGGGGTCCTTCCCGAGTGGAATAACAAGGTGAGTGGATTATTCCCTTCTTCCATAAAAAATTGTACAAAATTATATTGTCTAGATATTGGGCAAACCTTATTGAAAGGTCAAATTCCAAAGTCAATAGGGAATATTTCA